>OY856409.1:1114310283-1115567783 GCA_963693085.1 Alisma plantago-aquatica | reverse complement strand
CTATCAAGTTTCAACTTTATGAGGGTTGGCCACAAATTGTTATTTATGTTGTTCTAGTGCTATGTTTATCTCACCTACATGCAGGTTGTTATGGGTTTTGTGCCCTAGAAATATTATGTGTGCTTTTGTGGCACCACTTTTGTTATTATTTTAATGGCAAGTATTTCTTTTATCATATGTTTGAGATTTATTCCTTTTATGCCAATTTGGGTAGTCCTTATCTTTTTGTATGGGAAGCCTTCTCTACTTGTTGTACATTTTTCTTAAAATATAATGCTCAATTTCTTTTTAGCATGCTCATACCAACGTTTTGCTGATATCCTCTTTTCATTTCCTTTTGTGGGGTACGCTTCCAACCCCAGGTGTTGGACAAGGAGGAGGAGTTCTAGAAAGACCTGGACCACAACAAGGATAACTGACTTCTTGGGAGACCTTGCTTGAAGTTGTTAGGTGATCCTCAGCTAGATCTACATATGTTATTAGTTTTCCTTTATGTCACCCTGAGTGGTGAAAGTTAGAATGATAAGTTGTCTTGTAATGGTTAGATATATCTTTTAATTCCACTGCTACTTGTGTTGTGATACAATCATGTTAAGTAAATTTGGTTTCATCCCCTTTTGAGAAAAAAAAATGTTGGTGGATGTTGCCCTCTTTATTTTTAGTAGGGAGTGGATCCCTATGGGATCCTACTCCTTAAAGCATAGTATCAGAGTCTGTAGATGTCAGTTATCTAACTATTTCAAACATGTCTCCCTTAGAATGTTTACCCTTATCTTAGGTTGCTTATACCTAGTACCTTGCCTTGTGTAGGAAAAACCCTAATGGCAGGAGATAACTCGACTGTTGACAATCAGTTCGGTTATGAGACACCTCATAACACTAGGATTGGTTAGGGGACCTCAGCTACTGCTGGTTCGGGAGGAGCTATGACTCCAGAGCAAGAGTTGGCCATGTTCTGACAACTCTTTGTTTCTTCCATGGCGGGAAAGGTGAAGGACACATCTGTACCTGAGAAGCCTAAGGAGTTCTTAATCATGGAGTTCATGAAGATGCAACCACCTTCTTTCAAGGGTAAAGGTGAGATAGAGATGGTTGACAAAGCTGACGATTGGGTGTTAGCCATAGAGAGGACTTTTGATGGTATGGCCTGTCCTCCACATCAAAAGGTTAGGTTTGCTTCATATGTTTTAGATGGACCTACCAGAGTTTGGTGGAATGGGATTGCAAGGACTAGAGATATCTCAACCATGGCTTGGGCGGAGTTTTTAACTCTCTTCTGAGGAAAGTACATTTGTACTGCTGCCTTAAAGAAGAAAGAAGCAAAATTCTATAGCTTGAAGCAAGGATCTTTATCCGTTTCTACTTATGTGCAAAGGTTTCTGCTATGAGAACGTTATGCTATCGGTTTGGGTGAGAAGTGTAGGGCTGACCTTTTCCTTCAAGGGCTCAACTACAATGTGGGACGTGCTCTTATCCCACAACTGCCCTTGACTTTTTAGCAGATGGTCGATAAAGCGTTGGCTGTGGAGTCATATCCAGGGTTTCAACCAAGGGAGTTTGATAAGAAGAGGAAACCTTTAGGAGATGAGCAAAGAAGAAACAAGTGTGCTAAGTGAAATAGTTACCATACTCCAGGGAAGTGCTCTCAAGAAAAGAATCAACCTGACTATCGGGTTGTGTGCCATCATTGCAATGAACCTGGACATATTCGCCCTAGGTGCCCTCAGCTTCGTAATGGACATGTACTGGCTCAACAACAACAACATCAAGTGCCTCCTCAGAACAATGGTAACAACAATGGTAAGAGACCTGTGGAAAGGCGACCTGGAAGAGTTTTTGCTTTGGATGGGGAAGAAGTCCATAATGATGATCAAGTTGAAGGTAACCCTCAGTAGACTTTCAAGTTGTGTTTCCTTTGCATGTTATATATGAAAGAAGTTACCTTTGTACCTATAGTTTTGTTTGGATGCACCTTTTAAGGAGTGGTAGTGAGTTAAGATTTTGAGGAAGAAATCTCTTTAAGGGGTGGTATGCTGTAACATATTGAAACCTAGGAATTTATCTTATTCCAGGGTTAATAGCTTAGAACCCTTAGTTCTTGGAGGTTTAGCCAAACATGGATTAAAATATGCTCTTTGGTGACCTTGGATATAATAATGAATGAATAAGTCACATTAAAATGTAGAACGTAGAACAAATAAATATTACCCAATACTTTCAAATTAATTATAAAAGCAATAAAAGGTACATAAGATATGTGCATAAAAGGCAAAGTGTTCATAATTGAGAATAATGAGTTATAATTCCACAAACTACAAAATAAATAATCTTATGTGGGATAATGGTGGTGTAGATTCGTTCTAGATCCTTCCTATGCCTTAGGGTGCAAGGAAGAGAAAAAGGGAATAAAAGATAATGCTTAAAACATGAATAACAAGATATTGGATTATTAATGGGAGAAATAATAGAAATAATGGATAGTGTGCTAAAAGGAAAAACTTCTTGGATAATAATAACCTCATATTCGTTTTCTTGAGACATGCCTTGGCTTGGAGGCCAAGTTTCACCAATTTAAAATAATAATAAACATATCTATTCCATTTAGAAAAGAAAAGGGTGTTTTTCCTTATAAATATTAAATAAAATATTTAATGATTCCAAAAGTGGAAAATAATTTTAGATTCGTAATATGCCTTTGGGTGAATTTTCACTCAATTTGGACAAAGTTTGATTAAAAGGTAAAATTAGGAGAGAGAAAGTGTGTAGAACCTTCAAAATATTAAATAATTATAAAAATAATTCCAAAATCTAAAATTGATGAAAAATTCGTATTCCTTACAATTAACAAGTAACCTGCAGATATGTTATATTCTTAGTTTGATAACAATTTACAAGTTAAATTAAAATTTATATATATTGTGAATGGACACTCAATATGCCTTCTAGATTGTGGATATGTTGATGCAACAAATAACTAGTTTTGCATATTAAAATAGTAACACATGAGTTAGTAGAAAGTGGCTTAAAAGGATCATTAAATAATGCTTAGAGTAGGAAACCCAAGAAAGAAAAATGCAACCCAATGCCCTTGAGTAATGATGAAGTCTCCAAACACCAAGCACACCTACATTTTACATAGATCCCCTTTTTACCCACTCCCTAAAACCTTATAGAAATCCCTTCTCACCAATCTTAAGAATTACATATCATCTAAAAAGTAATGTGATTGCCATCCTAACCTATGCATTAAATTTAAGATTTACTACACTAGTGTCATCCTTTTCTTCCTTATTTTTATACATGACATCTATCGCAACTTCTAAAAAAAGAAAAGTGTTGAAGAAAACAAGAAGAAAACTAAATAGAACAAGGAGAAATGACCTAGTTGCCTCTAGCAAAAGAGAAATTGAACCCAATTAACATAGTAATTGAAGATGTTTGTGTCACCCTAACACTCCAAAATGAGACTACTCAAAACAAATGCGGAATTATAACTAAACATACGGATTACCAAAAATCATAGGAAATTAAAACCGATTTAGAAAAAGTACCATAAGACAAAAACTTATCACATACATGTCCAAAAGCCTGTCACATGCATTACACATCATATCACAAGACACATACGTCATTGTGCATCATCATTCCTGTCATGAACCTGTTACATGAGATATATGTTCCACATATATACATATACACATGCCACATCTTACATACATGGCTCACAAGCCAGAAACCTTGTATCGATAACATATCCACAAAACACAACAAGAACATCCCTAAAGACCTGAGTGTATAGGGACGACATCTAGGACTCTATCAACAAAAGACTAGCAACATATCCAACCTTATCAGCTACTACTTTTACTGCTCTCTTCCTCAACTGTACAATCTCTACTTCTTCATTAATGGCCACCTAAAAGATGTGAAAACCCACAGGGTGAGACCAAACATCCCAGCGAGATATATAACTCTCTGCCAACCTCTATTAAAGCACATAAAACTAAGCAGGTAGATAAAACACTAACCAGATTGAGAAGATTCAACTAAGCGATATGTATCTAACAGATAAAGCAGATTAAGCAAAACTAGGCAGTTACCAGCGAGCAGTAGAATAATTAATATTCTAAGAAGAAATATGAAGAACATGTATAACAATTGACTTCTCTTACCGCCTTACAATTCAAGAAATTAGTACAAGAATAAGGTAAAAGGGTTCAACCAATGTTATTCACATTTAACCCTAAGCAAAATACACTACACGACCGTATTACGTCTTTTATTATTGCCCTGAGGATTTGAGTTGTACCACCCAAATCCAACCGACCATTGCTAAGCTGAAATCGGTGCCATAAAAGGTCATTGGAAGAGCCGGAATGCACGACCTCCCCACACCTCTTAGTCAGCATAAGAGCAAAACACCGCAGAGACATATCAACCAACTCCAAAAATGACATATAGTCAAGCTGAAGGATTGGCTCATGCAGGGCCATTCATATATATATATATATATATAATCACACCAACCCACCTTGGTATGGGTATAATGCTAGAAGAATAAGCTCACACATGGATGTTCTAAAAAGAAGGATTGGCTCACGCATGGTCATCCATATCACAAGGAAAGCAGCTCACGCATGGTTGTCTCACACCACTTGTAATTGTGGATGCAAGGAGATACTCAACTTGCACCCCTACATATTAAAAAATATTCACTCAGAGTTTCCTATAGGAATGACTTGTTTCATCATCCAACACTAGGACTGACACTGGAACAGATCTATGGAACAAGGCACCTACATGATTAGAGTTTCACTTGATCAATTAATTCAATTGGGTATATTTTAGCATCAAACAACTTATAATGTACATAGTAAAAACAAACTCTACCAGAATAAGGGCATAGTACAACTCTAGAAGATATAAAATGTATAAGGTATGAACTAGTCACATCATCACCACATGATACTTATAGCACTGCCATTCACAAGGCCATCACCAATGTCACATCACTGAGGGATATCAATCCCTCAATTATATCATTAGAAAAAATCACCTCACAATAGGCATCAAGCCTTCACTAGGTTATAAGACACATCACATCAATATGATTTCATCATATCTCATCAAGTCTTATATCCATCACTCTATATCACATAATCATTACCACATCATGCACACTCTATGACATTCATTTGACATGCAAGGTTAGGGGATCATAAATAAGAGAGAGAGAGAAAACATCATAATATGATAACCACTTCAAGAGAGACAAGCAAATACATAACATGGACCCACATTAGGGTTAGGGTTACATGCATACCCAATTAGGGTTTTATAGCTTTATTCAATCACCAAACCCTAGGTACACCATATCCCACTTTCTTGGAGCATATTAGGGTTAAGGAACATGATTACGCTTAACCACACAATCATTCAAACAACACTATACATGAATCACTAATTACTTACTCATACACATGTATTGATTATATACTCATGTATGTGCCTCGACCATCCTTCATACATGTGTCTCGACCACCGCCACCCAAGGTGTCTCGACCGCAACAAATTTGGAGTCTCTACCGAAACACAACAACATGTCTCGACCCCTCATGGATTAGGGTTTTGACCACCCTCAAAAGCACTTGTCTTGACCCAAAATAAAGGCTATCTTGACTTCAAACCAAAGGCTATCTCAACCTCAAAACAAGACTTGTCTTGATCAAAACCAAAGCAAGGTCATGACCATCACAAACAGTGTATCTCAACCAAAACTAGGGCACATATCTCGACCCAAAACATTAGCAACATCTCGACCAAATCACCAAGTACCAAAGTGTCTCGACCCAAAGAGAAAACATGGTGTATTGACCATTAAGGTCATACTACCACCAAGGAAAGGACCACCATAAAAATAGGGATGGACTTCGATCAAAATAGAAGATAAACACAACCAAAATAGAAGATAACATCAAGGAAAATCATCATCATCTAGGAGAAAAACTTCTCATAAAACGGTCACCAAAAACCCTAAAACATGCACCATAAGAATTGCCATGAAAGAACCTCATGCAAGAGAGTTAAACCACATTTAACACCTCCTTAACATAAATTAAACTCCATGATACATCAAGGTACACAATCCTCATGCATGCACTCAAAACCAAGACCAAAAAGGTAGGGAGAAAACCATCATCACACCACCATCACAAAAATGGGTCCATAATATTAGGGTTTTAGATTCTAAGCAACCAAAGATGATAACCACCATAATTTAAGCTATAGATCATGACATACTATACTAGAATATTTGGATTATGATTTATAGATATAAATAACAACATGCAAGTAAAGAAAGGTGCAATAATAGAGAGGGTAGAGATTTATATGAACCCACCTTAAGGAAGATCAGCTCCAAGGATCACAAGCTCCAAGCACACAATCACCAAGGATGATGAAGCTCCACCAAAGGCTCCAATTTTTTCCACAAGATCATATAAAAAAGGAGAAGGTAACAAGGTCAAAGGTTTCTCAAGAAAAGAGGGTAAGAGAATCCTAGGCCGAACCAAAAGAAGGAAGGAGAAATAGAGAAAAAATTTCCTTTCACTTGGGTACTACCTTGTCATAGCATGGTCTATGACTCTTGTGATGATGAGTTTCCCTAAAAAATGACCACCATGGATGATACATGGTCTATGTCCGAGGAAAGATAAGAATATGGGGTATAAGATCCAAGGAAAACATCACCAAAGAAAGGCATACACTTACCAAGCTTGAAGATGAGCAAGAGTCACCACATGCAAGGGATCTGATCATCAAAGCTCCAAGCATCAACTCTCCTTGCTCCACCAAGCCCCAAGGATGAAAAAAAGAGAGGGAGGAAGAAGGAAGGCCAAAAGGTTCACTTGAATGGAGAGAAGAGGGGTTATATAGAAAAGGAGGATAGAAGGAGGGTGAGGGGTGATGTGTCTTCACCTAAAGACACCAAAGGGACACTTGTCCACCCAAGAAACACACATGCAGCCACTTAAACCTTGCATGCATGAGATGGTGATACAACCTATGTTGGGTCTTGACCACTTAGGTCCCCAACATGTTGGTTTCAGTCACAACACCTCAAGGAGGTCGAAACAAAAGCAACATGCACATCCTGGTCGAGACAAAAGGTTACTAAGACACCAAGGTCAAAACACACCACAAAGGAGAAAGTGTCTCGACCTAAACCAATCCAAGGTAATCATGGTCGATACAAAACACACCCAAAGGAGGTGTCTCAGTCGAGACACTCACAAGACACCCCCACAAGGTCGAGACAAGTGTCAAAGCACTCAACAAATCACACATGGTGGAGACACTCAAAACCCTAGAAACCCTAATCACCTCTAAGGGTGTCACCACTCATACAAAGCTCAACCAAGGCAACCTAAAGCATCACACTCTATCTCCTAATGTCAAGGAAGATAAGGTACACACTAGGCATGACAAATTTCAAGATAATCCTCTCAAATGGGTAAATTGCAATTTGTCCCCAAATAAGCACATAAAGCACAAACATCATCCAAACAAGCTCAAACTAGAGACTTAATCTATCCACAAGCTCTAATAACATCTAAAAGGATTAGAGCAAGGTTCTAAGAACTTAATAAAGCAAAGAAAACAAGGTTAACCCAAAACACAGGTCATGGGTCTTAAAAGTCATATACCCCTAACAAGGATTTCGCCCCCAAAATCCTAAGCGAAAAGAGATGGGTACTTCCTATGCATCTCTTCCTCAATATCCCATGTGGCTTCCTCAATGCCACGGTGATGCAACATAACCTCCACCAACACTATGTAATTCTTCCTCAACTTCTTCACTCTTCTAACAAGGATCAACACGTATCCTTCAACATACGACATATCTTCTTCCAACTCAACCTCCACAGGCTGAATCACTAACTCGGTATCAGGGTGGCACTTCCTCGACATAGACACATGGAACACTAATGTAACATGTGCAACTCGGGTGGAAACTCCAACCTATAAGCCACCTTCCCAACATGTGCCATCATAGGGTAAGGCACCATATATTTGGGAGCCAACTTACCATTCTTCCCAAACCTCAAAACACCCTTCTAGGGAGAGACCTTCAGATACACTCTATATCCCACTTAGAACTTCAACGGTCTATGCCAGTTATCAACATATGACTTCTGTCTGTCTGATGCTGCCTTCAACTGCTATTGAATCACTTTGATCTTCTCTGGCATCTACTGTACAAGCTCAGGACCAAGAATATGATATTGACATGTCTCATAGCAACACAATGGAGATCTGGAACACCTCATACGGTGCCATGTCAATGGTCCTCTGGTAACTATTATTATAAGAAAAATCTATCAAACTAAGGTGGACATCCCAACTACCCAAAAATTGCAAGACACAAGCTCTCAACAGATCCTCCATGGTATATATGGCCCTCTCAGACTGACCATATGTCTGCGGGTGGAGAGCATTAATAGACCTCAACTATGTACTCAAAAATATGTGCAAACGCTCCCAAAAGCAACTCGTAAACTAAGGGTCTCAATCTGACATGATAGTAGTTGGAACACCATGAAAATACACTGTCTCATCGACATATATCTGAGCGGTATTCTCTGCTATATATGTTGTCTTCATAGGGAAGAAATGCATGGACTTGGTCAATCTATCAATGATGACCCCAATGGAATCATGACCTTTGTCTGTCCTAGGGAGTCCAACCACAAAGTCCATCATCACATGATCCCATTTCCACTACAGTATAGGCAACGGTTGCAAAGTCCCTACATACTTCTAATGTTCTGCCTTAACTTGTTGACACACTATGCACTTAGAAATGAACTCACCCACATCACTCTTCAAGCCATGCCACTAATACAAATCCTTCAGATTGTGGTACATCTTGGTGCTAACTGGGTTCATAACATACATTGAAGAGTGATCCTCTTCCAAAACCATATTCCTCAGATTATCAACATCAGGAACCACAACTCTTTTGTGGTAACACACTATCCCATCCTCTGCCTCGTGAAAACCATCACACTTCTCACTGCCAAACTCTACTCATATCTACTGTATCACATGATCATTCTACTGTACCTCCCTAATATGCTACCGCAACATTGTCTTCACTTACAACTGTGTCAACAACCCCACTAACAAAGAAACCTCTAGCTTAACATTCATCTGAAGTAAGGAGACCAACATGTCTCTCTTATGGAACACCAACGAACACAATTGTGCCTTCTCCATAGATGACAAGGAAGAAGACTTTCTACTCAGTGCATCTGCCACACCATTCACCTTTCCTGGATGATAATTAATAGTACAATCATAGTCCTTGATTAACTCCATCCAACACTGTTACCTCATGTTCAACTCTTGTTGTGAAAAGATGTACTTCAAGTTCTTGTAATCTGTGAAGATCTGACACTTCTCTCCATAAAGGTAGTGTCTCTATATCTTCAAGGCATGAACCACATCAGCTAACTCCAGATCATGGGTTGGGTAGTTCTCCTCATGCTTCTTCAACTTTCATGATGCAAAAGAGATCAGATTCTTGTCTAGCATCAGCACACAACCCAAACCATTCCTTGACACATCACAAAAGACTATGTATCCTTTCCCATGATCATGTAAAATCAACACCGATGCATGTGCAACTTCTCCTTCAATGACTGAAAGGCACGTTGATACTTGTCATCCCAGATAAAAGGCACATCTTTCCTAGTCAGCTTTGTTAGGGGTAACGCCACCAAACTGAAGTCCTTGATGGACCTCCTATAATATCCTGCCAAACCCAGAAAACTACGAACTTCTATCGGCGTCTTCAGTTGTTTCCACTCCAACACAGATTCAAACTTCTTGGAGTCTACGAGAACACCCTCAGCAAATATCACATGTCCTAAGAAAGATACATGCTTCATCCAAAACTCACACTTGCTAAACTTGGCGTACAATTGATGTTGTCTTAACATGGTCAATGCCTCATGAAGATGTTGTTCCTGCTTCTCACTATCTCTGGAGTATATCAGGATATCATCTATGAACACCACCATGAACTGATCATGAAACGGACAAAACCATGTTCATCAAATCAATGAACGTTGTTGGTGCATTAGTTAGCCCAAAAAACATAACCATGAACTCGTAATAACCATACCAAGTCCTAAAAGATGACTTAGGTATGTCATCCTCCTTAATCCACAACTACTTATAACCCGATCTCAGGTCTATCTTCGAGAACATTGTGGCACCATGAAACTGATCAAACATGTCATCTATCCTCGGTGAGGGATACTTGTTCTTTATCGTCACCTTGCTCAACTGTCTATAATTTATACACGACCTCATGGATCCATATTTCTTATTCACAAACAACATGGGAGAACCCCATGGAGATGTGATCGGTCTGATGAAACTATTCTTAAGCAGCTCTCGCAACTATTTATTTAACTCTACAATCTCAATTGGAGTGATCCTGTACTATTTCTGAGCTATTGACTATGTACCCGGGACTAGATTATTCTCAAAGTCAATCTCTCAGGGTGAGGGAACACTCGGGAACTCATCTAGAAACACATCCTCAAACTCACAGACCACTGGAACCTCCTAGATAGTAGGACTCCTCACCTTAGTATCCACCACATGTGCTAAAAACACATCACAACCTTGCCTCATCAACTTCTCAGCCACCATCATCGACACCAAACACATTAGAAGAATCTTCCTATATCCTTGGAAGATCCACATCACATCACCATCTAGGAACGTTTCCACCTTGGAAATAAAGTATAAGACCACCTGATACTTCTCCAAGGTGTCCATTCCAAGGATCATAACAAATCCATGCATATCATGTGGTATGAGATCCACTTGAATGCTGTGTCCTGAGAAAGAAAGGGTACATGAAGGACACATTTTTTACACATCGACGGAACCAACTAATGGGGTTTCTAAATGAAGACTATCCCACCTATGACTAAGATGCAAAGAATGATTATCAATCACTTCTCAAGTGATAAAAGAGTGCATCACACCTGATTTAACCAAAATAGATATAAAGCAAGAAGAAGATAAATCATAATGAAATAACTCCATCTGACCTGTCAACACTCACGGGTTGACCACTCCTTTTGGCTGACTCATGGTGTGGAATCGAGCCGTTGCTTGTTGTTGTCCATGTACTCTACTAGTCTGTCTAGAAGAACCATCCTGTGATGCTTGTCCACATCCTTGACCTCCACCACTACTAAAATGTTGCCTCTGCGAGCCCTACTAACTTTGCCTTGGCTGTTGGGTCACCTCATCATCCTTCACAAGACAATAAAACCTTGTATGCCCGGTCTGTCCACACTTGTAGCAAGTCTTATTCTCCTACCATGGCCTAGATGGCCCTATCATTGATACTAAAGTTGTACCGTGGGCTTCTTCTGGTGGAAAACTATGGCCTCTACCTCTACTTGGTGACCACTATGTCTATGCACTTGAACTCTACGGTGCTGATGGAGCTGAGAACCTAGGCTCTTAAAGCCTCCAAAAGATTGTCCTTAGCACTCTTCTCGTGCTTCTCAACCACTAACCTCTCTATCCACCAAACCAACTCCACAAATGGCAAATTTCTCTATGTTCTCTAGGGATGACATCAATGTTGTCATCTCCGTACTTAGACCCTTCTCAAAACGTCTAATCCTCTCCTGATGTATAGCAGCCATGTGAGGACAGAACCACAACAACTCCATAAACTTCACTTCATACTCATTGTTTGACATGGATCCCTACCAGATCATATCAAATTGGGATATATTCTCATCCAGATAGGTCTAAGGGAAGTACTGACTGAAAAAATCATGTCAGAACTCCTCCAAACTGATAGTAACACCATGCATCTTCTCCTCTTCAATGGCCAACACTCCCTTTTAAAAGATACACAACATGCCTCACTTAGTTTGCCTCAGGGATGTTGAGGATCTTGAAAGCCTTTTCCAACTCCATCAACCAAAGATGTACATCCGCTGGATCTGCCGTACCAGCATACTCCATATCCCCAACATGTCTCAACCTCTCAAAGGTCTTCCCAATGTCTGGAGATTCAACATTGGGAATAGCTGCCCATGGTTGTGGTGCAGGCATTCTGTCTGCCATGTGCATCATCATTGCCATGAACTACCCAAACAAATATCGAAAGGCAAGGTTTTCCATCATGGCATGGTCAAACTAGGGAACCTCAGGCACCCGATCTTCTCGTGTCTGCTCCCTTGCACAACCTCTAGGTGCAATAACACTACTCTCTTCAACATGTTCTTCGTGTTCTCCATACATCTTTTCTTTACATTTTCTTCTTCGGCATAAGAAGAAGTCACTTTAAGACATACTAGAGAACACTAGAATAGACACATACACTAGTCTTAGGTCCATGTAGACTCAGAAAACCTAAATCTATGATACCAACCAAACTATGACGCCCCGACACGCCACAAATGAGATTACTCAAAACCTAACACAGAATTATAACTAAACACACTGATTATAAAAATCACAGGAAATTAAAATCGATTTAGCAAAAGTACCATAAGCTAAAAACTTATCACATATAGGTACACAAGCCTTCCACATGCATTGCACATCATATCACAAGGTACTTCATCATTGTGCATCATCATTCCTATCATCAACCTGTTACATGAGATATATGTTCCACATATATTCATATACACATGCTATATCTTACAGACATGACTCACAAGCCAGAAACCTCGTATCAATAACATACCCACAAAACACAATGAGAACACCCCCAAAGACCTGAGTGTACATGGACGACATCTAGGACTCTATCACCAAAAGACTAGTAACACATCTAACCTCATCAACTACTGCTCTTGCTGCTTCTCTCCCTCAGTTGCACGATCTCTACTTCTTCATGCACGACCACCTAAAAGATGTGGAAACCCACATGGTGATACCAAACATCCCAACGAGAGATAAAACTCTCTGTCAAAGTCTATTAAAGCATAGAAAACTAAGCAGGTAAATAAAACACTAAGCAGGTTGAGTAGATTCAACTAAATGATATGTATCTAACATATATAGTAGATTAAGTAAAACTAGGCAATTACCACTGAGCAATAGACAATTAATATTCTAACAAGGAATATGAAGAACATGTATAATGATTGACTTCTCTTACTTCCTTATAACTCAAGAAATCAATACAAGAATATGGCAAAAGGGTTCAACCAATGTTATTCGCATTTTACCCTAAGCAAAATATACTACACGACTATATTATGTCTTTCATTATTGCCCTAAGGATTTGAGTCGTACCACCCAAGTCCAACCGACCACTGCTAAGTCAAAATTGGTGCCATTCAAGGTCAATGGAAGAGCTAAAATCCACAACCTCCCCACACCTCTTGGTCAACACAAGAGAAAAACACCGTAGAGACATATCAATAACTAAAAAAATGACATATAGTCAAGCTGAAGGATTGGCTCACACATGGCCATCCATATATATTATATTATATATATATTATATATATATATAATTACATCTATCCCACCTTGGTACGGGTAAGGCACTAGAATAATAGACTCACGCATGGCCATTCTAAAAAGAAGGATTGGCTCATGCATGGCCATCCATATCACAAGGGGAGTAGCTCATGCATGGTTGTCTCACACCACATGTAATTGTGGATGCAAGGAGATACTCGACTTGCACCCCCGTCATTCAAAAATATGTGCTCTGACTATATGTATAATGATTGACTTCTCTTACTGCCTTATAACTCAAGAAATCAATACAAGAATATGGCAAAAGGGTTCAACCAATGTTATTCGCATTTAACCCTAATAAAAATATACTACACGACTATATTATGTCTTTTATTATTACCCTGAGGATTTGAGTCATACCACCCAAGTCCAACTGACCACTGCTAAGTCAAAATTGGTGCCATTCAAGGTCAATGGAAGAGCCAAAATCCACAACCTCCCCACACCTCTTGGTCAACACAAGAGAAAAACACCGTAGAGACATATCAATAACTAAAACAATGACATATAGTCAAGCTGAAGGATTGGCTCACACATGGCCATCCATATATATATTATATTATATTATATATTATATTATATATATATATATATATATATATATATATATATACCTCTTGTTCAACACAAGAGAAAAACACCGTAGAGACATATCAATAACTAAAAAAATGACATATAGTCAAGCTGAAGGATTGTCTCACACATGGCCATACATATATATATTATATTATATTATATTATATTATATTATATATATATATATATATATATATATATATATATATATATATATATATATATATATATATATATATATATAAATCACATCTAGCCCACCTTGGTACGAGTAAAGCACTAGAATAATAGGCTCACACATGGCCATTCTAAAAAGAAGGATTGGCTCATGCATGGCCATCCATATCACAAGGGGAGAAACTCATGCATGGTTGTCTCGCACCACATGTAATTGTGGATGCAAGGAGATACTCGACTTGCACCCCCGTCATTCAAAAATATGTGCTCTGAGTTTCCCATAAGAATGACTCATTTCATCATCCAACACTAGGACTAATACTGGAATGGATCTATGGCACAAGGAACCTACATGATTAGAGTTTCACTTGATTAAATAATTCAATTGGGTATCTTTTAGCATTGAACAAGTTACAACATTCAAAGTCAAAACAAAATCTACAAAAATAAGGGAATAGTACAACTCCAAAATATATAAATTCATAAGGTGTGAACTAGTCACATCATTACCGCATGATACTTATAGCACTACCATTCACAAGGCCATCACCAATGTCACATCACTGTGGGATATCAATCCCTCAATTATATCACTAGAAAAAATCACCTCACAATAGGCATCAAACCTTCACCAGGTTATAGGACCCATCACATCAATATGATTTCATCATATCTCATCAAGGCTTATAGCCATCACCATGTATTACATAATCATTGCCACAACATGCACAATATATGTCATTCATTTCACCTCCAAGGTTAGGGGATCATAAATAAGAGAGAGAAAACATCATAATATGACAACCACTTCAAGAAAGAGAAGAAACACATCACATAGCCCCACATCAGGGTTAGGGTTACATGCATAGCCAATTAGGGTTTTATAGATTTATTTAATTACCAAAATCTAGGTACACCATCTCCCACTTTCTTACAGCATATTAGGGTTAAGGAGCATATTAGGGTTAACCACATAATCATTCAAACAACACTATCCATGAATCATTAATTACTTACTCCACCCTTCATACATGTGTCTTGACCACCTCCTTCAAAGGTGTCTCAACTACAACAAACTTGGAGTCTCGACCACAACACAACAACATGTCTCGACCCCTCATGGATTACGGTTTTGACCACCCTCAAAAGCACTTGTCTAGACCCAAAACAAAGGATGTCTCGACTTCAAAACAAAGATTGTCTTGACCTCAAAACAAGACTTGTCTGGACTGAAACTAAAGCAAGGTCACAACCATCACAAAGCATGTATCTCAATGGAAACTAGGGCACATGTCTCAACCCAAAACATAACCAACATCTCGACCAAATCACCAAGTACCAAAGTGTCTCGACCCAAAGAGAAAACATGGTGTATCGACCACTAAGGTCATACTACCACCAAGGAAAGGACCACCATAAAAACAAGGATGGACTTTGATAAAAATAGAAGATGAACACGACCAAGATAGAAGATAACATCAAGGAAAATCATCATCATCTAGGAGGAAAACTTCTCATAAAAAGGTCACCAAAAACCCTAAAACATGCACCATTAGAATCACCATGAAAGAAACTCATGCAAGAGAGAGAAACCACATTTAACACCTCCTAAATAAAACTTAAACTCTATGATACATCAAGGTACATGATCCTCATGCATGCACTCAAAACCAAGACCAAAAAGGTAAGGAAAAAATCATCATCACACCACCATCACAAAAATGGGTACCATAATATTAGGGTTTTAGATTCTAAGAAACCAAGCATGACAACCACCATAATTTAATATCTAGATCATGATATCATCTACTAGCATATTAGGATTATGATTTAGAGAGAGAAACATCAACATGCAATCAAAGAAAGGTGCAATAATAGAGAGGGTAGAGAGTTATATAGCTTGCCTTAAGAAAGATCAACTCCAAGGATCACAAGCTCCAAGCACACGATCACCAAGGATGATGTAGCTCCACCAAAGGCTCCACTTTAGGCTAAAAGATCACCTGAAAAAGGAGAAGGTACCTAGGTCAAAGGTTTCTCAAGAAAATAGGGTAAGAGAACCCTAGGCTGAACCAAAAGAAGGAGAAATATAGAAGAAACTTCCTCTCACTTGCGTACTACCTTGTCAAAACATGGTCTATGACCCTTACGATGAAGAGTTTCCCTCCAAAATGACCACCATGGATGATCCATGGTCTATGGCTGAGAAAAGATAAGAATATGGGATAGAATATCTAAGGAAAACATCACAAAAGAAAGACATACACTTACCAAGGTTGAAGATGAGCAAGAGTCACCACATGCGAGGGATCCGATCACCAAAGCTCCAAGGATAAACTCTCCTTGCTCTACCAAGCCCCAAGGATGAGAAAAAAAGAGGGAGGAAGAAGTAAGGCTGAAAGGTTCACTTGCATGGCGAGAACATGGGTTATATAGAAAAGGAGGAGAGGAGGGTGAGGGGTGATGTGTTAACACCTAAAGATACCTTAGGGACACTTGTCTACCCAAGAAACACACATGCAACCACTTAAACCTTGAATGCACAAGATGGTGATACAACCTATGTTGGGTCTCAACCACTTAGGTCCCCAACATGTTGGTTTCAGTCACAACACCTCAAGGAGGTCGAAACAAAAGCAACATGCACATCATGGTCGAGACAAAAGGTCACCATGGCACCAAGGTTGAAACACACCACAAAGGAGCAACTGTCTCGACCTAAACCACTCCAAGGTCATCATTGTTGAGACAAAACACACAAAAGGGAGGTGTCTTGGTTGAGACACTCACAAGACACCCCCATAAGGTTGAGACAAGGGTCCAAGCACTCAACAAAGCACACATGGTTGAGACACTCAAAACCCTAGAAACCCTAATCACCTCTAAGGGTGTCACCACTCATCCAAGGCTCAACCAAGGCACCCGAAAGAATCACACACTCTCTCATGATGTCAAGGAAGAGAAGGTACACAATAAAAATGGGAAATTTTTAGATAACCCTCTCAAATGGGTAAACTGCAATTTGTCCCAAAATAAGCACATAAGCACAAACCATCATCCAAAGAAGCTCAAATTGGAGACTTAATCTCTCCACAAGCTCTAATAACATATCAAAGGATTAGAGCAAGGTTATACGCACTTATAAGAAAAGCAAACAAGGTTAACCCAAAACACAGGTCAGGGGTCTTACAATGTTCTTCTTTCATTTGTTCTTACTTTTTATTTTCTTCTCTTTTATAACAATCAAAGTGATTTTATCCATAGAGACATGTATGTGCTTCCTTGATGGCAAGGTGAACATGATACCTTCATAGTATAATTATACATCAAACTTTAATATTAATTTTTTACAAGATGTTCCATGTTTATCTAACTAATCAATTTGGGTTACCTGCACAATGTAAAAAAACTAAGCACCATTTCACCGGGATAAATCATTCCTTTTCAAATAGTCAATCATTTCAAAACAACCAACACTAGGATCTAGCTACCAATCTGGGTAGTCTTCAGATCAAAAATCTTATTTCATGTTGTAAACTTGTAATTTGATGTTATGGTTCTAGGAAAAACTCAAAATTTTACTCTAATTCTCTTTTGTTAGATTTTATCTTTTTGTTATGCATAAGAAAATACACATATATTATTACCTCTAAAGGTATATTGTATTAAAAGTAAGTAGTCATTCTATCTTATAAAAGATAGAGTGCATCATTTTTGTTCTAATCCTAAATATGGATGACAAATTCAAGAAGAGAAACCATATACAATGTACCAACCAAAGGCACAAACAACCAACAAACCAACATGACATGACGACATTATTTATGTACTTAAGTCACAACTCTTCCTAAAGTGGCTTTGACCATGAGACAATTGGCAATATGAAAACCCTATAGTAAACATGTAATCACACTCATCAACATACTTGAAAGGATACTTATAACAAGCTAAGTCCAATAATGCCCAAATAATGAAATATCTAGAAATTTGAGTTCCTGGAGTATGGTTTACCCTTTACCATCCCAAAAATTAGAATTATAATTTACCCTTTACCATCCTAGAGATTATAATTATAACAATCTTCATTATTTTTTCAGATTAAATGATTCTTTTGTGCATACTTTATTATATAGTTGTGATATTTAGTCAGATATGTATGCCCAATGGTTTCTTTAGTAGGTCAATCCCATAAATATTATCTATAGAAATCTAATTTTGGATGTGTGCAAGTGTCTGTATGTTTGGTATTGATTTCTCATCTAGCTTATGCCTTATATTTTACCTCCCTCATAAATTGGATTTGTAACTCATCTTTATTGAAAAGAGAACCAAACATCTCATACATTATTTTAAAGTATATCAACAAAGGATCTAAATACTTTGATACTAGTGAGGAGGAATAAGGTTAAATAAGTTATTGTGTGTATTCATCCTCCACCTCTTACACAAAATCAAGGAATTGTATTTTCTACTTTAGACTAAGTCATACTTCAACTACTAGAAACTTTACATTTATAGATTTTTGATATCATGGTATTTAAGATATGATATACATCTCTTATGGTATGTATGTACTCATCAATTTCCTAGATAAGGTGACCAAGGAAGCACACACATTTTTATACACAAATATGAATTGGGGACTATTGGGTTCTTATGATGTCTTACTATCAATGTTTGACTTAATGAATAGTGTTATGATTGGTATTTTTGAACCTTGTTTTAATTGTACTCAATAATGAGTAGGCATGAACTGTAAACACTTATCCCATCACATTATATGTACACATGTCTAACTTTCCTCAATTTTAAGCGCCAGGAGTCAAATAATGGGCGGTTTCCTACTATCCTTCAATTTTGGTGATGGTAAGAGATGTTTTTATGGTAGTGGTCATTCAGATTGTTGATGAGTATGCAATTTCTTTGAGGAGAGAATTATAGTTCCAAATAATGATGGGATATTAGAGAGGTGGGGTTGAGTTGGTAGTGGGATGGTGTCTTCCAGTCATTAATTACTTATGGTTTCTTAGTATGACATAAACAAATTTTTTGATCAATATTATTGATGGAATATTCTCTTCCAAATCAGTAAATACCATGGAACCTTTATTAGAATCCAAATAGAAAATAAGAATGGGACCTCCTCTTTATCTTGTAATTCATGTTTTTCCTAGTATGTACTCTGAAGGGATTAGACGAATTTCCCATCCTTGTCAAACAAAGCAAAAGAGTACTTGTCTATTTCTTGACCACCAATAACATTATGGAGTTAAACTAAGATTAGCATGCTTGAGGGCCATATGATTTCATACAGACCATACTTGTAGCTACATCATTTATTTTGGTTGTGGACAAATATCTGCTCTCTTTATGATTTATATGCATCTAATTATCAAGTTTATAAATAGTAGTTGTGATATGAATGGTAATAATAAACCTCATTGTACTAACCAAGAAATGATATTTATGATTTCCAATTGATATTGTGACCCAACCACATCATGGCGATGTTGATATATTATGTCTCTTCACAATAAGGATGGGTTTGAGATGGGATCTCCATATTCTATAAAAATTACTATTTTAGGGGCTTTATCAACAAATTTACTCTCATGCCACTATAAGGTTATGAGCTGACTCTCACTCTGAATATAAACGAACAATACCAGATATCTGGCTTACTTATAATTTTTCATATGTGAAATGATCCAACCTAATGAAAATGATAAATAAATGTTTAATAATACTCTAACACTAATAAATTAATAACTATAGTTACCACTTGCATCTAAGGATGTCTTGGTATTGTTTTGTATTTGCTTAGAGACTTTGTGTATTCTTTATCACCTTGTAGTCATAAAACATATTGATTCTTGTTCAAGAGATGATAAACAAAATATCTATTTTGTTCATGTTAAATATTCATTATATATCTTGATAGTCTCATTACATATCTTGGTGATCATGTTATGTCATTCTTGCCTAGGGTCATTGTGACTCTATCATTATGCTTGACCATTGCATGTTTTCTCTCCTTGTATCTCAGGATAAAATTGACCCACCTACTCAAGCTAGTACCCTGGTGACCATCATCTTTTCATCTTGAGAGGATATTTGTTCATAGTGGCATTTGAGCATTGAGCCCCACAAGGAGACTTGAGCAGGCTATTGTCTGTTTGATTAGGATGTTGTGGAGGCTTATATCTTTGCAAACCCTCACAGTGATGATTTATCAAGAAAATTTGGTTTAGAGATGAAGGTCTGCACACACAGACACACACACATATGTAACCCATATATATATTTATATATATAGGGGTTAGGAAGTGTGTACCAACCGATACATGCAAGTTATGTGAACTGACATTTAAATGACGTGTAGAATCCATTAATTAAATCTGACTTTACAGATTGAATTAACTTTGTCTGGATTATATGTATTTAAAAGATTGCAACCATATCTCATATGTATCATGAGATACACTAATATACTATCCAATGATTAATACAATTTTTACAACATACCATTGATTAGAAAATATAGACATATTTTTCATTGGATGAATTACAAATGTCAGATTGAACTACTTTTCATGCACATGTTATATAAGGGGTATACATCTCATCCATGACGCTGAATTTATCACTATAAATTTTGCAATAACCATAAATCAAGGTGGGTACATGTCAGCCACACATACTCATGTTCACAATTATTTTAGCCATATATATGCAGATCTACACACACACACACACATATATATATATATACACACACACACCCACATATAAATAATAAGATACAATGCAATTATACACATACACACATAAATAATAAGATACAATGCAATTGTACTTTATTAGTATGTAGTTACAATTTGTGAAGCTTAGGTATCTGGGAGAGTGATGTATAATGACACTAAAATGCATGATTTTATCCCTTAAAAATGGTTTCCTATATAAGCCACCAAGATCTTCACATTGGGGAGATGACAGTACCGGAAACCTTAGCATTCTATGCTATATGTCAGGGCACTGGAAGTTGTCATGGTATATATGTATAATCATCCTTTATATCTTTCCCTCAAGAAATAAATCACCAACGTACCTCAAAGTACTAGAGAAAATGTTCATTAATCTTATACAACTCTTAAACAACTATGCTTGTAGACTTATATAGGAGGTAGAAGGTTGTAAATACAAAACCAAATGCAGATGTTGATTTGTTCATGAATGTATGATTGAATCATACAAATTATCTTGTTTATGTTTCTTGTAAAAATACAAAGGCGTTGCACATTTTTTTGCAAGAGGTACATCGTTACTTGCTTCTCACTAACTTTATATGAAACCTTCATTTTACCCCAGTTCCAACCAATGAAAACCTATTTTGTGTGTTCCAATCTATTTCACGTGGCAATAGAAAAATGCCAACAACAATATTGGGTTATTGGTGATGATCCTTTGATTCTATTGCTTCCAAGAAATTAAGGGGAAAATGTCAATAATAGATAGTCAAACTAGTTGGTATAACCTCAAGAAAAATATTTGTATCTCTCTTATTACTCCAAAAATGAGTATAACCAATCCACCATATATATGCTTTCAGATTTTTTTGGCCAATAATGACCATAGCACTCATGAAGAATAATGACTATTTTTTGTAATAGAATATTACCATATGATGTAACATCTCAAACTACATATTCATGCAAGGAAATTATGTCATATAAGTAGTTTTAGATATTGGATATGTCTTGGAGGTAATGGTCTAGGTGTCAACCACTCAATCAATAAGTTAGAGTGGTTTCACTATTATAACAAAAACTTACTATGATTAATTGTTTTTTCAATTGAATAATATAGAAAATTAGGTAGACATCATTTGATCATGTGTCTAAATTAATTATGAAAATCTTCTCATAACTATGTTTAGTTTGAGGGCTACTAAAATTATCATATTGTAAACCAGTTGTCTTCTTGGAAAGTGTTTATAAATGTTTCAACTATTTTCTTTTATAAGAGTGATACCTTTCTAGCACAGTGTGAAAATGACATGGAGCTACTTAGACTTCCTACAACCACCAATTTCACATAGGATGCATCACCATGTGGCTCCATATTTATTTAGTGTTCCCACTATGCAAATATACATCCACAGAGGAGATGAGCTTGTATGACTTGTGAACAATCAAAGAAATTGTTCCTTCCCATATTATTATCCTTAGTTCTTCCTTTAAAGGTTCTTACACCATCTAATCTTCATTGTGAAGTTGTTTTGTGTACATTCCTTAGAACGCTAATGCCTTTTCTAGTGACATGTAGAGCATGTACTATGCTATTAGGTTTTTGACAATTATCCAATTCAACTTCAAAGTAGTGAAAGAAATGTTTAAAGGCAATTTACATGGATATATGAATATCTACTTTTGAACATCTACTATTAGGGTTATATGAAAATATATTCATCAATTATATAATCCTACTGGATATATGTACTTATTGTATACCAATCGAGCACTGTAGAAAGTTGTGTTGTCACTACTTCCTTATTGTATTTAACTAGTTACTATACTTACTAACATGAAGTTGTAAGACTTTTTCTACATATATTGAGGTTGTGTGTTTTGATCCATTGATAGATATACAAGTTGGCTTGCCATGGGGATATCAACTCCCAGTGCAATTTGAACTTGACCTTGGAGTTGCAATGTTTTGGGTTCCATGAGATTGAAATTATCAAGCATGTGTTATGCTTATGGATTAGGTGGGGTTCGACATGGACGACAGTATCATACTTGAGATCCTCAACACACTATTCATTCTTCATAAGCATAACTTAATTACAATATCGCATTGTCTTTGTTTCTAGTCCCCCATATTGTTTATTGTAGGTTATCTTATCCCATGTAACTAAGCCTATTTATCTTCTTCTTGGCTCTAATGACTAGACAAAACTTCTAATTATTTTTTATGTTGTATTACATAATCTAGGTGGAATTTTGGATATCTTCTTGGAATATGTGGGAATATTTTCCAACACTGATTTGATTAATTATTCCTCATGCAAAAGATAATTACTTCACAATCCATGCATTTAGGTTAGCTTCCACAAAACATAACAAATTGTAGTACGTGTCCTTTATGAAATTATTGGCAATTTTATGAAATTATTCTATCAAAAACTACTTCATGTTCTAAAATTGGTAATATGATGATTTCTATTGAGCACACAACCCACCATGCCTATCTCATTTGCTGAAACTAGCAAGATTTATGGCGATCCTCTCATTGATGAATGTTATAAAATTCAACAACATATAAATCCTAATCACAATGAAATGTTTTTCCTTCCATAATCACTCTTATAATGCTCTTTTGAAGCTTGTTTAAAGAGGGACTCCTTTTGGTTTTGCATTGTTGTTCTACATCAGCTTTGTCCATGTTTTAGTACTATTGCAGTGCTAGTCCTTGGTGTGAACAACTTCACATTTTTTGACTAAATGTGGCTGTCAAATGGCTATAAATTCTACAATTTTTTTCATTACAACCTCATGGTTTCTATGATACACGTTCACCTTCATTTTTTTTGTTCTTACTATATAAACATCATTGTTGTATAGATTCTTATAGGTTTCATTATGTTTGAATGATGGATCTAGAATTTGTCTTTGGTAACCTAATCTTATTTTTATATATAGATTTTAAATGGATTTAGGGGATTCTTATACTTATTTCATTGGTATGTTAATGTTTCTACCCCACTCAAATCTCTCTCCACCCCACCAAATCCATTTGCACCCTCATTGACTCCATAAACACAAAATTGAAATTTCACTTAGACGACTTCTATTACCTGAACTGCATGGACAATGTTAATACCATTAGATACCATCTTTAAAAATCCACATCAATTTCCCAGTTAAACATTGTAAACTACTCAATCATAGATAGTGAAAATATGGTTCTAGTTGGTGGACAATGGCTAATTTTACATCCTTACATAGGCACCACAATCCAATATCCATGTTGAGTCAAAAGTTGAAACGTCCTTGCAAGTCGAACTACATGCATGATGTTGATCAAAATTTGTTTCTTGAAAATCTCATATTTTTCCAACTTATATCCAATAGATGATTTATAGTGTTTACTATGAAAATTAAATAAAAGTACTTGTTTATTGTTGCATATGTGTGATAGTTTCTATAAATTTACCCTCAAGAAACTCCCTAAAATTTTATGTCACTTGAGTAAATACTCCTAGAAATTGGAACAAAAATGGAGGCTATCTCACTTAAATGGAACTTGAGGTCCATGACAAGTAGTTGTTTGGGATTGGCTCATGTATCAATCAGTGACCATTGAATTGTCCATGATTTTCCAAATCATAGCATTTATATACCAAGTACAAACCCTTAGCCTGGTTGTGTTGAACATTTTATTGAGTTCATGATATTGTTTGGCATTTCCAGTTAATGTACACCAATTTATATACCCTACTATGAAAAGGGGCCCCTTCCTAGCGGACACAAAATTGTGATTAAACAATTTCAACTAAAGATTATTTTGAGTTTATCTCATCTCCTCAACATCTTGCTAAAATTGTAAGTATTCTTGCTTTAATTTCAATTTGAAGGAAGCATTGAAGAACGCCCCATTGCATATATTAGGGGTGATATTTTTAACCAAAACTTGAAAATGGAGTAATCAATATACAACTCAAGATCAAACTAGAACAATCTTGTTAATATAGTTAGTGTAATTTGTTACAAAAAATTGAGACTAAAATAATCATATGCAAAATTCAGAATAAAAATAGATGGTCTAAACCAAAATGTATGCTTGTATAGACTCAATTATCATATTAATCATCTATTTATTTTCATGAAGCTCTATAGAATGGGTTTATATATGCAAACACAAGAAGAGAGCCACCAACCTTTGATATGACATAATTAGTTTCTAAGATGACAAACCCGTAGGTCATCGGTGTGGGGAAATTGCTTGAATCGATAGTCCATCTTCCATTTCATAAATAGGCTTGAATGCAAGTCAAATAAGCTGATACTATGTTCTAGGGGTCTGCATTCCTTGGGTAAATATTTCTAGTGATCACGATGTGTTATCTGTGTATAAGTTTTTTATGCAAAACCTAGTCAATGGCATTAGACAATTTGAAAATTCAATGTGATATCATGATATTTAGGATTGTTAAATC
Source organism: Alisma plantago-aquatica (assembly GCA_963693085.1). Classification (NCBI taxonomy): domain Eukaryota; kingdom Viridiplantae; phylum Streptophyta; class Magnoliopsida; order Alismatales; family Alismataceae; genus Alisma; species Alisma plantago-aquatica. Next base: position 1,115,542,225 of record OY856409.1, on the reverse strand, counting down.
TATCATGAAATGATAAATGTGATATTGATATCATATTATATGCAATATAGAACCATAGAAAACTAGTATAGGAATTATATAAGAAACCTGATTTCTTTTCTGATAAAATATAATTTTCATTTTAACTTTTTCGTATGGAACATTGAGGTTGCAATATTGTACTCTATGGTCATTTATCTTGAATTATTAACTTCTCAGCTATGTTCAATTGCTTGTAGTGGATCCCCATCCGTCTGATTGGATTCCTTCCCATTATCCATGCATCCTACTATAGCAATGAACTATTTCCATTGATAACACATTTGATAGAATTGTCCTTAAGCATGGGTGCAAGCAAACCAATCACCCTCCACATTTCTAGCCCCATTTCTCTTTCTTGTGCTTGGGTTGGGTTGCATTTAGATCTCATTACCTTACACCAGTGGACAAGACAGTTATGCAGATAATCACATGTTTTACCAAGTAGAGCCTAATTCATTTTTAGGGATGTCTTACTTCCCATACCACCTACTACTCTTAGTGCTATCATTGTACTCCATGATACTAAAGTCAGACAACAAATGCCAGTGTTACATCCCCATATGCAACAACCAAATATACGATGTAGTTTAGTAGATATGGATACATGTAATCTCACTATTTGCATGGTTTAAATAGGAACTGTATTCAATTTCTCCTTGTTGTGGCACCAATCAAGTACATGGATGTAGAATTCACTTCAACTTAGCTTGTTTTGTGATTAGCCTTTGGTTATGTTCTATGTTGGAAAGTCAGCGTGTTTGTAGAGATCTTGTTTTCTACTCTATCACATATAAAGTTTGTTTACTGATTGAAGTTCACATATGAAGATGGATCATTGATTTGTGGTTGTTGAAGTTTAAGCTTTATGGATGCTTGGAATATCTTGTTGGTAAAACTGGCCTTCTTTGCTTTATTAGTTTTCCTTTGTGAAGAAGTTAGTATGGACACTTTTGGTTCTATTATTTCTGGGTTTTGGATCGACAAGCTACATTTTTTATGACATGAAACTCGAAACTACATGGAGCTGCTCTATCGAATCAACTAACATGATTTAATAAATACATTCTGTTTGTTCTTATAGGTTGCTCAAGTTCTATTTTTTTTGAATGACTGTGTTCTGATTATGCCTTCTTCTCTATTGTTGAAGCTTATAATACCTCCTAGTTGAATGTTTTGTAAAGGCAGAGTACAAGAGATGGGAAATAGAGGCAGAACACAAGAGATGGAAAATAGAGTATCTCTATAGAAGTTCTTAAGTTCATCTACTAGCTCAAGCATTAAATTCAAGATTCAACTACATCCCTAAAAAGTTTTCTACATGTGTTTTTGGAGTCTACAAAGTGCTATATATAATATTTTTATCATGTTAATTTTGAGAATGATGTAAATTTTTTTCTCACGGGGTCCTTGTATGTGTATATTCTTTGATGCATATTGTGTAATAAGGGAAAAGTTAATGGCCTCCACATGTGTACTCATTGGTTCAAAATAAATGGAAGTATGTTTATGACTTCATATGCACAACTTGATCTAGAGCAATATCAATCTTTTCTAAAAAAACTTCTGCATTGGCAAGTTAAAAATATACATAATTGACTGTATATGTATGTGTAGTACATGTTGTATTTCACTACACCTTAACTACATATACTATTATAGTAGGTGTCATTTCCCCTACACATGAAGTACATATAAAGTTTTAGTGAATGTCATTCCCCCCTACACATTAATAGTCACATATACAATTGTAGTTACATATTAGCTATACTTACAACTAATTTTACACGTGTAAAGATATTTTTAGCTACATTTAGGGCTACATATGAATTTGTAGCTAAATGAATATTTATCTCCATATTTGAAAAATATAGTCAAAATAATTAGCTACACATTTTCTACATATTTTATAAGAAAGGATAAATGTAGAGAAAGCTTTTATCTACAAAATTTTGGGTTTTCAATGCATTTTTTAATACTTAAAGACCGTTTTTGTAGTTTCGGTTCTTTCCACACCAACAACTTAGTTGATGCAATAAAAAAGTTGTGATAAAATGGATCAAATAAATGAGAAGTTTATATGAAGTGGAAACCTGTAGAAGCATAACACACATCTACCTAGGATAAACTAATCACCCCTACACACAAGAGATCTAGGAATCAGGGTGAAAAAAGGTTTAAATGAAGACCTTATAATGAAGATGACATCGTAATAATGGGGGAAAAGAGACAATCTAGAAGTCATTATTCGAGACAAAATAAAAAGAATAAAAGAGCTATGAAACAATGCATACACTATATGATGGTGTATTTGATCATAACTGAATTTAGGGAAAAACCTATCTGCAGTTATGGTGGGAAATGGTAAAAATACAAATGTATGGAACAAAAAAGTGGTTGCCACCTGAGAGGAGTCATTACACCTACACTCAAGGCTAATAAAACTATGCCTAAGGAATTGGACGATATGAAGGTCACCAACATGGTTTTTTTTATGGCACCTGGGATGAGGAATCCATTAGACACTATTTTATGTAAGTACAATAATAGTTATTTTCATGATGCAAACACCTAGTAGTCAACTCAAGCATGAACTATACTACACAAAACATCCTCTCAAGATCTTCTCTATTAAAGAGATATACAACATACTGGTGAACCCTAGACCCAATCATTAATAAGTGAAATGGAACCTAATTTGGGGTCAGGGAATCCCATTTCGAATCAAAACTTTTCTTTTATTACTCAACCATGATAGATTTCTAACAAATATCATGCAAATGAAGAGGAACATGACTGAAGAGAACACTTTCCAAATCGTAATGTGTTATAGTAAACTTGTTTACATGCTATAAGAGATTTCCCTAGAATTTCTTCTCTATGGACACTGCTGAAACCATGTAATTAAAAAAAACCCTTCAATACCATATGATATCATGGATTTGTTCAATATGAACGAAAAATAAGATGGTAGCAATACCTACTGGAGTACTACATTGATTGCAGTATGCTGGAAGTCTTGGAAGGAAAGAACATGAAGATATTTAACCAGAATATATCCTATCCATGATATTGAAGTTGATACACGCACAAACACAAAAAAGATAATTGACTCTTGGAAGGCCATGACCCATAAAAATGTTTCAATTACATAATGATTAGACCTAACATGGAAACCTCCTCAATAGGGATAGATTCAAGCAACTGCCGATACCTCTACTAAGATACACACACTAACATCCAAAGCACCAACTATACATAAAAGTGTTTCAACTACAGGATGGTTAGACCTAACATGGAAACCTCCTCAATAGGACTGGATTCAAGAAACTTTTGATATCTCTATTAAGATACACACACTAACATCCAAAGCACCAAATATATCTTAGAAATAAAATGGAGATTGGTTGAAGAGTGGATCTACAAACACACATGAAGAAATCCTCTAGAGGGAGAGACATTAGCAACGTTGAGAGGATTTAAAGAATCATCTAAAAGGACTGGATTGAAAGCTAACATGATCATCAACATCACAAGAGAAGTTAAACATTTGGTAGACAAACTCACAAAATGGTTCATCGACCTGAAGTATTATATGCTACCCTCTATAGTGACAAGATGCGAAGCACAAAATATGAATATAATAGTTGAGATGTAATTGGGAATAGGGTATAGACAAATAATACATAAGATACTTATGTAGTGCATACATAAAAAAGTTTAGTAGACTATGATAACTAATCGATAGAGAGTTTAATTAAGCAAAAAAAGAAGGTATATACCACATAAAATTCTTATAAAATCATGGAACTAAATTAAGATATGGTTATAGTATATGAGTTATATGAATTAATTAAAAATAGAAAATATGAAACCTATGCCTTCTGGTTTTAATACAGTATTCTCACTAGTATGTGCTAAATGTATTCAAACTCAACTATGTATAATAATATAGAAAAATAACACTAATAACTTTACCTATTGTGGATTCCCTCATCTTTTTTCATTACAATAGAAGAATGATGCTATTCTTCTCTCCCTATCTTTCCTTATTCTATGTTACTAAACAATATGCTACAATAATATATCAGAGCTATATATATATATATATATATATATATAATCTCACATCAAGCTGTGTATCGTGGGATCCTTATTTGATTTTATATTTTAATCTTTATAATTTTCTAGTGGTAGATTTTATAATTTAAATGCTAGAAATCATACTATTTTCGAGCAATGAAACCCCATTGGGTTCTATATAATCCTTTTCATGTAAAATGTAATTGGTTATCATTTTGCTCTATGAAAATTTTACAAATTATGATCATTTTCATCTACATACGTTGGTTCACTATTTTTCAAAATTTGAGATTATTGTGAACCTAAATTTTCTATTATTTATATATTGTCCTCACTCACCTTTAAATTCTAGGTCTGCCACTGCCCATGTGTTTATATTTTGTTTGGTCTAAAATGTCAATTTGCTTCCTGTTGTAATCTCACATCAAGCTGTGTATTGTGGGGATCCTTGTTTGGTTTTATATTTAATTTTTGTAATTTTCTTGTGGTAGAGTTTATAATTTAAATTCTAGAACTCATAATATTTTCAAGCAATGAAACCCCATTGGTTTCTTTATAATCCTTTTCATGTAAAATGTAATTGGTGAGCATTTTGCTTCATGAAAATTTTACAAATTCTAATCATTTTCATCTACATACGTTGCTTCTCTATATTTCAAAATTTGAGATTATTTTGAACTTTTTTTTCTATTATTTATATATTGTCCTCACCCACCTTTAAATTCTGGGTCTTCCATTATCCATGTGTTTATATTTTTCTTTAGTCTAAAATGTCCATGTGCTTCATGTTATATACAACATGAAATAGTTAAAGATCATGTCAAAATTCCAATGAACATGTAATGTTACCTATCGATGCCTTCTTTCCCCCTTCAGAATCCTCCTTCCTCTCCTCATCTAGGATTCTCATTCCCAACACTCATTGCCTTTTCTCATTAGTCCCATATCACTCGTCCTTTTTATACAGTTCTCCATTACTCACCCCTCCTCGTTCCTCATTAGCTCCATGATAGTGTATGTAAGTTGAGTTTACACATACACCTTTTTGAGGTTCTCCTTACTATCTTTGAATAGACATGTTCCTTTCCATTCCTTCATATTACTCTAGGTCTTATCGTTTGATGTCCCTAAAGGTCTCCTTCTTGGATCTACCTTTTATAGTTGGGAGTCCCAAGTATATCTCATTTTTAACATGTCAAGGATCTTTGACTTATTGTCATTCACCACAATTTTTCTATAGGATATTTTTAACTTAATGAACTTAATTCTTTGACCTGAGACTCACTGATAGAAGAAAGTACTAGCATTTGTCATGGATGGTTCTAGAAGAAGAAATCTAGCAAACCGTATCCCATCATCCACCAAAAAATAGATGAAAGAGATAAGGACCCCCTATGCAGACCATTGATGGGGATGAAACCAACATTGACCACAAAAGATGAGAGAGAGGAGAAAGAATCTTCACAAGGCAAAAAGAGGTAACAAGAAATAGGATAGTCTTGGAAAATCCTACTTTATAGTGTAACAAACCCTTCTGGTTGTGATTAGTGATAAATCGAAAGGATGCACTACAAAATAACTATTCAACTTTCTTGAATCAAGCAAACTAAATCCAAAACCCTACATCACCTAAATAATAATATTACACTAAACCCTCTCATAGGGTTGAACCATGTCAACTTTGATATCCATATGACCCTTTTTACCTTTGGTCGTTCTCTTATTCATTGTGCAAAATATCTCAAAGGTAATGACAATAGCCGTTTATTAATCTTCTAGATGCAAAAGCAGTCTGGTCATCTAAATGATATCATTGAGGAGGGGTTCAAGTGTTTTCACCATCATTTAAATATGGTTTTATAGATGATCTTACAAAGTCTTATATACATGAAATACTTAATAGAGGTTGGTTCTTTTCCCTTAGAGATGAGCACAATGCTGATCTTGTTAGTGCCCACGATATCCACTTCATTCCTCCGCCATATAAGGATGTAATTCACCACTTCCTCAAAAAATATACTCAAGAATGATGGGAAGAAATCCCATGTAAGATATCACGTCCTGGATCTATATACAAGTGCATATTTTTAAGCACTTGTAATATTTCACTTATAGTCAATTTCTTATAGAAAATTTGATCCATCTCCTTAGTGCTCTTATTTATGATGTGCATAGAAGCATCCTCCACATTTATTATAGGAGAAGATTTCTTTGTAGAATATGTAATTTATCTCATTGTTTAGTTTTCTAGATGTCATTCTAATCCTTCAAATTTACTATATCACTAACCTTATTTTTTGTGAAGATATCCTATTAAATTATTACATATGTCACTCCCCATCCTTCAGCTCATTTTCTTTGGCCATAAAGAAATGATATGATTCATTTCCTTTTTGAAGTTTGGCCACCTCTTCACCGTTTGTTTAACTTTGTAAGAGTATCATATAACATAGGATAATTTGTTATTTTCCAGTCTCTCTTACAATCTATTTAATCCTCCTATTATTATCTAAAAATTATAAACTTTCCTACGGACCAAGATTATCATCACTTTTATCAATCTTATTAACCATGGTCAAGTCCTTAGAATCCTTCCATATAACTATAAATTAACCTATTGTATGGATCAGCAAGAAAAAAGGTTTCTCACCTAAATGTACAATTTAATTCATAATTAAGTCTTCTTTGAATATTGTTCAACAAGTAAGGCGGATGAGTGGATTTCACCCTAGGAAGGTCGCACATACAAGCAACATGTTAAACTTTACTCCATATAAATGACCACACTTCTTTGTCTGATCTCGCTTCAACACCAATAGGAACCATCTTCCCTCTTACACAAGTAAAAGCATATTTACTATAGCCTAGGTCAATGGAATTAGATATTTTACAACATTAAAAAATGCATCAAGGTGTCAATGTCACCCAATGATTCATCTTCCCTTCTAAGAAAATTCCAAATATTGTTGAAGTCCCCTTTAAGAAAATAGAAACATCATTGTCAAAGTTCAAGCTACACATCAACTCCCATGTCTTATATTTAATATTTTCTCTATCCATTCATATAAGACATGACATGTCCATTTATTGGAGTTAATAACATCACCTATATTCACAATAAAGTGTGTTGGGAGTTTGAAACTATAGTGACATTAGTATTAGTCCATTACATACCAAGATATACCGTCCTATTGCTTCTACTTAGACACACCCATTCAAAATCCAAACTAATTTCTAGTTTTCTCAAGGTCAATGTTATTTGAGTTTTTTTCCCATTAGGAAAGCCAAGTGATGCCTCTCCTAGCATAATTCTTGAGAATTTAGAATTTGCTACTATTTCCCAACCCTTGGCACTCCCAAATTAAGCAATATTTTTTGCCATTCACAGTGTTGATCCTTGCCAACCACCACTGCATGAGGATAATTCTCCCATAAAATATTTTCTCCTTATCACTACCCACTTCTTGCCCATGATTGTTTTCACCAATATTCACATGTTGTACCCTCAAATTATTTACATTTCTCACTAAAATCACATGCATTTCTTGTTATCCTTCTGATAGTATAAAACTATTAGTATTCCTTTTCCCTGCTGCACATGTACTTATTCTTTAAATTCTACTCTTTTGTTCTTGTTGAATTTGTTTTAGAATAATTTGTTGTAGACAATAAATACATTGCTATCAAACCCCTAATAGGACATTATTCTATTGTGTTTAAATCTTCTTATTCATTTGAAGTCTTTGCATTTGTCATACAATTTCATGAAGTTGGCTTGACATTCACATTTAAAACCTTTATTTATCATTATGTTTCTCACCCTAGTAAGACCATCGATGGATAAGATAAGACATGTGAGGGCTAGATTGCACATCATCAAACCTCTACAGATAGTTTGTAGATGAACACATTGTAAGTTGAGCTCATATATTAGCAACTCCCAATCTATTATTTCACATGTGGAATGTGTTGGTTTGTATGACCAAAAAGCCAATCATATGATGATTGTAATGGCATAAATTGTAAATGATTTGATTATTAATAAAAGGCAAGCTTCTAATTTATTATGTTCCTTTCAGTGATGAGATTATTATGGAACAATATAAATGTCTAGAGAATGACATTACTCAATGACGTATGTCTTCAAGTATGTGACTTGGAAGAAATGAGATCATACAGATGTTAAGAGTACATATATACATTCTCATTATGTACCTGATCAGCTGTTTTTATGGAAGGTTGATAGAGAACAATAACACATAAGATCAGAGTGTGAGTTGGTTTATTATAGAGTCTCATTAGTCATGATATGGAAATATCAAACCAAGCACACAGATACATGTTAGGGAACAACGTATTAGACAGACCCACCATGAGACTGACACATGGAAGCCATCATCATGGAAGTCATAGTTAGCTCTCACAGTGATGGTGGTGGTTGTGGTTCTTAGACATAAAATCACTGTACTCATCACATGTCGTTGGGTACACTTTGACATCATCCAATGCAGTCCTGAAACACAGGTTGTCATAATAGTGATGATCGGGTGACTTTGACACACGAGGATTGTAAAGAGTGAAACCCGAAAGGGGATCCACTCAAAATGATATAATACAAGAGATATGTAATAATAAAATAGCAGAAACAAAACTATTACAAAGTTACTTCATGATTCATTCATACAATTGTTCCTCACCATAATAGGTGATTTTACAAAAACTTGAACTAAGTACAACTAAAGCCAGTAGCAGAGGGTAACTCAGCCATTCCAAGCTATCCTTAAGTCAATGTCATGTTGGTGATCTTTTTGATCTCTTGTCTTCCAATGTACCTAAACCTGGGTGGAAAGGAACATCACACAGAACATAGGAAACAACATAGAGGCCAAAAAAGGCTGAGTATGTACACATAATAAACTTTGGGCATTATATTGGGGTAAAAGTGCAAAAAGAGATGTTCCCATAAGAAGGGGGCTATTTGCAATTAGGTAAGTTCAAGAGAAATGTAACAAAAGAAACGAGGCATATTAAATTTAGATTACAAGTATGATAATAAAGAGTCTCTTGCCATAACAATCATCCACAGATTCATATTAAAACAATAAACATTTGCATGCATAATAATGTAGACTAAATATACGTAAAACATGGCCATAACACCATAGGATCATGACCTAAAAATAAATAAGGGTGGAAACGCACACCCCGAGCGGAAACACACGCCCTATATAAGTATTGTTGTACACAAGTACATTCTAGATATTATAGTCAAACATGTAGCATGCATAAATAAAGTGACAAGACTAACATTTTAGTCAATTTCACATAAAATGGCAATCATATCAAAAGGGGTCCAAAAGACCAATTATAAAAGAATATTTCAGTAGCCACAGGAATTTATATGAATCAAAGGCATGAGGTATGAATGTCCAATAATTGGATTTCAAATAAAATTGATATCCCAAGAGGTGCCTCATTAAATAATTGTAGGTTCAGTCAAATAATGCCCAAAATAAAATAGAGAATGTACATACCTTATGATCAGACCTATATATTCAGTAACACCTCCTAAGCATAGGGTCAGGGTTGTCTCAACCTAGTCACGATATATGTGCATTTGATTAATATAATATGCATTAAATCCCTAGCTTAGAAATTGACCCTACTGTAGGTTGGAAATCTGAATGAGAATCTTGTCCTAATAAATCAGTCGTATTTTTCTGATCTAAAAAACATATTTATTTGTATTATTTGGATAAGCCAATAATTACTTATGAATTTTACAAGTTTAATTCATTTCTGGCTAATTACTAAATCAAATTGTCAATTGACGTTTTTATCCATGAATAAGCATACAGATTATCAAGGCTCGTTGTCACACAGACTATAGAGAAATACACAGTAAACATCGCTCGGGTTAATAGAGTCAAACAGAACAAAATTCCTATTTTTCTCCTGTGGGCGTGACATGATAATCATTAGTCCCATGGGCCAGATAGGGCTTTCACCCGAGGTATTCATATACCTCACACACAATGGACTCCTGCTGGAGCTCAGATCAATCAGAGGGCGCACAATCCTGGATTCTTCTCATGATGGGAGAACATCCTGCTAGCTTCGGCTAGCCACTGTGGAACCAACGGTCCACACAGGATCGAAGGTCACCGACAACTGAGGCAACACAGGCGGTGATAGCAAGGGGAAACAAAGCCCAGTCGCGGAAAGAAAAACACAACGTGAACTGACCGGTGGTGTTGGGCCTTAGCAGGAAGGCACCTCACAGTGAGGTTCATGAGACACGGGCGTGCACAAACTCGAAACCCAAAGACTTTAGCAAGACCAAAGAAAACAAACGGAGGACCACCGCCATTCGCAGAACCAACGACGTAGGTATCAGAACAAACAGGGGTCCTAGCCACCCCGCGCGAACCCCAACACAACCCTCACATCTGGAGCAAATATGCGAGGGGTCCCAAGGTACAAAACCAAAGCAGAAGGCGTCGAAGCTCCCTCTGGCGGCGGCCAAAAATAAGGGACGACGATGAGCTTGTCGACCCATGCATAGAGAATGACTTGGGGCAAAATAAATGTACATGATGAAAGAGGGAGATCTGTAGATTGTTACCTCCAGCTTGATTGAACTGAGGAGATGAGCACTGCTATTGCTCGGAGTTCTTGCCAGAGAAGAAGACCAGCACCGTCCACAGCTCCACAGTGACTACGCAAGCAATTTACCGGAGAAAACTAATAAGGTGGCATCATGGGATAATCTGGATTGACATGGAAAGAGTGGTAGCTCCTAAGTGGGAATTCGATGAATTGGGGGATGAGCAGCGGCGACTGCACACAGCCTAAAAGGGGCATTTTTGATGTAGGGAACCACACGAGGGAAAGTAGGATTTGCTGGGTTCGAAGGAGTGTTTAGAGTCTGTTGCCTAAGAAAACACGAGGAATGGTTCATCCTAGTGAGAGGTAGCGACCAAAGAGGAGACACGACGCTGTACAGCTCGTGCCTGCGAGAGAGTCAGAGGTAGGGGATGACTGAGTCCCGCTATCTGACTACCCGGGTACCTGACCCACAACACATGCATGACAACTACCCAGCCCTTGGACCAAAGTCCAGGCCGTGACACATGATATCATTTAAATCAACCCTAACTTTAGGTTAAATCATACATTGCCTATTAGGGTCTAATTAAGGGTGAATTTGATGTACAAATGACCCCAAAATTTGAGGGTTAGCTAATAAGGATGCGCATGACCCGATTATATGCTTATATTTAGGTTTTGACGTTAACTAAGCCGTAATTTTACCATTGTACATTAACTATTCAATTAATGAAATGAACTAAGTCTAATGGTCAATTATGATGAAATCTTCCACCTAAAATCGATTGGTGTCCTAATTGAGATACAAGAGTACCCTAGTTCACAAATCTAGGGTCAGGGAATCTAGATTATCATTATTGCTAATAAGTTTCCCAATTGAGGTATTAAGGTAGCAATATCATATGACTTCATTTCTATGGATCCTTAAATGAGTCAATCTAGGGTTTAAAGATCAAAATATGGTTTCGTTTATTCTAACACAGTGAAATATAGATATTCAAAGGTAGTCAACTGAAAAAGGGGGAAATGATATTGGATATCCACATAATCAAATAGGGGCCTAGAAGCACGGAGGACTAGCCTATATGTCTGGAATCAAGTATGTTACAACACTCCACCCCTTAAACATGATTTCATCCCCGAAATCTATCCAGTTGTGGTATGGTATACTAAGTTATACTTTTAACCAAGTTATAAATTTCTAGGGTACTTAATGTAAGGGGTCATAACATATGATTCATGTCACACTTATGGTCTACTATCAAGGTGAAGCTATATATCTCCATGTGTCATGCATCCATAATCTAATTATGGTAGATGTTGGGCTAGAGATGTTACATCAAAACCTAGGATTGTGTCAATCGATTCGTATCCATTAGGGCTACCTACAAAGTTATCCTAGTTTTGCCATTCTTTAATCATGATCCACATAGTTTTACTTGCTATCACCATCATCATGAAAATAACAACATCATCATCATCGTCATCTACTCACCATCATCATAATCATCAATATCACTGACTTCATCGTCAACAACAACATCATCCTCACCCACTCACCATCATTAACAAAATTATTCATAATATCTACTTTATGTATGGCGCACATATATATCTTGTTTTCCTTCTGTATTAGGGTTATATCTTAAATCAAATTATATATATATATATTTTTTATTAAGGGGGTCAAATTATGATGTGTTACATGACTAATACAACACTTATACTGTAGTAGTTATATTAGGGTTGAGGTGTGAGTTTAGGGTTTCATTTTCAATAGCCTTTCTCATTCATAGTCGAGCACTATAGTGTGTTGTATGCAACTTATTGAATTTCTCATTCATGAGCTAACTTTACACATTACATTAGACATGTTTTGATTAATGTGTAGTCAATCCCTTTACACTTCTATTTATCATGGTCACATGGGAAATGTTTAGAAATTCCATCACACTTAGCATGTTCACCCTAGCCTATAGTGTATAGTCATCCTTGCCATTTAATTATTAGCAATTTTGGGGTATAAGATATTAATTTGAGCTTTTAAGTGTAATTTTTCTTTTACCCCAATCTGAATTAAATATCCTTTAAGTATAACGCAAGATAAAATTTTAAAATTTATTTTAATCATCTAAGTAACATTTATGATGGTATGGTTAGTAAGGCTCGTCTAGAATTCCCGGTTTTGTAGTCTCTACATATGTTTGACATTATTACAAGGAGTTATCCAAATTTTACTTATTGTAGCTGTTATTAACCTGATTATTCCTTAAGTTAGTTTGATCCCTAATGAATAAATTGTACAAAACTCCACCCCTGAAAAAGCTCAAACTATAACTTAGTGCATAACCAAGAAGGGAAAAAAGGTGGATCCACTAGGTCTGATATATAAAACTAATTATGTCAGTCTTAGGTCTAGGGTATTAGGGTTGAACATGTCAACCAAGGGTACCCCACTAAAGAGATTCTCTACTACTCAACTTACTTATGGTGGTGACTTGGTTCTGAAGATCATCGATGAGATCATAAAAATAAAAATAAATCTTTTGTACATATAATTTAATAATGAAATAAGTTTTAGCAATAAAGCACTGGTGATGAAGATGCAAAATTGGTGCCAAAATCGATATGAGAACCAAGTCCGATGCCTTCCACAACCTGACGTATGCACTACTATCATGTCACCATTTCCTTCTACAAAAATGGGTCTGATCCTGCTACCACCTAAAAGGTCATATGACTATTCTCTTATATGTAAGCGTGAGAGAGAAGGGTTTATATTACTCACACCCAATCATTAGTCAAAACCTACCAAAGCATGAAATACACCATTACCCATGTCAATCTTAATCAAAATTCCCACTACCTCATCCCGAGTCATAAGGGAAACATGAGATTACCCAACATGATAGGAAGATAATTAGGGTTTTCTCAACCGTAGTTCCTTCACATGATAAGGTATCCCATATAGTCAAGCTACTCATCTCAAACACTACATAAACCAAGTACACTATTGGAGATGAGAGAGGTGATAATTTAAGTATGCTTACTAAAACATATAGCTCCATTAGTTAATTCTAATACACAAGAATACCAATCCCAATGAGAGTGGAATTTAGCCCTTGAGAGGATGGCATCAGGGCATAAATATCCTAAGATACTTGCAATGATGACAAGGCATGCTATAACAACGTCAAATGAAAGAGGTCTCATGTGATAACTAGGGTTAAAAAAAACTAAGTCTCAACCACACTATGGCTTAGGGGAGTGGAAACCACCAAATTAAGTAGGGATTAAAACCCTATTTGGAAATAATCAAGATTAGGTACATCAACTACCAGTAACGGGACACCTAAATACCCAATTAAGGAACACTACATGATAACTTGAAATAGTCAAGTTACCGACTATTTTTAGCTCTGATACCATTTTGTAAAGAGTGAGACCCGAAAGGGGATCCACTCAAAATGATATAATTCAAGAGCTATGTAATAATAAAGCAGCAGAAACAAAACTATTACAAAGTTACTTCATGATTCATTCATACAATTGTTCCTCACCATAATAGGTGATTTTACAAAAACTTGAACTAAGTACAACTAAAGCATGTAGCAGAGGGTAACTCAGCCATTCCAAGCTATCCTTAAGTCAATGTCATGTTGGTGATCTTTTTGAGCTCTTGTCTTCCAATGTACCTAAACTTGGGTGGAAAGGAATATCACCCAGAACATAGGAAACAACATAGAGGTCAACAAAGGTTGAGTATGTACACATAATAAACTTTGGGCATTCTATTGGGGTAAAAGTACAAATAGAGATGTTCCCACAAGAAGGGGGTTATTTGCAATTAGGTAAGTTCAAGAGAAATGTAACAAAAGAAATGAGGCATATTAAATTTAGATTACAAGTATGATAATAAAGAGTGTCTTTCCATAACAATCATCCACAACTTCATATTAAAGCAATAAACATTTGCATGCATAACAATGTAGACTAAATATACCTAAAACAGGGCCATAACACCATAGGATCATGGCCTAAAAATAAATAAGGGTGGAAACACACACCCCAGGCAGAAACACACACCCTATATAAGTATGGTTGTACATAAGTACCACTATTCTAGATATTCTAGTCAAACACGTAGCATGCATAAATAGAGTGGCAAGACTAACATTTTAGTCAATTTCACATAAAATGGCAATCATATCAAAAGGGGTCCAAAAGACCAATTATAAAAGAATATTTCAGTAGCCACATGAATTTATATGAATCAAAGACATGAGGTATGAATGTCCAATATTTGAATTTCAAATAAAATTGATATTCCAAGAGGTGCCTCAGTAAATAATTATAGGTTTAGTCAAATAATGCCCAAAATAAAATAGATAATATACATACCTTATGATCAGACCTATATATTTAGTAACACCTCCTAAGCACAGGGTCAGGGTTGTCTCAACCTAGTCATAATATATGTGCATTCGATTAATATAATATGCATTAAATCCATAGCTTAGAAATTGACCCTACTGTTGGTTGGAAATCTGGATGAGAAACTTGTCCCAATAAATCATTCATATTTTTTTGATCTCAAAAACATATTTATTTGTATTATTTGGATAAGCCAATAATTACTTATGAATTTTACAAGTTTAATTCATTTCTAGCTAATTACTAAATCGATTTGTCAATTGATGTTTTTACCCCTGAATAAGGATGTAGATTATCAAGGCTTGTTGTCATGCAGACTATAGAGAAATACACAGTAAACATCGCTCGGGTCAACAAAGTCAAATGAAACAAAATTCCTATTTTGCCCTTGTGGGCGTGACATGATAATCATTAGTCCCATGGGCCAGATATGGTTTTCACTCGAGGTATTCATCTACCTCATGTGCCATGGACTCCTGCTGGAGCTCAGATCGATCAGAGGGCGCATGACCCTGACTTCTTCTCATGACGGGAGAATAGCCTGCTAGCTTCGGCTAGCCACTACAGAACCAACGATCCACACATGACCGAAGGTCACCGGTAGCTGAGGCAACACGGGCGGTGACAGCAAGGGGCAGTAGAGCCCAGTCACGGAAAGAAAAACACATCGTGAAGTGGCTGGTGGTGCTAGGACTTAGAAGGAAGGCACCTCATGACGAGGTTCGTGAGACACGGGCGTGCACAAACCCGTAACCTAGAGACATCAGTGAGACCAAAGAAAAAAAATGGAGGACCACCGCCATTCACAGAACCAACGACATAGGTGTCAGAACAAACGGGGGTCCTAGCCACCCAACGAGAACCCCAACATGACCCTCACATTCGAAGCAAATCCACGAGGGGTCCCAAGGTCCAAAACTAAAGCAGAAGGCGTCGAAGCTCCCTCCGGCAGTGGCCAAAAATAGGGGACAACGATGAGCTTGTCGACCCAAACATAGAGAACGACCTGGGGCAAAATAAATGTGCAGGATGAAAGAGGGAGGTCTGTAGATTGTTACCTCTGGCTTGATTGAACTGAGGGGATGAACACTATCGTTGCTCGGCATTCTTGCCGAAGAAGAAGACCAACACCGTCCACAGTAACCACACAAGCAATTGACTGGAGAAAACTAATAAGGTGGCATTGTGGGACAGTTCTGGATCGACATGGAAAGAGTGGTAGCTCCTAAGTGGGAATTCGATGAATTGGGGGATGAGCAGCGGTGGCCGAAAACAACCTAAAAGGGTTGTTTTTGAGTAGGGAACTGCACGAGGGAAAGTAGGGTTTTTTGGGTTCGAAGGAGTGTTTAGAGTCTGTTGCCGAAGAAAACGTGAGGAATGGTTCATCCTAGCGAGAGGTAGTGGCCAGAGAGGAGACTCAGCGTTGTAAAGCTCGCACCCGTGAGAGAGTCAGAGGTAGGGGACAACTGAGTCCCTCTACCTGACTACCTGGGTACCCAACCTACAACTAATGTATGACAACTACCCGGCCCTTGGATCAAAGTCCAGGCCATGACACATGATATCAATTAAATGGACCCTAACTTTAGGTTAAATCATACATAGCCTATTAGGATCTAATTAAGGGTGCATTTGATGTGCAAATGACCCCAAATTTTGAGGGTTAGCTAATAAGGATGCGCATGACCTGATTATATGCTTATATTTAGGTTTTGAGGTTAAGACGTACTTTTACCATTGCGTATTAACTATTCAATTAATGAAATGAACTAAGTCTAATGGTCAATTATGATGAAATCTTCCACCTAAACTTGATTGGTGTCCTAATTGAGATCCAAGAGTATCCTAGTTCACAAATCTAGGGCCAGGGAATCTAGATTATCATTATTGCTAATAAGTTTCCCAATTGAGGTATTAAGGTAGCAATATCATATGACTTCATTTCTATGGATCCTTAAATGAGTCAATCTAGGGTTTGAAGATCAAAATATGGTTTCATTTATTCTAATACAGTGAAATATAGATATTTAAAGGTAGTCAACTAAAAAAGGGGGAAAGGAGATTGGATATCCACATAATCAAATAGGGGCCTAGAAGAACATATGACTAGCCTATGTGTCTGGAATCGAGTATGTTACAAGGATTGACTGTGAGTGATATAGATGGGATTTGTCCCTCCTACAGGAGTATGATATCTAAGCCCTATTGACTAGAGAGACTAAGAAAAGTATGACCATACACATGTGAGTCAATATATGATATTGAGATTACATATATCTCTTGTAGTCTGCTCTGGTTCAAGAAATAAGATTGAATAATAACGAGGATGACTGCCCCATGCCTCTAGTTCAATCTGGATGTCAGTGACAAAGGAACTATACAAACACTATAACACCATACATGGATTGTAGGTTGAAGTTACCCCCCAAATTTTCATTCACTTGGGTAGCACTGATGTGCGACTAGGCACCACTATTTACTTGTGATGTCATAAGTTGTTATGGACATTCATTGCCAATGTGATATGGAACCTTTAGGGTCACACACATAGGAATTCATCTAGAAGAGGATCTTAATCTTGGATGATGATTGAATTTCTTACTAAAGTGTTTAGCTATTTCAATTCGTGCAACATATCAACTGACTAGACCGTCAAATGACCAGTTCAAGTGTTAAGACAACTATTTGAAGTGTCAGGTTGATTGTATCATGTATTGGCTGAAATTCAGCCTGACCTGGGGTGCCAGACGATCATCTAAAATTGTCAACACATATATAAAATTAGAAAACACCAAAAGACTATCTGGAATGTGCCAAACAACCATATGGGTTGTCAGACGACTGTTTTGGCTGTCACAGGTTGCAAAACTTCCAAAGTTGTTGCAAAAATTTGAGATCTTCTGATCCTTTCCACTCCCATACAGACTGGAAACCCTGAACCTGGCCTCTACCATAAATAGAGAGGTACTGGGAGTTTCCCAGAGCACAACATAGACAATTGATAATTAGCTAGTTGCTCTAACAATTATTGTTCTCTCTGGTTGTGATAACCAAGAAAGCCCGAGAAAGTCCTACCTTACTAGGAAGGGATAACAAGGGAGAAAACAATTGAAGATCATTGTTGTGGGAGAGTAGGTTGGTGACTAGTACGCCAAGGGGAGGGAGAACTCTAGAGGTAGGAGCCCTTTAGCTACTGCTAGGAGGGCAATATCAACTCGGAGTCCGTGGCAAGATTAGAGGAGTTGCTGTAGTAGTTGTCCAAGCCTGCTGTCTGTGGAGGAGCAGTCAGACGAGTCCCAGTGCAACTAGGAGCTGCATAGACACTGTCCAAGATAGAGTGCACATCTACATCGATGAAGATTTTCACTGGACTTGCTATAGGACCAAGTATATCTTTGTGAAACCATCCTTTCCATTGTATAGTTATTGATGTGATTAGCTGGTTAATGGGAAATATGTCAGTAAATTTTTTATTTCTTCTACCTATCTAATGCTGTATTTCCCTACAGAATGATCTAACATACAACAAGGGACTTCCGTAGGGAATAAGATGACAATGGAGAGGATAACAAAAACTAGGTATATTGGTTCCATGCCTTGCCTATGGAATAAAGCCAAGAAATTTAATTATTATTTATGGAAGAAGAAGGACAAAAGTTTTCACTTAAGAATGTAGATAAAGGAAAGTATTAAGTATATTAAATAATACACATCAAAAGACATTTACATGCCAAAGAGATGAAATAAGTATGAGAAAAAATAAGGGCCAGAGTCATCTGTTAAATAACCAACAAATATCTAGACAAGGAGGGTTTAGGCTACCACAACAAAGCGGGAGAGGAAGAACATACTACACTGAATGCTAAAGGCATGGAATGTGATAAGAGGGGAGAAAATAAAACATTAAATAGAAGGAAATAAATATTGCTAAGGAGTCAAAGTAGTTCATAATAAGAATATTACCATGATAACTTCAATACCTAATTAATGTTTAAAAGGAGGATATTCCATAACTTTTAGATCCAAGATAAAGTTAACAATAAAATAATGTGTCTGAGAAGTCACAAGTTCAAATGCCCAGGGCGACAAGATGAATGAATCACCATTTATAAGACAAACAATAAACTAATGTGATGAATTGAGATATGCCATATGATGCATGCAATGAGGGATGATTATGTTCATTATAGGATTCCATAGAAACTATGATCTTTGCTAATGTGATGTGTTCGGAGGTGGGAATCATATAGAGAAGTCCACATGGCACTAGTATCAATATAGTCATGTAACTTATATTAATGTTCTTAATAATTACTTAGGTAAATCTGTGTCAACTCAATTATTTCATGTCCCAAAAGTTATTTTGTTACAATATGATCAATTTTTCTTAATGATAATGTTCTTTTGTGTATACATGGTCAAGGGACCCAATGTACCAATGTCTGAGGATCTATGGAAATTAAATTCAAGACTTTTTGAGTATTAAAGGCATCAATAGTTTGCAATAATTGATGCCATCTTCACTAGGGATCCTGAGTTATCTAGAAGAGTTTCATCATCATGTTTCATAATAACATATTATGGTCCTATTTATGCTTTAGGATTGTTATGCACTAGGTTAAGCATGATTTACAAATCATTAAATATATACTGCAAGTGTTTTTCATTTAGTTCATCCATTTTTTATATTCATTATATTTGGCACTCTCCCAATATGGGACCATGTTATGAACGACATGTTGTTATCTTATGCTTATGCACATACTTCAAGTGGTACTACACACTAAGTGGTCATACATCTTGAATTACAAATGTGTGTAGTAGGATATTAATACAAATGGAACCCACTTCATGGAAGTACTACTATATATGATTTTATCATGACTATGATATGTGGAATTAATATAAATATCCAATTGTCATTTAGAACATGAATATGATTTATAAATAATATAATGTTGTTAAAAACCTAGTTGTGTTTGTTACTAAATATAAGGTTTAGTTGTATATTTCATATATGTTAATTAATAGCCCAAAGATCCTTTTTACAATATTACTAAAATGAAGCTTGATTCATTTGAGAGCTATGAGCCCTAGGCCTCATATATCTTTCTGTTAGGTTTTGTTGGGGGGAGTAAATGGGTTTACCTTGTAAAAACCATTTGATTATGGAAAGTACCTAGAGCATGATCTCATTGTTAAAGGATACATACAAAGTTTTCATACCTTCATTACTTCACTAACATTTGTCTTTGAGTTCAGATGAAATCAAGAAGTGAGTGGCGATGAATGGAACTTTATATATGTTCAACTATTTTTTTTTTTGGCTTCATGGGTTTGTTGTGACCATTATTCACCCAAGTTTATTGTTGTTGCATTATGATATTGAGAACCAGGGACATAAAGGTTAAAGGGATTTGTGTCCCTACCTATATAGACATGGAGACCTCCTGCATATTCATGTTGACTTGTTGGTATCTACGGGTACCAATAACCCTAAGACCTTATTCTACATGTTACCTTTCTTTATTGGACACACACACACCTACTATATATATAATTATATGTATATACACACCAAGCACATAAACATGGTGTAACTGGAAGCCATGGATTTGTAAACACAAGACACAAATTATAAATATTGTAGAAATATTTTTTTGCTAACATTATCAGAAAAGATTCTTAGAAGAAAACATACAATAAGCATAGAATGTAGGTATGAAGGCAGCTACATTCTTTTTCATTATGTACTATAATAATTTAACTAAAAATTGTAACTTGGAGTTTGCCAATTAACTTACAATGCCCATGCAAATATTATATGTCTGCTAGATACATTGCAAGGCTCTGTGTATATAATGTATGCATTACATGGAATATGTTTTGGTGATGTAAATGAGATAAATTTTCACTCTATGCCTTCTTTAATAATGTAATCGTTTGGTTTAGAATATTGGTATACATGTTTTTATTTTATTACGGAAAAGAGAAAAAAGTGATTTTCTTACACTTCATATTTTCAGCATTACCTTGGTTTTAGGTTAGGTTTTAGTTTATGTCATTGACACCCATGTTACAATGAGTCGTGATTTAGGATTTGGATGCCACATGACTTATATGAGGTCCCTCCTCGTCAAACTATTGATGGATAAATTTGCTACCCTCTGCTCAAACACCTAATAATGGTGCACATCCAATGACATGATGCAACCCTGTGAACACATGGCATTGCAAGGGACATCAACTCAAAACAAGAAGGGCGAGTCTTGTTTTAGATACTCCTTAGGCCTTAGGTATTCTCCAAAATTAACGAAACATTAGCGTATCGATAAGATGTGATTACCTATATCAAGAAAATCCTTCGTGACTGATGTAATTTTATAATTGAATATTACTTGTTGAGATCCATAGAAGGCCAAATCTTACAACCAAAATTGGGGATTCTGCTAATTTGTGTGATGATTCCACATGCCAAAAGTCTCATGTGATTATGTATCTTCGTTTGAATTTTCTTTATGAACTAACCCCTTGTAGCGTGAAGAAAACCAGTATTGTCAACTACAACATAGAAAAGTCTGATTGTTGCAATAAACATTGATAGATACCCGGAAAGTTTAATTATGTCACAATAACTAGGAGGATAGCGAAGTGGAATATAGTGATCGTGCATATATGCCTGTTGTTGTTATTATTTTGATATCACTCCCCTAATACCTTTAAATCCGATGCCTTTTATTGACAACAATTTACTCCAATTTTTTTTCAAGGGAAATACGTCATTTCGGAGTTATTGAGTGAAGGCAAAAGTCAAAAGGGGAACATTGGGAAAGATAACCAAGACAGAACCCGAGTCATTACAATGAGTAAAAATATGACAAAATTAACAAACGTATGGAACAGAAGGTAGCCAACCCAGCACGCGGCTCATTTGTACTTGTTTTTGCAATATAATGAATACTTTCATTATTTGTGTGGAATTCTCAGACACCATACAGCCAGGATCCATAGAGTGGAATCCGAAAGCAAGAACGCAACGTCCATGCATTGATTCCCAAACCCCTTTTTAGTATGTCATTATTGCTGGCAGCGCGTTTGAGTTCGTGTAGAGTTCCAAACAGCCATAAAGAAACCAAATAAATTACGAACACCCCCATCAGATAAATAATAAAGAAACCCCCAGTCGTCAACGGATTGGTTCCAGAACTCCCTTTCCGAATGTCATAATTACTCATAATATGTCATTGATTCTAAAAAACTTTCAACTAATGACTCCCTGATATTACTGAGACTAACATTCCTAAGTTCTAACGCGAGTTAGTAAGCATCTAAGCGCAGACAGGCCCGATGCTATAAAACCATCTACTCATAAGCATCTAAGCGCAGAAAGACCCGACCGAGGCTATAAACCATCTGCTTTTACTCCACTGCTAACTATCGACGACATACCTAGATGGCGCCCATCCCGGTGACACAGGTGTGGCAATCCAACTTCATGCGTGAGTCTGACACCTTGCGCTCCTGTATTTGGAGGCATGGATGCACGGCGGCCGTCGACACGACGTTTCCCGGCTTTCTCATCTCGAGCAGTACTCGAAATGCCACCCCGGAGAGGCGTTACGCGGACATGAAAGCTAACGTCGACAACTTGAAGCCCTTGCA
The DNA here is from genome assembly GCA_963693085.1 of Alisma plantago-aquatica. Classification (NCBI taxonomy): domain Eukaryota; kingdom Viridiplantae; phylum Streptophyta; class Magnoliopsida; order Alismatales; family Alismataceae; genus Alisma; species Alisma plantago-aquatica. The sequence goes on along the minus strand of OY856409.1, from coordinate 1,115,519,419 downwards.
GGTTGGTATTACCGTCGCTGACGATTCCAACGGCAAACCCCTACCATTCAAGTGCTCCTGGCAATTCAATTTGTCGGGGTTCAACCCAACTGAAGACCCCCATGCGCCAAAATCCGTGGCATATCTCCGCCGGTGCGGAGTCAATGTAGAATTGATTAGAGACAGGGGTGTCCACCCGGTCTCCTTTGGTGAGTTCATGAAAACGCTACTAGTAAATAGTAGGAGAGTGGGGATCAATTGGATCACCTTTCATGGCCTATATGATGTTGCCTACATCATGAGGCTGGTCTGTGCAGCGCCATTGCCAGACACCGTCTGCGAGTTCTTGCATATGGCTGGGGCACTCTTTGGCACTGTCTATGACGTGAAGTACATCGCCCAACGATATTGTATCGGCAACATTATGAAGCATATGGTCCCGGGATATTCGATTGGCAATGATGTGGGTTTAGTCCAGCTTGCAAGGTTTGTCCTTGGTGATGACGCGGTTGGAGACGGTTACCGACATCAACAAGCTGGGTTTGATAGTTACATCACTAGCGCCATCTTCCACGCCATCAAGCGCCACAACCTGGTCCATACGTGGAACACGATAGATGCTGAGCTGCAGGGCATTCTATACAGCCTCGAGACAGTGGGGAGGATTAGTGGGACATCATCTGTAGTTATGAGGCAACAACCACCATTAGTGCAAGGATCAGGTGGCTTGCCGAAGATGGTTCCTGGTACCATCAATCATATATATGGTAATATTGTCATGGGGCATCCCGTGCCACCAAGGCATGTGGTTTTCCCACCATATTCGTGGTCGTTCCCTCGGCCCGTTCCATATGTAGTTCCACCTGTGATGCAACGACTCAGATCTTTCATATGTTTTCATAACTTTTAGTTGAATTAGGGATATTTCCGTCCCATTAAAAACAGAAAAAAAAGAAAAGAACAAAAAGGTTATGAGCTTCAGTTTGCAATGTCAATGTAACACCTTCTTGGCCTGATAACAAGATCATGGAGAAGAGCATACTTTATTCAATGGCTGCTTAGACGAGTGCAAAACAATCTATTGCCCCCCTCTTCTAGCGTCATGTGCAAGTGCCACATCTTCCGAACTATTATCGGTTTCACAGCTACCATGCGTTAGGCTGGTTGGGGCTGGAATGATGTGGCTGGTCTCTATCATCTCTGACAGATTCCTTCTCTTCTATTGCTCCTTTATCGACTTTAGCCGGGCGGAGCTTCATGAAGGCGCTGAAGGTGTGGGCAATGCTTGATGAAGCCTACTTATGTCTTCCGAGCGACGACTTCTGTACGTAGGTTGATGATGATGGAGCTAAGACATGATTAATTGCTTACTTATGTATTTATTATGTTTTCTTTAGCTCATTATTTTACCTATTTGTTAGTCTTACTTGTCAATGCTTGTCTATTTTGCAATAATGTTCCGGTCATCACTTACTAGAATTGGCTTGTCTAGGGTTCCCCCTAACTATAGTCGAGCTTTTCCTTTGATTAAGTTCGTGTCTAATTTGGCTGAACCTTATATGTTTTTTTTTTTGGAGGAACTCATGTGTCATTAATTTTTGTGACGGTTATTTTGGCTTCTTCACTACATATGCTCCATATTTGATGACGGCTCCTTTGTGAAAGTTATTTTTGGCTAGCTATATTGCTATAGAATCATGCAGAAGAGGCTCACCTTGTTCCAATCTCACATATGTAGCGTTGAGGTGATCATCTACTATGTTACCAATGCCATTTTAGGGTTAATATCTTTGTAGATGTCACGTGAGTCCTTCTTATTAATAGCAAGCTTTTATGCTTCAAAAATAATTTATGACAAATTTTGATGACGTTGGTCTTTTATCACCTAAATAAATCTAATATGCTTGAAAAAATTGTGTACTATGATGTATTTAAAATTGAGTATCAAAGAACTTATGGTGCAACATAAACTCCATCATGTACCTTGACGTGAACAACATGCTAATGAAGTCTATGAACATTGAAGCGAGATACCATCTATGTTCCTAATAGGCTAATAGGTTAAGGTTATAATCATTAAATATTCATTATTCTTTTTCAGATTTTGGTTTTCAAAGGTAGAGCCACGTGTGTCAAATTGAAATTCTCTCTCTCTCTCTCTCTCTCTCTCTCTCTCTCTCTCTCTCTCTCTCTCTCTCTCTCTCTCTCTCTCTCTGTGTGTGTGTGTGTGTGTGTGTGTGTGTGTGTGTGTACATGGAGAGAAGGCACACCAAAACCCACCACAACAATGTTATTAAGGCTACGTCAGATCATTATCTTTGTAGATGTTGTGTGGAACTTTCTTAATATTATCAAACTTTTATTTATCTTAAACAAAGTATAGTTTGTGGTAGTTTTGATTATGCTCTACTTTTACACGTAAAAAAATCAATTTTGTTTGTAACGATTATGTAAGATGATGCATATGAAACTGGATATCAAAGGACTTACTATACACAAAAATTATCATGTACATTGATGTGAACAATATGCTAGGTGTCTCTACAAATTTTATGTGAGACCACTGATGTAGCTGATTAGTTGATGTTGGAACAATATACAATTATCAAACTATGCATGATTCTTTCTATTTTTTTATTTTGAAGGTAGAGCCACATGAATTAAACTAAGAGAAGAATCAAGATAGTATTTTTTTGTCTATATAGAGAGAAGGAAAAATGAAGTCTATCCTCTTGGTTGAGAAGCCTCATCGACATGCACAAGACGATGACAATGAACACCTCAAATGCACTAAACTCACCCTTGAAATGCACGTTGTAAGCAAACATGAACAAAGTTAGACAAGATGTTTAACTAGCAGAAAGTTGCTAATGGGATGAGGATATTAGTTTTATTAGAATGTGTTTTATGGAGGAGAGAGAATGAGACTGAGAAGAAAAAATGATGAGTAAACTTGAGAGAAGAAACAATTTTGTATACTGCAAGTATTCTAAAATGCTACACAATAGCCTCGACTTATGGCAATGTAAAAAGTATAATTAAGATAACCAATTCACTCTTTTTATATACATATATATTCATACACACATATATAAATGCGCACATATCCTACATATAAATATAACATAATAAAGAGAGATCCCCAATCATGTGATAGTTTTGGCATGGTGAGAGCATGAAAGCATTATAAAAGAAAACCTAGAGTTTTTTTATTATAAATCTAACTATATGGATGATGACATAATCATCACATTTCTCTTCATATAATAAAGATCAAACATCATTTCCTGGTCTATCCTTACAACAAACATATATTTTTCTATCTCTAGTTAACCTAGAACATAATATAGAATATCGAGAAGTATTTTATTTTTATGGATGCTCCAAAAGGTATGATGTATATGGAATTTTATAAGTAGCTATATGTAATAATCAACTTTACTAACGCACACATAGATACATAATATATAAACATGTATATGCATATATACATATATAAGCATATGTATATATATGTATATATTATATATATAAATATACATAATATATACACATGTATATGCATATATACATATATAAGTATATGTATATATATGTATATATTATATATATAAATATGCATATATATGTATGTATATATACATATACAAATATATGTATATAAACATATATATAAGCACACACATACATATATGTATATGTGAGTGTATGTATATAATTACACTCATCTAATCACCAACACTCATTTATGTCCTATCAGGCGTTTCTCAGGTGAGGTATTATCAACAAAATACAAAAAACTACAAACATGAAATAATTTTAGAATCACTATTCCTCTATGATTTTAAAAAGGCACGATGATGCGTTTGCATCCCTCTCTGCTTCCATAACATATACCAAACTGCTCTTGTGCCATGTTTTACACTAGAAGCCACATTTAGGAAGGAGATGAAACCAGAAGTCCAGGTATGAAGTATTGTAGATGCATCGTGTTTCGACGTCCTTCTTGAGACTGAAAACAAAGCATACCAAAAGTCATGTCTAGAAGGAGATGAGGTCACAAGTCCATACTGTATGAATCATTCTATATATAACCTATACAAATGTGATCATTAAGAGTGAAAATGGTCTTTGAAAGTGAAACATGGTGATGCATCAATTCACTACAAGAAAAGGTAAGGTCTTTGACCTTGCAACTAGCTAACTAGTTGGTTCTCATTCATGAAGTAGAAAAAACCTGATCTTGTAGACATGAAACTAAGAAAATCTACCTAGAACAATAAAAAGTGTCCTAAAAAGAACCTAGTCATTTCATAGACTGCAACTTGTCAAGCTCTATGTATGGATGATACCTTCATTATTGTGTCTAGAATGAATCTTCTTGGAAAGCAAGTCACCTTCCCATTGCTAATTAATATAAGATCAAGGTTCAAACATGGATTTACATTTTGTATGTTATTGCATCATTATAGTGACTGTTTGACACATGTTCGATAAATAGGAAGGAAAACAAGACATCAATCTTAAGTGAATTCAAGATAGTTACAATTTAAGTATGAAACACAAAAAGACATAATGGTCATGCTCATAGCACCAAGCTAGTAGCTGTCATGACAAACTAAAAGGAGGACACTAATTCAACAACACAATTGACATTTCAATCCTGCAATCAACACAAACTCAATGCACGATGTGAGAACCCATTACACTAAATGAGATTACTCAAAATATAAAACACAATCGATCACTAATTAATCACATACCCAAAAATATGGGTGAATTAAAACCGATTTCAACATCAACACCCGCTCAGAAACATTTTCATAAGAGCCCAACATATTTTTTATATCCATACTATGCCAAGAATTTGATACAAATTGTTCTATTGTCTTAGCCACAACATATATACACAGGAGAACAATATTTGTATATGCCACATTGCAAACATTAACATGCTAACAACATTTCAATTCATTTGAAACACCATATATAAACTTTTCCTGCCCATACATGAGAGTACAGAGATGACTCTAGGACACACTAGACATCTAATCAACTTTCTCAAAGATTCATTACTATACTTCCTCTTTACTTCCACGATTCTATTGTCATCATTTCCGATTACCTAAAAAAATGTGGCAAACCACAAGGGTGAGACCCATGTCCCACCAAGAGATATAACCTCCAACAATGTTTATTGATTACAATATTTTAAATAGTAGGTAACTGAGCAGTTGGAGTACTTAATAATCAATTTAATAGATTGAACAGTTTAAGTATGCTAAACAAATCAAGTAAATAATCTTAGCAACAAGTATGATCATCAATGCATATATAGGTAACAAATAAATCCAATTATCTGGATAGATATCTACTCAAATATCATCAAATTGCATCTAATAACAATCATTATCATTAATCTGACTATCATCATATTCCTTGATAATAACACAAGCAATCTCGTAGCATAAGCATCCCTGACATAATGAATATGTCTAGTAACATAACATGGCTATCAATATTGCAATTTCAAATAAAGGGAACAAATCTATATCATAAGTAGAACTAACATCATACCACAATGAACTACATATGCATGATTAGCAGTTTAAGCAATTCTAATTACATAGGCATGGCTAGCAATATTAAACATAGCTAGTAGCAACACCTTAACCATCAGTGTCAGTATATTTGACAACATAAGCATGTTTACAACATGAGCCTAACTACAACATAAGCATATATATTATCTCTTATTGTACTGTACATGATCTCAGTGAAAAGAAAGCAAACAAAGGTTATCATCCAATATGAAGCGTTGTGTATAACCTTAAACAAATATTCTATATGGCTGTCTTACATCTTTTATTATGCCCTGGGGAATTTGAATCGTACCATCCAAAGTCCAACCGACCCCTGCGAAGGGTTATTCGGTTTCGTACAAGATCTAGGAGAGTCGATATCCTAAGATCTCTTCCCCTTAGTCAGTATGAGTAAAAAAGTAGTGACATATCAGTCAAAGATGCCACCACAACGACATATAGTCAAGCTGCTAACCACTAGTCTGCCCTTGGTACAGGTCAAGGCACTAGAAACCAGGGTATACAAAACCCTCTAATCCGAGGTACAGTCGCAGTTGTCCTCAATTACATCAGATGTATGAGACATGACCATAACCATCTTCTACAACCTGCATTGTGGATGACAAGGATAAATCCTCAACTTGACACCCCCACATACTCAACAGTATGCGCTCTGAGTTTTCCTTAAGAATACTCATTTCACCATCTGACAAGTTCTGACACTGAAGATGGCTCTACGGCACAGGGCACTACATGATTAGAGTTGTACTTGATTAATTATGTCAATTGGGTGAATTAAGACTGCATCTAACAAGTGGACATACAAATCCTAATTCACTTCTAGCAAGCATATAAATATCACAACTTTTAAAAGATATAAAATGTGTGGAATATAATTTCTCATATCATCATCACATGGTACTATTCACTTGCCATTCATGAGACCACACTAGTCATCATACTATCACAAGATATAAATCCTTTTCATAATATCACAAGGTATCAACCCTTATCAACACAAGAGGATTACACCTCATTCAGGGCTCAACCATGCCCAAAGGTCATTAAGACCATCACACTATCACATGATATAAATCATTTTCACAATATCACAGGGTATCAACCCTTATCAACACAAGAGGATTACACCTCATTCAGGTCTCAACCATGCTCAAAGGTCATTAAGACCATCATACTATTCCCTGCAAAATCATCATTATCTTTGCATGCCTTATAACAAGGCTCAACAACATCACTTACATATAATACACCAGATCAACACAATATTGCATTAATGAGCTAGGAGATATTCATCAACAATCATGACAGGGTTATATTAACATTAAGAACATTCCTTTATTACATCAACATGCAAGAAATATAGATATGATTAACCCTCATCATATTCATAATGCACATGTTTTGCATAAAAAAGTATCAACCATGTGGCTATGATAACCACCAATTAACATATTAAGGTTATGATCATATTAAGGATGTTATTCCACCATCATTCCATCATATAAGAATGTTAAACATGAATACTCATCTTTATCTATTTGCATTAGAGTTAGGTTTAACAAGATAAATTATATTAATGTTACTAATCAACACTTATACCGAAACCCTAACTCACAACATCCCCATTGGATCATGGATGTATAAGGTGAAGCATCACCATCACATTCCGTACCATTCTCAAGTATGAACCCACACATAAATCAAGGTGTAACCACCAAGTTATAACATACTAAGGTTTCAACAACAGTAACAAAGTACTCCATGATTGTATTAGTCATTCAAGGACTATTCATACCCAATTACCATCATTTAGTTATACTAAAGCTAGGTATAACAAGCTATACCTCATTAGGGTTACCCATTAATTCATTATGGTGATAATAAATCATAATCATATGTGGGCAAGGGTAACACTACAAGTTTAAGGCATTGAACCATCAAATTCTCATCATTAGAATCATATCATTACACTACACACATCACCCAAAACAATGGGAATATTGAGGCATCAACTTCTAACCATGAAATATTGAAAAGGTAAAGCCATTGGTTGTTTATATAAGTAAACACCTTGAATGAATCATCTATAATGTTATTGACTTGTGATCTATAAAAGTCACCATTTAACCCTAGACATCCTTTGATTAACAACAATAAGGGTTCTGTTGAGAGTAGGGTATAACCCACAATCGACTGTTCATTTAAAACAAGCTATCCATTGTCAACAAGTAAGCTCCTTAAGTTGATCATATAAAGGAAACCATCTATAAATCACATTATTAGGACCAAAATATTGCATTAGCCATCATTAAACTTTATTGGAGGAATAAACATTAGATCTTGACCATTGGGTCAAGTTCATATGTTAAAACCATCAATTACAGTATAGGTCCGACCATTGCATCAAGTGACCCAAGAAACCATTGGTCTAAGGCTTAATTGATGCTACAACTAAATGATTAACTCACCATAGGTTGTGGAGACCTGATCTACCATCATTAGTGACTATTAAGTCACCATAGCTTGTTAGATCAACACTATATTCATTAATCAACATCAAATATTAAGCTAATGTCATCATTGATTGATAACATCAGTAGGGTACTTAATGGTTGATCATTAAAATTCCAATTGATCCAAAACCTAACCTAAGGGGGTGACCATAGGTTGTCACCATAATCTAACACCTTTGATCCTGACCACCAATTGTCATGAAGGCAACACCATAGGGTTGTTACAATGGTACCATCATCGGGTCATGAGTTTATAGAAGAAATCAACTTTAAACCCTAAAATTGACCATTGGTTGATAGGTGTTTAGCACCATTGGTTGTCAAACCAACCTGATACAAGTCATATTATACCTTAGGAATAACATACACATGAATAAAAATTCATCTAGAGCTGAAATCAGAATAGGGAACATTATAAAAATCGAAATCCAAGTCAAGCATAGCTTTTTAGTGCATGGATCATCATTTTCAAGCAAGAACATGAGCTAGAAAGCTTATGGTAAGCAATAAATGTGGAGAAAGTTATAAAACTTGCCTCTAATTAGAAGATAAACTCACAAACAGAAGAAAAAATGAGCAGGTAGGGTAGGAAATCCAAGCATAAGCTGTGAACTTGTCCATGTAGCACCTTTCTTCATCAAATGAGCAAACCCTAGGCATAAGGAGCAAGAAAGGTAGGATTTTAGAGCTTTACAGAAATTTCTACCATGGGACAGCAAGATTCAGACCTGGAGAAAGGTAAGAGGAAGGATAATAAAGAAATAAATGGAAGAAATAAGGGGATTCTTACTCTTTTAGGTCAAGATTACTAGAAGGAAGCTTTTCAAACCCTAAAAGGAAGCCAATTGCAACCCTAGATTCTTTTTCCAAGAAGATCCCCTCTTTATTCTTTCTTGGACAGAAAATTTGCAGCAACACAGAGGGAGAACGAGGTTCATAGAGGAGGGAAGTGTTGGAGAGAAAATGACTCGTTTGGGTGCTTAGGGATAAGTATATGAAACTTTAATATAAAGAAAAAGAAAAAGTTGAAGTTCTAGTATCTTTCCAAGTGTCCATGGCCTTAAACTATTAAGAATATACAAGCACACACACACAAGCAGATCCCCCAACATCCATAGAAACATGATTATCCCTCATTTATTGAATTTTCAAGAAAAACAAATAATTCATTAGTTGATAGCTACTAAAGGTAGCTCATCCATGAAGGGGTAAACCCTAAAATACCCTCGAGGGAAACACCTTCAAACCAAGGTTTAAATAGGATCCTCATGGATAAAAAAGCTCAATAATGATGATAGAATATCCAAGGAACATAATGCAAATGATAAATTGCAAATAAAACCTCTCAATTGGGTAAATTGTAGAAAAGTCCAAATTGTGCATAAAATTGCATAATTCGCTCAAACAATGTCCAAATTGGACCCAGTTTGAAACTTAAGCTTGTATTATGATTTAAAATAATATCACAATGTTAGATTAGGGTTATAAGAAGTCAATTATGATAATTAATATTATTCAACTCATTAAGCAAGTTTAGGGGCCTTACAAGAGAATCCAATTGCAGAAATCATATTCTCCATTAAAGCTTATTGCTAAGTTGGAAACTATGTTCACCATGTTGAGGATGCTCTCATTATTTCATTAAATCCAAGTTGACCTAGACATGGAAATGATATAGAACTGGATCAACCACATTGATAATGTTCTCATGCTCTCACTCAATGTAAGTTGGCTATGTCAACCGAATAATGTTTAGTCACAGTGTAAAATTTAAGAGTATGCATATTGTACGCGATATATGCACGTATTTATTAATTCTCTTTCCATATTGATATTCATTGACTCCTCCCCCATGAATGTAGGGTTTGACAAAGTCTACAACAATGAGAGACATTTTTATCTCTATGGTCATTGTGAAGATTAAAGCATGAGTAGTAATTAGCTCACTCTCTCCAATCTCCATAGATGCACCTTCTTTCTTGGGAACAAGGAATGATTACTGAGAACAAAAATGACATTTCCCATGGTAGGAAAAAGAAAGAGAAAGGAGGAGGGAAGGAAAAGTGCAAGAAATAGAAAAATAAGAGAGATAAATTTGTTTGGCTTATAAATTTCAATCGGTAACAATTATTTTTGAGAAAATAAAATTTTTAAATTCCTTACAAATGTAAATCAAACAACACTAATGGAAAATAACTTTTGATAAAAAATAAAGAATAAAAAGAATATGAGAACTATTATTGATATATATATATATATGCAAAAGATGAGTATTATACACACATACATAGACACTAATTATTCTAGAGTAAAATAAAGCTGAAACATATCAATACTACCCTCCAAACAATTTACATTTCTCATTTTTTATAATATACGATACTAAAAAAATGAGTGCTTTCTCACTTAGAGGATTGTACAACTTATAAAAATTAGTACTTATTTTTATATACACCGTGTTATTTTTTCAAATATATTAGATATATTTCATAAACAAATCATTATGTTTATATTATGATACTATTGTTTTGCATACAAGTATTCACTATGTAAATGTAAAATATTCACTTTACAAAATGATTATTGTCCCTATAAAATGACGATCAATACTTATTTAAAAATATGCTGACATATAAGATAAGTACTATACCAAAAGAATGACATTCAATACTAATTTTTGAGTTAGTTTGTTACTAAAAAAATGAGTACTAACTTTAAAGATACAATTTAATACTCATTTTAGAGTAAATGATACTAACAATAAAAATACTACTAAAACACATTTTAGAGTAAATCAATATATATGTAACAATACTCATTTTTGCATTATTTTTATGGTCATATATTTTTTTCTCAAAAGCATGTCGATATTACTTCTATTGGAATGTACTTTTTTTTAAGTAGTCTAATAGTTTTTATTTTATTAAAATTCAATACAGATAAAAGTTAAAGCAAACTTTCTCTCTCTTCTTTTTTCTTTTTCCATACTTTTGCCTACTATTTCTCTCTCCTCTATATTTCCTTGTCATGACACATGGTACAAACTAATTAGCCTCGGTCCAACAACCACACACTTTCCTATTGTCCACCATGGTTCACCAAGAAATCAGGTGTTGCTATGTGGATACGGTGGATGATGCCTATCATTTTCTTAAATCAGGGCATCTCTTATGTTTGACCCTTAAGTTAACCTAAGAGGAGTTCTCAATTTGTCAGAAATGAGCCTACAATGAAGGAACTAATGCCAACTCACTCTCCTTCTACATGCTTCTTGTTGGTAACATTTTGCAATCAAATTAATACCCATGTGCAACAATATTTTATAAAACATTCTTTTCGAACATCTCAATCATGGATTGATCTTCTTTGGGATCTAGAATCTATATATTGGATTTATTTTGCATCATATTTGCACATGTTCATCTTTCTTAGCACACTTATATGGCTATGTCCACCTATATTTAAGAGGACAGGAGGCAACACTGACGTGAAAAGAAGAAAAATATGTCAATAACTAATTAACTATCTTTTTGTATAATTTTCTTTATTACCATCACCAATTGGATCCAAATAGCTTATATCTCACACTTTGTAATTCACTTTATATCTTCCTAAGTTTGTAACTTTGAAAAATGCCTCCCCTTCTAATTATGAATATTCTTTGATATTTGTTGACACCTTCCATGTCCTTTTCAATATCTATATGAAATTATTATATTCTATTATTTTCATCATGCCTTTGATACCAATCTAGTTGGGACATATGTGCATTTCAGTCATACCTACATACTCAATCATTGGATACTTTTACCTATTTAATTTTGATAATGGTGCCACTATATTTAATATAAAAGGGAAGGTACCCATTATGTATGCAACTATATATGATTGGGCTTATTTATTACTCTTGGTTGCAGTCACTTTTACATTTATGCGAGTTATATATCTTCCATTTACCATAAGAAGTTACTTCTATTTGTATGAATAGACATTATTTTAAAATTTTATTGTAAAATCCCAAAGCATTATTGTATCTCAATATTGAGCAACATGATAAAGTAATCTTATAATAATCTATGCAATATATAACTACTAATTTCTTCAATACATATACTGCATACTAATTATTTCAAGATGGTGAAATAGGAAGGACTCATATTGTACTTTTATCTAAAACCTAGTCACATCAAGTCACTTTTGTTTACCAGATTATGTATTGAACCATTCTATTATTTCCCTTTTCTTAGCTAGTGTACATTTAATTCTATATTGTGCTGAGTCATTTTGAAGCCAATGTAAATGTACACCATAATAACTAATAGAATTTATGGTTGACCTAATAAAAAAACTAAAATTTTCAGTTTTCTTATGCTTAGAGAACCTAATTGTAAAATCTCTTACACATTGTGAATGAATGACCTACATTTATCTTATATTTAGCATAAGTTTGGAAATATTGTGTAGTTGTTTAAGTAAACATATAAACTAAATGGAGTATACTGTATGAGTATGTTCATTATAAAATATCTTTATTTTGAGAATTTAAAGACATACATGTGTATGTACCTGGACACACACATAAACCCAATCATCACACATACATATAATGATAAAAGCATAATCATTTATGTTTTAGTAAGAAATAATTTATAAAATCATGATAACTTGCTCCATATAAGTTATGAAGTATTATTATATCTGGGACATGTCTATATATTAGTATCTTCACAATTAAATTGACATTTGCAAAGGGAAATCAACTTACTAAAGATTTTAATTGTGAGCAACTAAAATAGAAACATGTACATCAGGATGAGGACATATTTTTAAAAATAATATTGTAGCATCATCTTACCAATATATTAATAAATAACATCAAAGATTATAAACATATAAATATTGAAGGACAAAAGTAGTAAGAGAATATGACAAATATAAATATATATGAACATAAGTTGGGCAAAAGAGTAACAAATTTCCTTCTCATGTAAAATAGGACAACACTACACACCAATCACTTAGAATGTTATCATCAACTTGCTTTAGTAATGCAAATATAGATAAATCAATGATGTAATCAATCAATTTTCTTGTTTAAATAATTGAGAATGTGTGATTCATTGTAGATTAAGCGGGACCTACATATTTACATGTAACCAAGGGGTTGATCTGGAAGAGAATCTCAGCGATTCTTGCGATTTCAAGTCTTTCAAACAACATTTGTAACACTTGTTAGATGAATTGGACATTAGCTTATCTTCTCTTTTGATGATGACAAACACTTCCTATTTTTGGATCTAACATTTCATCTAAGTGTTGTAGGAAATAAGAACATCTAGGCAAAGTATAATATAAATAGGTGTATCAATGCTTGATTTTTGTTCACATATACTCATTTGTAATACAAAAATATACAAGTATTTAGAACACAAGTAAAATCAAGCTATGGACCAACCCTACCTAACATAAACCCACTCCTATGTCAAAACTAAGTGTTTAGGATAGGTAGGTCTTATTAGTAAAATCATTAGACAAGATTTTCCAAAATTTATATACCACTTTATATGATTTTATCTCGATCGAAGACCTTGTCGATTAAAACACACTCGATTCATTAGACAACCGAAGAACAACTGTCACAATGCATTGAGCTCTGAGTCAGTCATGGTCGAAGACTTTATTGACTAGAACCTGCTCGGTCGAAGACTCTTTCAACCATATAAGAGGCATTATACCTTGTTGACTGAGAAGATTCGATTGATACATAGCCATTAGAAACACTTGTGCACTCAGATGACTCTCAGTTGAATAGCTTTTCGACTGAGACAATTTTGGTTGAACTACTTCTCGACTGAGAAAATTATGTAGACAAAATCCTATGAACTCTCACCCTGTTTTTGTCAAAATAATATGGAGATATCTAGCCGGAACAATCGACTATGGTATTTGGTATCTACGACATCAATCATTTGACCTTAAGGCTATACCAATGCCGATTACATTGGTTTCCATCTTGATTGCAAAAGCACTAGTGGTGGTCGTTTCTTGATTAGAAAATTACTCATATCTTGGTTTAGTAAGAAATAAAATACCATTGCCTTATCTGCCAATAAAGCAGAATAAATGACAACTGGCTCATGTTGTGCACAAATTTTACAGATACAATAAGTTTTGAATGATTATGTATTTATTTTATCAAATTTGTATGTAGCCTAGTTATGGTATGACGGTGAAGATCAATGGTTTACATTTTGCAAAAAATAGTCTTGATATGCAAACACACTTGAGTGTATTCGTGCGATCTGTACACTCGAGTGTATTCTAGCCTGACTATATATATATATATATATATATATATATATATATATATATATATATATATATATATAGTCAGGCTAGAATATACTCGAGTGTATTCAGAGCAGAATACACTCAAGTAGTTTTTCATGATGTAATATTTTTTTTCAAAAATCTAATCCGTTGATCTTCTTAATCATCTTATGAATAACTCATAAAAATTTGAGCATATTTGGATATTTATATGTCATAACTCCAATTTTCTTTCATAACACTAAAGCCATTAATTTAACACATAATCCTATCTTACATAGTAGTGATAAACACATTAAACTTCAACATCATTTTCTTCGTGATCGTATTGCTAAAAATGACGTTTGTCTTCATCATTTTGATAGTGAAATCAATTAGCTGATATTTTGACAAAACTCCTTGCTTTGGAACAATTTAGAGAAATTAGAGATAAATTAAACATAGTTCCTCTTGAATATATATATTTTGATATCTTTTCAAAAAGACCTTATATTACTCATACTATATAAATTATACTTTTAATGTTTATTAATGTCATGAATAAGATTGCTCGATAATATCACTCATTATTCATGTCACATTATTTCCATTTCTCAAATATTCTATTCTTGTGTCACTTTTAGTCAAACATAATCCGGACTGAGTATTTCCTCAGTTGACAAATTCCTCAACTGACAATTTTTTAGTGGGACACTCGGTCGATAGTCGATGTCTTTGTCAAAAACTCTTCCAGATAGTTTCTCAGTCAAAAAGTTTCTCGATCAAGCAAAAATCCAACTGTTGCTGACCATGACCGACTAGCCGTTATTTTCCCTTTTTTTATCATTTGGTGTTTGACCATTGGGAAACTTGGTTGACAAATTCATCGACCAAGTAGGTTTCTATTTTGGCTATATATAGAGCCCAACTCACTCATTAACCTCACAACTTATTGAGAAAACTTGCTTAGCACCTCTTGGGCCTTTCATACACTACTCCATTAGTAATTTTTGGTCTCCATCTCTACCATATCACTTTCCACTCAATTTTTATCATATCTACCACTCTACATCAAGATGGCTTCATCCTCAACTCGTGGTGGCAAGAAGAAGATTCCCTCCAAGAAGGGACCTTCAATCTCGGCTCATCCTGCACCATCTCAGATGGTCATCAATGTGATATCCTTCATCGACACTGCTGTAGGAGAAAAGTACTTGCACCTAACCTCCAAAACTCCTCTTCCGCACTGACCAATTAAAAAACATGATTTTTTGAATCTCTTAAACCTTTCCTACCTCTTTTCATTCCAAAATCTTCAGGAGTTCCTTGTGCCCACCTGTAATTTTTGGTATGATCAAGTTGTTCATAAGTTTTATTCTAATCTTGTTCCAGACCGAAAAGATCATTTTTCTTTCATCTCCATGGTTCATGGGTTATCTTTTGTTTTTTCTGAACATGACACCCTAAACATGCTAGATATAGATAAAGAAATGTATGAACAATTGTAGATCTTTCTTCAAGAAATCCTCTTAAAAAACTCTCTGGCTATCAAAAAGTGGAAGTCAACCTTAGTATCATTAGAATAACCATTTTCCTTTCCAATGCCACTCATCAAGAACAAAGGGAAACTTTCTATGCTACTTCTCTTACCCTTGAAGCTAGAATAATCAACCTCATCCTTAGTCACAATATTCGTCCTCGAACCAACACAATTGAAATTCCACAATGTAGGATGCTTCTTATCTTTGCCATTCTTAAATGAATTCCTTAACTTTATTCATGTTATATTTTCTAACATGGATGATTTCTATGGCAATCCACCCTACTCTAATTTTTTTTGCCAAATCATTGAAAATTTCACTGACAAATACTTGGTTAATTTAGGCTATACTTGTGACTGTCATATCCAAATAATTACCCAAAACAAAATTTACAAAATTGGGATTGACTTCTGGCACAAATGAGAAAGACTTGAAGAAGGTACACCCCAAGATACCATTCCTCCACCTTCTTCTCCTCCCACAAGCTAATCCTTGAGTACCCTTGCAAATGATGTTTCCTATCTCAAAGGAGTTGCTATAAAATTGGGAGGTATTTTGATTATAACCACAATGCTATGACATATCTAAACCAAAAGATGTAAGCCTTAACCCCAAACACTCTTGATACCTTTTGTTATGACATATACCCTGGGAGTATCCATCCTTTCAACCCATCCGACAACTAAACTCAAGTTCCACCTCCACCAATAACTGATGTACACCATACCCAATTCTACACCATGAAACTTTAAGACATATCTTACCATTTCCTTTTTGACAGGGCACCTATTTTACTTGAGGCATATGCTCTTACTACGACTCGTGCATTGGATTGGGGAACTGTGGTGCAATATTACAGAGTTGACCTCTTCTATGGGAATCATCCAGAGGTGGATGAAATTTCTAAATTGTTTAAGTGACATCTTGTATATCCCTTATGTAAGGAGTGATACGTAGAGGGGATCCACTCCCAACTAAAATAATAGAAATAAAACATCCATCCCAGACATACTCAAAAGTCATGTTGAAACATGTGTAAAATTTTAAAATCTTTATATAATGGTATACAAAAGACCAAAGAATATAGCAGCAGAATAAAGGTAATGACTATATTCAAATTTTCAAAAGATTAAAAATTCCATCATATCTCCCTTTAAGGGTTTACATGTAAGATACATCAAAGGATATAAGATAGAGGGAAGTATAAACTCCTTCAAGTTTTTTCTCCAAGCTTCAACTCCTTAAGCTAAGTACATATTAGATGCCACATTCTCCTTTATCTACATCTGGGGTTGGAAGCATACCCCAGTAAGAGGGGAAAAAGTAAAAGACATCCGCAAAAAGTTGGTTTATGTATACTAAAATGGAACTGAGAATTTTTTTTGGAATAAAAGGACATCAAATAGAAAATTCTTCCCATTGAAAAAGTAAAGGGCTACCCAAAGAGGGCACAAAAGAAATGAATCACAATAAAATAGATACTTGCCATGAAATAAACAAAAGAAATTGTGCCATACAATCACATATAACAAATTAGGGCACACACCCCATAATCATCAACCTGCATGCATGTGAGATAAGCATAACACTAGAAAAATATAAAGACAATGGCAGCCAAGACTTACAAACTTGAAACCTGATAGAGAATGATGTACTACCAAACTCCCAAATATATAACATGGGCCAAGCTTCACAAACTTGAAACTTGGGTATGGGGCCATCTCCATCCCAAATATAATAGGAGCATACTTCCCCAAGCAGGAATACACGTCTACCCAAAAACTAATGAAATTACACTACTCCAGTGCTACTGAATCACATAGCATGTTTAATGTAGAGGAAAGTAGAAATAATAGTCAGATTTTACAAAGTAGTCACCACAAAAGTTACCAACATATACATCCACCTCACAAGTGGGCAAAAGACATCGCATGTCATCATATAGAGTTTCACTATGAACAAAGCATAAGAAAGAGACTAAAAGAATGTCCAAGTATGATCACAAGATCAATACCAAATAAAATAGCTCACATGAACCATAATTTTCAAAAGAAAGAATATTGTGTAGGCTATTATCCATAGGACCAAGAGAAAGAAGAAAATAAGTGAATTGCTCAAAAGATATAATAGGAGATGTAAACATACATTAAGAGAGGGGAATTAGAAATTGCTCAACATATAAATAATGTGAGATGCAATCATACCTCTCTTCAAAGTCTAAACAGTCCAAAGTCCAATCTAGGTCCAAGACTAGTCTTCCAAAGAACCTATTAAAAATATATGTAGATCTAGGGTCAATTTCACATTAATTACTCGAACCCTAAAAATCTCTTTTTACTTATATTTTGATTAGGTTATGAAAACCATGCCATATTTTAGATTTTTTTTCTGATTCTAAAACATATTTACTTTATTTTTTGACTTATAGACTGTTAGTTATGAATTTTAGAAAAGTCCCCAAAATATACCTTCGATCGAATTTTGTTGAAGCATTGCGAGAGAGGAGTTCCTCAAAACTAGTAGCACTGCCTCATTGTTTGGTTTATGGCAGCAATACTTGAAGGTAGAAGGGGTGTTAAACCCCGATCTCACAATTACCACTAATCATGAGATTAGGGAATAAATTGAGTATTTAATGTAATACAAAGATCACCCTTAACTTTTTCTTGTTTTTCAAAGTCTTTGTTTTCTCACATTGAACCACATAAACTAACTTTGTAAGGGAATCTAAGCATTGATTTCTCTAATATGATTTCAATAGTAAAAATGCATGTATGACCATTCATTATGTTTCTCATACTTTTAAGCACATAAGACTTGCTGATTTGCATATATTGCTAAAAGAGGAATAATGTTATACATCATCATTTACAACTCTCTCTTATTTCTTTACAAGAACCTAGAGTGACAAGGACCGACTGAACTTAACTATACTCAGACTTAACTCTTGTGGCAGATCTACTCTGACGCAATGATATCTTCAATCCCTACAGTTTCCCTAAATATTTTGAGTAGAGGGGTGAGCCTACTCACTCAGTGAATGAGTAAAACAATAATGCAGTCTAAAGTACTGAATCAGACATTTATCATTCTTGGATAATTGAAATAAAACAAGATTGTAATCTCAAATTAAAAGACTAGATATTCAAAACTTACTAATAACATTGTAGGCTACATCATTAGAAATAAACAAGTATGGAAATATAATCCTCACTATATTCAATATTACATTTAAAGAACAACTGCTACAAAACTGAAATCAAATCTTTCTTAACTCTTCTTACATAAAAGAAACTCTTTAAAACTTATATTATCATATTTTAGCTTATGCCCTGATCATATGCAGTGTACTCTACATATGAAGAATTGTAATGAAATACGATCTCACCGTACAAGACTAAGTTGACACACCCGAGATGCTAAGCCTGACTACATCGTTGGTCTGCTACAAGAAAATGGCTCTATGGCCTCGACACACCTATGGGTCGTAAAACTAGACTCCTCTAACCTAAGCACACAGGTGGAGAGTCAAGCCACCTATTGGCTTTTCTGTACTCTAGTGCCACCAGGATCTCTGGTTGATGTTGGACACTACATACTGTATTTCTAAGAAGATTTCCACTAGGGCTTTGTCCCCCGTACCACATGTTAGTACGATCCGACCCCCGTATACTGGACACTGCCAGAGTTATGTCGTTTCATCCCTATGACGCAGACCTCTCATAGGGAATCTACGGTGTTCATGGCTATTATTATTACTGTAACTTTGATTATATCTTTCTCTTAGACTGATCTCTTTTAACTCTATATATTAATGACTACTCAGACTATTGAATTGAAATCACTGATGATACTGAACTGAATGCTTAACATATTGTTTACCCCTTTCTTACGGTTTCTCCTTACTCATGTACATATAGCACTTCTCATGTATTCAAACATATATCATGTCTACTAATATAAATATTTTCATTCAACATTTCTCACATTTATGCATGGCATTGATAACATACCTATCTAGGGCATGTCATATCTCCAGCTGCAATAGCATAACAAAATATGCATTTCATGATAAGTATTTGAGTTAGAAAATCCAAATATCATAAACAAAACATATATCCATATAAGATAATATTCAGATAAAATCCCACAATATCACATGAATCATTTCAATCAGCTATTTACTACTAAATTAGATATGTATACTTGTAAAAGCATACTAGATTGGGTTTCCATCCTTGATTACTTACTATTCACATGATATGTATTGTGAAAATAAAAAACTCTCTTTGTCCATATATCAAATCAAAGATATCAAAAATGTAGAATAATATGCACTAGGAACATAAGTAAGATCATATAAACATAAATCCAAATTTCAGCTATAATGTTGTTCAAGCACCCAAATAACTTGAAAATTCAGATCTTCAGAAGATTCTCAATAAACTTCTTAATTCTTTAGTATTCAAGATACATGGATATATATATCCATGTCATCATATAAATGTTTTCAGATCATAGTTAGAACATGAATTGAAGTATTCTATAAATTGAATTCAAGAACTATTCTTTTCATTTATTGTCATCTAGGGAGAAATTGAGAATATAAATTAAAACCATCTAATTGAGTACAATTTACTGATATTATTTTACCCACTCACCCTAAGCTGTAAACAACTTAAAAATGTATCCCATATATGAAAATCTTGAATCCATATCAAAACCCTAGCAATTCACCCGATTCGTCTTCCTTTCAACTCGGAAACCCTAGAAATGAGGGATTATAAAGAAAGAGTGAGAAAATGACTTGATTTGATATGATTTTGAATCCAATTAGGGAGGGACAAAATCTTGACATCTGAGAGAAGATTTACCATGAAACTATATCCAAAGAAGCTAAACTTACATGATTTCATCATTCCTCAGACCGCAAAACCCTAGGTCAGCATCTCCATCGCTTTCTCGTCTCAAACCCTAACTCTCCCTCTCTCTCTAGGATTTTGTTTCCATGGATTGAATCACGAATTATGAGAGCTCCTTGTGTGTTAGGTTGACCATATAGAGCAATTGAGTTGCTTGGGTGAATTGCACATTGACCCCTCACTAAACGTTTTCTTATTTCAGCAGATTTTTCTGTCATAAAAAAGTTACTGTAATTCATTTATTTTAGAGATCAAACCTTTTCCAAAAATTATGAAATTTAGTATGTTGTTTGTAATTGAGTTATTAAGATTTAGTTAAAATTTTTGATCATTTTGAGCTACCATTAAATAAATAAAAATAGAACAATGCACTACTATCCAGAAATCTGCAGAATAGTTAGTTGAAGAGAAAATGCTCCAGAATGGCCATGCTAGTTTCCACGGCCATTCTAAGATGGACCCAGCATGTCTGTGCTACCTACCACAGCCGTGGTGCATTGGTTTCATCATATTTGAGTATAAAAGTTGGTCAATAGTTCAATTCTTTCAAAATGGTTGTGTGGCCTAAAATGCCCGTGCCACCAATGACCTACCACGGCCGTGCTACTCACCACGATCGTGCTATCCTATCCTTCAACTACCATTTTCAGTCTCCTTTGCATACCTCTCTCATTCTCCCCAACGTGAGCCTATTTGGTGAAAACCCAAATATCAGTCGACTAGGGTTTATATTTTCTCAAACCCTAATTATACACAGAGATAGCATACTTGGGGTTCTCATTAGGTTTAACATATCATGATTGAGATATCATCATTAATCATGTTTAAGTAATTATCAATCTAGTAAAGCATGTAATTATCTACATAAACCCTAACTTACTGATTAAGCTTAGATACGATCATAATAATTCTCCCCCACTTAAAAAGGTTTCGCCCCCGAAACATAAATATGCAAGCAAAGTACTTTCAAGGTTTATTTTAAGCTTCTGAAATCTTACATGTCATTATATTCTTGTATTTTATACTTGAATGCAATTTTCAAAATTATGTCCTTTATTTCTTTTCTAATCACAACATGTCTAAAATAGTTCCCAATGATATCCAACAAATTCTCTATGCTACAATCAATCATAGGATAGAGAGAGAAACAACCATTTCAATATTTTCATACTCTTGAGGTGTTACCTCAACATTGATAATCTGATCCAAATATCTCAATTCATACGGCTCAATATGTACTATTGTTCTGTGTTACCTCGAAGTCACAAAAGATAGTTCACCATGTTGTTTTGAATTTTACAATTGTGCTACTCAAATAGCAAAACAGTCTTGAGTTGGAAGACTAGATTCAACAGCAATTGTACAATACTACTCACAACATCTCCATTGCATCATGGATGCATAAGGTGAACCATTGCCATCACATTCCATATTATTCTCAAGTATGAACCCACACATAATTCAAGGTGTAACCATCAGGTTATAGCATACTAGGGTTTCAACAACAGTAACAAAGTACTCCATGATTGTATTAGTCATTCAAGGACTATTCATACCCAATTACCATCACTTAGTTATATTAAAGCTAGGTATAACAAGCTATACCTCATTAGGGTTACATATCAATACAATATGGTTATCATCCCTTCTATTCATATGAGTGAATAGGTAAGACTACCTTATTCAGGGTCACCCTCCATTTTTTCCATCATCATTCAACCCATATCACCATACCACAATTGTACAATACTAAGATGAATTACTGGTATGAATGACTACAACTATCAAACACCTTCAATTAACATATTGCTTGCACATGTACACTGAAATCATACATAGAACCAATTTACATCCCTTAATATACCTTCAACATATTACTAAAAGCCATTGTTTTCTCTTATCTCTCTCCTCATTCACTACTACTTCTTTTTGCTACTTATCCTTCTCATTTTAATCATGTAGATTAAACATTCCTAAAATTGAAACATACAAGGTACAAATAGATTATTCATCATTCTTGCTATCACTGCAAGAATTTATCTCATATCACACTTCACTCATATTGTATTTCTCCTTTTTGTTCAAAACACACTTGTTACATTTCAAATTTATATCTTACTCTTTGCTCCAAATCATTTCCATATTGTTTATCTACCTTTCATATTAGCTACCTTTAAACCCTGGATTACAACCAGTGCTAGTTTACTTCTCATAGTGTAAATCTCATAATCTTATTTTATAGAGATGCTAGTATTCAAGGCCAAATCACTAGTGACATCCCTTGAACTACAACAACTCTAAACATTCTAGGGTTTGGTCCTTATCAGTAGCATGACGTTATTGTGATGTGACTTTGCTCCATTAATTTGAAAGTCAAACTTTGGATCTCACAAGTTTTACTAAATTCTTCCTTATCTTATCAATTGAATTTCCTTTCTCTTACTTGGAAATTTACATAGAATACATTCTCAATTTACCCTACTAGGGTTTCATCATCATATTGTATGTCATTATTACAGTCACTAGATGTCTCTACCATGGTGGTTATGCATCATATATGATTCATTTTCTTATCACTTCATTCCCACATTGCTCTAATTAAGGAAGATATGAAAGAGAAGATGATTTTGAGACTTAGAATTCTTATCTTCAAACATTCATTAATACATTTCTCACATGTAGGTTTAATTAATTATCAACAAGGATACTTGACTAATTAGCACTTTCTTGAATCTCGCAACCTCTTTCTTTTATAATCTATATTACTCCATTATGTTTCAAACCCTTCCTTACTTTCCATAATCCCCTTACCATATACTACTATTCCACATGTAATCTTTAACTTCTAGTTTTCACTTATGATCATATTGCTTCTTTTATGTGTATGATCATGTATACCATGTTGCATATATTTATTTTTATCCTTCTACTAATGTGAAGTTGAAATTCTAAATCAATAATCTCTCTACTAGTTTCACCTAATGTTTAATACATTACATATCCTTCATTTTAAATCAAACGGCTCATGCATGGGTGAAACATAGTTTCTCTTTCAATCAATTTTTTCCTTCCTGAATATAGTCTACCTTTGTATGACTTATTCATTTATTTAGCTACACTTTTGTTCTTCTTTTAGAAACTAGTTTGTTGTTCTAGAGATACTTAGAATCCAAAGGCAGTAAGGATGAATGTATTAAACTTATTGATAAAGGTATATATTCCATGCTCTCAATTATATCATAACCCTCATTCCTTAATCAAGCTCATCATTCACAACATTTATCTTTGTTTTAACTTAGTTTCTTATCCTAGTCTTATGATTTACATGTTCATCTAGTTCTCGTCACATTAACTCTTCTAAAGACTCTTCACTTCTATGTACTTATCGTATACTTAACACTTTTCTTCTATTTTCCCTTTGTTTTGGTGTACATGAAAACATCGTACTCGGTTATATAATCCATTCCTCATGATTGATTCTTACTATCTTGGCCCTTACAAACTTTTCTCATATCTTTTCCATATTTCATATTTAGAGTTCATATAATACTTATAATTAAACTTAATCAGAACCTTATGTCGTGTTCCTTTATTCCCAATTAAGGGTTTCTCATATGAGGCCCCAAAGTTGGATCTCAGATATCAGTTCCAACTGATTCTTAGCTATTCTAATCTTTCCCATATGTTTCAACATCTTAGTGTATGTACATTCTCACTATGATGTGGGTCTAATTTATCCAGAGTATACTCTTATTATATTTTCAATAGGAGTCATTAGATCCTAGTAACGCACCCTTCCATCCGCACCAGGCCAAACTTGCAGTCTTGAAGCCAAGAGCTGCTCAGGATTAACTAACTCCTATTAATCTCAAATATGTGGAAAGAATATCCACTTAGGGAAAACTCATTTAAACATAACTTCTGGTCTACTTGATACAAAGAAAATAAATAATAATTGAATCACTTCATGATACACAACAATATAAAAGAACCATATATATTCTACAAACTGATATTATGAATTCATACATATGAGCATTTCTATCAATCTCCAATCAAAGAAGCAATATAAAGCAAGAGTTGTAGCACATTCTATCTTTAAGATCTTACTCCTTCATTACTTTTCAATCTCCTAACCCTAATATTTCTAGGGTTTCTCTCTAGCCCATCCTTCCTCTGCATACCTAGCCAGGGCATCCAGAGAAAAATAGACATAGTAGCTTGATACTGGTCAATTTAAGTATTCAGATACTGGGCCAGGGTATCTAAATACTCAGACCTCCCAGAGCTAAAGGCACATCACCACCTATCTGCCACACTTATAACTTTGACTTTCTATCCTAATGGTCCCTGATGACTCAGCCCAAGTTGTTAAACCCCGATCTCACAATTACCACTAATCATGAGATTAGGGCATAAATTGAGGATTTAATGTAATACAAAGATCACCCTTAACTTTTTCTTCTTTTTCAAACTCTTTGTTTTCTCACATTGAACCACATAAACTAACTTTACAAGGGAATCTAAGCATTGATTTCTCTAATATGATTTCAACAGTAAAAATGCATGTATGGACATTCATTATGTTTCTCATACTTTTAAGCACATAAGACTTACTGATTCCAGGCACTCTCGTACTCCAGAATCGGACCAAACGCTAGAGCCGCAACACAACTCTCGAAGTTGTTGCGATGGGAAAACGGTTCGGTAGCTAATCGAAACGCGATCCAAATCATGCAAGCTAGGGTTCAGATATTAAACAGAGCAGTCATCCAACATTGTACACCAAGCATAGAGCAACAAGTAATTGAATCTTTCCATTTCCATAAACATTTAAAGGTCTTAATTCATTGCATAAACAAAGAATTAAATAACAGAATTAAAAGATAGGTGTCGCCTCCTTGATGTAGAATGGCGACAGGGTGCTGTAGCTCTCCTGCCCGATTTCGGTCAGAGGCCTAGCCCGATACAGAGGTGTCGGGCGACACACCCTCTCGGGCGGCACGCACCGACTGGCGACTGCATCGATCAAGGGCTCTGGCCGATACGCTCATGTCGGACGACACACCCTCTCGGGCGGCACGTTCGATAGACTAAGCGTATCGGGTTGATATCGTGTCGGGCTAAGAGCTAAGCATTATTGATGTCGGTCACTTGTGTCGGGCAGTGATGTCGGCCGATATCGGCCCGCAGTGTCGCCCGGGACGGTCCTAAGTGAAGTGTCCCCTCCCTCTCGGGATGAGGAGAAGCTCACCTAGTGTCGCCCGAGATGAACACTGGGGCACGATACGGGTGCTCTCGGAGTTTCCTCGCTCAAGCTCTCAACTGTCTAACTGTCAGTTGTCCGAATGCGAACTGTTTCGGCCGTGCGAGCTGTGCGAGCCGTGCGAGCCTTCTTTTCGGCTCCCTGTAGCTGTTATTTATAGTCAGCTGGTTGGTGGGAAGACATGGTGCTCGAAGCGCAACGTAGCTCCCTTGTACGCCGGTCGATGGAGATGGACGGCCGATACAAGCAATTCTCGGTGCAAGGTGCTGGCTATTGGTCACGTGGCGGGTGGCACGCCTGCCGGTGGGTGGTTGTGTTGCCCGACGAGCTGGGTCGTCGAGGCGGCTTTGGCTCCCTGTCGGGTAGAAGGTGTGTCGGCCGGCACGTTCCTGTCGCGCGACATCTCCTCGTCGAGCATCTTTGTGTCACCCAGCCCGTGTCGGGCAGAGGCTGTATCGGGCGTCAGGGAGGCCGAGACGGGTCTGGACTTATTCATGGGTCGGAATTGGCCTTATTGCACAAAAGCGAGGAAAATTCTGTGATAGGAAAATCGGAGTAAGAGCATTGCTTGGCCAATTATTGCGAAAATGCTAATAAAATAGAGGAAAATAGCTAGAAAAAGGGCAGTTTTGATAACAAAATAAAGGGCAAAAATGTCACAAAAATTGATGTTATCAACTCCCCCAAACTTAACGTTTTGATTGTCCTCAATCAATATTTAAACTATATTTTTGTGATGCTTCTTTTTGCTTGGAAAACTTTCAGGCCAAGAGGTAAAACAAGTGTAGTAATGCCTTTAGAGATAATGTTGCTTCACTCAAACAAAAGACTACGCATTTCCTAGCCTTATTATTTCAATAAAAAAAATTTCTACAGCTTCAGCGAGACTTTGTTGTATGATTCCGAAGTTAGCTTACGCACCAAACAACTTTATTTTTGGGGCAGAAAGTTGTGTATAGGGTAGGCTAAGGCTTTTTGGGTTTTTCATTCTTGTTTCCCATCATTCCATCCAGGTAAGGGTCCGTTAACGGGCAAGTGGTCCCTGCAGTCCAAGCCAGTTGGCTTTAGAGCAATGATTTCACATCCTACGTACCACTGCCCCGGATCTACCATGCCTAAAGATGGGTACTTTTGGAAAACAAGAGGTGTATATATATATATATATATATATATTTCTTTTATTGGGCACAACTCTCATGCTTTTATTCACTCTCTCGAGGCTTCTCTCTCTTTTTTTTGGGATTTTGTTGGGTGAGGGAAACAAAGAGATTTCCGCTGTTTGGGCAACTTTTTCCTTCTCCATACTTATCTCTTAGCTGTTCGTGAGATTATTATATTTTTGAAATTTTTTGACATGGCAAAGTATACTCTTTTGTTCGTTTGGAGCAGCATTATCAAAAAGATATAACAGGACTTGCATCACATTTAGCACAAAGAAAATAAACTTTGCAAAAGGTAACAACAGATTTTCATTATTATTACAACAACTTTGTACATATGCATAGGGGTGATATAGACAAAAGAATTTTTCAAAATTTTCAAAATTTTGGTATGAAAACGTATATGTACAAAACTGAAAGTGTATATGTACGTAAAAGAATAACGAATATGGGACAAAAAGAATGAAAGAACAAAGTGGAAGAGGAAGGAAATTTGTACCTCCCTCACTGGAACATGGTGCCCCCCCAAACTTACTCCACACTCTGTCCCCAGAGTTGTGAAGTAGATAAGGTGAGGTGATGTTTATTCCAGTGAGGTCGTGCCTTCATTAGAGAGGAGCTCCCACACATATTCTCCTCATTTGCTGTGGTATCCTATGTGTTGGAGCTGGTCAGGCGTCGATTCATTTGCCATCCACTCCAGGACGAAGATGCCACAGTTGTTGGATAAGGCGACTTGCTGTGGACTGCGGTGGTAGAACTGGAGTCCGTGCCATGTGCCTCCCTGTATGTTCAGGAATGGATCGATCATCTTTGACACTTCGTCGTAATATTTTTGAACTGTATGTGCTGGTTTCTCGAAAGATCGGCGTTCACAATGACGGGGTTTCTGTGCTCTTCATCTAAGAATTCGTACTTCAGGCCCTCGGGTAATGCTTTTAACTCTGGTTTTGGTCCGGGTGTCTTCTCCTGAGGTTCTCCTTCAAGAGAGACATACATCGCAGACTCTGCCGCCACATCTTCCTCTAACAAGCCTTCCTCAGAATGGCTGAGAAGGTTGAGATTCTTTGCGACCTCAGGATCTTCAAGGTCAGGATCTTTACAGTTTATAGCCCTCAAGAGGGGGTCTACTGTCCGGAAGTCCTCCTCTATCACCTCGCATAATTTATTGTAACTATCTGCGAACTGTGCTGATTCAGAGATGGACGGCCCCCTCATTATTTCTTTCATCTTGAAGTCCATATGGTCATTTCCGACCCTTAAGGTGATCATCCCCTCGGAAACATCAATTAGCGCTCTTCCTGTTGCCAAGAAGGGGCGCCCAAAGATGATCGGGCACCGGGGGTCTTCAGCTATATCCATGACTACTATATCGCAAGGGATGAAGAAATCGCCAACCCTTATCGGCACATATTCGACAATGCCAAAGGGTCTCTTAAAGGTGTGGTCCGCCAGTTGAATCCGCATGCTGGTTCCAACCATGTCGGTCAAGCCCACCCTTCATGCGAAACTTAGAGGCATGAGGCTAATGCTTGCCCCCAAGTCCGCTAGACCTTTGCGCTCGACGTTGTCCCCGATTGCGAAAGGGATTGTGAAAGCTCTGGGATCCCTTCTCTTAATTGGTAAGTCGGGTTTGAGGAAGGCGGACGAGGTGAAAGCTAGCTGCACTGTCTCTATCCTTCCTCCCCTTCTCTTCTTCGTGATAAGGTCCTTAAGGAACTTGGCGTACGTAGGCATCTCCTCCAGGGCGTCAAGGAAGGGGACTTCAAGATGCAGTTTTCTGATCGAGTCCATGAACCTTTCGTGACGTTTCTTCAGATTCGCCTTTATTAGTTTGTACAGGAACGGGATCCTAGGAGCGTAGGCATTCCTTCTGCCAGGTAGCTCCTCAGGGGAACCTTGCGCAGACTCCCGAACGTCTGCCTGTCTTTCTTCTCCTTCTGCTGGATCTGCACCCTCAGGCCTTTGTTCAGGATCGGGCCTGGCTTCATCAGGGCGCTCCAGCGTCCTTCCAGACCTCAGAACTGCTATTACGACAGATTCAGGGTGTGGGAGTGCTTTTATTGCAGGATTCTTCATCAGAGAAGCCATCTGGGTCAGTCGCTGATCAACCTCGCGCTGGCGCGTCTGCAAGCTGGCCATCTGGCACTGCATTGAATCCAGAGCCCCAGGTCTAGGGAGCGTGTTCTGCACCAGTCGGCTAATGATGGCATCCTGTCTCTTTATATAGGCAGAAAGCTGGCCAACCAAGTTAGGCTGGCTTGACCTCTTGCCCTTGCCCTGACATTCATCCGCAGAAAGGGACTGCTCGCAGCGAGACATGTCTCAAAGCTTGGCGGAACAAGTCGCAGATCTTCAAAGTTTTTGAAAAGGCATGGAAAATCAAGTTTAGAAAATTGAATTTTTTATTTAAAGCAAAGTATAATGCTACGAAAAGAAAAAGGAAAAAGACTGCTGTCAAGCTCATCTCTAAGCTTGAGGCACAGGAGTGTAGTTAGTGGATTCAGGTTCGTCTTACAGTACCGCTATTGCCTTGTCCCCGGCAACGGCGCCAAAAGGTTGACCGGCCTAAATCGCGCGTCCAAAATTGGAGGCGGATTTGAGGTAGTCGAGCTTTTACATTTATAAACCCGAATCCTTCTAGGCCCCCGCAACTTTGCTCACGGGGTCGAAGTAGTCATAAGGGGTCGAAAACAGGGACAAGGGGGTAGTGTTGAGAACCATAAATCGACACACTACACTCCGGTAGGTATAAAGTGATATAAATTCCCGAAAGGGAACGGTAAGATGTCACGAAATAAACAAGAAAACTATCTCCAAATGGAGCTACAAGAGAGATTTAAGGTTTTAGTCATTTAGCAGTTTTTAGGGGTTTTCATGCAACAGAAGCAGAAAGATAAAGACTAGAGCTCAGGCAAGGTTCGGAGGATGAGACTGTAGTAAAACAAGTAGTAGCGGTAACACCCTGCACCCCTCCTCTCAGAGCGGGTACCTCTAACCTCTACATCAACACCCCTCTCGAGGTTGCTGGGCTTCAGTTAGAGTGGAATGTTACAGAAAACAACTCTATTCCAGGCACTCTCGTACTCCAGAATCGGACCAAACGCTAGAGACACAACACAACTCTTGAAGTTGTTGCGATGGGAAAACGGTTCGGTAGCTAATCGAAACGCGATCCAAATCATGCAAGCTAGGGTTCGGATATTAAACAGAACAGTCATCCAACATTGTACACCAAGCATAGAGCAACAAGTAATTGAATCTTTCCATTTCCATAAAGATTTAAAGGTCTTAATTCATTGCATAAACAAAGAATTAAATAACAAAATTAAAAGATAGGTATCGCCTCCTTGATGTAGAACGACGACAGGGTGCTGTAGCTCTCCTGCCCGATATCGGTCAGAGGCCTAGCCCGATACAGAGGTGTCGGGCGACACACCCTCTCGGGCGGCACGCGCCGACTGGCGACTGCATCGGTCAAGGGCTCTGGCCGATACGCTCATGTCGGACGACACACCCTCTCGGGCGGCACATTCGATTGACTAAGCGTATCATGTTGATATCGTGTCGGGCTAAGAGATAAGCATTATTGATGTCGGTCACTTGTGTCGGGCAGTGATGTCGGCCGATATCAGCCCGCAATGTCACCCGGGACGGTCCTAAGTGAACTGTCCCCTCCCTCTCGGGATGAGGAGAAGCTCACCTAGTGTCGCCCGAGACGAACACTGGGGCACGATACAGGTGCTCTCGGAGTTTCCTCGCTCAAGCTCTCAACTGTCTAACTGTCACTTGTCTGAATGCGAACTGTTCTGGCCGTACGAGCTGTGCGAGCCGTGCGAGCCTTCTTTTCGGCTCCCTGTAGCTGCTATTTATAGTCAGCTGGTTGGTGGGAAGACATGGTGCTCGAAGCGTCACGTAGCTCCCTTGTACGCCGGTCGATGGAGATGGATGGCCGATACAAGCATTTCTCAGCGCAAGGTGCTGGCTATTGGTCACGTGGCGGGCGGCACGCCTGCCGGTGGGTGGCTGTGTCGACCGACGAGCTGGGTCGTCGAGGCGGCTTTGGCTCCCTGTCGGGTAGAAGGTGTGTCAGCCGGCACGTTCCTGTCGCGCGGCATCTCCTCGTCAAGCATCTTTGTGTCGCCCAGCCCGTGTCGGGCAGAGGCTGTATCAGGCGTCAGGGAGGCCGAGACGGGTCTGGACTTATTCATGGGTCGGAATCGGACTTATTGCACAAAAGCGAGGAAAGTTCTGTAAAAGATAGGAAAATCGGAGTAAGAGCATTGCTTGGCCAATTATTGAGAAAATGCTAATAAAATAGAGGAAAATAGCAGAAAAAGGGCAGTTTTGATAACAAAATAAAGGGCAAAAATGTCACAAAAACTGATGTTATAAGTTATAGAAAATACAAAGCTGGAAGATGATGTCTTCCAGCTCGACTATCTGATCCCATCAACCCACATGATGCATGAGTTACAGGTAGTGCACATGACAACATGTTAAGCTTGTGACTTTGGTCCTAAATAGATGAACCTAGATTAAAATGAAATTATTTCCTTTTACTTAGGTTTAATTTTTTAGGTTGCCAATAGGGGTGTATATGACCTTATATTAATCCCAAATTTGGTGGGTTATATATCTAGAGTATGATTGACGGGACCCACTCTTTTGATCAGCCCAAATACCAACCATTAGAGGTAATCCCAAAACCTAAACCCAGATTATGAAGTAAAACAATGAATTCTCGACTAAGGCGATTAAACAATATACGAAAAACATAGATAAATTTTTTCCTTTCTTTTTCTTTCTTCACAAACCCATAAATCAATGTCACATCAAGGACATCACGTTCAGATATTACAAATCATATTCAACTCCATTAAATCTAGAATCAAATCTTGTTCTCATATGCGGTTCGGTTTACATCAAATACATGTACATTGATGAACAAACTTAATCTACAACCCATCCCGAGAAAGAGAGAGTACATGGACATTCTAATCTATCTAGATTATGCTATTTATATCTTCCATGTTGTGACCTCTCCGCTGGATAGCATTATATCTAAAAACATTTGAAACAACCTCATGAGACTCATATAGAGCCCAGTGAGTAGATACCTCCCACTCAAGCTAGGTACATGCATCAACATCAGATTAAGTATAAAACTTAAAAGAAACATGCAGATATTGAAAAGTATAGCAAAAAGTTTTATATTCAAATCTATCTTGCAATGGTAATCTAATCCAACAGATAAGGCAATCACTTGAACCAATTATAAACTTGAAACATCTTTTAGAACATGTCTATGAACAAATCAGTAGATACTTCTCAGTTCAGATTAAGTGCCCTACTGCATATGAAATAAGATAAGTTCTAAGCATTTTTGAATCAATACATAACAATAACATTACCCTTTTGACACTCCACTAGCTGGACATGAACAAATCAATAGATACTTCTAGTTCAGATTAAGAATTTTACTACATGAGTAATAAGTCAAGTTCTAAGCATTTTGAACCAATACATAACAATAACATTATCTTTGTGACACTCCACCAGCCGGACCAGGAACACATCCTGCAGTCTTGAAGCTGAAGTACACATAATACATATCTACCAAACAATACTATCAAATAGTAAGCAATCCAACTCATAATCAGAATGGATATGAATCCCATCATTTATAACTTGTCAACATGACATATCATAATGTGAAATAGAAAATGTTTGTAGCAACATGATTACTTTCCACAACAAGAAGTATAATCAACAATGACAAATCATCAAGTGGTATTACAAGGAATGTAATAATCATTCAAATCATATTCTACACGGCTTATCATCTTTTATTCATTTGCCCTGAAACTACTTGGCTTGTACCTCACCAAGTAGAAGTCGCCACGCCTGATTCTCGTGTCAACGACTCACCGTCACTATCTTAGGGTTTAGCCGACCACCCTAAGATATCAACAACATACCCTGGCAACCTCAGGGTTGCCTAAAGAGGCTCATGTTCTCATCTCGGGTACACGAAATAGGAACCAGCAAAATAGTATATCACATATCACAGTATTTCACATATTTTTCATTTCACATTTCACATATTTCATTTCAACAGAGTCTATTCCATCTGGACATAGACTTTCACAGCAAGGATTTAGGGCCAGAGCCACTCCAGATGACTCACTCCTAAACCCTGGTGGTCTAACCTTTAAGGTCTCGATCCACACTCTGGAAATCCTTCTCATAATTCATCGATTACTACAAGGAGATCCGTTTTGTTTCCCCAGTGTGGTCCTCGGGGGAAACTCACGGTGTTCAGTGCACCTAGCTAGATGTTCAATCATTTCACCTGTTATTAATCTCTTTCAGTCATCTTAGAAGAATTCAAAACATCATACATCATATCTGTGTATTCTCGCGTAACTATAATAACATGAAACAGATTAAGTTTATCAATAAGGGCAATGATCAAAGCAAGAAGCACAATAAGTCTATAAATTGCAACAAATATGATTATTTCTATCTTCTACATCAATTCATAGCAATCATCAATAGTGGGCTTTCTTCCTGAGACATAATCTTATTGTCCATCATTTACCCCATCAGGGTTTTATCATCATCATTGGTCCTTCAACCCTAGACATAATCTCATTATGCAACATTTACCCTTATCAGGGTTTCTCAATATAAGGAGTGCATATTAAATTCCATTTCAACATAAATCTTATCAACTCATTGTATATCATAGTTCTGAACAAATATTAGCAGAGGCATTAAAACTAGCAACAATAAAAGCATATAGATATCATGTATCATTCCTCATACCCAAAATAGATTTATCATACAACATATGCATGTTCCATCCAATCTGAATAGATGCCAATAAATTTCATGCATATACATGCATACCAGACTTAGTTCTCTTCTTCTTTTATTTCACATTCTTCATATGGGGTTACTAGTCATCACATGTTCACTATCAATTGTGTTTGTACTATTAGTCCATTCTCAGAGTACAATTCACAATTCAAGAACACATTCTTATAAATCAATTCAAATACTTGACTTTCATCTTTTCGTTGAATTCAATTACAGTTATGTGCATCTCTTAATTCCCCATTTGATATTATCATTCACTAGCATCATCAAACTCATAATTTTAGGGTAAGAGTTACATTCTTAGAATCATCTATTAATTCCTATCTTTTTCCATCATTTTATACTCATTAGTCTCAACTTCTCTCATTTCATGTTCATTACATTATCTGAACCAATCTTTCTTGATTCACTTTACATATAATGCTTCTCTTCTACATAACATTTATCAAAGTACAGTTCTTAGTATATTTTATTTAATTTGGGTTAATCCATATGTAATTAATTTAAAGATAAAATACTTCATCATACTATCTTCATTAGTTTCATCTTTATCTTGCAATCACCATTAAG
Organism: Alisma plantago-aquatica; assembly: GCA_963693085.1. Classification (NCBI taxonomy): domain Eukaryota; kingdom Viridiplantae; phylum Streptophyta; class Magnoliopsida; order Alismatales; family Alismataceae; genus Alisma; species Alisma plantago-aquatica. Next base: position 1,115,484,671 of record OY856409.1, on the reverse strand, counting down.
TACATCTTGTTCATATTGTCTCTTATATTCAGATAAGTGTACCTTGATGTTGACTAGTAATGTCATTCCCATAATCAACAATGATCATCCTTTATTATACTAAAACAAATGCATTAGACTTAGATGATATTAGTAAGACTCATCATATTCAATTGAAGTATTAATACCTTCAACTTTAGCATTTGATCACATTTACAACATCATATATAAGTTCTAGCTTTATCACTCATAATATTCTTAATAATAAAATTTTAGGGTTTTCAAGAAGTCATTCCTTAGTTTAACATATCATAAGAATCATATCATTCAGTAATCCAATCATGACCCAAGGGTTCATTAGGGTTATTCACAAACATGGAAACCCTATTTTCCATTTTCACACATTTCATTCATCAATCATAAGTATACATGTCACTTCCTCAACACAAATCCTAATTAGGATATGTGGTCATTCAAATCCTCAACACAAATCCTAATTAGGATATGTGGTCATTCAAATCCATTAACATTCAACAATACACTTGTATAATACAATCTAGCACAATTCAGATATGAATTTATACATGTCAATTCAATTCCAAGCATATCGGCCATTAGGCTGATTTTTAGGAAAATTTCACATGAAATACCATATTTATCTACCCATAATAATACCCATGCATCCTAAATCAATATAACAGGAACTAATCAAGTTTCAATCAATGATAAATAATCAAAATCAGTAAAATTGGATTCCCCAATATCTTTCCCAAATCAAATCCAATCACATACATATATAAACAAGGTTTCTGATTGTTTTAGCTGCATTGAATTAGGCTTTCAACATGGATACAAAGCTTAGGAGGGATAAAAACACTCACCTCAGGTGTGAAACACCTGAAATTCGTAGCCCAACTACTACTGCTAATTCTTGAATCAAATCCTTGCTTCAAGAAAATAGAATCTTCCTGCTCCTCTTCACTCAAGAACCTAGAAGAAGAAGAATTGAAGAAGAAAGAATGAAAGAAGAGATCAATTTGGATTCTTTTGATCCAAATCAGGGGAGTGACGAGTTCTATACATAGGAGAGAATAGAATCAAATAAACCTAGTAAATATTTATAATCTATATAGAATTTACCAACCTTGGAAAGAGAAAATCTAGAAATCTAAAATTTCCACTTCAGATTCTCCAAACCCTAAAATCCCCTCCTCTCTAAAGAATTACGAAGCTATGAAGTGTGGAACGGAAATGAGAGGTGCTTGGGTCGTAATAGAGTCCTATATACTCATTAAGGTGCTTGGAATAATTAATTATAAACATTTTTTAGTCTTTTTTATTTTTCCATAAAAATCTGGTCGGTCGAGTTTGTCTCTCTCAGAACTCGACCGATCAAGGTTCTGTTGTGATACAAAACGTTTTCCAAAAATTCTGAAAATTTAATATGTTGTTCAAAACTGAGTATCAAACCATCAGTTAAAATTTTAGCTTAATTGGATAATCCAATAAATTATAAAAATAAAATACTACACTGCTATACTGCAGTCAGCAGCATGGTCGGTCGAGTTTCTCCTGCACAAAACTCGACCGACACCCTCTATATAGAGATCAAAAGTCATTCAAAAATTACTCCAATTTAACAGGGTGTCTAAAATTTTGTTTATCAAGTACAGTTAAAATTTGAGATCAATTTACCAAATTTTTTTTTGAGATCAATTGGATATACCAATAAAAAGATAAAATTCAATTACCACACTGTTATCTCAATCTGAAAATATGATCGGTCGAGTTTGAAACTCGATCGATAAATAGATCAGAACATTCTTCAAAAATTCTGATATTTTCCAATATTGTTCACATTTTATATATGCAAATCATATCCAAATTTTGTATAAATCAGAGTCACACATAAAATACTAAAGATCATTTAGTGAGACACTATATTTATCAAATTCTGTATTCATATGTCATCAAAACCCTAATTTGGTCCGATTAGGGTTTCCAAACCTTAACCCTAATTTGGTGGATCAAAGTATGATTAAAACTTATCATTATATTTAAAACATGAACATTTAACTACCATCACAAATCAAGCTTTAAACAATGATCAACTTAATTAAGCATAGAATTATCTAAGTAAACCCTTATCAGATGACTAATATGAAAACGGGTCATTACAATGATGAACACAAATTTGAACTTCGATTTGAGGTTTAATATTATGTGTTATAGTTTTTACATTATGAAGTAATCACCTAATTAGGATAATAAACTTAACCTAATAGTCAAATATGGCGAGACCTCTTACATTATCTCAAATTCTATCCCTTTAAGATCATAGGGCTATCCTAGTGTATATTATTATGTTAAAAATATTTAGATTACTATTATTGCTCATGAATTCTAAAATAGAAATACTATGGTTATAAGATTTCATATCTATGACATCCTAATGAGTCAATTAGAGTTAAAGATCCTAATAACATCTAATCCATTAAAAAACTTGAACAAGTGGATACTAAGAGGTACCTAATAGACTAAGGGACATGAAAGGGAAAGAAAGATTTGTACTTAGAATTGGGGATATTACAACACACCACCCCTAAAAAGGATTTTGTCCCTAAAATCTCAAGAAAAGAGGGATGGGGGAGTCTCAATATCTCTTCCTTCAGCTCCCATGTAGTTCCCTCAAGGCCACGGTACTTCTAGAGAATCTTAAAAAGCTCAATTTTCATTTTTTCATCTATTTCATTCTAGAGTCTAAAACCTTAACTTGAAACTCTTCATAAGATAAATCCTCTTTCAACTCAAAAGGCTCAATATTCATCACATAGGAGGGGTTTTTGACATGCTTATTCAGAATTGACATGTAAAACACATTATGAGTCTTGCCATAGGTGGGAGGAGCAACTAAGCCATAGGCACACTCCTTAACTCTATCCAAAATCTCAAATAGCTCCACACATCAATGACTCAACTTTTCTTTGACTTTAGACCTTGATATGGATCAGATCAACTTTATCTTCAGAAACCCACAGTCACCAACTAAGAAACTCACATCTGATCTCTTCTTTTAAGCATATACCATATGTCAATCCTTAGAAGCCTTCATCCTTTTATTGATTGAACAAATCTTATCAATCATCATCTGCATGTCATAACTCTTCATCAGAGCTCATTCTCCCACATCATCCTAGTGTAGTGGTGAATAATAAGGTTGACCATAGAGTGCTTCAAAGGGTAGCATATTAATGTTGGTCTGGTAGTTGTTGTTATAAGCAAACTCAACCAACTGAATGTATTTTCCCCAAACACCTCCCCAATACATCACATAAGCATGTATCAAGTTCTCCATAATCTATATTGTCCACTGGGATTGACCATCAATATGTTAGTTGTAAGATGTGATGAAACATAAATTCAAGTACATCTCCTCCTATATCTGCTTCCAAAGATGTGAAGTAAACTTCATGTCAAGATCATAAACTATCACCTTAGGAACTAAATGCAGAAAAATGAACCAGTCCACATACAACTGGGCCCTATCAGGAACCTTGTATGTACTCTTATATGGACAAAAGTGAGCCAATTTGGCTAGACAGTCAACAGCAACCTAGACTGCATCATAATCATACTTTGACTTTGGAAAATATGTAACAAAGTCTATAGTTATTTCCCCCCCCCTTCCACTCCAATATAGCAAGTGGATGGAGAAGAACACCAGGTTGTTGATGTTCTTTCTTCACCCACTGGCGTGCCAATCACTTTGCAACATATGTATCAATATTCATCTTCATTTTCTTACACCACAAATCCCACTATAAGTCACAGTGACATCTTTGTGGTACTGAGGTAAATCATATAGTTGGACACATGGTCTTCACCTAAAAATCTCTATCTCAAATCAACAACATCAGATATCCACAATGCAACATCTCAAAAATTAAATTAAATTTAGAAATGGGTCCCAAATTTGAAGCCCTAATTTTGAAATTTCAAATTTCATGTATGGAATAGAACCTACTATGACGTTTAGACCTAGATATAATGTTTAAAGTAAAGTCTAATAAATTAAGAAATATTTACTCTTTTTGTGAGGATAGTTAGTTCAATATCCTTTAACAGGGAATATAATGCACTATTCTCTCAACCTCAAAGTTCTAACTCAAACAATTCATTAAGGAAATGATAATTCATTATATCTCATAATTTAAGACATTAACATTAAGATAATGACCTTTATAAATTTGTTGAACAAAAGTTCATGAAAACCTAAATCTAACCAAATTAGTAGATTCTAGACTCCTTGATTAAGTAATAGTTCATATATGAGGTGATTATGAGTTCATTTGACCACTTAAATTAATTGAGAAGATTTTATATGATTTTTAATTGTATTTGATCGATTTATATGATTCATAATTGACCCTCTGTCATGCCCTTGTTATGTCTCAGGCGGACCTAGTCCCACTCCGGTTGGAACTCTCAGATCTCAGGTACGTGGAGGAGTCTCCGCTCTTCTCCCTCACCCCATGCCAGAGTCCCTTGGACTGCACAAGACTCTTTAATACCCTAGTCTCTTCACCACCTTCTACCTTCTCTACTTAGTTCCAGCATAAGGGAACAATCCAGAATCGATCACCAAACTTTCCCATTTCTAGAGGTTCCAAAAATCATGGGATTTTATGCCCTACCATGCCCAAAAAATCTAGAGTCTTTCCCCCACCCAAAACTTCACCCCTAGAGATTTCCTCGTAGAACTTGACTGGATACTATATATATAACCCATTGAAATCAAACTATAGATCTTTAGAAAACCCTTTGACACTGCCAAAAAAACATTACCATTTCTAGAAACCTAACCCCAAACCCCATCGGTGCTGCCTTCAACTCAGGGTCCAGAAGGGGGCCACTACCTAGTTTGAACCTAGAAAAAAGCTGCAAAAAGCCAAATAGAACCTATGCAAAGATTTTTAGGCATCCAATTTGGCCAGTTTGTTAGGTATACAAATTTCCCTCTTTTGGTTCCTTGTCACTATTATATCACGATGGAGTAGTTTTCCACAATTCAGCCTTTCTCCTATAGTCCTTCAACTTCTTTCACCTCAACCAAGGTGGCCAGAGTCCACACATGGTTCTAGTTATTCTCGCAAGTGGGTTGTTTACCAATTCTTGTTTCTTGCTGACACTAGTTGCCATGGCACGGTAGTGACTTACTGCTCTAGATATCACGACCATCATTTGGCTTCCGAGTAGATGTCTGGTTTGGGTTTGAGGGAGGGATCATGTTTGAATCGATGTCCATGAAAATGATCATGTTGTGATGGTTTGGGGTTGAGATTTCTTCCCCACTTCTTCATTTTTTCTTCCTCTTGCTACCATCATTAGGATTATGGGTGTTTACATTCTCAAATAATGGTTTGATGATTTTACCCTTAGATCAATTTATGTTTGTCATGTGTTGACATGGGAAGAGTTGTTGTTTCCGCCTCTATCCTATTTAACCTTTGTGTGCAGCCAGGTTGTAGCCTTGGGGAAATGTGAACATAAGCTTTTAGTTTATCTATCTATGGTTTTGGACAATACTTCCTACATGGTTTTTCTTCAAATTTTTATTGGTCAGAACTTCAATAAATCTAAAAAAACCAAGTACTCATCAGTAAAATTCATAAAAATAGTTGTTGGAAAGGTTTTTGAATAAGAAAGATGATTTTCAAGGTGTCAAACCCTAAATAGTTAATATCATACCATGTTTTTCCTATGAGCCCAATTTAGAATTTATATGATAATGAAGACCAAGATTAATGGGAACTATGCTAATTTTAGGGCATTAGGGTTTCTACAATCCTCAGGAGATCTAAGCAGACTTCCTATGCAACCAGTAAGTGGATCATGCTCTCTAAGTAATAAGTATGGGTCAAGGACTTTTATTCACTTATATTTATGAAAATCATTTACAATGATATTGTGTATATAGTTCCAATTGATACTTGCAAGATAAATGCTTACAGTTCAGATTATAAATTTTCAATATATTTATCTTATCTAAGATCATAATGACCACAGTGCACATATTTCTTAAGTCAGATTTAATGTTTTAAGTTATTATGTTCAAGAGTAATGTTAAGTATAAGATAATTGATTCATGTAGTTCCTTCCAAGTTATTTGCCTTTTTGGGCACAAATCAAACTCTTGAGAGTAATGTTATTCATAAAGCTCCTAGGAGCAATGTCACAAATCAAGCTGTTGAGGGAAATGTTACATATTCAAGCTATTGAGAGCAATGTTATATTCAAACTCTTGAGAACAATTCTATTTGTAAGCTCGTGAGAGCAATGCCATTCATCAAGCTCCTGAGAGCAATGTTTAAAGAAGGACATCATAGTCAACCCAAGATGATAATATCAATGATAAAGTGAAATGTAGATATAGATTATAGATATGAAAAGAATTCAATATATATAATGTGTAATTCATGTTTTCTCAAAAAGTATAGTTAATTTTCAGCTTGTATTATGTTACTCAATCCCACTTACTCTAATGTGTTTCTAGTTTTACTTGCATGACTCAGGGCGCGATGCATGCTGATACAGAGCAATGTAGAAGATAGAGCCATTGGAAGATCAACCTCTAAGGAATATCCTAAGGTGGCTCAAGGTTTACCTCATGGAGTGCCATCTACCTAGACGGTTCAACCATTTTGATTAGAGTTTCCTTCATGTTGTAAGTCATGTTTTGATGTTAGATGATATATTTAAGAACTCAAATGTACTAGATTTTCCTTTGAAAAATTTATGAATCAATGTCATTATTAATGCATGGTGCTTGTTTACTTTAATTGCAATGTTTACTATTCTTGTGACATCCTTCTGAGATAAAATCCCCAATGTTATAGAAAACATGGGAGTTGCTTCTGCTGTCACATGTATGCTTAAGGGGATGTTACACATAGTCTATGAAAAAAGTGGATGGCACCATCCACTCCAATAAATAACTCAGAATTTGGTTTCTCTATCATCATATTCATCTCATCAAGCTTAGGACCGTCCAACTATGCATCAACTACATCAAAAAAATCTAGGTAGGAGTGATAGACAAACTAGACATATGCACACTTATCTTCTCCACAGAAGAATCATTATCAACTTCTAGTGGCTCATGCCTCCATCTAGGGACCTTCTCTAACATCCTCCATAAGAAACAAAAGATAGATGAACAAATTGCATATTTCTTCCTACTTAGGGCATCACCAACAACATTGGATTTACTGTGATAATTGATATTAAAGTCATAATCTTTGAGATACTCCATCCATTTCCTATGGTGCAGGTTCAAGTCCTTATGTGTCATCAGGTAATGTAGGATTTTGTAATCACAAAAAACTTCAAACTATACCTTATACAAGTAATGTCTCCATATCTTTAGAACATGAACTATGGCAGCTAGTTCCAGATTATGTGTAGGCCAATTTCCTTCATTTGGCTTCAATTGGCTTGAGGCATAGGCGATCACTCATCCTTCTTGCAAAAGTACACATCCCAAGCCTAGTTTAGAGGAATCAACAAAGATAACATAGGGTTTACCCCCAATAGGAAGAAAAAGCACATGAGATGAAGTCATACACTTCTTCAACTCTAGGAAGCTCGTATCACACTAAGGAGTCTAGACAAACTTCAAATCCTTGTGTGTCATCTTTTTCATCAAAAGAGCTAACTCAATGAAAATTTTCATGAACCTGTAATAGTAGGACCACATACCCAGATATTGAGTATCTCCGAGGGATTGTTTGGTGGGTTTCCACTTTGTCACAGACTTAATCTTGACGGTATCAATAGAAATATGTCCTATGGAGATAACATGGCCAAGAAGCATTGCTTCATTAAACCATAATTCACACTTCAAAAACTTTGCATAGAACTGATGTTCACATAAGGCCTGATGAACAATCTGCATCTGCTCATGATTCTGGTCCATAGACTTGGAGAAGATAAGCACGTCATCAATGAACACCACCATGATATTTTCAAGATAAGGGAGGAAGACTCAGTTCATTAAGTTCCTGAAGGCGGTCAGAGCATTTATCAAGCCAAAAGGATTAACCAAGTTCCCATATTCCCCGTAACAAGTGTTAAAGGCCATATTCAGTACATCATCGTCCTTCACATGCATATGGTAGTAGCCATTATGCAAGGCCATCTTCGAGAACACGTTAGCATACTTTAGTTGGTATATCAAGTCATCGACATGCTATAGAGAAAATTGATTCTTGATCGTCACTTGATTTAGCATACAGTAATCCATGCACATGCGCCAGGAACCGTCTTTCTTCTTCACAAACATAACTGACACTCCCCAGGGAGAGACACAAGGGAGTACAACCCCATGTCCATGAACTCATGTAGATACATCTTGATCTCAACAAGCTCAGAAGGTGTCATGAGATAAGGTGGATTTGAAATAGGAGCCATACCTAGTACGAGGTCAATAGCAAACTCAAATTCCCATGTAGGAGGAAGTGTAAGAAGCTCATCAGGTAAGACATCAAGAAAATGCCAAACCACATCAATGTCATCCAAAAAAAGCGGTATAGGGTTAAGAAAAACTGATACCATGTAGGCTCTACAACCATGTGTGATGAGCTTCTCCACCCTGGGTGTAGACATAATGAGCTTCCAACCATCTCCTTTCCTTCCTTTAATACAAATACACTATCTGTAAGGGTACAACAAGCTGACCTTCTTATATTCATAGAAAAGAGCCACATCAAACTTCTTTAACCAGTCCATTCCCAAGATAATGTCAAAGGCCGTCATGTTGAAGATGATGAAGTCCAACTCAAACATCTTTCTAGAAATACACAAGTCTACAAGAGAGATTTTTCAGATAGGTAGAAAAAACCTTACTACTAGGAGTCTGGACCTCTAACACATGGTCCATCTACATAGATTCTAATCCTAACATGGTTATAAGTATAGAATCTACAAAGGTGTTTGAAGATTCAAAATCAAATAAGGCTTTAGTAGGCTACTGAATTGCACATTACCTTCAATAACCTCATTATCATCGGTGGCCTCCACAACATCAATGGAAATAACATGTACTACATTTTTTCAACATGTGGCTGGCATCCTTGGTGATTGTTGTTGTTCCTTGGGGGTTGATGTTGTCATTGTTGTGGCTATAACTATTAATGCTGAGCTAGGGATATGGCCTTCTGGAGCATGAGACACTGAGGCCTGGTGTGCCCAACCTGGTCACACTCATGACAAGTCATGTGCCTAACATCTAGTCATGTTGTAGGATGCATGGTAGGGCACCTACCATGAGGGTGGTGATGTAGGAAATGGTTGCATTTGTCATGATAATCATCACTAAAGTTCTTCTACTTGTTGGGACTTAGCATCAGGGGATGAAAATTAGGATAGGCCTTCACAATGAGGGCCTTATCCACCATATGCTAAAAGGTGAGGGGGATGCGAGATTGGAGCTCATTTGATATGGTAGATCAATCCCTCCAGAAAGAGTGTAACTCAATATTCCTCTCCAAGATTTATATCATATTGCTCCAAAAACAAGAATCTCTATAAATAAGAAGAGATGCTTAGGGATCCCTACTTCAAGTTGTACAATTTTGCCTCCTTCTAAAAGGTGGTGGTGTAGACATACTTCTCATGGAAAGATGTAAAGACATGCTCCTAGGTCATGCTAGAATTGTTGTGAGTGTGGGCAACACCATTCCACCAAACATGTATTGGCCTGTCCAACACATAGGTGGTGAAGCCGACATTCTGGTGAGGAGGGCACGCCATGCCCTCAATGGTACATTCAATGGAAAACACCCAGTTGTTGGCCTTATCCACCATCTTGATCTCTCCTTTTCCCTTGAACTAAGGCCGATTATCTGTTAGCATGTATGCCCATAGAGCCAATCATACAATGATTGTAAAGGGGCATTAGATACCTGATTTGATAAAGGTAATTCCATTTATTGTATTTGTCTCAATCATGAGATTATGAAACAAACATAATAGATGTATAAAGAATGATTCTACATGATGAAATACGTCTTCAGGTTGAGGACCTAAATAATGAAATCATATGTATGATAAGAGTACATGCATTCTTGATGTGTCCCTAGTTAGATATTACTGTGGAAGCAAAATAGACAACAATAATACATAAGACTAGAATGTGTGTTGACTGATGATAGAGTCTCATTAGTCATGATATGGGATATCAAATCAAACACACAGGTACATGTTAAAGAATAGTGTACTAGACAGACCCGCCTTGAAAGTGATACACAGAGACCATGAAATGGCAGTCAAAATCTACTCTCATCATGATAGTGGTGATTCTAGTTCTTGAACCTGAAGTCACTACACTCATTAAATGTCGCTCAATGTATTTTGACATCATCCAATGTGACCTTGAATAAGAGTTTCCATAAAGGTGATGCTCATGTACATTGTGACACAAGGGGTTGACTGTGAGTAATGTAGATGGGATTTTGTCTCTCCTACATGAGATTAATATCCAAGCCACTAGATATGGGAGATTGAGAAACGTATGGCCATACTCATGTGACCCAATATGTCATACATGAACTCACATGCATTTCATACAGTATGCTCTAGTTTAAGGAACATGGAATCAATGTTGAGAGGATGATGATTCCATTGCTCGAGTTCAATCTGGATATTAAAAACAAACAAACTATAGATCATTGTAACACTAATCATAGATTGTAGGTTGAAATTGTTCTCCAACTTTCCAATTACTTGGGTAGTAATGATGTGTTGCTAGATACCTCTCATTTCTTGTGATGTATAAATTGGTTATGGACATTCACTACCAACATAGCTTGGGACCTGTAGGGTCACACACATAGGATGCACTTAGAAAATGAGTTTACTCATGAATATGGTTTAACTTGATTGCTAAAGTGTTTAGGTATTCAATTTAAAGAACATTGACTAAAAATGGGCTAAACTTGAATATGAATTGAGTAGGTTCAGAAATGAACCTCCATGTTCAGAATATGAATCGTTAGGTTCAAAAGTGAACCGATGGGTTTAGAATGAGAGTCGATTGGTTCAAATTGTGAATCAATCGGTTGAGTGAGAGTGGATCAAGGATTTATGTTGACGTCGTGTTGTGCATTAATCGTCACATTGAAAGCCAATATATTTGCAAATAGAAAATAAAGTGAATTGACCATTTCACATGTGAAATGACCGCTTCAGAAATGAACCAACAAGTTCACTGGTGAACCGAATGATTCATGATCATAGCTGCCAAAAAACTGTAAAAATCTATCTCTTTGACTCCTAGTTGATTTGGTAACCCTAAACCTGACCCTCCTATAAACATAGGGGTAGTCAAGGATTTCATTGGACATAACAATACACTCTAAGAATTATTAACCTCTCACAATTGTGGTAATGTGAGAGCCAAAGCAAGTCTTACCCGTAAAAGGAAGAGACACCAAGGGAGAGACAATAAGGAAGAGCAAGTCAATGCTAGCATGTTGATGTTCTAAGATACAACTCCTTCATGTTGGCTCTGGTAGTGCAACATGGAGTTCCCAGTGGTTTGTGTGGACTACATAGATGCATGGATGTTGTTGCCACCATGCTAGGAGGACAACAACCACCGTCATCTGTGATGATGCACCAGGAGGCATTTTCCAGTTGTCATGTGTCTTGAAATGAGTGCCATCACCATGCAAGAGTAGTCATTGGACTTGCTCCAGGACCAGATATATCTCTTGCTACCATTTTTTTCCTAGAGTACATCATTGTTGACATGGTCATTTGGCAAGGAATAGAGGCAAAAGTTTGTGTTTCTGCTACCTTCTCTATCATCCCTATTCCCCAACAGTGGTATCATAGTCACATCAATTTACGATGTATCTGGATTTAAATCAATATGATCGGATTTATTTTATTGCATACAATGCCAATATTATAAAAGATTAATGTGCATATCCAATTAAATACCACATGATCATATATATATGTATGTATATATATATATTTATATATGCACGGGTAACTAACTCTTGTTACATGTGAATCTATTTTGTAATAGGAAGGCACCTACCTATAATGAGTCAACCACAATTGTAATACAAAGACTCGTTTTGTAAATATAACGTGAAAATTTTTATGTCCCTATTAGTGCAGTAAAAATGATATTTATAACAGTAGTTTACATAGTATTACAAAACAAGTCTTTCTGTTATTTGTTTCTCATCTTGTTACAACGTTGACTGTATCATTAAAAATATGTACCTTCCTATAACGAAATAGATGCACATGTAACTAAACTTAGTTTCCCGCACTAATAGTGAATGAATGGACATATATATACATATACTTATACATACATACATACACACACACACACGCACACACACACACACACACACACACACATATATATATATATATATATATATATATATATATATATATAGACACACACACACACACACACATCACCCTTAAAGTGTTTTGATGGTGGATGCATTCATGGTTATGACCAAAACCCATGTGGATGTGTGGGCATGGTTTTTTGGTTTTCTTTCCTATTGTTGCTCGTTTGCATACTGAGCCTCCCCTCCTTTCCAAATGGAAACTAATTATCTTCTTCCTATATTCTCCTCAAATGTAACTAGAGGTTTTTCCTTTTACATATAATATAGAATAGAATAGTTTAAATTTGTATTTTAGAAAGAGAAGATGTTATGCATGAGTTGAGTCAATAAATTGGAGGGCTGAGAAGGCAACAAACAGGAGAGGCCAACCGATCAGTTGAAGGCTTTGGATGACTGATTGGGCATACACAAGTTATCTTGAGCATGTTGCTACATGAGATGTATGACCTTAGGTGGTAGCAATTCTTTATGGATCCCAAGAATTGCGTTAGTATGGCCATAACCATCACTCATATGTTTGTGATTACATGCTCTTTTATTTTTATATATAGCATGTCTGAGATACGTACTATAAGCGTGTGGTGATTGGATATGTATATGTATCTATATAAAATCCTTCAATAAGTATTAAGCATAAGATTGCTTTCCATAAGCAAAACACATGAAAATCTTGATCTACCAAGTGTGATCACCTCCTAACGCAGTGTGCCATCTATCTTGTGGAAGTGTAATGGTAGATATGTGGGTCTATCCTAGCAGGATGCATATTCTATCGTGTTGGCTTTTGGGTTAGGATTAAATAGCTGACTTTAATGAGATTAAGTTCCTGGAAGCATACACATGTACTATGGAAAAGATTTGCTCCCATACCTATCTAAGAATTGCATGAGATGCAACTGGAAAATGTTGCCTACGTTAATAAATATTTATGAGCGCCATTGTTGGCTGGGTATTGACTTCATTACTTTGGATCTTGGATCACTAGAAGATTGTTCATAACAGTCTTCTAAATCGGTAGTGAGTGCTATCAATTTGAACAAAATAGTGGGACAAATAATTAATTAAAAGCCTTATTAATATCGTCAACATTATCAAATCAGATCAAAATTGTTTTGACAAAAAAGTGCAAAATTTCTTTTGTAGAATCTAATGGCAAACACAAATACATTTTCTTTGTAATCGGTCCTTGAGAAGGAAAAGCTGAACGGGAATAACTTCCATGACTGGTTCCGGACGTTGAGAATCATTCTCACTAAAGACTCAAGCTCTGTGTCTTAGAGACACCACAACCAGATGAACCCACTTCCACCACGCCTAAGGCTGACATGGATGCTTACAAGAAGCATGTTGATTTCCTAAGGCAAGCAAGTTTTAAATCTTATATGTCTCAACTCATCAATCACCTGCAAGTATACAAGATCAATTGTAGTCAAGGTTGAACCACGAAGAGCTAGGTTATCTAGGTGTAAAAGAGCTAACTTTCAACAGTCTAAGTCAGATTACAACATATGAGTTTGATTGCAATTAACTAGATGACAAGTAAACAACAAAAGCTTAAATTCAAAGGTTAGGATCAGATTTTAGATGGTCTTGGACATAATATTTCACCACCATACTATCACATCATGTGCAACTACAAAATTAGATATGCTAATAAATCTGCAAGGAGGTTGTCGTCATCATACACCTCCCAGTGACATGAGATGATTCTCATCTTCACATAGCACTCCCGTGTCTATGCTTAGATTCAAACACAAACTTAGATCGTCAATTTTCCCCAGCCACTCCCATGGTTTAGAACATGTTTCCATGAGATATACTCCCTACTCCCTCATACATTCTCTTAGATAGCACAAAGAAGCATAAAACATGTACAATTGGTGGCCAACCAAGCATACAAGCAGTAAAACACCATAGAAACTCATGGAGAAGAAAATTAACTAGCATCAAATATATATATTATGAGTTCACATGAGTCATAGCATGGGAACTACTCTCCCATGCCCAAGAAGAAAGGTTCTACTCATACATGATGAAGAGAAATAAGTACATTACAATATTTTCGAAGTTTTCCATGATTAGAGAGAAGAAAAGATAAGAGTAACCAAGAATGAAGTAGAAGGAGTAAAACTCTAGCTTGAGGATGAAGTTCCACCCTTGTAGTAGATCCAACTTGGACTATCTTCCCTCCCAAGAATCTAGGCTAGAGTAGAGAAGCTCAGCTACACCCTTAGAGGAGAAAGGGGAAGGAAATGATGAAGAAATGGGGTTCTTTCTCAAGAAACCTCACCTTCTTCTCCAAATGCACCCTCTTTTGCTATGCAAATCTCTATAGTCCAAAAGTGCTTCAAATGACGAGTGCTAATCATCCCAAGTGGCTGCACTCCTTTTAAAATGAGGGGTGATTGCTTCTAAAATATGCAGAAAAGTGATAAAGACATAGCGTGTCGTTGTGAAGACACAATGTGTGGCATAGTGTAACTAGTGTTTGAACTGCTCTTTCACGATTAGTACACGATGTGTTCTAATAAAGACACATCGTGTAGCTGCAACTGGAGTTGACCTGGGCAAATGGCACACGCCATGTGTTAATAAACACATGCCCATGTGCTTGGGCAGAAAATTGAACTTTGGCCTTTTAACGTGCGGACACGCATGTCTTGATGATGATACGACATGTCTTTTGTTCTACAGTTAGGGGACAAAGATTTCTGAAAACTTACACGTCTGTGTGTTAAATAACACATGAAGTGTGCTTTGCTTTGCATTGAGGAATGCCCATCATGGAAAGTTACATGTCGTGTACAAATAAAGACACAACATGTCTTGTTCTATTTCTTCAGGATCAACTCTGTATCAGATGCAAATCGATAGAGAATCCAACTAAGGTCGGATTTGAGTTGAATTATCCTCATTTTGTCATGCTTGATGTGTACATGTGGTCAAAATCATGTAACAAGTAAAACCACTAAAAGATGGCAAGTTAAGTATGATTAGAGGCTAAATAGAGAGCATATGAACTGAATTTGTGTGTGAATATGTGCAAAACATATCTATAAAATGCACACATCGAATCCCCCTAAGCTTGAATTTTTGCTTGTCCTCAAACAAAAAGAGCATAGAAACACAAATGAAGGAATTGTTAAGCTCATGCATAGATCAAATGAATTGAAGGATGTAGACGGGACCAAACCAACCATAATCAACATGTTTATACCCATAGCCTTGATTTCAACTTAGATGTCCAAGAAAGAGAATTTAAGTTCAGCAAGGGTGGAAACACATTAAAGGAAACAGTAAAATAGACAACACTAAATGGAGTTTGGATGACCAGGCCAAACAAACAATGAATCTACAACCAAAACTTTCAGCTACTAAGGAAACAAAGATGGAATCTTAGTTAATGTTAATAAGAGTTAGCTTTCTCACCTTGTTTTTACAAAAGATATGATAGTGGTTATAGGTTTGGGCACTCGGCTGTTAATGTAGGCTTATGCACATGAGGAGTGTCGGTTGGGGTAATTTACCCTCTTTTTAAGACATATCACCTAACCGTTGTGGCCACATCACACTTACACTAGGCTAGCATGACATGTGGATGGTTTAGCCATCTTTATGGGGTAATTAAGGTGAATTGAACCAAAAAAATATTTTTAAATTATATTGGGTTCACTTTCTTTTCCCAAAACATAGGATAGGTAAATAAATTTGCAAAATTAGCTAGATTCCATTCATTTGATTTGAAACTTTTCACTGAAAAGGGTGGTTGAAAAATCACTAAGGGTTTGGCAAGGGCATCCCATTCTCTAAGAATTGTTGCAAAGTTGTCTTATTCACAAAATTTGTTATCATTACATATGTTAGGAAAACCATGATGAAAAAGATGAAAGTTCAGGTTAGAAACATAAACCCGAAATTAAGCACATGTTGGTGGCCATAAAGTTTCATTTAATTTATGCATGCCTTTTTACAATTTCTTCAAAGGATATGTCTCATGAGACAAGAAAAGATAGTTCAACATAGGAAGTAAATCAATTCATTATACAAGATAGGCCTCTCAAAATACTAAGTTTGCCATGAGAAAAAAGAAACTAAAAGCAACGAACTAAGAAAATGATGATAAACATGAATTAAAACTACACTACCGACCAGTTGTACCCTCCTAAGCTTGAAATCTGTAGTGTCTTCATTGCATCAATCAAACCAAAAGAGAGTGCAACCAGATACCTGACATGTAGGAATCAACATGAAGAGCTTGCACCCTCATGACTAGTAGGGAAGTACTGCTACAAAAAATCATCATCATCAGGAATCTCAACATGCATCAGTTGTGGAGGTTGAGGCTGGTGTGGTGGAGGTGCAGGCTGTGGAGGTTGAGGCACGAGATAGTGGTTTTGAAAAATATGCCACATATCCATCGTTTGGACCATACCATGCATAACAACATATTGTTGCCCCATCAGATCAACGCAGCTATCTAGATGGTCAAAATGTTGCTGAACATAGCTGTAGAGATGCCTAACATCATTCATAGCCTAACCGTACTTATTCTCAGTGCTGATGGATGGGGGTGGTTGAGTTGTGGCTACTGTAGTAAGTGCATCAGGACTAGTTGTGTCTTCGTGAGCATCATCATCTTGGGAAATTGCAGTGAACTTCCAGTTGTCTTTGTTTATTAAGCTCGTTATCTCCTAGTCAGGTAGCTCAATGTACTAATCATCATAAAAATATTTTTTGGACTTGGTTTCATCATTGTTGACCTTAGCAATCAGACCAGAAGAAATAAGATACTGAATATCCACCAAATTCTTTCATGGTGCAAACTTTAGGCATGTGAAGTTTGCACCAAGCTTTCTAGCATGTGGGTGAACAGTCCACCACACATGATGTCACCAAATTCTCTCTTTTTGATTTTCTTTATATCAAAAAACCTGTTGAGAAGGAAGTAACATGTGTTGATCTGAAAATCATATACCATATCCCACAGAAAGAATAAATCTTACTTCTGGAACATGCCTTTGGTTTCTTTATTAGCAAAAATAGATGTGCTAAGAAGCCGGTGGACATATATGAAGATTGGGTTATGGATAGATTTTCACCTAGCCTTCTTGGCCTCATCAATCCCTTCATCAATGATCTTATTCTAGAATGTATCACTGCCAAAATCCGAAGAGCAAGCTAATGCGCCCTCGTAGTGGCAATCTAAAAGATCACAAAATTGCTTGAAAGTAATTTTGTAGATATGCCCCAAGAGGTGGAAATGAATGAAGGAAAATGGTTCAAGTCGATTCTTCGGGTCATGTTCAACCTTAAGGGTGGTTAGGAATTCATAAAATAGCTAAGGGTATGTATTCCTTACCGTGCAATAAATGTACTTGAGACCTAGCTCATGTAGCAACCTTTTAACTTTGTCCTTGAATCCCAAGGCCGCCATTGATTTTTTGCAAGCAAAGCATGTACAGAGGACCCTATGAGAGATCATGAACTGATAGGTGGGGTCTTTAGCTTCAGTCACCCTGAACTGGGTGATGGAGATATAGACTGGGACTGAGGATGAGCTCTCTCCATGTCAATGCTTTGATGCTTGCTTGATTGGGACCATCCTTGATGTGGTTGGACTGAAATGCACTCGGACACGACACATCTTAGATGGGACACAACATGTCTTTCTCATAGCAGCACGAATATGAACTAAGCTGAACGCATGTGACACGATATGTTCGAGTAAGTACACGTCATGTACCTGGAGCTCATGTACGTCCAGAGGTTGGGGATGACGACGGCGTTTGGGGAATCTCATCCTTGATGTCAGATTGATGCTTGGAAGTGAAGATTTAGGTAGAGGAGGGCTTCTGACAACGCCTTGGATGTAGATTTGGGGCTCATTGAAGATTCCTTTGCTAGGATGTCTGTCAAAGAAGAAGAAGATCCACTAGAGAAGATGAGATTTGTTAGAGAATACGAGATGAAGGACAAAGCTCGGGGAAGACAATGAAGAACTTCACATACAAAAGAGCTTGCTCCGGTGAGGAGCAACAACTTGTTGTGATGATTCAGAGCTTGATAACACATGAATGAGGGTGCACACGACTGAGGAGTCTTTCACACGATTGAGAGTTTGGTGGATGAAGCTGGTGGCTGGGGCTTAGGATTAAAACCTAATTTTTTGTGTTTAGACACGACGTATCTTCTTAAGGATACAGAGTATTCCCATTTACAAATCATTTGCTCTTTTGAAATTCACCTTTATTGAAGAGGACACGACGTGTTCCAATTTAGAATGCCATGTAAGATTCTAGGAGCATTGATGTTCCCTGAGCTGATAAGAACACACCGTGTGCAAATAAAGACACGTCGTGTACGATTCTAGCGAGTCCTTTTAATATTCCAATGAACAAAGTAACACGACGTGTTCTAATTAAACCACATTGTATATGTTTCCAATAGACTTGTGGCTTCTTTGTACTGATATGAACACGACACATTCAAATATAGGCACATCGTGTGAGTTTCCAATTGCTAACTTTTGTGGTCATACGTGTTGTTTCACACATTGAACACGCCATGTGTTCTGGAGTTTTGCTTAGAACGCCCATATGTGAGGGTGGACACGACATGTTCAAATAAAGACACACCATATCTTTATGAATTTCTACAGAATTCATCTTCATTTAGTTAGCACCTATAGAGACGATGATAGATGGCTATGAGGGTCTAAATTATTACATTCATCAATGACAAATTTATTTTTGGAAATCAAAATTTTCTTAAGTGATACTAAATAAAGAAATCTATCCTAATGGGGGGTCAACTCCCACAAGGTCTTCTGTTTAGAGTCTGAAGTAGGACTCTTCATCTTCTAATCATGTGTCTTAAAGGGAGCAAGAGGCTCCCTAGTTGATCTTTTCACCTTCTTTGTACATCTTGCATCGCTTCCCATTACCTTGAAGGTAGATTGCTTGCCTTGTAACCCTATTGCTCCATATGGAAAAACTTTTAAAACTACGAATGGCCCAGACCAGTTGGATCTAAGCTAAACTGGGAAGAGTTTCAGTTCTAATTTGAATAAAAGCACTTGATCTCCTTTAGCAAAGTCTCTCTTTTTGATCTTCTTATCATGCCATGGCCTTGTCCGCTCCTTATAGATATTTGCATTCTCATATACTTCTAATCTAAGTTATTCAAGCTCTTGGAGTTGTAATAGTTGCTTCTCTCCTGATTTCTTCACGTCAAAGGTCAGAAATTTGATTTCCTATAAAGCTTTATGCTCCAACTCTAGGGGAAGGTGACAAGGCTTGCCATAGATAACCTGAATGGTGTAGTCCCAATTATAGTCTTGTACGATGTACGGAATGCCAAGAGAGAATCATCTTGCTTTAATGCCTATTCCTTCCTCTACCTTGAAACCATCTTCTCTAGGATGTTCTTCAGCTGTCTATTTGATACTTCAACTTGTCCAGTTGTTTGGGGATGATAGGATGTAGAGATTTTATGTGTCACCCCATACTTGGAGAGACGATTGTGGCACTGGTTCTCATTGAAATGTGTTCCTCCATCTGAGATAACGACCCTTAGAACTCCAACGAGTGGAAAGATAATCTTTTGGAATAGCTTAAGTATAGACTTTCCATCTGGGGCTTGGGTTGGAATGACCTCTACCCATTTAGACACATAATCACATGAAACCAAAATGTATTTGTAACTATAGGAGGATGGAAAGGGGGACATGTAGCTGACACCCCATACATCAAACACTTCAATCGCCATGATGAAATTGAGGGGCATCTCATATCGTCTTGATATCCCACCTGTCCTTTGGCATTGGTCACACATTTTGACATAAGCCTCAACATCTCACAACAAAGTAGGCCAGTAAAATCTAGCTTGAAGGATCTTGGTAGCTATTTTCTCTCCCCCAAAATTACCTCCATAAGAAGAATAACGGAAGCCAGATATGATGTTTGGTATCTCCTCTTCGACTATGCATCGAAAAATCAGTCCATCGGTCCCTTGTTTGAATAGCATTGGATCGTCCTAGTAATAGAACTTGACATCATGAAAAAACTTCTTCCTTTGCTGATAAGTAAGATCAAGTGGAAGATGTCCTATGGCAAGGAATTTGCAATGGCAGCAAACCAAGGAGCTTGTGTTGTGTCAACGACATACAGTCTTTCAATAGGTAAATAATCATCAATAGGCATTGTGTCTTTAACATCTGTGGTGACTCTAGATAGATGATCAACAACATTTTTTTCAGTTCCTTTATTATCCTTTATCTCAAGATCAAACTCATGGAGTAGCAGTATTTAGCGAATCAAAAGAGGCTTTGCATCCTTCTTGTTTAGCAAATACTTGATGGCTGCATGGTCAACATAGACTACAACACTGGAACCCATGAGATACTGATGAAATTTTTTGAAAGCATAAATGATGGCTAGCATCTCTTTCTCAGTTGTTGCATAGTTTACTTGGGCTTCATCAAGTGTCTTGTTGGCATATTGGATGGTGTGCAATTTGCTATTCTTTGTTTGTCTAAGGAATGTGCCTATGGCATAGTCACTTGCATCACACATCCACTAGAATGGTACATCCCAATCTAGTGGCTGGATAATAGGAGTTGAAATGAGTTCATCTTTAAGCTTTCTAAAGGCGGCATGGCATTCTTTGTCGAAAACAAATTCAACATCTTTGGCAAGCAATGAACATAGTAGTTTGGCTATCTTAGAAAAGTCTTTGATGAATCATCTGTAGAAACCTACATGGCCAAGAAAACTTCTAACATCTTTGACATTAGAAGGAGTTGACATCTTCTCAATTGTCTCCACCTTTTCCCTATCAACTTCAATACCCTTGTTAGAAATCACATGGCCTAGTATTACCCCAGATTGTACCATTAAATGACACTTATCCCAATTAAGCACTAGGTTAATCTTTTTACAGTGCTCAAGGACTTTATATAGATTAGATAGGAAGTCATCAAAAAAATTCATGTATACACTAAAATCGTCCATAAAAACTTCCATAGAGTGTTTAATAAAATCAGAGAAAATATCCATCATACAACACTGAAAAGTTGATGGTGCATTGCAAAGACCAAAAGGCATGTGTCTATAGGCGTAAGTACCATAGGTGCATGTAAAGTCATCTTTTCCTAATCCAGTGGATAAATTAGTATTTGGAAAAATCCCAAATAACCATCAAGATAACATAACTAAGAATGATTGGATAATCTCTCAAGAATTAAATCAATGAAAGGCAATGGAAAGTGGTCTTTACGGGTTGCCTTGTTCAATATCCTATAATCTACACACATGCGCCATCATGTGGCAACATGGATCTAAATCAGTTCATCATTGTCTCCTTTTAAGATAGCTGCATCCCCTTTTTGGGTACTACATGAATAGCACTCACCCAGAGGATGTTACTAATCGAATAAACGATGCATGTATTCTGATTTAAACGTCTAGGAGGTTCTACACATGGCTTGACATCATCCTCTAGATTTATTCTATGCATGAAAATAGAGGGGTTTATGCCTTTCAAATCATCAATTGAGTAACCACTGACTTCCTTATACAATCTCAATTCATTTAACAACTTTAATTCTTGATCATCGGTCAAATCAACATTTATTATCACAAGAGAAGTAGAATTAGGGTTAAGAAAAGCATACCTTAGCCCCAGTGGAAGGGGTTTGAGTTCTACCTTTTTCTCCTTGGTGGGTGTGGTAGAATCATTCCTTAAATATGAAGTATCGTCATGAGACGGTGATGATGTAGTACTAGAAGTAACATCCATATTTTTTATTGCCATGATAGTATCCAACTTGGTTTCATCACAATTTTCAACAAGAACATTAGAAAAATCTTCATCTTCCTCCAGAAATCTGTCAATATAATCCACTAGGAAAATATGCTACATCCTGCTTGGGGCTTTCATTGCATCTAAAATAGAGAACTCCATAATCTCCCCTCATACTCTAAGAGTGATCTTGCCTTCCCTTGTATAGACTATACAATCAGTTGTGTGGAGAAAGGGTCTTCCAAAGAGGATAGGGTTGGAAGGAATCTCGTTCATATCAATCATAACAAAATCACATGGGATGGAAAAATTTCCCACTTGAACTGGCACATCTTCAACAATACCTCTAGGATACTTGATAGTGTGATCAGTAAGTTGAATGGTCATCTTGGTTGGCTTTAGTTCTCCAATATCAATTTGCTCGCATAGTGAAAACGGAATAAGATTTATGCTGGCCCCAAGGTCAACTAAACCTTTATTGAATGTAGTGTCACCAATCTTGCATGGCAATGTGAAGGCACGTTGATCATCAAGTTTATGTGGTAGCCTGTTTTGAATGTTGGAACTATTTCTTTCATATAGCGTGACATTTTCCATGTAATCCATCCTCCTCCTTTTGGTTAGAAGGCTTTAAGGAACTTGTCATAGGAGGGCATCTCAACAATCACTTCAGACAAGGGAAGGTTTGACATACAATTTGTTGAGTATGTCCATGAACTTGTGGAACTTGGTGTCATCCTTCTTGTTTGCTAATCTCTATGGAAAAGGAATGGCTAACTTGTAGGATGGTTGGTCTTTATTCGACTCTTTCTTCCTTCATTTCTCTTCACCATCAACTTCCTTCTTATCATCACCTTTCTTTTCTTCTTCTGGTAATGGCCTCTTTATGAGATCCACTTCTTAAAGAAATGGATTTTCATTCATGTGGGTTCAACTTCAGATGGATGGGTAGTAAGCTAGAGGATGGTTTTAGATTGGCTAAAGCATGTTGAGCAATCTGGTTCTCTAGCATCTTTGTATGGGTGACATTCCCATAAACTTTAGAATAGAGTTGGGCGATGTCATCTTTTAAGAGATTACAGTGTGCTCTGAACTAATCATTCTGTTGAATCTGCATTGTCACAAAAGTCTCAAGAAGGCTTTCCAAACTGGACTTTTGTTGGGGCTGACTCATTTGCTGAAGCTGGTTGAAGTTCCTACTTTTGTTGTTGCTATATCCCAGTGGTTGTTGACGATTGATGTAAATAGGTTGGTGGTTGTTCATAGGTTGTTGTTGATTATGAGTTTGACCTTGTTGTTGTTGATTCTGAGAGTTGTTGTTCCTGTAAGAGAAATTTGGATGGTCCCTCCATCCTGGATTATAGGTTTCTAAAAAAGGGTTGTAGGCTTGTCTATTGAGGAAATTTCCTACTACTTTGACCTGCTCTAGTGCATTTGTAGTGTTCATTTGTGGTGCAAAACAATAAGAAGAGTTCTGACCAGATGCTCCACATGCTTCACACACTTGCTCAACTACTTGGACAGGGTGAGTGATCAACTTCTCAAACTTTTGAGTTAAAGCATCAAGCCTGAAAGCAATGACATCTATTGCATCTACAGTATGCTTCCCACTAGATTTCTTAGTTGAACTGCTTGATGAAAAGGGTTGGATGGTCCTTTCAATGCTCCACTGACTGTGGTTGAGTGCCAT
The DNA here is from genome assembly GCA_963693085.1 of Alisma plantago-aquatica. Taxonomy (NCBI): domain Eukaryota; kingdom Viridiplantae; phylum Streptophyta; class Magnoliopsida; order Alismatales; family Alismataceae; genus Alisma; species Alisma plantago-aquatica. The sequence continues at coordinate 1,115,460,758 of OY856409.1, read as the reverse complement.
GTCTTTAATAATAACATATGCTTCACTGTAGGACTTGATCATTAGAGCTCTATTTGCATCAACACCAATAGTCATATAGGTGTTGTAGAATAACCCGTTATAGAAAGTTTGTCGTATCAACCAATCCGTCAAACCATTGTGAGGACAAAGGCATTGCAAGTCGTGAAATCTCTCCCATGTGTCATAGAGTGTTTCACCATCCTATTTCTTGACTTTGGTGAGTTGGCTCCTTAGTTGAGCTGTCTTTCTAGGAGGAAAATACTTGGTAAGAAAAGCATGCAACAACTTGTCCCAACTCTTGATGGACTGTTTGGTCAAAGAGGAGAGTCATGCCTTGGCTCGCTCTCGTAAATTGAACGGGATTAGGAGTAGACATACTCCTTCAGCTGTAACACCATTGATCTTGAAGGTGTTCATGTACTGTAAAAACTCAGCTATATGAAGATTTGGATCTTCTATAGGAGTTCCTCTAAAATGGTTCTGCTGAATCATCTACATTATGGTGGGACTAATGGAGAAATTATTGGCTTCAATAGAAGGATGATCAATGTCTTCACATATGTTGATGGCAGCCGACACAGTGAATTCCTTAAGCAGACAGTAGTCCTCCATCTCTGATTCTTGACAGTGATTGGGTGAGGACGGTATTGAAGGTGTTGAGTGAGATGATTATGGTTGTTATTCCTCCAAGTTTGTAGAGTTATCACCTCTCCTTGCTCTCCTTTGACTGCAAAAAGTCACAATTTCCAGGTCTAAGAAGATTGATGTCTCAGACCCCTCTTAGAGAGACACATGCAACCTACAAAAGCAAAAGTTGAGTGAGAATCACAAAACTAAAAACGTATCACAAATGAGAGATGGAAAATGATGAGTTGGTCTCGAATACTAACTAGCGCTTTTACTCTAACTAAAATTTTTGTAGCTTCCCAAAAATGACACCAAAAACTTGTTGACTGCCTAAGGCAAGTGAGTTTTAAATCTTATATGTCTCAACTCGTCAATCACCCACAAGTATACGAGATCAATTATAGTCGATCTAGAACAGCAGAGAGCTAGGCTAGCTAGGCGCAAAAGAGATAACTTTGAACAATCTAAGTCAGATTACAACAATTGAGTTTGATTGCAGTTAACTAGATGACAAGTAAACAACAAAAGCTTAAATTTAAAGGTTAAGACCAGATTTTAGAAGGTCCTGGACATAAGATTTCACCAGCATACTATCACATCATGTGTAACTATGAAATTAGATATGCTAATAAATCTGTAAGGAGGTTGCCATCATCATACACCTCCTGGTGACATGAGACGGTTCTCATCCTCACATAGCAGTTTCATGTCTATGCTTAGATTTGAATACAAACTTGGATCCTCAACATTCTCCAGCCACTCTCATGGTGTAGAGTATGTTGCCATGAGATCTACTCCCTACTCCCTCATGCATTCTCTCAAATAGCACAAAGAAGCATAAAACATGTAAAATTGGTGTGCAACCAAGCCTGCAAGTAGTAAAACACCATACAAACTCATGGAGAAGCAAATTGACTAGCATCAGATATAAATTACGAGTTCACATGAGTCATAGCATGATAGATACAGATTTTTTAGAGTTTTCCATGATTACATAGAAGAAAAGCTAAGAGTAACCTAGAATGAAGTGAGAGGAGTAAAACTCCAACTTCAGGAAGAAGTTCCACCCTTGTAGAAGCTCCAACTCAGACTATTTTCCCTCCCAAGAAACTTGACCAGAGTAGAGAATCTCAGCTACACCCTTGAAGGAGAAAGGGAAAGTAAATGATGAAGAAATGAGCTTCTCTCTCAAGAAACCTCACCTTCTTCTCCAAATTCACCCATTTTGCTCTACAACTCTCTCTGGACGAAAAGTGCTTCAAATGACGAGTGATAATTGCCCTAAGTGTCTACACTCTTTTTTAAAATGAGGGGTGGTTGGTTTTGAAATCTACAAAAAACTGATAAAGACACACCGTGTGGCGTAGTGTAACTGGAATTTGAACTACTCTTTCACTATTAGTACATAGTGTGTTCCAATAAAGACACATTGTGTAGCTGCAACTGGAGTCGACTTGGACAGGTGGCACATGCCATGTCTTAATAAACACACACCCATGTACTTCGGAAGAAAATTAAACTTTGGCCTTTGAACATGCAGACACGTCATGTCTTAATGATGGCACGACATATCTTTTATTCTACAGTTTGAGGATGAAGGCATCTGGAAACTTACACGCCTGTGTGTTAAATAACACACGACGTGTGCTTTGCTTTGTGTGGAGGAATGCCCATCCTAGAAAGTTACATGTTGTGTACAAATAAATACATGGTGTGCCTTGTTCTATTTCTTCAGGATCAAATCTGTATCTGTTGCAAATTGATAGGGAATCCAACTTAGGTCAGATTTGAGTTGGATTATCCTCATTTTGTCATCTTTGATGTGTACCTATGGGTAAAATCATGTAACAAATAAAATCACTAAAAGATGGCAAATTAAGTATGATTGGAAGCTAAATAGAGAGCAAAATGAACTGAATTTGTGTGCAAAGATGTGCAAAAAGTATATATGAAATGTTCTCATCAAAGTACTCTGAAGACATCGTGGATGTCAAGTACTTGATGTTGTTCTCAATGAACTATGAGCTGTAGAGACGTAATCATAGCATAGATGTTACTGAGATGGTAACACATCTTAAGAACATGTACAAAGATTAGGTAAGACAATAGAGATATGATGTCTCCAAGGTGTTGTTCAAGTACAACACAGAAGAAGGGGATCTAGTAGGTCCCCATACACTAAAGTTGATTGGGTATGTGGATAACCTTTCTAGATGGGGATTTTCCTTAGACCAAGAGTTGGCCATAGACGTGATTCTACAACCACTTCTGGAATCATACAACTAGTTTGTCATGAAATACAACATGAACAATTTTGATAAGTTGTTGTCAAATTACTTGGCATGTTGAGGACAGCTGAAGTGCGGTTGAAGAAGGACAAACCCAATGTGATGATGATTAGTAGATGGAATTTCAAGGGCAAAGGCAACAGTAAGAAGAGTTCTAAAGCTTTCCAGAAACCAAAGTCTTCTGTACTGAAAGCTAAGGGATTAGTAAATAAGGAAGAAAATAGCTACCACTGTCACCAGCCTAGACACTGGAAAAGAAACTACCCTCTTTATGTAGAGGAACTTAGGAATAAGAAGTAGGTAGAGATCTCCACTTCATGACCCGAGAAGAAGTAAGCTAGAACTGTGCAGATCAAGAGTTGTGGCCACTATAACTAGAATTTGTCATTTAACTGATGGGCATGTAATAGAATTACTGAATTGCTATTATGTACCTACCATTAATGAAAACATCATGGATATTGTATATTATGAATATTTTGATGTTTTTAAAATATAAGATCTTATATGGAAGTGCCCTATGTTTTAAAATCTATACTTGATAGTAGTAGAGACAAATATGTATTACACATACACTAAATGACTTGATAACCCAAACAATGAATACCTATAGCATTGTCTCTAGAGAACATAAATGTGAAATGCATTTCTAGAATCCATAATGATGGTCATCTAGACTCTTTTAGTTTTTGAACCAATAGAGACATGTGAGTCTTATTTGTTGGGAAATATGACAACAACTCTTTTCACTAAAAATAGTGGGAGAGTGAGTTTTCAATTAGGGCTCATACATACAATGTATAGACCTTTTAGAGAAAATGCTAGAGGTGATTATCAACACCTCATTATATTTACTGATGATCTCAGTAGATATAGTAATTTGTATATATTGAAATACAAGTCTAACTCTCTTGAAGTGTTCAAGAAGATCAAAATGAAGTACATAACTAGCTTGGTAAAAGTACTAAAACATTATGATACGATCAATGTGAAAATATTTAAAACCAAGAGCTTGAGGACCTTCTAGAAGACTTTGATAATATACCACAATGAAATCAACCTAAAACATAATGATGTATCAGAAAGAAGGTATTACACCTTATTAGTAATGGTGTGATCATCAATAAATATATATGATCTTCCAATTTCCATTTTGATACATGCTTTACACTAAACAATGTACCTTCTAAAATTGTTCAAAAGATACCATATGAAGTATGGAATGGGAAGTGTCTGATATGTATTTTATAAGGATTAATAATGAAAGCTTATATAAGAAAATAATCTTTAAAAGCTTTGCCCACAAATCGCATACATGTTATTTTGTTGAATACTACTTTTATATTCTAATCCGACAATAAAAGTGTTTGTTGCTAGGATAGTTGTATTCCTAAATGGAATTTTATTCCAAAGGAATTTGTGGGAGAAAAATAGAACTTGAAAAGTTCAAGACTGATAAGAAAACATTGGACCTAAAGAGGTATAATAGGAACAAGTAGAATCACAAATTGTCATGGAATCTCAAGTTCCTTATGCAAACACAATGCCTCAAAGATCTAGTTGGACATGCCTTGAGCTTGAAAGATTAGGATATCTGATTGATTAAGAGGGTGGTGAGTTGGTCATAGATGATGAGCTAACAACCTACCTAGAAGATATTTAGGGACTAGAGTCTATGAAATGGTTTGAGGCCATGAGATCCAAGATGGATTCTATGTACACCAACAAGGTATGACCTAGGTGGATCCACCTGAAGGGGAAGACCCATAGGGTGCAACTGGGTCTTCAAGAAGAAGACTAACATGGATGGTAGTGTACAAACCTATAATGGTAGATTGGTTGCAAAGAGTTTCAAACACATTCTAGATGTTGAACATGATGAAATCGTTTACCACTCGCCATGCTTAAACCCATTAGGATCATGCTTACCGTTGCAGTTCACTATGACTATTATATTTGGCAAATGCATGTTAAACCCACATTCCTTAATAGGAATATTACATAGGATGTGTGCATTCCATATCCTGAAGGTTTTAGAAATCCATTTATTGCAAATAAAGTTTGTAAGCTAAAAAGGTCAATCTATGGGGTAAAGCAAGCATATCAAGAGCTACAATCTTCTATTTAAAAAAATATAGTCAAAGAGTTTGACTTTAGTCAAAATGAAGACAAAATATGTGATTACAAGAATCTAGTGGGAGCATATTTATATCCACATAATGATGGGGAATGACATCCTTATCCTACAAATGTTAAGGAACTGGCAAGGAAATTACCTTCTCTATGAAGGGTTTAGGTGAAGCATCCTATATGTCAGGAATCAAGATCTATAGAGATATACATAGAAGGCTTTTTGACCTAAATAAAGACCACATAAATTTGGCAATATTTTGAAGGGATTCAACATGAAAGACTCAAAGAGAGAAAATTTGTCCATGTTCCATGGAATTAGTCTCTCTGGAGCCTAGTGTCCTAGTTTTTGTGAAGAACAAGAACACATGAATAAGATAACATGTGCATTCACAATTGGATCTATCATGTATGCAATGTTATGTACTTGTTTTGTAGTCTCATATGTATTGGACATGACGAGCAACTATCTATCAAATCCTAGTAAAAGTCATCAGATTTCCATAAAGAACATCCTTAAGTACTTGAGAAGAACTAAAAGGGTTATTTCCTTATGGTAATAAGGAAGAGTTGCATGTAAAGGGTTACACCAATGCAAGCTTATAAAATGACAAAGTAGATCTCAATCTATATTTGTGTTTGACCTTAAAACTGAACTGTAAGATGGAAATGTTCTAAGTAAGAGACAGATGTCAATTCTACCATAGAAGTCGAGTACCTTGCTATTTTGAACACGATAGAGGATACTACATGTATCAAGAAGTTCATTTAGAAGAACTTGTGGGTGGTTCCAACCATTGATGACACAATAGAAATACTGTGACAATAATGGAGCTACTGGATAGACAAGGAATCTAAGATAGCATACTACAACATGTCACTACTACAGAAATAGCGTTCAGTGTCGCTTTTCTGGGCGTCGGTTATTAAGGAAAACCGACGCCTATAATATCAGGCGTCGGTTATTTAGGCAAACTGACGTCTATATTCAAAGACCAGTCAGACACGGGTACCGCTTTGTATTCATCGTCAGCTTACTATTACCAACCGGCGCCTAAAAGTGCCCGCAAAATCCAATTTTCGAGTGAAAAAAATTTGGGCCACATACAGCGTCGGTTTTTTAACTATTCACCGACGCCTATTTAAAATGAAATTTTGTGCGAAAAGTTCCACTTTAGGTGTCAGTTATCCTTGGATAACCGGCGCTGATAATAGTTCCCACCAACTAATTTGGGGTCGGTTTTTTACTATCAACCGACGCTGAAGATAATAGGCGTCGATTATCTTATATAACCGACGTCGTTGCCCAACTTAAGAGAGGCCCGATCACCCGACTCTTCCCCCTTTCTTCCTGTTTCATCGATTGTGTGCGCTAGCTCATCACCGCTCTCCCAAAATCGTCGCCTGCTGCTTCTCGCTCGCCGCCGACGATCCATGTTGTTGCTCTGCGTCATCGCCGCCGCCCGCCATCTTCCTCCTTGCACCGCCGCCGCCCGCTCCTTCCTCCCTGCTCCTTGCGCCGCCGCCGCTTCCTCCCTGCCTGGGCGCCGCCGTCAGTTGTCTTCTTCCTTGGCTCCGGCCGCCGCCGCTGTCTTCTTCCTGGAGCTTGCCGCGTCTGCCCTGCGCCGCCGTCTTCTTCCTTGCCTCCAGCCTTGTTCTCAAGCAGGTACCTGCCGACCTACCCAGGCGGCACCCAGGCACCTAGGCGGCCAGGCGTTCACCTAGGGTTTGCCCAGGCGCCCAACCTAGTTAGGCCTCTGGGATGCCTGGGTGATGCTTGGGCTACGCCAAGGCACAATGTTGCTGTGTATTTTTTTTTAAATTAAGTTATTTACTGATTTGTGTTTATTTATGTACTGATTTGTATTTATTTATGTATTGTTTCAGGAATTAATTGATCATCTGCTGCTGCCCGCCTACTCCCTGACTGTCGCCTGCTCACCTGCCTGCTTGCCTGCCTACTCGCCTACCCTCCGTTTCGCCCAAATAGAGGTAAATCCTATTTTATTACACTCCTTGATCTTTAATCACATAGACTTAATCAACATTGCTACTTGTATGATCCTAGTGATTATTATACTGTTTGTATGATCCTAGAAAGTGAACAATCATTGTTCTTTATATTACTTGTACATTGGTATAAATTAGAATGAACAATCACTAGATTATATACTGTTTGTATGGAGTCCGGCTTCGTTGTAGATATCTATTATTGTGTTTGTTGGCCTAGAAATCCGTCCAAGATTGACTCATTAGGAGTAAATCTTGGATAGTCCCCAGTTTGGGACTGTTCTTGAACACCTAATCTCACTTAGGATGTAAGTGTATAATGTGTATTGGGTTTTCGAGAAAATTTCGGTAGCATTTCCCCGTTTGTTCTCTAAGTACATATGTACTTAGAGAACAACGGGGAAATGCTGCCGAAATTTTCTTGAAAATCCAATACACATTATACACTTACTAGTGAGATTAGGTGTTCAAGGATGGGATAGGTGGTACACATGTATTATATATAAGAATGACATCAAATGTGTTTGTTAGCCTAGAAACCCGTCCAAGATTGACTCATTAGGAGTAAATCTTGGATAGTCCCCGGTTTGGGACTGTTCTTGAACACCTAATCTCACTTAGGATGTAAGTGTATAATGTGTATTGGGTTTTCGAGAAAATTTCGGTAGCATTTCCCCGTTTGTTCTCTAAGTACATATGTACTTAGAGAACAGCGGGGAAATGCTGTCGAAATTTTCTTGAAATCCCAATACACATTATACACTTACTAGTGAGATTAGGTGTTCAAGGATGGGATAGGTGGTACACATTTATTATATATAAGAATGACATCACATTATACACTTAGGATGTAAGTGTATACCCTAATCTTTTCCTAATATAAACTTGTTTCCTAATATATACTTGTTTTCTCTTTGATCATAGAATGGATAGATCATGGATGTCCATTCGTAATCGTTGCACCCCAGAGTTTATATCTGGTCTTGATCAGTTTATTAGATTTTCCGAGGAACATAGGAAAAAACCTACAGATAGGTTCTACTGTCCATGTAGGCATTGCGGTAACAACTTGAAAGTCAACACTGGTGAGGAAATCAAAAGTCATGACATGTGCAACGGGATTGTATAAGGTTATACAGAATGGCACTGGCATGGAGAGATTTCAAAATCGAAACCAGTAGATGTCGATAGCAGTGCTTGGGTGGAAGAAGAAATTGCCTCTGATGACATAAATGTGAACGAACCAGTTCCAGCAGACATCGTTGATGCGATGCTGGATAGTTGTAGGGTAGAGCACACTGATCCACCTCCTATCTTTAGAAACATTGTGCATGATGCTGAGATACCGTTATACACAGGCTATGTTAAGTTTACGAAGCTTAGCGCTGTGTTGAGATTGTATAAGTCGAAAGTTAACAATAGATGGAGCGACAAAAGCTTCACTTCATTGTTGACTTTGTTGAAAGAAATGCTTCTTGAAGGAAACGAGCTGCCAATCTCAACATACCAGGTAAAGAAAATGTTGTGCCCAATGGGAATGGAGGCCAAGAAGATACACACATGCTCGAATGATTGTGTATTATTTCAAAAGGACTATGTAGATTTGAAAGATTGTCCAAAATGTGGTGCGTCACGATATAAATTGACGACTTCGGGGGAGTCCAAAAACTGGTTCTCCTGCCAAGGTGTTGTGGTATCTACCTATAATATCACTATTTCAACGCTTGTTTGCAAATCCGAAAGATGCGAAGAATTTGAGGTGGCATGCAGATGTTAAGAAAAATAATGATGGGATCCTACGACATGCGTCTGATTCCCCACAGTGGAAGAAGATTGATCTATTGTACCCCAAATTTGGTGAAGAAGATAGGAATCTAAGACTTGGGCTTTTTACAGATGGGATGAATCCGTACGGGACATTGAGCAACCAACATAGCACTTGGCCAGTCATGCTTGTTATATACAATCTTCCTCCCTCGATGTGTATGAAAAATAAGTACGTTATGTTGTCGTTGTTGATATCGGGCCCTAAACAACCCGGAAATGATATTGATGTTTATCTTGAACCTTTGATTGATGACTTAAAGAAACTTTGGACTGAAGGTGTGATGACCTATGATGCTTCAGCAAGAGAGACATTTCGTTTGCACGCTATGTTGCTTTGCACTATTAATGACTTTCCAGCATATGGGAATTTGTCTGGATATAGTGTCAAAGGAGCTAAAGCATGTCCTATATGTGAAGAAAACACTGATTCAATAAGACTAAAACATGGCGGCAAGACTATATATCTTGGTCATCGAAGGTTTCTTTCAAAATTCCATCCGTATCGTAGGAAGCGCAAAGCATTCAATGGATGGAATGATGAATGGAGTGCACCTAAACCTATACCAGGGGATGTTGTTTATGAAAGAGTAAAAGACATTGTCAATGAATTTGGTAAGAAATCACAATGTAGTATGGCCACACGGAGTGACAATTCTTCATTCAAGAAGAAGTCAATATTTTGGGATCTTCCTTATTGGAGTTCTTTGAGAGTCAGGCATTGTATCGATGTAATGCACGTTGAGAAAAATGTCTATGATAGCATCATTGGTACTCTGTTAAATATGCCAGGTAAGACTAAAGATGGGATAAAATCCAGACTGGACCTACGTGAAATGGGAATAAGGTCATAATTAACAGAATTACGTGAAATGGGTAATAAAAGAACATACTTACCTCCCGCTTGTTACACATTGTCTAGAAAGGAGAAGAAAACTTTTTGTGAATGCTTGGTAAATGTTAAGGTGCCACATGGTTACTCATCCAACATCCGTAGATTGGTATCAATGAAAGATCTGAAGTTGATAGGTCTTAAATCTCATGATTGTCACACTCTAATGCAACAAATATTGCCTGTGGCAATTCGATCTATATTGCCGAAGCATGTAAGGTTTGCAATTACCAGACTTTGTTTCTTTTTCAACAGTCTATGCAGCAAAGTTATTGACCCTGATACTCTCGATAATTTGCAAAGAGAAGTGGTTGTTACCCTATGTCAGCTTGAGATGTATTTCCCTCCTTTGTTCTTTGATATCATGGTACATCTTGTTGTCCACTTGACTAGGGAAGTGAAAATGTTGGGACCAGTTTTCTTGCATTGGATGTATCCCTTTGAACGATACATGAGCGTTTTTAAAGGTGATGTTTGAAACCGTTATCGGCCTGAAGGGAGTATTATTGAAGGTTATGTGGCGAGAGAGGTTATGAATTTTTGCAATGACTTTCTCAGTGGTAATGACACTCCTGATAATGACAAGAATATTGAGGAGGGCAAAGGAATTTTGGGATCACAGGTGAAAGTAATCAACCGTGAGCAGTTGGAACAAGCTCACTTGTATATTTTACACAATATGGACGAAGTGAGTGTTTATATCGAGGAACATACCAATTTCATAAAGAGACAACATCCTCGAGCAAGTTCAATGTGGCTTGCTAGAGAGCATAATAAGACTTTTACTAAGTGGTTTGAAGATAAAGTCTTACATCAACTATCTCAAACACCAAATGATATTACAGAAACTATCAAATGCCTCGCCTTTAAACCAAAACTGAATGTTATGTCTTATGAAGGGTTTGACATTAATGGATTCACATATTACACAAAGCGCCAAGATGATAAGAGTGTCGTCCAAAATAGTGGGGTCACTCTTCAAGCGTCGACTATGTACTTTGCAAGTGCAAAGGATAAGAGTCCACGTGAAGCTAAAATGTCATATTACGGTGTCATTGAAGACATTTGGGAGTTTGACTACATAGATTTCAAAATTCCGCTCTTTAAATGTAATTGGGTTGATAACACCAAAGGAGTTATAGTGGATGAATTGGGTTTCACTTTGGTGAACTTTGAAAAGATTGGCGAGAAGGGTGAACCATTCATATTGGCATCACAGGCGAAACAAATATTCTATATCGATGATCCTGCAAATGATAAATGGTCGGTTGTTCGTCATGGTAAAAGACAGTTCATTGAAGATCCTATAGATGAAGAAGAGTACTATGATAAGTATGATGACCCCAGTCCATTCTCAGTTGGGTTGCCAACTCCACAAAATATTGAAGCTAATGATGACTTATATGTGCGCGGAGATCACAATGAAGGATTGTTAATTGATAAAAGATCACAATTTTAGAGACATGTATGTTTATACAAATGCTAAATGTTTGCCTTTTTCTAGTTAATACAAATGCTAAATGTTTGCCTTTTTCTAGTTAATACAAATGCTAAATGTTTGCCTTTTTAATGACATTTTCAGATGGCTGACCATGATGAGCATGATGTCCATGATGAGCATGAAGTCCATGATGAGCATGTTGTCCATGACGAGCATGGCGAGGATACCAATGTAAGTTCTAAAAACATATCCTGTATTTCTATAAAATTCATTATCTTCTAGTTATGTCATATATCCTATATTTCTATATTGGGCTAATTCAATGTGTTTATTTTTGTCAAATTTTAGGTTGATGATGCACATGTACCCACTGAAGCACTGGAGCAACTTGATACGCAGCACCAAACACTTAACAAGAAAAGGGGCATCACTCTGTTGAAGAAGTTAATAGCGCTAAGTGGCAGTGGATCCAAATTGGTTGTGGAGTTTGATAATGGAGGAAATGCAATTGGAGTGAACCGCAATAATTTTGTAAACTATCTTGGGTGTACCACTCGGAGCCATTGTGGTGTTAAGTATGATAATTGGCATAAAGTTCCTCAGGGGAAAAAATACTTGATATGGAAGGATTTATGCGTGAGTTATTATTATTTGCAATTCTATTTTGTAGATTACAAATTCTATTATTTGCAATTCTATTTTGGATACTAGTTAATAACATTTCTATTTTACAGAATCTGTTTGCATTGGATAAGAAGTTGCATCGTAAAAGTGTGATGCAACGTGCTGGAAAGATGCTTAGGAATTATAGGACAAATCTGAACAGAGAATACATAAAAGAGGGTGATAAGAAGAAGAAGTCAGCCCTTGAACGATGGAACTTCTTGGACAAAGAAGATTGGGACAATTTTGTTGCTTCAAGAAAATCTGAAGAATTCAAGGTATTAGGCGTCACTCCCAATTTAATTAATATATATTGTATTCACCTATTCAAGATTAACATTTAGTGCTACTAACCAAATAATTAATGTGCATACTAACTAGGCCCTCAGTGACGCACAAAAAGCAAGGCGTGCACTGAATGTGCATGACCACACTATGGGTCCAAAAGGCTATGCAAGCATTCGCCAAAGACTACAGGCGGAGTCTGCGGCTACTCAGGAGTCTGCTCCTACTCAGGAGTCTGCCACACCCATGCCTCGCCATGATATCTGGATAGCTGGGAGGAAAAATAAGAAGGGTGAAATAAAGAAGCCCGTAACTGCTGAGGCGGCTGCGAAAATGGTAAAATACAACTCTTAGAGCAATCGTTTGAATATTGATTATTTGTGGTGTTAACTTACCAATTTCTGTTGATGGTGATTAGCGGGAGCTGCACGAGAAGAGGAAACAAGGCACGTTCATCCCTCAGGGCACAAGGGATGAATTGACAGTTGCTCTGGGTAACCCAGAGCATCCTGGATGTGTTAGGGGTGCAGGCGCTGGTGTGGGCATCAAAGCATTCTTTGGGCCATCCCAGTGCAAACCCAGAGCGGGACTTTCTCAAGAAGAGGTAACCTATTCTTTTTTTAGAATGTTACTACAAAAGGAAATTCAATAATAAGAAGATAATGTTTCTTTTATCCATGTATAGGAGAATAAGAGAGTCGAGGATATAGTTGCTAAGAAGGTCAACGATGTAGTTGCTGAGAAGGTCAAGGAAGAATTGATGCGGTGGCAGGCATCTCAGGCTTCCAATCAGCCTATGGCAACCCACTCTTCTCCTGATGCACAGACTGTGAGTAATCCTGGAGACTCATCGCCTAACATGTCTTCTGTAAGTATTGTTTATGACATTATAGCTAGTATTTTCAAGATGATATGTATATATGTATAACATTCTTTACGTAAATTTGTAGGCATTGAAGCCATGCCGCTTAAGAATGCAAGACTATGTTGTTGCAGAGGCGCAGGCTTACCCGTCCCTTCCTGGGGAAAAGTTTTACGGGACTCCAATGCCACAGGGCTACGTTCGTGTGGGCCCATTACGTGTGTTACCCGATTGGAGGGAAGCTACATTGCCATATCCCCACCCGAATATTGATACACTTGCTGAGGCAGAAGGCGGGGTCATATTGTGGCCCAAAGCAGATGTCGTCTACACTACTGAAATTGTAAGATAAATTTACATTGATTTAGACTGTTAATGTGTATATATGAGGTCAACTGATCTGAAATTATATATACATGTTAAAAAGAAGACACCAGGAGCACCTAGGCCTCCACCTCCACTTCCCACATTACCAAGTTGGGTTCCAACTGACCTAACATACCTGTTAGGTCCTGCTTGTAGGGGAATGGCATGTTGGCTATGGGCACATAATATACATTGCCCTATAATTGTATCTTTAGATGCAGATTATGCAGGTCAATCATACGATAGCTCTTTATTTATACAAGATATTATTGAGTTGTTTATGTATGCTTGGCTGAATACATCAATGATAGAGACATGGATAAGGTGAGATCTTGTTTATACATCCATATACCTTATGTAAGATCCGGTGATCTGGTTTCTTATATATTAATGCATACGTAATACATGTTTTACATCTACTTAGTCGAAGATCAATGCAAACAATTTGCATTTGATCATGTGGGATTTTTGATTACATCATTGATTAGTATGGTAGCTAAAGACCCTGATAGTGTTCAACAATAATGTATAGATGCTTTTACAATTTTTGGTCAGCAAAAGAAGACGATAATAATAGCTCCATTCAATGTCAAGTAAGTTTACTTTATTTATAATTTGGACTTAAGAAAATTCCATTTTTATTGTGCATTTTGAGTTATTAATTGTTAACTTTTTACCTCTAGCGGTAGACATTGGGAGTTACTAGTTATTGTCTCCGGGACGTTCACTGTTTATTATCTAGATCCCGCGGGAAGTACATTAAACACTAGAATCGGACACGTAGTGAGAATGCTATTATTCTGGTGAGAAATATTTCATTTTTGTATCTGTTAACATATGTTATTACATTACTATTTACTTATGCAATTTACTGTGTTATATTAACATGTAGGGGTTTAGATGCATTCAAAAAGGCTAGAGGAACGGTCCCAAAGAAAAAGAACCAGCCAATAAATTGGCAGAACGTACAAGTAAGTTCCCGACTCCAATGTATATATTATTGATGTGAATTGTGCTTAGTTGTATTATTTTGTATGTTTCAATTTATAGTGCGCTACACAAGACAACGGCTGGGCATGCGCATACTATGTGATGCGATTTATGCAGATGATTATCCGACATGCCACATTGGACATCGATACCATACATGAGGTATTATATATAGTCTCATTAGTTAGTATGAAATATATCAATCTTATTTTTATATTATTACTTATATATACATCATTCTCTTTGTAGGTGTTTAAAACTGACCACACTATAGGTAAATGCTTAAAAAATATACATGCTCCATATACGATGGAAGCATTAAATGAAATAAGAGAAGAATAGGCAAAAGCCATACAAGCAGTGGCAATTGTAAGATATAATTGGGATGTTGATAGCGATAATGAATGATACTTTGTAAATAAATATTTCTGAATGTTAATACATGTATTTGAATGTTTCTATATGTGTGAATCTGAGAATTGAATTGATGTCTGAATGTATCTACTTATGTGAATTTTTTTTTGTTAATTTTGCATGTTTGTGGCCTGTTTGTAGGCTGATATCAATGGATGTCGTAAACCTGCAGTTCAGAAAACTGAACTGCAGGTTCTCAAACTGCTGACCAGCCACAGCAGGCCTGCAAACTGATATGAAAAAAAAAGATATAGGCGTCGGTTATTTACAGAAAACCGTCAGCAAAGACCTATAGCATCGGTTTTTTGAAAACAAACCGACGCCTCATGTGGCCACGGCCGTGCTGGAAATGGCCACGCCTATAATACATATAGCGTCGGTTGTTTAGTTGATCACCGACGCCAAAAGGGTTCGCGCCACAAAAAACGGCATCATCTAGGACACTTTCTGCGTCGGTTACCAATTAAACACTGACGCAGAATGTGTCCTAGACGACGCCGTTTTCTGTGGCGTGAACCCTTTTGGCGTCGGTGATCAACTAAACAACCGACGCCTTTACGTTAAATAGGCGTCGGTTAAAAAACTGACGCCGAAGTGTTCGACCTTTAGCGGCGCCCACATAGGCGTCGCTCGGAAACCGATGCCAAAGGGGGTTAAACAACCGACGCTAAAAGGCATTTCTGTAGTAGTGTGTCCATCTCATGCGAGATATCATATAGTAAGGAGTTGTGAATACTTGTAAAGTACCGACTAAAGCAAATGTTTCTAACTCACTACATAAGAACTTGTGCAACAAAAACATAATGTACATGTTAATATCACTTGGAATAGGATTTGTTGGTGATTGGCTCTAAGTGCATGTGAGAGTTTGTTGGTGTGTATGATAGAGAGACAATCATACAATGATTATAATGGGGTATTAGGTACCTGATTTGATAATGATAAATTAAATTCCATTTATTATTTTTATCTCATGAGATGATGACAAAAACATAGTAGATGCCTAAAGAATGATGTTACTCGATGATATATGTCTTCAGGTTGAAGACTTGAACAATGAGATCATGTGTATGATAAGAGTACATGCATTCTTGATATGTCCCTAGTTGGATATTAATGTGGAAGCAAAATAGACAACAATAATACATAAGAAGAGAATGTGTGTTGACTGATGATAAGAGTCTCATTAGTCATGATATGGGCTATCAATTCAAACACATAGGTACATGTTAGAGAACGATGTACTAGATAGACCCACCTTGAGAGTCATACATGGAGACTATGGAATGGTAGTCAAAATCATCTCTCACAGTGATAGTGATGATTGTGGTTCTTGGACCTAAAGTCACTACACTCATCACATGTCATTCGATGTATTTTGACAACATCTAACATGACCTTGAATAAGGGTTTCCATAAAGGTTATGCTCAAGTACATTGTGACACATAAGAATTGAGTGTGAGTAATGTAGATGGGATTTGTCCCTCCGATAGGAGACTGATATCCAAACCACTTGATAAGTGAGGCTGAGAAATGTATGGCCATACTCGTGTGACTCAATATGTGAACTCATATGCATCTCATATAGTCTTCTCTAGTTCAAGGAACATGGATTGAACGTTAAGAAGATGATGATTCAATGCGTCAAGTTCAATTCGAATATCATAGATAAAGGAACTATACGATCACTATAACACTGATCAGATATTGTAGGTTGAAGTTGTTTTCCAACTTTCCAATTACTTGGGTAGCGATGATGTGTTTTTAGATACCTCTCATTGCTTGTGATCTCATAAATTAGTTATGGACATCCACTTCTAATGTAACTTAGAACCTATAGGGTCACACACATAGGATGCACCTAGAAAATGAGTCTACTCATGAATATGGTTTAACTTGATTACTAAAGTGTTTAGGTATTCAATTTAAATGAAATTGGCTGAAAATGGGATGAATTGGAATCTGAAACCAGGTTTAGAAATGAACTGCCTGATTTAGAATATGGATTGCCATGTTTAGAAGTGAACTGACCGATTAAGAATGTGAGTCAACCGATTCATATTGTGAATCGATCAGTTGAGCGATCAATAAGACTTGATCAAGGATTGATGTTGATGTCATGTTCTGCATTAATCATCACATGAAAGCCAATATGTTTGTGAATAGAAAATAAAGTGAAATGACCAATTCAAGTGATGAATTTACTATTTTACAAGTGAAATGACTAGTTCAGAAATGAGCCAGCCCATTTAGAGGTGAACCGACCGATTCATGATTTGTCGCAGCCATAAATTTATGAAAATTTGTATCTTCAACCTCCAATTAATCTAGAAACCCTGACCATGACCCTCCTATAAATAGAGGGGTAGTCAAGGCTTTTATAAGACACAACAATAAGCTCTGACAGTTGTCTTCTTCTCACAGTTGTGGTAACATGAGAGCCTGAGAAAGTCTTATTGGCAAAAGGGAGAAACAACAAGGGAGAGACAACAAGGGAGAGCATGTCATCGCTAGCATGTTGACGTTCAAAAGGACAACTCCTTCCCATTGTCTCTAGTAGCACAACATGGATTTCCTGGTTCTCTACGTGTACTATGTAGAGACGTGGAGGTTGTTGCTACCACACTAGGAGGACAACAACCACGATTGTTTGTGGTACTGCACCAGGAGGCTGTCTCCAGTTGTTCGTGTGTGTCTTGTGAAGAGTGCACACCATCGTGCAAGAGTAGTCACTGGACTCACTCCAGGACCAGGTATATCTCTTGCTACTCTTATTTCCTAGATGCATCGTTGTTGATGCAATCATATGGCAAGGAATAGGGGTAAACATTTTTGTTTCCGCTGCCTTCTCTATCGCTCATATTCCCCAACAATATCTTGATGAACTCCATGAGGGAGTACCCTTTGGGTTTCACAAGAGGAGGAATGGCATTGACACGTCCCATCATATTAGTAGTCAAAACTAGAGTAGGAAAGACAACTCATCTTTAGGAGTAAACTGAGGTGGTGGAGGGGTCTCTGGAAAAGGAGGCATGATGACGACATGGTGGCCCCTAGAGGTGTCATATGCATCACCAGTGGTGGCTCCACATGTGGTATTCTGAAATGTGGGTTCAACGGTTTAGATTACCCATCCAATCTATTACAAGATTGGGATGACGTACCCCTCTTATCCCTAAACAAATTGGTTCTCTAAAAAGTATAGATAGAGGTAAGGATCCTAACATAAATTTTTGAGATACTAGATGATCGATTGCTAAGGGCTCTGATACCAATTTGTAGTGAGTGGGACCAACTAGGGGGTCCACTCCCTCACTTTACTTTAAGAATGATCTATCAAATACTCCAGTCATTCATTCATAACACTTAGATACAAGGGAAGTTAAAATACTCTCAAAACAATATAGCTAAATAGAGAAACAAAGTCATAATAGTGGAAATTGTAAAACTAAATAATCACATGTTCCAAACATTTCCAAGTACTTATCTACATGATCATAAAGGAAAATGAAAAGAAATTATATCAAAATGGATTGGTTGCAGTGGGCAACCTAGACATCTCAGAAGCCTTCATAAACTACTACTGAATAGGTTCCTCACACCCTGGATCCTCAGGTACATACTCCTCCTCTAAATTATCAACATACTCATCTTCACCTAAGTGAAAGGGAACATCACCTAGAACATAGGAAACAAGGTAGATAAAGTAAGATTGAGTATGTATAAATAATAAACATTTTGGGTATTATAGGGGTTTAAAGTACAAAAAAGATGACCCCAAAAGAAGGGAATATATGCAAAAGTTCAAAACAATTATACAAGACAAATGACGAATCTTGAATTCAGAGTATAAGAATGAAGAATAAAATGTCTTTCCATATCAATTAACCACAATCTCGATTTAAAATAATAAACTATTACATTCATAACAATGTAGAACAATATACTTAAAATTGGTGCAAACACCATAGGATCATGGCATAAGAGAAATGAGGGTCCAAACGCATACCATGGGTAGAATGCACAAACTCTTTATAAGTATGGTGGTACATAAGTACCACTATTCTAGATATTCTAGTCAAACATGCAACATGCATAAATAGAGTGACAAGACTAGTATTTTTGTCAATTTCTCATATAAAGGCAATCAAAGAAGGAGAGGGTATTATGACCCATTATATAAGAATAATTCAACAACCACAAGAATATATATGAATCCAAACTAGAAAATATGTGTGTCGAACAATTCAAATTTCAAGTAGAATAACAATTCAAGAGATGCCTCATTAAATTAATGTAGGTTCAGTAAAATAAAGCCTAAAATAAAGATTAGGATGTACGCACCTCATTATCAGACCTAAGTGTTTAGTAACATTCCCTTGGCTTAGGGTCAGGTCTTTCACAACCTAATCACAATATTTGTGCATTTATTTAATATAAACTCAATCGATTCTCTTACTTAGAAAATGACCCTATCATAAGTTAAAATATTTGGATTCAAAACCTAGCCCGTTAAATCCGTTATTTTTTTCTTATTTCAAAATTGTATTTATATATATTTTCTATATAGAGCAATAATTTCTTATGAATTTTACAAGATAAATTCCTTTCTAGATAAAATGGAAAGATGAATCGCGAAAGGACCAAAGTACCCCTGATTGAATGCAAATATAAAACATTGGCATGATGCTAGATTATAGTGGTATGTTATTGGAAATCCTTCGATCAGACACAGGTTGAAGTGTGCAAGAGGTCTAAAATACCTTCGTGGGTGATATTGGTTGAGCTCTGATTCCATGGTTAGGAAAGGGATTTTGCCTTAGGGATTGATTCACTACATCCCCCGCCATGGACACCCATTGAAGCTCATAGCTGGAGAGGGGAAACCTCCATAAAGGACCTCCTTGTGAGTAGCAAACATGTCCATTGACTCAACCTCGTCACAACACATGCAATAGGCTTCCGCTCTAGTCTTGTGATTGTCGGATGACCAAGAAGGAGCAACAACACAGACACCCAAGGATGAACCAACAAACTCATCTAGGGAGAGGGGAAACCAAAGTGGACCACACTGGAAGAGGGATGCACTTAGTTGTTTCTAGAGAAGGAGAGACACAAAAGATGGACCAAAAGTTATGCACATAGGTCTTGGGAACATTTATGTGGTGAGCTATATCATTAAAGGATGAACATAGTGAGTAAGGGGACAAGGAAGGGATAGATAAATATATTGTTCCATCGGTTTAAGTGAGGACCTCAAAACATTCTGCACCGTCAGGAGGCGTATACGATATACCAAAACAAGGTTAGGGATGACCATACCTTTCCTTTCCATAGAGATGCCAACCCAAAGGGTTGGTGGCACTAGTCGTTCTAGTGCATTAGGGAATAACAATGCATTCTATGCATGATAAATGGAAGAATGTGGGCCAGAGATGATTGCCTCACATTGAATTTCTCGGAGGCGATCCTAGTCGATGTTGATCGACCAGAGATGATGAGAAGTCTCAAAATTTCTCTATGCATCACTAAAAGGAAAATTAAATGGAGAGGGGTCTTAGGAGGGATGTGGTGAAGGTTCTTGGATAAATGAAACTGCAAACTAAGAACTAAGGTGAAGCAACTTGTGGTGGCGAGGAGAAGGTTGTGACTACATCCTTAGGGTAAAAGGGTGTTTTGTTGTTTGAGTGTCATATGACATGAGTAATAGCTTGGAGAAAATGACATTCAATGAGGAATATATTGGCAATAAAATCATGATAAATGAAAGACTATAGAATGAGAGAAGACCATGAAGAAGTCATTGCACATGCTAGTTTCTAATGGTTGCAAGAAAGACAGACCTGGAAGACGAAGTCTTCCTGACTGACTACCTGACCCGATCAACTTGCATTAACCATGAGTTACACCTAGTACGCATGACAACATATCAAGCCCATAATTTAGGTCCTAAATCAATGATCATAGACCAAAATCAAATTATTTCCTGTTACTTGGTTTAATCTTTTAAGTTTCCAATAGGGGTTTATTTCACCTCAACTTAAGCCCAAATTTGGTGGGTTATATAATTAGAGTATGATAAACACAAATTCAAACATAGATTTGAGGTTTGAGATCGTGTTATAATTTTTCCACCATGCATTAATCACCTAATTCAGGTAATAAATTTAAGCTAATAGTCAAATATGGTGAAACCTCTCATATTATCTCAAATTCTATCCTTTTAAAATCATAGGGCTATCCTAGTGTAAATTATTACAATCAATACCAAAGAAAGCGTCTACAAGGTCAAAACTTCACGGATTTCATCATGATTAATAGTCATAGGAATGGTAAACTCAAAGAAGAAAATATATTTGTTGCAAGGTTAACATAGTTCTATTTTCCATTCGACTTTTAATTACATTACTTTTTAGAAGTCCTTAAATGAAATGGTGCTACTATCGATATAGGTCCCCTAAAAAAAGGAGCCCCCTGGAAGATATAAAATAAATCCTTCCCCAATCATTCTAAACTATCAGTCTCTGTTCCCTAACTGAGGAGGCTCGATTAAAAAGGAGTGGAAATGGTTCTATTCCGAATACGCCAATCAAATTGGATGGGCGTGTTTAGATTACTATTATTTTTTATAATTACATA
Organism: Alisma plantago-aquatica; assembly: GCA_963693085.1. Taxonomy (NCBI): domain Eukaryota; kingdom Viridiplantae; phylum Streptophyta; class Magnoliopsida; order Alismatales; family Alismataceae; genus Alisma; species Alisma plantago-aquatica. Next base: position 1,115,439,326 of record OY856409.1, on the reverse strand, counting down.
ATTTAAGTACAATAGTTACAATGCCCTAAGATTTCATATCTATGGCATCCATATGAGTCAATTAGAGTTACAAGATCCTAATAACATCTAATCCATTCCAAATTTGAAAAGAGTGGGTACTAAGAGGTACCTAAAAGATTAAGGGACATGATATGGAAAAGAAAGTTTTGTACTTTGATTGGGGATGTTATAGTGGAACTACTGTGAAGCCAAATTTGGCCATCCTTTGCTTGGGCCATCAATACCATCCTCAAAACCCCCTTTGAGTTATAGAGTCCAAGGCAAAAATGAGAGGATATATCACGTGCTTCCTCGAGGCCTCCTACAGTGGTAGGGGCTACGTTGGGCTGCTATGTCTACTCACACTTGGCTTGGTGGGAGAGGAAGTCTCCTTGACATTTAATCGTTGAACTTGTCAATAAAGATCACATCCAACAACTCATAACTATATAACTCTTCTCCATCTCACACTAGATCCAAGCAGAGGAGAGAAAGATCCTAACCACCAATCCGGCCATAGTAGCACGGGTGGTAAGAGCTTGGTAAGTCCCAATGAAGGACCTGGGTTCAAACTTCACCGAAGGCACTTTGCGAACAACAATCCACACTGATTAGGCATGGGAGGGGGATGATCAGACCACATCCTCTCATACCTCGAGAGTTTACCATGTCGGTTTTTCCTGAGGTGGGTTCTCTCAGTCATAAATAAAAACTTTTGACCTTCCATCAACAATCAACAATCCAGGAGATCTCCCCATCTCTATCACAATTTGGTTAGTGAGAGGAATCATCTTTGGCCATTCAATCTTTGCCAACATTTTACTAGCCACAAACTAACAATACTCCTTTCTTGCAAATAAGAGCATTTAATCCCTCTTACAGATATTGCTAGAAATTACCAAGATCATAATTAATGCATAGTAAATGCATATTAACTCCAAAATTAGTAAAATAATACTCCACTTTTATCATGAAAATTATAGGAATACAATGTAACCATTTTCAAGATCCATATATCATTTGTACACTACTACAATTTAAGTGTATGCACTTTTAGAATATGAAAAAAATGGAAAAGACTCATTCTTGCAAATCTTGACCCCTCCAATCTAGTTATCAATTAGGTCAGAGGTTGGTGTCCCTAAAACTCTAGATATTGAACATTATTACAATCATAATATTGATGATGATGACTTAAATTTTGATAATTATTCTTAGTGTTAAATATAACCTAGGTAGATCATTGATCCACTTGAATATATTGGACAAGAAAATCAATGTTGAACCTTGAATCTTATCAGACTTGTTGTGTAAAGAAGAATTATCATACCAAGACCTAGAAAAAGGAATAAAATACCCTGACCCTGAATACTTAAAACCCTAATTATTGAACACCCAATCTTGATCATTGATATACATATCCTTTTACCATGATATGATATGAACCATTATTTGCTCCTAGTTGAATTCTTATACTATGAAACCATCAAAGTGTATTCTTATATTCCTCTTTGACTTGACTTTTGGCATCAATGATATTATTTTATGTATCCTTGTGAAAATATTGGCTACATATGTGGTTGAGATACCTTATTTCCTATAAAATAAGCTTTCTTTGACGTATTATATATATATATATATATATATATATATATATATATATATATATATATATATATGAGTCAGGCTAGAATACACTCGAGTGTATCCAGAGCGGAATACACTCAAGTAGTTTTTCATGATGCAATATTTTTTTGAAAATCTAATCCATTGATCTTCTTAAACATCTCGTGAACAACTCATATGCAAAATTTGAGCACATTTGGATATGTATAGCTCATGTTATGAAGACCGCAAAAATTATGCATTTCAAATTAGTTTCGCGCGTCGATTTTGTTGCCTTTGGATGAGTGACTTACACTCATCCAAATGGGCTCAAAATTTGTATGTAGCCTAGTTATAGTATGACGGTGAAGATCAATGGTTTACATTTTGCAAAAAATAGTCTTGATATACAAACACACTTGAGTGTATTCGTGCGATCCGTACACTCGAGTTTATTCTAGCCTGACTATATATATATATATATATATATATATATATATATATATATATATATATATAAGCATACATATAAATGATGATACCAATACATCATCACTTGTTAATAGTACACCAAAAGGTGATGGCATCCCGATCTCATTTATAGCAACCTTACCTTTTGTGTTGAATGTCAATTATGGGACCCTCCCTCACACCTTGTATGTGTGAGGTTAATGGATATCCTCTTGTCTAGAGTACATTAGAACTCGTAATAAAATACAAGTTTGTCGAACAAATTGAATTTTTGAATGGTATATTGTTTATTTCATATTATAAGCCATGTCAATTGTATTTTTTTCAATTAAATTGTTTTATGTATTTTTCTTAAAGCTACAACATGTCTACATTGATCGTGTCTTGATTTTACCCTATCAGGTTAAATAAGGATGTTTGTTGAAGAATTACAAAAATGTTGTAGTTAGAACACATCAAACTATAATAATCATTTTTGTGGTTAATCTTTTCTTTTTAGAAGGCATTTACTAAATATGAAGTCAATGCAAACCATCATTTTTTTCATCAATTAAAAATAAAGGAGAAGCTTCGTCGACTTCCCCTTCCTTTCACACTATAGAAAACCTAATGCTAATAATTTCTTTTGCTACTTCTATTGGTCAAAATTTTGGTGGAAAAGTGCATATTAACCAATGAAAATCCAAGCCCAACTCCACTTATCAAGTTGACATGTCCTCAACTCATGTTTCCCTTCTTGAGTGCCTAACACAAACCAATACTTAAGTACATATAGTAACCATACTTTCCATGTTTGAGGGAAATCATTTCCTAATCAGGATCCTCCCTTCTATTCTCAAATAAATCTCCCACTCCCTAATTATCCTCCTATGTTATCACCTCACCACACCCACAATATCCATATCAAATTGCCCACATGTCACCCAAGGCAAAATCTTCTAATGGTCCTGAGGAGTACGGTGGAAATGGAGTGGATAATACATGGTCCACTCCAACAACCATTTAAACCACTTGTAAAAGAATTGATTGAGAGACCACTTCAGTGACCAACTTATTTCTAGTGACATATCATCGGGTGACTGTGACGATCCATCCACTCAAGCGAAGTCATGCATAGCGACAACAATAGCAGTAACAAGTAGTAAAAGTAGCAACCACACTGCTTTTTCCATCATACATAGCACGACTCATTTCTGATTGTTCTTTGTCATACATAACACATGATATACATCTTTCCATGTGCTACAACTTTCCAATTCAATAATTTCCAACCCTTGAACACTGTAACAACTATATTTTGGATTCCAACACCATTCACCCACTCATTGATCGGGTGACCAAAGGAGTAGTGCAGAGTGCATTGATTTTTGGGAATCCAATGGTTGTTGGTTTTAATCGCCATCCCTACTGAGAAGTGAGATCATGTCATAACGACAAGAGTACTTGATCTTGATGTGTTCAGATTCAACTCTACCTCTACACTCAACTATGGCCAAATCAACCTCTATTCTACCACATAAATATGTTATCACAACACATCCCTTGGTTTCCCACCCCCTCATTGGTGGGATGTTGCTCAATAAGTAAAGAAAAATAATATAAAAACAACTATACTCAATCAATGAGGGAAATATCTATAAATAATGAAGATTCAACAGGAGGAAAAGATCATGCCATAAGTATAGAGAAGTCATCAGACACATCCACCCCAAAGAGGTGAGTCAAAATGTTAAGAATCACAGTTTGATGATGTAAGGCATGATGATGTCCTTAGTGCAATTCATGTTGTCAAACAATGCCTAATGAGACCGGAGGAGGGTCCAACACAATTGATTCCTTGATTTTTCTACTTAGTAGTATGTATTTTTCTTTCTATTAAATGTGTTGCCTAATTGTGTTTTGATGTTGCAATAGTGTTTCCATATAGTAAAATGAGCCAGGTAGGAAAGTTTGCTTGTTGATTCCTTTTTTGGTTCATCAAAATTCAAAGGCATTGTCTTTTCATTGAGGAATGGAAATAGAGGACTATGGCTGAGGCTTCTCCTAAGATCTAATTGGCTTGGGGTGCTTTGATAAGTTATATAAAAATCATTTTCTAAGAACTCTAGTTTAGGTTTTGGAATTGAAGTTCTATTGACTTTCATGTGGTTGATTCATTGTAAGCATGAATATATAAATACTTAAAAAATTCTTAACATGATTGTTACTAGTTACAAATGTTTTAAATTTGTAATTTATAAACAAAATTTGATATTATTTTAGAGAAATTGTTGTTAGTTAGTCTAAAACTTAGTTTCCACTCTTTTAAGAACGAAATAATGAACTATATATATGTATGTTTGTAGCTCCAAATAAGTCAATGGAATCCAAGTTCACACGATACTACTAAACTAATTAAGAAAAAATGGATATGAAACTTGAGTTCATAAGTTTTATAGACAAGTTGTGACAATCAACAAGGACCCTAGACAAAATGACTTGTAGAACTAAGGTGATAAAAATATGGGAAAATATTCTTGTTAATGTCAAATTTATCATGATTTTGAAACTATAAATACACTTTAATTATCTTTGTTATATAATTTATTATTATTCTATCCTTATGGTAATATCCATGACTAGGTACTCACATTTGTAAAAATTGGTGTAAGTTGTAGATTGCTATGCACTTGAATTCGTAAAAGCTATGTTTAAAATAATTTGGTAAAAGGGATATGCGATTTTCATTGTGCCTTGCATTCATTCACTTGCATGGGAATTTTTTGTATAGTTTTTCAAAGAGAAATATGGGACCTATATATGTTTTGAATCTTCTCAAGTTACATGCAAAATTTGCAGTCTCAATCTACATTCATCAAAGATCATTATACCATTCTTGTCACTATATTTAGCATAATGTCTACCCTCAATGTTATGGGTGATCCTGGGGATCATTCAACATGGAACTATTTTGGAAAAAATATATTCATGAATAAGGAAAACAATGTTACTTAGAGATCCATTTAATGATAACAACATTTCACAAATCCAACTAGATTGAAAGAGGTAGATTCTAACTTATTCGTTGGAAGTATGGTTCTCACAATAGCCCGACCAATGCAATTGGGAATTATGAACTTAATTGTTTTGTCATTTTTTGTAAACCATATACCCATGGTATGTTCGAACCAATAACCCCCAAGTTCCATATTGCACCCATATACCAATTATTTTGTGTTAGTGTCATTTTAAATATATGTCTTACATAGAAGCTTTTGACTTAGTGGGATATATTTATAAATCACACGATATTACATTAATACACAAAGAACATCATAAGGTAATATGTCTCTAGCCATTGAAATGCAATCACTAAAGAAACCATGAAGAATTTCATTTGAATGGGGTTATTCTAATCCTCTTCAATCTTACTATTGTGAACCATGAATTTGTTTTTCTAGCAACATTTAATTATCATATATTTTATGCTTCATACAACATGCACATTTCTCTTCTATATAATGTGTTAATTATCTTTTGTGAAGTATATGCCTTACAAAAATTTCAAATTCTTACTAAAAGAAGATATACTTATTTCCTAGTTTCAAGTAATGGATAAAATGCATGCATCATTTATTTTCCCGAACTGCTTGTAGTTTAGTCTATATAAAAACTACTTTTTCCAACATGATGATGATTGAATGAACTCAATAAAAGGATCTTAATTATTATGAAACTACATATATTAAAAAATTCTAATTGGGTATGCATCTTTGTTTTGAAACTCTAGGTGTAATTTGCAAACTATTTTTTGAATAAAAAATATAAAAGTGTCTACATTTTCACCAAGATCTATGATACATCAATATAGTCATATCAAGTACATTGGGACCGTGGACAACTTATTTTTAAAGAGGAAAAACACATATATGAGAAAATTCCTTTTTCTAGATACATCATAAAAAATTTCATCCTTAGAAAATCAAAAGGATAACTTAAAACTATAAATCAAATACGCCCCTTAAGATAAAATTTGCCATATTTCACATATTACAGACTTTAAGTCGAGTCTGACTCCTCACAATAATGTTACTTATTAGTCTTGATGCAAAAATCCTACTTTTATATTCATGGATTTAGGAATAAAAGGCTTACAATAAGCCATCCATTACTAATAGTATTGTCAACTCATTAAGGCTAATAGATATTATCTAAGGACATAGATTTCAAGAGTAAAGACAATGAGTTCAATGCCTATCTCGAGTAATTTTCACAGGGAAAATAATATGAGAATAAGAATTATACAAAATGATATGTAGATAGTTCAAGATAATAAACATTTTCCCCCACAACTTAAAATGGGTTAGTCATATTCATCCCATATCCTAAGGCATGCCACATCAATAGATTAACACAACTAAACCATCATAAAGAACATCCCTATCCTTAGAAAGCCTATCCATACAGAAAACATACAAACTATATCATCTAGTCCATGCATCACACATCCCTATACTTTACATAAAAAGAATAAAAAGGAAAAAAAAAACCTATGTTATTACCATCTCCAACCTCTAGAGACCACATCAAACCAGCTTCCCCTCAAAATGTGAACACCTCTTTAAGCAATTGAAACAAAAAAACTACAACCAGACCAACAAAGGGTCACTCCCCACACTCAACCAACAACAACCTACATCAATAACATGCCACCATATTAGAACTCAGAGTATTTTACCTCCACAACAAAGAACTAGAGCAAATAAGAGGCCCCAACCCAAAGCACCCATCTAGCCATGAATTTTAACCTACTTTCAACACCTCTATGAACCTCCTCCCTTAACAAATTTCATCTTCTCATCAAAGCAAACCAGCACAGTTAGGCAACAAGTCATCCACCCAAAGCACTCAAAACATCCAACCAACTATTGGACCAAAAACTAATAAATGCACATTATTATGTTTTAATTGCAAAATCTAGATTAACTTTTCTCATTTTAGTTGGCATTTGCATCGTGTGTACAAAGGAAAGACCCAGTAACTGATTCAATGCCTTTTGCCCCCTAACTCTAAACATTTTTCTTAGTTTCATTGTATTGTATTTGTTCTTAAAATATTAGGGTTCTAGTTAGATTTCTTTCTCTTATATAGAAGAAATCACACATCAACTCTAGAAGATGGATTTCCTTCCCCGGATCCATGTTTCATAGTTTGAAAAAGATTCTAAGGCCAACTAAACCTAAATATCACAAGTCAAGCATGTTGATTGGGTGACAAATTCTATGATCGGCTGACCAACCTACCCATCCAAAGTGTCTCCAAATCAAGCATCATATTGGCCGATATCCATCACGGACTGGTCGATCAGAAGGTCATCCCAATTGACAGTAAACTCTGATGAATTTTCAAGTCCAAATGATCGGCCAATCCCCTTTTTGATCTCTTGATAAAACTATAATAGAGTGCCTCAAATATGAGGCTGATCGTCTGATCCACCTCATTAGTTTTCCAGCCAACATATATACCTCCAACGTCAAAAGGCAAAAACAATATCAAGCCTCCACTTGATCGAGCGATCCACTCCTTGGATCGAACAATCCACTAGCTCTTTAGAAGACTTATCAAAATGATGGTTGGCTGATCATAGTCATTATTTGGCCAACCAAAAGTCCATCAGGTGTGCCACAGTGGGTAATCGATCGACTATACCACATGGTTTCCTGATTAGCGTGGCAAATACAATATTTTTTCCAAAACCCCCAAGCAGAGGCTAATTTTGCAACAAAAAGGAGGCACAACCTAACCATTTATCATTTCATTCATTCCTAGTTCAGAGCACAATTTGGAGAAGACAAGGAAGAAAACCATCCTTGTAGAGTTCTTCAAACTTGTTGCTGCCAGGGTGGATTGTCAAAGTCATAGATCTTCATCTGCTTCATTCTTCTCTATCAGTGGCATGCTTATCTTTTCTATTCTTGTATTTGTGTTCTTACCGTGTTCATGAGCAAGTAGTCCTTCTTGCTAGGGCTTGGGGAGCTTCCCTATCAATTGTACTTTATTTTAGTCATTATCAAACTCAATTTTCTTAGTATATAAGATTGGTATCCATTCAATTGTGCTTTCTTGTTGAATTTATCTCTCGATTAGCATGCTTGATATAATCCCAAACATAGAGACCATGAAGCTCATGATTCAATCCTCGAATGGAAATAAAGGATTCCAAATGAGATCACAAAAGAGATCCTATAGGGTGATTGAATCATGTTCTGTGGGTAACAAGACCTTGAGTGCATGGGGAGCACAATCTTGGTGTAATTAACATTTTGAAATGAGGCGAATATGCATGGTCCTAGTTTGATTGTTGTGATTATCAAGTTGTAACAACTAGGATAGGTATGTAGGTGATGACAGTGAGAATATAACATCCTAGTGTTCTTTAACACTAATTTCAACCACCCTTTTAATATGTTCCCTTGCATTTCAACCTTTTAATTCAATCTTAGTTATAAGAAATATCAAATACATGGTTTTTAAAAACTGTTCTCAACTGGTTATGAAGGTGATTTCTAAAAATACGTCATCTTTTGGGTTTGTCCCTATACTATACTGTAGTTGATATGTCCATTTGTGGGTGAGTTAGTTGCAAGTATACATTATCATATGATTAATATTATCAGGAAGACTTTCATTTGAAGTCTTTTTATAACCTCTTCTCGAGGACTAGGAGTTAATATTGAGAACCCTTCAAGAACCAATATTTCTAAAAGACTAATATAATTCTTCTTAGAGAATTTGTGTTTGCAATAAAACTCACATCAGAAACGGTGTCATCCAACCACCTCCAGAACACCCCAACTCAAGCATCAACCTTCCAACTACACAACTAACACAATCATCCAAATGTCATCTAGGAAGCACACATGCTATATTTATTAGACTTGTTGCATTTATGACCACCCATATTGAGGTTTCAATGTGTTTTAGAAACTGTGAGTGGACACTAATGAGTGATAGGAAAAATATATTTACCACATGTTTATGAAGGAAAACACAAAACAACCATAAAAAGCTTCAAAAATTGGACGAATAAGGAAGAAAATTAAAAGAAAAGGGTAAGGTGCCCAATTACACTTAGGGAAGGTGTCATGATCCCTCATGATGCCCTTGCTATATCATAAATCCCCATGAGGGCATCAATGTTGATTTCATTGTAATAAGATTTTCATGTGCAAAAAAGAAGTAAATAACTAGAAATTTTCTACATAGCAAAGGTTTGATGTAGTAACAATGTTTGAATGATCATCGACCTTGGTTGTTCATAGCCTCACACCTCTAAGGAGTTAGAAAATGGGGGGTATAAGAGATTAGATTGTGTTGTGTCTGGTGCATGTGTGTACCTTGCTTTACTGTTATTGCAAAGTGAAGATGGCTATCAAGATAAGGGGAAAGATTTACTTTCCTCTATATCTTGATATGTTATTCATAAGTGTTTTTTGTGGTTAGATTCTTGCAAATGACATCTTTGAGGAAACTGATCTTGATCTCTAGCCTTTGGTCATCCGTTGGGCTCTATCTAGCCTTCCCCCCTGAGTTTCTAAAAGCTAGCAATTGTAACTGGTAACTGGGAGGCTTTATTTATACATGCTAGGGGTACCTAGGGTTAGAGTTTGGATTGAAGTATTTATTAAGTAAAAAAGATGGTGAGAGAGAAAGAGTCAATGGGGCATGGAGGCGTCTTCCCTACTTCTATAAGCTTCTAGGTGACATTCAACTCAGCTGTCCAGTCAAGACGAAGCATGCATGGCACATGTCTCTCTTAAGGGGGCCTCCCATGGAGGGTGTGCACTTAGTAGACACTCTCCTCATCCCTAGTGGGAAAGTGGGTGAGGTTCATGTTGGGTTAGGACTAGACCTGTAAATGGATATCCAGAATCTACACATTCGATCTAGATTTGAGTCCGAAAATTTGAAAAAAAAAATCGATATCCGCATAATTCGAAATGGATTTAGGATATCAAATTTTGTATTCGAAAATTTTGGATAGGATATTGGATATGGCTATTTCTGCTCTGAAAAAATCCAAATCTGAGAAAATATTAACATATATTATTAATTATATACTCTATATATAAATAAAAATATATAGATATTTTATCATATATATGCATAGTAATATCAATATTTTCTACATACAATATATTTATAATAATACATTTATGATTTCTAGTTTGGATCGGATATTTATTCGAATTTAGATATTATTTTTCGGATCAAATTCAAATATTATTACATGATATCCATCAAATATCAGATCGGACATCAGACCAATTTTTTTTCGGATTCAGATATTAGATATAGCAGAATCCACTCCGTATTCAATCTATTTACTGGTCTAGTTAGGACCCAAATATGGTCATGGGTCACAAAATATGTATATCTAGGGTACATTATATGGACAAACTTATCATGGGTGGTGGAAACTAGTTTTAGGGTCGTCTTAGGTCGGGGCCTTAGAGACATCATACAAGAAAGATAGACCACAATGACACATCCATGAATTGGACATTCATTGTGATCTATGGGTATTTGATGTTTGAATTACATAAAAATGACCTCTAATCATAAGAGATATTAGGTTGTCTTTTTCCAAATCATTAAATAACTTGCTAATATCATCAATCAAAAAATCATATTTTGACATTTGATCATAGATCTAGTTAAAATTGTCATGGGTGGTTATACATGTTGAGCACTGCATTTGAGTCATATTTTTATGTCTTGATATCCCTTAGGACGTTACTTGGTAAAATGTTTGTATTTCTTTCTCTCATTCCTTGACGACCTTTAGCAAGTCTTGGCAAAATTTTGGTGACTATGGTTGCACCCACATGTTAATGCTAATATGCTTTAATTGAAAACTTCATTCACATATCTATGTTTGATTCTTTAATCATATTGAATTGACACTTTCAAAGTATGGCAACTGAATTAGGTGGAGTAAAAATTTAGTGGTAGCACACTCCATGGAGTTCCTCCAAAATAAACTCACTGTTCTCATGCATGGTATACTGATTCTCATCAATACCATCAAAAATATATTTAACAATGTTTCACATATCTAATAGTTTTGCATGTCAGCCACAATTTGTTTTACAACTAAAATCAAGTGGTTTCAAAAGAAAATATGAATGACCTCTATGAGTTGATATCAAACTCAGGGGAAATTTTAAATATTTTAGTCGTTGAACATTCTATTCTACTCCGCACACCCCTTCTGGATTGGGAGAACAAAGACAAAAACCACTAGTGTGCTATGGTCATGCAACATGTCGACTCTTCTTATGAGCTACAAGGTTTTGTACTAACATGTTTTAGTGCAGCATTGTACAAATCTTGTAATGCTTGACCCTATAGGTTAGTGCACAACAATTACATAGGTCCTCCTAGGAGTTCTTTGTCTTGTTTTTCATCATTTTCTTCTTCTTATTCTCCTTTGTTCACAGACATTTTATCCCTACCTCCATTTGGGACGTGTTCCTCTACACTAGTTGAGCTACACCTGCTTCATAGAATAGTTTTTTTATGCAAGTTTGTAATTACTTTAGATTCAACATAAATCATAGAAATTATTAATTATACAAATATGTTCAAAATTTTAATAAATGAAAACTGATTGAATATATTGCACTGGAATTTCTATATAATCACATTTCCATACCCATAATGGATAAACTTTGACAATATACAAATGTAACCATATCCCTTAATATATTTATTCTGCATTGGGATGGAAAAATCCCTAATATAACTAAAATATATGAAATAACACGAAACACATGAGAATTTGCATTGCATCAAAGCTAGATGTGGAACTAGACATGAGAGGGACCGTGAAATGGGAAGGCCAAAGGAACTAGTTCTAGGGAAGGCTAAAAAACAATAGTACCATAGTCTTTGTTGTTAGGAACCACCTCTAATGAACCAATATGACGATAATCCCAACATACCCTAAGGTTTCTCTTATTGGCCAAAATACATTATTTATTGCTTCATTATTGTCATCGGTTTGAAATGGCTATTCTTCCCCCTAATTTGAGGTATAAGCACTAGAACCTAGCTTATGTGTCATACCCATATGTAGTAGTTGCACTTAATGACATTAAAATGACACTAGTGATGTAGCTATCAAATACATTTTGGGATTTAGCAGCCATCACCAATGTTGAAATTCTTTTGGGTTTATGTATTATTAATCACATTAAGTGGAGTCTTGATCAAATTTTAGGGGTGTTATCACATACACAATTGGCATGATGAGATTTATTATAGAATCCATATTGGCTATGTGTGAAGTCAACTGTACTATATATCATGCCACAAGTGGAAAGAAAAAAACATTCAAGCTTTCCAATTTTGTTGATTTTGAGCCACCTCGAGAGTGACAAAAGGAAGTCCCAACTCTATACCTATCAACCCAAGTGATGGCGATTTCCTATACTTAGTTCCATCTTGATTTCATTCCTTTTCACGGATTTCATCACATGGCAGTGATGAAGTGACTTAACACCACTCTTTTATCAAGTATTAGATTGCAGCTTGCGCTAGTTATTTCCTTTCACTAAGGGAATATTAGTCTGAAGGGAGACAATGAGTGCTATTGTGGATCTACTTAGTACACTTATTCTCTAAGATATCAGTTGAAATTTTGATTTGATGAATCAGTTGGCTTTTGACTAGATTGTATTGGATTATGATGGCAAACAAATAATTTGAAGAGTTAAAAAATTAAGTAGTTAAAAAAGAATCAGTACTAAATGGAAACATTAAAATTATAACCAAGTTAGTTACATATAAATTGGCATATGGTCTAGAAAAGAATTCATCTACATGCTTATAATACATTTGAATAATTTTTGTCATGGTTGAACGAGTAAGTTGACTGACTTGTAGATAACACTACTACAGAAATGGCTTATAACATCACTTTTAAAGGTGTCAGTTATATAAATACACCGACACCTAAAACCTACAATGTCAGTTTAATTAAAAAACCAACATATATCTGTGAAGGGTGACAAGACACGGGTATCACTTTTATTTAGTGTCGGTTCCCTAATAATAAACTGATGCCTAAAATTAACTGCCAAATCCAAAATTTCCTCTGAAAAAAATTACCTCCAAAATTTAACATATAGTGTCGGTTATTAACTACTAAACCGACGACGAAAGGTTATTCACGAGTCAAAAATTGGGCACATTTTGGTCGTCGGTGTTACTACAATAACCGACGCTTATGGGTTTTCCCGCGTTGTTCCCAGGAAATTTGTCACACTCTTTGAGCGTCGGTTTTAGAAAGAAACCGACGACTATGGTCATAAATTGAGAACAATTTTTTTAATCGACATATGTAGATAGACGTCAGTTTTTTTTCTAGTAAACACCAACGACTATGATTGAGAATAGGTGTCAGTGTGTTTGTAGAACTGGCACCTTTAGTTTTATGTGTCGGAATTTTGACTAACCGACGCCTATTGTGCAGTTAATAGCCCCGCGAAACAGAACTTTTCCCCATTGTCTCTATTTCATTGCGAACCTGCTAGGTCTGGCTATTGCTGGTGTGCTCCCCACCGCCGTTGCTCCCGCCGTCGTTGCCCCAGCAGCCGTTGCCCCCGCGCTGTCGTCGTTTCTCCCCCGCACCGCCACCGCCGACACTCCTCTCCTGATCGCCCGCTCACCGCCGACGCTCCTCTCCTCACTGTCGCTGCTCTCACCTCGCCGGCCGACGCTCTTCTCCTAGTCACCCGCTCACCGCCTCTGGCCTGGTCACCCGCTCATCTTCCCCGCCCGCTCGTTTCCGCCTCCCTCTCTCCGGCTTACAGCTCCGGCCACCAGATCACTGCACCTAGTACCCTTCTTCCTCCTCTTCCTGCTTAGAAAATAGGTTCTCCGGCTTGCTCCTTGCTCCTGCTCCTAGCCCCCTACCCCTCTTCCTGCTTCTTCCTCCTCTTCTCGTTTTTAATTGAGTTGTACATGCATCAAAAGCATTCCTATTTCATATAAGCTCTGTATGTATGTAGTGCTACACCCATTTACATCTTTATGTACGAACTGCTGCACCTACATTACATATTTATCATTTGTACATATATTGCTGCTCTGCTATGAACTCAACCACTAAAATTTACTGATACATTATACTTGTACCTATACATACATTCATACATTAGTTTTTCTTGTATTGTTATGCGTTCAACTAATGTATTATCTATGTAGATGTACTTTGTAGTTTGCAATACATATAACGATATAATATACATATCATGTACTACCGACTACTGTATAATGCATATTCTATACTATGTATCATGTACCTCTAAAGCATAACATATTACATATATCATGTACTACCTGCTACTATATATTCATATACTATGTAGTATGTACCACTAGTGTATATATATCATCTATGGGCTACTTCTGTATATTACTTTATTTATCAATTGATCTGTATTTATTTATCTACTATTTGTATTTATTTATGTACCTTTTTAGGAATTAATTGATCATCTACTGCTGCCCGCCGTCTCCCTGCCTGTTACCTGCTCACCTGCCTGCTTGCCTGCCTACTCGCCTACCCTCCGACTCGCCCTCTCTCCCTGCTGACGCCTGACTGGGCTCAAACAGAGGTAATTAACATCCCCCAAAACCCTGTTTTATTACACTGCTTGATCTTTAATCACATAGACTTAATCAACATTGCTACTTGTACGATCTTAGTGATTAAAATCACTCTTTCCTAGCCCCCTCAGTAACTGATGTTCCCTTGATATGAGTGTTAATTGATCTAGCTTGCTTACTTTCCTTGTAATGCCATCTTTTATGTGCTATGACCCACTAGTCACCATTAGAGTATTAAAATGATGCAACTTGTACACTTGTTAAATTTTAATCTAAAAATCCTATGAAATGATATCACCCCACAAAATCAGTAGTCACTATTATGTCTTGTACACTCTAGAATCAAGATCTAATACTCTTATGCTATTTTAACACCATGAGACCTTTTTTGCTCATTCTAGTGGATTATTATGACCTATGATGACCTAACATGAAACCATACTCTTAATGATATGATTTTGTTGGCCTAGAAACCCATCTAAGATTTACTCATTAGGAGTAAATCTTGGATAGTCCCCAGTTTGGGACTGTTCTTGAACACCTAATCTCACTTAGGATGTAAGTGTATAATGTGTATTGGGTTTTCAAGAAAATTTCGGTAGCATTTCCCCGTTTTTTCTCTAAGTACATATGTCCTTAGAGAATAGAAAGGAAATGCTGCCAAAATTTTCTTAAAAACCCAATACACATTATACACTTACTAGTGAGATTAGGTGTTCAAGAATGGGATAGGTGGTACACATTTATTATATATAAGAATGACAACACATGTATTTGTTGGCCTAAAGTTTTAACCATGCATAAAATCTAATCTGTTAACCCTAGATGTGAAATTTACAATGTGAATGTGAACTTTACAATGTGAACATACAATGTGAATGTGAACTTTACAATGTGAATGTGAACTTTACAATGTGAATTACTTTACAATGTGAATGTGTACTTTACAATGTGAACTTTACAATTAGTGTTACTTTATAATGTGAAATTTATAATTTGAATGTGAACTTTCAGATGGCTGATCAGGACCATGCTGATGATCACCATGAGGGTGAGGACGTGCTTGCACCGCATGACAATGTAAGTTTTAAGAATATATCCCTGAGGTTTCTATCTATATGTTCATTTATAATTATATTATGTAAGTGTGTTTTTATCAAATTTTAGGTTGGTGATGTACCCGCTGAAGAAATTATAGCACTTGATGAGCAGCAAAAGAAAATTGAGAAAGTGAGGGGCATTACAATGATGAACAAGTTAATACAACAAAGGGGCAATGGACCCAAATTGGCCGTGGATTTCGATCAGGTAGGAAATCCATATGGAGTGAACCACAACTCATTTGTTTCATATCTTGGGGTTCTTACTCACAGCCATTGCAGTCCTATCCTAGAATCATGGCATAGAGTTCCTAAGGGGAAGAAAGACCACATATGGAAGGAACTATGCGTGAGTTATTATTATTTGTAATTCTATTTGTGTAGATTACTAATTTTTAGGATACTAGTTAATAGCAATTCTATTTAATTTGCAGAGCATATTTGATCTGGATGAAAAGTTGCATCGTAAATGTGTGATGCAATGTTGTGGGAGGGTCCTAAGGAACTATAGGACCAATCTCACTCGAGATTACATACGCGGTGCTGAGAATAGGTTCTTGATTGATTCCAATTCTAGACATTGATCAGTATTTCACTAACTCTACACTAATAATTTTTGTTTGTATTCTCTTTGAAAAATAAATATAGGAAGAAGGAAGCCACACATCAATGGAACTACTTGAACCCCAAAGAATGGGAGGAGTTTGTTACCCAAAGAAAAATAGATGAATTCAAGGTATTAAGTGCCACTCCCAATTTAATTAATATATGTTTTTATGTATTCACCTATTCAAGATTAACCTTTAGTATTACTAACCGAATCAATGTGCTAACTAACTAGGCTATCAGCGATGCTCAACGAGCAAGGCATGCACTGAATGTGCACGACCACACAATGGGTCCAAGAGGATATGTAGGCATTCGCCAAAGACTACATGCTGAGTCTACTCAGCCTACTGCTACTCAGGAGACTGTAGAGTCCTCTACTGCTGCTCCTACACCTCTGCCTCGTCATGTTATGTGGATAGCTGGGAGGCAAAATAAGAAGGGAGAGATACCGAAGCCCGCAACCACTGAGGCGGCTGCAAAAATGGTAAAAATAAAACTCTTAGAGTAATCTATCGATATTGATTATTATTATATTTACTTACGAATTTTTGTTGATGGTGCTTAGCGGGAGCTGCACGAGTAGATGAAGGAGGGTAAGTTCATCCCTAAGGGCACAAGGGATGAACTGACAGTTGCTCTGGGTAGCCAGAGCATCCTAGACGTGTAAGGGGTGCAGGCGCTGGTGTGGGCATCAAAGCGTTCTTTGGGCCATCCCAGCGTAAACCTGTCCCAAAAGCAGGACTTTCACAAGCTGAGGTAACTTATTCTTATTTTTGAATGTTATTGCGAAAGGGAATTCAATAATCAGAAACTAGCATTTCTTTTATCCATGTATAGGTAGATTCCTTATTTGATAGGAGAGTCGAGGAAGTAGTTGATAAAAGACTCTAGGAAGCATTTAAGAAGTGGCAGGCGTATCAGACTGCCACTCAGACAGTACCTGTGGCGAACCTCTCTTCTCCTACTCCTCGTACTGTAGAGGTTGGGAGTAATCCTATAGACCCACCTAGCACGTCCTCTGTAAGTATTTTTATGGCATATATAATAGCTAGTCTGTTCAAGATGATATGTTTGTGTATATATGCATATAACATTCTTTACGTAAATTTGTAGGGGTTGAAGCCATGCCGACTACAAAGTGAAGGATATATCATTGCAGATGCATCGGCTTACCCACCCCTTAAAGGGTGCATGTTTCATGGGAGTCCAGTACTAGATGGCATGGTACGTGTGAGCCCCATACATATACTCACTGGCTGGACGAATCTTGCACTGCCTCATGCACACCCAAATGCTGAAACACTTGGTGAGGTAGTAGGTGGAGTGATACTGTGGCCCGAAGCGGATGTCCTCTATACTGATATTGTATGATAAATTTTCATTACTTTAATTTGTTATTGTGTGTATATATATATGAGTCAATTGATATGAAATTATATATACAGGTCAAAAAGATGAGATCTGCTACATCTCAGGCTCCACCTCCTCGACTACCAAGTTGGCTTCCAGGGAACCTACACGCCTCGATAGGTCCTAATTGTAGGAGTGTGGCAGTATGGATCAACGAACATAATCCAAATTGCCCTATAAATATTACTATTCTGGAGAATGCTGCAGGTAAATCATACGATAACAATCTATTTATACAAGTTTAGCATACGTATTAATACATACGTAATAGAAGTTCTAGATATGTATTTATGCAGGTCAAACATTCGGAAACAACATATTTATACAAGATATTTTGGAGTTGTTTAGTTATGAATGGCTGAACACATCTATGATAGAGCTGTGGATATGGTGAGATTAATGCATATGGCAATCTGGTTTATACATCCATATACCTTGTTTTATATATGACAATCTGGTTTCTTATATATTAATGCATACGTAATACATGTTTTGCAGCCACTTATACAAGACATGTACATATTTTGGGTTTTCCCATGTGGGATTTTTGGTTCCATCTTTGATTAGTCTTATAGTTACAGACCCTTCTTCAGTTACTTCTTACTGCTGTGATGCTTTTGAATATTTTAGTAAAAATAATAAGACGGTGATAATAGCTCCATTCAATGTCGAGTAAGTTTACTTTGCTTGTAATTTGGACTTAAGCAAATTACATTTTTATTGCGGATATTGAGTTATTAATTTTCTACTTTTTTACCTGTAGTTCTAAGCATTGAGAATTATTAGTTATTATCCCCAAGACATTCATCGTCTATTATCTAGATCCTGCGGGGAGTGAGTTGGATGTATTATATAGACATGCAATTAAAAGGCCATTATTCTCGTGAGAAATATTTTATGTTTTTATATCTGTTAACATATGTTACTGCATTACTATTTAATTATGCAATTTAATGTGTTACATTAACATATATAGGGCTTTACAGGAGTAAAAAAAAGCTGGAGGAAAGGTCCCCAGGAAAAAAATCTGACACTCATTTGGGAGAATGTGAAAGTAATTTCCTGACTCCAATGTATATATTATTTATGTGAACTGTGCTTATTTGTATTTTTGAATATTTTGTATGTTTCAATTTATAGTGTGCCACACAAGACAACAACTGGGCATGTGCCTACTATGTGATGCGATTTATGGACCTAATCATCAAACATTATGTATAGGAAATCGATAACATACAACAGGTATTATACATAGTCTCGTTAGATAATATGAAATATATGAATCTTATTATATATTATTATAATTATGTATGTACGCCATTCTCTTTGTAGGTCTTTAAAACTGAGGACTTCAACACAGGTGCAAAGCGTTTCGATGTACATGCTCCCTATACGAGAGATGAATTAGATGCTATAAGAGAAGATTGGACAAAAGCCCTACAAAGAGTGGGAATTTTTCAATATGATTTTGCTAACAACGATGACAATGATAACAATGAATAAAGAATAACTCTGTTCTCATAATTAATTTTGTGTGAATGTGAATGAATTTTTATGAATTGTCATATGTGTGTGAAAATCATCAATACATGAATGTTTCTACATGTGTCTGAATGTGAAAAGAGATGAAATAAATGGAACTGCAGGTTGCTACTGGTTTCTACATGTGTGTGATGAAAAAATAATATGGATTAAATGTTCTTATATATGAGTGTGAATCACATATATATAATATTGTCCATCATGTTAATTTTACAGGTTTGTGGCTTGTTGTTGGCTGATATCAATGGATGTCGTAAAACCTGCAGTTCATAACTGAACTGCATGTTTCTCATCCTGCGACCAGCCACAGCAGGTCTGCAGACTGACAGAAAAAAAACATACAATAGGCGTCGGTTATTTGTATAAAACCGACGACATATAGTTACAGTGTCGGTTGCCATACTGGTAACCGACGTTAATTTCCCTAATGAGGCCAGACACCATGGCCGTGCTGGCCAACACGGCCGTGGCAGCAAAAAATAGGTGTCAGATATTTGTATACAACCGACGACATATGGTAACCGTGTCGGTTGCCCTACTAGTAACTGATGTCGATTTCCCTAGAGGCCAGACACCACGGCCGTGCTGGTCAGTACGGCCGTGGTAGAGGGTGAGATGGCGTCGGTTATCACTAATAAACCGACGCAGATAGTGCCCCAGATGGCCCCCTTTCTGTAGTGCGAAGGTATATGGCATCAGTTTCTAAGCTAATAACCGACGCCTATACCCCCCTGCTGGCGCATTTTCAGTGACGTGCGAAGGGTTGTGGCGTCAGTTTGAGAACCGACGCGTAACGGTCAGGCTTTTAGCAGCGTCCACATAGGTGTCACTTAAAAACCGACACTAAAGGTATTAAATAACCGACACTAAAGGCCGGTTATGTACTAGTGTAAGCATGATTGACCTATAGGGTAACATGCCAAGGAGGCCAATGGAGTTTTAGCTTGGTACCTACCCACATGTCATATTGGTCTTTGGTGTAATCGTGTCAACCTCTATCAATACACATGGTGAAAGCTAGCTGATGGTGACTAACTTGGTCATGAGTGACTGATTTGAGAGGAATTGTTGGCATCGATAAGTAGCCAACATACTAAATGTCCGATTGACTTATGGGTTAACCATGTGGCAAATGTAAGGAAATAAATAATAATTGACTTATAGCCTACGGAAATAGTGAACCAACCTTTGACTAGTCTACGTGCTTATGGAAAATTAATAGTGTAAGAATAGAAATGGATGAAAATTTAATTGCCCAAGGTATTAGTATGCTCCCTAACACTCATTATTGACATGTTCACCTTCAAATTCTGTCCTTATCTTGAAGGTTTGTAGTGGAAAAGGACATGCTAATTTTAGGGTTTTGGATTTGAAGCATGGAAGACTCCAATCTAGGGCTACTTTACCAATTTAAAGTCAACAAATGTAAAATAATATGACATCTCAACTTTTAATTTCTTTTATTCTTTTAGCTGCTAATAACATTTTCTCCCTATCATTTTATCTAAATCGAGAAATATTGGTGGGATCACCATCTTTTCATCATAACTAGTCAAAATGAGTGAAACATATTGAAATTCAGAAGTTTTATCGTCGAGGATAGCTTTGGATGAATTTCCAAGAGTGAAGGTCTTACATAGGTGAAAATTTGTGAGTGGGCATTTTTTCCCACCAGAATCAAACACTTATTCCTAAAATTCTATTTTTTTAGTTAACAAAGACATCACTTTCAGATTGCCCCTAATTCAATTTGTTTGCATTAATGAAAGATTTCAAATTAGTTATCTAAAATTAGTAATTTTAATTCTTATTCAAAGACAAAGTTGAAGAGCAATAAAAGGAAATTTCTTCTTTAAATAAGTAGGTGTAGTTTTGAGTATTGAGGGGTTCTTGAAACAAGTCTTGTGATTGTTGAGTATTTGAATAAAATGGAAGTTACTAGACGAGGTCCGATGCTCTATTATATATTATGTATAAAAAATATGGATTCTTGAATATGAATAAGACATATATGCAAATTCTAAATTTATAGGGAAACTCCAAAGAGGGTACATTTCTGAATCGTGATAGTTTTGGTATATTTGAAGAGATTTTGATATGCAATTTAAAATAAACAATTAGATGTCTTTGCATGATTATTGCAAATCTTGTGATGTTAATTGTAGTAGAATGCATGATTAAGAAAATAAAGATTCCAGAGTAATCTATCTGAATGAGACATAATATTATTTTGATGAATCATACATTCAACTTCGCAATGGGTCCGTTTTCGCTGAAAATCGGACCCGATCCGAAATGGACCCGGATGTCCCGGTCGGAATTAGACCCGGACTCACTAGATCGACCCGAAACCAACTAGATCCAATTGGTTTCGAAAATTATAAAATATTCCATTATAAATATCAAAACAAATATTACAATCGGGTTGGATCGGGTAGGGTATGGTATTTTTGCCAGCCTAATATATTCCACTCCAAATCTTAACAAGCTATCCTGCTTTCCACTTTCTGTTTCACGAATCAAGCGAAATTTCCTCCGACTATTTTCCTTCCATTTTACCTTTTCCATCCAATCACCCTCCTAAACAGTTCTCTATCGGATACACGGCTGCCGTGTGCCCTGACCCCTTTTTTAGCGGGTTATTCTCGCGCTTTCAACCGGCTGCGAAAGTGCAGCTTTACCATTTTCGTTGGACAGATGCGCGCCGGCGCCAAGTTTACTACCCTGTTGAGACCGAAAATTTAACCTTGGAAGTATATATCTAAAAGAGACCCGCAATAGGTAATTACAAGTTGCAATCTGCGGTAAACAAAACTGGCCAATCACAACGCGAGGACGCAGCCTTGGTTCTCACCGCACTACAAATAATCCCCACTTGATACTAACGCCACCATCAATCGTACCCGCCTTCTCATACGCACCGTCTTCGTCGTCAACTCGTCATTGAATCCCTTTCTCTGCGTTCATCTCATTGGTCGTCTTTAGGCGAAGCATAGCAAACATGAGCAGCGACGAAGCTCCTTCGGCCAAAGGTGGGCGTGGGAAGCCCAGGTCCAAGCCAGTCTCTCGGTCACAAAAGGCCGGGCTCCAGTTTCCAGTTGGTAGGGTCGCCCGTTTCCTCAAGGCCGGTAGGTACGCCCAGCGTGTCGGCTCCGGCTCCTCTATCTACCTTGCCGCTGTCCTGGAGTACCTTGCTGCCGAGGTAGGTCTTTCATTCCCATGTACATACCTTTACCCTCTGATGCCGATTCTGTTGCTGGTTAATCTGATGTGTGGATGTGTTCCTGCCTTTTCAGGTCCTGGAGTTGGCCGGCAACGCGGCGAGGGACAACAAGAAGACCAGGATCATTCCGCGGCACATACTGTTGGCCGTCAGGAACGATGACGAGTTCAGCAAGCTTCTCGGCGGCGTCACCATCGCCAACGGTGGTGTGCTCCCCAATATCCACCAGACATTGCTGCCGAAGAAGCGCCCTGGAAAGGAGAAAAGCGACGTCGTTGGCTCTGCATCCCAGGAGTTTTAAGGAGCATTAAGTCAGCTGGTGGTTGTCACGTGCGGGGGATGATGGTGCGAGGTTCTACATTGTTAAATGTTGTCCATAGGATTATGGGACCGTACCATTTGTTTTTTTGATTTGTCTGATCATGGAAGGGGTTTCTTTCACCAAGCGGTGGGATTTAGGGGGGGTTTCCATGTACAATTTTTGATTTTATTACCAACTTATTTGAAAAAGGTACTTTTTGAATAGTGGAAATAAGATTAGTCAGTATCTCTCCTCTGGTTTGCATAGTAGCAGATAGATGTTGCTGCTGTTTATCTTGATTTTTCATGGAATGAAGAGGCAGTTTTCTACTTTGCCATTAAGCATCGATGGAAGACTGCCTTGTTCCATTTCCAGGAGTATTAACTGTCGTTATATCCTCTTTCCCCAGTTCAATTGATGCTGTTATAAAACAGTTCTACGCTTCTAAATGTAATCAAGGCGTGATAAACAACTTCATCAAGATAGTCCATTTTGTTTCTTAAGATTATGAAT
Source organism: Alisma plantago-aquatica (assembly GCA_963693085.1). NCBI lineage: Eukaryota > Viridiplantae > Streptophyta > Magnoliopsida > Alismatales > Alismataceae > Alisma > Alisma plantago-aquatica. The sequence continues at coordinate 1,115,415,895 of OY856409.1, read as the reverse complement.
TGAAACACACCAATATAAAGCAGTCTGCAAATTTTATCAATGCTGACAATCATTTAACAATACGAGCAGTTCTTGTGGGAAGCACATTTCATGGCTCAACACTAGTACAAAAGTGATGAGTGGGCGCCGCTAAAAGTTACCATAACCTTTCTGTCACAAAAAATGCGCCTATAAGGGCACTATAGACGTCAGTTATTTAATAAAACAAACACTATATCCAGGTCAAAAACGTTGGCGTTTCATAAAAACCAACACTATATAACCCTTCCCGTCACTAATAAAACGCATTAGCAAATGCACCATCAGCGTCGGTTTTTATATATAATCGACACCCATAGCCACATAGACGTCGGTTTTTGGCTAATAACTGACGCTGTATGTCTTTGTTATCAGTTTTATACTAATAATCGATGCCTATTTTATGATTTTTTTTCTTATCAGTTTGTAGGCCTGTTGTATGTTGGTCAGCAAGATGCAGAACCTGCAGTTCAGTTTTGAACTATAAGTTTACAACATTCATTGATATCAGCCAACAACAAGCTACAAACTTGTAAAATTAACAAGATGGACAACAATTTATGATTACACACATATATAAGCACATTTAATTGATATTATTTTTCATCACACACATGTAGAAACAAGTAGTTCCATTTCAAATTTCCTCCATTTTCACACACATTTAACAACATGCAGTTCTATTCATTTCATCTCTTTTCACATTCAGACATATGTAGAAACATTCATATATTGATCATCTTCACATTCACATATATTACAATTCAGAAAAATTAATTCAAATTCACATAAAAATAATTATGAGAACAAAGTTTAGAAATATCATTCTTTATTCATCATCGTCATTATCACCATCACTATCCCAATCATATTTAAAAATTCTCACTACTTGTAGGGCTTTTGCCCATTTTTCTCTTACATTATCTAAAATCTTCCCTCGTATAGGGAGTATGTACATCTAATAACTTTCCACCTATAGTCAAGTCAGTTTTAAACACCTGCAAAAAGAATGACGCATATATATAATTAATAATATATAATAAGATTGATATATTTCATATTATCTAATGGGACTATATATAATAACCTTATGTATGATATCGATTTTCATTGCGACATGTTTGATGATTAAGTCCATAAATCGTATCGCATAGTATGTGCGCCCAACCGTTGTCTTGTGTAGTACACTATAAATTGAAACATACAAAATATTCAAAAATATAAATAAACACAGTTCACATAAATAATATATACATTGGAGTCGGGAAATTACTTTCACATTTCCCAAATTAGTGGCTGATTCTTTTTCTTGAGGACCTTTCCTCCAGCTCTTTTGAACTCATGTAAAGCCCTACATGTTAATGTAACACATTAAATTGTATAATTAAATAGTAATGTAATTACAGATTTTAACGGATATAAAAAATATGAAATACCCTCACGTGAATAATGGCTTTTTCGTTGTGTGTCCATATAATGTATTCAATTCATTCACCGCAGGATCTAGATAATAGACAGTGAACGTCTTGTGGGCAATAACTAGTAACTCCCAATGCCTACCACTACAGGTAAGAAATGTTAAAAAGTAATAACTCAAAATCCACAATAGAAATGTAATTTTCTTAAGTCCAAATTATAAGCAAAGTAAACTTACTCGACATTGAATGGAGCTATTATCACCGTCTTTTTTTTACCAAAATATTTAAAAGCAGCACAACAGTATGAAGTAGCTGAAGAAGGGTCTTTATCTACAAGACTAATCAAAGATGAAACCAAAAATCCCACATGGGAAAATTAAAAATATGTACATATCATGTGTAAGTGGCTGCAAAACATGTATTACGTATGGATTAATATATAAGAAACCAGATCACCGTATATAAAATAATGTATATGGATGTATAAACAAGATCTCACCATATCCATAGCTCTATCATAGATGTATTCATCCAATCATAACGAAACAACTCCAAAATATCTTGTATAAATAGCTTGTTATCGTATGATTGACCTACAACATCCTCCGGAATAAAAATATTTATAGGGAAATTTGGATCATGTTCGCCTATCCATATTTCCATAGCCCTACAATTAGGACCTAACGAGGCGTGTAGGTCCCTTGGAAGCCAACTTGGTACTTCAGGAGGTGGAGGTAGAGGCCGAGATGTAGCGGGTGTCTTTGTTTTGACCTGTATATATAATTTCAGATCAATTGACTCATATATACACACTAACAAATTAACATAATGTAAATTTACCATACAATATTAGTATAGACGACATCCGCTTTGGGCCACATTATCACTCCGCCTTCTACCTCACCAAGCATTTTAGAATCTGGGTGGGCGTATGGCAATGGAAGATCCCTCCAATTGGGGAGTACATGTATCGAGCTCACACGAACCGCACCAGCTGGTACTGGAGTCCCATGAAACATGTCCCCTAAAAGGGCTGGGTAAGCTTGTGCTTCTGCAATGATATATTCTTGAATTTTTAGACGGCATGGCTTCAACATCTATAAATTTACGTAAAGAATGTTATATACATATATACATAAACATATCATATTGAAAAGACTAGCTACTATATATGTCATAAAAATACTTATAGCAGACGTTCTAGGTGGTGGGTCTACATGATTACTCCCAACCACCTCTACAGTAGGAGAAGAGCGGCACACTACAGGTACTGTCTGAGTGGTAGGCTGAGACGCATGCCACTTGCTAATTGCTTCATTGAGTCTCTTATCAAGTCCTTCCTCGACTCTCCTATCAAGTGCTTCCTCGAATCTCCTATTAGTTAACTCATCTACCTATACATGGATAAAAGAAACACTAGCTTTTGATTATTGAATTCCCTTTCACAATAACATTATAAAAAAAGAACATGTTACCTCAACATTTGATAGTCTCGCTTTTGGGACAAATTTGCGATGTGATGGCTCAAAGAACGCTTTTATGCCCACACTAGCGAACACGTCCAGGATGCTCTGAGTTACCAAGAGCAACTGTCAATTCATCTCTTGTGCCCTATGGGATGAACCTGTCTTCCTTCATCTGCTCGTGAAGCTCCCACTAATCGCCATCAACAGAAATTGGTAAGTAAACATAATAATAATAAATATCGATTGCTCTAAGAGTTGAATTTTACCATTTTTGCAGCCGCCTCAGCAGTTGCGGGCTTCATTATTATTTTGCCTCCCAGCTATCCACATAGCATGGCGAGGCAGAGGTGCGGGACCAATAGTAGTGGACCCTACAGTCTCCTGAGTAGCAACAGACTGAGTAGTAGACTCAGCCTGTAGTCTTTGGTGAAAGCCTACATAGCCTCTTGGACCCATTGTGTGGTCATGCACATTCAGTGCACGCCTTTCAATTTGAGCATCGCTGATAGCCTTGTTAGTAAGCACATTGATTTGGTTAGTAACACTAAAGGTTAATCTTGAATAGGTGAATACATAAGAACGTATATTAGTTAAATTGGGAGTGACGCTTAATACATTAAATTCATCTATTTTTCTTTGGGTAACAAACTCCTCACAGTCTTTGGGGTGCATGTAGTTCCAATGCTCACTGGCTGTCTTCTTCTTAAATTTATTTTTTAAAGAGAATACAAAAAAAAATATTAGTCTAGAGTTAGTCAAAAAGTGATCAATGTGTAATATTAGAAATCAATCAAGAGCCTCTTCTCAGCATCACATATGTAATCTCAGGTGAGATTTGTCCTATAGTTCCTTAGGACCCTCCCACAACGTTGCATCACACATTTACGATTCATATTTTCATCCAGATCAAATATACTCTACAAAATAGAATTGCTATTAACTAGTATCCTAAAAATTAGTAATCTACAAAAATAGAATTGCAAATAATAATAACTCACGCATAGTTCCTTCCATACTAAGTCTTTCTTCCCCTTAGGAACTTTATGCCAAGATTCAAAATTAGGACTACAATGGATATGAGTAAGAATCCCAAGATAAGAAATAAACGAGTTGCGGTTCACTCCAACTGGATTTCTTGCATGATCAAAATCCACAGCCAGTTTGGGTCCATTGCCCCTTTGTTGTAGTAACTTGTTCATCATAGTGATGCCCCTCACTTTTTCAATTTTTTTGCTGCTCATCAAGTGCCTCAAGTTCTTCAGGGGGTACATCATCAACCTAAAATTTGACAAAATAAACACACTTACATGATATAACTATAAATGGACATACAGATAAAAATATATGATATATTTTTAAAACTTACATTGTGAGGCAGCACATTGATATCCTCACCCTCACGGTAATCATCATCATGGTCATCATGTTCATGCTCATCCATATGAAAGTATCATTAAAAAATCAAACATTTAGCATTTGACATAACTAGAAGATAGTAAAACATTGTAAAGTTCACATTCATTAAAATAAAACACTTAAAAAATATAAGCATGCATGCCTCTAATATTGCGATATTTTATCAATTAACAATCCTTCATTGTGATCTCTGCGCACATACAAGTCATCATTAGCTTCAATATTTGGTGGTGTTGGGAAACCAACTGAGAATGGACTGGAGTCATCATACTTATCATAGTACTCTTCTTCATCTATAGAATCTTCAATGAACTGTCTTTTACCATGATGAACAACCTACCATTTATCATTTGTAGGATCATCGATATAAAATACTTGTTTCTCCTGTGATGCCAATATGAATGGTTCACCCTTCTCGCCAATCTTTTCAAAGTCCACTAATGTGAAACCCAATTCATCCACTATAACTCCTTTGGTGTTATCATCCCAATTATATTTGAAGAGCGGAATTCTAAAATCTACGTATTCAAACTCTCATATGTCTTCAATGATACCGTAATATGACATTTTAGCTTCACGTGGACTCTTATTCTTTGCACTTGCAAAAACAATGAAGATGCGTGAAGGGTGACCCCACTGTTTTGGATGACACTCTTATCATCTTGACGCTTTGTGTAATATGAGAATCCATTTATGTCAAACCCTTCATAAGACATAACATTCAATTTTGGTTTAAAGGCGAGGCATTTGATAGTTTCAGTAAGATTATCTGGTGTTTGAGATAGTTGATGTAAGACTTTATTTTCAAATCACTTAATAAATGTTTTGTTATGCTCTCTAGCAAGCCACATTGAATTGGCTTGATGATATTGTCTCTTAATGAAATTGGTATGTTCCTCAATATAAACACTCACTTCGTCGATGTTGTGTAAAATATACAAGTGACCTTGTTCCAACTGCTCACGACTAATTACTTTCATCCGTGATCCCAAAATTCCTTTGCCAAAATGCTTCTCAATATTCTTATCATTAACAGGAGCGTCATTACCAATTAGAAAGTCATTGCGAAAATCCATAATCTCTCTCGCCACATAACCCTCAATAATACTCCCTTCAGGCTGATAACGGTTTTGAACATCACCTTTAAAAACACTCATGTATCATTCAAAGGGATACATCCAATGCAAGAAAACTAGTCCTAACATTTTCACTTCCCTAGTAAGTGGAAAATAAGATGTACCACGATATCAAAGAATGAAGGAGGAAAATACATCTCAAGTTGACATAGGGTAACAACCACTTCTCTTTGCAATTTATCGAGAGTATCATGGTCAATAACTTTGCAGCACAGACTGTTGAAAAAGAAACAAAGTCTAGTGATTGCAAACCTTGCATGCTTCAATAATATAGATCGAATTGCCATGGGCAATATTTGTTGCATTAGAGTGTGACAATCATGAGATTTAAGACCTATCAACTTTAGATCTTTCATTGATACCAATCTACGAATGTTGGATGAGTATCCCTATGGCACCTTAACATTTACCAAGCATTCACAAAAAGCTTTCTTCTCCTTTCTAGACAACATGTAACAAGAAGGAGGTAAGTATGTTCTCCGATACTACTAATTACTTCTGTTAAATATGTCTTTATTCCCATTTCACGTAGGTTCATTCTGGATTTTATCCCATCTTTAGTCTTACCTGGTATATTAAACAGAATACCAATGACGCTATCTTAGACATTTAGGAAGATCCTAAAATATTGACTTCTTCTTGAATAAAGATTTGTCACTCTGTGAGGCCATGGTACATTGTGATCTCTTACCAAATTTATTAGCAAAGTCTTTTACTCTTTTATAAACAACCTCCCCTGGTATAGGTTTAGGTGCACTCTGTTCCTCATTGCGTCCATTGAATGCTTTACACAACCTATGATACAGATGGAATTTTGGAAGAAACCTTTGATGACCAAGATATACAGTCTTTCCGCCATATTTTAGTCATATTGAATAAGTGTTCTCTTCACATATAGGACACACTTTAGATCCTTTGACACTATATCTAGAAAAATTCCCATATGCTGGAAAGTCATTAACTGTGCAAAACAACATAGTGTGCAAATGAAATGTCTCTCTTCGTGAAGCATCACAAGTCATCACACCTTCACCCCAGAGTTTCTTTAAGTCATCAATCAGAGGTTCAAGATAAACTTTGATATAATTTTCAGGTTGTTTAGGGCCCGATATCAACAACGACAACATAAAGTACTTATTTTTCGTACACAACTAGGGAGGAAGATTGTATATAACAAGCATAACTGGACAAGTGCTATGTTGGCTGCTCAATGTCGCATACAGATTCATCCCATCTGTACAAAGCCCAAGTTTTAGATTCCTAACTTCTTCACCAAATTTAGGATACAATATATCAATCTTCTTCCACTGTGGGGAATCAGACGCATGTCGTAGGATCCCATCATTATTTTTCTTAACATCTGCATGCCACTTCAAATTCTTTGCATCTATCGAATCAACAAACCACTGTTGAAACTGTGATATTATAGGTAGATACCACATCACCTTGGTAGGAGAACCAATTTTGGACTCCCCCGAAGTCATCAATTTATACCTTGACGCACCACATTTTGGACAATCTTTCAAATCCACATAGTCCTTTTGAAATAATACACCAATCATTCGAGCATGCATGTATCTTCTTGGCCTCCATTCCCATTGGTCACAACAATTTCTTTAACTGGTATGTTGAGATTGGCAACTCGTTTCCTTCAAGAAGAATTTCTTTCAACAAAGACAATAATGACGTGAAGCTTTTGTCACTCCATCTATTGTTAGATTTTAGCTTATACAATCTCAACACATCGCTAAGCCTCATAAACTTAGTACAACCTGTGTATAACGGTATCTCAGCATCATGCACAATGTTTCTAAACATGGGAGGTGGATTGGTGTGCTCTACCCCACAACTATCCAGCATCGCATCAACAATGTCTACTGGAACTGGTTCATTCACATCTACGTCATCAGAGGCAATTTCTTCTTCCAAACAAGCACTACTATCGACATTCGCTAATTTCATGTTTAAAATCTCTCCATGCCAGTGCCATTTTGTATAGCCTTGTACAATCCCGTTGCACATGACATGACTTTTGATTTCTTCACCAATGCTGACTTTCAAGTTGTTACCGCAATGCCTACATGGACAGTAGAACCTATCTCTAGGTTGTTTCCAATGTTCCTCGGCAAATCTAATAAACTGATCAAGATCAGAAATAAACTCTAGGGTGTAACGATTTGGAATGGACATCCATGATCTATCCATTCTTTGATCAAAGAGAAAATAAGTATATATTAGGGTTTAGGGTTAAAAGATTAGGGTCTAGGGTTAAGAGATTATGCTACCGAAATTTTCTTGAAAACCCAATACACATTATACACTTACATCCTAAGTGAGATTAAGTGTTCAAGAACAGTCCCAAACCAGGGACTATCCAAGATTTACTCCTAATGAGTAAATATTGGACGGGTTTCTAGGCCAACCAATACATGTATTGTCATTCTTATACCTACAATATGTGTACCATCTATCCCATTCTTGAACACCTAATCTCACTAGTATGTGTATAATGTGTATTGGGTTTTCAAGAAAATTTCAGTAGTATTTCCCCGCTGTTATCCAAGTACATATGTACCTAGTGAACAAACGGGAAAATGCTGCCGAAATTTTCTTGAAAACCCAATACACATTATACACTTACATCTTAAGTGAGATTAAGTGTTCAAGAACAGTCCCAAACCGGGGACTATCCAAGATTTACTCCTAATGAGTAAATCTTGGACGGGTTTCTAGGCCAACAAATATATGTGTCGTCATTCTTATACCTACAATCCTAGTTTCGTCATTCATATCCTAGTTCTTCAAGTTAGGGTGATTATTGATGTCTTTAGAAGCATGATTGGCAATCTAGGGAAAAGTTCATCATTTACATTCCAAGCATGTCACATGAGTGCATTAGAGTTCATCATTAATCAAGAAGGGTGATTAGGATTCTCAATATACTCAACAAGGAAACAAGTTACCAATTTCACAGTTAGGAGGGTAGAGATACCCTACAATCTAGATCTAATGGTTCATAATGAGCCTGTGATAAAATATTGAGCTTGACACACTACCTAAGGATGGAACTTAGTCCAATATGATTTAGATCTACTACATCATCATCTAATTAGGTTTATTTGTCTATACTTATTCACTCTTTTCCCTGCTATTATTACATATAGCTAGGGTTAATTACCTGATTTACTTCAAATTTGGTAGATTTGCTAATTGGACTATGAAGAACACAAAATTATAATTAGATTCTAGGTTATGTGATTCATAATATTAGATACCTAGGGTGATTAATGAATTAATAATTATTCGAGAGGACTTAGATTACCAAATTGTATAAGAGGCTATAATATATCACTACATATTCATATACCAAGTAATGGAGAATAGATGAACACATATGGAGTAAATTGATATAAAGTAACATAGCATATATAAGTATAACAAGTAATTAAGTACTAATAAAGTAGTTACTAACTTAGTTTGACAATACACAGATAGTAAATATGTAAATTCATAACTATAACACGTCAATAGCTAGTAATAATTAGCAACAGTTATACTATTTATCTATAAAAGTCGTAATTAATTAGCATAACATCTAATAACTAACTAGATTATAACTGTATGTATGAATCAAAGAGTTACTCTAACTTCTGCAAAGAATAAAGAGGTATGTATAAGTATTGTACATGAATACAATAATATGATTAATGTAGTAAGTATAGAATTAGATACATAAAGTTAGTTTTTATATGTTTTGTAGAGAAGCACATTACACCTGCCACAACCAAAACCCCCATCACCCCCGCCCACCTGCACTACCAACCGCCAAAATGCCCTCCACCCTAGCTAATAAGTCGCCACTTGATGCAGGCTACCCCAAGAACAAGAACTGGAAATGAGGGACAACTTACCGATAATATCCGACAGTGTTGAGCAGGCGGCGACATTGAGCACACAGGTAGGCAGCGACGACGGCGTTCAGCACACAGGCAGGCGGCGGCGGTGGCGTTGAGCACACATGCAGGCGGCGGCGTTGAGCAAGCGGCGGCGGTGGCGTTGAGCACACAGGCAGGTGGCAGCGTTGAGCACATGAGCAGGCGGCGACGTTGAGTAGACGAGCAGGCGGCGGCGGTTGACAAGCGGTAGATCGAGTAGAATCGTCAGAGACCAAACCGTGTTTCGCGATGAAATAGAGAATGGGGAAGAGTCTGTTTTGCGGGGGCTATTAAGTTAACAATCGTCGTCGGTTGTTTCAGAAACTGACACCTAAGATACAAAAGCATCGGTCACCACATAAAAACCGACACCTATGTTCAATCATAGTCGTCCGTTTCAACTAAAAAACCAACGTCTATCTACATATGCTGACAATTTTTTTTCTTGAATTACAATTTTAGTCGTCGGTTGCCAAGCAAAAACGGCGCCAATTGGGCAACCTAAACCCTAAAAATTTTTGCGGGGACATCGCACAAAAACACATCGGCATCAGTTATTGCAAGAAAACCGACGACAAAAGTGGGCCCGATTTCTGTCTCGTGAAAAATCTTTAGTCGTCAGTTATTTGGTAAACAACCGATGCCGTATGTGAAATTTTGGAGGTAATTTTTTTGCACTGGAAAAATTGGATTTGACGGGCGATTTTAGGCACCAGTTTCTTATTTCACAACCGACGCTAAATAGAAAGCAATACCCATGTCTGGCCGGTCTTCACATATAGATGTCAGTTTGTGTCTTCAGTCGACGTTGTAGGATTTAGGCGTCAGTTTTTTGGATACAACCGACGCCTCTAAATGTGACGTTATAAGCGATTTCTATAGTAGTGCTAATAAAATGAGTACACATTTTTAACATGGTAATATGATCAAGATACTTCCAACATGTATAAACTGGGTATTACATATGACCCCTACAAGCTTACATATCCTCTACATGTGACATGAATAACTTATTTATAAATGATATAATATGAAAATTCATTCAACATTTGTCTAATTTCTATGCACAACAAAACCAAACATGGGTAGTGACCAACAATTGAGGATAAATAAAATAAAAACATTGATGAGTGCCCAAAATGCCATCTTCCTCTCAATTCTTGCTCCCAGATAGAAACATTGTTGTTCCATCGGTGATGCTACAACATCTATCTCTAGGAAGATAGCTTCCTAGATGCAAGAATAGAAGAGAGTGGTGGGTGGGGGTAATTTATAGTCCCGCGCCCACCTATTATTTTCTCACACAATGTTTAGTTTTAACTAACATTGTGCAGGTCTAGAGGTTATTGGCTATTGCAGGCCTAGAGGTTGGGGTTGTGGATGTTGGTGTAGATGATGTGCTCTATATCCGTACTCAAATTTATTGCTAATTGAAATGTGGGCATTCATCTACAACTCCAATTTTTATTCTATTAAAGTGGACCAAAATATCTTTTCTGTCTAATTTTGCTCTCTTATGATTCATGTAAACAAGTAAGGTTGCTTATACTTGCAGCATGTTGAGGTGACTCTATTTTGAAGTTTTAGGATGATGAAGTCAAACTCAATGATTAAAAAGAGTGGTTTACAAGTGTTTGGATAATGTATTCTACTTTAAGGTAACATATCTGTCTTTTAATATTTAAAAATCCAAACATAGGAGTGAAAATATAATTTCACTTTATCTTCTCATTTTGTCTTATTTTGATTTAGTTTTATTGAATTTTTTGATGATTGGATTAGATATATCAAACCAAGACAAGACTGTCAATGCAGACACATGATTCGATATAAGTTCACAACAAACAACATAAAAAAGTAAGCACGTGAGTACCCAAGAACACTAGAAAGGGGGTTGAGATCCCCAATAAACAATCTACAAATTGGGGATAAGGTATCCAACACACATGGCAACCTAGGGAAAAAGGAACAAGAACAATAAATGTTTGTGATTGTGTTGGTGGGATCTCCTTAGGACAACTAACATAGTCATAGGGTTAAACTAGCATCTAGCCAACAAAAGAAACCACCAAAATGTTAAATAGACCAGCTAGACCAGAATGAATTAAACAACCATCAAACAAAATCACAAGGTCATTAGGTCGTCATAGGGGAAGATCAAATTATGATCAACCTCAAAGTTAGTCACACCCTTCATAGTCAACCATCATCATCCTACTTGATGGAGAAGGCACATGGACCAGCCTTGATCTTCAGAGCAGAGGAAGCATTGCCTAAACTAAATATAGTTTTGTAAAAAATATTGTAAATATTAACAATAGTTATGTTTCTTTGGTTTGTTTTGTTATCAAAGTAGTACTGGTTCTGCTCAAGATGGATACTAGTCAAGCAAAGCCTGAGTTGTGGCAAAAAACATCATCAAGACAAGCTTCTTTATTGAATAGAATGTCAAGAGTGTGATCAAATTGAGCATTATCATTAAAAGTTTCAATTAAGAATTGAGGACAAATAAATTTGACGAGGGGGAAATTGAAGAGATATGACTCGTCTCCATTAAGGAAAGATGAAAAAAGCCAAATGAATGGTCCAAAAGGACCACATTGTATATGACTCGTCTCCATTAAGGAAAGATGAAAAAAAGCCAAATGAATGATCCAAAAGGACTACATTAAACCAATCACCAATTAGTTTAGCATGACCTATCACCTCAAAAGTAGAATGTATAACATTTTTAAGCATTTAATGCATAAAAATACAACATGTGGAGAGAGATATGGCCAAAATGGATAATAGATTACATGTTTCTTTGATTATGTGCTTCCCACCCAAGATAAGTATGTGTGTAGCTCGTAATGAGGTCGGCACAAGCAATTTATCATGCATGATACCAAATCATCCAATCCATTGGAATAATTGTGCATTTTTAGTTTTTGTTCTTTTAAGAGCACACTAATTTAAGGACAACATCCATATAGAAAAGTTTAGTAGTTTTGTATATAACTACATTGGAATAATATTGGGAAATGTGCCCTATCAAGGACATGACTAGAAATTTGTATTAGGCCAGGTAAAATATTTTCCAAGGAGATGTGCCCTATCAAGGAAAATGTGCCCTATCAAGGAGATGTTATAATATTTTCCACAACATGACAACCTTTGATTAAGTATCACAAAAACTGCATTTTTTATCTAATTTGTATCCAAGGGGAAGTCTTATTATATTATTTATTTTTGACAAATTATAACCAAGTACAAGCATCATTTTTAATAACAGTGGCTTCCACCTTATTGAACATTCAATGAGAAAATATTGATGATATCACATTTCCTCATTTTCTTAGGATGACATAAAACTACCCAATTGACTAGGAGTATCTTTCTCTTTTTTACAATCACATAAGAGCATTTTCCTAAAGCGATCTGTAATATTTTCTATATGTCATGGAAGAAGAATAAGCTAATAAAGTATGAGGGGATAATAGTAAAGGAAACATAGATGGGAGTAAGTAAACTACTTATGTTGATAAATTTCATGCACCAAGAGGCTAACCTCTTAGTCATTTTATCCAAAATGTATTTCCCGACCTGAGAGTATGATTTGCGTGGTGAGAGACACAAACCATGGTATATTGGAATGGTTCTTATAGACATTGCATCATGGCACAATATTTCATCATGCCAAAAATGGAAACGTGAATGTATCAGAGTGATTTATGGTAGTTTACTTTAAGTCATGAACGGTGCTAAAGAATACCAAGAATTATAGGGTAATTTAAGATTTTATTCTTAGAGTTCATTCAAAACTCCAGTGCAAAACATATAGGCATGAATGGTAGTGATGATAAATTTTTTTTAGGTGATAAGATAACTTTTTTTGAGGTCATTTATGCTTCTAAAATAACCAAAAGGAGAGCCAATTATTAAAATTGACGTGTGGCTAGTTCTTATACATTTATGTATTTAGTTAACCAATTATTTGGGAACTTTTATCCTCTCATGAAAGGGATAAAAAAGTGCCAATTCAAGTTAATCAAAATCCTTATTAAAGTTAACTTTGATAGTTAACATAATTTTTATGTTGTTGATATATATGTAAAACCCCTTTTCCATAATATATGCATCTTGAATGCATATGCTTTCCTGGAAGACAATTTATTCAACACTAATTTTGTCAATGTGCAACCATCTGAAAGAAGTAAAAACATGGCAATAATATTGTGGGAGTTGTTAATGAGGCTAATAGGCCTACATCAACTAATTAAAGTTGGGTAGTCAAACTTTTTGATCAAGTTTGTGTGAGCGTCATTAAATATGAGATGTCATGTGAATACAAACTCCACATATGAATATGGTCGTAGATGTTGTATATAGGGTTTTGATAGTAACCCAGATGTGTAGGTGAGTGACATATAAGCAATACTTGATCTCGAAGACTTGTCAACCCCCTAACTAAAGACAATATTTTTTATACCATACTATGTGAATGGCATAGTAAGGAGAATACGCTTCTCAATGGTATTCTCATAAAATTTTCTCTATCCCAAATTGAAGTATTTTAGAGAAAGATTTGTGGTTATAGATAAGCTTTGTGGATTGATTTGTTACTTTACGTATGATCTTAGCTTGATTGTGAGTTAAGATGTGATAAAAGGTGAGGATGTGCACATTTATGTGCAATATATGGCTGTTACAAACATGATGAAAATATTTTGTGTTTATGCTCCCATCCTTGATCCACTTTCCTTAGAGTTCTATTTCTTGGTATATTAATAGTTGTTGGATACCATTTATTTTGAGGCTAATTGTAAGATGGTCAATGTTATTACGTGCCTTCATGTCTAAAAGGGCCTTTAGTTTCTCCACAAGGACTTCTTGAATATTACCAAAGGTAAACTTTTTTGAAAGGTTAACCATTTTTCAAAAATCTTTGAGGTTTGTGAAGAAATTTTTAAAGGGGTTGCTAGTCTCTCACAAGGATCAAAATTAAAAGCAATGATCCTATATTTGTTGTGTGTGTACAAAAATATTTTAACCCTAAAGGGTATGGGTTTATAGGGGTAAAAATGGTGCTCAATGTATCATCCCACCCAGTCAAATCCAAGAAATAGTTGAGTAAGGCCCATGTCAAACATCTTCTGTAACACCCCACTTGTAAAAACATACACAACATAGACTGGAAGCATATATTGCATTTACTTCAAGGGAATGCCACAATCATGATATTCATTGCATAAAAATAGAGTTCATATATAAACTATCATATGATAAAGATAACATTTCTCATACTCAAGTCCTCAAAATAACTCACACATAAACCAAACTAAACTATCACACGATAAAGATAACAATTCTCATACTTAAGTCCTAATGGGAGTAAGTCAACCACTTATGTTGAGACCTCTAATGAGTGTATTCATACCCATGTTTACATATTGTTTTACTTGCTTTTTAGGGGATGTTGTGTTTCTATTTCCTAGTTTTAGCTTCATATTCACTCAACTACAATTATCTTTCCTTTTCTAAACTTTAATGCATTTTATATACATTTTATGCAGAACCAACCAAAATTGTACGACAATGCCTAGATGGACGATCAATCCCTCACAATTCTATGACTCAAGGGAAGGAAGGGCTGAAGCTTTCCATTTGATCACCTTCAAACCACCTAGTCAAGTGACCGAATATGCCATTCTCCTGACTCGAGCCACTCTCTACCTGGAATCTTCCAGATTCTGCAGTTCTGATGCACACTCCCAACATCCAGTGCATTCTGATTCACCCCTTGCTGGTCCGCCAGAGAACCGGACGTGAGGTCCAAATTGAGTAACCCACATGAGTCACCTGTTGGACCGAGTACAAGCCATGCAATTAGATGCATTCAACCACAAGCATTCACCTTTAGGGTTTTGGCAATGAGGAATGCATCTATAAAAGGGAACCCCTATTGTCCATTTTAAAGGGTCTCTGATAAGTGACTACAAGCCACATTGCACTATACAAACACTAGTGGGAGCGAGGAGGTGGCAGGTGCAGTGGAGAAATTGGTCTTCCTACACCAGGCGTTATGTCCCTCTCCATCGTTCTATCTATCTTTATGCTATTGTCCCTCACCATGAGCGAGTAAATGTTTGTGCTGGGGCATGTGGACTAGCCCCATCTACATGTAATTTATTCTATCTTGTATCTAGACTCTACAATAGAGTTGATAACTAAAGTATCATTCTACTTATTTCCTAGACTTGCAAATTGATGACTTGCTTCACATATACGTTACAATCATAAATATGCATGTTTTTGTGAGCGTGATTAAAACACCTGAACAATCTTATTACCCCCCTTGAGGTGTCAACAAGGGATAGTGAGGTGATTGGGCTACGATCTGCTACGTGCCAAGGATGGTCTCTCATAAGTAAGGGAGTCCAGTTGGAATGAAATAGGAACTTGGGTGCCGAGGGCGGTCAGCTATAAGGGAGTTTAAGTCAAGTGAAGACCTATATCCCGTGAGGGTGCATCAGCTAAAAATCTATTAAGTAACTTCCATTGATTAGTTAGATCTTGTTAGGGTAATTACACAAGCAGTGGTAGAGAAACCCCATGCCCTGGTTCTCTTTATTATTTGTTATTTACTTCTTTGATCTGTGTTGCTTTCGAATACAATTTAATTTAATCAATCTTTCAACTTCTCAGTGATAAATATTACTCTTAATACTTCTAAATCTATATAACTACTTAACAAGATTGTACTTTGGGTTTGATTCTAAAGTATACTGCAATAAGGCTTCCGTTTGTATGAGGTGGGGAATTAGTGCACTATTTTTGGTTAAACCTAAAAGTTATTTTTTAGGAATTTTCTTGGTATGACATTTGGAGCCCCATAAAAAATTGGCACCATTTCCGGGGACGATGGTAGTTTGATATTTTCAGAAGTATATGTGTAATTAGGGTTTTTATTTTTTCTTTTCTTGATAATATTGAAAATATTATAGAATGAGACGCACCACTTATGATCGTCCTGCCTCTTTTTAGGTACTCCTAGCATATGCGAAGATCCAAAAGTATTGATTCAAGATTATTATTCGATCCTGAAATTGAGAATACCCTCAGAAAGATTCGCAAGGAGAAGACCATGTGATGTAGTAGATGCATACACAATTATCCAAGCGTGTACCGATGCAACTATTGCGGTCCAACAAGAATTACTTACCACAGAAGCTAGAGAACTGATGAAAGCTGAGTTCAAAACTAATCTAGAAGCAGCCCAACCGCGGAATGCGTGAAGGAACTACAATATTTTTCATCCCTAAGGGCACTGACTTAACTCATCCAATTCAATCTCTAGGTGACCCCGTCAAGATTAGAGCCCAATGGGTTAACCTATTGTAAAAATCCACCTTACAAGAAGGATTGGAGATGATTGTCGGGAGCATCTCCTTAAATTCATCGACCTTTTCTCAATGATGAAGTCATCTAGAGCCACTGATGGTGCTGTATGGCTGCAACTATTCAAATATTCCTTGATTGACAAAGCTAAACATGGTACAATGCTTTTTGAGGGATCCCCATCACTACATGGGAAGTGTTATAAAAAAAGTTTATAGAGAAATTCTAATCCCCATTCAATAACACACTCAATCTAAGGATAGATCACAAGGTTCAATCAGGTTCCTGAAGAGTCCATGTCTGAAGCATGAGAATGATTTAATGAATTCCTAAAAACATGTCCACACCACGACATCCCCGAGAACCAGGTCGCTGAATCCTTCTATCAAGGAACCAACAACGAGACAAAGAAGTTCCTTGACTCTTCCTCTAATGATAATTTCATGCGATAGAGCTTGGACAGTGCGTTAAGAATATTTGAGCTTGCGGCTAAAAATCAGACTCACTGGATCAGACCTTCGGGCAAGGACATTCTTGAAGAAGCTACAATGAAAAATCATTCAAAACTTGAATCTATTTATGAAACACTGAAGGCCATCTCCATTAAGAAGGACAACATTGAAAAATCCTTCAATGCATATGAAAGGAAGAACTAAATCCGCAAAGTACAAATTATCACTCCAACAATGAATCACAACACGACCCATTGCCCTCATATGAATGCTCACAGTCAGGAAAATTTTAGATTTAATTTACCCACTCAGGCTTATCAGAAGTCACAACAGACACTGCCATTACAAGTAGGGACTGCACCAACACATGACCCAATAAAGACACTTCAGGAGATGATGGTGTAATACCAAACCCAACTTGTCAATGCAAAGACTAATCAAAAGGCATTGGAATCCTAGATTGCCCATTTGGAAGACAGTCAACCACCCCAAGTGGACACAAATACAGGCAAGTCCAAAAGCAACCTCAAACAACCAAAGCAGTTAAATGTAGTAATGACTAGGTTGAGAAACATATATTTCGCACCCTTACTCCTCTTAGCATAAATAAAGATACTTCAGTTGAAGTCCTGAGTTAGCCAAATGACCCCTCAGTGGTCAATCCATTGGAAGCACTGATAGGAAATCTGCCTACAACAGTGGCCAAGTCAAAAACCTATGAAAATACGACCACAGTAACATCAACAGCTGATTCTGAGATGCCAGCGACCTCTGACGCATGTGTATACAAACACCGTATACCATACATAGGACGCCTAAAAAAACCAATCTAGACAATCAATTCATGAAATTTAAAGACACAATAAAAGCTCCATGTCGATATTTCGTTACTCAACGCACTAGCTGAAATGCCAACTTGGTCCAAATATCTTAAGACCCTTCTCTCTAGGAAATATATGATCAAAGAATGTGAGACACTAAAGTTGACAAAAATGGCCTCCGACATAGTTCAAAACCAGATGCCTCAGAAGAAAGACCCACATTTGTTTGGGATAGAATGTTTCCTAGGAAAGGACACTTGTCACAAGGGACTGGAAGATCTAGGAACAAGTATATCCATAATGCCATATACTCTGTTCCGATGCCTAGGATTCACCAATCTCCTACCAACTACTATGACTATTCACTTGGACGATGCTTCCAAGATGAAGCCTCTAGGGATAATAGAAGACATTCCCGTTAGAGTGAAGAATACATGTCCCGTGTGACTTTGTGAGCATGGATATTAAAGAAGCACTAGTACATATATCACCTTTAGCTTCGGTTAAAATGACCTTAGAAGTCGGTTCCCAAGCGACACCCAAGTGGGTGACACTAAATGTAGGCACGCCTTAAGTGTCAGTTTCAAAACCGAAACCACAAAGCCGTCCCCCGATTGCAAATCCAAAAATCACGCCAGTAGGGGGACAATATGCATCAGTTAAAAATCCATAATTGATACTAGGTTAGACCATAGGTGTTTGTTAGCAACAAAAAACCAACGCCGTTAAAGGATAAAGACGTCGATTAAATATTTTTCACCGACGAGTTAAGCTTTTGTTGTCGATTTCTATTGTTAACCGACATCTATGTTTTGATTTTTTTTCTTATCAGCATGTAGGCTTGCTGTCTGGCTGGTCAGCAGGATGCAAAACATGCAGTTCAGTTCTAAACTATAGGTTTACATCATCCATTGATTTCATCCAACAACAAGCCACAAACCTACAAAATTAACAAGGATGGACATCATTTTTAATATATGGAATGATTCACACACATGTATAAGCACATTTCATTAGATTTCATCACACATATGTAGAAACCTGTAGTTTTCATTTCTCCATTTCATATTCACACACATGTAGCAACATGAAGTTCTATTCATTTCATCTCTTTTCGCATTCAAACACATACATGTAGAATTAAACATTCATGTATTCATCTTCAGATAAGACAATTCAAAAAAATTCATTCAAACATATATATATAAGTGTGTAGCTTTAAAGTTTAACATGTCATCAAATACAAAAATAATCATGACAACAAAGTTTAGAAATATCATTCGTTATCATTACCATTGTCATCATCACCATCAGTATTCCAATGATAATAAAAAATTTCCACTACTTGTAAGGCTTTTGCCCATTGTTCTCTTACATCATTTAATTCTTCCATCGTATAGGGAGTATGTACATCTAATAACTTTTCACCTGTAGTGAGATCACTAGTTTTAAACACCTACAAAGAGAATGACGTATATATAAAATTAATAATATATAATAAGATTGATATATTTTATATTATCTAGTGAGACTATATATAATACCTATTGTATGGTATCGATTTCCATTGCAGCATGTTTGATAATTAGGTCCATATATCGCATCACGTAGTATGCACATGCCCAACCATTATCTTGTGTACCACACTATAAATTGAAACATACAAAATGTTAACAAATACAAACAAGCATAGTTCACATAAATAATATATTTATTAGAGTCAGAAAATTACTTTCACATTCTCCCAAAGTAACAGTTTCTTTATCTTGGCCATATTTCCTCCAACATTTTTGAACACTTTTAAATCCCTACATGTTAACGTAACACATTAAATTGCATTATTAAATAATAATGTAATAATAGATGTTAATGAATATAAAAAATATGAAAGATTTCTCACATGAATAATGGCCTTTTCATTATGTGTCCATATAATGAGTCTAATTCCTTCCCTAAAAGATCTAGATAATAAACAGTACACATCTTGGGAACAATAACCAGTAACTCCCAATGCCTACCACTAGAGGTAAGAAAGTTAAAAATTAATAACTCAAATTCCACAATAAAAATATAATTTTCTTAAGTCCAAATTATAAGCAAAGTAAACTTACTCAACATTGAATGGAGCTATTATCACTGTCTTTTTTTACCAAAACATTTAAAAGCAGCATAGCAGTATGAGGCAACTAATGAAGGGTCTTTATCAACAAGACTGATCAAAGATGGAATTAGAAATCCCACATGGGAAAATAAAAAATCTTTACAGACCGTGTGTAAGTGGCTGCAAAACATGTATTACGTATGCATTAATATATAAGAAACCAGATCATCGTATATAAAACAAGATATATGGATATATAAACAAGATCTCACCATGTTCATAGCTCTATTATAGATGTATTCAGCCAATCATAATAAAACAACTCCAAAATATCTTGTATAAATATTTGGTTATCGTGTGATTTGCTTGCAACATCCACCGGAATAGAAACATTTATAGGAGAATTTGGGTCATGTTCACCTATCCATACTGCCATACCCTTACAATTAGGACCTAACGAGTCATATAGGTCCCTTGGAAGCCAACTAGGTACTTCAGGAAGAGGTGGAGGTGGAGGCGGAGTTGTAGCGGGTTTTCTTCCTTTTGACCTGTATATATAATTTCAGATCAATTGATTAGCTCTTATATACACGCTACAAATTAACGTAATGTAAATTTACCATACAATATCAATATTGATGACATCTACTTCAGGCCACAATATCACTCCGCCTTTTGCTTCACCAAGCATTTTAGTATCTGGGTGGGCATATGACAATGGATGATGCCTCCACGGGTGGAGTATAAGTCTCTGGTTCACATGAACCGCACTAAATGGAACTGGAGTGCCATGAAACATGCCTCTTGGAAGGGGTGGGTAAGCCTCAGCCTCTGCAATGATAAATTCTTTTCTTTTTAGATGGCATGGCTTCAACTCCTACAACTTTATGTAAAGTATGTTATATACATATATACATAAACATATAATCTTGAAAATACTAGCTACTATTTCATAAAAATACTTACAATGGATGTGGTAGGTGGTGGGTCTACATGATTACTCCCAACCATCTCTACAGTAGGGGTAGAGAAGCATGTCACATGTACTATCTAAGTGGCAGTCTGAGATGCCTACCACTTGCTCATTGCTTCATGGAGTCTCTTATTAAGTGCTTCCTCGACTCTCCTATCAATTAACTCATCTACCTATACACGGATAAAAGAAATGCTAGCTTTTGATGATTGAATTTCCTTTTGCAATAACATTCTAAAAAAAGACCAGGTTACCTCGACTTTTGAAAATCCCGCTTTTGGGACATGTTTGTGCTGTAATGGACCAAAGAACACTTTTATGCCCACACCAACGCCTGCACCCCTAACACGTTCGGGATGCTCTGGGTTACTAAGACAACTATCAATTCATCCCTTGTGCCCTCATGGATAAACTTGCTTTGATTCTTCTGCTCGTGAAGCTCCCGCTAATCGCCAATAGTAATTGGTGAGTAAACATAATAATCAATATTGATTGCTTTGAGAGTTGAATTTTACCATTTTTGTAGCCACCTCAGCAGTTGTGGGTTTGGTTATATCTCCTTTCTTGTTTTGCCTCCCAACTATCCACACAACGTGGCGAGGCAGAGGTGCTGGAGTAGCAGTAGAGGACTCCCCAGTCTCTTGAGTAGCAGTAGACTCAGCAGTAGCAGCCGCCTGTAGTCTTTGGCGAATGCCTGCATAGCCTTTTGGACCCATCGTGTGGTCGTACACATTCAATGCACACCTTGCTCTTTGAGCATCACTGATAGCCTTGTTAGTAAGCACATTGATTTGGTTAGTAACACTAAAGGTCAATCTTGAATAGGTGAATACATAAAAATGTATATTAATTAAATTGGGAGTGGCGCTTAATACCTTGAATTCATTAGTTTTTCTGTTGGAAACAAATTCCTCCTAGTCATTGGGGTCCATGTACTTCCATTGCTCAGTGGCTGACTTCTTCCTCTTCTCAGCATCTCGTATGTAATCTTAGGTGAGATTTGTCCTATAGTTCCTTAGGACCCTCCCACAGCGCTGCATCATGCATTTATGATGCAGACTTTCATTCAGTTCAAATATACTCTGCAAAATAGAATTTCTTTTAACTAGTATCCTAAAAATTAGTAATATGCAAAATAGAATTGTAAATAATAATAACTTATACATAGTTCCTTCCATACTAAGTCTTTCTTCCCCTTAGGAACTTTACACCAAGATTCTACATTAGGACTACAATGGCTACGAGTAAGAACCCCAAGATATGAAATAAATGAGTTGCAGTTTACTCCAACTAGATTTCCTGCATGATCAAAATCCACAGCCAGTTTGGGTCCATTGCCCCTTTGTTGTAGTAACTTGTTCATCATAGAGATTCCCCTCACTTTTTCAATTTTTTTTTCTGCTCATCAAGTGCCCCAAGTTCTTTAGGGGGTACGTCATTAACCTAAAATTTGACAAAAACAACACACTTATAGGATAAACTATAAATGGACATATAGATAGAAATATAGATATATTTTAAAAACTTACATTGGAAGGCACCACATTCATATCCTCACCCTCACGGTAATCATCATCACGGTCATCATACTCATGCTCAACCATCTAAAAGTGTCATTAAAAAATCAAACATTTAACATTTAACATAACTAGAAGATAATAAAATATTGTAAAGTTCACATTCAGAAAAATAAAACAAATACAAAAATATAAAAACGCCTGTAATACTGCGATCTTTTATCAATTAAAATTCCTTTGGTGTGATCTGCATGCACATACAAGTCATCGTTAGCTTCAATATTTGGTGTTGGCAACCCAACTGAGAATGGACTGGAGTCATCATACTTATCATAGTACTCTTCTTCATCTATAGGATCTTCAATGAAGTGTCTTTTACCATGAAAAAAAACCAACCATTTATCATTTGCAGGATCATCGATATAAAATACTTGTTTCTCCTGTGATGCCAGTATGAATGGTTCACACTTCTCACCAACCTTTTCAAAGTTCACTATTGTGAAACCCAATTCATCCACTATAACTCCTTTCGTGTTAGTCAACCCAATTACATTTAAAGAGTGGAATTCTGAAATCTACGTAGTCAAACTCCCATATGTCTTCAATGACACCATAAAATGACATTTTAGCTTCACGTGGACTCTTATCATTTGCACTTGCAAAAAACAATGAAGGCGCTTGAAGGGTGACCCCACTGTTTTGGACAACGCTCTTATCATCTTGACGCTTTGTGTAATATGAGAACCCATTTATGTCAAACCCTTCATAATACATAACATTCAATTTTGGTTTAAAGGCGAGGCATTTGATAGTTTCAACAATATTATTTGGTGTTTGAGATAGTTGATGTAAGACTTTATCTTCAAACCACTTAATAAATGTCTTGTTATGCTCTCTAGCAAGCCACATTGAATTGGCTCGAGGATATTATTTCTTGATGAAATTGGTATGTTCCTTAATATAAAAACTCACTTCGTGGATGTTGTGTAAAATATACAAGTGACCTTGTTCCAACTACTCACGACTGATTACTTTCATCCTTGATCCCAAAATTCCTTTTCCAGAATACTCCTCAATATTCTTCTAATTAACATGAGCGTCATTACCACTCCGAAAGTCATTGAAAAAATTGATAACCTCTATCGCTAGATAACCCTCAATAATACTCCCTTTAGGTCGATAACAGTTTCAAATATCACCTTTAAAAATTCTCATGTATCGTTCAAAGGGATACATCCAATGCAAGAAAACTGGTCCCAACATTTTCACTTCCCTAGTCAAGTGGACAACAAGATGTACCTTGATATCAAAGAATGAAGGAGAAAAATACATATCAAGCTGACATAGGGTAACAACCACTTCTCTTTGCAATTTATCAATAGTATCAGGGTCAATAACTTTGCTACACAGACTGTTGAAAAAGAAACAAAATCTAGTGATTGCAAACCTTACATGCTTCAACAATATAGATCAAATTTCCACAGACAATATTTGTTGCATTAGAGTGTGACAATCACGAGATTTAAGACCCGATCAACTTCAGATCTTTCATTGATACCAATCTACGGATGTTGGATGAGTAACCCTGTGGCACCTTAACATTTACCAAACAATCACAAAAAGCTTTCTTCTCCTTTCTAGACAACGTGTAACAAGCAGGAGGTAAGTATGTTCTCCGATCGCTACTAACTACTTATTTTAATTTTTTCCTTATTCCCATTTCACGTTGGTCCATTCTAGATTTTATCCCATGTTTAGTCTTACCTGGTCTATTCAACAGAGTACCAATAACGCTATTACATGCATTTTTCTCAACATGCATGACATCGATACAATGCCTGACTACCAAAGAACTCCAACAAGGAAGATCCCAAAATATTGACTTCTTCTTGAATAAAGATTTGTCACTCCATGTGACCATGGTAAATTTTGATCTCTTACCAAATTCATTGACAAGGAAGATTGTGTATAACAAGCATAACTGGCCAAGTGCTATGTTGGCTGCTCAATGTCCCATATGGATTCATCCCATCAGTACAAATCCCAAGTCTTAGGTTCCTGACTTCTTCACCAAATTTAGGGTATAATAAATCAATCTTTCTTTCACTGTGGGGAATCATACACATGTCGTAGGATCCCATCATTATTTTTCTTAACATCTGCATGCCACCTCAAATTCTTTGCATCTATCGGATTGGCAAACAAGCGTTGAAACCGTGATATTATAGGTAGATACCACATCACCTTGGCAGGAGAACCAATTCTGGACTTCTCCGAAGTCGTCAATTTATACCTTGGCACACCACATTTTGGACAATATTTCAAATCCACATAGTCCTTTTGAAATAATACACAATCATTCAGGCATGTGTGTATCTTCTTGGCCTCCATTCCCATTGGGCACAACAATTTCTTTAACTGGTATGTTGAGATTGGCAGCTCGTTTTCTTCAGGAAGAATTTCTTTCAAAAAAGACAACAATGACGTGAAGTTTTTGTCGCTCCATCTATTGTTAGCTTTCAGTTTATACAATCTCAACACAACACTAAGCTTCGTAAACTTAGTACAACTTGTGTATAACAATATCTCAACATCAAGCACAATGTTTCTAAAGATGAGAGGTGGATCGGTATGTTCTACCCCACAACTATCCAACATCACATCAACAATGTCTACTAGAACTGGTTCGTTCACATCTACATCATCAGAGGCAATTTATTTTTCCACTCAAGCACTACTATCGACATCCACTAATTTTAGGTTTGAAATCTCTCAATGCTAGTGCCATTCTGTATAGCCTTGTACAATCTCGTTGCACATGACATGACTTTTGATTTCGTCACCAGTGCTGACTTTCAAGTTTTTATCGCAATGCCTACATGGACAGTAGAACCTATCTCCAGGTTGTTTCCTATGTTCCTCAACAAATCTAATAAACTGATCAAGACCATAAATAAACTCTGGGGTGCAGCGATTTGGAATGGACATCCATGATCTATCCATTATATGATCAAAGAGAAAATAAGCATATATTAGGGTTGACAATGTTATATATGATAAATGTGTACCACCTATCCCATTCTTGATCACTTAATCTCACTAGTAAGTATATAATGTGTATTCTATTTTTAAGAAATTTCGGCAGCATTTCCCCATAGTTCTCTAAGTACACCGATGTACAAGGGCAAATGCCCACCGACATATGTACTTAGAGAACAAATGGGGAAGTGCTGACGAAACATCATGAAAACTGAATACACATTATACACTTACACCCTAAGTGAGATTAAGTGTTCAAGAACAGTTCCAAACTGGGGACTATCCAAGATTTACTCCTAATGAGTAAATCTTGGACGGGTTTCTAGGCCAACAAAATGCATGTATATATGTTGTCATTCATATACCTACAATCATAGTATCATCGTTCATATCCTAGGTTTTGTGTAACATCATTTAATTCAACTCATTATTCCATTTGGATAAGTTCATTCATTCATCATTAACCCAAATCAATCATAATCAACTACACAAGTTTGAAGAACAATTATATATTGAAATAAGTTAAATCAATCACTAACAAGAGAGAAAGAAAGCGATAATAATTTATTAAATTCATTCATTCATCATTAACCCTAGTTAATCGTTATTAATCAACTATACAGTTTTGGAGAACAAATTATACATTTAACTAAGTTCATTCATTTCTCGTTTAACCCTTATTAATCAATATTAATCAACCCTAATTATCAATAATAATCTTACAGAAAACTCACCGCACTGGTGGAGCAGGCTGTGGTGGTGGCGGCCGGAGGTGGAGGTGGTCGCAGCTGTGGCCGGAGGTGGAGGCGGAGATGACTAAAGCTGCGGTGAAGCAGGTGGCGAGCGGTGGTAGGATGGCGGGTTGTAGTTGTGGTCATTGGCGGAGATGACTGAGCAAACAAGCGGTGATGGTGGCAGTGACTGAACTGGAGTGGCGGCGACAGTGACTGAACTAGAGTGGCAACAGTGAGCTCCTCAACGCCGGTTCCTCTCCACAGTGGTGGTGGCAAGCTCCTCGCTACAGCGGCAGTGGTAAGCTCCTCTCCACAGTAGTAGCAGCAGCGGTGAGCGGCAACACAGAAATGTGAGACCTAGCTTGAGTGGCAACAGAGAATCAGGAATAAAATAGAGAAGGGGAAGAGACTGGCTTGCGTCGATGCTATTCAGTTAATTATTGACATCGATTGTTGCTTAAAATCGACGCTTAACACCATCTACGAACACCAGGATGGGGTGTTCATTGTCGGTTTCAATGTATAATAACCGACATCTATCCACATACGTTGACAAAAAAAATTTGGGCTTGAATTACAATCATAGTTGTCGGTTTGGAATCTAACACCGACTCTTATTAGGCAAATTGGGGGATTTTTTTTACGGGGACAATGTGCAAACAAACATCCTCTTCGGTTCCCATGCAACACCTGACGCAGAATAAGGTATGAAATTTTGCCTCGCGAGGGGCATGTAGGAATCTATCATGTTCTACATAACCAACACCATATGGGGGAAATTTTTTTTCACGGGGCTTGGCATGAAACATGAGTCGATGGTGTGTTCACAACCGACGTCGAATTGAAAATTTTGGAGGCAAAATTTTTTTCCTTGGAAAATTGTATTTCATAGTTGATTTTGGATGTCAGTTCTTGTTTCTACCATCCGACGATAAAGAAAAAGTGATACCCGTGTATTTTTTAAAGTGGCCAGCCTCCATACATAGTTTTTAGTTGATAGTTTTAACTGACATCGTAGTCTAAACACCGACGCCAGCAAATGTGACATTATACATCATTTCTATACTAGTGAAGATGATCGACACCCACTATTTTTCAGAAGACCTTTCTTGACTACAACACAATCTTTAATCGATGTTGAAGTAGGAACACTTCTACTGTGGCAAGGTAGAGAAACTCTTGAGTACCGTGTCCTCGATGGGTTGAAAGCCCCCAACTTTGCTGCAGAAGCCTTTTTAGTAGACTGTGTCGAAGAAATGAATCAGCTTAGGCAAGAATCTTATGAAGATCCCATGCAAGTATCTCTTTATGGTGATGAAGACAATGAGGAAGGACCCCCAAGTTATCATGTACTTAAAGCAATTAGACACCACAGAAGCAACAAAAGACACCCAAAAACCTTCAAAGAATTGAGGATGGATGAGGAAATCTCTAAAGAAGCCTCACTATAGGCGACACCTGAGTTGAAGACGCTGCCTGAAGGAATTAAATATCGATTCCTCAATGAGGAAAATCTATGTCCATTCATAATAAGTTCCAAGCTCGATGCAGAAGAAGAAAACAAGTTGATGACAATCCTGAGAAAAGGGAAGAGGGCCTTGGGGTAAAACATGAGTGATCCCATCGGGGTCAACGTTGTTGTGTGTATGCATAAAATACCAATGATAGAAGACCATAAACCCTCAAGAGACCTTCAATACAGACTCAATCCAAACATGAAGGAATTCCTGTGGAAGGAAGTGATAAAACTCCTACACGCATCATATATCAAAAATCTGATTTCCAATGGGTAAGACCTGTTCAGGTGGTACCTAAGTATGGTGGAACAAAGGTCATTCAAAATGACCAAGGGGAACTCATACCCATACAGGCGGTCACATGGTGGATAATGTGCATCAGTTACCACAAGTTGAATAAGGAAACCAAGAAAGACCATTACCCCTCTCAATCTTGGATTAGGTATAAAGACTTGCCCACCAGAAATACTTATGTTATTTGGATGACTACTCATGGTTTTATCAAATTCCAATCCATCATGACGACTAGGAAAAGACTGTTGGCTAAATTGGACATTAATATACCCTTTGTTTTGATGTTGACAAAGACTTCACACTTGTGGATCTAACATGCTATTTGAGCATTTCTGGGTTCAAACAAATATGGAAATCCTACTAAGAGGGAAGATGAAAATCAATGCAAATTATAGATCAAATGTGATTAATTGTATAAATGTTCGTGATTGTACTCAAATGTAAACACTTGTACAAAAATATAATATACAAGTACTTATACATCATGTAAATCAAGCATTAGATATTCCCTACCCACTTATAACCCTAGATAGGTTTCTCCCAACATTAGAGTCACCAACACACATTGTAACACACACTTAGTAGGTGATTCAAAAGTCTAAAACAGGGACACCCTCGGTCGAAGAACTTGTCGACCGAGACACATTCAGTCGAAGTTCTTTTTGACAAAGAACCACCTCGGTCAAACTTGAGTGAACTATTCAACAACTTACACAATTGTGCTCTAAAATAGTCTTCGATAAAAAATAATCTCGACCGAGTAAGCTTCAGTCTAAAGCTTGTGACCGTTAGACTGAGTGGTTGGTAGTTGATAGTTGGAAATAGACGTTGCAACACTTTTTCCTTAAAACCAGGCTTGGTTGAAGAAAATCTTGACTGAGACATAGTTCGGTCGACCAAATTGTCGACCGAGCAGGGTTCCGAATTGTTCTTTTCAAGCACGAACAAATCAGCAATTGTTAGCCAGCTAATGTACACCTAACATCTAGTTAAGCACTAAGAATATGATAGACACTCCCTAGAACATCCCTAGACACTTACAAACCATTGCTATAAACAAGAGAGGCCTTTGGACACCCAAATCATCCAAGCTACACTTGAGCATCCACTATTGAGAGCAACAAAGCTAGAATTCACTTGCCATCTTCATCCTTGTGCTCTAGAGTTGTGTCCTATAGTTACAATCTCCTAGCCACCACATATAGCCACATCCATCCTAAGTGGATAGGAGATCTAAATGATTTATATAGGATCAAAGCACTGTACTTCATTAGATAAGTATTTTCTTTCTTCCAATCTATTTCTTCTATATTGTATTTTGTTTTCCTTGACTACTCCTAGGGTTGGAGGCTGTTGAAAGGAGGTTTCTTAGTGCTACTTAAACAAAGTGAAGGCTGCTCCAAGGTGTGCTTGAGATTACTTCAAGAAGGCTACTTCAAAGGAGGTTGGAGCTATTTCTAGGAGAAGGCTATCTCAAGGTGGTGGAGCTACTTCAAGGCGGTGAAGGCTACTCCAAGGATTGCTCGTGGTTACTTCAAGAAGGCTACTTCAAGGGGGTTGAGGATACTTCAAGGTGAAGGCCACTTCGAGTGGAAGGTGATTGCATTTTATATATCCTTGTGAGGTAACAAAATAAATCACTTTCAAAATTCCAATTGAAAACAATTGGGTAGTGGACTGACAACCTTTGATTCAAAGGTTGGAACCACTCTAGACTGAAGTGTCTTCCTTGTTCCCCCTCCTTCTTGAAGTAACCACGAGCAATCCTTGGAGAAACCTTCACCACCTTGAGACAACCTTCACCTTGAAGTAGCTCCAACCTCCTTTAAAGCGGCCTTATTGAAGTGACCTCAAGCACACCTTGGAGCAGCCATCACTTTGTTGAAGTAGCACCAAGCAACCTCCTTTCAACAAAGTACAATATAGAAGAAATAGATTGGAAGAGAGAAAATACTTATCCAATGAAGTACATCACTTTGATCCTATATGAAGCATTTAAATCTCCTACCCACTTAAGATGGACGTGGCTATATGTGGTGGCTAGGAGATTGTAACTATAGGACACACCTCTAGAGCACAAGGAAGAAGATGACAAGTGAATTCTAGCTTTTTTATTCTCAATAGTGAATGCTCAAGTGTAGCATAGGTGTTGTAGGTGTCCTAAGGCCTCTCCTATTTATAAGAATGGTTTTCAAGTGTCTAGGGACGTTCTAGGAAGTGTCTAGAGTGTTCTTAGTGCTTAACTATCCGTTAGGTGTACATTAGTTGGCTAGCAATTGCTAATTTGTTCGTGCTTGAAAAGAAAAATCCAAAACCCTGATCGGTCGACAATTTGGTTGATCGAACTATGTCTCAGTTGAGGTTCTCTTTGACTGAGCCTGGGTTTAAGGCAAATGTGTTGCAACGTCTATTTTCAACTCCCAACTACCAACCACCTAGTCTAATGGTCGTAAGCTTTAGACCGAAGTTTGCTCGATCGAGGATATTTTTGACGAAGACTATTTTAGAGCACATATGTGTAAGTTGTTGAACAATGCTCACAATTTTGACCGAGGTGGTTCTCGGTCGACAAAAACTTTGATCGAGTGTGTCTTGATCGACAAGTTCTTTGACCGAGGGTGTCCATGTTTTAAACTTTTGAATCACCTACTAAGTGTGTGTTTCAATGTGTGTTGGTGACTGTAACTTTAGGGGGGAAACCTATCTAAGGGTCACAAGTGGGTAGGGAAGATCTAACAATTGATTACATGATGTCTAAGTACTTGTACATTATATTTTTGTATAAGTGTTTATATTTGAGTACAATCATGGACATTTATACAATTAAGCACATTTGATCTTCAATTTTGCACCGATCTTCTATTTTCCACTTAGTAGAATCTCCTTATTACTTTGAACCCTAAAATACTCAAGTAGCATGTTATATCCACAAGAATGAAATGTTTGTTATCATCAAAACAAAGGGCATGCCAATGTCCCATTTAGCCAACACTGTGCACCCAACTAAAGTCAACCCTTCAAAATCATGTGTGATGCAAGCGACTACACGGTTGGGGACATCCTGGGACAACACATTGACAACAAATACCATGTGATATATTATGCATTGAAGACCCTCGATGAGGCACAACGTAACTACATGACAATAGAGAGGGAAATGCTGGCCATCATATATGCCTTTGATAAGTTTCTATCCTATCTAGTGGGATCCAAAGTCATTGTCTACACCGACCACACGACCATCCAATACTTAATGATAAAGAATGCCAAACCAAGGCTCATTCGATGGATTTTGCTTCTATAAGAATTTGCACTGGAAATCAAGGACAAGAAAGGAAGTGAAAATGTGGTTGCTGATCACTTAAGCAGACTCAATCACAAAAATGATAAAGCAACAACAATTGACGAATCTCTTCCAGACGACACCCGCTGCATCTCGAAGTAAGTTGGCCTTGGTTTACTAATTATGTTAACTACTTGTCTACATGAATCATCCACCTAGAATATAAAGGGAAAACTAAGAAGAAATTCTTACATGATATCTAGAAATACTACTGGGACAAACCAGTTCCTTTTCAATTATGTGCAGATGGTCTCTACAGGCGATGTGTCACCCACGAAGAATCCAAGGACATCCTGCACACTATCACTTTGGAGTGCCATGAATCGTACGTCAGATGGGGACTCTCACTTTGCTAAAAGAAAATTTGAATCACCGTTAAAAAAGTATGGAGTAAACCACGTAACAACATCACTGTATCATCCCCAGACCAACAGAAAGGTTGAAGTCTCCAACAGACAGATTAGTAATACTGGAGAAAACCATGAATAGAACATGGAAAGATTCGGCCATACAACTTAGCGACGCCCTATGGGCCTAACGATCTGCATTTAAAACACTGTTAGGAACAACTCCTTTTCATCTAGTCTATGGGAAATCTTTCCACTTGCCAGTGGAAATGGAGTGCAAGACCATTTGGGAAATAAAAGCCCTTAATTTCAATTTATTTGTGGCCAAGGAGAATTGATTCATGCAAATCCAGGAACTAGATGAACTCAGAATGTCATCTTACGAAAGTGCACACATGTACAAA
This sequence comes from Alisma plantago-aquatica, assembly GCA_963693085.1. Classification (NCBI taxonomy): domain Eukaryota; kingdom Viridiplantae; phylum Streptophyta; class Magnoliopsida; order Alismatales; family Alismataceae; genus Alisma; species Alisma plantago-aquatica. The sequence continues at coordinate 1,115,383,584 of OY856409.1, read as the reverse complement.
GAACAGACTAAAATTTGGCATGACCATCATATAAGAAGAAAGGACATCAAAGTGGGAGACCTAGTTGTGGTCTATAACCCAAAGTTGCGGATTTTCCCAGGAATGCTAAAAACTAGATGGTATAAACCATATGTGGTAAAACATATCTATCCTCATGGAGAATATGTGTTGGGGAATGAAGTAAAAGGAAAATTTGTCGTAAATGAAAAAGAATCAAGCAATATTTCACCTCCAATGACTTCCTATCTCATGAAGGCAGCTAGATCAATAGGATTGGCACATTAGGACAACATAAGCAATATCAAAGTCTTCCCAACCTACCCAATCATCATTGATTTTTTAGCAACAACACTACATAGAGCCAAAGAATAAAAATAAGATGCTTCCGGGAGGCAACCTAATTTTTTTATCCTTGCTTAAAAAAAGAGAGAAAAAAGGGAGAGAGATGGGGTGAAACAATTCCCTTCACCCTAAATTAACACAATTGCCTGGCCCATATGAGTCACCCGACTCTCTATCAATCACCCATATGAACAAAGCCAAATGATGGGTTTCCGCTGACACAACCCTACATCGTCGGCCGACCACGGCAAAACCTTGAGCCAAAACATGCATGTAGATAAATCAGAAGCCACTCTGATGGATGAGCAACCAAACTGGGCCACCACAAAAAAAATCTCACCTTTCAATGACGCCTACAACCACAATGCCACAACCTTCGATCTGCCTCTCAAAAAGCTGCTCCTGGCATAGTGGACAACCACAACTGTATGTAATGGAGAGACGATGTTGAGATTCTCTCGACGATGTCACCACCGGGCTAAACTAGTTCCTTCATCCCCAGATCACTATGACAACCAGTCGAAGACAAAACTGCTCCCCTTATTGGTACCTACTATGACTTCCTTACTGAAGAATTCCATTGCCACCATAAAGTAATTTATAAAGTTATGTTAACCTTTCCTTGATGGGCCTATAACAATACCCTACGAAAATTAGGAATTCACGACCCAATAGATGATATTCTTCATCAATGTCAGATTCATTTCTTCATGTACCATACATGGCCGATTTTCCCAACACTTACACTAAAGCTTTTAGCTCCTTTGAAAAGAAAAGCACTTCCAATGGGTGGTTTGATTGTGCATTTTGACTATTGAACGAAAATCACCAGCTCAACTCTTACCAACTTCTTGCTATTATATGCCAGGATGCCAATGATGAGTGGCTGTTGAGTTGTGATTCACAGAATCACCCTCACCCCAACTACAAGGCAAATGAATTGTGGACCAAAATCACTGGTACATCTGGAACCAAACCTGGAAACATGAAAGTTTCAATGATACATAGCCGTATGATCTGATATCTTCATAGGATGTTTTCATGCACAGTTTTTTGTAGGGATTCCACTCAGGGTGTGTTCATTACTAATGATCTTGATGCTATTTGGTGTGTTCTTCATTAGCTCCTGTAACATACATAATCTCATATTCATTTACAATTTACCCATTTCCAATCCTTTCATTTCCTTCTTATCCTTTTGGACTTTTCCTTAATTTTTCCTATCTTTTCTACCCTCTTTGTCCTCAATATTGCAATTGAGGAATACTTGATGGCTTTGAATTATATTTACCCACATTCATGACAATGAATGGATGTTTGCACAAATATCTCAAATAATGTGTTAATTAGAGTTTAGCAATGCAAAAGGGCCATTTACGAGAGACAATTAGTAGATTATATTAATTTAGAGATTTTATGGCTTTGTGGGACAAGAAATGAGAAATAAGAAATTTTATATCTAAATTCATTGAGAAAGATACTAAATATATTTATTAGGCACTTGGCATACAATTGAATACAATAATGCATTCAAGAGGAGAAGTTAATGTAAAGTTATACTCCTCATACTTTAATTAGCAAACCCATGAATTTTAATTGGAATTTCTCTCCCCTCTTAATAAATTAAATGAATATGCAACTCTAAAATATATAAATGGCTATTGCATGGAAAGTGGAAACCCCCTTGACCCCTATTTAGCCATCCCTTTAATTTGTTTGACCATGTAATAACAGTTTCTTTCCCAATTGAATTGGCATTTAAATCTTAATTACCATAGGTTTGAATTAGGCAATTAACTTTTTCTTAAACGGGTCTCCCCTAACGCGTCGTTGCGTTATTCCTCCCCGTCTCCAACATGACATCATGTTATCCTTTTCAAAACAGGCTTCGTCCTGTGATAACAGTGATAGCCCATCGCCCCTCCTCTTTATCTTCCCCCCTTCTTTCCTTTTCTCCTCAAATACACGAAGCCCTAGCCACCCATCCTACCCTCACAATGTGTCCAATAGTGGCGAGCAACTCCAGGCAGAGTTGAGGTTCGTTGGGAAGAGTCACCTCCTCCTCTTCTTCTTCCTCTCCTAGAACAACGTATGAAACTCGACGCCCAGCAACCCCTGACACTGTGTCAACATCACTAACACCTACCCATCCAACCCTCTACATCCAACAACCCTCGACACCGTGTCAGCATCGCTAACACCTACCCACTCAATGCCCCAACGCCCCAATGTTGTGACGCTGCGACGCCCACAACACCACTTCTAGAGAAACCCCGACACTATCACACACTAACAGCAGGGCATCATAGCCATCAAGTGCAACGTCGTAGACCTTGACAACGACGCCATCGCTTGCAACCACCAGATCTACTACACCACAATGTCTACAAATACCTCCATTCAACCTGATGACGATGACTCATTACATGCTGCTCCTTCCTAGGTCGCATGATCATAGAGAACGTGATGGTGTGTTTGGGTCCCCATCTCGTTGAGAATCAACCAGGTATGCAATCTCCATGGTAAACCTAGACATGTAAGTCTTCATTTCACATTCAACATTTATGTTTTAGAAAACAAATTATAAATATGGGATAAGTATGGAGTAAGGATAATACAATTATTTAAAACCATAACACAAACTAGTCAATTAGTTTACCTATCAACTTTGTTGTATGCAAATGTAAATATTAGATTGCATGAAATATAACATGAAATGTTATGTTGAAATGGCAACATAATATTAAATAGAAGATATTGTATAAGACCCGGGTGGATTGATATCCAATATGATTAATGAATTGCCCTAATTGTTTATTGTATACTTACCAAGCCCTAAGAATCATTAGTGGGTGTATCCTTGTTTTAATGTATCCTTTACATTTGAAACCATATATATATATAGGTGCATTACATGATAACTAGAAATACATATGGTTATAGGTAACACTCTCATCTAAATTGATCCAAGAAACTTGAAATCTGTATAAGAATGTGTCTAACTATATTGTCTTCTTATGAATTAAATGGTGATAAATATAATAATGTGTAAGGGAATATACTTTTATAAACATATATCTAGATGACATCTTAGTTAGATCAAAGCATGTGTATATTAGTGAACCTAATAGATATTCATGTGGAATATACTTGCACCAATATACATGGTAAGCATGATGTTAAAAATAATATGGATTCACATTATAGAGAGGAAAATGACATCATTAAACTTAAATTGGAAGAAAATATATTATTATTATTATTATCCACATATATATGAATTACTTATGTGACTAAAGATGGGTGATTAGAACTAAGATAGATATATAAAGTACCACATATTCTATCAACAAAGATTAAAATCATCAATCCTAACTTGACATTAGATGATCTGGAATTGGGTAAGAATAATATAAAAATATAATAGGAATGAATATGTTCACTTTGACTTGGCTAATATACATAATGTGTTTCTAGGATGAAAAGTTGACTTTATGGACCGAAGTATACTACTCAAGTTAACCTTTATGTGTGAAAAGAGGTGTGTGCATTCTAAACCATAAATTGGGCATTTTTATGCAAACCTAATTTTCCAATGAGGCATTTTTTATCCTTCATTCTTTTTATTGCCTTCTTGTAGAATTTTCACTTCAATTATTTTAGGGTCTTGGACCCCACTTGCAATGTTTTCAATTTATTAAATCTTACATATAAATTCTTCTAGAATGATGACGAAAATGACTAATTAACTAATGTAGTGTACATGAGTACAAACCACCCATTGTTTTGGGCATGAGCCTAGGGGAATGTGACCACTCTCCCTGATTATAAAAATATTAGGGTGTTTGGGAATGTGTTACTCCCCCTCACCCAGAGGTTGAGGTCCGGTAGGTGCCTCATCCCTATATTAGTTTAATGTAGTCACATTTAATCATGCATGCAACTTATTATTGTTTAACTTGGGAGAAATTCTTATTTGTTTTACTTGCCTCATATTCTTGACCCTCTTAGTATAGTGAATTCTTTAGTTTATAATTGTCCTTATTCTCTATTTGACACATATATTTTTATCTCCTCTTGCTGGGTGATGCCAACCACCCAGGTTAGGATCAGAGTGCACAACAGGAGCATGGTGGATCAACCTAAGACTAGGAAATTGACTTCACCCTTCCATCATGAAATTATTTGTTAAGTTATTTTATTGGAGACATAATTTTGTAGTCTAGTTTCCCTCTACTTAGATCCTCTTTTTGTATAAAGCATGTACACCCTTTTTGGAAAATTTTGATGTACTCCTTATATAATTGAATATAGTCAAATTTTAATCTTCTGTTTCTATCCAATTGAATTTTGTTTACCATTGTTATTAGTAGAGAGGTGGTGATTTCACTTCTTTATAGCATGGTATTAGAGCCAATGGTAGTCAGATATTGACTATTTCAATTTGTCTCCTTAGCTAGAAACCCTTACCTCATATAGTTTTCCCTTTAGTTCACCTTAGAATTAACCTATGATGGAAGGTTGATCTAGAACCATAATAGTTTCATATTAGATAAATCTTTAATCAACTTTTAGGTGATTACCCTATTAGGTAGTTGCTAAGGCATGAAGTTGAAACTGATGGTGTCTAGAAAGGGTAATAACTTGGGGGCTGGCAATATTTTCCTCCGTGATACTAGCTTTGCTTACGGGGACTCCCGAGTTCATATGATACCAACCTGGCCTGATCTGATACAGAATGCTCGAAATAGCATACCTTTAAGCAAATAACCTCAGTGTTGAGTAATATTAGAAACCCAATATATGAAAATTTGGTTACCCAACTAAAATAACATTATGTCCCATAAGTTCCTATTATGATTTTTAGATTTCCATGTTTAGGGGTTGTCTACCCTATACTAGACTTTGAAGTTTGGTAATAGTGATTAGTAAAACAATTAAGTGATGGATCCTATACATGGTTTAATTAGACTCACTCTTTTACCTCTAGCTAGATTGACTTGGTAGGTCAACAACCTTTTTAAGTAGAGTAGTAGTTGTAGTAGTGATAGTAGTAGTACCTTGATAGATTTTGCATTTGCTAATTTCGAGGGCAAAATCCCTTTTTGGGGGATGGAATCATATACATAGAAAAATCTAGCTACTCTAAAATTGAAAACCCTAACTCCTTAGACAAGAGATTAGTGAGCTTATATGATTAGTGTTGAACAAACAAAATATAACTATAATTTATCTTGTTTTTTGATATACAAATGAATATATAATAAGTCATCTAAGAATAGTTCAAATGCTTGAACCCTAACACATCCATGATGCACATAAAAGTGAGTTACTCATCACTAATTGAGAATACACATAATGTTGACCATGTCACCCTAATGCTATGGTAAATGGAACTAATGCATGCTAATAATGCATAACATGTAATGGCCAGGTTGACCTAAACCCTAAGATGTAATCATCTAACCTTAATATATATATATATATATATATATATATATATATATATCCTTTATACCTTCATGATACATTAGTGACATTAGGTGATATCATCAAATAATATACCCTGATGGAATATAATCACCTAATCCTAAATTGATATATAAATCAATTAATTAATATGCAATGTGCTCCACCTTATTCAATAAAATACATATAATGACTCAAATGTGACAAGGAGTAATTGGATTCACAAAAGCATGCATAAATGCCTATTGTGATGTTAAATGTATAATTTATAATATGAAGGGTAAATAGGATAAAATGGTTAACGATGACACTAATGTGAGTATGAAAGGTGATATGACAATGTGTAATATAGGTGTAAGAAATGAAGGTGACATTATTTAAACTTAATAAATTGTTGGATAATATTATATATTTCTTACAAAATAACCTGTGATAATTCCATGTTATGGTAATATGAGGATAATTGAGAATAAATTCAAGTTATTAAGGATTGTGATCTAATATGCTTATAAATATTGAGATGATTTAGTAAACCTTAACTATGCTTAAAATTCTTAATTAGTAAATGAGAAATACATATGATTTGCACATAATGTTGAGATATAATTATTTTTACAATACAACATGACACAATTATTAACATATTAAGCGATGAAAATTTTATAATAAATATAATGCTAATAAGCTAAAAATTCCAATTGTGTTATGATTGATGAAAGGTAATATGAATAATGGAAACCTTAGTGAACCATGAAAACCTGCCTTATGAGTAGAGCATGTGAAGTACCATAGATTAGAAGTAACCCCTTAGTTGCTAAGTGTTAGGATGTTACATACTCACCCTTCCCTCGTGTTGATATTTCGGGGACAAAATCCTCTTTAAGGGGTGGAGTGCTGTAACATACTAAATCTTGGATTCATTTGCAATTTTACCCATGTCCAATCCTATCATTTCCTTCTTATGCTTTTGGGCTTTTCCCTAAATTTTCCTATCTTTTCTACCATGTTTGTCCTCAATATTGCAATTGAGGAATTCATGATGGCTTTGAATTATATTTACCCACATTCATGACAATTAATGGGTGTTTGCACACATATCTCAAATAATGTGTTAATTAGAGTTTAATAATGCAAAAGGGCCATTTATGAGAGAAAATTAGTATATTATATTAATTTAGAGATTTTATGGCTTAGTGGGACAAGAAATGAGAAATAAGAAATTTTATATCTAAACTTATTATTAAATATACTAAATATATTTATTAGGCACTTAGAATACAATTGAATACAAAAATGCATTCAAGAGGAGAAGTTAATGTAAAATTATACTCCTCACACTTTAATTAGCAAACCCATGAATTTTAATTGGAATTTTTCTACCCTCTTAATAAATTAAATGAATATGCAACTCTAAAATATATAGATTCCTATTGCATGGTAAGAGGAAACCCCCTTGACTCTTATTTATCCTTTTCTTTAATTTGTTTGACCATGAAATAACAATTTCTTTCCCAATTGAATTGACATTTAAATCCTAATTATCATAGGTTTTAATTAGGCAATTAACTATTTCTTAAACGGGTCTCCCCTCCACATAACACCTCGTTGCGTTACTCCTCCCCATCTCCAACAAAACATATCCCGTGATAACAGTGACAACCCGTCGCCCCCTCCTCTTTATCTTCCCCCTTCTTTCCTTTTATCCTCAAACACACGAAGCCCTAGCTGCCCATCCTACCCTCACCTTGAGTCCAACAATGGAGAGCAACGCCAGACAGAGTTGAGGATCATTGGGTAGCGTCGCCTCCTCGTCTTATTCTTCCTCTCCCAGAACGATGTCTAAAACTCGATGCCCAACAACCCTCGACGCCCAACAACCCCCAACAACCCCCAACACTGCGTCGGTGTCGCTAAGACCTGCCCACCCGATGCCCCGATGCTGTGACGCCCCGACGCCTACAACACCACTTCTAGAGCAACCCTGATGCCATCACACACTGACAACATGGCATCATAGCCACCAAGTGCAATGCCGTCGACCTTGACAACAATGTTGTCGCTCTCAACCACCATATCTACAACACCACAACGTCTACAAACACCTCCATTCAACCTGATGATGGTGACTCATTACATGTTGCTCCTTCCTGGGTCACATGATCATAGAGAACGTGATGGTGTGTTTGGGTCCCCATATCATTGAGAATCAACTAGACATGCAACCTCCATGGTAACCCTAGACATGCATGTCTTCATTTCACATTCAATAGTTATATTTTAGAAAACAAATTATAAAGATGGGATAAGTATGGAGTAAGGATAATACAATTATTTAAAATCATAACATGAACTAGTCAATTAGTTTACCTATCAACTTTGTTGTATACAAATGTAAATATTAGATTGCATGAAATCAAACCTAAAATGATATGTTAAAGTGGAGACTTAATATTAAATAGAAGATATTGTATAAGACCCGGGTGAATTGATATCCAATACGATTATGAATCACCCTAATTGCTTATTGTATACTTACCAAGCCCTAAGAATCATTAGTGGCTGTATCCTTGTTTTAATGTATTCTTTACATTAGAAACCATATATATATAAATATATATATATATAAATATATATATATATATAAATATATATATATATATATATATATATATATATATATATATATATTGGTGCATTACATGATAACTATAAATACATATGGATATAGGTAACATTCTCATCTAAATTTATCGAAGGAACTTGAAATCTGTATAAGAATGCATCTAACTATATTGTCTTCTTATGAATTAAATGGTGAAAAAGATAATAATGTGTAAAGGAATATACTTTTATAAACATATATCTAGATGGCATGTTAGTTAGATCAAAACATGTGTATATTAGTGGACCTAATAGATATTCATGTGGAATATACTTACACCAATATACATGGTAAGAATGATGTTAGAAATAATATGGAGTCACATTATAGTGAGTAAAATGATATCATTAAAACTAAACTGGAAGAAAATATATTATTATTATCCACATATATATGAGTTACTTATGTGACTAAAGATGGGTGGTTAGAACTAAGATAGATATATAAAGAATCACAAATTCTATCAACAAAGATTAAAATCATAAACCATTACATGACATTAGATGATCGAGAATTGGGTAAGAATAATATAAAAATATAATATGAATGAATATGTTCACTTTGACTTGGATAATATACATAATGTATTTCTAGGATGAAAAGTTGACTTTGTGGACTAAAATATACTATTCAAGTTAACCTTTATATGTGAAAATAGGTATGTGCATTCCAAACCCTAAGTTGGGCATTTTTGTCCAAACCTAATTTTCCAATGAGGCATTGTTTAGCCTTCATTCTTTTTGTTTCCTTCTTGTGGCATTTTTACTTCAATTATTTTAGTGTCTTGGACCCCACTTGAAATGTTTTCCATTTATTAAATATGCCATATAAATTCTTCTAGCATGATGAAGAAAATGAATAATTAACTAATGTAGTGTACATGAGTACAAACCACCCATAGTTTTGGGCATGAGCCCAGGGGAATATGACCACTCTCCCCAATTATAAAAATATCAGGGTGTTTGGGAATGTGTTATTCTCCCTCACCCAGAGGTTGAGGTCCGGTAGTTGCCTCAGCCCTATATTAGTTTACTGTAGTCACATTTAATCATGCATGCAACTTATTATTGTTTAACTTGGCAAAAATTCTTATTCGCTTTACTTGTCTCATATTCTTGACCCTCTTAGAATAGAGAGTCTTTATTATTTCCTACTTTAGTTTATAATTGTCCTTATTCTCTATTTGACACATACATTTTTATCTCCTCTTGCTGGGTGATCCCAACCACCCATGTTAGGATCAGAATGCGCAACAGGAGCATGGTGGATCAGCCTAAGACTAGGAGAAGGACTTCACCCTTCCATCATGAAATTATTTGTTAAGTTATTTTATTGGAGACATATTGTTGTAGTCTAGTTTCCATCTACATAGAGTCCTCTTTTTGTATAAAGCATGCACACCATTTTTGGAAAATTTTGATGTACTCCTTATATAATTGAATATAGTCAAATTTTATTCTTTTGCTGCTATCCAATTGGATTTTGTTTACCATTTTTACTAGTAGAGAGGTGGTGATTTCACTTCTTTATATCTCCCTTTTAATAGGGAAATGCATTCATCAAACACCTTGAGATGTAACTCTCCCGTGTCACCAGTGGGAAATTCAGTTAGGGTGGTATGGTATCCACAATAGCCCCTATTCTAGGATTCCTAAATATTTGGCATGAAATTATTAAACAAAAATATAATCAACACCTAATTGATATCCCCTATCTTATATTAGGAAAAGCTATACAACCACGACCCTGACCAGATACTTATGCAGTCGTTGTCCTCCATTATCCAGCTGATCTTCTCCTGCCGACTCATGTAGATTTTGCCACAACTAATATTGCTTATGAACTTCAACACCTATCCTATCAAATCACACATTTTTATAGAACTGATCCGACACCTCTTTCTCCACATACCATTAAAACAACCCTTCAGGGTACACACCCTAGTACCAAGGGTCACGACTCGATTAGCCACAATACTAAGCGTAAAAGAGAAGATACATGTGAAGATTGTCATTTTCACACTATGAAACTAATGCTCGCAGACACGACCACAAAAAAATATCATATTGAAGTTGAATTACAATGCCAAGCTTGTGAACTGAATCGAATTTGTCTTCTACAACAAGCAAATGAGAAATGGCAAGTCGATCGTGGTGACTACATGCCCACACATTCAGAATCTGAAGGCATTTCCCTCCATCCCAACTTTGCCTTACTCAGGACAAGAAAAGGTTTGAGTGTGGGGTGGGGGTGGGTGGTAAAATTTAAATCCTCCCAGTTATCTTCCCCTGAAAGTAATTTATTCTTCATCTTTTATTTGCATATGTCTTGTTTTCAATATTTTTTTAAAATTTTGTGTGAGTTGTGGCCTTTACCTAGTCGGTCACTTTGATGTATGCTAAAAATGGAAATATATGAATGAAATGTTCCCTTTTATTTTTCTCAAGATAACCTGTGTAAAAGGAAGTTTTAAGAAATAAACATGTCTTGAATAGTTCTGGGCTCCGATGATAATAGCTAAGCATTCTTTCCCCTTAGAAGTGACGATGAGCAGATGGAATCCAAAAGCTCAAGCCGCATGTGCCTCCAACATGACTTGTAACAATATTCGTGAACACTTATTTACCCGACATTAACTGAATTAACTGATATAATATGATAATCTGACTCCCATGCAGCAATAAAATTGAGAAGCACAAGTCAACCTCTTGCTCTCACTCCTCTTCCATCATATCTTACCAATTCACTATCCATAAGAAGAACAAAAAAATTAAATATTCACCATATTCCAAACCCTAAGTCCAGGGTAGCATCCCTTTCATAAATACTCCTCCTTTTCAACTTTCGTCTATAGATATGGCATGAACAAAAGAGGCCAATGAGCCCAAAAGATAACATGTGGTCAATGTAACCGCAACCAAATAAAAGGTCTCGAGTCAAATAGAGGAGAGATAAATAAAATAATTGAATCCCAGATATGGTCTCAAGTCAAATAGTAGAGAGACCAGGGGAATGGGTTTGTGCCATGTATTTATCCCCCTTCGTCCAATCTTTCATACGCAGGGGACTTATCAACATTTTCCCCAAATAGCCGAATAGCCGTGACTTGTGCTTACTTCTATATGCGCGGGAAAATCAGGAGTATTATTGATATGAAATCAATTCGTTGCAGGTTTTGGGGTCTAGTAACTAGAGGAACAAGCCAAAGTTGGGGGATATCAAAGTGTGGATATGTGACCCCTAGGGATTAGGTTCGTTTGATCATGATTGGTGGAAAGGGGACCGCAAAGGTTACTTAGTTGGGGGAAGAAGGCCGGGATCATAATATCAATTGTTGATTTCCTTAATATTTTGCTTTACTCAGGATGAGAAAAGGATTAAGTCTGGGTAGTTTTATGAGTGTATACATACCTATTTTATATACTATTTTACTCATTTTTAGGGGATGTTTTGTTTCTATTTCCAAGTTTTAGCTTCATATTCACTCAAACACAATTATCTTTCCTTTTTCGAACTTTAATGCATTTTTATATACATTTTATGCAGAATCATCCAAAATTTTATGAAAAGGCCCAAATGGATGATCAAGCCCTCACGATGCTATGCCTCATGGAAAGAAAGGCCCAAAAGCTTTCCATTTAATCACCTTCCAACCACCTAGTCAAGCGATCATCTCTGCCATTCACCCGACTCGAGTCGCTTTCTACCCCGAGTCTTCCAGATTCTTCTGTTCTGATGCACACTCCCAACATCTAGTCCATTATGGTTCACCCCATTCTAGTTCTCTAAAGAACTAGACACGCGGTCCAAATTGAGTAACCCACACGAGTGTCCTATTGTAACAAGTACATGCCATGCAATTAGATGTCTTCGACCACAAGCATTCAAATTTAGGGTTTTGAAAACAAGGAATGAATATATAAAAGGGAACCCCTCTCGTCCATTCTAAAGGGTCTCTGATCGGTGATTAAAAGCCACATTGTGCGGCACAAACCCTAGCAGGAGTGAGGAGGTGATGACAACAATAGAGGGATTGATCTTCCTGCACCAGGCATCCTGGACCTCTCCATCATTTGTTCTATATTTTGTTGTTATCCCTCACCATGAGTGAGTAGAAATTTGTGGTGGGGTATAGGGACTAGCCCCATCTGCCCATATTTTAATCTAGATTGTATCTAAACTCAACAATATAGTTTCTAAATAAAGTATCGTCTTTCTTATTTCCTTACCTTGTAAATTGACGACTTGCTTTGCTTATACGTTATACTCATGGATATGCAAGTTACCATGAGCGTGATTAGAACACTAGAATGATCTTATGACCCCCCTTAGGTTTCAACAAGGAATAGTGAGGTGATTGGGCTACAATATGCTATGTGCCAAGGATGGTCACTCGTAAGTAAGGGAGTCCAGTTGGAATGAACTAGGAACTTGGGTGCTGAGGATAGTTGGTTCCAAGGGAGTTTAGGCCAAGTGAAGAGCTGTATTATGTGAGGGTGCAAAAATTAAACCTCTATTTAGTAACTTCCATTGAAGAGTTAGATCTTGTTAGGATAATTACACTTGCAGTGGTAGCAAAACCCCATGCCTTGATTCTCTTTAATATATGTTATTTACTTCCTTAATCTCTATTGCTTTGGGAAACAATTTAGATTAATCAATATTTCAACTACTCGGTGATAAATATTACTCTTAATACTTCTGAATCTATATAACTACTTAAAAAGGTTGTCCTTTGGGTTCAATCCTAAAGTATATTGCAATAAGGCTTCTACTCGTGTGGAGTGGGGAATTAAGGTACTACTTTAGGTTAAACATAGAAGTTATTCTTTTAGGAATTTTCTTGGTGCAACATTTGGACCCCCATAAATCTCCAACCCTCCTCTCTCTACTTTACAACCTCCTACAAATATTCTCTATATATGACCTAGATCCCCTTGAGCCCAGAGCCTCTGACCACCACCATTCACACATGGGGTGTAGTTCAGTTCGGTAGGGGTTCTTGCACCTTCCCTTGGACTGTGAAGCCTGGGAATGGGAGGTCAACCCTACATATGGACTCACCCGCGACAAGAATTAGGATTCTTTGCAAGGAATAAGAAGACCCCCATGGCATTTGACATAACTGCCCCTACACAGTTTAACACGTAAGGGCGATGGGTTCAATTACCTTAGTCTTAATCCTACCTAACCTAAGGTTATTGGAAATAGGTTATGCTGACATGTCAACCCTTGAATGGCTAGTTGAATTTTATTTTGAAATAATTGTAGTAAATTATTGGTAGGTCGGGTTACAACAAAATTATAGGTCATTCTGATAAGGAGAAAATGTAGATTCTGAATAAATATAATAAATACTTGATTAGGATTCTAGTTTGAAAGTGTATTATAGATGCTTATTGTAATGACCCTGACCTGGATTATGAGGTAACCCTATTTGTTTTGGCTAATAAATTTTATTATAAATTTAATATAATCCTCTAAGGAGTTTTGTTATCATGTGACACACTTATGTTCCAAGTTTGGTCCTGATTGATTATTGCTTGAGCAATGTTCCTTTGTTTTGGACCAAAGTGCAATTTACCCAAACTGAGGGGATATAATGCAAAATGTCACATGTTGAACATGCCTCATGAGTTTTTTCATCATTATAGAGAGAATTATGCAAGGTGGTGGCTTGTGGAAAGCCTAAATTCCAAGTTTGGACTTGTTTGAACAATGCTGGTGCATTGTGCACCAATTTTGGTACAAATTGTAATTTACCCAAAATGTGGGGTTGATATGCAAATTACCACCTCTAGAATGTCCCTACTTCATCTATTTATCATTTAAAGGAGAGATAATGAATGAGATACCATGTTTGGATCAATTATGAATGATTATACTATTGGTGATGAAATGACCAAGAAAAAGGGTTGAATTTGGAAGCTTAACTTGAGTTGTATCAAGTTGAAAAGCTTATATATGAGTGCCTATCGGCCATGGAGCCCAAGGAGGTGTCCCATATCGTTTTTTGAACTCTTGGCAAAGGCCATATAGTGCAAAGCACCTCAAGGAGGTGAGGTGTGACGGCCAACAAGTTTCCTTAGAAAAAAATGTACCAGCTTGACTTAAAATAGTGATTAAACCTAGATAACTTACCCAAATGGATAAGTAATGGACGAATTTGCATCTCAAGATGACCCTCAACCATTTTTCAAGACAATATAAATGTTGATGCATGAATGTACACGTGTCACCCATGCATGACACGTGGCACCTACTAGCTCAAAATGTTGACACCTCATTTTTGCCTTCCTCCATGAACAACAAGTATATATACCCCTAGTTTCACCCCTTGGTGCAATTTTACGACCCTTACCACCCTCCTACCCTGAAGTATAATGCATAGATCTCCCATATCATGAAGGGATGCTGTGGTATCGTGCATAGGCCTTGGGATATCACCCATGGCAAGAGCATATCGCCCAAGTAGGTGATATTGGCCATATAGGGTGATATCAGCCATAGAGTGAAGTTTTGACTCCAAGTGAGTGTCAGATCGAGAAAGTGAGTGCCATATCATGCAAGAGGGGTGGCATATCGTGCAAGGACACTAGTGTTTCGTGAAAATGTGTTAAGGAGCAAGAAGGAGTTCATACTTAACCCTAAGGTGAGGATAAGATCATCTTCAACCTTGGATTGAAGCATGAATTTAGGGTTTTGATCTTCCTTTCTTTTCTTCTTCACAAATTGCTTATCCATGGTGATTCTTTGTATATATAGGAGTTTTGAAGTTCATCTTCAACCTTAGGAACGTGGAGCATTGGAGCTTGGAGCTTTGAAGTCATTCTTAAGGCGGGTTTTATAACTTGAACTCAACCATGTTATTATTGTTCACCTAAATTGTTATAATTAGTGAAATACTTTTAATTCCAAAATTTCCTGAAATAGTTGATGAAATTATGAGTTATAGTAATTGCTTAGACCTGTTTCCATGAACTATAATAGTTAGAACAAAGGTCTAGAGCTTGAAGATGATGGTATCACCTTATAAAAGTGATATCGGGTGCAAACACACAAGAAAGCACCTTTAACTCGATATGATGATGCACCTACTTCACTTGAATGATATGGATATGAATCACTATTACAGAACCTACCTTTAGTGTCGGTTATTTAAGGCCTTTAGTGTCGGTTTCTAAGCGACACCTATGTGGGCGACACTAAAAGCTCACCCATTACGCGTCGGTTCCAAAACCGACGCCCAAACTCTTCCCGCGCCACCGAAATCACGCCTGTTTGCTGTGGCGCGAAGGTATAGGCGTCGGTTATTAGATAAGAAACTGACACCATATACCTTCATGCCACAGAAAGGGCACCATCTTGGCCACTATCAGCGTCGGTTATTAGATAATAAACTGACGCCATATACCTTCACGCCACAGGAAACAGGCGTCGGTTATTTATATAAAACCGACACTATAACTTTGTGTGTCGGTGTTATACAAATAACCGACGCCTATTATTTTTTTTTTCTGTCAGTCTGCAGACCTACTGTGGCTGGTCACAGGATGAGAAACCTGCAGTTAACAGCAGGTTTTACGACATCCATTGATATCAGCCAACAAGAGGCCACAAACCTACAAATTTAACAACAAAAATATTCACACATGCATTTAGCAATACAACCTGCAGTTCCATTTTATTTTCACACATTTAGAAACATTCATGTAGCTAGAAATATGTAGTTCCATTCATTCACATTCACACATGTAGAAACATTCATATAGCAACCAACACTTTCATTCATTTTCACTCAGACACATGTAGAAACATTCACACATATATTATAATTCAGAAATTCATTTACAAAATATCATTCTTTAGTCATTATTCGCTATCAACATCCCAATTATATTTTAAAACCCCCACTATTTGTATGGCTATTTCCCATTCTTCTCTTACTTCATTTAATTCTCCCATCGTATAGGGAGCATGTACATCTGGTAAGTCCGTTCCTGTAGTGGGGTCAGCTTTAAACACCTGTAAAGAGAATGATGTATATATATAATTAATGAGCTATAAATAAGATTGATATATTTCATATTATCTAATGAGACTATATGATACCTGAGCAATACAATCGATGTCCATACAACATGACAGACTAACACATATATAGTACATAGCAACAACAGTGTCGAATTTACATACAACACTAGCTTAGTACATATATAGTGGGACTAAGGTGACGATCCCACCTGCTAAAACAGGTTACCGACAACTACATGTTACGACTGGGAGGTCGTGATTCAGCGACCGTATTCATTAACAGGAGGACAAACAGATCCACCTGCTAATGCATACGGTTGCTGAATCATGACCTCCCAGTCGTAACATGTAGTTGTCGGTAACCTGTTTTAGCAGGTGGGATCGTCACCTTAGTCCCACTATATATGTACTAAGCTAGTGTTGTATGTAAATTCCGAGCTACTGTTGTTATGCACTATATATGTGTTAGTCTGTCATGTTGTTATATGAATCTGAAGCACTTGTGTGTGCTGCACTTTATGTATTGTATCTATATCATGCTTCTCTTCATTGGGGCTTCTTTTGCTGTTTCATGGCTTGCTGCCTATATATCTATATAACCTTTGGCGAATGCCTGCATATCCTCTTGGACCCATTGTGTGGTCGTAACATGTAGTTGTCGTTGAGCATCGCTGATAGCCTAGTTAGTTAGCACATTGATTTGGTTAGTAACAATAAAGGTTAATCTTGAATAGGTGAATACATAAAAACGTATATTAATTAAATTGGGAGTGGCGCTTAATATCTTGAATTAATCTACTTTTCTTTGGGTAACAAACTCCTCCCAGTCTTTGGGGTCCAAGTAGTTCCATTACTGTGTGGCTTCCTTCTTCCTATATTTATTTTTCAAAGAGAATACAAACAAAAATTATTAGTGTAGAGTTAGTGAAATACTGATCAATGTCTAGAATTGGAATCAATCAAGAACCTATTCTCAGCATCGCGTATGTAATCTCGGGTGAGATTGGTCCTATAGTTCTTTAGCACCCTCCCACAATGTTTAGCATTTGTATTAACTAGAAGATAATGAAACATCAAATCAGAAAATGATATTGATATTAAAAAAGTAAACATTTAGCTTCAATAAAAAAATATAAACATGCATGCCTCTAAAATTGTGATCTTTTATCAATTAAAAATCCTTCATTGTGATCTCCGCGCACATATAAGTCATCATTAGCTTCAATATTTTGTGGAGTTGGCAACCCAACTGAGAATGGACTAGAGTCATCATATTTATCATAGTACTCTTCTTCATCTATAGGATCTTCAATGAACTGTCTTTTACCATGAAGAACAACCGACCATTTATCATTTGCAGGATCATCGATATAAAATACTTGTTTCGCCTGTGATGCCAATATGAATGGTTCAACCTTCTCGCCAATCTTTTCAAAGTTCACTAAAGTGAAACCCAATTCATCCACTATAACTCCTTTGGTGTTATCAACCCAATTACATTTGAAGAGAGGAATTTTGAAATCTATGTAGTCAAATTCCCACATCTCTTCAATTACACCGTAATATGCATTTTAGCTTCACGTGGACTCTTATCCTTTGCACTTGCAAAAAACATAGTCGATGCTTGAAGGGTGACCCCACTGTTTTGGACGACACTCTTATCATCTTGGCGCTTTGTGTAATATGTGAATCCATTAATGTCATACCCTTCATAAGACATAACAGTCAACTTTGGTTTAAAGGCGAGGCATTTGATAGTTTAAGTAATATCATCTGGTGTTTGAGATAGTTGATGTAAGACTTTATCTTCAAACCACTTAATAAAAGTCTTGTTATGCTCTCTAGCAAGCCACATTGTATTGGCTTGAGGATATTGTCTTTTGATGAAATTGGTATGTTCCTCGATATAAACGTTCACTTTGTCCATGTTGTGTAAAATATACAAATGACCTTGTTCCAACTGCTCACGGCTGATTACTTTCACATGTGATCCCAAAATTCCTTTGCCAAATAGCTCATCAATATTCTTGTCATTATCAGGAGTGTCATTACCACTGAGAAAGTCATTGTAGAAATCCATAACCTCTCTCGCCACATAACCTTCAATAATACTCCCTTCAGGCCGATAACGGTTTCGAACATCACCTTTAAAAATGCTCATGTATCGTTCAAAGGGATACATCCAATGCAAGAAAACCGGTCCCAAGATTTTCACTTCCCTAGTCAAGTGTACAACAAGATGTACCATGATATCAAAGAACGAAGAAGGGAAATACATCTCAAGCTGACATAGGGTAACAACCACTTCTCTTTGCAAATTATCAAGAGTCTTAGGGTCAATAACTTTTCTACAAAGACTGTTGAAAAAGAAACAAAGTCTGGTGATTGCAAACCTTACATGCTTCGACAATATAGATCGAATTGCCACGGGCAATATTTGTTGCATTAGAGTGTGACAATCATGAGATTTAAGACCTATCAACTTCAGATCTTTCATTGATACCAATCTACGGATGTTGGATGAGTAACCATGTGGCACCTTAACATTTACCAAGCATTCACAAAAAGCTTTCTTCTCCTTTCTAGACAACGTGTAACAAGCGGGAGGTAAGTATGTTCTTTTATTACCCATTTCACGTAATTCTGTTAATTCTGACCTTATTCCCATTTCACGTAGGTCCAATCTGGATTTTATCCCATCTTTAGTCTTACCTGGTATATTTAATAGAGTACCAATGATGCTATCACATACATTTTTCTCAACGTGCATTACATCGATACAATGTCTGACTGTCAAAGAACTCCAATAAGGAAGATCCCAAAATATTGACTTCTTCTTGAATGAAGAATTGTCGCTCCATGTAGTACATTGTTATCTCTTACCAAATTCATTGACAAAGTCTTTTACTCTTTCATAAACAACCTCCCCTAGTATAGGTTTAGGTGCACTGCGTTCCTCATTCAATCCATTGAATGCTTTGCGCTTCCTACGATACGGATGGAATTTTGGAAGAAACCTTCGATGACCGAGATATACATTCTTACCGCCATGTTTTAGTCTTGTTGAATCAGTGTTCTCTTCACATATAGGACACACTTTAGCTCCTTTGACACTATATCCAAACAAATTCCCATATGCTGGAAAGTCATTAATAGTGCAAAACAACATAGCATGCAAACGAAATGTCTCTCTTCGTGAAGCATCATAGGTCATCACACCTTCACCCCAGAGTTTCTTTAAGTCATCAATCAGAGGTTCAAGATAAACATCGATGTCATTTCCAGGTTGTTTAGGGCCCGATATCAACAACGACAACATTACATACTTATTTTTCATACACAACCAGGGAGGAAGATTGTATATAACAATCATGACTGGCCAAGTGCTATGTTGGCTGCTCAATGTCCCGTACAAATTCATCCCGTCTGTACAAAGCCCAAGTCTTAGATTCCCGACTTCTTCACCAAATTCAGGGTACAATACATCAATCTTCTTCCACTGTAGGGAATCAGATGCATGTCGTAGGATCCCATCATTATTTTTCTTAACATCTGCATGCCACCTCAAATTCTTTGCATCTATCGGATTGGAAAACAAGCGTTGAAACCGTGATATTATAGGTAGATACCACATCACCTTGGCAGGAGAACCAATTTTGGACTCCCCCAAAGTCGTCAATTTATACCATGACGCACCACATTTTGGACAATCTTTCAAATCCACATAGTCCTTTTGAAATAATACACAATCATTAGGGCATGCGTGTATCTTCTTGGCATCCATTCCCATTGGGCACAACAATTTCTTTACCTGGTATGTTGAGATTGGCAGCTCATTTCCTTCAGGAAGCATTTCTTTCAACAAAGACAGCAATGACGTGAAGCTTTTGTCGCTCCATCTATTGTTAGCTTTCAACTTATACAATCTCAACACAGCGTTAAGCTTCGTAAACTTAGTACAACCTGTGTATAACGGCATCTCAACATCATGCACAATGTTTCTAAAAATGGGAGGTGGATCGGTGTGCTCTACCCCACAACTATCCAGCATCGCATCAACGATGTCTACTGGAACTGGTTCATTCACATCTACGTCATCGTAGGCAATTTCTTCTTCCACACAAGCACTGCTATCGACATCCACTGGTTTCGGGTTTGAAATCTCTCCATGCCAGTGACATTCTGTATAGCCTTGTATAATCCCGTTGCACATGGCATGAGTTTTAATTTCGTCACCAGTGTTGACTTTCAAGTTGTTACCGCAATGCCTACATGGACAGTAGAACCTATCTCCAGGTTGTTTCCTATGTTCCTCGACAAATCTAATGAACTGGTCAAGACCAGAAATAAACTCTGGGGTGCAATGATTGCGAATGGACATCCATGATCTATCCATTCTATGATCAAAGAGAAAACAAGTATATATTAGGACAAGATTAGGGTCTAGGGTTAACAAATACATGTGATGTCATTATTATATATAATAAATGTGTACCACCTATCCATTCTTGAACACCTAATCTCACTAGTAAGTGTATAATGTGTATTGGGTTTTCAAGAAAATTTCGACAGCATTTCCCCGCTGTTCTCCAAGTACATATGTACTTAGAGAACAAACGGGGAAATGCTGCCGAAATTTTCTTGAAAACCCAATACACATTATACACTAACATCCTAAGTGAGATTAGGTGTTCAAAAACAGTCCCAAACCGGGGACTATCCAAGATTTACTCCTAATGAGTAAATCTTGGACGGGTTTCTAGGCCAACAAATAATGTGTTGGACGGGTTTCATGTAGCAACTTTCAGTTCCATTCATTAATCTCTTTTTACATCCACACACAGGGGTGTACCCCTAAACAGTAACTAAACAAAGGGGTTGGTGTACCCCTAAACATGTGCATAATTAAAAAAACTATTAATACAGACAAGTCTAGATAGATAGACAACTAAATACTACACCAACATGGTCCCGCATCAGTAACTTCGAGGACTTATCATTGTGGCGATCTTCTCTTGAAGTTCAGAATAGAAAGCAGCTATGATTATTGATTGCTTGACAATTATATTTGTTAATTGGACTTACCGTGGTCTTTTTGATGATGAAGCTGTGTCACGAAGCTCCTCACTGTATTTAGACGAATCTGAACTGACAGGGGCCTCAGATTCAGATTCGGCCGAGCTGATATGCGACGACGTGCGATCATACCACAGTAGATGATCGGGGGTCTCGCAGTAGCTGTTGGTTATCCAAACTTTGATGGAATTATGGCCAACTGGACGGAGAAAAAGCATGTTGCAACGGACCACATGCATCTCTCCAATCCAATCACGCCAACCGGATTTTGATACAAGATTTCCCTCCAAATCATACTCAACCTCGATAACATGTGAATAATTGCCAAAAGTTAGGGTCACTTTACCAGGCATGTAGTGTCTTCCTTTTAGAAAACGCCAATGTTTGGGTATGACCAATTGGTTTAAGGAACGATCATCTAGAATGATGTCCAATTGTTCTTCAATAGGGAACGTTAACATTGACATAGAGGCCCAGTTCATAGTGACTGTTATGGGTGGACAGAGACTGCATAATATTAGTATTAACAAAGTGTAAGTACATATAATTATGCTATATATTTTCAGAAAAAGTTGTATAACATCAGTTAACCTTTTATTGCTTGTCATAACCAACTTTATTGTGGTAGACATGATAGTTTGAAAAGAAGTCTACATATGTACTTAGAGAACAAACGAGGAAATGCTACCAAAATTTTCTCGAAAACCCAATAAACATTATACACTTACATCCTAAGTGAGATTAGGTGTTCAAGAACAGTCCCAAACCGGGGACTATCCAAGATTTACTCCTAATGAGTAAATCTTGGACGGGTTTCTAGGTGCTTACTAAAATAGAGCCATTATATGGAACTAATCCTACATTATACACATACTTTTCCTGAGTAAGATAATGTGCACTTCATGGAATTATTAAGATCTGAATATATATAAGTTGTTTCTACCTACTTTGATGGGATTTTATAACATTCGAGTCTTCCATTTAAGGCATTAGATGCATATATTGCAGTCCATTGTGTTGAGATAAGAATCCCATGTGATACACACGATTGAGAATCTTGCACGATACTAGGAAAATTACATGTATTGTATAGATAATAGAGGATTCAACTCAGTAGAAGCACAAAACCAGTACCTAAACCCTAAACACAAATAAGTAAATAACTTTTAAAAAAATGCCCAACAGCTGCTTGGGCGTGCCTTGGCACCGCCCAAGCAGCCGCCAGAGCAGAGGAAGAAGGAAGAAGGCAGGGCAGGCGGGCATACCTTGAGGGCAGAGGAGAGCAGCGGCCGGAGCACAGCAGCCACCGGCGGAGGCGGTGGCAAAGAGAGGAGAAGCGCCGGCAAGGACACGGAGCAGCGGCGGCGAGGGCGCGGAGCAGCGGCGAGGGCACGGAGCAGGAGCACGGACGGCCGCCGGTGAGCACAGACGGCAGGAGCAGGAGCAGGAGCATGGCCGCTGGTAAGCACAGAGCAGCGGCGAGGGCAGGAGTAGGAGCACGGCAGCGGCGGCGGAGGAGCAACGACCGGCGGGGGCGAGCAAGAAATCGCCGGACCTAACTGAAATCGAGAATGAAAAAGGGAAAGGGGAAGAGAAGCTCGCGCTGGTGAGCTATTAAGTTGACAATAAGCGTCAGTTATTCTAAACAACCGACAAATAAATCAACTATGTCGGTTCTATACCAAAAACCGGCACCTATACTAGATTATAGTCGTCGGTTTTTAACTAACGGACAACCGACAACTATTCCTGTCTCGCGAATACCCTTTAGTCGTCAGTTATTTATTTATGAACCGACGACATATGTCAAATTTTGGAGGTAATTTTTTCGCTGGAATTTTGGTTTTGGCGGTTGATTTTAGGTGTCAGTTTTTTATTAATTAACCGACACTTAATAAAAGCGGTACCCGTGTCTGGTCGACCTTCACAGATTGTATGTCAGTTTATGTTATAAACCAACACTGTAGAGTTTAGGTGTCCGTTTATGTATACAACCGACACCTTGAAAAGTGACTTTATAAGCCATTTTTGTAGTAGTGAATGAATACATTGTTGCACGATATGGGGGTGTAGTATACACCTCTTGCACGACAGGGAGTCAAGTATAGACTCCATACACGATACAAGGTTGAATGAAAACTTAAAAGTTGACATGAAACCCTAATTTGGGTAACCCGATATAAGTGAAGTATAACAAGTGCTATTGCACGAAATGCTTGCACGACATGGTTGCACGATACACAACCATGGATGATATGGTAACCCTAATCCGTCATGGCTAACCCTAGATGGTGACTAGCCCGATAGGGTGATTGAAAGTACTTCTAGCCTGACATGGTGATGGTTTGAAACCTCATAAGTATCATGGGCGACACATACATACACCTTGTGCCCGATATGAGGTCAAGAAGATACCGCATGCCTGATATGGAGACAAGTACAAATCCTAACCCGATATGGTGAGTGTTCATACACCTCCAACCCAAGACACCTTGTAAAGGTGAGAGTAAGACACTCTTAAGAGTAATGAGTGTAACACCAAGTAATGGTATGACTGATACCTTGATAGGTGAAACACCTAAAGTGGTTGATAATGGTTAATCCTATATCAACAATGTCTCAACCTGAGATGAGTCCATATCAATTGATGATGGTTGGACAATTCAAATGTGTGACTTATGACCAATACATTACAGAATAAATGTGATGGGCTAGTGTATAAAGTATTAGGATGGGAAATACCCTAATACAAGATAAGTTGATGAACTTAAGTAAGTTAATAGTGATGAGGGAAGTGATACACCAAGGCATGGTAAAGATCACATCCAACACTTTAAAGTTGTTACACCTTGATGCACCTTAAATCCAATATACTTGGATGAGTAACACATGATGTGTGTCATGTCAATTGTTACATTGAGATGGAATGCACTTTGATAAGTGTAGGCTATCATACCTTGAGAAAGGGTTAAGCCAAGTTAATAAAGTATGATATAATCATACCCTGATAAGGATGGGAGAGGAACTCATACCTTGTGTTGATGATTCACTTAATGATAAATGATGAGAATAAATAAGTATAAATGAATACTTATGATATCAATGTATGCTCCTAGATGTGTGGAGCAATGAATTAGGGTTTGAATTAATAATATGAACTTGAAACCCTATCCGGCAATAAGGGGAAACCCTAACCCTAATAGTTGTTGCCTAGTGAAAGGTGACAAGATGTTTAATGTCCTTGTGAGCCATGTGAATAGTTGTTGCCTAGTGAGAGGTGACAAGATGTTTAATGGGCCTTGTGAGTCATGTGCTTAGTTGCTGCCTAATGAGAGGTGACAAGATATTGATCTAAAGATTGATGTAAGAATTGGTAATGTTTAAAATAAACCAGGTGAATGGGAACCCTGTAACATAATAATAATAAATGGTTACAAAGATAATAATGAAATCTTGGTCATAATGTACTATAGTCATAGCCAAAATAAGGGCTATGGTGCTTTGAATATGTTAAAATGAGACATGGGGAATACTTGTATTATATAAAGAATGTGAATTGATATGATGGCTTGCCCCAGGGTATAATGCCTAGTAAAAGAATGTGATAACCAATGATGAATTTAAGGGATTGATATCCCATAACGAATGTGTAATAAGGAGTGGTTAGAGTCCACTGCCTGGTTGTGTAATCAGGATTGGTTACGGACCAATACCTGGCAAAGGCGTAAAGCCTGTAATCACTGGATTGGTAGAGTCCAATACCAGGCTGTTCACAGGATTGGTAATAACCCAATACCTGGCAGAGGCATGTAGCCAATAATCACAGGATTGGTAATAACCCAATACCTGGCAGAGGCATGAAGCCTATAATCATAGGATCGGTAATAACCCAATACCTGGCAGAGGCATGAAGCCTATAATTACAGGATTGGTAATAACCCAATACCTGGCAGAGGCATGAAGCCTATAATCACAGGATTGGTAATAACCCAATACCTGACAGAGGCATGAAGCCTATAATCACATGATTGGTAATAACCCAATACCTGGCAGAGGCATGAAGCCTATAATAACACAGGATTGGTTAAATCCCAATGCCTGGAATAATAACACAGGATTGATTAAATCCCAATGCCTGAAATAATGTCACAGGATTGGCATAGTCCAATGCCTGGAATGGTTGCATAGGATTGGCATTGTCCAATGCCTGGACAGAATATGATGATGTATACTCACATGACTGGTACAATTCGATATCTGGTTAGCATATTGGCTGAGGCCAACAGATAGAAATGAGAACGATTCATGGATGACATACCATGATGATGAGTATCACAGGATAAGCTTGAGATTTTGATATAGTATGATGGGTAAATGATATACATGTTCTTCCTATTCCTTGTAAAGAGAATAGATGACTTACTGCTCTATCACAGATAGTTGCAATGCTTAAAAATATGAGAATATTCTAAACTGCTTATCCTCTGCTCAGTTTAATACTATTTAACTGTGATAATAACATTGTTGGCGGAGAGTTATATCTCTCGCTGGGACATTTACAATTGTCTCACCCCTGTGGGATCCAAATTTTTAGGTGGATGTGCACGAATAGGTGAAGACCTTTCTGCAGAAAAAGAACAACATCAGCAGGGACAACAGTGACAGCTCAGGTTGAGTGTACTGTCTGTCATGTCTTGTACATAGAAGTCCTATGTGTCGTCTCTGTACTCTCAGGTCCTTGGAGTTGGTTCGTTATGGTTTCATGAACGATCTGAGGTTTTGTCTTGAATGCCTCGAGGTTTTATGTTGATCCAGTATATGTTTTGATAGAGCAACCATTATATGTTATCCTCGAGAAGAGATGGTACATTGTATGTACAATGTGAACAATGATGTATATAAAGTTTTGGTTCTGCCTTAAAGAGTTTTCCTAGAAATGGATCTCTTTGCAAAATGGTTTTAATTTTAAGTGATTTTTGTTAATCCACTGTTTATGTTGAAATTCTTCTTAATTAGTAACAATTTGTTTGTTGGTTTGGCGACTGTCGTTACACTTATCTTAAGAGATCTTAAGACAAGTAAATGAATCATATTGTACAAATACAATTATTGGGTGAATTAACATGATGTGGCCTATCTTGATTGGTAATATTAGATGATCATAATTGAGTTGACATATTAGAATATCACCTTGATATAGGGGTATGAACACTAATGTGGATAAATGACATGTTGACTATATTGATATATTATTACATTGAGATATAATGTGAGTAGTGACTTTAGGCTCTTGTAATCTGATCTAAAATACTGATATATCTAATATAAGAGTTATGGTCACACTCATATGCCTGATTATGCTTCTAATATAAGATGTGTTTAACGTATGCTAAATATGTAAATATTATATGGATGCCCTAGATATTATGAATTAATGTTGATATATGATTAATTAATGTAACAAAATTTAATCTGATGTTATGATGATATAATTATCTAACCATGGATTTGAGTCACAACTAATGTATAATTAAGATTTATGACCCTAATGAATCATGACATAATGGAATTAGGGTTTGGTACCCTTATTCCTATTCCAAACTCGAGACAACCCTAAACCTAGATTCGAACCTAAGATAGGTTTCATCTAAATAATGTGAATATATGGTGACACATATGTAGTATATGTACATGTAGATAAGGTTGATTGAATGATTGATTTCTTAGATCTATTGATTGGATTACTGAAGTATACTACATCACTCTTCATATTGTACGTGGTTACACTTATGAATACTCAAATTATCGAATTATGAAGTTTGTTGAGGTTTCTTGAAGAATGAATAAATGATAACTGTAGGATGTTTATTTAATTCTTGTTCAATTATAGTGCCAATATGACTATCACATAAAGTAAACTCTGATAATCTGAATCTAGGGTTAGACCTACCAAGGGGTAGTACACCTAAATGCTGACTCTAGGTCTAAATTGACCAAACCCTTATTTTGATGATGACTAAACCATTCCACTTATTTGTGTCTAATGCTTCTACTTGAGTGATTTCATATTAGGTATAGACACACTCTAAATGCCCTAATTTGCGCATCTCAAATTGGAGAAAAGACAAGTCAAAGTCTATACAAGTGCACATTTTGGAATATGATGTAAATCCATTAGAATCATGTTGTAAATCACTTGTAATGATTGTATGACTTGTAATTAAGCTTAAACAAAATCAGGAGCACTTAAATTGAATATTTAAGCACTTTAATGACATTTTCCAAAATTCATTACAAGCTATCAATCAGTCCAGTTACTAACTCGAATGATCCCTTGATGGATTTTGAAAATGTCCAAGTTAGGTCAAGTTACAAACTTGACTGATCTGTTTGGTCCAGTTACAAACTCAACTGATTGCACTTTTTAGAAAAGTGCAAAAAAGTGTTTTTGACCGTTGGAGTGTTGCAAAACACAAAAATATATCTGATGCAACACCCAAGCGGCTAGTATTCATCCTTAAGTGTTCCCAAAGGCTAAGAGGAATCCCCCACTATAAATAGGACCCCTTGGGCTTCATTCCAACGTTGAGCATTCAATGCAAAACTCTATATGAGGTTTCTATTCTATAGTTGAGTGTATCCTCCATCCTCCTCTGGCTCTCTAAGCTTAATCACTTGATACATTCATTAGTGTGAGTAGGAAATTTGTCGGAAAGCTAGTTCCATTTGTATATCTTGTGAGGCTCTCACTTCCACCACCTCCCAATCTCTTTTTTCAACCATGAAGATGAGGTTCTCTCTCATGGAAAAGAGAGGTGAATAAGAACAAGGGAAGGAGTCCCTTGGTGAAGATCAAGGATGAAGGCTTGGAGCAAGAGTAGGTAAGCCATTGGTGAAGGTAAAAGACTCCTTGCTCAAGTGGGTAAGTCCTTGCTGAAAGCTTCTCCGAGTGAAGGTGAAATCAAAGGCTGAAGATCTAAGAAGAGTGAGTAATTCCTAGAAGGCTGAAGACTTGTGCAAGAGTGGGTAAGTACTTGGAGAAGGCCGAAGACTCATTCCAAAGTGGGTTATTCCTTGGTAAGGTTGAAGACTCTTTGTATTGGATAGGTAAGTCCTTTGGTGGGTCATGTTTTGTAACTCTTATAAGTGAATATATAGAGGAAGACACACTTAGAAATCCTAGAGGTTGGCCTCTCTAGGTGGTGGACTGACATACTCCTAGTTTGTAGTGTGGAACCACTCTACATAGCTTGTCACTTAGTGCTTGTTCAATCTCTCTATCCCTTTCTATGTATGCTTTAGTTGCACTCAAATTTCCTATTTAGCAACCTAATCTTGTGATATATCTTGAAGGTCAAATGAATTTTTCTTAAGTGCATTGAGCTCTATTCACCCCCCCTCTAGAGCATCCAATCACCCATCTAGGATCCAACACTAAGTTCACTAATGGATCGAGAAAGGTGATTACACCCAAGGTGGTTTGACAAACATGTGTTAGACTATGTTAATTAAAATACTAGATTATATGTGCATCTATTTTATGGTTGAGAATATATGTTGTTATCTTAGATGCACAAGTTTTGTTTGTTGGCATTTTAGGTTAACTTATATCTATTACTTGAATACATGAATAATCAAGAAATCTTGAAGATTTTGAAGATAAGTCAATGAGGATTAGTTAGATAATATTTCTTCTCATATGTATAAGTTAGTTTCTTATGAGAAATTCAAGTAACACCTTTGAGGTGTATATTTTAAATATTCATATTCATTTAAATTCAAATAAATGGAAATTATTATCTGTTATTTATTATTTATTATATCTGATCCTAGAAATATTAGGTAATGATCCCCTATTTTAAGGTCTTCTCTTAATTAAGAGACACTCAAAAGTGGTGGTCGTTATAGTATCCATCCTCTGGATTATGGATTATAATTAATGTGAACAAAGTCAAAATCAATAAGAAGAAATTGCTATCATCATGCACTGTTGTAAGAACTTTTGAACGTTTGCATTTTAGGGTATCCTACAAAAAAATAAGGAGGAGAGACATGATGTACGTGGAACTCCAAGCAGTATTGAAGTCATGTGGTTGGCACCTACATTTCTTGAATGAAGATACAAGATCTAATGAGACACCAAAATGTCATGCAACATATTGTTAAAATATTGAACTAATTGGGGGAGATATTGGACCATATGTACATTGCTAGAGTGAAAAAGGAGAGGGGTAACAAGTACTTAATATAGTTCATTTATAAGGAATGCAATACGCTAGTGGATGGTCTCACTAAATTTTCTCTAGACAATCCAAGGACAATAGTGAATTGGATACATGTGTGGAAAGTCTACAAGGGCTATATAATAATGATAGGAGTAGATTCTTACAACGTAATAGCGATGGTAGTTGTAATATTTATGTTTTAAAATGTAGGAATAGTAGGTGTCATAGCATGACTTGATAAATGAGAAATTTCTTTCCTAAAAAGTTGACAATTAAATTTATAGAGAATTATGTTTAATGTTTAGATGCAACTATCAATTAGGATTATGTAATAAGAAAAAAATTATACTAAATATGAGCATAACGAACATAGAAAACTTAGTGCTTGGGAGTAAACGTTACATGTTCAAAGTTGGGTGGTTCCCAAATGCTCATGGTAGGATGTGATAGTTATTTGGACATCTAAATCCTTTTTGATGATTGCTTCAGGCGACACTAGTAAACCTAAGAAATATGACATCTCACATACCCATTTGTCATAATCCTTTTCTGATAAAAAAACCCACCATAGATCGACCTTTACTGATGGAACAAGGTGAATGGTGATAGAGGCACATACAGAGGGAGGTGAAGTCATCAAGAACTACTATAAAAGATTGACAACGGAAATGACTTTTGGTGGTATTTGGGGGGATGACAGACAAAAGGTGGATATTGTTTCATTATGACATTGCTAGAGAGGAGAATAAGAGGTAGTAAAGGACGAATATGAGGAAGTGAGGGGTACTATGAAAGAAATTGCACATGTTGTCACCCTTGATGCTAGCATCACTTTCTTATTCTCCTAGCAATGATGTGGCTGTTGTTGGTAGCAATGGAATATCTTTGGAGAGTGGATACTTGAGAGACAATGGTAGTTGGAGGGTGCAAAGAAGGCTAGAGTGACGAGGACTAGAAAGTCTCTGAATTTTCAATTGATACATGGCTCTGACAGTAGTGTTACAGATCCTTAGTCGATGTTGCTTGTGCTGTTAAGAAAATTAAATCAAAAGAAGGGAAAGAAAATAAGAAAAATTTTATGTGAGAATATGATATATATATATATATATATATATATATATATATATATTTGTGATGACCACAAGACAAAAATACATTCTGTAATATTGTGGTTCAATTAACTAAATTCACATCAAGATTGGACGAAAACTACTTTAGAAAGTCTATTATGATAATATTTGCATGGTAAACTAGGTAGATCTCCATGAAAAACACATAAGTATTAAATCAAAATTGTAAAATGATTTATTCAAAAAAGTAGAGGTATAGAAAAAATGATTATGTATAATATTTGAATGAATCGAGCAGTTAACATCCATAGGAAATGCACTTGTTCGTGGTAGTGTGGGGCATTATTAGACACGTAGCCATTTAGTTCATTACTCATTTGATTCTTTGTAGGATGCCCAAAACACTTCGGAACTGGAGTTTCTTTTAGTTGCTTTCTGTCATTGATATCATGTTGGTTAGTATCTCAAATTGCAATTATATTCTTGGAGTTTAGTGAGTAAAAGCACGGTTCATGAGTTCCCTACTAAAACGAGTGGATTCGAAATTAGCATTTTCCCCCAAAATCAGTGACTGAAGTGGAAACAAATAAGGATGACCTTAAAGGGGATACAATCAATCAAGTAGAAATATATCCTCTTCATGTAGCTGCCCAAATTGGTCCATTTGCTCTAAAATAAAGATGTCTTGTTCGGATAGCAACATTCCTACATGTTTGCTTATGTACAATACCTAATACTAAGTATATATGATGTCAGATTCTTTGTGTCTACAAGTAATGATTTTATATTTACATGTCTGTACGCCAAATATGAAAACATTACACTGTCTGGTTTCCCTGATTTCCTAGCTATTCATGGGGCATAGAGCACACATATAAAATACTGAGATTTCAAACACTCGTACTTACAGTTGTAACAATTCAAACCGGTGGAACGGAGTGGGCCGGATCATCTCTTCCTCTAGTCTGGTCTTAGATCGATTTCAACTTCGATTCAGTCTTCGAAGTTCTATTTTTCCTAATTTTAGTTCTCTATCTGATTAAATTCAAAACTAGTCCACACCACCGTCCGGACCGACAAGACCAAATAATATAAAGTAATATTTTTAGCATAAATTATATAATTTTTTTTATTACTAGTAATGGTTATAAATGATCATGGGGCTTGGAGTGTGTATTATTTAATTCTAAAAACTCCAAGTAATTTACAACTTGTTAGAAATATTATTACTCAAAAGTTAGAAGTAAATATTTGTCACACTGAGATGAGATGGAGCGACAAAGATGTATAGGTACCTAATTTTATATTTCACTATGCTATAGGTAAAGTCATTTACTAAATTACAAGTAAAGTTATTATAGTACATAAATAATATTTAAAAACAAACAAATGTTATCGGTAGTCGTCCTGACGTGTCCATGAGTAACCGTTTGTGGATATAAAATAAACACTTTACATAAAATAGCACAACATTTAAAAGCATCTCAATATATTCGTTGATTATATCTGTGCTTTGTTGACTATAACAATGTAGTAAATAGAACAATTAATATGGTTCTTTCATATTTTCTAATTGATGAGTATCTTTGTCAAGTTCGGAAGATCGGGTCCTTAATTTTGTCGGTTTGGACTGCACGGACTAGTTCTTATTTCATCATGTCCATGGTCCCAGAACTTTCGCTTATTCGTGTTTTAATTCGGTCCATTCTGAATTTAGATTGGTGTACAACCTTACTGGTATCGACATACAACTTAAAAGGACCGTTTGGAAGCTTGTCATATGCTAGATGGACACCATTTTGGAATCCAAAATAGAATCCCACTCATTCTCCATCACATCTTTAAGAATATAATAAATAAGATATGTATTTGTTTGTTATACCCTCAAATATGTAGTGAAAAATGAGAGAAATTCGGTTATGAGTTCCAAAATGGATTTAGATAGCAAACTTCTTCTTTAAGAAATATGCTAGGTGTACACTATTTTAGAATCCAAAATAGAACCCAACTTATTCTCCACCACATGTTTAAGGATATAACAAATAAGATATGTATTTATTTGTTATACCCTCAAATATGTGGTGAAAAATGAGAGGGATTCCGTAATGGATTCCTAAATCAATGGATTCAGATAGCAAACGTCATTCTTTAATATAGCTTGGTGTAAAAGCCTGAATGGGGAGTAGTTCAGCTGTCAACGTTGATGGGAAAGCATACAAAACAAAAAAGCATGGCTGGAATTGGTATCGTATGTTTTGCATTCTGAGTCTGCTACAATAAATAGTTTATTTGTGCATATACACAAAATGTCATATCGATATAACGTAATCTCCATTTTCCAGTTCAGATAGTCATTTTGTCGGAAACCAATGACGGATGGGCTTAGGCCATAGAATGTTTGTTTGCACAAAAACATACATGCGAGAAGTGGATGGGCCGGCCTTGGCCCGGAAAGTAGACGGAGGAGGATCCACGGTTTCATACAGCAAAAATATGGATTAACCTCTATGCGAACGACTGGGAACGAACCTCCTTTGACAGTAGAATATAAGCCGCCCCTGGGCGACCAAGTCCATGGCTCACGGACTATCTGGACCTTGGAAAAGATCTATGAGACGCCATTGTTGAGATCGAAGAGTTGAACTTTTTGGACCACCCAATCTAGAATCGACAGTCCACATCACTCTACGGCTGCATTTGTTTCACCGGTCTAACACCGGCACGACAAGCAGACCTGACGTGGCAAATTGTTTGCTGTTTCTTATACCTGTTGATAAACAAGTTACCGCAAGGTTTAATTAACCAGATAATTTGCAAGTAACCTGCCACCTGAAATCCTCACGGCAGAGAACCGACTTACTTTATCAATTTACTACCAAACCCCTCTAACAGAGTTCTCAATACAGATAACAAAGGGCACAATAGACTTTGTTTAGATAAAAGCAAATTATATACTTGTATATCAAACACCAAACATCTTTTTTAACCATCAAGTTTATCTGCCTTTGTCTCAAACAACATTTATCTCACACAAGAATAACATGTCATTGGTTAATTTATCTGTGGCAACTAAACTTATCACGATGGTGTACCAAACACAGCCTAAAATATGTATTTTTCTTAAATTTGTCACTTTATATGAGTTTATTTTTTTTAAAGTGTACAAGATATTAATGAAATTTTTATTGAATATGCTATTTTATAATAACTCTTTCAACCGAGTTTGACATTTATTACGCAATATAACGTTTGTACCAAAGTCTATTTGTTTTCTATGTTTCTATTTGATGAGGTATGTCCTGTTTGTCCCACGGCGTGCTTAGACACCTTTGGGGAGCATGTAGTTCATTACAGGGAGTTTTCAGGCTTTAAGTATAGGCATAATCTTATTAGAGATGTTCTCTATGATGTACTCCGACATGCTGGAGTTGCCGCTAAAAAAAAGGCACCTATGAATTTTTTGAGTGAACCACATGAGGGGAAATGGACACTTAGACCAGCGGATGTCTGATTTTTGGCTGGTTTGAAGGAAAACATGCGTGTGTCGATTTGATAGGAGTCTCTCCATTGGTGGGATTAAAAGATTGAGATTGTATTGTAGACATACTGTCCTAAAAACTATTGCAGCTAAAGTGGTCAAACATGAGAAAGCATACTTGAAAATCAACATATTTTTATACCTTTCGGGTTTGATATTTTTAGATTCTTAACACCAGAGGCTGTGGAGCTTCTCAAAAGGATCCAAAAAATTATGCATAGTAATGTTATGAACCCTACGTCTATGGCCGTAATTTTTCAAAAGATTGGTTTTTCATCCAAAAGGGGCTGGCGGCGCAACTTGTTGCCTGCTTACCTTCATTTCATTGTTATTATTTTTTTATCAATATACGTATATGTAAATTATATACATATACTTCTAGAGACAATTTACATAAAAAGTAATAATTCTTCTCAAATCTTGAAACTTTTTTGATATGTATGAATTCATATTCTTAACCTAATATCAGAGTCTAGTCTTGATGATTCGATGTTTACTTAAGTTTTTGAGGTCCCTAATGGTGGTATTTTGAGTATTTCATCCGTAGTTTGATTATAAAGCAATGTGATATTTGTGAGAAACTGTAATACATATCTCTATTATTTTCTGAGTTTTGGAGAAGTTTCATGCCTTTTTATATTATTATTTGGTTTTTTGGACCTAAGTGGTTGTTATTATGATGTACTTAATGATTATTGGTGAAATATTGTATTACCTAGATTCTAAACTGTATAAAACATAGTTATGGACATTTCTCTCTCATTTCAACTAAATTATAATAACTATATATATGTGTGTGTTTTAGAGTTTTATCTTGCTCAAAGGATCAATAGATAAACATGTTTTTGATTATGATAGTATATAGTAATTACACATGTGGGTGTTGATAGATGTTCAACACTAAGACTTTATCTTGGTTTTAAATCAAAATCAGATTCAATCTAAATAAGAAACCTAATTTGATTTAAAAGGTTAGGGTGATGACTTTGAGATTTAGAAATGGAAAGAAGGAATACACATGTACTTATAAAACTTAATGATGTTCAAGTTATTAGGTTATGAATCAAGGAATCTACACTACCTTCAAAATTCCTCAATATTGAAGAAAAGTGGTTCATGCCCGTTGAATTCATATTATAGACACATCCTTCGATTGATAGTTCTAATCATCATGTTTAGAATATTCTCCTAGTTTTCTAGTGATTAGATTTGTAGTATTCTATTTTCCAATGCAATAGTTTCATTGCCCTATATATCTTGTACATAGATATTCTTCAATTTAGACTCAAGTTATTTTTGTATCAATGTTTAGAAATTAAGATAGGATTATCAAAACTTAGAATATAGTAATTAGTATTTGTTTTAGTATATCAATATCTCGTTATCTTTTACAATTTGGGATTTTCTTAGAATATTAGATTCGAATATAAAATCTAGAAATTAAAGATTTTACCACAATTGCTAAGTAATTTTGATTCATAGTATGAAATAAAACCATCAAGACTTGAAATAGGAATATTCAATTTATCTCTAACCTATTAGTTCCTTATTATCATATTAGAACTCGGATTTCTCATAGAATGTCAGAAAAAAAATTATATTTAAAATTGTTAGAATTTCAAAATATGATATTTTTCTCAAGATTCATCTCAATTCCTTGAGAAGCAGAAGCAAAAATAGAAAAGGAATTAGAATCAGAATCAGAAATGGAAATAGAAATAGAAACAAAAATATATATAGAAAAGACATTAGTACATATCTTAATATTATATAATTATTCACTACTGAACAAAAATACTTCAGTACACATGATAGAAGGAACTTTGTGCCATAAAAGATATTTTATGCAATAGATGGTATTTTATGCCATAGAACAAAAGACACCTCATTGTCACCAGTAAGAATTGCATGTCATAGAAGGTGAATTTCACTAATTGAAGCACAAACATCGTGCCGTAGAAGCCGTTTTGAATGATAGAAGAAAACTTATTGTATATTAATGGCCACTAGAAAGATGAAATATATAAATAAAATATATTAATTTTAATTATGCAACTCAAGTTTTTCTCCATACAGTTATTTTCCTTATGTTATCAAAAGTCAATGTCACTTATGCTAATCTTAGGTTTTCCTTTGTGCATGGTTGAGGAAGAGACTTCTACATATTCCAAGTTTCAGAAAGAATAGCCAAGTCAATGTTGTTGTGCTATTGTAGATGATTTCTTGATGGGGCATCATTCACACAATCTAAGATCATGAGTCATAAGTGCATATATTTTTATCTTATATTCAATTTTATGTTATCTAGCTTTTTTTAATAAGATTCCCTTGCTACCCGACCAATGTAACACAGGTGGTTTGGCCTGGTTTGTCCTCCTCAAGGGACCCAGGTTCGAATCCCATGTTGCATATTGTATTTACCAACCCTTGGGTCATCCGGGCTCTGGAACCTATTTGAGGAAGGAGGATATGAGTCTCTCTTCTAACTAAAAAAAAGAATATCCCTTTGCTCAAAATATAATGAAAATTTCTTTTATATGGAGTCAGAAACAATTCTTGTCTATTATCATTTTATGGATATCATGTTTATGACACTCCCAAAAAAAGTGTCCATGTGATAAAGAAATTGGGGGTCTTACAGTCTTACCTTACGACAACAAGCCATTCTTTCTTCTCTACAAGCTAGACATGAACATGACTTTCTATTTTTATCCTCATTGAAGGCATTGGTTTGTCTATGTCATCTATTGAGTACCATGACATCCTTCGGTATTGATCCATTATACTCTTGTACCAAGGTGATAACATTGTCTGCTATGCAATATTACAAACCTTGATACACGCTGATCAAGTTGTACATTTCTTCTCACAACTTGACTATATGTTTTGTTACAATCTCTTTTGTGATGTTATTTTTTACCTTGTCTCTCATTTTAGTTTAACATCCTCAAAGAATCCCATGTAGTATTCCTTATCACAAGATCTGATGGTCTACACGCTGAATGACATGCTGATATCTTGTTATCTATTGGATATATAGAATAAATACATGTTTTGACCTCACCCGAGTTTTCCCTTTAATAAACATTCTTTTTGAGTAACTTTAAAGCAAGAAAACAATCTCAAACATTGATGTACCGACAAACCTTAACACATGATGTAGCTTGTAAAGAAAATCATCATCATCATTTTCCTATTGTTCACATTTGATACCTTTTGGATTTTGGCTATTCATGCAAATTCTATTCTCTGGAACCTTCAACCACGTAATAAATAGGAACCTTGTGTCTTCAATACATACCTCCAATAATAAAAGAGTTTAGATTCATAAGATTTACCATCTAGTAAAAACTATCAGTTCTATTTGTTTCACACGACTATGTGAAGGCATTCTTGTAACCATGCATGTAGTATTTTTAAAGAAGGAAAGGGAATATTGGGGTTGTATATATGAGATATCAAAAATAATGAATGTATCATTTGTTGTAAGAATATAATTATACTAATATAACATTAGTAAGGTAAACCAATCATCCCTTACTAGAAATGTATGCATACATGCCATATATAGGCTCGGATGGGCACGTGCCCTATCCATCCAATTAAAATTTTGTAAAAATTTGTATAGGATGTAGTACATATTGATATAAATATAGTACATGTGCCCCACCTCAACTAATGTGTCAACTCTTTAATGAACTAGTGCCCCTCCTGTTACTTAACTTTCTGACTGTGCTACTGCATATATGTCTTCTTATTGGGACTTATTTGGTTGAGTGTATTCCAATATAGTTATGTGAGTTTTCAGTGCAAAAATATGCAACAATGCTAGACTTTGTCATCTCAGTACACTGCATCAAACACGACCTTAATATAGTGCATTCTTATTTAAAACTGTTGATGTTGGGGTTTGTTTCTTGTGTACGGTTGAAGATCATGTCAAGTGTGTTCCACTGGGCTTGTTGTTGGGTCTTTTCTCGGATAAGGTTAGCAATGTAAAAGGTTAATTGGCTAGCTAGCTATGGAGTTCTTGGGCATTTGACATGTGTCGACATGAGTATTTAATATGAGAAAAAAATATAGATCAAGCCTTCAAAGCATTGAATGATTATAGGGAAAGATGGGGATTACCAAGTTGAACATGGAAATAGGCAAACACAACCTTGTTGGATGCTCCCTCACTGCAGTCAATACAACACTCTATATTTTCTTTCTCCTCCATTGAATTACCCCCTCATCCTCCCCTCTTAACACTATTAGACTTGTCAAAATGTGTCATAATATGCAGACACCCATGGTGTAGACCCGTTCAAGTTGGATTTGAGTAGCGAAATTTTTCACCCCCTAAAATTACTCAAACTCATACCCACCTATTTAGTTAGCAAATTTTGTGGGTGGCCCAAGGGAACATGTGGGTAATTTGTCTATCTATTTTAATCACACGTTTATCTACACCCAAATAGATAAACATAGTTGGAAAAGTGTGTGGTTCTTTTTATCGAGTTTGTTTTCCACCCAACCAAACATACTCTTAGCTATTTATTAAAAATATTAATCTGACATGCTACCTAAATTGTCCTTCTTCTATAAGCCGATTGACGGAAAACTAGTTGTTGGGTCAGGCCTCACAAATTTAATTGACGTGACATATGCATTCTGGAAGAGCCATGAAAGGTTAAACTCGTCGGTGCAATGTTTTCTACAAAAGAGGAAATTGTAGAAAAAGTAAATGTTCTTAATTGTTGGGAGCATTATCAGTATGAAAAAGACTAGAAATCAATTTGAGTTGAAACAAGCAATGAATTATTCAAATAAGGTGTAAAACTAATACAATAGCAACCATGGAAATCAAAAGCTGAATGAACTAAATTAGGAAATTATTGTTGATTTGAGATGCACAATTATCCTAAGAAATATAATTAAACTACAATGCATATTTATTCATCACTTGACTATCCTTGTTTCCTTTCTTTTGAAAGACGTATCTTGCCAAGGACTTGAATATGCACAACACCGAGATTCACTACATGCGCTATATGGAGTCTGTTTAGAAATTTTAGGACAATTTAAAATGATCAAAACCATCTAAAAGAAAAACTACTAGATTATACTTTTGAAGATAATGGAAATAGATCTTAGATTCCAAAACATAAATGGTCACCTAATGGCATACTATTGGATCGACGTGACATATTAGAAAAATTTACAAAGTTCATGATTGATAATATGTCAAATAAAATCCATGCATATTTCCCTTGCCCCAAGGGCTATGCTTAATTGATTGTATAAAATATAATGCATTCATATTTGGTGATCTTTGTCCGTTGAATATATGTCAAACAAATATAATAAGAAATTTAATTCATGTGTATTAATTTTCAATGTAATTTCAATTTAAAATATTTGTATTTTCCCACTTTACACTCCTAAGACTATTTACATAGAAGGTTTGAGTCCCTTAAAAATACGAAGTCGTGGGGTGGGTTCAAAGTTGCACAAACTACACAGCTATCAAATTGGGAGTCATGCTATATGAATCTTTAGGAGAGAATTATAGAGCAATGACTAATATCTATGACATGGACATCAGTCAACCATCTTGGCTTCAAACCTGGTAGATCCACTATAGATTATTTCTTTTCCTATAAGGAGGATTCTAAAGAGGTTTATAAAAAACAAAAGAGATCTTCTTATGATTTGTATTGAATTGGAACAAGCTTATGATTGAGTACCTAGGAATGTGTTTTGGTAGTGTATGAAAAAAAATCAACTAATTTGAAGTAAAATAAAGACATGTAAAATCTCAAATGTAAGTGTTAGTACTAATGGAGGAGAAATAATAACATTCCTTATTGTATTTATGGCAGATCAATGATCAACACTGAGCCTGTATCTATTCACTCTTGTTTTACATCAATTGACAAAACATATTTTGTGTGGTATCCAGGTATATGCCATTTGTTGATGGTATTGTGTTGATTGGAGAAACTAAAGAACTACTTAATGATAAAGTTAAGCTTTGGAGAAATAATTTGGAATCTATTGACTTAAATATCAATAGAATCAAAATAAAGGATATACATTGTAATTTCATTCACTTTATAAATGTGGATAGTGATTCAATGTTATATGGTGTAAGGAGTGGGACCCGAGAGGGATCCACTCCTTACTTAATTTGCGGAACAAATTCATCTATTTCAAACATACTAAAAAGGTTTCTGGAATAGGTGTAATATTTTCATTTCTCAAATGATGGTATATGATGTGGGATTTTATCGCACTAACAAATTCACTCGGGGTTGAAATCCCCAAACTTTTACCAAAACCAATGTGCAATAATACCACCCGCAAGCGGACTAGTCTTATCACAGTATAGTTAAGGATCGAACCCAAAGGACAACATTTTTAAGAATCTTTGTCAGTCAAATCTAGCTCAAGTAAAACTAATATTTAGAACGATTTGTTGATTTGAGGTTAATTAAACTAATTGTAAGAAAGTAAAGCTGAATTAAAGTTGGATTTAGATCAATGATATAGAATCATTGGGATGGTATCAGGTTTCACCACCGCTACACACGCAAACACATTCAATTGCAAACAATCCAGGCAAGATATAACAATCCAAATAGAGCTGCTGCGGAACCCCCCATATGGGCATTAGGTTCACATCAGCATCACCTTAGGCATCATATGTCTCGTCACCAACTGGATCACTCACTTACGGCTCCAAAGATACAAAAATTCGATGAAGGTTGTGGGCCCCCTATACAAGCGTTATGCACACAGAAGCATCACCGAAGGCTAGATGGCTCGTCCCCTCGTGGATCATACACTCACGACCTCGAAGAAATCCCATTCTATTTTTAGTTTGGGAGTCAACTGCATTAATCAATAAGCAAGCAGGTGATAGATCTACAAACTAACATCGATGATAAACAAAGACGATACAAAATCTAACTAACGCTGTGGTCCTCCCTGAGGGATGTTTAGACCACAGAAGCGTCACCGTAGGCTAGATGTCTTGTCCCCTCACGAATCATACACTTACGACCTCAAAGAATCTTATCAAAAGTTCTCGTCAAAGAGTCAAACTTTGTAAACCGCCATTCCGTCCCACATATAGAAGATTTCACAATATAGGAAAGAACAAGATGAAAGCAAGTATATAATCAACTACAAACATACCAATTAACGATGAAATTGAGAGTTATATACATTGCCATGGAGATTTTAACAAAAGAACATGATTTGCATGTGCAGCGGGGCTAGTCCCCACACCCCAGTGAAAATGTACTACTCGCTCATGATGCGAGTAGTCACAGCTCGGTGAAGAAGATACATCCTTCTACGTCATGTTGGAGCAGATCTGGACGCGAACGTGAGTTGCCAAGACAAACCGGACAGTCTCCCTCGCTCCGTCTTCCTTCCCTCCTCAGCCTCCTTGGTTGCAACACTGGCAGTAGGCGGAATGAGACTGGCGTGGATGGCACTGGATTTGGATCGGACCTGTGTACAGGCAGCCTGTCGGTGTCCCGGAACCGATGCCTCAAAAGGGGACCCTACTGGTCCTATTTATAGGGACGGGGCTGTGATTCCAGTCCAAATGGTTTGCATTTTACTCCCCTCCATTCAGTTTGCTTAAACCGGTTTGCATGATCTTCACGTGGAATTTGCTCACGGTTTGCATGCATTTTACTTTTCCATACGGTTTGGTATACTAGCACTTTATCATT
Organism: Alisma plantago-aquatica; assembly: GCA_963693085.1. NCBI lineage: Eukaryota > Viridiplantae > Streptophyta > Magnoliopsida > Alismatales > Alismataceae > Alisma > Alisma plantago-aquatica. The sequence goes on along the minus strand of OY856409.1, from coordinate 1,115,341,435 downwards.
CGGTTTGCATGATCCACTTTTGCAAACGGTTTGGTGAGCTCAGCTTTATCAAACGGTTTGCACTACAACAAGTGGCCATTTGGTTTGCATTTGCTCGGTCTTCACGTGAGCTCATTCGTTTTTGCTCATTCGGATTGCTTGGTTATTCATTCGGTTTGCAGCTGCCTCCATTCGGTCTTCGTATACTTAATCCAAACGGTCAACATGTCTTCACGTGGTAGCTGTTCGGTCTGCATGCTATTGCTGCCCACACGGTTTGGGATCCTTCCTCATTTAGTTTGTATAATCTGCTGTTCAGCTCAAGGTCTTCATGCATGCACGTGTTACGGCCATTCGATTTGGTACTAGCAATTGGCCTTCACTTAGTGGCTTTCATGCAGCAAAGGTTCTTCACGGTGGAGCAAACATTCTTCTCGTGAGTATGCTAGATTAGCAAATGATTTGACCATTCAAATCAGATCTCTAGGCTCCATTTGTTCTTCATACTGGAAGCAAACGATCTTGCGCCATGCATGCTCAAACGGTCTGCTCGTGATTAGCATTTCGGTCTTGGATTCTCCCAACCAATACTCCAAACAGTTTCACATGCAAACAATCTTGGTTTCTTAATGACCCAAACAGTCTACATGCATGTGCTCATTTGGTCTAAGATGAAGCAAACGATCTTGAAGTCCTTCATTCGGTTTTCTTACAGCTGGTAAACGGTCTGCACTTAGCCTTTCGATCTTGAGACCGTTTGCACTCAAATGGTCTTGTGACCGAATGGGCTGAAACGGTCTTGAGATCGTTTGGTCTCAAGCGGTCTTGAGACTGTTTGGACTCAAACAATCTTGAGATTAAATGGGTTCAAACGGTCTTGAGACCGAATGAGTTCAAATGGTCTTGGGACCAAATGGGTTCAAACGGTCTTGAGACCGCTTGGACTCAAACGGTCTTGAGACCGCTTGGACTCAAACGGTCTTGAGACCGAATGGGCTTAAACAGTCTTGCTTGGTTAGATCGATTGGTCAGAACCAAGGGTGAATGAAGGTGGCCCCCCAGCTGATTGTTCATCTTTATCAAGACCTGCATTAAATCATCATACATTCGGTTAAAACCATGATAGTCAAATCAATTAAGTAATTTTTCACATTATGATGCATTTTGATATTTAAAGAGTGAAGTTGGATATGTTGAGTTAAAATGAGCCCAAGATGATAATTGAATTCCATGATAAATATGCATTCATCAAAATACCCCGAACTTAAACGTTGCTCGTCCTCGAATAATACAAAATCTGAAATAGTCGCCGAATGAATACTTTCAATTCGTGTGACTGCATCATCTTCAAATCACGAATATTTTCTTTCTGCTCAAAATGACTCAGTATTTCAACTTCCTAAGACCACTAAACACATCTTACCATATCTTCGTTCCTGCGTTCATTTTCCAAAATCACTTCCTCCTCACTTTTTCCAACAACAAGCATGCCAGAGAGTTTTTTAAGAGTCTAGAGACACCCGTAGAACAACAAGAGTGCATTTGATCTGACACTAGTGTTTTTCAGGATAGGGTAGGCAATCATTGTGCCATTAGGTGAAAAATGGCGTGAAAAGTGGTATGAAAGGAAGAAATAAATCTCCCCTCTATTCGACTCGAGATTTTTATTTTATGAAGTGCAATTTCATTTATTGCATTTTTGTGTGCAAATCTCTCCTCTATTCCACTCAAGATTGCATTTCTTTTTGTGTGCGCTTTGGCATCTTTTTGTTTGCAAATATCTCCTCTATTCGACTCGAGATTGCATTTTTGGTGGTACACCCCTATTTATTTGCGAGGGGTATGGAAGAAGCGATATAGAGGGAAGTGGTGTGCCACCCCGAACTTAGGGTTTGTCATCATTTTGGCTATTTTTTGTTTCTTTTTGATGGATGGAGAGGTACGAATATGATAGAAGAGGTGTAGAAGAGAGTTCAGATCAGAATGCAACTTGATTTATGATTCAGTGCACCGAGTTGGTCTCTTTATCGTACTCTGCTCAAATAATGACTTGATGAGGATCCAATGGAGATTCCATGTTATTGTTCCACTAGTCAGTTAGAAAGTATGACTTTTTTGATCCCTATCAGTTCGACATATGCTTGTCATTTTTGCATAAGTATCATGATGTTAGGAATCATAAGCTTCACAAGATGATTTCAATCAAAAGACTTGTTTCAAAAAGTGGTCCTTTTGAGGATTTACTTCGAATAAGGAGGATATGATGATTCAAAATGTGTAGTAGGTTAGTTAATGACTTTTAACGAAACAAGAAGTGTCAAAAATTCATCAAGTATCTGTTCAATTTCTTTGGAAAACTTTAAAAATTTTGAAATTTTGAAAATTTTATCAAGAATGTGACAGAGAAAACTTAAGTATGAAAAGGATGGGTGTAGGTGGAAAGTGAGGTACGTACCACCCACCCTCCACCCCAAACTTAGAGATTTGCTCGTCCCGAGCAAACCCTAAATCCAAGATGGAGGGGAAAATTCATGCCAGAATGACCACCAGATGTGGTTGCGTTCCAATCAGTGCGCATCCTTTTATCTGAAAATCTCAAAGGTAAAGAGAATTTAGATCTTAAAATAGCATCTTGCGATGCAAATTTTATTTAATGAAAAATTAACTAGAAGGTAAAAAAATTGAATAAACATTCTAATTTGAAAAGTAAAGTAAAACAAATTTATTGATCGGGTTGCCTCCTGACAAGCGTCTTTGTTTTATGTCGATGGCTCAACTGAATCCTTCAGCTTCACAGTGGATCCTTTGGATCGGTGAGTTCCAGTGTTGCTTTAGTGCCTATGTCAATTGAGGTGAAATATCTCTTTAAGCGGTGACCATTTGTTACAAATTCACCTGACTTTTCACTCCATAATGAGAAGGCACCATGTGGGGAGATGCTCTTGACGATGTATGGTCCAGACCAGTGTGAGCGGAGTTTTCCTGGGAATAACTTCAAACTTGAGTTGAATAGAAGAACTTGGTCTCCCACTTGTATGTATTTTCTTTTAAGATGTCCATCGTGCTAAAGTTTTGTGCGTTCTTTGTAGATTCGTGCATTCTCATAAGCTGTCATCCTGAGTTCATCCAGTTCTTGGAGTTGCAGAATTATGGCTTGGCCTGCTTCTTTCATATCAAAGTTTTGTTGTTTAATTGCCCACCATGCCTTGTGTTCCAGTTCGAATGGCAGGTGGCAAGCCTTTCCATATACTAATCGAAAAGGTGTAGTCTCGAGGGGAGTTTTATAAGCAGTTCGATAGGCCCATAATGCGTCGTTGATTTTCACCGACCAATCTTTCCGATTGCGGCCTACTATCTTTTCTAAGATACTCTTGAGTAGACGATTAGAAACCTCCACCTGTCCACTTGTCTGTGGATGGTAAGGTGAGGCTACATTGTGAGTAACACCATACTTTATTAGCAATGCTTCAAAGCTTCTTTCAAGAAAATGGGAGCCTCCGTCGGATATCACCGTGCGTGGGACACCAAAACGGGGAAAAATAATGTCCTTGAATAATTTGATGACTGGTTTGGAATCACTAGTGATGGTTGGTATGGCTTCAACCCATTTTAATACGTAGTCTACCGCCACTAGGATGTATAAAAATCCATTAGAAGATGGGAATGGACCCATGTAGTCCACCGCCCAAACATCGAATATCTCTACTTCTTGCCATAGATTCAGTGACATCTCATCTCTCTTTGTAATGTTACATGTTCTTTGGGATTTGTCACATGATAGAACAAAGTTGTAGGAATCCTTGGATATAGTCGGCCAAAAGAATCTACATTGCAGAACCTTTATCGTAGTCTTCTCAGAACTCATGTGGGCTCCAATTGGGCCAGAGTGGCAGTGCTCTAAAATGAGTTTGGTTTCTTCCTCATCGATACATCGTCTGTAAAGACCATCAACACATAGCTTAAAAAGATATGGCTCATCCCTGTAGTACTGTTTCACATCATGCATAAATTTCTTCAGTGCATTTCCGGTGCATTGAGGATGAATAACCCCAGCAGCGAGGTAGTTCACAAAATCCGAGTACCATGGTATATCTTCTGAGACCTTCATTAATTGATCATCTAGAAGGGAATCATTAATCAGAATCTCTTCAGTATCCAGAGTGTGGATGCGACTGAGGTGGTCTGCTACAACATTCTCTGTACCCTTTTTATCTCTTATGTCTAAATTAAATTCTTGCAATAGGAGGATCCATCTAATCAACCTGAGTTTTGCATCTTTCTTTACCGGAAGGTAACGAATGGCAGTGTGGTCTGTGTAGACAATGACCTTCGAACCAATTAGGTAGGATCTGAACTTGTTAAAGGAATACACGACTTCTATAAGTTCTTTCTCAGTAGTTGCATAGTTTCTCTGGGCTTCATCGAGAGTTTTCGATGCATAATAGATCATCTAATGTTTCTTCTCTATACATTGCCCTAAAACAGCACCCACAACATAGTCACTGGCATCACACATAATTTCAAAAGGATGGTCCCAGTCAGGAGCTCTAATTATGGGGGTGGTTGTAAGGGTCTGCTTCAGTGTGTTGAAGCTTTTGACACATTCTTCGTTGAAATTGAAATCAGTATCCTTTAATAATAGATTCGTCATTGGCTTCGTTATCTTGGAAAAGTCCTTTATGAATCTTCTGTAAAATCCTACATGGCCTAGGAAAGCACAGACTTCTTTTACATTTGTCGGGATAGCCAGTTTAGAAATCACTTCAAACTTGGATTTATCTACTTCAATTCCTCAATTGCTGACCATATGGCCGAGGATAATGCCTTCTGTGGCGACACATCCCACTATCACACAGACATCGAGGTGTCACGTGAAAACATGCGGAAAACACCATAAACCACTAATTACCAAAAAAATGAGTTAATTAAAACCTATTTTGAAAAGCGGATAAACTAAGAAACTATTACATTCAAGTCCTCGTCCTACAAGAAAACATGATATATATACATTTACAAGCTAGATACGTGTCCCACATTCGGCCAGCAGCAGGATATACAAAACATCAACAACTATACATCGTGAAACAATGTCAAAAATGCTCCCAAGGACCTGAGAGTACATGGATGACTCTAAGACTCTACTACAAAACAATCAAAACAACAACATATCCATCTCTTTCCTTCTACTGCTTGTCTTCTGCTCGGACGCAACTCCGCGACCACCACCACGTCTAGCTCGAACACCTAAAAAGGTTGTAAACCAGCGGGGTGACACACACAGTCCCAATGAGAAACATAACTCCCCGCAGAAACCATAAAACCAAAGGAAGATTAAAGCAACAACAGTAGATAACAGATAACGCTTAGATCAAGAGCAGTTTATAAAGTAAAGCTATTCATACCATCAAGCTTACCAAGCTGCACGGAAGGCAGATAACCAAGCATTTCTTTACAAAACATGATTAACAAGATAGGATTTATAAGATCTTATCACAGAACATAAGAAATATATAAGTAACTGCAAGTATAACAAGATTAACTAAACAAGCAAGGCCTCAACCAATGTTCCGTGTTTTGCCTTATGCAGTAAATAATAATCGGCTGGATTACATATTATTATTATGCCCTAAGGAAGTGAGCTGTACCGCTCAGATCCAACTGACGGCTGCAAAACCCAGAGTCGGTTCCATACAAGGTCAATGGAAGAGCCAGACTCCACAACCTCCCGCCTCGTGGTCAGTGCACAAGTACAACACAAGCAGGATCGCAGTCTCATGCTTAAGTGGCCTCAGCCACAGGGTCAGGCTACCCTATGCCTAGCCCGCCTTAGTACACGTATCAGTGCTAGTGAAACTGAGCCACGAGCCTATTCACCGTGCTCTGATCCATGAACACATTCATGCTCCCATATCACACATCCTGAGCCATGGGCCTGTTCACCATGCTCTTATCATATTTGGGCTACGGGCCTGAATCCGCACCCTGGAGTCTACAACCGAAGTTGCACTCTTACCTCCTCACTTTAGGCTAGGAGAAACCTTGCATACTCAACAATATGCACTCCGGGTTAACACGTAGGAGAACCCGTTTCACCATCACCAGCTCCTGACGATGATGGATCTATGGCCAGGGCAAACTACATGATATGTTCCACTGTGATTAGTTTAGTATATTTGAAGTGGATTGTAAGATTCAACCAAGTTGTATAATATGAAAATAAGAACAAGAATAAACAACATGAAACTCAATATCATGCTTTTACTGTCATCAACATCATCCTGATCCATCACCAGGATCCAACCTTACATGTTACCACTTGGCCTCTTGCCAATCACCTAGATCCATCACAAGGATAATCACATTGCCATGTGATCTCAATCCCTCATCACATAGTGCCACTGCCTCTCAAGGCTTACATCATCACCATGGGATAGCAATCCCAAGTCGTCATCAGAGGATAACACCTCATCTAGGCACTTTTAGCCAACTCAGGTCCTCAGACAAAAACACATCATGCATGTTATCTCATCATCAAGAGTAACCATCAAAGAAGTGTTACTCAAACATATATACCTCATAGCCCTTTACCTGGCTATGCATCTGTATGAAACACCTGCATGGTTAGTATACACAATCATCATGGATTAAGAGAAGGATCATATTCTCAACATAGGGCAACATTGATGATTATGTGTTTTATCATTCATGCCTCAACTTGTGACCATAGACATAGGTCATATCATTATGTAAAGTATCTTATATGCTTACCATTTACTCAGCATTATTTATATAATTCAAGATGATCATAAACACATGAAATGTCATGTCAAGATACATAGATGTGATCTACTTTATCAAGCATATCAAGGGTCACCATTATAAACCAAACATGATGCATAAACAAGAACTAGAGTATTGGTTTCCAAAAGGAACAAGACCCTCACTAGAAACATCCACTACCCTCACCAAAGGTAGTATCAGGTAGGGTACTCTCCCCTATCGCCCAACACTCTAGCCTCACGATGGTCAAACACCCAACAAGGATAACGGGCAACACCTAGGGTGTATCGTGCAACGCTGTGTCGTGCACCTCATGTATCGGGCAACCAAAGCATAACGGCCACCAGCATAGCGTGCAACTCGGCCCAAAAGGCGTGTCGTGCAACAGGTGTAACGTGCAACACCATGTTGTGCAACGGCACATCATGCATCAGGGAACCAAAGCATACCGTGCACCCATGCATATCGTACAACCACATGCGTCGTGCAACACTCTGTCGGGCATCTGTGTGCAACAGCTAGGGATACCAGGTGACACTCTGTCAGGAATCAATACTAAGTCATGACACCCAACACCAAGGTAGCCACTAACTCTATAACGTCCAAGATATAACGACCCCAAGCCACTCCTAGGTTATGTGTGTCGGGCAGGGAACTCATCATAGTGTGACGCCTGACACCACAAGGCAAGAAACAGGGGTGTGACGCCCGTCACAACACCACAACCTGTCGACCCAAGCTCTAGACTAAAGGAGGATATCGGGCAACATCAACCTCAAGACTGTATCGGCCAAGATGCCACCTGACAAGGTCGTCACCAACCTCAAGCACATGTTTACCAAAACCCTAATGGATCAAGAAGATGGCTTACCTCTCAACAACTAAGAGAGAGGGGTCGTGCACAACTCCTTATCACCAATCGGGCAACACAAGGATCATACCTAACCAAGGTCCACAACCACCACAAAGCTCACCTCTCAGATCCATGGTGAGAGAAGGGTGTTACTCAAGCAACTAGAACACAAGCTCACCTCTCAACTTAAATGAGAGAGGGGTATTGCCTATGATACTAGATTTCAAGCTCACTTCTCTAGACCATGGAGGGAGAGGGGTATTTCTCAACAAGAAACCCTAGAACATAGGTTCGGCCAACAAGGTACAACTTAAGCAAGAAACTAAACTAGCAACAAGCATAGCCGATATGATCACAAGAAACATACAAGAACATAGAAGAGGCAGTATGGTTAGGGTTAGAAGTTATGTAACCTGCCTTAAGCAAGCTCCAAGCTCCAAGCACCACCAAGGAAGAAGAGCAAGGCACTCTAGGGCTCGGCCACCACTAGAGGAAGAAGGAGACTTGACGTGTATTTTACTACGCGCTAAAAACGCAAGTGTACGCGTCGAGTAGTATAGGCCTTGTGAGGCCCGAGTCGAACACAGGGATACTCAGAATTGTTGGAGACTCCTACTAACTATTTGCGATCAGCTAAGCCGAATAACAAATTGGGGTTTGTTGTCAAAATTAAAAGAAAATAAAAACAAAAATGAAACAAACGATCGATTAAATGTTAATTTAATCAATTCAAAAGGGTATCTTTAGGATTGCGGTTTCACCGCGGGTATTCATTGAATTAGGTTTTATATAATGACTCACTCTTCTCTCTCTATCTGGGTAGTGGCCTGAAAACAGAAGTGCCCACTGTCGTGGTGCAATTCACTACTTAGGTTTAGGTCGGTTCCACCGTCGTAATAACCTATCCCCTAAACTAAGTGCATTACGAACGATCTCTCAGTATCCACCATTAATTTTACACCACCTTGTTCAAGGGATTTATCGATTAATGTAGGTTTCGTCTCTTTTCAGCCGTTAATCCTTCTGTCGAAGTGATTAAGAGCATTAGATTATTATTATGGTGATAAAGCATAACAATATATGGAGAAACGAAGCTATACCACAGATTTAAGAGAGAAAATATGAATTACTATTATAAAATTGTCATACAATGAATTCCCGGGCTACTCCCGGTCCTAAAGATGGAGGGGATTAGTCCCGCATGTTCATCTCACACAAGTACATGGTAGAAATAGGGGAAATCATATGCAAAACGTGAGATGAATGGGAAAACCCCTGAACGGAGAAGAACCAATTGATCCTTTGCGTAGAACACGTGCTTTCCCGCCTCTCGGTGGTGAAATCCGTCTTCGGCAGTGTCCGGATCGACTGGTATGAACTTCTGGCCTCGTTCTCCTTTTTCTCGCTCCTCGACACTTGTGCAATGGCTAATCTGATCCCCTTGTCTGGGCGGCCGTCCTTAGGTATAAGTCCCTCATTAGGTCGTTAATTAACTCCAGCCGTCCGATTGAGATCATTAGAAAGCAAACTCATATCCTACAACGTCGATACCATCGACGCGAGTCGATGGTATCGACCCGCTACAGTAGCCGCTGGCTGCAAACCCTTCCTTTGTCGCGCCCGACATCATCTCTATACCATCGACTCGGGTCGATGGTATCGACTTCCTTTTGGCGTCAGTTTTATCATTTTGCGACGCTGTAGCCTCCGTGTGTCGATGGTATCGACTTGGTGTCGATACTATCGACTTGGTGTCGATACTATCGACTTGGTGTCGATACTATCGACTACTTCTTCGCTAGCAATCTGAAGACGTCTCGATACCATCGACATCAGCTTCGATGGTATCGACTCTTTGCTGCTCCTTTCGGCTGGAAACCTGCGGTCTTGTCGATGGTATCGAAATCCGTCGATGGTATCGACGGAAGCAAATACTTGTTTTTCCTGAAATTCAAAGACAAGATCAAATAAATCCACACAAATAATAATAATGTGATAATTAATGCTCAAAACAATGAAATAAAGGGAATTTGACATAAAATGATGGCAAAGACCAAAATGGATGAATTATGCAATATTAACCATAAAAATGACTAATAAAAGCACAAAACACATATCAAACAGGTCTATAAATGCGACTCAAAATCATCGCATCAAACTCCCCTAAGCTTGAATATTGCTCGCCCTCGAGCAACTAATCCTTAGAATAGAATTGCAAATGTCAACTGAAAAACAGCAAACCAACCCAACATCCCATATGACTCCCACTGATCATTCACAAACCGGCCTTCTCTAACCACAGAACGGTAATTACCCTAAAGGCGACAGTAATCATCAATAAAAGAAATTAACCTCCTAACTGATGAACACTATCACATAAGGTAGTTAACATAATAAAATTCTCCGATTCAGCATTGGTGCATCTTGTGATCGCCTATACTACGTTGCTCACCCTAACTACCATCTACATGGAAGCAGTTCTCCTGATATTCATTAGTGAGGAGAAATTCACGGTGGCCTACCAATCCGAGCAACGGGTGGATGAAAATGGGTGGCTCATGGAAGAAAGTAGAAGTATTGTATAGTTTCAACATGCATAAAACAAAAATGTCCTATATGATGCAAATGCACATTAGAAATGCCCTAATGCCTAAAATTGGGTGGAATGATGCATGCACTAACCATCCACCTCAAAATGAGATGGATATCTAGTCAAGCTACATCATGTACTCAATTATCCTGAAATGCAAGTGATATCATGTTCCTTTCTCCTTCTTATTTCACTTTCTTCTAAATTCTTTTTCTTTTCCTTTTTTTTATATTGCAGATTTTCAGCTTTTTTTTTTCATCCCACATATCCATAATTGCTCAAAGATAATTTCATTGGGCTATTTCCTGCATACTCAGAAATTTTTGCACTATTTAGAAAGTATGGAACAATTTAATTCACCATTTGGGAAAAATTGAGATACATGATATACTTTATGCATGAAAATCATGAATGCGACTACATGGCATGCACCTAAAGGTAATGTGCATGAATCACTATTTTTTTTTAATGCAAACATATGGAAAATACCAATGCAAGTCCTATCTAACTGCTATGCACACAAAAAGGAATTAAAACTGCACTTTACTTCCAATTCTTAGGTGGATTATAGAAAAATGAAGTGGAACGATCACAAGACTAGATGACTGAACCTTAGAAAGATATTATGTGTCCCTCCTTACTGACCTGTATAGTAGTTTAGAAGGTTCTCTCTCTTATATCCAATTAAAGTCTCATTACCGTTTGGTTAGGTTAGGCTCAAACAACCATTTCTGGCCACTTTCATGAATCATTAGGAGTACAGGTATGAAATGTTGTTTTAAAGTTGACATAATCAATCATTTTCATAGGATGTGTGCCCAAGGTCAAACAAAACAAGCTATCCAAACACACAAAAATTGTTCAAATTTCCCTTGAATTTCCCATGCACTAACAACAAGATGACACAACTTTTATGACATCCACAATTACACTAGATAGCATGTGGATCCTACAAAAGCTAAAATTGCAAGAAAACAAATAACAAGAGAACAAAAGCAATAACACTAAAAACTGAAAATGATAAAAGATAGAGCTGTTCCAACTACCCCCCTAAGCTTGAATTCGACTATGGCCTCATAGTCAAAAACAAACTTAAAGATTGGAACAGGGATACCCGATCACTCTTGTGGAGGTGGAGGCAGGTACTACGGCGCTGTGGGGTCCCAAGATGGGTATTGCCCCTGGAAAGTCGGATCATACTGGGGCATCGGAGGAGGTTGTGGATACCCCCCAAAATAATTCTGGCTCCAGTAATGATCGTAAAACGGCTGCTGCTGCTGCTCCATCCTATGCAGCCGATCATGGATGTTCTCTTGATTTGCGAAAAGAAGGTGTTCATTCTCGAAGATCGCCTGCTGGTTGACAAAAAGCTGGTTGGTGGTATCTTGAATACCGGCGTACGCATCTGTGTGGCTATGTTGGGTCTGCTGAATGTCCTGCAACATCGTATACATGCCTTGCATGGAATAGGCATCCTCACTCAGTTGCGAGGGCTGTGGTGGTGGAGGCCGATGCGGAGAAGATGAAGATGCACCTGGATGCATTCGAGGACGCTTCCGGGGTGCCACTCAGGATCGAAGAGGTGTGAACGCCTCTTCCTCCTCTTCCGCCGCCTCGTCGTCATCGCCACCATCGTTGCCGTCGTCTTCTTCATCAGAATCGATGGCTATGATTGGCCACCGAAAATGCTGCGCGCCATCGATGTTGAAGACGAGGTCGGGTAGAGAACACTCATGATATGCTTGATTTACGTGGCAGTGTGCGAACGCCACGCCATCTCGGAGAAGAATTAGGTTGGCCCGGTGAAGATGTTGCAAGTTGACCTTGCTTCTCGTAGTAAGAGGAGTCAGCTGATCGAGATTCAAGCCCAAGTAGAGGGCTATCCTGGTGACTAGCCCGCCGAAATGAATCGGGGCTCTCCTCGTGCTCCTCTTCACCGCCAACACTCGGTGTAGAAAGAATGCACCCCAGTTGCATTCTTGTCTCGTCAGGAGCTTGTATAGGAAGAAAAGATCAAGCTCCTGGAATTTGCTCAAGGCAAGATCGCTTCGAGCAAAGATGGTTGAGCTCAGCATCCTGTGCAAGACCTGTGCAAACGGGTGCTCGAAGTTGGCTACCGCGGCATTGTGGTAGCTCACCGACCTCCCATGCGGAACCGTCACCAACTCGGCGAAGATGGCGGCGTAGTCAGTGCGGTTATCTGGCCGGTGGTAGTCGTACTTGGAGCTGTTCCAGTTGAAGATGTCGTTGAACTGCTCCAGAGTGATGGTGTAGTCGTGGTTGTAGAGCCGGAAAGACACCCGGCCCTTCTCCCACTCACGGTCGTTGGCGGATATCTCGTTGGGTACGACATTGACGTCGAGGGACGCCATGAATTCTGCCACCAGTTCCTTATATGTCGGCCACTCACCGAAGAAAGGTTGACCGTCCTCGTGGCACTCCATCTCATCGTGGCCACGGCTCGTTTGGTGTGCTTGTCCTTTGAGCACGTAGTCCAAGTTTGCCTTGAAGCCAAGATCACGGAACATCTCCGGATCCAGATACCGGGTTGGCTCGATCTTGCGCTTCATGATTTCATCGAAGATCTTCTTCACCTCCGCAGAAGGGTGGACAAGGCGAGGACGTGCCACCGATGATGGCGGTGGTGGCACGAACTCGGGAATGTCGTCCAGATGAGCACGCGAGGAAGAAGCTCCAGCGGTACGCACCATGATGGCGAAGAGAAAAGGATTAGAAGGAGAGCTCGGAGAAGAATGGAGATATGAATCTCCGCTCGGGGAAGATCGTCGCTCGGTGCTGGTGCTCTTCACTCTTGGATAGCTCGGGGGAGTGCTCGGCGCCAAGGGAGGAGATCACTCTGAAGGTGTGACGTCAAATGACGTATTGGTTCTCCTTATATAGACTTGGTTGGCGCCATTGTTGACCCGTCGATACCATCGACGCGGGTCGATGGTATCGACACGTCTCGATGCTATCCGACCCCCTCGTGAGTATCGACGACTGATGATTGCTTGATCTTGAAATCCGGATTGTTGACGTGTCAATACCATCGACATTGGTCGATAGTATTGACGCTGCACCCAGATCGATGACGTGGACGCCACGATCACCGTCGATTTCTTTTCGCGGATCGGTGACATGGATGGTCGATACCATTGACAGATGTCGATAGTATCGACTTGGCTTCATTGCGACACCGCCACTTTGCATTTCAACCTGTAACCATGTCGATACCATCGACGAAGCCGTCAATGGTATCGAGTTGACTGAGACAAATTGGTATGCACTTCTCCAGAGATCTCGATGGTATCGACTCCTATGTCGATACTATCGACTTTTCCTTCTTGACTACCTGTAGGTATGTCGATACCATCGATGAGGCCGTCGATGGTATCGACTCAGAACGAAATCTGTAGTCTTCAACATGTACCCTTGTCGATACCATCGACGAGGGTGTCGATGGTATCGACTCTGCCTCATCCTGCACAATGAACAAACAGATCAAGATATCTTCTTTATACTAAAAATTGAACAAAAATAAAGCAACCTACGATTATAATTAAACTATCCTAATGTACCGATGGTTGGGTTGCCTCCCAACAAGCGCCCTTATTTAACGTCTAAGGCTAGACGGTATGAAGCTCATCATCTTTTCACTTTGGGGACTGCGCTTAGAGGATCATGTGGTAACTTGAATTCAACTCGATCTCCTCCAATTCCCAAGGACAATGTACCTCTCCCTAAGGCAGTCACAACATCCGCCGTTGCTTGAAACGGCCTTCCTAGAAGAATTTCACAGCTTTGGAGCGATGGCATATCCATGACAACAAAATCCACCGGGAATATAAATCGATCCACTTTGACTAGAACATCTTCACATACTCCATATGGTCTCACTATAGACCCATCCGCTAATTCAATTGTCGCGGCCGACTTCTGGATCTCCTGTAACCCAAGTTTTTGAAATGTCGCCAGAGGCATGAGATTTATGCTGGCGCCAGAATCACATTGCGCTTTAGGAAAATGTCGACCACCTATTGAGCAAGGAATGTAGAAGCCTCCTGGGTCTTTTCTCTTCTTTGGTGAACTCCCGTGAATCATAGAGCTCACCGTCTCATTCATCCGACAAATATCACCATCTTTTATCCGTCTCTTCTTATTGATGATTTCCTTGATGAGCCTCCCATAGGCGGGCACTTTCTCGATCATCTCCACTAATGGAATATTGATGTGGAGTTTTCGGAATATTTCCAATAATTTCCTAAAATGACGATGCTCTTTCTTTGACTTAGGATTGTCCAGTTTTGAAACATCTGCTGCATCAACACGCCTGTGAGGTGGCACATATGAGCTTTTCGGGGTCAACTCCCCTAAGCTTTCTTCAATCACTCCCTCTGACGTGGGCTTTGGCGAGACATCGTCAATAGTAACAACTTGTTGTGGTTCCTCTCTCGCATTCGATGTCTCCACACGTGCACAAACAACCTTCAATTGTTCTTTTTCTCTAGATGGAGATACAATATTCATAACTCGCTGTGATTTTCTGAAGAAAGGGTTTCCGCCCGGCAATCCATAGTAAGTGCGTGGATACGGTATCGCCGGCGTTGCATGCATATTAAAAGTTATTTTTCTTTCCTCTTTAGCTTCTTGCACCTGAGATTCCTCCTCATTGCTTACCACATACATATACTTGACTTGATGGCGTGATTGGGCTACGTTTGCATTCTCGGCCGGTTTCTGTTGATTGGCGTGCTTGATTGCTACCACTTCACTAGAAATCTGTGCCACAGTGGTTTCTAATGCCCGCATTTGTGCTCCATGGCTTTGCAGCGTCTGTCCAAACTTGGTAAGAATATCACCTTGAGATTGCAATTGCTTACCAAACATGGCCATCATCTCCTGGTTCTATTGTACCATTTGACTCAGTAGTTCAGTGTTCTTATCCTCAGCTCTTGGCTGTGGCTTGGCATCCGGATCCTGCAGAAAATTATTCGGATCCTTCCATGAAAACTTTTTATCCTTCCTCCATGCATAGTCATTGTTTCTGTAACCCTGTTGTTGCATGAATTTCACTTGGGCTTCCTCATCCTCAGATGCATCTTCCTTAGATAACAGCTTCTTGGCTAGAAGATCTAACTTATCGTTCAGCTCCTTAATTACTCTGGATTCGCCAGCAGCTCTGACCTGCTCCACAGCACCTCTGTCACCCCATGACTATTTCCTAGCCATGTTCTTTAATATCTCCCAACATCTGGTGTCTGTATTATTAAAAAAGAATCCAGATCCTGCAGAATCAAGGTTACTCCTATCGTGCTCGGAGAGAGCAAAATAGAAGATTTTCACTTGTGTTTCCTTATCCAGCCCATGATGTGGGCATCTCCTCAGCATGACCTGAAATCTCTCCCAGGTCTCCGAATATGTCTCACCAGCCTGTTGAGTGAAATAGTGAATTTTTCTGATCATGTCGTTAGTCTTCTCAGAAGGGAAGAACCTCTCAAAGAAAACCTCCACCATATGGTCCCAAGACTCCACGAACTCGTCGTCTAGATTATGTAGCCACTCTCTTGCTGCTCCCGCCAAGGAACTCGGGAAGAGCTTCAAGTAAAGTGCAGTCTGTGGAAATCGGTCAATTTTCACCATATCGCAGTTCTCCACGAATTGACTCAGGTGTGCAACAGGATCCTCATTTTTCAACCCGTGGAAAGCATAGGACTTAACCAAATTAATAAGAGCTGGATCAATCTTGTACGTTGGTATATTGATTGCTTGCTTCTTTATCGGCCCTTTAGAAGCAGATGCAGAAGAAGTTTTAATCTTCTCCCATATCGTTGGTTCTTCGGACATCTCTTCGTGTTCGGATTCAGAATCTACCTCTTCTTGGTACTCTTGCTCGGAATTCTCCTCGTCCTCAGGTCCCGAAAATGGAACCTCAGGTGCGCGTTCCGCGTAGTCAGTACTACGCGTCTGCACCATGCAACGTACCTGAAATAGGAAAATTTAGTGCAATATAGTGCATTGACGAGTATAATAATTATCAAACAATTTAAAAATATTTGAAGTTGTTTCAATCTCAATAAAAAAAATTTGGCCTAGAGTGGCCGCTCGTAGCACTCGAAGTGCCAACAATTCCGCCGTATCCCCGGCAACGGCGCCAAAAACTTGACGTGTATTTTACTACGCGCTAAAAACGCAAGTGTACGCGTCGAGTAGTACAGGCCTTGTGAGGCCCGAGTCGAACACAGGGATACTCAGAATTGTTGGAGACTCCTATTAACTATTTGCGATCAGCTAAGCTGAATAACAAATTGGGGTTTGTTGTCAAAATTAAAAGAAAATAAAAACAAAAATGAAACAAACGATCGATTAAATGTTAATTTAATCAATTCAAAAGGGTATCTTTAGGATTGCGGTTTCACCGCGGGTATTCATTGCATTAGGTTTTATATAATGCCTCACTCTTCTCTCTCTATCTGGGTAGTGGCCTGAAAATAGAAGTGCCCACTGTCGTGGTGCAATTCACTACTTAGGTTTAGGTCGGTTCCACCGTCGTAGTAACCTATCCCCTAAACTAAGTGCATTACGAACGATCTCTCAGTATCCACCATTAATTTTACACCACCTTGTTCAAGGGATTTATCGATTAATGTAGGTTTCGTCTCTTTTCAGCCGTTAATCCTTCTGTCGAAGTGATTAAGGGCATTAGATTATTATTATGGTGATCAAGCATAACAATATATGGAGAAACGAAGCTATACCATGGATTTAAGAGAGAAAATATGAATTACTATTATAAAATTGTCATACAATGAATTCCCGGGTTACTCCCGGTCCTAAAGATGGAGGGGATTAGCCCCGCATGTTCATCTCACACAAGTACATGGTAGAAATAGGGGAAATCATATGCAAAACGTGAATTGAATGGGAAAACCCCTGAACGGAGAAGAACCGATTGATCCTTTGCATAGAACACGTGCTTTCCCGCCTCTCGGTGGTGAAATTCGTCTTCGGCAGCGTCCGGATCGACTAGTATGAACTTCTGGCCTCCGTTCTCCTTTTTCTCGCTCCTCGGCACTTGTGCAATGGCTAATCTGATCCCCTTGTCTGGGCGGCCGTCCTTAGGTATAAGTCCCTCATTAGGTCGTTAATTAACTCCAGCCGTCCGATTGAGATCATTAGAAAGCAAACTCATATCCTACAGCGTCGATACCATCGACGTGATTCGATGGTATCGACCCGCAACAGTAGCGGCTGGCTGCAAACCCTTCCTTTGTCGTGCCCGACATCATCTCGATACCATCGACTCGGGTCGATGGTATCGACTTCCTTTTGGCGTCGGTTTTATCATTTTGCGACGCTGTAGACTCCGTGTGTCGATGGTATCGACTTGGTGTCGATACTATCGACTGCTTCTTCACCAGCAATCTGAAGACGTCTCGATACCATCGACATCAGCGTCGATGGTATCGACTCTTTGCTGCTCCTTTCGGCTAGCAACTTGCGTTCTTGTCGATGGTATCGACGGAAGCAAATACTTGTTTTTCCTGAAAGTCAATGACAAGATCAAATAAATCCACACAAATAATAATAATGTGATAATTAATGCTCAAAACAACGAAATAAAGGGAATTTGACATAAAATGATGGCAAAGACCAAAATGGATGAATTATGCAATATTAACCATAAAAATGACTAATAAAAGCACAAAACACATATCAAACAAGTCTATAAATGCGACTCAAAATCATCGCATCAAGACTCCAAGGCAAGGATCGACCACCAAGCTTGCAAAGGAAGAGGGGTGTCGTACACCAAGGGAGAGGGAGACTAAGGAACTAAAGAGATCCTTAGAAAGAGAAAGGAACCACATATATAGAAAAGGATGGAGGAGAAACCAAGGAAAGACAAGGCAAGGTGTCGCCCACCTAGGGACACTTGTCCATGTGCAAAGCCACCACTCTAACATGTCCTAAACACATGTCCAAGGCCATTGCCACATGAAAGCATCAAGCTCCAAGTGTCCACTAGTGGTGACACAAACGAGGTCAAAGAGGGTCAAAGGGTCCATGGGCGACACACCTCTACACCATGCCCGACACACTCCCATGGGCGACACAACTCAGGCTGACACAGGCATGGCTGACACACCTAGGCCGACACAAGGCTCACTTGCCCGACACAAGGTCCAAAAAGCCAAAGGCAAAGCACAACAAGGCCCAACAATCTCAACCAATCCCAAAGGAACTCAAGCAACGAGCCCAACCCTTCCTCTCAACACTAGAGGATGCAAGGAGAGGGAGGAACACCTGACAAGGTGACAAACTTGCCCACAAATCCTAGACTTGGGTTAATTACAAGTAACACCTCCAGCTCTCAACAAAGCACAAACAAACCCTAATCACCACTAAAGGTGATTAGCAAGCAACTAAGCATCAGGGTTAAACAAAGCAAATAGGATAAACCCTAAACGAAGGTCAGGGTCCTTACAAGCTATAACCCTCTACAAAGGGATTTCGTCCTCGAAATCCGAAAAGAAAAGTGAGGGATGCTTCCTCCTCATCTCTTCCTCAAGCTCCCACGTGGCTTCCTCAACGCCATGATGATGCCAAAGAACCTTTACAAGAACCAGGTCCTTCCTCTTTAGCTTCTTAACCCTTCTGTCTAAGATCATCACATGACCTTCCTCGTAGGTCACATCTTCATCAAGCTCAACTTCGACCGACTGTATCATTGTTCCTGTATCTGGATGACTTTTCTTCAGCATACTGACATGGAACACTGGATGTAACCTATGCAACTCTGGCGGCAGCTCCAACTCATAAGCTACCTTGCCCATACGTGCTATGACTGGGTATGGCCACATATATCTGGGTGCTAGATTACCCTTCTGACCAAACCTTAGCACACCTTTCCATGGCGAGACTTTAAGATACACTTTGTCTCCTACCTAGAACTCCAAAGGTCGTCGGCGATTGTCTGCATAAGACTTCTGCCTGTCCTGTGTCGTTTTCAACTGTTGTTGTATCACCTTGATTTTTTCTGTTGTCTGCTGTACTAACTCAGGTCCCAAAAGTTGATATTCACCAAACTCATACCAGCATAATGGAGATCTACACTTCCTGCCATATAAGGCCTCATAAGGGGCCATGTCAATGCTCCGTTGATAACTATTGTTGTAGGAGAACTCTATCAAGCTGAGATGCACGTCCCAACTGCCTTGAAACTGCAAAACACAAGCCCGAAGAAGATCCTCCAAAGTCTGAATAGTCCTCTCAGACTGTCCATCTGTCTGCGGGTGGAAAGCGGTACTGAACCTCAACTGCGTTCCCAACACTTTGTGCAACTGTTCCCAGAAATGACTCGTGAACTGCGGACCTCTATCGGAGACTATCGTTACTGGCACACCGTGCAACCACACTATCTCATCTACGTATACTCGAGAAAGCTTCTCGGCTGTATACGTTGTCCTTATAGGTATGAAATGGGTAGACTTCGTCAATCTATCCACTATTACCCAAATGGAATCATGTTTCCTAGTTGTCCTGGGCAGACCAACTACGAAATCCATGGTTATATGATCTCATTTCCACTGCGGTATCGGCAAGGGTTGTAACGTACATGCCAGCTTCTAATGCTCAGCCTTGACTTGCTAGCATATCGCACACCTAGCCACAAACTCAGCTACATCTTTCTCCAAACTGGGCCACCAATACAAGTCCTTCAGATTGTGATACATCTTGGTGACTTCTGGATGCATAGCATACATCGACATGTGCGCTTCTTCGAGCACTAGCTTCCTCAAATCATCTACATCGGGGACCACCATCCTATCATGATAGCAAACTAGTCTATCCTCGGACTCATGGAACCCATCACGCTTTTCACTGCCAAACTTTGATTTGATCAACTGTACTGTATCATATGTTTATTGTGCATCTTTGATCTGTTGTCTCAGCGTAGGCTTGATTTTGAATATGTGCTAAAAGTCCAGCTAACCAGGAAACTTCCATTTGTACATTCATCTGTCACAAGGAGACAAACATATCTTGTCTATGGCATACCAAAGAACTCAACTGTGTCTTCTTTGAAGAAAGAGGAGAAGACTTTTGGCTAAGCGCATCAGCTACCACATTCGCCTTACCAGGATGATACTCGATGGTGCAGTCGTAATCATTGATTAACTCCATCCATCGGCGCTGTTGCATGTTTAGCTCATTCTGCGAAAATATGTACTTCAGATTCTTGTGATATGTGAATATCTGGCATACCTCCCCGTAAAGATAGTGTCTCTAAATCTTTAGCGCATGGACCACCGCTGCCAACTCCAAGTCATGAGTCGGATATTTTCCTTGTGTTTCTTAAGCTGTCGCGAAGCAAAAGAAACCACGTGATCCTCCTGCATCAGCACACAACCTAAACCTTTCTTGGAAGCATAACAGAAAACAACATAGCCCTTTCCAAGCTCTGGCAGGACTAACACTGGAGCACTAGTTAGCTTTTCCTTCAAACCTTGGAAAGCTTGCTGGCAACGATCATCCCATACAAAAGGTACATCCTTTCTAGTTAACTTTGTCATCGGCAATGCAATCACACTGAAGTCTTTGATAAACCTTCGGTAGTATCCTGCTAAACCCAGGAAACTACGAACTTCTGTCGGCGTCTTCGGCTGCTCCCAATCTGCTACTAACTCCACCTTCCTGGGGTCCACTTTGACTCCTTCTGCAGATATCACATGATCCAAAAAAGTTACTTCTTCCAACCAAAACTCACACTTACCAAACTTGGCATACAACTGATGTTGGCGAAGAAGAGTCAACGCTAGTCGAAGATGTCACTCATGCTCTTGCCTATCCTGACTATAGAACAAGATGTCATCTATAAAGACTACAGCAAACTGATCTAGGAACGGATAGAACACTCGATTCATCAAATCCATGAAAGCAGCAGGTGCATTGGTTATCCCAAACGGCATAACCACAAACTCGAAGTGACCATACCTCGTCCTAAAAACTGACTTTGGTATGTCATCCGCCTTAATCCTCAACTGATGATATCCGGACCGTAGGTCGATCTTTGAAAACACTGTAGCACCACGCAACTGATCGAACAAATCGTCTATCCTCGGCAACGGGTTCTTATTCTAGATCGTGACCTTGTTCAACTGTCGGTAATCTATACATAACTGCATCGACCCGTCCTTCTTCTTAACAAACAACACTGGAGCACCCCAAGGAGACGTACTCGGTCGGATGAAACCTTTCCCCAACAACTCTTGTAACTGCTTCTTAAGCTCTGCCATCTCTACTGGAGCCATCCTATACGGTGTTTGCGCAACTGGCTGCGTTCCTGGAACCAGATTGATCTCGAAATCAATCTCTCGGGGTGGAGGAACACCAGGGAACTCCTCAGGAAACACATCGGCAAACTCTCGGACAACCGACACCTCCTCAAGTCTAGGACCCTTCGCCTTGGTATCCACAACGGTATCCACCACATGAGCTAAGAACGCCTCACATCCTTGTCGTAGCAACTTCTCTGCCACCATAGCTGATATCAGACATGTCAGAAGAATCTTCCTATCTCCTTGGAAGATCCACTTCTCTCCATCATCATCAAACACAACCTGCTTAGAACCACAGTCTAAAACAACCTTATACTTTTCTAAGGTATCCATCCCAAGGATCACATCAAAACCATGCATATCAAGTGGTATAAGATCCACTTGTATACTGTGTCCCAAAAAAGATAAGACACAAGATGGACACTCCTCTCGAAGCATCGAGGAACCATCAAGAGGGGTTTCTAACAACAAGCTATCTATCTTACAACTAACAGGTAAATGACAGTTCTCAAGCATACTATAGGCGATAAAAGAGTGTGTAGCACCCGGGTCAACCAGAACATATATAAAGCAAGAAGAAGACATATCAGAATGAAATAACTCTATCTGACTTGTCACTACTCGCGGGTTGACTATCGCCTCCGGCTGACTCATAGCATAGAATCGAGCCGTTGCTTGCTATCCACGTCCTCTGCTTCCTTGAGCAGACGATCCCGCTTGCGACGCTTGACTGCGTCCTCGCCCTCTGCTACTACTGGGCTGCTGTCTATCTGAACCTTGTTGATTCTATCTCAGCTGTTGCGTCACTTAAACATCCCTACTTGGGCAATTTAACTTGAAATGCCCGGTCTGACAACACATATGGCATACCCTATCTTCGAACCGTGGCCTAGATGGCCCTGTCACTGCCACTGAAGCTGTAATATGTGCCTTTGACGGTGAAGAAACATATCCTCTTCCCTTACTCGGAGACCACTGCGATGGTACACTGGAACCTCTCATCACGGAAGGTGCTGAAAACCTTGACTTCTTGAAGCTACCAAACCTCTGTCCCGGGAACTAAGCAGGCCTCTTCTTAGAGATGGATTCTCTTTTCTCCCTTACGGATCGTTCAATCCTCCAGACAAATTCCACAAACGTAGCAAACCGCTCACGGTTCTCCAATGTAGAAGCAGGTGTTGTCATCTTAGCACTCAGGCCTTTCTCAAAACGTATGATCCGTTCGTCATCTGTTGCTGCCATGTGAGGACAAAACCTCAACAGGTCCATGAACTTGGCTTCATACTCGGTGATGTTCATCGTTCCTTGGTGCAAGCACTCAAACTGGTTGATCTTCTCATCCAGATACGTCTTCAGAAAGTATCTGCTGACGAACTCACGTCGAAAAACTTCCCAAGTGATCACCTCACCAGGTCATTTCTCCTCCTCGATGGTCCACCAGTGACCAGTACTACCCTTCAGAAGGTAGACAGCGTGCTTGACTTTGTCTACTTCGGGGATGTCGAGGATCTGGAAAGCCTTCTTAAGACTTGTTAGCCACAGATCTACATCCGCTGGATCAGCCATTCCAGCATAATCTGAAGCTCTGACTCGGCGAAGCCGCTCAAAGGTCTTCCCAATACTCGATGTTTCACCATGGGGAGCATGTGCTCTCAGCGGAGGCACTGTCAATCTTTCTACCATGAGATTCATCATAGCCATCATCTGCCCCATAAGCTGTTGGTAGGCAGAGTTTTTGAGAATGGTTGGGTCAGGTTGGGGGACCTCAGGCACCCGATCTTCATGTGCCTGCCCTATAGCTCCATCAATTGATGCAACATCGCTGTTCTCGGCAGTGTGTTCTTCATGGTTTCCAGACATCTTGGCTTTTCTTCCGCTGAGGGCAGAAGACGATGGTAAGAAAATCTGGAAAACTCATAAGAACAAACACAACCTAGTCCTAAATCCCTGTAGACTCAATGAACCTAGAGCTCTAATACCAAAACTTGTGGCGACACATCCCGCTATCACACAGACAGCGAGGTGTCACGCAAAAATGTGCAGAAAACACCATAAACCACTAATTACCAAAAACACGGGTTAATTAAAACCTATTTCGAAAAGCGGATAAACTAAGAAACTATTACATTCAAGTCCTCGTCCTACAAGAAAACATGATATATATACATTTACAAGCTAGATACGTGTCCGCAGCTTAGGAGATCAGCTGTCTACCCATCACATGAGTTCAACACCTGTTATTATATACAGAACGACCCACATCCGGCCAGCAGCACGATATACAAAACATCAACAGCTATACATCATGAAATAACGTCAAAAATGCTCCCAAGGACCTGAGAGTACATGGATGATTCTAAGACTCTACTACAAAACAACCAAAACATCATATCCATCTCTTGCCTTCTACTACTCGTCTTGCTGCTCGGCCGCAACTCTGCGACCACCACCACGTCTAGCTCAAACACCTAAAAAGGGTGTAAACCAGCGGGGTGAGACACACAGTCCCAGCGAGAAACATAACTCCCCACCGAAACCATAAAACCAAAGGAAGATTAAAGCAACAACAGTAGATAACTGATAAAGCGTAGGTCAAGAGCAGTTTATAAAGTAAAGCTATTCATACCATCAAGCTTACCAAGATGCACAGAAGGCAGATAACCAAGTATTTCTTTATGGAACATGATTAACAAGATAGGATTTATAAGATCTTATCACAGAACATAAGAAACGTATAAGTAACTGCAAGTATAATAAGATTAACTACACAAGCAAGGCCTCAACCAATGTTCCGTGTTTTTCCTTATGCAGTAAATACTATTTGGCTGGATTACATATTATTATTATGCCCTAAGGAAGTGAGCCATACCGCTTAGATCCAACCGACAGCTGCGAAACCCAGAGCCGGTGCCATACAAGGTCAATGGAAGAGCTAGACTCCACGACCTCCCGCCTCATGGTCAGTGCACGAGTACAACACAAGCAGGACCACCGTCTCATGCTTAAGTGGCCTCAGCCACAGGGTCAGGGTACCCTCTTCGTAGCCTGCCTTGGTATAGGTATCGGCGTTAGTGAAACTGAGCCACGAGCCTGTTCACCGTGCTCTGAGCCATGAACGCATTAATGCTCCCATATCACACATCCTGAGCCATGGGCCTGTTCACCATGCTCTTATCATATTTGGGCTACGGGCCTGAATCCGCACCCTAGAGTATACAACTGAAGTTGCACTCTTACCTCCTCACTTTAGGCTAGGAGAAACCTCACATACTCAACAATATGTGCTCCGGGTTAACCCTAGGAGAACCCGTTTCACCATCACCAGCTCCTGACGATGATGGATCTATGGCCAGGGCAAACTACATGATATGTTCCACTGTGATTAGTTTAGTATATTTTAAGTGGATTGCGAGATTCAACCAAGTTGTATAATATGCAAATAAGAATAAGAATAAACAACATGAAACTCAATATCATGCTTTTACTGTCATCAACATCATCTTGATCCATCACCAGGATCCAACCTTACATGTTACCACTTGGCCTCTTGCCAATCACATAGATCCATCACAAGGATCATCACATTGCCATGGGATCTCAATCCCTCATCACATAGTGCCACTACCTCTCAAGGCTTACATCATTACCATGGGATAGCAATCCCAAGTCGTCATTAGAGGATAACACCTCATCTAGGCACTTTTAGCCAACTCAGGTCCTCAGACCAAAACACATCATGCATGTTATCTCATCATCAAGAGTAACCATCAAAGTGGTGTTACTCAAACATATATACCTCATAGCCCTTTACCTGGATATGCATCTGTATGAAACACCTACATGGTTAGTATACACAATCATTATGGATTAAGAGAAGGATCATATTCTCAACATAGGGCAACATTGATGATTATGTGTTTTATCATTCATGCCTCAACTTGTGACCATAGACATAAGTCATATCATTATGTAAAGTATCTTATATGCTTACCATTTACTCAACATTATTTATATAATTCAAGATGATCATAAACACATGAAATGTCATGTCAAGATACATAGATGTGATCTACTTTATCAAGCATATCAAGGGTCACCATTATAAACCAAACATGATGCATAAACAAGAACTAGCGTATCGGTTTCCAGAAGGAACACGACCCTCACTAGAAACATCCACTACCATCACCAAAGGTAGTATCAGGCAGGGTACTCTCCCCTATCACCCAACACTCTAGCCTCACGATGGTCAAGCACCCAACAAGGATAACAGGCAGCACCTAGGGTGTATCGTGCAACGCTGTGTCATGCACCTCATGTATTGGGCAACCAAAGCATAACGGCTACCAGCATAGCATGCAGCTCGGCCCAAAAGGCATGTCGTGCAACAGGTGTAACATGCAACACCATGTCGTGCAACGGCGCATCATGCATCAGGGAACCAAAGCATACTGTGCACCCATGCATATCGTGCAACCACATGCGTTGTGCAACACTCCGTCGGGCATCTGTGTGCAACGGCTAGGGATACCAGGTGACACTCTGTCGGGCATCACTACTAAGTCATGACGCCCAACACCGAGGTAGCCACTAACTCTATAACGTCCAAGATATAACGACCCCAAGCCACTCCTAGGTTATGTGTGTCGGGAAGGGAACTCATCATAGTGTGACGCCTGACACCACAAGGCAAGGACCAGGGGTGTGACGCCCATCACAACACCACAACCTGTCGACCCAAGCTCTAGACCAAAGGAGGATATCGAGCAACATCAACCTCAAGACTGTATCGGCCAAGATGCCACCCGACAAGGTCGTTACCAACCTCGAGCACAAGGGCACCAAAACCCTAATGGATCAAGAAGATGGCTCACCTCTCAACAACTAAGAGAGAGGGGTCTTGCACAACTCCTTATCACCAATCAGGAAACACAAGGATCAAACCTAACCAAGGTCTACAACCACCACAAAGCTCACCTCTCAGATCCATGGTGAGAGAAGGGTGTTACTCAAGCAACTAGAACAAAAGCTCACCTCTCAACTTAAACGAGAGAGGGGTATTGCGCATGATACTAGAGTTCAAGCTCACTTCTCTAGACCAAGGGGGGAGAGGGGTATTTCTCAACAAGAAATCCTAGAACATAGGTTCGGCCAACAAGGTACAACTCAAGCAAGAAACTAAACTAGCAACAAGCATAGTCGATATGATCACAAGAAGCATACAAGAACATAGAAGAGGTAGTATGGTTAGGGTTAGAAGTTATGTAACCCGCCTTAAGCAAGCTCCAAGCTCCTAGCTCCAAGCACCACCAAGGAAGAAGAGCAAGGCACTCTAGGGTTCGGCCACCACTAGAGGAAGAAGGAGACTCCATGGCAAGGATCGGCCACCAAGCTTGCAAAGGAAGAGGGATGTCGTACACCAAGGGAGAGGGAGACTAAGGAACTAAAGGGATCCTTAGCAAGAGAAAGGAAACACATATATAGAAAAGGATGGAGGAGAAACCAAGGAAAGACAAGGCAAGGTGTCGCCCACCTAGGGACACTTTTCCATGTGCAAAGCCACCACTCTAACATGTCTTAAACACATGTCCAAGGCCATTGCCACATGCAAGCATCAAGCTCCAAGTGTCCACTAGTGGTGACACAAACGAGGTCAAAGAGGGTCAAAGGGTCCATGGGTGACACACCTCTACACCATGCCCGACACACTCCCATGGGCGACACAACTCAGGCCGACACAAGCATGTCCGACACACCTAGGCCGACACAAGACTCACTTGCCCGACACAAGGTCCAAAAAGGCAAAGGCAAAGCACAACAAGGCCCAATAAGCTCAACCAAGACCAAAGCAACTCAAGCAACGAGCCCAACCCTTCCTCTCAACACTAGAGGAAGCAAGGAGAGGGAGGAACACCTGACAAGGTGACAAACTTGCCCACAAACCCTAGACTTGGGTTAATTGCAAGTAACACCTACAACTCTCAACAAAGCAAAAACAAACCCTAATCACCACTAAAGGTGATTAGCAAGCAACTAAGCATCAGGGTTAAGCAAAGCAAATAGGATAAACCCTAAACGGAGGTCATGGTCCTTACACCTTCCTTTACCATTGTGGCAACGCATCCCATTATCACACAGATAACAAGGTGTTACGGGAAAATGTGCGGAAATCACCATAACCACAGATTATGAAAACACAGGTTAATTAAAACCGATTGCAGAAAACGTATAAACTGTGAAACTATTACTTTCCAGTCCTCATCCTGCATAGAAACATGTCAACATCTGATACGTGTCCACAGCTCAGAAACAGTTGTTCATCCATCACATGAGTTCACCACCTGTTCATATACAGAAAAGGCCCACATCCGGCCAACAATAGGATATACAAACATCATCGATCGATCATCATGAAACAACGTCAAACACTGCCAAGGACCTGAGAGTACAGAGATGACTCTAGACTCTACTACAAAACATCCAAAACAGCAGCATGTCCATCACTTGCCTTCTACTACTCCTCAAGCTGCTCGGCCGCAACACCACGACCATGACCACGTCTACCTCGACCACCTAAAAAGGGGTTAAACCAGCGGGGTGAGACAATTGAACAATTGTCCCAGCAGGAAACATAACTCCCCACCGCAACTACAGAACCTCAGCAAGATATACTATAACAGTAGATATCTAACAACAAGTATAACAAGAGCAGTCTATATAAAATAGATTATTCTTACCGACAAGCTTATCTGCTATACAAAAGCATATAACCAGATATTTCTCAAGGAATATGATTAGCAAGATAAGATGTATCCCTATGTACATGATTATCAGAACAAGATATAAGATTACATATCCCGATTATCAAGATACATCATAATACCTCATACCTGAAGAATATATAGAAGTACCTGTAAGGTATAACAGAATTAACTACACAAACAAGGCCTCAACCAATGTTTCGTGTTATTCTTAAGCAGTAAATACTAACGGTTGTGTTACATATTATTATGCCCTGAGGATTTGAACCGTACCGTTCAAATCCAACCTTCAGTTGCGAAACCCAAGCCGGTGCCATACAAGGTCAATGGAAGAGCTGGAGTCCACGACCTCCCACCTCGTGGTCAGTACACGAGTACAACACAAGCAGGACCGCAGTCACATGCTGAAGTGGTCTAAGCCACATGGTCAGCTCCATAGGCTACCCTCACTCTAGCCCGCCTTAGTATAGGTCTCAGCGCTAGTAAAACTGAGCCACGGGCCTGTTCACCGTGCTCTGAGCCATGAACGCATTCATGCTCCTCACATCACATATCCTGAGCCATGGGCCTGTTCACCATGCTCCTCATACATATCTGAGTCTGTAACCGAAGTTACACTCTTACCTCCTCATTTTCAGGCTAGGAGTAACCTACACATATTCAACAATATGCGCTTCCAGGTTAACCCGTAGGAGAACCTGTTTCACCATCACCAAGTCCTGACGATGACATATCTATGGCCAGGGAAAACTACATTATATATTTCACTATGATTAATTAGTATCTTTTAGATGAATTGCAAGATTCAACCAAGTTGTATAACATGCAAGATATAACGGAAAGTAAACAACATTATATTATTATTTAATCACATCAACCTGATCCATCACAAGGATCCAACATCACATGTTACCACTTGGCCTCTTGCCAACCATCTAGATCCATCTCAAGGATCATCACATACCATGGGATCTAAATCCTTCATCATGTACTGTCAATGCCTCTCAAGGCTAACATCATCATTATGGAACTTAACACATTATACATATCATCTCATTAATCAGAGTAATTACCAAGTGATGTTACTCATCACATGTGTCTCATAGACTTTTCATGGCTAATCATCACCTACATGGTTAGAGTACACAATAATCGTAGATTCAATCATAAGGAATATGCTATCATCATGAAATGCCATTCAAGATACTCTACTTATCATTTTTACACTATTTGGTAATCAAGTCACATCATTAACAAGCCATATACATGCTTATTCTTATCTCAAGACTGTACAAGTAATCAAGGTGTCCAAACATACAGAGCAAGTACTATTGTTACCACTACCATTATGTCACCATCCACTATCATCATTATTACCATATCATTGAGCAGGATACTAGTGTAACTAACACCATTCTCATTTAACAATTAAGTACAAGGATTACTATATCATTACTATCATTATTGTCATCATTATTATACTCAACATTATTACTATCATCTTCTTTATTATTAACAAATAAGCATAAGGATCACATCATGCATCCGATTACCTTTTCCTTCCTCATTACCATCGCTACTACCATTATCATCATTATGATCAGCATTATTACTATCATTATCATCATGTAACTACCATTAGCATTATTATTGTTTGCAAGGCATCATATTCATTGTTGTTATTACTAACAAAACACCACCATCATTAAGCACAAACATCCACTTTCATAACACATGGAATCGTTACTCTAGGATCACAAGACTCTCACCATAACTCATCACCACCCTCACTAAAACCTATCAAGGCCTGTCGGCCGACACACACATCAACCCTATCGGCCATCACCACCCAAGGCTGTCGCCCAATCATGGCTATCGGCCATCATGGGTGTCGGTCGGCACCATGCATAGCCCTATCGGTCAACACTAAGAAACCATCAAGAGATTTAGGTTTGTCGTTCACCACAAAGAAGAGGATGTCACTCAACACAAGGAGGACCATATTGCCTCATCATGCTCACCATGTCAGCTGACACAACAAGATGTATCGCCCGATACACAACAACACTCATCGGCCAACTCACCATACTTGCCTATCGTTCAACATAGGGAAGCAAGCCAAGCATGGTCCAGTCATTCAACTCAACCCATATCAACACCTCACTAACTTGACCTATCGCCCACACAAGAGCACCATCATGTCACCCAACACCAAGAACTCTCACCCTATCGTTCAACTCAAGAACAAGAGTATACAAATCACAAGGACCATGTCACCCAACAGGTCACCATATCGGCCATCACAAGGGACACCACTTATGTCGTCCACCACAAGAACATGAATGTCGCCCAACACAAGACAAGAGAGGATGTCGCCCAACAGGGGTCATCATCAACCTTCAACACAAGGAAACCCTAAACCCTAGAAATCAAAGGTACACAAAGGAACCCTAAACCCTAGAGGGGGATCGGCCACCAAAGATACATAAGCAAGGCACAAAAGCAAAGAACTAAGCTCAACTACTAACATGCAACAAGATCAAGCAAGAGGTAAAGGAGTTAGGGTTAGAAGCTATGCAACCCGCCTTAAGCTCCAAGCTCCAAGGAAGAAGATGCACTTCAAGCTCCAAGGGATGTCGTCCACCACAGCTGATCCAAGAGAGGGTATCGGCCACCACTGCAACTCCAAGAGAGTGTCTCGTCCGACACAAGCAAGAGAGGGAGGAGTGTCGTGCACTCAAGGTGGAGGAGAGACCAAACTATCAAAGGAGACTAAGGCAAGGAGAAGAGCTACCTATATAGGAAGAAGGGGAGGAGAAACCAAGGTAGATCCATGCTAAGTGTCGTCCACCCAAGGGACACTTGTCCTAGGGTTCAAGCCAAGACACTAGCACACCAAGAGACAGTTGTCAAGGATATACACCAAGTGTCCACCAAACATGGTAAAGGTTGGACCAAGCAACATGGGCGACACAAGCACCAACTCAACTGGGCGACACACCAAGACACCTGGGCAACACACACACTCCTTAGGCGACACAAGCTGGTCTTGGCCGACACAAGGCTCAAGCAAGCCCAAACAAAGCACCTCAAGGCCCAAACAAGCTCAAGCAAGGCCCAAGAAACTCAAACAACAAGCCCAAGCCTTCCTCTCAACCCTAGAGGAAGCAAAGAGAGGGAAACATCTCACAAGATGCCAAACTTGCACACAAAACCCTAGACTTGGGTTATTTGCAAGTAGCCCCTCGAACTCTCAACAAAGCACAACGAAACCCTAATCACCATTCAAAGGTGATTAGCAATCATCAAACCACCAAGGTTAAGCAAAACAAACAGGGTAAACCCTGAACGCAGGTCAGGGTCCTTACAAGCTAACCCCCTTTAAGGGATTTCGTCCCCGAAATCCGAAGAAAAAAGTGACGGATACTTCTTCCTCATCTCTTCCTCAAGCTCCCACGTGGCTTCCTCAACCCCACGATGCTGCCAAAGAACCTTCATAAGAGCTAGGTCCTTCCTCTTCAGCTTCTTGATCCTTCTGTCAAGGATCGCCACATGACCTTCCTCGTAGGTCACATCTGCATCAAGCTCAACCTCAACTGGCTGTATCACTGTACCTGAATCCGGATGACTTTTCTTCAGCATACTGACATGAAACATTGGATGCAACCTGTGCAACTCTGGAGGCAACTCTAACTCGTAAGCCACCTTGCCAACATGTGCTCTGATTGAGTAAGGCCCCATATACCTGGGTGCCAACTTACCCTTCCGTCCAAACCTTAGCACACCTTTCCACGGTGAGACTTTGAGATACACTTTGTCTCCTACTTGGAACTCCAAAGGTCATCGACGATTGTCTGCATAAGACTTCTACCTGTCATGTGCCACTTTCAACTGTTGTTCTATCACCTTGATCTTATCTGTCGTCTGTTGAACTAACTCAGGACCTTAAAAGCTGATACTCACCTGATTCATACCAACACAAAGGAGATCTGCACTTCCTTCCATACAAAGCTTCATAAGGAGCCATGTCGATGCTTCGTTGATAACTGTTGTTGTAAGAAAACTCTATCAAACTCAGATGTACATCCCAGTTGCCTAGAAACTGCAAAACACAAGCTCGAAGAAGATCCTCCAAAATCTGTATAGTCCTCTCAGACTGTCCATCTGTCTGCGGGTGAAAAGTTGTACTGAACCTCAACTGCGTTCCCAACGCCTTGTGCAACTGTTCCCAAAAATGACTCGTAAACTGAGGACCTCTGTCAGAAACTATCATTACTGGTACTCCATGCAAACGTACTATCTCATCCACATATACTCGAGCTAGCTTCTCAGCTGTATACGTCGTATTTACTGGTAGGAAATGGGTAGATTTAGTCAATCTGTCCACTATCACCCAAATGGAATCATGATTTCTAGTTGTCCGGGGTAGACCAACTACGAAATCCATGGTTATATGATCCTATTTCCACTGCGGTATCGGCAAAGGTTGCAACGTACCTGCCGGCTTCTGATGTTCAGCCTTCACTTGCTGACACACCGCACATCTCGCCACGAACTCAGCTACATCTCTCTTCAAACCGGGCCACCAATACAAGTCCTTCAGACTATGATATATCTTGGTGACACCTGGATGCATCACATACATTGACGTATGTGCTTCTTCAAGCACCAACTTCCTCAGATCATCAGCATCTGGAACCACCATCCTATCACAATAGCAAACTAGTCCATCCTCGGACTCATGAAACTCATCACGCTTGTCGCTGCCGAACTCTGATCTGATCAATTGTACCGCATCATCTGTCTGCTGTGCATCCTTGATCTGTTGTCTCAACGTAGGCTTAACTTGCATCAATGCGAAAAGACCAGACAACAAAGAGACTTCCATCTGTACATTCATCTGCCGCAAAGAAACAAACATATCTCGCCTATGGCATACCAGAGAACTCAATTGTGCCTTCTTTGAAGAAAAAGAAGTAGACTTCCTGCTAAGCGCATCAGCTACCACGTTTGCCTTACCAGGATGATACTCGATAGTGCAGTCGTAATCGTTGATCAACTCCATCCATCGTCACTGTCGCATGTTCAACTCTTGCTGCGTAAAGATATACTTCAGATTCTTATGATCCGTAAAGATTTGACACACTTCCCCATATAGATAGTGTCTCCAAATCTTTAGCGCATGAACCACTGCTGCCAACTCCAAGTCATGAGTCGGATAGTTCTCCTCATGCTTCTTGAGCTGTCACGAAACAAAAGAAACCACATGATCTTCCTGCATCAACACACAACCTAAACCTTTCTTGGAAGCATCACAGAAAACAACATAGCCTTTCCCAGGCTCTGGCAAGATCAACACTGGAGCACTGGTCAACTTCTCCTTCAAACTCTGGAAAGCTTGCTGACATCGATCATCCCAAACAAAAGGTACGTCCTTCCTGGTCAACTTCGTCATTGGCAACGCGATCGCACTGAAGTCCTTGATAAACCTCCTATAGTATCCTGCTAAACTAAGGAAACTACAAACTTCTGTCGGCGTCTTTGGCTGTTCCCAATCCGCAACAGATTCCACCTTCTTCGGATCTACTTTGACGCCTTCAGTAGATATCACATGCCCCAAGAAAGTCACTTCATCCAACCAGAACTCAGACTTACTGAACTTGGCATACAACTGATGTTGACGAAGAAGAGTCAACGCTCGACGAAGATGTTGCTCATGCTCTAGCCTGTCCCGACTATAGATCAATATGTCATCTATAAAGACTACAACAAACTAATCCAAGAACAGATGGAACACCCTGTTCATCAGGTCCATGAAAGTAGCAGGTGCATTGGTTAACCCAAACGGCATAACCACAAACTCATAATGACCATAACTCGTCCTGAAAGCTGACTTTGGTATGTCATTCGCCTTAATCCTTAACTGATGATATCCAGACCATAGATCGATCTTCGAGAACACTGTAGCACCACGCAACTGATCAAACAGATCATCTATCCTCGGCAACGAGTACTTATTCTTGATCGTGACCTTGTTCAACTGCCGGTAATCTATACACAACCGCATCGAACCATCATTCTTCTTAATGAACAACACGGGAGCACCCCACGGCGACGTACTCAGTCAGATAAAACCTTTTTCCAACAACTCTTGCAACTGCTTCTTCAACTCTGCCATCTCTGCTGGAGCCATCCTGTATGGTGACTGTGCAACTGGCTGTGTTCCAGGAACTAGATTGATCTCAAAATCAATCTCTTGGGGTGGAGGAACACCAGGAAACTCCTCAGGAAACACGTCTGCAAACCCTCGAACCACAGACACCTCCTCAAGACTAGGACCTTTCGCCTTGGTAACCACAACGGTATCCACTACGTGAGCTAGGAACGTCTCACATCCTTGTCGTAACAACTTATCTACCACCATAGATGATACCAAACATGTCGGAAGAATCTTCCTATCTCCCTGGAAGATCCACTTCTCTCCAGCAACATCAAACACTGCCTGCTTGGAACCACAGTCCAAGACAACCTTATACTTCTCTAAGGTATCCATCCCAAGGATAACATCGAAACCATGCATATCAAGTGGTATAAGATCCACTTGGATACGATGTCCCGAGAAAGACAAAACACAAGATGGACACTCTTCTCGAAGCAAATAGGAACCATCAAGAGGGGTTTCTAACAACAAGCTATCCTTCTTACAACTAACAGGTAAACGACAGTTTTCAAGCATACTATAGGCGATAAAAGAGTGTGTAGCACCCGGGTCAACGAGAACAGATATAAAGCAAGAAGAAGACATATCAGAATGAAATAACTCCATCTGACCTGTCACCACTCGCGGGTTGACTATCGCCTCCGGCCGATTCATGGCATAGAATCGAGCCGTTGCTTGCTGTCCACGACCTCTGCTTCCTTGAGCAGATGATCCAGCTTGAGACGCTTGACCGCGTCCTCGACCTCTGCCACCACTGGCCTGCGGTCTCTCTGACCTCTGAAGACTCTTCCTCGGCTGCTGCGTCACTTCGAAATCTCTATTCAGGCAATTAAGCCTGAAATGCCCGACTTGTCCACAAAGATGACATGCCTTGTCCTCAAACCGTGGCCTAGCTGGCCCTGTCACTGCCACAGAAGCTGAACTGTGCGCCTTATACGGTGAAGAAACATACCCTTTTCCCTTACTCGGAGACCATTGAGATGGTACACCAGAACTTCTCATTGCTGATGGTGCCAAAAACTTGGGCTTCTTAAAGCCACCAAACCTACGTCCTTTAAACTGAGCAGGTCTTTTAAGAGAAATAGACTCTCTTTTCTCCCGTACTGTCCTCTCGATCCGTCGAACGAATTCCACGAACGTAGCAAACTTCTCTCGGTTCTCCAACGCAGACACCGGGCTTGTCAACTCAGCACTTAAACGCTTCTCGAAACGTCTAATCCGTTCCTCGTCTGTTGCCGCCATGTGAGGACAAAACCTCAACAGATCCATAAACTTAGATTCATACTCGGTAACGTTCATCGTTCCTTGCCTCAGGTTCTCGAACTGACTAACCTTCTCATCCAGGTACGTCTTGGGAAAGTATCTGGTGACGAACTCGCGTCGAAACACTTCCCAACAGATCACCTCACCAGGCCGCTTCTCTTCTTCGATGGTCCACCAGTGACCAGCACTACCTTTCAGAAGGTAGACAACATGCTTTACCTTGTCTGCTTCGGGGATGTCAAGGATCTGGAAAGCCTTCTCGAGACTTGTCAGCCACAGATCTGCATCCGCTGGATCAGCCGTTCCAGCATAATCCGAAGCTCCAACTCGGTGAAGCTGCTCGAAGGTCTTCCCAATACCCGATGCTTCTCTATGGGGAACCTGTGCTCGCGGAGGAGGCACTGGTAATCGCTCAACCATGAGATTCATCGTAGCCATTAACTGCCCCATAAGCTGTTGGTAAGAAGGATGTTCAAGTATGGCTGTGTTAAATTAAGGAACCTCAGGCACCCGATCTTCATGTGCCTGTCCATCTGCTCCATCAACCGATGCAGCATTACTATACTCAGCAGAGTGCTCTTCATGGTTTCCAGACATCTTGACTTTTCTTCCGCTGAGGGCAGAAGATTTTGTAAGAAAACCTGGACACTCATAAGAACAACTCAACCTAGTCCTAAATCCCTGTAGACTCAGCGAACCTAAGGCTATGATACCAAAACTTGTGGCAACACATCCCATTATCACACAGATAACGAGGTGTTACGTGAAAACGTGCGGAAATCACCATAACCACAGATTATGAAAACACGGGTTAATTAAAACCGATTGCGGAAAACTTATAAACTGTGAAACTATTACTTTCCAGTCCTCATCCTGCACAGAAACATGTCAACATCTGATACGTGTCCACAGCTCAGAAACAGCTGTTCATCCATCACATGAGTTCACCACCTGTTCATATACAGAAAAGGCCCACATCCGGCCAACAACATGATATACAAACATCATCGATCGATCATCGTGAAACAATGCCAAACACTGCCAAGGACCTGAGAGTACAGGGATGACTCTAGACTCTACTACAAAACATCCAAAACAACAACATGTCCATCGCTTGCCTTCTACTGCTCCTCAAGTTGCTCGGCCGCAACACCACGACCACGACCATGTCTACCTCGACTACCTAAAAAGGGGTTAAACCAACGGGGTGAGACAATTGAACAATTGTCCCAGTGGGAAACATAACTTCCCACCGCAACTACAGAACCTCAGCAAGATATACTATAACAGCAGATATCTAACAATAGGTATAACAAGAGCAGTATATATAAAATAGATTATTCTTACCGACAAGCTTACCCGCTATACAAAAGCATATAACCAGATATTTCTCAAGGAATATGATTAGCAAGATAAGATGTATCCCTATGTACATGATTATCAAAACAAGATATAAGATTACATATCCCGATTATCAAGATACGTCATAATACCTCATACCTGAAGAATATATAGAAGTACCTATAAGGTATAACAGAATTAACTACACAAACAAGGCCTCAACCAATGTTTTGTGTTATTCTTAAGCAGTAAATACTAACGGCTGTGTTACGTATTATTATGCCCTGAGGATTTGAACCGTACCGTTCAAATCCAACCTTCGGTTGTGAAACCCAAGCCGGTGCCATACAAGGTCAATGGAAGAGCCGGACTCCACGACCTCCCACCTCGTGGTCAGTACACGAGTACAACACAAGCAGGACCGCAGTCACATGCTGAAGTGGTCTAAGCCACAGGGTCAGCTCCATAGGCTACCCTCACTCTAGCCTGCCTTGGTACAAGTCTCAGCGCTAGTAAAACTGAGCCACGGGCCTGTTCACCGTGCTCTGAGCCATGAACGCATTCATGCTCCTCACACCACATATCCTGAGCCATGGGCCTGTTCACCATGCTCCTCATACATATCTGAGTCTGTAACCGAAGTTGGACTCTTACCTCCTCATTTTCAGGCTAGGAGCAACCTACACATATTCAACAATATGCGCTTCCAGGTTAACCCGTAGGAGAACCTGTTTCACCATCACCAAGTCCTGACGATGATGGATCTATGGCCAGGACAAACTACATTATATATTTCACTATGATTAATTAGTATCTTTTAGATGAATTGCAAGATTCAACCAAGTTGTATAACATGCAAGATATAACGGAAAGTAAACAACATTATATTATTATTTAATCACATCAACCTGATCCATCACAAGGATCCAACATCACATGTTACCACTTGGCCTCTTGCCAACCATCCAGATCCATCTCAAGG
This sequence comes from Alisma plantago-aquatica, assembly GCA_963693085.1. Lineage (NCBI taxonomy): Eukaryota > Viridiplantae > Streptophyta > Magnoliopsida > Alismatales > Alismataceae > Alisma > Alisma plantago-aquatica. The sequence continues at coordinate 1,115,303,327 of OY856409.1, read as the reverse complement.
ATCATCACATACCATGGGATCTAAATCCTTCATCATGTACTGTCAATGCCTCTCAAGGCTCACATCATCATTATGGAACTTAACACATTATACATATCATCTCATTAATCAGAGTAATTACCAAGTGATGTTACTCATCACATGTGTCTCATAGCCTTTTCATGGCTAATCATCACCTGCATGGTTAGAGTACACAATAATCGTAGATTCAATCATAAGGAATATGCTATCATCATGAAATTCCATTCAAGATACTCTACTTATCATTTTTACACTATTTGGTAATCAAGTCACATCATTAACAAGCCATATACATGCTTATTCTTATCTCAAGACTATACAAGTAATCAAGGTGTCCAAACATACATAGCAAGTACTATTGTTACCACTACCATTATGTCACCATCCACTATCATCATTATTTCCATATCATTGAGCAGGCTACTAGTGTAACTAACACCATTCTCGTTTAACAATTAAGTACAAGGATTACTATATCATTACTATCATTATTGTCATCATTATTATACTCAACATTATTACTATCATCTTCTTTATTATTAACAAATAAGCATAAGGATCACATCATGCATCCTATTACCTTTTCCTTCCTCATTACCATCGCTACTACCATTATCATCATTATGATCAACATTATTACTATCATTATCATCATGTAAGTACCATTAGTATTATTATTGTTTGCAAGGCATCATATTCATTGTTGTTATTACTAACAAAACACCACCATCATTAAGCACAAACATCCACTTTCATAACACATGGAATCGTTACTCTAGGATCACAAGACTCTCACCATAACTCATCACCACCCTCACTAAAACCTATCAAGGCATGTCGGCCGACACACACATCAACCCTATCGGCCATCACCACTTAAGGCTGTCGCCCAATCATGGCTATCGGCCATCATGGGTGTCGACCGGCTCCATGCATAGCCCTATCGATCAACACTAACAAACAATCAAGAGATCTAGGTCTGTCGTTCACCACAAAGAAGAGGATGTCTCTCAACACAAGGAGGACCATATCGCCTCATCATGCTCACCATGTCGGCTGACACAACAAGATGTATCACTCGATACACAACAACACTCATCGACCAACTCACCATACTTGCCTATCGTTCAACATAGGGAAGCAAGCCAAGCATGGTCGAGTCATTCAACTCAACCCATATCAACACCTCACTAACTTGACCTATCGCCCACACAAGAGCACCATCATGTCGCCCAACACCAAGAACTCTCACCCTATCGTTCAACTCAAGAACAAGAGTATACAAATCACAAGGACCATGTCGCCCAACAGGTCACCATATCGGCCATCACAAGGGACACCACTTATGTCATCCACCATAAAAACTTGGGTGTCGCCCAACACAAGACAAGAGAGGATGTCGCCCAACAGGGGTCATCATCAACCTTCAACACAAGGAAACCCTAAACCCTAGAAAGCAAAGGTACACAAAGGAACCCTAAACCCTAGAGGGGGATCGACCACCAAAGATACATAAGCAAGGCACAAAAGCAAAGAACTAAGCTAAACTACTAACATGCAACAAGATCAAGCAAGAGGTAAAGGAGTTAGGGTTAGAAGCTATGCAACCCGCCTTAAGCTCCAAGCTCCAAGGAAGAAGATGCACTTCAAGCTCCAAGGGATGTCGTCCACCACAGCTGATCCAAGAGAGGGTATCGGCCACCACTGTAACTCCAAGAGAGTGTCTCGGCCGACACAAGCAAGAGAGGGAGGAGTGTCGTGCACTCAAGGTGGAGGAGAGACCAAACAATCAAAGGAGACTAAGGCAAGGAGAAGAGCTACCTATATAGGAAGAAGGGGAGGAGAAACCAAGGTAGATCCATGCTAAGTGTCGTCCACCCAAGGGACACTTGTCCTAGGGTTCAATCCAACACACTAGCACACCAAGAGACACTTGTCAAGGATATACACCAAGTGTCCACCAAACATGGTCAAGATTGGACCAAGCAACATGGGCGACACAAGCAGCAACTCAACTGGGTGACACACCAAGACACCTGGGTGACACACACACACTCCTTGGGCGACACAAGCTGGTCTTGGCCGACACAAGGCTCAAGCAAGCCCAAACAAAGCACCTCAAGGCCCAAACAAGCTCAAGCAAGGCCCAAAAAACTCAAACAACAAGCCCAAGCCTTCCTCTCAACCTTAGAGGAAGCAAAGAGAGGGAAACATCTCACAAGATGGCAAACTTGCACACAAAACCCTAGACTTGGGTTATTTGCAAGTAGCCCCTCGAACTCTCAACAAAGCACAACCAAACCCTAATCACCACTCAAAGGTGATTAGCAAGCATCAAACCACCAAGGTTAAGCAAAACAAACAGGGTAAACCCTAAACGCAGGTCAGGGTCCTTACAACCATGAAGTGGCACTTTTCCCAATTTAGCACAAGATGTGCTTCTTCACAATGTTTGAGGACTAGGGAGAGGTGCTTTAGACATGAATCGAATGAATCTCCATATAAAAAAAATCATCCATGAAAACCTACATAATTGTTTTAGTAAGACCAGCAAATATGGCAGGCATGAAACATTGGAAAGTTGCGGGTGCATTACAGAGACCAAATGACATTCTTTTAAATGTGTATGTTCCGAATGGGTAGGTAAAAGTTGTTTTCTCTTGTTCATCTGGATGTATGGGTATTTGATAGAATCCAGAGTAACTGTCAAGATAACATAAATATTCTTGATGAGCCAACCTTTCTAGGACTTGATCAAGGAAAGGCATTGGAAAATGATCTTTTCGAGTTGCCTTGCTTAATTTTCTATAATCTATGCACATCCTCCACCCTATGACTGTTCGAGTGGGGATGAGTTCATTGTTTTCATTTCATATAACAGTTGTTCCACCTTTCTTCGGGACTACATGCACTGGGCTCACCCATGGCAAATATGATATCAGATAGATTATTCCAGGTGTGAGCAGTTTAATGACCTCACAACGGACCACTTCCTTCATATTTGGATTCAATTTCCATTGATGCTCAATAGTAGGCTTGTGATCTTCCATCATAGGGATCTTATACATACACAACGCTTGACTGACCCCAGTGAGGTCACTCATTTTATAACTGATGGCTTTCTTTCTTTCCCTTAATTCCTTCAGGAGTTTATGTTCTTGTTCAGCTGTTAGATAAAAATTTATAATAACTGGGAAAACTTTGAGATCGTCTAAAAACACATACTTCAGTCCCTCGGGCAGGGGCTTCATTTCGGGAGCCTCTGGGTTTTTGCATGTTTCTTCTGTAGTTTCCATAGCTTTGAGTTCTTCACTAGTGGCTTCAACATCTTCTTTAGCAGAGTCGTGGGATTCAATGCAATCCTTTACTTGTTCGTTAATTGGTTCATCAACTAATGGGTTCGTTAGAGCAACTTCTAAAGGATCGTATGATTCATGATGCTCTTGAGTCAGAAGTGACATTTGCTCAATGCAGTCAATCAGATAGGCTTCTTCTTGCATACTTGGTCTTCTCATACTTTCAAAAACTTTAAATTCGAGAGTTTCTTTGCCTAATATGAGCAGTAAGGTGCCAGCTTCAACATCAATTAGGGCTCTTGCAGTGGCGAGGAACGGATGACCAAAGATGAGAGGATATCTGGCATCTTCTTTTATGTCCATAATGACAAAGTCGCATGGAACATATGTGTCCTTGCCTACCTTGACCGGGACATCTTCGAGGATTCCTAACAGACGTTTTATCGAATTGTCTGCAAGCTATATAGTCATGCCAGTAGGAAGCAATTATTCAAACCCTAGTTTTTTGCACAGGCTAAGTGGAATAATAGAGATGCTTGCGCCGAGATCTGCCAATCCTTTCTTGCATGATGAGTCACCAATGTCACATGAAATTCCAAAGGATCCTGGGTCTTTTTGTTTCTTGGGCATCTTGCTCAATATGATATTAGATGTAGTTGTCGCCAATTTTACTATCTCATACTCTTCAGTTATATACTTCCTGGTGAGGAGTGACTTTAAGTACGTTGTCCATGCTGGTATCTCGGCCAGAGCATCCATAAATGGTATATCAACATGAAGTTTCTTCATAGCTTCTTTAAACTTATTGAATATGGTATCAAGCTTTATTTGCCTTAGATGAGCTGGAAAAGGTATACGAGGTTTGTACACAGGGATATCAGGTTCTGGAGTCTTAGTTTCTTCGTCTTCTTAAGCAGGCTTCTCAAAATTTCCTTTTTCAGACTTATCATCTTTTGATTGAGTCTCTCGTGTTGTTGTCTTGGGCAATCACAGGTTCATCCTCGTCTGTAATAACCACATGTGTCTTTTCAGGGGGATCCGAATAGTCTTTCCCTGACCTAGTGGTGACTTCAACTATTCAGGATGCTTAGGATTGTTCTCGGGTTGGCCAGCAAAGACTCCAGCAGGTGGCTTTATGCTAGCTGCGAGTTGAGCTAATTGAGATTCAATAGCCTTATATTGAGCTTGTTGGTTAGCTATCATGGTTTGCTGAGTTTGCAACATCTTCTCGATGGCTGATAGCTTATCATCAGGAGAGACTGGACCTGCTTTCCGTCCTTGCTGTTGATTAAGATTTTGGTATTGAGAGTTATTTTGGTAAATATTGTAGTTCCTATTCTGAAAGTTCCCCTTGAAATCTCCTTGATTCTCAAAATTCTATTGTTGATTATACGGAATCCTGGTGGGCCTCTTGGTTGATTGTTTGAACAAATTGATGCGAGTTTACTGCTCCGGAGGGGTTTCCATATTGAAAACCGGGGTGATTCCTATTCTGATTCAGATTGTAATAACTTTGACCATGAATGGTGTTGATAGCATTAAGATTTTCCATCTGACCATTATCTCCTTGGCCACAAACATTGCTCAGAACAACATCATAGAGAACATTGCATGATAAGGTGGAATGATCGATGCTCTTACATGCTTTACAAAATAGGGAAGCAAACTTGACCTATTCCGGTTGTCGAGTGGGTGAACGTCCTCTTCCAATAACAGCAAGAGATGATTCAATACGGTCTTTCTTGGAAACTAAGAGTTTCAAGGTTTCAACGATAGACTTGTACTCGGGAGTAGCTTCGGCCATAGCTACTTTCAAAACTCCTTTACCTACAGATATACCCCAATTGGCTTGATTTTCTGCTCCCAGGGTGACGACTCTCCATGCGTTGTCATAACTTTGACGCATGAAGTTTCCTCCAGACGAGGAATCTAGGAATCTCTTAATATCGTCGTCCACACCCCTATAGAAAATTTTGATGAGTTGATTCTTAGGAATTCCATGGTGTGGACACTTGCGTAGAAGCTCTTTGTATCTGTCCCATGCTTCAGTAAGGGTTTCCCCAGAGACTTGAGTGAAATTTATTATTTGGCCTCTAATTTCATAGGTGAGAGAGGGAGGGTAGAACTTCTCTAGAAACACATTTTAGAGTTGTTCCCAGGTAGTGATGGGTATTTCATTTTGCAACCAATTGTACCAACTTATAGCCCTATCAACAAGGGAATACTTGAAGAGATGGAGTTGAATGGCATCATCTGTGACTCCATTTTGTTTTGTCATGGCACATAGATCAATAAATCTCAGAATATGTTCTTGGCTATCTTCTCCTTGCTTGCCATAGAAAGGGTTATTCTGAAGTAGGGTGATCCAATGTGCTCTTATCTCGAAATTAGGAGCGTTGATAGGAGGAGGTTGTACTGGATGATGAACATTCACAACTTTCAGGATTGAGAACTCTCTAAGATCTTTTTGTAGTTCAGCTGCTTGCGCTGCTAGGATTTCCTGTTGAACCACAACCCTAGCTTCTTGCATGAGCCTCTCTCTTTGTGCATTGATGGCTTGAGCCACCCTTGGGGCTACCTCTTCTTCTTGATCCATCCTTGCTTGATTTTCTATGATCGGACGATGGAAAGTTCTGTCTATCTCAGGATCAAAGCTCGTTATTGGTCTGAGAATGTCCGAACGGTGCATGCACTATGCCTTGGATTGTACCTGAGATAAAAAGATGTCAAAAGTGAGAACCACAGAATAGAGTCAAATTTCAAGTATATGATCGATTGTGTCAAAAGAAAAAACAAAATCCTAAATTAGTCTTAAAAGAACTAGATTTGACTAACTGATTCTGTAGTCCCCGGCAACAGCGCCATAATTTGACGTGGGATTTTATCGCACTAACAAACTCACTCGGGGTTGAAATCCCCGAGCTTTTACCAAAACCAATGTGCAATAATACCACCCGGAAGCGGACGAGTCTTATCGCAGTATAGTTAAGGATCGAACTCAAATGACAACATTTTTAAGAATCCTTGTCAGTCGAATATAGCTCAAGTAAAACTAATATTTAGAACGATTTGTCGATTTGAGGTTAATTAAACTAATTGCAAGAAAGTAAAGCTGAATTAAAGTTGGATTTAGATCAATGATATGGAATGTTGGGATGGTATCGGGTTTCACCACCGCTACGCACGTAAACACATTCAATTGCAAACAATCCAGGAAAGATATAACAATCCAAATAGAGCTACCGTGGAACCCCCATACAGGCGTTAGGTTCGCTTAAGCATCACCTTAGGCATCAGATGTCTCATCACCAACCATATCACTCACATACGGCTCCGAAGATACATAAATTCGATGAAGGTTGTGGGCCCCCTATATAGGTGTTAGGCACACAGAAGCGTCACCGAAGGCTAGATGGCTCGTCCCCTCGCGAATCATACACTGACGACCTCGAAGAAATCCCATTCTATTTCTAGTTTGGGAGTCAACCACTTTAATCGATAAGCAAGCGGGTGATAGATCTACAAACTAACATCAACGATAAACAAAGACGATACAAAATCCAACTAAGGCTGTGGTCCTCCCTGAGGGATGTTTAGACTATAGAAGCGTCACCGTAGGCTAGATGTCTCGTCCCCTCACGGATCATACACTTACGACCTCAAGGAATCTTATCAAAAGTTCTCATCAAAGAGTCAAACTTTGTAAACTGCCATTTCGTCCCACATATAGAAGATTTCATAATATAGGAAAGAACAAGATGAAAACAAGTAGATAATCAACTACAAACATACCAATTAATGATGAAATGGAGAGTTATATATATTGCCATGGAGAGTTTAATAAAAGAATATGATTTGGATGGGCAACGAGGCTAGTCCCCACACCCCAGTGAAAAGGTACTACTCGCTCATGATGCGAGAAATAAGAAGAATGAGAAAGAGAGAGAAATCCGCCATGAACTCGGTGCAGAAGGTAGTGATAGCTCGGTGAAGAAGATACAGCCTTCTACGTCGTGTTGGAGTAGATCTGGACGCGAACGGGAGTTGCCAAGACAGACCGGACAGTCTCCCTCACTCCATCTTCCTTCTCTCCTCAGCCTCCTTTGTTGCAACACGGGCAGTAGGTGGAATGAGACTGGCGTGGACGACACTGGATTTGGATCGGACCTGTGTACAGGCAACCTGTCGGTGTCTCGGAATCGATGCCTCAAAAGGGGACCCTACTGGTCCTATTTATAGGGACAGGGCTGTGATTCCAGTCCAAACGGTTTGCATTTTACTCCCCTCCATTCAGTTTGCTTAAATCGGTTTGCTTGATCTTCACGTGGAATTTGCTCATGGTTTGCATGCATTTAACTTTTCAGTTTGGTATACTAGCACTTTATCATTCAGTTTGCATGATCCACTTTTGCAAACAATTTGGTGAGCTCAGCTTTATCAAACGGTTTGCACTACAGCAAGTGGCCATTCGGTTTGCATTCTTCACGTGAGCTCATTCGGTTTTGCTCATTCAGATTGCTTGGTTATTCATTCGGTTTGCAGCTGCCTCCATTCGGTCTTCGTATACTTAATCCAAACGGTCAACAAGTCTTCACGTGGTAGCTGTTCGGTCTGCATGCTATTGCTGCCCACACGGTTTGGGCTCCTTCCTCATTCGGTTTGTATAATCTGCTGTTCAGCTCACGGTCTTCATGCATGCACGTGTTGCGGCCATTCGATTTCGGTCTGCTGCTAGCAATTGGCCATTCGATTTCGTACTATAAATTGGCATTCACGTAGTGGCTTTCATGCAGCAAAGGTTCTTGATGCTGGAGCAAACATTCTTCTCGTGAGTATGCTACATTAGCAAATGATTTGATCATTTAAATCAGCTCTCTCGGCTCCATTCGTTCTTCATGCTGGTAGCAAACGATCTTGCGCCATGCATGCTCAAACGGTCTGCTCGTGATTAGCATTTCGGTCTTGGATTCTCCCAGCCAATACTCCAAATGGTTTCACATGCAAACAGTCTTGGTTGCTTAATGACCCAAACGGTCTACGTGCATGTGCTCATTCGGTCTAAGATGAAGCAAACGATCTTGTAGTCCTTCATTCGGTTTTCTTATAGCCGGTAAACGGTCTGCACTTGGCCTTTTGATCTTGAGACCGTTTGGACTCAAATATTCTTTAGACTGAATGAGCTCAAACGATATTGAGACCGTTTGGTCTCAAATGGTCTTGAGACCATTTGGGCTCAAACGGTCTTGAGACCGAATGAGTTCAAACGGTCTTGAGACCGAATGGGTTCAAACGGTCTTGAGACCAAATGGATTCAAATGGTCTTGAGACTGCTTGGACTCAAACAGTCTTGAAACCGAATGGGCTTAAACGGTCTTGCTTGGTTAGATCGATTGGTCAGAACCAAGGGTGAACGAAGGTGGGCCCCCAGCTGATTGTTCATCTTTATCAAGACCTGCATTAAATCATCATAAATTCGGTTAAAACCATGATAGTCGAATCAATTAAGTAACATTATGATATATTTTGATATTTAAAGAGTGAAGTTGGATATGTTGAGTCAAAATGAGCCCAAGATGATAATTGAATTTCATGATGAATATGCATTCATCAGTATACAAGAATAAACAGAGTATAACAAGGGAACAATAATTCATGACTGTATTCAATTTTTCAAAAGTATATCATCATCTCCGGTATGGGATTTACATGAAAGTTACAACATAAGGATCTAAATAGAGGGACATATAAACTATCTCAAGTCTATCTCCTTGAGAGTCATCTCCATAAATTAGGTCCAGTCTGCTTGCCATGTCCACCATGCCCTACACCTGGGGTTGGAAGCATACCCTAGAAGGGAAGACAAAATAGAAGTTGTCAGCAATAAAGGTTGGTATGTGTATATTAAATTGGGATTTGTACAACATTGTGAAATAAGGGCATCAAATATATCAATGCTTTCCATAAAAGAGGAAAAGTAACACAAAAGTGGTTATCAAAAGAATAAGAATTGCAATATTATGATAAACAAGAATAATAATTGCCATTAAAAAAATATAAAAGTTGTGTCACAAAAGCACATATAAAGAATTTAGGACACAAAACCCATGAACAACATTAATCAACCTGCATGCATGTGATATATGCATACTAGTGAAATATAAATAATAATGATGGATATGATAGAGTAAGACACATAACCAAACTCCCAAATATATATAAAGTTGGCACAAAACCTGGTGTAGGGTACATAACCTCCATCCCAAAAATAAAGGGCACATAACCCCATAAAACTAATGTACTTACATAACTCTAGGACTATTGGATCACAAATCATGTAAAATGTAGAGGCAAGTAAAATTTCAATCATATGAATAGATTTAATAAGGTTGCCATCACATAAATGATAAAATAAAACATCCACCACAAAAGTAGACAAAATTAGGGTTCCATCTCACAATAAGGAACAACATGGTTTAAATTTCACAAATAGGGTCTCATTAAGAATCAAAGTTTAACTTAAAAGTCCGATATAGATCAAGAGTTCAAATTCACTAAGATTAGACCCAAATAGGTCATCAAGTCAAAAAAGAGAGTATTCATCACCAAAATACCTCAAAGAGGCTCAAGATAGAGAGTAAAAAAAGTAACTAGTCAATATGACTCATAGGGATGCAACATACCTTAGATAGAGTCTACATAGGTGCAGAGCTAGTACTAGGTGCAAGACTAGGTCTCCAAAGCACCTATGAAACATATATGTAGAATTAGGAATAGGTTTACATTAACTATATAAACCTTAAAAACCACTTTTTTATTATTAAAGAATTAGATTTTCAAATATTTACCCTATTATAGATTATATTTTTTTGAGTTTGTAACATATTTTATCTATCTTTTTGAATTATATATTATTAGATGTAACATTTAGAAATTCTAACCAACTATAGAAATCCGTAAAACTCATATATTTTGTAGACTGGAATTAGGTGATGAGACCAAGTCCATTGGATAGAGAAAAATACCACGATTTCAAAGCATATATTGTTTTATTTTTGAGATGCATATAAAATTTGTTATGAATTGTTTAAGAACATGGATCTATATAAATATTATTCATTAAAATAGATCTAAATGACTGGCCGCCATGCTAGGTTCATAACCGTATAGCAAGATGAGGGGCACATTAGTACATTATACATAAGGTAAAACCAACATGATATTAATTGAATCTAAGGTGGAAAGACAAATTTACCCATTTATAGAGTGGAAATATCAATTCAGAATTAGGACAAAGTCATAATATTATAGGATTCATCTTCCTCTTTCATTCCTTCTCATAGGAGAAAGAAATAATAGAAAACACCCCAAATCAAGACCTGAGCTTGGCGAGATGGTAAAAGGTAGGTGTCGAGGCCAACGTTGTTGATGATACACGAGTCTGCCAATCTCAGGGGGACTAGTAAACTCGGATCCAAAAATGGTAAGATGTTCTTGGGCGACACCACTCCATTCCCATTAGAGAAGGAGGTCATGGTACAACAACAAACTGGAACTAGGTAAAGCAAAGGTAGGCAAAAACCCTGACTCACAATGATCAGTAGAAGACATTGTCAAGAAAACACAATCGAATAGGAATGTGACCCTGGAAACACATCTTGACTTCAAGAACAACTGTTAAGAAAAGTAAAAAGGGGGGAAACGATGCATTATCATGATTCAAACACAAGTTGTGATCGACTATCTTCATATGGCTTTGCCAAAGTTCTCCAAATCTAAGGAGGTCTTCCGAAGCCTTTCGATCACCATCTAGGATCCGCGATACCTTCCTGAGTAGTAGAAAGGTTCAAAAAACAAACGCCAGAGGACGGAAGTCAGGAAAGCAAAGCGTAAGGCAAACGATGACTAGTAGAGACATGAAATAGATCTGTGTAGGTCACACAGTGGTAGGGAAAGGTTTTGGTAGAGGTGCAAAGGCCAAAGAGGGAGAGAAAAAGGAAAGGGGGAGTAGAATAAGGGAGGAATAAAGGAAGGGGGAGACTAAGATGCGATATAGGTGAGCAGGCCACAAACCTTAGAATATGTAGGGTCCTTATATCTGGAATGAAGAGAGGAGGATAGAGGATAAGAAATCACATAGAAAAATCTTGAGGAAAGAGAGGGATATCAAGAAAGAAAATTGGAGGGAAATGCGTGGTTTCTCAATCGTGAGAAAATGAATGGGACAAAGATAGAAAAGAGTACAATGGTCATTCAATGGTCATCCAAAGATTGTTAAAGAATCCTGGAAGGGCAAGTCCACATAACATATTTTAAATTGATGACTTCATTGAAACCATGTGTATCGATTAAATACCTTGAATAGTGAGTATTTATAATCCATCTCCCCTTCCTAATTTATTTGAGGGTTCAAATATTGTCTGATTAATATAAAAAATGGCACCTTGACTAATTTTGACATTTAGAATCCAAATTTTAGATTACTTCCCATCTTTGATGTTGTCAACCATATTATTTAATATTTTAGAGTAAAACTCAAATTTCCTTGCCTAAAAGAAATTAAGATAGTTATTATTGTTCAAGTGATGCTAAACTCGACATCCAAACTAATTGAGATGAATGGATTATGATTTTACTATTATATTTTACTTTTGTGATTTATTTTTATGAGTTATGATATCATTAGGATTTTTAGCTCATTACCATTGTATTTATCAAAATATTACATCATTATTATCAACATTCATTTAATTGTGTCATATCATCTTCAATTTATTTCCATAAGAGTTTTCTTATTATTTATTATACTAAGTCCATTAATTCATCTTTTACTTAGATGTCTGCACATGATAATTCCAATTGTTATTCTAATACATCTTTTAAGTGCATTATACCTCTTATGTAGTCATTACACGAATACTAGTTAGCAAAGGAAGCATATGTGACATATTTCATATATTTACTTACATTTTAGCACATAATTAAGTTATTATGTTTATTTGAGTGTATTATGCTATGCAATGTGGATTATAGAAATTATTGCCACATAATATGTTATATGCATTAACAATGTTTATTAAGGAATAACTCTATCCTTGTTTGGTCAAATCTGAACCAAACATACCAATCTCTTATCCATAAGGTTGAGGTTTCTAAAGTCAAGATGCTAGGTTTGGGCATATTACAGATGGAGTAGATATATTGAAATATAATAGGTTTTGTTACTTGAGTTTTATTATTCAAATAGATGACTTATTTCAAGATGTTTCTTATCGTATGATTACAGTAGGAATGATTGAGATGGATGAGTGTTAGTTGGAATAATATGGGCTAGAATATCCCACTCGGTATGTTTTATCTAACAATTATAATACCATCCATTCTACACGTGAGTGAACTTTTAACTATGGAAAAATAAATATCAATAAAATGAATACGATTGAAATGTGTATGCCCAAATGGAAATACTTTTTTTTGAAAATCAAGATATGATTTGAGTTCCCTAATTTCCTAGTTGTTCATGGGACACAACTCCCTTACATATAAACTATCAGGATATAGCACATGATATAACATTCTCTAGGCCTGGGTTTAAAGGGTATACAATGAGACCCATCTTTTGGTCAAGAATAGGCTTGTCCCTTGAATGCTACTTTTGAAGACTCATAAAAAATAGACCCATGACCGATACTCTAATACAACACATGATTGTAATCATGATTTTTCCATCTAGAATCTATATATTGACGCTATGGACTCGGGCCCCTGGAGTCTTAAGTTTCATGAGCTCTCCCCTTCCTACACCTTTTGTTTGGTTCTTATCTAACTTCTTTTTGTTTTATCTATGAACTTGTTCTTGTTATGCTATATGTACTTGTGGTACCTTTTGTTTGGTTATTATCTAACTTCTTTTTTTTTTATTAATAAAATTGTTCTTGTTATGCTATATGTACTGGTTTTATGTCTGAGATGGATCAATTGATTCAACTTTATTATTTTATTGATGGTTGCGTGATTTTTCTTATTGTTTTTCTCTTCCTTTTGTTATCATGTAATTTGTAGGTTCACAACTATTTAGTTTGCTTGTTTTATCCATGAACCTATTCTTGTTATGCTATTTGCACTTTTGGTTTTAATTCTGAGATGGATCTTTTGATACAACTTTATTATTTTATTGATAGTTGCGTGATCTTTCTTATTGTATTTTTTCTTCCTTTTGTTATCATATATTTTGCAGGTTCACGGCTATTTAGTTTGCTTGTTGTCCGCTCCATCTCATCAAAGCTTTCTCCCTTAGGTGTTCTAATTACTAACGTTTTCAATAATCATTGATGTATTTATTAATAAAGTTGTCTCTTCTTTAGCCATCTTATCACTTATACAAGTGACGGATCATGTTTTGTAAAAACGGTAATCTTATAATCGCGATGCAGGTGTTTCTATAGACTTTCCTCGGCATACCTCAACGGGCTTTGAACCTACAACCTACGTATAAGTAACAAAGAGCCAACTGTCAATTGCACGAGTCATGTGTTGTTAATATGGTTATTGTCGTTCATGCAACAGCGACAGGTGCAATATAATTAACAGTTCAGGCAGATCCAAAATAAGATTCGAAGAACAAGCAATGCAGGAGAACAAAAAATAAGAGTTAGATTCGCAAACCAGATCGTTCGTTGAGAAACGAACGTGTTACTTAAAGAAACCAGTGCCCGGCAATCCTCGCGGATAGGCACCGTTCTCCCAGTCTCGATCCGGCACGAACCTGGAAGTTACACGTCTTGCTCGCGCACGTCGCACTGCTACCAGTGCAGCACAGCCACCGCAGGTACCACCGCCTGACAACTGCGTCTGAAGGAAAGGACGAGTCTCGCTTTGCACAGGAGGACAACTCCGCAAAGCAACTCCGGGGACGACGACTCTCGCACTCGGGATTAGGGCTCACAAAACACACGGCGGCAGAAAACTGTTTTCGGTGTGTTTAACCCTAATGACCGGAGTCATATAAATAGTTACGCACGTCCCTAAATTCCCAGTTAGACGCAACACTCGGTTGCTCTCGTACACAATACCGAATAATCCGTAAAAGAGAAACACTTTCTAATTAGGATTTAAGAAATCCGAATAAGAAAGCAACAATTAATTACACGAGTAATTAATTACGTAGTTGTATCCTAGTGCAAAAAGAAGACGGAAGACGGAAGACATTCTCCACAAGCCACAATCCACAAGCCACAAGCCACAAGCCCGAGCCCGAGCCTAGGCCCGGCCAGGCGAGGCGAGGCGAGGTGAGGCGAGGCGTGGTGTGGCGCGCGCGCGCGTGCGTGCGTTGTGATGTGGCAATCCCACCCACTAAGGAGGTGAGTATACCTCCCTCCTAGGACTCCTTTGGACACTATTGCCCCATGTGATCCTACATATGAGGACCACAAAAGTTCTAGGTGTGAGCAATATGGGATAAAACTTCTTTGCCATTTGCACTAGAAAAATACTACATTCTCACATGTACTTGCTGCACTACATTGGGCTTAACCCATGCTAAATAAGTGATTACCAAAATAGCCTAGCTACAGTAACGAGCTGCTACAGTAACTAACTAATAGCTACAGCAGCTACAGTAACTAACAATTACCGTAATCAGTTATCTAACAATCCCCCACAAAGTCCAATGTGTAGTGTGCTCTACCATTCAGTCCTCCATACTATGCTTTCAGCAGATACCTTTCGGTTTGAATCTACCTGAGTTATCCAATTGTGACCCTCGTAGGAACTAGGTGAATAAAAGTCTTGAACCTGAACCTTGGGTACAAGAGTATAGGTTGGTAACAACACAATAAAGACATGGTAGAAAAGAAAACAATGCATTAAGGCCATGCATACAAAATATAAATCATGATTGATAACAGAGAACAACCCAATTCTCCTGTTGCGGCCTACACAACATCAATCACTTAGCTGGAGTCTCCAAGGATGTACTGTTAACATCCTGTCCTAAGACTTGACACCATTAAGAGACTACTCTCTTACTAACTTGCAGTCATGACACTAACAGGTTTCCCAGGGAATAGACACACAGATGCAAGAAGCATCAAACAAGAATACATAGTGTCATCCGATTTACCCGACAGCTTGTTATTACCACATTGAACCCAATTTGTGGGATCTCCACTCTTTTGGGTTGGGTTGCTACTGCCTGCAAATCTATAGGGGTTTCAGTCCCATTCCCAACCTGGATTTTTCCACTAAAGCCAAAGTAAGACCTTTAGTGAAAGGATCAGCTGTATTATCTTTGGTACCGACGTAGTCCACAGCCACGACCCCATTAGACACTAACTCCCTTACAGATTTCAATCTGACTTGGATGTGTCTACGCTGTTTTTTATTGTACTTGGAACTCTTTATCTTAGCAATAGTTGTAGTGTTGTCACAGTGAACTGAAATTGCAGGAAGCGGCTTCATTACCATAGGTAAACTAGACATAAGTCCATGTAGCCATTCAGCTTCCAATCCAGTTTCATCTAAAGCACACAACTCTGCCTCAAAAGTGGACTGAGACAATATGGTCTGTTTCTTAGACCTCCAGGAAACAGCTCCTCCTCCCAATAGGAATACATATCCTGAGACACCATTACTCCCAGAATTCATGGCAATCCATCTTGCATCACTATATCCTTCGACTACGGAAGGATGTTTACCATAATGCAGCCCAAGGGAACGTGTTCCCTTGATATACCTCAGAACTCTGTCAAGAGCTTCCCAATGGGTCTTGTCGGGACAACTGGTGTATCTACTTAACTTGTTCACGGCAAACGCAATGTCTGGACGTGTACAGTTCATAAGATACATCAAACTTCCGATAATCTGAGAGTATCGTAATTGAGACACTGGAACCCCAGTCTCATTCTTGAACAATGGTTTGGATGAATCATATGGAGTCTTAACAGGTTTACGTGATGTGTACTCAAACCTCTCCAGTATCTTCTCAACATAGTGAGACTGAGAGAGAGTTATACCATCAGTAGACCTTATGATTTTAAGCCCTAAAATCACATCAGCGACACCCATATCCTTCATCTCAAACTTGCTACACAAGAATGACTTTGTCTCTTTTACTACTTTCATATCAGAACCAAAAAGCAGGATATCATCGACGTATAAGCATAACAAAATGAATCCATTATCGACAACCTTGCAGTAGAGACACTTATCAAATTCATTAGAAATAAAGCCAAACGACGATATCACAGAATCAAATTTCTCATGCCATTGCTTAGGGGCTTGTTTCAAGCCATATAATGACTTAACAAGTTTACACACTTTGGACTCATTCCCACGACCCACAAATCCCTCAGGTTGTTCCATATATATCTCTTCTTGAAGATCACCGTGTAAGAACGCGGTCTTCACATCCATCTGATGGATATAGAGATTATAAATGGAAGCCAATGCTAGTAGCACTCGGATTGTGGTCATGCGGGAAACAGGTGAATATGTATCAAAATAATATATTCCTTCCCTTTGTGTGTAACCCTTAGCAACTAACCTAGCCTTATACTTATTGATTGTCCCGTCTGCATTAAGTTTCTTCTTAAAAATCCATTTGCAACCAACTGCAGAACAACCAGGAGGCAAATCCACCAATTCCCAAGTTCCATTCGAGAGAATTGATTGGATTTCATCATTAACGGCTTCTTTCCAAAGCTTAGCTTCTGGAGATTCCATAGCTTGTTTGAAAGTAACAGGATCATCCTCAACATTGTAAGTGAGAAACTCACTTCCAAAGTCCTTTGATGTCCTAGGCCGTTTACTTCTCCTTGGTTCAACTATTTCTTCAGAATCATCAGATTCAGAAATAGCTTGTTCTGAGTCGCCCCCACATTTGTCATCCTTTCCACGTGCTCGGGAATGGAACATGTGGTAAATGAATCTTCTTGAGAAACTTCATTGGGCACACCAGTTTTCATAGGAAACACATCCTCAAAGAATATTGCATCACGTAATTCCACAATTGTATTGACCTCAATGCCAGAGATATCTGATTTTACAATCAAGAATCTAAAAGCATAGCTTGTCTCTACATAACCTAAGAATATGACATCAACCGTTTTCGGTCCTAATTTCTTCCTTTTGTGTTCAGGGACAAGTACCTTAGCAAGGCACCCCCACACTCAAAGATATTTAAGACTCGGTTTCCTTCCTCTCCATAACTCAAACAGACTACTTTCTGAATGTTTATGGGGAACTCTATTCAGAATATGGCAAGCCGTATTCAAAGCTTCCCCCCACATAAAGTTGGGTAATCCAGATGTTTGGAGTAAGGTATTTACCATATCTATTAAGGTTCGGTTTTTACGTTCAGCTATCCCATTTGATTGTGGTGAATAAGGAGCAGTTACCTCATGAACTATACCATGCAATTGGCAAAATTCCAAAAACAAATTCGAGGTATACTCTCCTCCCCTATCAGACCTTAATCGCTTAAGTACTTTACCAGTTTGAGTTTCAGCTTCTTTCTTATAAATTTGAAATTTATCCAATGCCTCATCTTTACTTCTAAGTAAAAAGACATAACAGTATCTACTCACATCGTCAATAAAAGTTATAAAATAACGCTTTTGATCCCTCGTAGCAACACCATTAAATTCACAGATATCTGAATGAACTAAATCCAAAATTTCTGAATTCCTATTCACAGAATGAAAAGGCTTCCTAGGCAATTTAGCTTGTACACAGATTTCACATTTATTGTTGCTAATTTCAGATTTAGGGATCAAATCTAGATTCATCATACGCTTCATTGAGGCAACATTAACATGTCCCAAATGTGAATGCCATACATCGAATGAAACAAGATTCATGCAAATAGAACTATAATCATTCAAATTTAAAACGGAATTTGAAACAGGTTCAACATGAATCTTAAACAAGTTCTCCACATCACATAAGTACCCCTTGCCAAAAAAAAGAGAATCACGAAGGCGTGTAATAATAGCCTTATTACATTTACAGTCTACTCTATAACCTTCTCTAACTAATATGACGCCACTAAGGATATTGCGTCGAATGGTTGGAACATGTCTGACCCTGTTAAGAGTCAAAACCTTCCACGAAGGGAACTTCAAGTCCACCCGTCCTTCACCTTTGACTTCTGCAGAGCTGGAATTGCCCAAAGTCACGGACCGACCTCGAGAGGCCTGATAAGACACAAACATGGATTTATCAGCACACACATGTACATTAGCCCCAGTGTCAATTATCCAATAAAGTGGTTCAAAAATAGAAAGAATTTCAGGTTTAATAGATACGTACCCATCATTGAGGTTCAAGGATGTAGTCATCATGTTGACCACAGCCTCCTCAGTTGCATATGCGGTAGCTTTCTTTGCCTTCTTAGTAGGACAATCCTTGTTGGCCAACCTGTCCACAAGTCCAACAAGGTTTGTTCTTCGGTTTCTTTTAGATCTTTGCCTTGGGTTTATGTGCATTCTTATATTTCTTATCTTTGGTGTTTTTTGTAGAAGTAATATTAACAGTTGGATTAGCATCAGTAGGTACCTTGACCCCTTTCTCCTTTAAGTGTTCTTCTTGTATATTAATATCCATCATTAATTCATCCATGGTGTGTGTCCCTTTGCGATGCTTCAGAGACATACCAAACGATTCCCAAGACTTAGGAAATTTTTCTGTGATAGACATAACAACGAATTTCTCAGGCAACACCATCTTGGCATCTGAGAGTTCATGAACTAGGAGTTGTAGATCGTGTGTTTGATCAGAAACTGACTTACCCTCAACCATCTGAAACTTAAGAAATTTAGACACACAATATTTTTCAACACCCTGATTTTCAGTGCTAAAATTCTTAATTAACAATTCCCATAAATTTGGACGTAGTGACTGGCGGCTTTGAGTAAGAATCATACAGTTTGTTATTTAAACCAAACAGAATCAACCCGCGGCACGTTTTATCACCCTTCTTCCAGTTAGCAATAATGTTTGCATTATCAGGAATTGTGTCATCAGATACAAGTTCAGTTTCAATTAAATACTGATCATATCCCGCAATATTCAGCCAAATTTCCATACGACTCTGCCAACGTGCAAAGTTCGTACCAGTAAACTTTTCAGGCATATTGGTTGTATCAACCTTACATCCCGAACTACCCTGACCGGCCATGTTAATTAACGACAGAAAATGGTTTCTTTAAGACTGTTGTTAATATGGTTATTGTCGTTCATGCAACAGCGACATGTGCAATATAATTAATAGTTCAGGCAGATCCAAAATAAGATTCGAAGAACAAGCAATGCAGGAGAACAAAAAATAAGAGTTAGATTTGCAAACCAGATCGTTCGTTGAGAAACGAACGTGTTACTTAAAGAAACCAGTGCCCGACAATCCTCGCGGATAGGCACCGTTCTCCCAGTCTCGATCTGGCACGAACCTGGAAGTTGCACGTCTTGCTCGCGCACGTCGCACTGCTACCGGTGCTGCACAACCACCGCAGGTACCACCGCCTGACAGCTGCGTCTGAAGGAAAGGACGAGTCTCGCTTTGCACAGGAGGACAACTCCGCAAAGCAACTCCGGGGACGACGACTCTCGCACTCGGGATTAGGGCTCACAAAACACACGGCGGCAGAAAACTGTTTTCAGTGTGTTTAACCCTAATGACCGGAGTCATATAAATAGTTACGCACGTCCCTAATCCTATTCCCAGTTAGACGCAACACTCGGTTGCTCTCGTACACAATACGGAATAATCCGTAAAAGAGAAACATTTTCTAATTAGGATTTGAGAAATCCGAACAAGAAAGCAACAATTAATTACACGAGTAATTAATTACGTAGTTGTATCCTAGTGTAAAAAGAAGACGGAAGACGAAAGACATTCTCCACAATCCACAATCTACAAGCCCCAAGCCCGAGCCCGAGCCCGGCCCGGCCAGGCGAGGCCAGGCGTGACGTGCGCGTGCGTGCG
The DNA here is from genome assembly GCA_963693085.1 of Alisma plantago-aquatica. NCBI lineage: Eukaryota > Viridiplantae > Streptophyta > Magnoliopsida > Alismatales > Alismataceae > Alisma > Alisma plantago-aquatica. Next base: position 1,115,283,032 of record OY856409.1, on the reverse strand, counting down.
TTGTGATGTGGCAATCCCACCCACCAAGGAGGTGAGCATACCTCCCTCCTAGGACTCCTTTGGACACTAGTGCCCCATGTGATCCTACATATGAGGACCACAAAAGTTCTAGGTGTGAGCAATATGAGATAAAACTTCTTTGCCATTTGCACTAGAAACAATACTACATTCTCACATGTACTTGCTGCACTACATTGGGCTTAACCCATTCTAAATAAGTGATTACCACAATAGCCTAGCTACAGTAACGAGCTGCTACAGTAACTAACTAATAGCTACAGCAGCTACAGTAACTAACAACTACCGTAATCAGTTATCTAACATCATGTCTTCTAAATCTCCCTCATTCAATAAAACTATGATTATTAAAATTTTAAAAGTATAATATACCAAGAAGTGCCAAGATAATTGTACATATATGGTATATAAATATGATAGAGCTGCGAGAGAAGGGCTAAATGGAGTGGTTCGGCTGTCAAAGCTAACTCGATATCATGTAAAAAATCATGACTGGAATGGGTAGCAAGAGTCTTCAGTACCATCAAATTCGAAGAGATTTTGTAAATACTTAGAAAATCCACAACGCATTTATAATTATTTATACATCAATATTCGTTGTGACGAAACCTATGCCATGATCGTGTGTGGCCATGCACAACACGACGAGTTAGGATTTGTTGTTCCTTATTTTAGTACGAGCAACCTACTCCTTCTTCCATCAATTTACACGTGTCCCTGCCCATTGAATGGTATAGGGTTGAGATTTTGTTCGTATAACAGATGGCAATATCTAACACAAGGTGCTGTCTACTCTTAAGTTTAGTTAGGAACAACAAATCCTAAGGGCAACACGACAACCAAAGGTATTGAGATCTGTGAGGTTGTAGAGTGGGGAACATTCATCATCGGGAGATGAAGATTCTTTTTTGTAAAGATGCTTTTCTAAAATATTTTGACGTTTTATTATAGTGTCATGTATGTAACTTTTCAACAACAAAAAGTTGTTTGCGTAAGATGTCGGAACTAACGAACCCAGCCTTTCAATTTCGCACGTCAAAACAATTTTAAGAGTCGAGTCAAAGAATCCCTACCGGGAATGCATGTATACTAGGTATATTCTGTGCATTGGATGAGTTCGAGAATATCATGTAAATTTGAAGATTGTATGCGTATTGTTGCATCATCTTACACAGCTAAAAAAAAGACCAGATATAGCTTATCGATATTTTACATTATGATTAAATTAAGCATTATAACATGCGTTTAAAATTGTCTTGACTATTTTCATATCATACATAATAGTAAAATGAAGAAGATTTTAAAAAAGAGATGCAACGGATAAACGTAATAATAAATATTTCTTGGTCTTACCAAGTGCTACCTCGTAAATATTTTCTGGTGTCAAGTGAGAGCGAAAATGTCTTCTACCTCCTCCACCTTGATTGTACGGTATCAGTGCGCAAAGTAGTAAGAGTCAGCTCCCATCGTGGTAGTAATGCAACTTTATTAGGATGCAAAGAGACTAATTACTAATTAAAAGATTTATAGACGGGCAGTCCTTCTCCACGACCTTACATATAGTAAGACAATTTTTAAAATATTTCTTTTGAGACACTTTCAAACTCATACAAATAAATTTAATATTATCTTCGCGTACATTTTATAATTTTTTTTAGATCTATAGTCTGTACTAATTCTTACATGAGATTGCAAGAGGAGAAATATTACTACTGGGTACATGACAAGTTAAATAAGTGTTTTCGTAAAGGTATGAGCTACAGATTGAGCTGTCAAACTTTTTATAAGGCAAAAGCCAATGATCTAAAGAAATTTTTTGAAGAAATAGATATTGATATCATCACATTCTTATTTATGATATTTTGTATACGTTGTAGGAGAAAAATTGAGTCATCAGTAAGAACACCAAAGACATCAAAGGTAAATGGAAGGAAATGAGGATTGCTTCACATGCAATCCCATGTTTTTGAACTTTATGTGTGGCCGCATCAAAGGCTGCCTGACCAACTTTAAAGTTATTTGAAATATTCCCAGTCAATGGAGAGACACCGGTGAGACCAACACAAGTGTACTTTCCATCGGTCTTGTCAAATAATAAAATATCAGTTGATCTCTAGGCATGAAGACCATCATGACTTGCCCCTAGAAAGGCGGTTGGATAATCTTTTAAAGCTTTTATCATGGCATGATAAATAATGTCAAAGAGGACATCTTGAATAACATCGTAGCCGAACTTCAAGTCTGGGCGTATGCAACAATGCACAGCGTGATCTCCAAAACAATCAAGATCTACATAATGACAAAGAGGGCGCCGCTCATTGCCTAGATATAGAGGTAGGGCTGGCAAAACCTGACCCGACCCTCTCGACCCGACCTGACCTGACTCAACCCAACTAAAGCGGGTTCGGGTCTTGATTTTTTCGACCCGACCCGAAATGACCCGAACCTGAAATTATTTGCGGGTCGGGTCCGAGTTTGCAATTCTCGACCCGCAAAACCCGCTCGACCCGAAACTATATCTTCGTATGTATATATATTTTCCCCATGTTCTAGCCATATAAATTTTTAACACATACAAACATAAATTTGTGATAGTTTATATAAGTCTTTGCTTGCAAAATAATAATTAATTAGCAAATACCGCAACAATTTTGGGTCTAATGGGTTTGAAATTTTGGGTTTTTTGGGTTTGTATTTTTGCATTTTTCGGGTTTGCATTTTCGAGTTTTTTGGGTTTGCATATTATATAATATTTTTGGATCCATCTGGTTCATCAGGTCAGACCCGCAAATATGAATTTTGGGTTCGGGTCAAGCAGGTATGACCCGTAATTATTTTCGGATCGGGTTCAGATCGAACATATTTGATCTGACCCGAATTGACCCGAAATAGGACCCGCTCAACCCGAACCCGATTGCCAGCCCTATATAGAGGAATAATCATCAACAAGTAACATAAAATGATACGATACTCAACCATTGTCATAGATAATCCAAGACCATATGTAGGAGTAGCAAGAAGAAATACTTATGCATAGTCCTGTAGGGAAGCTAGAATAGTCACTCATCGTTGAGATAATTTTAAAACCTTGAAGTGCTGGAAGAAAAAATATATTCTACCTGTCCTATAGTCTTTGGTGTAGCATTATTAGAATATAAGAGTACAAATTAATAATTGAAAATCAAATGAAAAAAAAAATAAACCTCTCCCAAGGGCACCTTATTAGCATAAAATGCTAATTTGTAATTGAAAATATAAAAACATTACATATTGTACCTCATACACTCGTCTCTATATAGATTAAAGGATAAACACTATTATATGATTTAGAAAAGTGATAGAAAAAAAATTAGAGACCCTCCGCGGAGACTTTCCAGGTATAAAAGTATGCTTTCGTCTTATTATTATAGCGTATTACTGTATTACATTTCAAAACTATTGGGGTGCGCGAGATTAAAAATCGTCTCTATTCCATTGGGCTTGTTGTTGGACCACTTTTAGGAGGCTGGCTGTCTGTAAAAGAATGGTGTGCATAAAATAATATCATGTGAAGTGGTGTGTGACACGCGCCGGCCGGCTGTGTCCGTGTCCGTGGCCCTGACCCGTAGGGGAGTTGGAGGACGATCCACGGTAAACAGGGAAAATTATAGATCGACCTTGCAACCAACGGTCGATTATACGGCAGAAACGGGGATTATCAAGTTGAATACGGTAACGAGGAAACGCCACCTCATCGGATACTCCTCCACTGCTTTCAATGCAACGATCCGTCTCTCCTCGATTGCGCAAGATTCTCACCTACACGCCACGACCTGGAGAAGGAACCTTCCGTTCCCTAACCGAAGGATGAATCTGATCTATCTATTTTTGGTTCGTGATTGTTCCGTCTGGGGAAGAGGAATCAATTGGTTGCCCTCCCCATACGGATACTGTAATGATTGCTAATTAACTCCTTATCCAGATTCTTAACATTAATCGGTAATTAATTATGACTTGGCGGTACGGTATTCGTTTCTCTAAGATAAGCTTGCTTTGCTCCATGGGATTACAGCAGCACCACGCCAACCACTAATCCCAGGAAAGATCGAATTCCAATGATCGGTTGTTGGTTGTAAGGCTGATTATAGAGAAAAAGATTGAGGACGGTGGCTTCAAGCTCTACTCTACGATTTCCTTTGGCTTGGGACCGTTAGGTTTCTTGCCGGTTTCGATCGGCAGAAGAGTACACGGTTCCGGCAATCTATCTATCTATAGAGAGAGAGAGAGAGAGAGAGAGAGAGATGTACTATGAGTGCGTGTAAATGCTAAAAAACAAAGTATCCGCAATCGTAGGATATCAAATTAAAATATAGAAGGATTTATCTGTAATTATATAAAAATAATGTTGTAAATTGTATCTGATTTTCTCTACCGACACTTCTTATATTGTATAGATCTAAGACTTATGAGGGAATTATTTTAAGAGATACATCTCTTTATATCTAATAATTATATAAGAAAGTGTGTGGAAGGTTTCTTGTGTACATCTTTTTTATTTTTTTAGTTACAAGCTAATCTTCCTATTGAATTCATATTATATAGGAAGGTATGCAATTTCCTTTTTAATAGACATTAGTGTTTGTATCGTGCAACGTACATGTTTTAATGTATGAAAGAGCACGAGAGGGTTTCCATTTTTTTCTTTTAGTTTAGAACAAGTGCTTGGAAGGGTCCTACAACAACTTTTTTATTGTTTATTTTTCAATTATATAGTAGTCTTTATATGCAACATTTCTTTTTTTGAATTACATACGGTCTTTGTATTCTAATATGTATTCTAATAAGGTTGTGGTGTGATGTATTGATTTATATATGAAAGAGTGTAGGAGACGTTCAATGTAATTTTAAGTCTTCTGAATTTTTAAATTATAAATTAGTCTGTATGTATTCTAGTAAAGCAATATGATGAGGAGTTAGATGTAATTTTTATATTTAGTTTTTTAAACTGTAAGTTATCACTTATTTACTATATATGAAAGATCTTGTGAAGGATTGGTAACGAGAAAGGAAGAGAGGAGACCACATTGTTAGTCGATCCACGTGTCTATCTTGCTTGATCTTTGTTCAGGGTGAAGAGAAGCTATCCTTTTTCAAGTGGTGTATCTCCTCCAATAGCCTAGTGATTTGGCATTACATCTCTAAGTTTTAGCCTCTTGTAAGAGACCACAAAAAACTAACATAGGGACGTGAAATAGTTTCTGTCTCATCCCTAGGATCTAGCCCCTTTTTCTAGCCACTGTAACTGATGCATAGGATACTATATTTGTAGTGGCTAGGGGGTTTCTAGGATTTTTAGTCTAGACTAGTGTGTTTCCCAAGTCTCAAAGAGACTAGGAGGGTGGATGCATGATAGGAGGCTAGGGTTCGTCTAAAGTCTTCAAGACGCAGTCTAGATCAAACTAGTCAAAACGATAAATACATGGTGTGTGTCAGATAGATCTCCCGCCTATTGGCGCCTTTTGCGCAAATTCTGGGTGATGTGGAGTTGAATCGTCAATATAAGAGGGTGAGAAATGGGACATGTGTCTGATCCGTGCCCTCCTTTTAGGTCATTTTGGAGTATTTCCCGTGTATTAAAAAGTTGACTGATTAATACAACGAGAAATGGGGTGTGCATTTCATATTCATGCCCACCTTATGGAGTCTTCCTGGCATAGATGTTAAACCTTCTGGTAGGCCCAAGTCAGGGAAAGAGGGGGTGACTATCATATCGGTACCCCTTCTTCTAAGGTTTGATCTAACTAAATTTGGCTAAACCCAAGGCTGGTTTGAGGCAGGTTCAACTTAATGAGCATGTTTGGAAATGCACAAGTGTAACTTTGTCACTTGATCTAATTTTTGAATCATGTATCAATATTTTATCATGAACCTACTCGGAGTTCAATGGTCATTTGTATATGTTGAGCCTTTTAAATGAATTGTCTTTTTGCATGCTGACAACCTTTGGACTATTATCAATAGATTCTTGATGTGTCACTGCTTTATCTCATTGCATGGTGACCTATAGTGCCTTTAGTTCAGATTTTGGTGTTCATGGTTATGCCCATAATTCACTGATACATATTTTCTTACTTTGGATTTTGATCACACACACACACACACACACACATATATATATATGTATATATATAATGTTTTGTTGGTCTTGTCAATTGAAAATATTAAAATTTTACTTGTTATGCAGACAAATTCGGCAAATTCAAAAGTTGAGTGTCGACATTTTGTCCTTCTCAAGACGAGGTCTGAAACACAACGATTGAACCAATTCATGACAAGGGTGGAAGTCTGAGCCTAGAAAACAATCATTTTTCGATTATTTGTGTCGATTTGATAATGTTGTTCATGATTACATTTGGATTCAATCAAGCTCATAGAAGGAGTCAGATCAATTCAGACAATCATTCTTTGCTTACTCGAGTAAGAATTGTGAATCGTTTTGTGAAGTCTTCTGCCTGTTGTAAGGCTCTGAGAGTGAGAAAAAACTACTTGCATGCTTGTGACATGCTACTCTTAGTATGAGGCTTATAAAATTGAATGGTTTTCCTTTGTGAGGCATGTTTGCATTGGTAATCATGACCATGAGGACATTTGTGAAAAATTCTCAATAAGACATACTTATAAAATTGAATGGTTTTCCTTTGTGAGGCATGTTTGCATTGGTAATCATGACCATGAGGACATTTGTGAAAAATTCTCAATAAGACCAAGCTTAGTGAGGACATATCTATTATCTATTATCTATTTTGGAATATTTAGATGGTTAAATCTTTATTTATGGTCCTTTGAACCAAATCATTTTTTAATAGATGTTCTCATCCATTTTTGGTACATGAATATTACCTAGACTGAATCTATGATCTTGCCTACTCTATAATTCATGTGTGGTTTTGATGAGTCATATCTAGAAGTAGATAAACTTTATTTTTAGGCACTAGGGTTTTATTCCCCCTATCAAATGTTATACATTTAGGCACTGTGGTTCTAGTCATCTTGCCATATGCTAAAGATCTATTCCTCCTATGACACTTCAAATTTAGGTACTGAGGTTTTAGCTTTCCTTCCATGACTTAAGGTTTTAGTCCTCCTATCATGCTATATTTAGTTGGCATTGATAATTTTATTCCCCCTTCCCTTGATTTGGAATAGACTGTATCCATTCTTACTTTTTATATTATGCTAGTCCTTTTTATAATCATTATGCATTTCATTATTTATTATATTCTTTGATTGAACTGCCTTATTAATCTTTAGAATTACTTAATATTGCGAATTGGTAAGTATGAACATCATCTTATTGAAATGTTTTTATTAACATCCATGTGGATGCTTTCCCTTTCTCTTTTAATTGGGAGCCTTGCATACTATTTGTTGTATTTTTTTGTTTTATGTTGCCCAATTCCCTAATATATGCACATTCTAGCATTTTCTGATAAATTTTTAACTTTCTTATTTTTTGGGGTTTGCTTCCAACACCTTAGGTAAAGGGGACTTTGAAAGGATGACCAAGTTGAGTGGGACATACACATGTGTAGTTGATGCTCCTTAGGAGATAGAATTGAAGTGGTGGTATTGCCTTATGCATCCATGAATAGTATTATAGATTTTGCCTTATGTATTCACCCTTTTGGGTGTCACCAATGCAATCTTATAAAATTACAAAGTCAAAATAGTTTATCTTCCTCTTGTGTATTTTGGTACTTTTAACATACTACTTGAAATATATATATATATACATATATATATATATATATATATATATATGGGTATATCTTTGCTACCAGTGCGGGTAACTAAGATTCGCTACCCGTGCATCAGTTTTGTAATGGAAAGGTATGCATTTGTAATGAGACAATCCAAATTTGTAATGAGACGGCCGAAATTGTAATAAAAAGACTCGTTTTGTATTACAGCGATGTTACAGTAATAAATATATATTTATTACTGTAACAACGATGTAATACAAAACGAGTTTTTGTATTACAATTTCGGTTGTCTCATTACAAATTTGGTTGTATCATTACATATATGTGTCATCCCATTACAAAATTGATGCACGGGTAGCGAATCTTAGTTACCCACACGGGTAGCGAAGATATACCCTATATATATATATATATATATATATATATATATATATATATATATATATATATATATATATATATATATATATATATCTGTGTGTGTGTGTGTGTGTTTGGCATTAGGAGCATTTCTTATATTTGGTTGAGTAAGGAGCTTAGTAGTTACTCCTTACAATACTCATTTCTCTACTTTAACACCAAACTGACCTAGAAATGGCCTTTTTTATTTTTGCACTTTATGTGTTGTTGTTAAAATGCATTAAAAAAAAAGACTTATAGTTATTGAAATCAGATCACTAGAGGTTGTCAAAGCCTAGAGGTCGTACAACATTGATGTCACCAATAGCAAGGTTGTGTGGGGTTAGGAAGTTGTTGTTTTCATACATCACCATGTAGAGTTTGTTTGTATTGGATGGGTCGATGAAGATCTATCATCCATATTGGGTGTTCTGATCAAAGATTTGCTAATTCTAACTCCATAAAGTTACATTTTGATCATTCTAATGCCATAAGAACAAGACCTTCCTATGGACTCTACCAATACGAATATCCACATATCTAGGGCTAACATCTAGGCTGAAGTGACGCCATATTTGTGGGTGGAAAAAAAGCCTTATGATAGACCTATAGATAATAAAAAGGACTTTGAGATCACCAAGAAAGAGGTTAGTTGTGTATTCCAGAGGAAGCACCATCATAGTTGAGTTTTTGCTTCCTTCTATCCATATCATGCTATAATCCTACCTTTATGGACACACTCTTTGTCTATTAGTTAAAGGCAGTTGTTTGGTAGACATATTCAATTGTGAACCTGAAGATAGCCGACTATTCTGACATTTAAAGTTGATTATGCGTTAGAACGGAGAAAGATGTTGGTACCTCTGAAGCTTATTTAGATGGAGAGAATGTCTCTTCATCTTAAATGAAGAAAAGACCAGACCCAAAACAAGGGAAGGTAGCTATAGGGAGGCAAAAACACGTCAAAATTGATGTCTAAGGATGAGAATAGTAGCATGCCCTAAACCATCATTCCGGTCATCAACCAAAGTGAGACAAAAAGGCAAAGGTGGAAAAGAGGCCAGAGAGATGGCAAAGAACAAGGATTGGAGAGAAAGTGACTGTTAGATATGCCACTTGTGTTGTTTGTTACATCACACCAAGTTATAGTAATGTAAAACATTTTTGATAAGAAAAACATATGGATTCTCCAGAAAAGGTCTTGTGTTAAATGTTAGATAATTTAGGTATAAACGTCGTTACATGCAACAACAAACAGTTGTAAAAAAATAACAATTGCAGGTAGATCAAGATAAGATATAAAAGAATAAAATATTGTAGGAAAACATAAATAAATGAGTAAGAAACTCTTGACTGGATCATCCCGTTGAGAAACAAGATACATATATTTATATACGTATATACTTAAAGAAATTATTGCCTTGCAATCCTTCAGATAAGCGATGTTCTTCCAGTCTATCCAATCATTAAGAATGCAGCAAAGTCTATATCCTTGGATTGTCTCGCTAACGTTTGACGTCAAGTCATTTTCTAATATCATTGTTGTTAGATGTCGATAGCCTTGCTCGTTACGTTGACGCCTAACGTCACGTCGTTTGAATGTCATGTAATAGATGACTTCACATCGTTCGGCTTGTCTGGCTAATGCTAGATGCCGAGTTGCTCCGTATGTCTGCTTACATTTAACGTCGCTCTTTCAGCACGTCAATTTGACGCCGAAATATTTGCACCACCAGTGCAGCCCAACGATCGCAGGTACCACCACCCAGACAGATTGTGTCAAAGGAATAGAAGGACAACATTGTTCATCTCATTTAGGAGAAGGATATCCATGAGACAACTTTTCTGAATACTCACTTCGTTCTGAAGACAAGTCTCCACAAAGCAACAATTCACATGGGCGAAGGAAAAGAAGAGAAACACTTCGTCAAGAGGACACATCTCTCGTCTCTTGCAAACGGCGGCTGACGGCTATGCGTTATACAGAGAGAGACTGAATTCATTGTGTGTTCAACTCTATTGACATGTTTCCCTTTTTATAACCCTTTCACGCCCCACGTCCTAATCCTAGACGGACACGATCACTCGATCACTCTTGTACACGAAACGAACATGTCTTTTCCGTTAAGGAAAGGTGACCATTAATTATATATAAATAATTAACTTCATCTCTTATTTACATAACGGAAAGTTGTTGAACCATTTCAGATATGTACACGAAACATACATATCTTAATCGTTAAGAAAAGGAGACCATTAATTATATAAATAATTAACTTCATCTCGTATTCACATAACAGAAAAATGCTAAAACATTTCAGAAAGATACAATTAATTAAATCAATAATTAATAATGTGATTATCCTTTTATACAAAAGGGGTAACTTACGTTCCTTTCCATTATGTATTGGTTGCACTACATTGGGCTTAACCCATGCTAAATAATAGCTGTAAAACCTATATATCTAACAATCCCCCACAAAGTCCAATGTGTAGTATCCTACCAAACAATCTTCCATACTATGCTTTCAGTAGATACCTTTCAGTTTGAATCTACCTGAGTTATCCAACGTAGACTCCCACAAGAACTAAGTGAACTAAAGTCTTGAACTTGAACCTTGGTTGCAAGAGTATCAGTTGGTAACAACATAATAAAGACATGACAGTAAAGAAGTAAAACGATACATTAAAGGCCATGCATCATAATCAGGGAATCATGATTGATATAGGAAACAACCCTATTCCTTGTTGCGTCCCACACAACATCAATCACTTAGTTGAAGTCTCCCAGGATGTACTACTAGCATCTTGTCCTAGGACTTGACTCCATTCAGAGACTAATCTCTTACTAACTTGCAGCTTATGACACTAATCAGGTTTTCAGGGTAGAGAGACACAAATGCATGGAGCATCAAAGATAAATTTACATAGTGTCATCAATTCACCCGACAGCTTGTTATTACCACATTGAACCCAATTCGTGGGATCTCCACTCTTTTGGGTTGGGTTTCTAATGCCTATGAAATAGAAGGGGTTTCAGTCCCATCCCCAACTTGAATTACTCAACTAATTCCATATTAAGACATATAGTCAAAGGATTGACTTTATAAGAAAAAAGGTACCTACATAGTCAAGCCTTGACCCCACAAGACACTAACTCCCTTACAGACTTAAGTCTGACTTGGATGTGTCAATGTTGTTTTAATTATACTTGTCAATCTTTATATCTTTTATAGTTGTTTTGTTATTAATATGAAATGAAATTGTAGGAATCATAGTTATTTTCAATAGCTAACTTAGATTAAAATCTATGCAGCCATTCAACTTCCAATTCAATTTCATATATAAAACACCCAACTAAGCTTCAGAAGAAGACCAAGACAATCCATAAAACAACACATTTTCTTATTAGAAAAATATCTCACAAGACACCATTACTCCTAGAGTTCATGACAAACCGGCATGCATTATTATATCCTTCTACTACCAAAGGATATTTGTCATAATAAAGTCAAGGTAACACGTTCCCTTTATAGACCTCAATACTCTATCAAGAGATTTCTAAATGGGTCTTAGCATGATCATTCATGTATCTACTCAACTTGTACATCATAAACATAATGTATGTACTTGTGTGGTTCTTAAGATACATCAAACTTTCAATATCCAAAAAGTATCGTAATTAATTCATTAGAACTTCAGTCACATTCTTATACAAGATATTTTGATGAGTTCATGTAGAGTCTTAACATGGTTGCATGATGTGTACTCAAACTTCTCTAGTATCCTCTCAACATAATGAGACTTTTAGAGAGTTATACCATTAGTAAATCTCATGATTTCAGGCCTTAAAATCATGTAAACGACTCTCATCTATATTTAATCTAAAACTTGCTACATAAGAATGATAGTCTAATTTATACTTTTATATTGGAAACAAAACATCATCTATGTATAACAACATGAATCAACCATTGATGATTTTTACAGTAGATACATTTATCAAAATTATTAAATGAAGCATTTCATTGATAGTACTCTATCAAACATCTCATATCATTGCTTAGGAGTTTGTTTCAAGTCATGCAATAGCTTTAATAAATTTACACACTTTTATGCTCATTCTTACAATGCACAAGTCCATCAGGTTATTCCACACATATATATCTTCTCGTGAATATTACCGTGTAAGAATACAGAATTCTCATTCATTTATTGAATATGAGATTATATGTGACAACCAATGCCTTAAGCATTCAGATTGTGTTCATGTAGGAAACATAGAATATGTATCAAAATACATTATTCCTTCGGAGTGTAAAATCCTTAGCAACTAGCCTAGCAAAGTACATTATTGATTATCCAGTCTGAATTTATTTTCATCTTAATGATCCATTTACTAACAACTTTAGAACAACTAGAAGACAAATCTATAAATTCCCACAATTGATTTGAGAGAATTCATAAGATTTCTTTGTTAACAAATTCTTTTAAAACTAAGCTTCTAGAGAATCCATAGTATGTTTTGAAAGGAACAAGATCATCTTCGATATTATAAGTGATAAACTCACTTCTATCATCCTTGAAAATCTTAGTAGTTAACTTCTCCTTTGTTCAGCCATTTCATCAGAATCAGTAAATTCAGAAATAGTAAATTTTAAGTTGCCCCCCACATTTCTCATCCTTTCTACGTACTCGAAAAAAGACCATGTGTATAATGAATCTTTTTATGAGATATTTCTTTAGATACACCTGTTTTTCATGGGAAACACATTATCACAGAATGTCATACGTAATATCACAATTGTATAAACCTTATAGCCTAAGATTTCAGATTTTACAATCATAAATCTAAAGGCATAACTTGTTTTTACATGACCCAGTAAAATGGCATCAATCGTTTTTCTAATTTCTTTTCTTTTGTGTTCAGAGACATATACCTTAGTAAAAATGCCCCCAGATATGAAGATATTAGAGGAACGATTCTTTCTCAATCAATAACTCAATAAGTTTACTCTTATTATGTCTACGGAAAACTTTATTCAAAAATTGGCAAGCCATAGTCAAAGTTTCTTCCACATATGTATGAGTAAACTTGAGGTCTGGAGAAAGTTATTAGCCATTTAAATAAGGAATTAGATTTTACATTCAACATTGCTAATATACAGCGTTCAAAACAATAAATTTCAGACATATGTTTATTGTTAATTCTAGCGCACGAACCATTATTTACATTGTTAGTTAATGATAAAGAATGATTTCCTTAAGATTGTTAGATAATTTAGGTATAAACGTCGTTACATGCAACAACAAACAGTTGCAAAAAAATTAACAATTGCAGGTAGATCAAGATAAGATATACAAGAATAAAACATTGTAGAAGAATATAAATAAATGAGTAAGAAACTCCTGACCGGATCGTCCCGTTGAGAAACAAGATACATATATTTATATACGTATATACTTAAAGAAATTATTGCCTTGCAATCCTTCAGATAAGCGATGTTCTTGCAGTCCATCCAATCATTAAGAATGCAGCAATGTCTATATCCTTGGCTCGTCTTGCTAACATTTGACGTCAAGTCGTTTTCTAATCTCATTGTTGTTAGATGTCGATAGCCTTGCTCGTTACGTTGACGCCTAACGTCACGTCGTTTGGTTGTCATGTAATAGATGACTTCACATCGTTCGGCTTGTCTGGCTAACGCTAGACGCCGAGTTGCTCCGTATGTTTGCTTGCGTTTAACGTCGCTCTTTCGGCACGTCAATTTGACGCTGAAATATTTGCACCACCAGTACAACCCAGCGATCGCAGGTACCACCACCTGGACAGATCGTGTCAAAGGAATAGAAGGACAACATTGTTCGTCTCATTAAGGAGAAGGATCTCCATGATACAACTTTTCTGAATACTCGCTTCGTTCTCAAGACAAGTCTCCACAAAGCATGACAATTCACATGGGCGAAGGAAAAGAAGAGAAACACCCCGTCAAGAGGACACATCTCTCGTCTCTTGCAAACGGCGCAGAGAGAGACTGTGTTCAACTCTATTGACATGTTTTCCTTTTTATAATCCTTTCACGCCCCACGTCCTAATCCTAGACGGACACGATCACTCTTGTACACGAAACGTACATATCTTTTCTGTTAAGGAAAGAAGATCATTAATTATATATAAATAATTAACTTCATCTCTTATAAAATATGATTTTGAGGGATTCGTCGGCCAAACTAGGCGTGAGGGTCTATATTGTATGTATTCTCCCACACTCTATACAAGTACGAACAAGCATATAAGATTCCGAGATTTGAAATACAACTTACATAAAACAAATACTATGTGAAGTGGGCATGTGGCAGCAGGCCTCCCCTGGCCTGGAAAGTAGTTGGAGGTGGATCCACGGCATCAACATGCAAACAGATAAAAATATAGAGCAGCCTTGCAACCGACGACTAATTACAAGGGAGACATGGGTGATTATCAAGTTGAAGACGGATGCAAGGGAACGCAACCTCATTCGTCTTTTCTCTCTCCTCAATTGGGTACTAATTAAGGGTACCCCGTACCCCCCAACCCAAACCTTCTTCCCCCAATCCCGTCCCAGGGATTGCGCACCTACACGCCACGAACTAGGCAGGAAGATGGAATGTCCGCCTCCCAACGGTGAATCTACTCACCTTCTAGAAATCTTTTTTTAACGGGAGCCATATTATCCGTACACCTTTTTGCTGTTTCCGGTTCGTGACCGTTCCGTTCGATCGGGATAGGTTGATCTACGTGTTGCCTTTTGACATTGTAACGGAAGCCATATTATCCGGCGATCGGTAATTAAATCCTGACTTGGCTTTTACTTTTCTCCCTTGGGATTACGCCAAGATTCCAGAACATTCCTGGGAAGCAACAAAACCAGATGGATTTTCATAGGGCGTGGACACAACGGAGGACGGTGGTTCGAAGCTATACTCTACGCTTCCTCTGGCTTGGGACCGTTAGGTTACTTGCCGGTTTCCGTTGGCAGAGGAGTACACGGCTGCGGTAATCTAGTTAGAGAGAGAGAGAGAGTAGGGTGGGGGTGGGGGTGCGTGTACCGGTCGGAAATCTGCCCGCCCGCCCGCCCGCCTCACCTTCTCTCTCCTGCCCACCGTTGCGGAAGGGAAATAGCACTGGTTTGAGTTTGACGAGAACCCAAGAAACCTGCCAAAGTAGGAAACGGGATCTTCCTTTGTGCTCCTCACGACATATTCCCGCCTTCCGCTGTACCCGCGTGTGCAACTTCCTAAACGTGGTTTGGGACCGCACCATTGCCTTGCGTTACGTGAGAAAGTCCCGCCGCTTGCGTGCGAGCGTCGGGTCGACGAAGCTATTTCTTTACATTATTATACAACGAATATCAAGTAATACATATCAACAAAACAAGTTATTCGTAGCAGAAGGCAGCAAGCCTAAACAAATGTACTAGACGGATCAATTACACAATTTTGTTATTACATGGGTAGTTTCAAGCATACAACTCAAACTACCAAATAGCCATTGTGAAGCCTCTCTAGCAATTCATTTAAGTTCTAAAGATATGTGTGTCTGACTAGATCTTTCCATACATCCTTGAGTTGGGAGTGAGACCATCAAATAGTATATCATCTCTTGACCATATCAAGACCAAGTATTAAGATCAGCGTACCATAAGATCATATCATTCATCACACAACCTACCAAGATACAAACCTTTCAAGGATATCATATCAAGACATCACAAGCCTAAGTTCACTGTGGCGAATGTACTAATCATTATAATTCTGACGCACAACTACCATGGACATAACAATATCTTATACTAAATTTAGACTAAGATTCCAAAGGATGCAAGAGTTATGCTATTCTCAAGATTAGGGCACAAGGACAACAAACTATTCATAAATGAGCTATTTTGACATATCAATTCTACTTTGACAAAGTTTAACAGCTTTAAACATCCTTAATAGTGTTTTTGGAAGGTTCCCCTACATCAAGGAATATCATGTAGTTCATTATTCACCATATGGAGTGTCAACATACCATAAAGGTACCAACTTTTAGCTCATTTCAGATCATAGTTTGTGTCTAAGAATATGAATGTCAAGCTAAGCATATATTTGTTGGTGTATATGCCCTACAAGCCAATCATTACATGATGTCTATAGTGATATTCTATACTTTTGATTTGATTATAATGGAAATCACATTTTATTCATGCACATTAGAGTACTATAACAATATTAATGTGCATAATAAGTGTCCTTAGAATGACTGGTTTGAAGCCATGGAATTTCAATGTGGCTTGAACATGAGATCCTAATGGATATTAAGAACAATATTCTTAAATGTCCCTAGTCAGGTATTATTTTGGATTGGACAACAATATTACATGTGAGATTGGTAAGTCTGGTGGTTCATGACCATATCTCATGGGTCATAGGCATTATATACCAAGTTAGACACATAGACACTTGTTAGAGAACATGTTTATAAGACATAACCTCCTTGTGAGTGATTCATAAACTATTATATGATAGTCATAATAAACTTTTAAATGTGATAGTGTTGTTGTAGTCCTTCGACTTGAAGTCTCTACAATAATGATAGCACAATTATCATGCTTTCACACTACCCAAAGTGATCTTTAAGAATGTCTCCATAAAGGTAATGATAGTGATGAGAATCATACTACATATAATTAGTGACGTAGCAGGAATATTTTAGTCTAACATAATAGTAGTGATATCCAAGGCCTCTTGATAAATGAGACTAGAGAAATACATGGCCATGCTCATGTGAGTTTTGATATGATACTGAGCTCATATGAATCTTTCTAGTCTACTTGGAGATCAAGGAAATCGAATTGAATGTTAGGAGGATGCATGTCCATGCCTCTAGTTCAATCTAGATATATTTTATAAAAGGATTATACAACATGGTAACACTAGTCATTGATGGTTTAGTATTGTCCAATTAATATTATTACTTGGGTAGCAATTGTGTGTGGCTAGATTCATCTAATTTCCCATGGGGACAATAATATTGATTAACGAATCCATTTCCAATGTAGTATTGTCACACATATAGAGTTAGCTCTAAGAAAGGATAAATTTGACCTCATTGTAATAGTTACAAATAAATTCAGAGATCTAAAAAAAGTTTTGAGGTCCTGAATTAATAAGGATCCATGCTTAGGAAATAAGTTTCCGTAAGTCAGGGACCTATTCCTTATAGAAGAAGGAAGTCTTTACATATACTAGGTGCAGTGGAACATTGCATTTTTTGGACCCAGTGGGTGGTGGAATTCCTCATTCTGCAAGGGAGTTCATAGCCTAGACAAATAGGGTTCCAGAAATCCTAACCTCTCTGAATCTCTTAATATATTATAGGAGAGGAGGTTGTCATGGCATACACTCATTATTATCATTGTTTCCTCTAAGGTTTGAGAAACCCTAAGAGAAACTTAGAGAGAGAAAGAGAGAGAGAGAGAGAGAGGAGACTAGCAACTATGGGATATATTTGACAACTGAAATGGATATTGTTGAGATAGAGTTTGCATAGCAAATTTGTTTTGGGTGCAGACTTCAGTAAGGGCATCCAAATAAAGGAGAAGATCTCCACGACAGAATGACACATTCCACCCTAGGCGTTCATGGCAAGATAGTGTGATCCCAGAGGCAACTTGTAACACCCCTCCCTAGGGTTTCTTACGTAACCAGCGGAAGGACATCCTAATCCCCAGCATTATCCATAATGTGGGGTACTTGGCATATCAGGGAGGGATTATTACATGCATGATCTCATATCAAGAAATAAACAACACTTGGCATTCATAAAAACATAGATTCATACATGAAGTTCTTGGGAAGAAAGCTACATCAAGCTTCTAAAGGTATACTAAACATAAACTAGATAATCATAAGGAAGATAGGATCTCCATAGATGGACGTCCCACCAGACAACAACTCCTTAGATCTTTGGGTTCTTGTATTCTCCTCAAGATAATTCCTTCTCCTTAGCTCCAACTCCTGTGGACATCTCGTCCCCAGCCATGCAAAGGAAAAACAAACATGGTGAGTAAGCGACATTGACATATTATAAAGCATAATAAAATAACGTATAAAGGTGACTTGACATAAACATGAACATGCATTAACATTAATCATTTCTTGACATATTTTACATAAAGAATTTGACAAGAAGTATATGCTCCTCTCTTAATGCCCCATAAGGAGCCCATAATGCTCAGAAATCCCATAATTGCTCGGAAAGCCCATAACAAGGTGCATATAAATCTAAATCAAATTCCCTTAACCATGATCTTTCTTAGACTTTACTTATTTTCTTAATAACCTAAACTTGATCTTAGTTGGGATTTCTCCCTCTTGAACATAATTGGGATTTCTCCCCATGAAACATAATGGGATTTCTCCCTCTTAAGCATGGATGGGAATCTCTTCCCTCTTAATATTGGTTTCATGTATCTTAATCATAAGTCATAATCTTAATGTGATTTCTACTCTTAGACTTAGATTATAACAATCAACATCCAATAAGCATATACATTGAGGAAAAACATGACATTTATCATGACTTGAGTATAAAGAGCATAAACATATCATAATCATTCAATAAATCAAATTTACTATGCCAAAGGCATGGACCACTTACCTTGATCTAAAACACCTAAGTCAAACCTGGTTTGACTGGTTGGATCCTTTTAATCACCTGAAATTTGCATAATTATCCTTTGTTATTCAAATTAAACCCTAATTTGTCCATATAAATATTGAGATGTGAAAACACTAAAATAAGTCAATAAAGACCAGAAAATCAGATTCCTCATCGAAAATCCTTTCCAAAACATTTTTTTTTGTAATATTCTGATAAACAGGCGATTTACTATGAATTTTACAAAAACAGACCAATCACAAATTGAGATAAAGCCACGTATATAAATATATATCCAAAAACAATGGGCCAACTCTGACTCTTGGCCAACTAGGGAGGAGGCTCACCACTGTGGCCTCGCAAACAAAGGAAGGGGTACAGGCGAAAACCCCAAAATACCCTTCTCGATTGAACACATCGAATTAAAAAAACGAGGGGGCCAGGGGTCATTGCACTCCCTGGTTTCTTCCCCACCGCGATCCATGGCTTGAGCAGCAGCCGATCCTCAACTCCTGGGATCGGGATCACGAAGCAGTGTCCAACATGGACAACCAAGAGCACCGTGGCCATCCTTGTTGCCATGCGAACTCGACCAGCTCAAGATGGGGTCTCGTGGTGGCCGGGAGTTCCAGGAATGCTCCGTGGCAAAGCAAGAACAGGGGAGGATCTCGAACACTTGAAAACCAAAGAAGGCGATCGTAACAAGGAAAACATACGGGAGAATAACGCTCCTTGAAGCAAAACGAAGCCAAAGGCCCTATTTTCGTGGTTGCGGATGCTTCGAAGCACAATGGCGGTTAGAGGCGTTGAGGCTTGACAACGGCGTACATGTCCCGATGTTATGGGAGATCGCAGGGCAAGCAGAGGTCGGGAAAAGAAAGGAGATACTCCGAGGATGCTCACTGTAAGGGCAATTTAGCCGAGGTGACCGGAGAAGGCCAGGCGGACTCAAGGTCATCGGAAACTGAAGTCGAGCAGGTCGGGGAGCCTCGGGAATCTAGCGGAGAAATTGAGTGAGGAGGAGGGATGCATGTAGTCTGGAGGTGCTTTATAATGCCTTATATAGGCAAGAAGTGAACCGAAGCACGGTCTGCAACCTCGGGGTGGGCAGGCTGCGGAGAGCCCTAGATTGGGCGTTTCTTGTATATGCCAAGGGAGAAGGCGAGTAAGGGTTCGCCTGGTTCGTTTTGACTTCAAGGACTCGATGGTGAAGAAATCAATGCAAACGATTCATTGTGGAGGGAGAAAGAGATCGAAGAAAAACTGTTGTGAAACGTCTTCGTTCGCGAGAAGAAACGGAGGTAGAAGAGAAGGTGAGCGCCGTTGGATCATCGTTTGATTAAGTACTAGCCGTCCGATGGCACGCATAAGGTGGAAAGAAAATAAATGTAACGCGTGACAGCGGGATATACCAAGACTTTAGGTGAAATACCACTCATTAAAAGAATAATATTCAATCTTTAGTCAAACTACATTCAAATCTTTCTTAAATCAATTGGAGGGACAAACATTGTCATAATCAGTTCAAATTTGAACCATAGGTGTATTAGAGGGTCTAGAAAATTCCCAATTAATTGGATTTACTTCTTGCACACGTTTTAGGTCTAAAATAGCAAAGACCATTATATGCACTTAAATGAATATAAATAGTGCATATAAAGTCATTAATTTCTCAAATAAGGATTGCAAAACATAAAAACGTGCCCTAAATATTAATTATTTTCAATTAACAATATAGAGGCCATTAAACAAATAATTAAACATGTAAATCACTAATTATCATATGAGAGAAAAAATTTGTCATAAAAGCGTTTATCCTCATTTTTTTCTTAAACAAAAGGGCATAGATATACATGAAAAGATTTTCTTTAAATAAAACAAGGATAAGAGAGCTATTGAGCATAATAAAATGATTTTGAAAAACTAGCATGGGCAAATTGCATTTAAGTCCTCAACAATTATCTAATTAGGAAAAGAGCATGCAAGGAATAAAATAATTTGGAAAATTGCATAGCAAGAGTGGGATGTTACAATTCTACCCATCTTAAATAAATTTCGTCCTCGAAATTTCCTAGAGTTTCTACCCACACTACTACAGAAATAGTGTTCAGTGTCGCTTTTCTAGGCGTCGGTTATTAAGGAAAACTGACGCCTATAATATCAGGCGTCGGTTATGTAGGCAAACCGACGTCTATATTCGAAGACCAGCCAAACACGGGTACCACTTTGTATTCAGCGTCGACTGACTATAACCGACCGATGCCTAAAAGCACCCGCGAAATCCAATTTTCAGACGAAAAAAATTTGGGCCATATACAGCGTCGGTGTTTTAACTATTAACCGACGCCTATTTAAAATGAAATTTTGCGTGAAAAGTTCCACTTTAGGTGTCGGTTATCCTTGGATAACCGACACTGATAATGGTTCCCGCTAAATAATTTAGGGTAAAAGTTTTCTATTTGGGCGTCGGTGTTTTACTAATAACCAACGCTAAAGCATAATAGGCGTCAGTTGTGTAGATAACCGACGCCGTTGATCAACTTAATAGACCCGATACCCGGCTCTTCCCCCTTTCTTCCTGTTTCATCGTGACTTCTCTTCTGTGCTGCTGCTCGCCGCCGTTCTCCCAAAATCACCCATCGTCGGTTGCTGCTGCTCGGCGCCGCTGCTCTGGTTCTCTTCTTCTCACCGGCGCCGCTGCCCGCCGCCCGCCGCTACTGCTTCTTCTCCTGGTGCTTCTCCGGCCGGTGCCTGCTGCTTCTCCAACCGTCAGTTGCTTCTGCCCGCCGCCCGCCCCCGGTCGTTTGTTGCTGTCGCTGCCACTGCTACTCTAGCTCCTCCACACGCTGCTGCCGCCGGCGGTCCTCTCCACACTAGCTCCAGGTAGCGCTACCTCTCCTTCTCCCTAGCTATTTACCAACATGCAGCAAGCACGACCATGGCTGTGTTGGCCTACCACGACCGTGGCTGTGTTGGCCTACCACGGCCGTGCTGTCCAGCACGGCCGTGGTAGGCCAACACAGCCACGGCCGTGCTTGTTGTTGGTAAGGATATGAACAAATTTTCATCTAATGTTTTATGTAAATCCTAGGATATGAACAAATTTTTTGCTTGCATATATTTGTGTTTCTAATCCTAATGTTTGACTTAATTCAGTAAATTTTGATGCATGTTGAAATAAGATTTAAACTTGTAAATTCTAGCATCCTAATTTGATTTGATTAAACCTAACATTGATGAAACCCTAACATCAATTGTGATGAAACCTAACATTAATTGTGATGAAACTCTAACATGTACATATCCATTATTGTATTTGTTGGCCTAGAAACCCGTCCAAGATTGACTCATTAGGAGTAAATCTTGGATAGTCCCCGGTTTGGTACTATTCTTGAACACCTAATCTCACTTAGGATGTAAGTGTATAATGTGTATTGGGTTTTCGAGAAAATTTCGGTAGCATTTCCCCGTTTGTTCTCTAAGTACTTAGAGAACAAATGGGGAAATGCTACCGAAATTTTCTCGAAAACCCAATACACATTATACACTTACTAGTGAGATTAGGTGTTCAAGGATGGGATAGGTGGTACACATTTATTATATATAAGAATGACATCAAATGTATTTTTTGGCCTAGAAACCCGTCCAAGATTTACTCATTAGGAGTAAATCTTGGATAGTCCCCGGTTTGGGACTGTTCTTGAACACCTAATCTTACTTAGGATGTAAGTGTATAATGTGTATTGGGTTTTCGAGAAAATTTCGGTAGCATTTCCCCGTTTGTTCTCTAAGTACATATGTACTTAGAGAACAGCGAGGAAATGCTGCCGAAATTTTCCTAAAAACCCAATACACATTATACACTTACTAGTGAGATTAGGTGTTCAAGGATGGGATATGTGGTACACATTTATTATATATAAGAATGACATCAAATGTGTTTGTTGGCCTAGAAACCCATCCAAGATTGACTCATTAGGAGTGAATCTTAGATAGTCCCCGGTTTGGGACTGTTCTTGAACACCTAATCTCACTTAGGATGTAAGTGTATAATGTGTATTGGGTTTTCGAGAAAATTTCAGTAGCATTTCCCCATTTGTTCTCTAAGTACATATGTACTTAGAGAACAGCGGGGAAATGCTGCCGAAATTTTCTTGAAAACCCAATACACATTATACACTTACTAGTGAGATTAGGTATTCAAGGATGGGATAGGTGGTACACATTTGTTATATATAAGAATGACATCACATTATACACTTAGGATGTAAGTGTATACCCTAATCTTTTCCTAATATATACTTGTTTCCTAATATATACTTGTTTTCTCTGATCATAGAATGGATAGATCATGGATGTCCATTCGTAATCGTTGCACCCCCGAGTTTATATCTGGTCTTGATCAGTTTATTAGATTTGCCGAGGAACATAGGAAAAAACCTACAGATAGGTTCTACTGTCCATGTAGGCATTGCGGTAACAACTTGAAAGTCAACACTGGTGAGGAAATCAAAAGTCATGTCATGTGCAATGGGATTGTACAAGGCTATACAGAATGACACTGGCATGGAGAGATTTCAAAATCGAAACCAGTAGATGTCGATAGCAGTGCTTGGGTGGAAGAAGAAATTGCCTCCAATGATGTAAATGTGAACGAACCAGTTCCAGCAGACATCGTTGATGTGATGCTGGATAGTTGTAGGGTAGAGCACACCGATCCACCTCCTATCTTTAGAAACATTGTGCATGATGCTGAGATACCGTTATACACAAGCTGTGCTAAGTTTATGAAGCTTAGCGCTGTGTTGAGATTGTATAAGTTGAAAGCTAACAATAGATGGAGTGACAAAAGCTTCACTTCATTGTTGACTTTGTTGAAAGAAATGCTTCCTGAAGGAAACGAGCTGCCAATCTCAACATACCAGGTAAAGAAAATGTTGTGCCCAATGGGAATGGAGGCCAAGAAGATACACGCATGCCTGAATGATTGTGTATTATTTCAAAAGGACTATGTAGATTTTAAAGATTGTCCAAAATGTGGTGTGTCACGGTATAAATTGACGACTTCGGGGGAGTCCAAAACTGGTTCTCCTGCCAAGGTGTTGTGGTATCTACCTATAATATCATGGTTTCAACGCTTGTTTGCAAATTCGAAAGATGCGAAGAATTTGAGGTGGCATGCAGATGTTAAGAAAAATAATGATGGGATCCTACGACATGCGTCTGATTCCCCATAGTGGAAGCAGATTGATCTATTGTACCCCAAATTTGGTGAAGAAGATAGGAATCTAAGACTTGGGCTTTGTACAGATGGGATGAATCCGTACGGGACATTGAGCAGCCAACATAGCACTTGGCCAGTCATGCTTGTTATATACAATCTTCCTCCCTGGATGTGTATGAAAAATAAGTACGTTATGTTGTCGTTGTTGATATCGGGCCCTAAACAACCCGGAAATGATATCAATGTTTATCTTGAACCTTTGATTGATGACTTAAAGAAACTTTGGGCTGAAGGTGTGATGACCTATGATGCTTCAGCAAGAGAGACATTTCGTTTGCACGCTATGTTGTTTTGCACTGTTAATGACTTTCCAGTATATGGGAATTTGTCTGGATATAGTGTCAAAGGAGCTAAAGTGTGTCCTATATGTGAAGAAAACACTGATTCAATAAGACTAAAACATGGCGGTAAGACTGTATATCTTGGTCATCGAAGGTTTCTTTCAAAATTCCATCCGTATTGTAGGAAGCGCAAAGCATTCAACGGATGGAATGATGAACAGAGTGCACCTAAACCTATACCAGGGGATGTTGTTTATGCAAGAGTAAAAGACATTGTCAATGAATTTGGTAAGAAATCACAATGTAGTATGGCCACACGGAGTGACAATTCTTCATTCAAGAAGAAGTCAATATTTTGGGATCTTCCTTATTGGAGTTCTTTGACAGTCAGGCATTGTATCGATGTAATGCACGTTGAGAAAAATGTCTGTGATAGCATCATTGGTACTCTGTTAAATATACCAGGTAAGACTAAAGATGGGATAAAATCCAGACTGGACCTACGTGAAATGGGAATAAGGTCAGAATTAACAGAATTACGTGAAATGGGTAATAAAAGAACATACTTACCTCCCGCTTGTTACACGTTGTCTAGAAAGGAGAAGAAAACTTTTTGTGAATGCTTGGTAAATGTTAAGGTGCCACATGGTTACTCATCCAACATCCGTAGATTGGTATCAATGAAAGATTTGAAGTTGATAGGTCTTAAATCTCATGATTGTCACACTCTAATGCAACAAATATTGTCCGTGGCAATTCGATCTATATTGCCGAAGCATGTAAGGTTTGCAATTACCAGACTTTGTTTCTTTTTCAACAGTCTATGCAGCAAAGTTATTGCCCTGATACTCTCAATAATTTGCAAAGAGAAGTGGTTTTTACCCTATGTCAGCTTGAGATGTATTTCCCTCCTTCATTCTTTGATATCATGGTACATCTTATTGTCCACTTGACTAGGGAAGTGAAAATGTTGGGACCAGTTTTCTTGCATTGGATGTATCCCTTTGAACGATACATGAGCATTTTTAAAGGTGATGTTCGAAACCGTTATCGGCCTGAAGGGAGTATTATTGAAGGTTATGTGGTGAGAGAGGTTATGGATTTTTGCAATGACTTTCTCAGTGGTAATGACACTCCTGATAATGACAAGAATATTGAGGAGGGCAAAGGAATTTTGGGATCACGGGTGAAAGTAATCAGCCGTGAGCAGTTGGAACAAGCTCACTTGTATATTTTACACAATATGGACGAAGTGAGTGTTTATATCGAGGAACATACCAATTTCATAAAGAGACAACATCCTCGAGCAAGTTCAATGTGGCTTGCTAGAGAGCATAATAAGACTTTTACTAAGTGGTTTGAATATAAAGTCTTACATCAACTATCTCAAACACCAAATGATATTACAGAAACTATCAAATGCCTCGCCTTTAAACCAAAAACGAATGTTATGTCTTATGAAGGGTTTGACATTAATGGATTCACATATTACACAAAGCGCCAAGATGATAAGAGTGTCATCCAAAATAGTGGGGTCACTCTTCAAGCGTCGACTATGTACTTTGCAAGTGCAAAGGATAAGAGTCCACGTGAAGGTAAAATGTCATATTACAGTGTCATTGAAGACATTTGGGAGTTTGACTACATAGATTTCAAAATTCCACTCTTTAAATGTAATTGGGTTGATAACACCAAAGGAGTTATAGTGGATGAATTGGGTTTCACTTTGGTGAACTTTGAAAAGATTGGCAAGAAGGGTGAACCATTCATATTGGCATCACAGGCGAAACAAATATTCTATATCGATGATCCTGCAAATGATAAATGGTCGGTTGTTCTTCATGGTAAAAGACAGTTCATTGAAGATCCTATAGATGAAGAAGAGTACTATGATAAGTATGATGACTCCAGTCCATTCTCAGTTGGGTTGCCAACTCCACAAAATATTGAAGCTAATGATGACTTATATGTGCGCGGAGATCACAATGAAGGATTGTTAATTGATAAAAGATCACAATTTTAGAGATATGTATGTTTATACAAATGCTAAATGTTTGCCTTTTTCTAGTTTATACAAATGCTAAATGTTTGCCTTTTTCTAGTTAATACAAATGCGAAATGTTTGCCTTTTTCTAGTTAATACAAATGCTAAATGTTTGCCTTTTTAATGACATTTTCAGATGGTTGCCCATGATGAGCATGATGTCCATGATGAGCATGAAGTCCATGAAGAGCATGCTGTCCATGACGAGCATGGCGAGGATACCAATGTAAGTTCTAAAAACATATCCTGTATTTCTATAAAATTCATTATCTTCTAGTTATGTCATATATCCTATATTTCTATATTGGGCTAATTCAGTGTGTTTATTTTTGTCAAATTTTAGGTTGATGATGCACATGTACCCACTGAAGCACTGGAGCAACTTGATGCGCAGCACCAAACACTTAACAAGAAAAGGGGCATCACTCTGTTGAAGAAGTTAATAGCGCTAAGTGGCAGTGGATCCAAATTGGTTGTGGAGTTTGATAATGGAGGAAATGCAATTGGAGTGAACCACAATAATTTTGTAAACTATCTTGGGTGTACCACTCAGAGCCATTGTGGTGTTAAGTATGATAATTGGCATAAAGTTCCTCAGGGGAAAAAAGACTTGATATGGAAGGATTTATGCGTGAGTTATTATTATTTGCAATTCTATTTTGTAGATTACAAATTCTATTATTTGCAATTCTATTTTGGATACTAGTTAATAACATTTCTATTTTATAGAATCTGTTTGCATTGGATGAGAAGTTACATCATAAAAGTGTGATGCAACGCGCTGGAAAGATGCTTAGGAATTATAGGACAAATCTGAACAGAGAATACATAAAAGAGGGTGATAAGAAGAAGAAGTCAGCCCTTAAACAATGGAACTTCTTGGACAAAGAAGATTGGGACAATTTTGTTGCTTCAAGAAAATCTGAAGAATTCAAGGTATTAGGCGTCACTCCCAATTTAATTAATATACATTATATTCACCTATTCAAGATTAACATTTAGTGCTACTAACCAAATCATTAATGTGCATACTAACTAGGCCCTCAGTGACGCACAAAAAGCAAGGCGTGCACTGAATGTGCATGACCACACTATGGGTCCAAAAGGCTATGCAAGCGTTCGCCAAAGATTACAGGCGGAGTCTGCGGCTACTCAGGAGTCTGCCACACCCATGCCTCGCCATGATATCTGGATAGCTGGGAGGCAAAACAAGAAGGGTGAAATAAAGAAGCCTGTAACTGCTGAGGCGGCTGCGAAAATGGTAAAATACAACTCTTAGAGCAATCGTTTGAATATTGATTATTTGTGGTGTTAACTTACCAATTTCTGTTGATGGTGATTAGCGGGAGCTGCACGAGCAGAGGAAACAAGACACGTTCATCCCTCAGGGCACAAGGGATGAATTGACAGTTGCTCTGGGTAACCCAGAGCATCCTGGACGTGTTAGGGGTGCAGGCGCTGGTGTGGGCATCAAAGCATTCTTTGGGCCATCCCAGCGCAAACCCAGAGCGGGACTTTCTCAAGAAGAGGTAACCTATTCTTTTTTTAGAATGTTACTGCAAAAGGAAATTCAATAATAAGAAGCTAATGTTTCTGTTATCCATGTATAGGAGAATAAGAGAGTCGAGGATATAGTTGCTAAGAAGGTCAACAATGTAGTTGCTGAGAAGGTCAAGGAAGAATTGCTACGGTGGCAGGCATCTCAGGCTTCCAATCAGCCTATGGTGACCCACTCTTCTCCTGATGCACAGAATGTGAGTAATCCTGGAGACCCATCGCCTAACACGTCTGCTGTAAGTATTGTTTATGACATTGTAGCTAGTCTTTTCAAGATGATATGTTTTCAAGATGATATGTATATATGTATAACATTCTTTACGTAAATTTGTAGGCATTGAAGCCATGCCGCTTAAGAATACAAGACTATGTTGTTGCAGAGGCGCAAGCTTACCCGTCCCTTCCTGGGGAAAGGTTTCACGGGACTCCAATGCCACAGGGCTACGTTCGTGTGGGCCCATTACGTGTGTTACCCGATTGGAGGGAAGCTACAATGCCATATCCCCACCCGGATATTGATACACTTGCTGAGGCAGAAGGCGGGGTCATATTGTGGCCCAAAGCAGATGTCGTCTACACTACTGAAATTGTAAGATAAATTTACATTGATTTAGACTGTTAATGTGTATATATGATGTCAACTGATCTGAAATTATATATACAGGTTAAAAAGAAGACACCAGGAGCACCTAGGCCTCCACCTCCACTTCCCGCATTACCAACTTGGGTTCCAACTGACCTAACATACCCGTTATGTCTTGCTTGTAGGGGAATGGCATGTTGGCTACGGGCACATAATATACATTGTCCGATAATTGTTTCTTTAGATGCAGATTATGCAGGTCAATCATACGATAGCTCTTTATTTATACAAGATATTATTGAGCTGTTTATGTATGATTGGCTGAATACATCAATGATAGAGACATGGATAAGGTGAGATCTTGTTTATACATCCATATACCTTGTGTAAGATCTGGTGATCTGGTTTCTTATATATTAATGCATACGTAAAACATGTTTTGCAGCTACTTAGTCGAAGATCATTGCAAACAATTTGCATTTGATCATGTGGGATTTTTGATTCCATCATTGATTAGTATGGTATCTAAAGACCCTGATAGTGTTCAACAATATTGTATAGATGCTTTTAAAATTTTCGGTCAGCAAAACAAGAAGATAATAATAGCTCCATTCAATTTCAAGTAAGTTTACTTTATTTATAATTTGGACTTAAGAAAATTCCATTTTTATTGTGCATTTTGAGTTATTAATTGTTAACTTTTTACCTCTAGCGATAGACATTGGGAGTTACTAGTTATTGTCCCCGGGACGTTCACTGTTTATTATCTAGATCCCGCGGGAAGTACATTAAACACTAAAATTGGACACGTAATGAGAATGCCATTATTCTGGTGAGAAATATTTTATTTTTGTATCTGTTAACATCTGTTATTACATTACTATTTACTTATGTAATTTACTGTGTTATATTAACATGTAGGGGTTTAGATGCATTCAAAAAGGCTGGAGGAACGGTCACAAGGAAAAAGAACCAGCCAATAAATTGGGAGAACGTACAAGTAAGTTCCCGACTCCAATGTATATATTATTGATGTGAATTGTGCTTAGTTGTATTATTTTGTATGTTTCAATTTATAGTGCGCTACACAAGACAATGGCTGGGCATGCACATACTATGTGATGCGATTTATACAGATGATTATCAAACATGCTGCATTGGACATCGATACCATACATGAGGTATTATATATAGTCTCATTAGTTAGTATGAAATATATCAATCTTATTTTTATATTATTACTTATATATATACACATTATTCTCTTTGCAGGTGTTTAAAACTGACAACACTATAGGTAAACGCTTAAAAAATATACATTCTCCATATACGATGGAAGCATTAAATGAAATAAGAGAAGAATGGGCAAAAGCCATACAAGCAGTGGCAACTGTAAGATATAATTGGGATGTTGATAGCGATAATGAATGATACTTTGTAAATGAATATTTCTGAATGTTAATACATGTATTTGAATGTTTCTATATGTGTGAATGTGAGAATTGAATTGATGTCTGAATGTATCTACTTGTGTGAAATTTTCCTTGGGACTTTTGTAGGTTTGTGGCCTGTTTGTAGGCTGATATCAATGGATGTCGTAAACCTGCAGTTTAGAAAACTGAACTGCAAGTTCTCATCCTGCTGACCAGCCACAGTAGGCCTGCAAACTGATATGAAAAAAAAAAGATATAGGCGTCGGTTATTTACAGAAAACCGTCAGCAAAGACCTATAGCGTCGGTTATTGGATAAAAACTGACGCCTAATATTACAAACAACCCGACCGTGCAGGAAAGCACGACCGTGGTGGAAAAGGCGTCGCTTATTCATATAAAACCGACGCCTATAGTACTAAACACGGCCGTGCAGGGAAGCACGACCGTGTCGTCTTGAAGTATGGCGTCGGTTGTTTAGTTGATCACCGATGCCAAACAGGTTCGCGCCACAGAAAACAGCGTCATCTAGGACACTTTTTGCGTCGGTTACCAATTAAACACCGACGCAGAATGTGTCCTAGATGACGCCGTTTTCTGTGGCGTGAACCCTTTTGGCGTCGGTTTTCTATAAACAACCGACACCTCTAAGCTAAATAGGCGTCGGTTAAAAAACTGACGCTGAAGTGTTAGACCTTTAGCGGCGCCCACATAGGCGTCGCTCGGAAACCGACGCCAAAGCGGGTTAAACAGCCGACGCTAAAAGGCATTTCTGTAGTAGTGCCACCTTAAGGGTTTCACATAAACTTGCAAATTTTCCATACAAACTTTATTATAAAAGAAGCATACATAAACAAAGCATTATGATTCAACATAAATTACTTAACTACCCTTACCTTGATCATTTTCCTCTTCTCCATCTGACATTTGCATGGTGAAGAGCCTTGGTTTAACCTTGGGTGGAGGATTAGGGTTCTTAGCTTGGTTGTGGTTAGGATCCTTCTTTGCAAGTTTAGGGCAATTAGGCTTGATATGCCCTT
Organism: Alisma plantago-aquatica; assembly: GCA_963693085.1. Taxonomy (NCBI): domain Eukaryota; kingdom Viridiplantae; phylum Streptophyta; class Magnoliopsida; order Alismatales; family Alismataceae; genus Alisma; species Alisma plantago-aquatica. The sequence continues at coordinate 1,115,251,969 of OY856409.1, read as the reverse complement.
CCTCACCACAATAGTAGCACACAAAATTCCCAAACCTACAAGGACCACCATGGTTTCTCTTGCATGTGGGGCATGGGGTTCTTCCATTCTCAGAAGAAGGCTCAGGGGCTTTTCTCTTGTGGTTGGAGGGTGGAGGGGGTTGAGGGTGACGATTGTTTTGGGGCATCTCCTTCTTATGATTCCTCCCAGGGTGATCCTCCAACTCTAGGGCTGCATCTAGGGCTGATTGCATGGTCCTATGTCCTCTACCAGACAAGGCATAATTTAGGTCAGGTTTAAGCCCTCTAATGAACTTCTTAGCTCTCTTTTGCTCAGTGTACTCAAGACCATAATTTTGGAGCTTACAAAACTTCATGGCATACTCAGTGACAGTCATGTCAGCCACCTGCTTAAGGTTAACAAACTCATCCTCCTTCCTTTCTAACATGGCTTCAGATACATAGTGGTCGTTAAAGACTTCTACAAACTCACCCCAAGTGTAAGGAGGGTCATCATCTTCCCTAGAGGCTAAGAGGTTTTCCCACCAAGTACGGGCTGCACCCTTGAGCATATGGGTGGCAAATCTAACCCTACTACGTGGGGGACACTCTAAGTCTCTAAAGCAATGCTCCATGTTGCTAAGCCATTCCTCAGCCTTGGTCACCACATCAACTTCATCTTCACCATGGAAAGCATCAGGTCTAATCTTCAAGAAATCTATGAGTGAGATCTCATGTACTCTAGGTGAAGCTCTAGGTTGGAGGGCATTGGTCAAGGCTGCTACTAGGGCATCTAGGGTGACTGGTGGAGGGGCGTGGTTCATGTCTTCAGTCTTATCACCACTAGAGGATCCTTGTGAGTGCGTTGATTCACCAACCTTCTCCTTCTTAATAGGGGCCATCTGAAAGGGTAAACATAACATGATATTAGAACATAATATGAATCTCTAATGTTGCCTTAGTGGCCATCTATTCCTTGCTCTGATACCATTAATGTAACACCCCTCCCTAGGGTTTCTTACGTAACCAGCAGAAGCACAACCTAATCCCCAACATTATCCATAATGTGGGGTACTTGGCATATCAGGGAGGGATTATTACATGCATGATCTCATATCTAGAAATAAACAACACTTGGCATTCATAAAAACATAGATTCATACATGAAGTTCTTGAGAAGAAAGCTACATCAAGCTTCTAAAGGTATACTAAACATAAATTAGATAATCGTAAGGAAGATAGGATCTCCATAGATGGACGTCCCACCAGGCAACAACTCCTTAGATCTTTGGGTTCTTGTATTCTCCTCAAGATAATTCCTTCTCCTTAGATCCAACTCCTGCGGACATCTCGTCCCCAGCCATGCAAAGGAAAAACAAACATGGTGAGTAAGCGACATTGGCATATTATAAAGCATAAAAAAACAACGTATAAAGGTGACTTGACATAAACATGAACATGCATTAACATTAATCATTTCTTGACATATTTTACATAAAGAATTTGACAAGAAGTATATGCTCCTCTCTTAATGCCCCATAAGGAGCCCATAATGCTCGGAAAGCCCATAATTGCTCGGAAAGCCCATAACAAGGTGCATATAAATCTAAATCAAATTCCCTTAACCATGATCTTTCTTAGACTTTACTTATCTTCTTAATAACCTAAACTTGATCTTAGTTGGGATTTCTCGCTCTCGAACATAAGTGGGATTTCTCCCCATGAAACATAATGGGATTTCTCCCTCTTAAGCATGGATGGGAATCTCTTCCCTCTTAATCTTGGTTTCATGTATCTTAATCATAAGTCATAATCTTAATGTGATTTCTACTCTTAGACTTATATTATAACAATCAACATCCAATAAGCATATACATTGAGGAAAAACATGACATTTATCATGACTTGAGTATAAAGAGCATAAACATATCATAATCATTCAATAAATCAAATTTACTATGCCAAAGGCATGGCCCACTTACCTTGATCTAAAACACCTAAGTCAAACCTGGTTTGACTGGTTGGATCCTTTTAATCACCTGAAATTTGCATAATTATCCTTTGTTATTCAAATTAAACCCTAATTTGTCCATATAAATATTGAGATGTGAAAACAGTAAAATAAGTCAATAAAGACTAGAAAATCGGATTTCTCATCGAAAATTATTTCCAAAACATATTTTTTTTGTAATATTCTGATAAACAGGCGATTTACTATTAATTTTACAAAAACAGACCAATCACAAATTGAGATAAAGCCATGTATATAAATATATATCCAAAAACAATGGGCCAGCTCTGACTTGGCCCAATCGGGCTTGGCCAGCTAGGGAGGAGGCTCACCATTGTGGCCTCGCAAACAAAGGAAGGGGTATAGGCGAAAACCCCAAAATACCCTTCTCGATTGAACACATCGAATTAAAAAAACGAGGGGGCCTGGGGTCATTGCACTCCCTGGTTTCTTCCCCACCGCGATCCATGGCTTGAGCAGCAGCCGATCCTCAACTCCTGCGATCGGGATCCCGAAGCAGTGTCCAACAGGGACAACCAAGAGCACCGTGGCCATCCTTGTTGCCACACGAACTCGATAAGCTCAAGATGGGGTCTCGTGGTGGCCGGGAGTTCCAGGAATGCTCCGCCGCAAAGCAAGAACAGGGGAGGATCTCAAACACTTGAAAACCAAAGAAGGCGATCGTAACAAGGAAAACATACGGGAGAAGAACGCTCCTTGAAGCAAAATGAAGCCAAAGGCCCTATTTTCATGGTTGTGGATGCTTCGAAGCACAATGGCGGCTAGAGGTGTTGAGGCTTGACGACGGCGTACATGTCACGATGTTATGGGAGATCGCAGGGCAAGAAGAGGTTGGGAAAAGAAAGGAGATACTCCGAGGATGCTCACCGTAAGGGCAATTTAGCTGAGGTGACCGGAGAAGGCCAGGCGGACTCAAGGTCGCCGGAACTAGAAGTCGAGCAGGTCGGGGAGCCTCAGGAATCTAGCGGAGAAATTGAGTGAGGAGGAGGTATGCCTGTAGTCTGGAGGTGCTTTATAATGCCTTATATAGGCAAGAAGTGAATCGAAGCACGGTCTGCAACCTCGGGGTGGGCAGGCTGTGGAGAGCCCTAGATTGGACGTTTCTTGTATAGGCCAAGGGAGAAGGTGAGTAAGGGTTCGCCCGGTTCGTCTAGACTTCACGGACTCGATGGTGAAGAAATCAATGCAAATGATTCATTGTGGAGGGAGAAAGAGATTGACGAAAAACTGCTGTGAAACGTCTTCGTTCGCGAGAAGAAACGGAGGTAGAAGAGAAGGTTAGCGCCGTTGGATCATCGTTTGATTAAGTACTAGCCGTCCGATGGCGCACATAAGGTGGAAAGAAAATAAATGTAACGCGTGATTGCGGGATATACCGAGACTTTAGGTGAAATACCACACATTAAAAGAATAATATTCAATCTTTAGTCAAACTACATTCAAACCTTTCTTAAATCAATTGGAGGGTCAAACATTGTCATAATGGGTTCAAATTTGAACCATAGGTGTATTAGAGGGTCTAGAACATTCCCAATTAATTGGATTTACTTCTTGTACACGTTTTAGGTCTAAAATAGCAAAGACCATTATATGCACTTAAATGAATATAAATAGTGCATATAAAGTCATTAATTTCTCAAATAAGGATTGCAAAACATAAAAACGTGCCCTAAATATTATTTATTTTCAATTAACAATATAGAGGCCATTAAACAAATAATTAAACATGTAAATCACTAATTATCATATGAGAGAGAAAATTTGTCATAAAAGCATTTATCCTCATTTTTTTTCTTAAACAAAAGGGCATAGATATACATGAAAAGATTTTCTTTAAATAAAACAAGGATAAGAGAGCTATTGAGCATAATAAAATGATTTTGAAAAACTAGCATGGGCAAATTGCATTTAAGTCCTCAACAATTATCTAATTAGGAAAAGAGCATGTAAGGAATAAAATAATTTGGAAAATTGCATAGCAAGAGTGGGATGTTACACAACTTTAGGACCAGATTTGGGGTCAATAGAGACAACTAAGTGACCTTGGGATCTGTGTTGAGTGTTGGCAGTATCAAATGATCAACCATTAATAATCAATAGAAGATTCCTATGATGAGCCGTTGAAAATCAATTTTTGCATGCATCCTAAGGCGACTATCAGAGTGACAAAGACATTGGGAGGGATTCCGATTGATGATCTTGCAAAATTTGAAAGAGGCATAGATTATATGTGCCAGAACTGCACAGAGCCTTACACGTTGAATCTTTCGAATGTTTTACACAACATGGTATAAACTTATAAACCCTAAACTCATTTTTTTGCACTAGACATATCTTGCTCTAAGGATTCTCAGAAAAAAAATTGAGTTATGTTTTCTGCACTCAAGATTTCTACAGTGGTACCAAATTACATCTAATTCTCTTTACATTTGAATCTTATGATTGCTTTTATTACATGTGGTTGATTGTATTTAATTCTTAAAATGACGTAGATGTTATACCTTCTCTAATGATTCCAAAAGTATGCCATCCTACCTTATTCCCCTTAAATATAAATTGAGGTTTATCTTATATATGATATAACACTTTAGGATAGTATAATATATGTGATATCCATAACGGTGGACATGGAGAAGTATGAATGCGGAATAATATAACCAATGATGGATCTTCCATAGTTCCCCACTCATGATTGAAGAATACATGAATTAGGGCTCTTTTTTTCATGTGATGTAGGATATCTCATATGGCCTCAATCTTCCATTAGCATGGAAATATTGTGTTGGGCGGCCATAAGCATCACATTTTATGTTTATCGCTTGTGGTTCTTGTTTATATATGATATAAAATATATACATATGTAGTGGTTGGATATGTATATGTATTATTCCAAATCCCTTTGTTAAATATTAAGCTTGAGATTCTTTTGAAAATGTGATTCACATCAAGGATGCGATCTATTTATGTGGGTTCTCCGAAGCGAGGTGCATTGTCTAGCTCGGTAAGGTGTGAGGTAAACATGTAGGTCTTCCTAAGTAGGGTAAATGATTTTATTGGTATCGATAGTTGGTTTAGGCTTTACTAGGAAAACTTAATATGAATAAGTTGAGCTATGCAGATGGGTGTTTCATAGGATGTAATTGAATAATAGTTGTTCCCTATCTATCCAAAGATTGCATATGATGCAATTTGCAAAAGTTGCCTATCTAAATAATTGAGTTGTGAGCGGTTAGTCCAAGTGGACTCATGATTCAATGAAATATGAACCTCAGCCCACTATAGAGTTATTTGTTGTAACTCTCCATATTAATAGTGAGGGATATAATTTGAAGAAAAATAGTGGGAGTAAACATCTAATCAAAGGCCTAATTAAATGAAAAGTCATTTTAAATCAACATTTAATTCCTTCTTATTTTTCTTTGTAGATCACATGAAAAAAAACAATAACCTTTTGTTGCAATTGGTCAACATTTTAAATCAAATTTTTAATTCCTTCTTATTTTTTTTGGATTGATACTAAAACTTAAGAATTTTTATTAAGAGTGGAGGCTCGATATACTGAATCGTAATTTTCCCAAAGAACCCACCCCCAATGCACCAATGACCTAAAGGATGTGTACAAGATGTATTTTGACAATTCTAATGATGTGACATGCCTCATGCTATCATCAATGGTGCCTGACCTATAGAGGGAGCACAAGAACATGGAGTCCTTTGAAATGCTTGAGAATCTCACAAGACTATTTGAAGGCCAAACTAGACAAGAGTTGTAAGACATATCAAAGGCATTATTTCAGAAAAAGCGAGCAGAGGAAGATCTCTTAGTATGATTGGGTATGTGGAGAACCTAGATATAATGGGTTTCCCCATGGGTGAAGAGTTGTCCATGATTTTGATTACACAATCATTGCATGAATCATACAACCAGTTCATTATGAATTTCAACATGAATGAAATGGTTAAAGTGTTGCCATGAAGAAGGTCCAGATTGGGTCTGTTTTGATGGTCAATGCAGTGAAAAGAAAGACTAAGGGAAAGAAAAGGCTAAAAAAGATTCTAAGAATAAGTACCAATATTATGCTCTGAAGACAACTGGAGGTGTGACAAAGGATGACAATTGTCACCATCATCACAAGTCTAGACACTAGAAGAGAAATTGCCCACTCTACGTAGAGGAACTTAAGAAGTCACAAGGGATAGAATTATCCACCCCAAGTATATGCATTATTGAGATTAACTTATCTACTTCTTCATAATGATATTGGAGACTTGATGTAGATCTCGCATATGTTGTAATGTGCATGATCTGAAAAGAAGTAGACCCCTTAAGAAGGGGTTTTTGAACTATAAGTCACTAAGGGGCAAATGTTGATTTTGTAACTATAGGAAAATATAGTTTATTGCTGCCCACATGTCTTGTAATTGAATTAGAGGATTGTTATGCAATAGATAGATATATTACTTTTGTTCTTATTTGTACAAGAATGGATTAAGGAATGGAGTTTTCACTATACCTTTGGATTTTAGTTATTATGGTAGTGCTCTGATGTCTCACGGTCTTTATTTCTTAGATCATGATACGCATATTTATAATGTAAATATCATACAAATTAAAATGCAAGAATCAAACATGAGATACCTATAGCATTATCGCTTGGGCCATATGAATGAGAAGTGCATTTCTAAACACCATAAGAATGGATAGTTCAATTTTTTTTATGTTGAATATCTCCAAACATGTGAATCATGGATTTTGGGTAAGATGGAAAAAGCGCCGTTTACTGGAAATAACAATAGGGCAACTGAACTTTCTGAACTCATTAATATTGATGTATGTGGTCCTTTTAGGTCACAACTAGAGGATGACATCTATACTTTTTTACATTTATTAATGATTTTAGTAAATATGGTTATGTGTAACTTATGAAACACAAATAAAAATCCTTTGAAAAGTTAAAGGTATTTAAGAATGAAGTAGAGAACTAGCTTGGAAAGAAAATTAAGATTCTTTGATTATATTAAGGTGGTGAATATTTGAGCCAAGAGTTTGAGGACCTTCTCAAGGAGTGTTGTATTGTATTACAGGTGACTCCTGTAGGAACACCACAACATAATTGTCATGACCTCTTTGTTGATAAACATTCCAATCATTTGAGAGAACCCTAAACCTAAAACCAAATGCAGAAACAAAATACTTGATTCTCATAAAGCACAATTAACATAGTATACAAAAAACGTAGGTAAAGTTTTCCTTTTCCTTTTTCGGAAAGCCTCACTAACCAGTGTCACATCAAGGATGATATATTACATTATCAAAATCTAATAAAATTCACTAGATCCATACTCAAATCTTATTTCTCATATACATATCAATTTACATCAGTTTTATGTACAAAAAGAGCAAACTCAATCTACAACCCATCTTGAGAAAGAGAGAGTACATGGAGATTCTTGTCTAGATTATTCTATTTACATCTTCTCAGTCATGACCTCCTTGTTGGATAACATTTTATATAGAGAATTTAAAACAACCTCATGAGGCTCATATAGAACCCAATGAGGGGATACTTCACACTCAAGCTAGGTACATGCATTACCATTAGATTAAGTATATTGAAATTAAAAGAAACTTGCATATATTTTTAAGTCTAATAGATAATTCAAATATATAGTAATTGTAGTTTATTGAAATAATCTCATTAATCATAAAGGCATTCATTTAGTCAAGTCCCAACGTTTTGTAGAGGTAACAAGGAAAGATATGAACACTTCTAGCCAAGACATAACAATAATGTCATCTTTGTGACACCCTATCAGCTGGGCCAAAAACATATCATGTAGACCTGAAGCTAAAGTCCACATAAGACGTGTATCAAATAAGATTATTTGTATGACAAGTAAATCCAAATCATAATTATAGTGGATATTAAATTCCATTGCAAATAGTTGTCAACATATAAGGTCATATTCCATACTAGACAAATAAGCATAAGAAAACACATTATATTTATAAAATAATTACTAATTTTCACAATAAGAAATGTATTCAACAACAATAATTTTATCAAGTATTAGTAAAAGGAATGTAACAAACCTTCAATTCATGTTCTACATGCCTTGTCATATTTTTAACATTTGCCCTGAAACTACTTGAATTGTACATCACCAAGTAGAAGTTACTATGCCTAATTCTCATGTCAATGACTCACCATCACTATATTAGGGTTTATTCAGCCACCCTAAGACATCAACAACAACCCCTAGTCCACTATAGGGTTGCCTGAAGAGGCTCACGTCCTCATCTTGGGGATATGAGATAGGGATTAACATAAAAAATATCATATATCATCATTAAACGAGTTCATAAAGGGGTGACCCCCTTGCCGCCCAATTAAGCCACCCAAACTTAGGGATGAGTGATGGGAGTTAAATCGTCATTGGTCCCAGGGATCGAACCTAGGTCGCTTAATTGGCGGCCTATTAGTTGATCCAATGGGCCAACTCTACCCATTTGAATATCACATATCATCACCGAGTATTGCATGACATCATATTTCACATGTTTCACAATTTTCATTTCATTAGTATATTCCTCACAGACAAAGACATTCAAAAAAGGGATTTAGGTCCAGAATCACATTGTGTGACTTATTCGTAAATCCTAATGGTATCAATTTACACTTCAAAAATCCTTCTAATCATTCTTTGATTACTACAAGGAGATCCATTTCATTTCCCAATAGAACTCAAGGGAAACTCACAGTGTTCATAAGACCTAGCTAGATGTGTCATCATTTTACTTGTTATTAATTTTTTCACTCATCTAAAAATCATCATTTATCATATGTGTATGTTCTCATGCAACTAGAATGACATAAAGCAATTAAGGGTTAACAAGAAAAACAATGATTGAAACAAGAAGCACAACAAATGCATAACTTGTAACATATATGTTCCTTTCCATTTCACATCATGTCATATCAATCATCATTAGTGGAATATCATCCCGAGACATAATATCATTTTACTAAATTTACCTTATGGTTTCTCAAAAATATCAATTCATTTTAATTTAAGCTCAACGTATTTCTTGTCAGCTCATTCCTTATTACAGTTCTTAACAAAGATTCACATAGACATTGAACTAGAAACAACATAAGCATATAGACATGTTGTGTCATTTATCATACTCAGAACAAGTTTATCATACATACTTATTCTTGTATGATTTCTATAAATATGAATAAATATCAAAGCATAAACATGCATAACATACTTAGTAATCCACTTTAACTATTTACCAATTTTTGTTAGGGTTATTGGTGTGTTTTTCCCGAGGTCACACACTAATCAACTGAATGGTAACTAGATGCAATCCTAGGAGGTTTTCAAACACACTTGGGATCCTAAAAAGTTATAAAGCCCTAATAGGCTGCTTACATAGACTAACACACTTACCCGCAAGCGCAATGGGTCGTGTCATGGTATAGGAGGGAAACAAGTTAGGGGTCGAACCCAAGAGAGAAAAGGGGGTACTAGAGCTAAGTTAGTTTGGGATAGGTTATTACTACAGAGTTTAGGGTTGAAGGGTTTGATGGTTGATTTGTTGATTACACTAGGGGTTGAACAAGAAAGCAATTAAAGGAGAACAAACAAGTGTTGGTATGTATGCCCTGAGAGCCAATCATGGGATGATTGGTGGGATACATTAAGATTGATTTGATAAAGATCAAAGGCAAGCTTCCAATTCTTTCTGGTTCAGTCATATGAGATAATGATAGAACAGATTGAATGTCTAGAGAACGACAATACTGAATGACGTATGCCTTCAGGTTCAGGACCTGAACGATGAGATCATACAGATGCTAAGAGTTTGTACATTCTTATTATGTCCCTAGTCGGATGTCATTGTGGAAGGTAGATAGACAACAATGACACACAAGACTAGATTGTGGTGTTGGTTGATGATAGAATCTCTGTAACATCCCAGGATTTGAGGTCTTGGATAAGTTGATCTTAAAAGGAATGATTGGACTACCCATATCACCAAGTTGCACCTCCTTTTCTGAGAGCCCATCTCTAAAGAACTCCATAGTTAAGCGTGCTCAGCTTGGAGTAGTACTAGGATGGGTGACCAGTCGGGAAGTTGTTCCTGGCTTGCGCGTCAGTGTGGACAAAGTGCGCAGTTAAGGCTAGTGGTAGTCTGTGGGGCCAGTCGTCATTCCTGAAACTCTACTAGAGCCTTGGACAGTGAGCCCAGGTGTTACAAATGGTATCAGAGCCAATTTCCCTCCAGTAGGTGGGGCCCACATGGGTATGGCATGCTAGTCTTGAGCCGTGCGGTCCAAGCATGTAGGAAAGGGTTGTCCATGGTTGACGTAGCCACCCTTGCGCTGGTATTCCGTGATCGGGAGCTGGGTGTCCATGGGCCATTGTGGGTCTACACTGAAATGGGGTCAGATTATGAGGCCTTATAGTTGAGCCTTGATGAGGACGTCAAGAGTCTCAGTGGGGGAGATTGTAACATCTCAGGATTTGAGGCCTTGGATAAGTTGATCTTAAAAGGAATGATTGGACTACCCATATCACCAAGGTGCACCTCCGTTTCTGAGAGCCCATCTCTAAAGAACTCCATAGTTAAGCGTGCTCAACTTGGAGTAGTACTAGGATGGGTGACCAGTCGGGAAGTTGTTCCTGGCTTGCGCGTCAGTGTGGACAAAGTGCGCAGTTAAGGCTAGTGGTGGTTTGTGGGGCCAGTCATCATTCCTGAAACTCTACTAGAGCCTTGGACAGTGGGCCCAGGCGTTACAATCTCATTAGTCATGATATGGAGATATCAAACCAAACACATAGGTACTTGTTAGAGAACAAGTGTACCGGACATCCCAGGATTTGAGGCCTTGGATAAGTTGATCTTAAAAGGAATGATTGGACTACCCATATCACCAAGGTGCACCTCCTTTTTTGAGAGCCCATCTCTAAAGAACTCCATAGTTAAGCGTGCTCAGCTTGGAGTAGTACTAGGATGGGTGACCAGTCGGGAAGTTGTTCCTGGCTTGCGCGTCAGTGTGGACAAAGTGCGCAGTTAAGGCTAGTGGTGGTTTGTGGGGCCAGTCATCATTCCTGAAACTCTACTAGAGCCTTGGACAGTGGGCCCAGGCGTTACAATCTCATTAGTCATGATATGGAGATATCAAACCAAACACATAGGTACTTGTTAGAGAACAAGTGTACCGGACATCCCAGGATTTGAGGCCTTGGATAAGTTGATCTTAAAAGGAATGATTGGACTACCCATATCACCAAGGTGCACCTCCTTTTTTGAGAGCCCATCTCTAAAGAACTCCATAGTTAAGCGTGCTCAGCTTGGAGTAGTACTAGGATGGGTGACCAGTCGGGAAGTTGTTCCTGGCTTGCGCGTCAGTGTGGACAAAGTGCGCAGTTAAGGCTAGTGGTGGTCTATGGGGCCAGTCGTCATTCCTGAAACTCTACTAGAGCCTTGGACAGTGGGCCCAGGTGTTAAAATCTCATTAGTCATGATATGGAGATATCAAACCAAACACATAGGTACTTGTTAGAGAACAAGTGTACCGGACAGACCCACTACGAGTTTGACACATGGAACCATGAGATGGTAGTCACAGTCAGTTCTCACAGTGATGGTGGTGAGTGTGATTCTTTGACCTGAAATCACTACACTCAACATATGTCATTGGGTACACTTTGACATCATCAAACACAGTCCTGAAATATGGGTTGTTATAAAGGTGATGATTGGGTGTCTTTGACACATGGGGCTTTTGAGGGGTGAGTGATAGATATGGGATTTGTCCCTCTTGAGGGAGATTGATATCCATGGCCACTTGATGAGTAGGATTGAGATAGGCGTGCATGCATGTGTGAATCAGTATGTGATATTGATGTCATATATATCTCCTCCAATTTACTATGAGACCAAGAAAGTGAATGAACATTGACAGGATGACTGTTCCATGCTTTGAGTTCATTCAGGATATCAGTGATAAAGGAATTATACATTCACTGTAACACCATTCACAGATTGTAGGATTGAAAGTTATTCTCCAACTTTCTATTTCACTTGGGTAGCACTGATGTGCGACTAGGCACCGCTCTTTGCATGTGAAGTCATAAGTGTTATGGACTTTCACTGCCAATGTGAAATGGACCTGCATGGTCACACACATAGGATTTAACCTGGAAGAGGAGTTTATCCACAAATAATGTTTAAATTGATTACTAAAGGAGTTTATTAGTTCAATTAAACACTCAGATGATTGATAGCTCAAAATCATAGTGTTCAAGGTGTTGGACCGATTGATTAGAGTATCAGATTGATTGAAACTGTAATTGACTGATTTGCACAGTCTGCTGCCCCAACCGATCAGCTCATAGGGATGAATTGATTGGCTCAGGTTGGTGAACCGATCAGCTCAACTGGTGAGACGATCGACTCATGTGTCATGAAACGATCGGCTTAATTGTTGAACCGGTTGATTCATGGGACCAAACGAGATCATTTGGAAAGTCAGAAGACTATTTTGCAAATACAATTTGTTTCACTTGTACAAATTTGATTTGGACAAGGATTAATATTTGATTAATCAGAAACAAATATGAAAGTCAATTTGAGTTGGATCAGGACCACGAACCGATCGACTCAGGCATGAACCGATCGGCTCAGAGAACCAGACGATCGACTTAGGTCCCAAACGATCGGATCTGGGCCCGAAACAACCGTTTCAGGGTGGGAACTGATCGGTTCAGCTGGCACAGTTGGTTGTTTTGTGAAAAATGTTGAACCCTTCTACTCCTATTTAATACCACATTGCCCGGGGTAGAGAACCTTGTCCCATGACCCTCTTATGTATATAGGGGTAGTGGAGGCTTCTCAGGAACAAAAACTCAGAACACCAGTTGCTCTGTAAAGTTGTCGTTCTCTCTAGTTGTGGTAACCGAGAGAGCCCGAGCAAGTGCTACCCAATAAGGGAGGCACAACAAGGGAAAGACAACTACAGAAAAGCAACTGGTTGCAGGAGAGTGTGTTGGTGACTAGTACGCCGACAGGAGGGTGTGACTCCTTCCGATTCCTTGTGGGACAAGGAGATCGGAGTTCCAGGTGGTCCGTGTAGACTAGACTTCAGAGGCGGGAGACTTATGCCGCTCGGAGGACAGCTGTCAATCCCAACAGTCCCGGTAAGACCAGGAGCTGTACAAACACCATCCAAGACTAGAGGTGAAGACAGCACAAGCCGTGAGGTAACGTCATCGAGAAAGCCTCGAGACAAGGTATGTCTTCACAAACCATCCTTCCTATTGTATAGATGTTGACGCGATTCCTTTATTTTGGGTTTGGGAGAAGAATTTTTTTGTTTCCACTGCCTTCGCTATCTTCCCTAAAAGCCAACATTGTATCAGAGCCACATCAATTGCTCTATACTTTAGGATTGTTGATATGATCGATTTTGGTTTGTCACCTTTATTTATTGCATATGATGTGAATAAAATTGGCTTTATGCATGTCCAATCCTAAATCCACAAATCCCAATATACATATATGATATGTAATATGAATGCACTTGATACGCGTCACCCTTAAACGAGTTTTTTGGTGGATGTATAGCGTGGTTATGGCCAATAAACCCTATGTGTGTGCTTGGTTGTATGTGGTTGCTTGCATCTCGGTCTGTGCACTGATTACCTACCTCCTTATTCTTGATGTAACTCAAGATAACTCGAGATTTCTTTCCTACCTTTGATCCCCCCGAATGTAACTCGGGGTTTCCCAATTTAAATGTAAATAGGATAGATCTTTTATATTTCCTGTTATGTCAAAGAACGGAGGACAATCTGACGATGAATGAGACGATTGGTTCAAGGTACGAACCGATCGGTTGTCGATATAGATGATTGGCTCGAGAAGCGAGACGAGCGGGTGGTGACCTGAGGAGATGCACGATGACCAGGCAAACCGATCAGTTGGAGGAGCCAATCGATTGGCTGGTGGCACCTAGACGACCAACCGGGGTGAGCAGGTCATTCATGTGATGAGTTGATCAACTCGGACGGCTATAGCACTTCATCATGGACATGTTGCATGTGATGTAGACCTAGATGACCGTGATTCCTCTTGGCTTGAGGAATCACATTAGGATGGCCATAATCATCGCTTTTATCGTTTCACATGTTTTTTGTGGGATATAGCATGTATATGATACATACTATGTATTGTGGTGATTGGATATGTATATGTACATATAAAACCAAATCCCTCATCTAAATATTAAGTCTTTTACGCCTTTCATTAGAAACACACATGAAAAACTTGATCGACCAAGTGTAGGTTACACTAAAGCATGGTGTGTTGTCTATCTCATGGAAGTGTGAAGGGTAAACATGTAGGTTCTGCCAAAGCAGGGTGCATGTTTACCGTGTCAGCTTTTGGGTTAGACTTAACTGGTGATTCTTAGAGAGTCTAAGCCCAGAGGCATGAAATGTTCATGGCAAGGTGTTGCACATGTTCATTCATCAAGAGTTGCATATGATGCAATTGGAATGATGGCCTACCTAAATAGTCAAGATTGTGGGCGATCAGCCAAAGCTGACTTATGACTTGATAAAATATGGATCTTGACCCACTAGAGGATTGTACGCTGCAATCTTCCAAATTGATGGCGAGGGCTATCAATTTGAACAAAAATATTGGGAGCGATAATTAATTAAAGTCCTAATTATATCATTAATCTTTCAAATCAATCAAATAAGTCAAAATTGAGTTTTGGACTAAATTGCATATATTTCCTTTTGTAGAACAAATGACAACAAACAACAATCACTTTTTGTTGTGATCGGTCCTTGAAAAGGACAAGCTGAATGGGACTAACTTCCATGACTAGTTTAGGATATTGAGAATTGTTCTCACTCAAGAGCGAAAGCTCTATGTCCTGGATACTCCAATTCCAGAGAAACCTGCTCCTACCGCACCAAAGGCAGAAAGGGATGCTTATAAGAAGCATCTAATGATGCCATTGATGCAAAGTGCTTGATGTTGTGCTCCATGAACCACGAGTTGCAGAGACAACATGAGAACATGGGTGTCATTGAGATGATTCATCATCTCAAGAACATGTATGGAGATCAAGCACGATAAGAGAGATATGATGTCTCCAGGGCGCTGTTCAAGTATGTCACGACAGAAGGAGATCCAGTTGGTCCTCACACGCTCAAGATGATTGGGTATGTGGAGAACCTAATGAGACTGGGATTTTCCCTGAGCTAAGAGTTGGATAATGATGTGATACTGCAATCATTCCTAGAATCCTACAGTCAATTTGTGATGAACTACAACATGAACAACTTTGACAAGCCGTTGACAAAGTTGTTGGGCATGTTGAGGACAGCTGAGGCACAGATGAAGAAGGACAAGCCTAAGTCTATGATGATGATCAACAACAAGAAAGGCAAGTCCAAGCGCAAGGGCAAGGGCAAGGGCAAGGCTAAGAAAGGTTTTGATGCTAGCCAGCAACCCAAGTCGTCTTCAACTCTCAAGGCCAAGGGAGGCATGACCAAGAGAGGCAATTACCACCATTGTCAAAAGCCAATACATTGGAAAAGGAATTGTCCTCTCTATCTGGAAGAACTAAAGAAGAAGGAGGCGACAAATGTCTCCACCTGAAGGTGTCATGAAATAAACTTATAACACTTTTTAGGTATATGATACCAAGATATAAAGTGTAAAGCACTCAATACATGGGGCAAGTGTTGCTGCCATAGATATGAGTACTTTAGTTTATTTTCAGCCTTGGAGGCATGTAATAGAGTTATGAACTGCTATTTCATATTTGCCAATGAATAGAAACACATTATTTTTGCATATTGTATGACAATGATAGCAATTAATAATGTTGATGTTTCAATTTCAAAGATATGATCTTTATGGCAATGCCTTGTTTATCTTGTGGTACTTGGTATGCATAAGATAAAATGATACCCAAAAGTTATTGATAACTCAAACAATCCAATTTGCATAAATCATGAGAAATTCATTTCTAGTTTCCATATGATGGATAAGCTAGACTCTTTTGGTTAGAGAACCAGTAAGAGACATGAATCTCTTGGATATGATTAATCAATCTTCACTAATGGTAGTGGGAGAATGATTATCCTATTAGGTATAATACATGTGATGTATTTATATACCTATTGGAGAAAATTCTAATACTTCAAATGGTGTTTATAGAAATACCAATATGAATATCTTGAAGTGTTCAAGAATATCATAGATGAAGAACAAATTTGGTAAAGTGTTAATTCTTGATGAGATCAATGAATGAAATACTTGGACCAAATGTATGAGAACCTTGTGAGTGATTATGATAGTGTATCATAGTAAGCTCGTGATTAAGGCATGGTGATGTCTAATTCAAGAAGGAATCATACTCTAAGGAGTTAGTGGATGATTATCAAATAACATATTTCTTCTTAAATAAAGAATACCCCACACTAATAAAGGACATTAAGAATCACAAGAAGTTGTGAGATCTTATATCCTTGACAGATACACCTCGATTATCTATGTGATGAGTTGATCATATGATGAGTCAACTATCTAGATGAATATGAGGAACCAAATTTTGAGTTATGGTTTATGACCATTACATCCCAAATGACTTCCATGTGAACCATAAGGTATGACCTTGATGGTAGCACCCATTGGGATGAAATCCGTAAGTGCGAATGAGTCTTAAGCATTAAGACACATGGATAACATTTTGAGAAGGATGATGCTTGTTGATTGCAACTTAATGACTAAGAGATTTGGCATACAGATACTAAAACCACATTCCTGTAAGGAATAAAAACAAGGATGTGTACGTGACACAACCTATAAGGTTTATGAATCCATTAATGCAAATAAAGTCTATAAGTTGCAATGGACTAATCAATGTGATTGATTGAGTACAAGCAACTCAGAACTGTGATCTTTACTTTGATAATATAGTCAAAGGGTTTGACTGATATGTCAAAGATAAAGAGAGATCTGTGATTTAGTGGGATCGTATTTACATTCCACATGTTGATGTGAAATGGAAACGTTCTAGAATGGAAATCCAAAGTGGAAATTAGGGAAGATAGAAACATTTACTATGTGATAGGAATATAGATATATAGAGATAGTTCTCGAAAACCTCTTGCCCGGAAAAGAGAGAGCATACATTGGAAATCTATAGTGAAAGGTTCAGTGTGCACAGATTCAGTGGGAGAAAACTTGTCCATGTTACATGGAGTTAGTATCCCAATCCCAAGTGTCCAATTCTTATGAAGAATGGGAACACTAAGAATAGATATGGATCTATCATGTATGTAATCATCCCATTATCTTTCATGTAGGACATGGTAGGAATAAAAGGCATTCATCTTGTATGTAGGACATGACAATATGATATGCTCATCCTCATAACTTGTATGTGGGACATGATGAGTGGATGTCTGTCTAGTTCCAATAAGGTTTACTAGAATACCATAAGAACCTGATAAGTACTTGAGAAGTACTAGTTCTATGGAAATAAGGAAGGGTTCACTGTAAAGAGTTACACTGATGTGAACTTCCGAAAAGAACAGAAAATTAATAAAAAAATATATATGGGATATATAAAATTGAATGTTTGTTGATAAATGGAAACGTTCCAATAAAGTTGTTTTAAAAGGAAATGCTGAGTATCCGTGTGTTAGAGACCAACAGTGGATACTGTATGGATCTAGGAGTTCATAGAGATGAACTTATAGATATTCCGGTCATTGATGACAAGTTAGGAGTGCTTGGTCATGCAATGTGGCTAAAGGTTAGCAAAGGAATATTAGATCACATATTACGGAAACTCCATCTCATACGTGTGACGTACAACGAAGAGATGAGAAGACATGAAGTTAATACTGACTTTGGCAAGGTGTTGCCATAACTCACTATGTTAGCACTAGAGCACAATAACATGTGGGACATGTTTAAAGATCACTATGAATATGATTCAAGGGTGATTGGCTCGCAGTGCAAGTGGGAGTCTGTTGGTATGTATGCCCTAAGAGCCAATCATGGGATGATTGGTGGGATACATTAAGATTGATTTGATAAAGATCAAAGGCAAGCTTCCAATTCTTTCTGGTTCAGACATATGAGATAATGATAGAACAAATTGAATGTCTAGAGAATGACAATACTGAATGACGTATGCCTTCAGGTTCAGGACCTGAACGATGAGATCATACAGATGCTAAGAGTTTGTACATTCTTATTATGTCCCTAGTCGGATATCATTGTGGAAGGTATATAGACAACAATGACACACAAGACTAGATTGTGGTGTTGGTTGATGACAAAATCTCATTAGTCATGATATGGATATATCAAACCAAACACATATGTACTTGTTAGAGAACAAGTGTACCGAATAAACCCACCGCGAGTTTGACACATGGAACCATTAGATGGTAGTCACAATCAGTTCTCACAGTGATGGTGGTGAGTGTAATTCTTTGACTTGAAATCACTACACTCAACACATGTCATTGGGTACACTTTGACATCATCAAACACAGTCCTGAAATATGGGTTGTTATAGAGGTAATGATTGGGTGGTTTTGACACATGGGGCTTTTGAGGGGTGAGTGATAGATATGGGATTTGTCCCTCCTGAGGGAGTTTGATATCCATGGCCACTTGATGAGTAGGATTGAGATAGGCATGCACGAATGTGTGAATCAGTATGTGATATTGTTGTCATACATATCTCCTCCAATCTACTTTGAGATCAAGAAAGTGAATGAACGTTGACAGGATGACTGTTCCATGCCTTTTGTTCATTCGGGATATCAATGACAAAGGAATTATACATTCACTATAACACCATTCACGGATTGTAGGATTGAAAGTTGTTCTCCAACTTTCTATTTCACTTGGGTAGCACTGATGTGCGACTAGGCACCGCTCTTTGCTTGTGAAGTCATAAGTGTTATGGACTTTCACTGCCAATGTGAAATGGACCTGCAGGGTCACACACTAGATTTAACCTGGAAGAGGAGTTTATCCACAAACAATGTTTAGATTGATTACTAAAGGAGTTTAGAAGTTCAATTAAACGCACAGTTGATTGATGGCTCAAAATCATAGTGTTCAAGGTGTTGGATCGATTGATTAGAGTATCGAATTGATTGAAACTACAATTGAATGATTTGCACAGTCTGCTGCCCCAATCGATGACTCATAGGGATGAACCAATCGGCTCCGGTTGGTGAGCCGATCGGCTCAACTGGTGAGATGATCGACTCATGTGTCATGAAACGATCGGCTCAATTGTTGAACCAGTCGATTCATGTGACCAAACGAGATCATTTGGAAAGTCAGAAGACTACTTTGCAAATACAATTTGTTTCACTTGTACAAATTCGATTTGGACAAGGATTAATATTTTATTAATTAGAAACAAATATGAAATTCAATTTGAGTTGGATTAGGACCACGAACCGATCGGCTAAGGCATGAACTGATCAACTCAGAGCACCAGATGATCGACTCAGGTCTCAAACAATCAACTCAGGGCCTAAAATGATCGTTTCAGGGTGTGAACTGATCGGTTCAGCTGGCATAGTTGGTTGTTTTGTGGAAAATCTCGAACCCTTCTACTCCTATTTAATCCTGCATTGCCTGGGGTAGAGAACCCTATCCCATGACCCTCCTATATATATAGGGGTAGTGGAGGCTTCTCAGGAACAACAACTCAGAAAACCAGTTGCTCTGCAAAGTTGTCGTTCTCTCTAGTTGTGGTAACCGAGAGGGCCCGAGTAAGTGCTACCCCATAAGGGAGGCACAACAAGGGAAAGACAAATGCAAGAAAGCAATTGGTTGCAGGAGAGTGTGTTGGTGACTAGTACGCCGATAGGAGGGTGTGACTCCTTCTGATTCCTTGTGGGACAAGGAGATCGGAGTTCTAGGTGGTCCGTGTGGACTACTTCAGAGGCGGGAGACTTCTGCCACTCAGAGGATAGCTGTCAATCCTGACAATCCCAGTGAGACCAGGAGCTGCACAGACACCATCCAAGACCAGAGGTGAAGACCGCGCAAGCCGCGAGGTAACGTCGCCGAGCAAGCCTCAGGACAAGGTATGTCTCCATAAACCATCCTTCCTATTGTATAGACGTTGACACGATTCCTTTATTCTAGGTTTGGGAGAAGAATTTTTTTTGTTTCCGCTGCCTTCTCCGTCTCTCCTAAAACCCAACAACAAGATCCAAGCCTAAGTTAACCCTAGACAGTTAGTTCTAATGCACAAGGAAAGACAAGTTTTTTTTTGGTCAATCAAAACTCGTGTTGCTTTTTTTCATATTTTTTTGTAAAGAGTTATAATGCTTGTTAGTTCCAAGAAGGGAACCAACTAAAAGTAGAAGATCTATACAATATAAGAAATCTAAAATAATAGGACTACTGAGCCTACTTCCAAAGAAAATGATCGTGAGACACTCACAAACACAGTAGGTAACACATCATCAAGTCATCTCAACATAACCAACAACCAAAAGGAGAAAAAATAGACAATTGTAGTCAGAAGGCCAAGCAAAACCAAAGGAGAGTGAGGGGGAAATGCCAACATCCAAGAAGGATGGGCACAACCATCAGACACATCACCAACAGAGGACGAAATCCAATAGCAGAAAAACACCAAAACGAGACAGACCACCCAACAAAGCAATAAATACTCAAGCATGTCAACAGCAACAACGAAGGGCTTGATCAACTATCTCCAATAGATAGCAAATCCAGAAGTACATGCCAATAAAATATATCAATCATCTCAGCCAAACCAGCAAGCAACAACTTAAAGAGCAAACAAAAACCACAACCAAGAAAAGGGTGAGAGGGGAGCTTCGACATCCGAGGAGGATGGCCTCAACCATCACAAGCTTCAACAAAATGGAAGATAACCAACAACAACTCATAGAAGATGAAGAAAAGCCAGGGCACATCAACAACAAATAGATCAAGAAATGTGAGAGGGGAGCGTCGACATCCAAGAGGATGGGGACTCGACCATCACAAGAACCACCACCAGAAAAGGAAAGAGAGGGGAGCCTCGACATCCAACACCAGAATGGATACTCAACCATCACAGGGGAGAGGAACCTACAACGAGAAAGAAGTAGTTGGCAACAACCAGCTCAACCAAACCAGTGAGCATCACCTAAAGATATAAAATAGAAGACCACATAACTAAGAAGGAGGGTGAGAGGGGAGCGTCGACATCCAAGAAGGATGGGCTCAACCATCACAAGAAGCATCAAAGGAAGGATAACTAGCAACATCTATATCCAACTAAATCACCAGCAACATAGGCTGAGTACATCCAACAGATAGAAAAAGCCAAAAGCAAACCACCCCAGATAAGATGAAAGAGATAAATAGGCACATCAGCAGCAAACAACCAAGGAAAGACAAGTTAACCAAGAAAGGAACAAGATATGATAAGGCAAGCAAGAATAGGTCTACACTACACTAATCTAGAAAACATGGCAAAAGAGCAATTAAAGACCTAAATTAGCAAGAGTAAAACAAGAACAAGACAAGATGCTAATTAAGAAAGTAAAGAGCTAACTAGGATAACACTAGCTAAGCCAGAAGGTTATTAAGGTTTTAATGCAATAAAGGGAAATGTGGGTTGTTTGGGGGTTGCACTTATCAATTAGGTTGAGGGTGATGACATGTGAACATTATGCTTTCATTTAGATTACCAAACCAAACAATAGGCGAGAGGCTAATGAATTTCCTTAAATGACTAACTGGTCATGGATAGGATAGGTTGTGTATAGGGGAACTGGTCCCTAATACCTCCTACCTACCCTTACGAGGCTCAATTGGGTTAGGGTCTAGGTGGAATTCAATTAGAGTCTAATCAAACCTAGGCTTCTAGGTTAGATGATCTTAGGTTGATTAGGGGCTAAGAATAGAATGGGAGTGGAACTGAGGTTTTAGGCCCTCCATCACCCACATTCTTGCCTTGAGAAAGCTCCAAACTAATCACACTAAATTAATCTAAACTAGATACTTAGATATCTCACATATTGTAAGGATAATTGATTAGCATGTAGGAAGATGGGTAGCTATCTTGGGATCCATGAATTGGACCTAGAAGCAAATCACAAGCTTCACACATATAACCAATTTACCTAAGCATCTAGGTGATTTCAAGCACAAACTACATAGCAATTCATGGAGATTGAGATAGAAATAGAACTCAATCATTAGCAAACGAAATCATAATGTTTACATATTATTTCCCCCCAATATGGTATCAAAATAACATTTTGATCCCCAAACAACCCACCTAAGCGGCCTATCTACTCATAGAATAAGAAAATACAAGAAGAAAGGAAGAAGAATGAATAGAGGAGTGAAAAGCCACGATGAGCTCATTGAAGATTCCTCCTTCTCCACCTCCTAGAAGCTGCAGCTTGTGGACCACCCTCCAAGGTGAGTGGATGGAATGGATGTGTAACATCCCTGACCTGGGTTATGAATTAACCCTAGGTGTTTTGCCTAAGAAATGTAATTAAATCCTTGTGATTATCTTTTGGCATGTAATTAAGTTCCTAAGGAACATACATTTTCATTTATGTCCTTTTTAAACAATGATTGTAGTATTGTTTGGTAATACAGGGACCTATGTACAAATTACCCAATTAGAGGGGTTAACTTGCAAATAACACAGGTTAAGATGTTCCTCTAATAAAGAGACATCATATTAAGGAATATGATGAGGTATGATGGATTTCCCAAGTTTGGGCACCAAGGTGCAGCTTGTGGAGCAATCTTTGTGCTTAAACCCTAATTTTGGTATAAAGTGCAATTTACCCAAAATGTGGGGTGCAAATTGTGCTATACACTTTCTAGAATATCTTTTATGACTCTTGACATCATTTAGAGAAGAAAGGATGAGAGGGGCACTTCTATTAAATAATTGGATAAGAAGGATGACCTTTGTAGTGAAAACACCTAGTATGAGTAAGAAGACCCTTCATATATATATACCTTAGTGTGCATATTGGTTTTCTTTACCCTTAGATCTTGAGTTTTGATGGGCTTTGATTAAGTTTTGATAGCTTGAACGTGCCTTAGAAATAAGGAGGGATTTGGATGAGAATTACATGCTTTAGAGGTCCTTATGGTGAAAATCAGCCTAAACTATATAAGCACCTTTCTTTCCAAACCAAGCAAACGTTTTCCTTCACTTCCTCACTTCTCATCTTTCTCAACCGACCAAGGCAAAGCTATGGAGCTCAGGGAAACGACCAACCTGTTCTAAGGTAAGAGAACACCACCTTCTAGCTTGGATTCATGGAGGAAATCGTATTACAAGGTTGAATTGCTAGTTTTCTTACTTAGGTTCCTTGTTCTAGCCGACCATCCCCATCTTTTTCTTGAAGAATTGACCTTGGCCGACCTGTGGAGCTCAAGACGCCATTAAAGGCTTGAAGCTTGGAAGATTGGAAGCTCTAGGAACCACGTTTGAGGCGGGTTTTATAACTCTAACTCTTAGCTTTGTTATGCATATCTTTGTTCTTGTTTTCTATGATTAGTTCTTCTTCTACCTCCCTTCTTCCTTGCTCTTTTGCAAGCAAAACGGTGGAGGAACCGACCTGAACAGAGGTTTAGGATGATGGGCGTGGATTCCTAGGTCACTTTATGAAATGACCTTGGACCCTTTTGGTCCAAACGGGTGCAACTCGTTTAAGGTCAAAGGGGTTCAACCCGTTTGATCTCAAACGATCCTGCAAGATCATTTGGATCAAAACGACCCCAAGACCGTTTCATAGGGTTGACCAAGGTACGACCATTTGAGGGTCTATTCATAATGTACTGAATTTCTTTTCTACAAAGAATTATAATCTACTTCCTAACCAATTGAGAGTTGAAGGCACTTCAACACCTTAACCCTAATCGGGTTGAAATTACTGATTTTAATTATAGATCTTGTTGAGTTTTGGGTTGGAGGATCCAAACGGGTTCAAACCCGTTTGGGGTTCACCCAAACGGTCTCACACTCATTTAGTGACACCCCAAGACCCTTTGGAGGTCTAGGGTTAAGGAAAATTGATCCATTGTAGGAACAATTTCAATAGGTTGAAGAATTGATAAAAGTGCTGATTTTAGACCTAATTAGGGTTCAATCCTAATCAAATCAACTTAGATTTTGGTCAAACATTGGGAAAACGGTCTCAAGACCGTTTGGAGGTCATCCAAACGATCTCAAGACCGTTTGGGCCAAGTTTGGTCCCAATTGGAGTTCAATTGATGGGTTCAATTACAATTGTTTCATATTGTTGAGAATTGATGATTAGCCGATTGGAAACCCTAATTGAGTTAGACTTAACCCTAATTGGCTTTCAATTAAGGGTCAAATTGGATTCCAATTGATTGAGGCTCATCCTAATTGACTCAATATGTAAGTGGTTAACATGGCTTTGGCCAATTAAAGGCTTCAACATAGGAAACCCTATTCAAACATAACCTATGTGTCACCTTTTATGTTCATGCAGTTTGGACCCAAGTAAGTTCACACTCGTTTGAGTCCAAACGAGTTCACACTCGTTTAAGTCCAAACAAGTCTACACTCATTTGATCTCAAACAGGTTCACACTCGTTTGATCTCAAACGGGTTCACACACGTTTGATCTCAAACGGGTTCACACTCGTTTGATCTCAAACAGGTTCACACTCGTTTGATCTCAAATGGGTTCACACTCGTTTGATCTCAAACGGGTTCACACTCGTTTGATCTCAAACGGGTTCACACTCATTTGATCTCAAACGGGTTCACACTCGTTTGATCTCAAACGGGTTCACACTCGTTTGATCTCAAGTGGGTTTACACCCGTTTAAGATCAAGGGGGTCCACACTCGTTTAAAGGCCCAAATGGGTTCTAGGTCGTTTGAGGTTAAACGAGTTCAAGGTCATTTAAGAATCAAATGGGTTGAAGGTTGAAGATCAAACCCTAAACCAATTGAAGATTTTCAAGGTTGATTATACTTAATCACTTGAAGGTGTAAATGGTTCAATGATGATCTAATCTAAACCATAATGGTAACCTAAGATATTAAGGGACTAAGTGATTAATGAATTGACCCATGAGGATGATTAATGGGTAATTTACCAAAATGCCCCTGAGAGGTTTAATTGAGTTATACCTTGTTCTAATCAAACCTGAATCACTTGATAGTGCTGATTTGGTTTATGTAGATCAAAGGGGACTTAACCTAACCTAATCTAAGTGGTGTAGTCACCATCTACTAGTGCGAGGAGAGAGAAGGTACCATTTATGGTGGAAACTCAAGTAAAATACCTTCAATATACATGAATGTGCATGATTAGGGTATGATCCACTTATGAGAGATCATGGAAACCCTAATTATGGTAATTGGTGAATCTTGATCTTATCTGAGGGCTTTAATGATGATGTTTCTCATGCATGGTGATGTAATGAGATTAATTCACCATGAGGTGAATAGTAAACCCTAATTCTAGGGCGAGGACATATATTGTGAATAGTAAACCCTAATTCTAGGGTGATGACATATATTGTGAATAGTAAACCCTAATTCTAGGGTGAGGACATATATTGTGAATAGTAAACCCTAATTGATGAAAATTAGGGAATCTAACCCTTGTAAGAATATAAGGGTACAACTCTTGATATGAACTGCTTACTATTATCAATTGAATTAACCATGCAGGTTTCTATACATGATGGTGATCATATCCAGGTAAGGATTATGATTTCATATTCATTGGAAGCATGTTATTAGCTTTATGAGTAATGACATATGCTGATGCCTAGTAAGTGGAATCTTATGAGAATGATAGGCTGTAAGAGCCATGAATATCATCAAGGTCATGCTTGTCAAATGACTTGTGATTGGACGATTGAGAAATGATAATTGATGTGAGTTAGACTTGATACATTTAGTATTCTACTTTCATAGCTGCTATGCTAATAATTAATGTTTTAAAACATGTATGATGCTAAAAGAATGCTGAAATGTACCTAATAACCAAGTTTAATCATATCATGTAGAGCCCTGATCATAGATCCATCATTGTCACAGTTTAAATGATGGTGAAACAGGTTTTCCTAAGGGAACTGATGGATCACATACTTTAGAGTATGTGGGGGAATATGGATGTGTATATCCTTACATCCTAGTGTAGGAGTTGATGTTGATGTATCTTAATCCATCAACCCTTCACTATATGTTTATGCCGGGATGATGTAACACTATTCTTCCAAGGGAATCTTTTATACCGCATCGATGAGAGATAAACATGAAATCTTTCGATGGCGAAGAGAGTGCAGAATGCCACTGTGACTCTAATAGCGAATTACCAGAATACCCTGATAAGCTATATTAGCAGGGACACTAGATGTCCTGCATGTTTATACTCATTCTGACTGAGGTAGTTGAAGGTTATGAGAATCCGGCTCTTTCGATGACCTAGTATGATACCGATGCGACTTACTAGTGATCGGTTGGAGCACGAGCGGTATACCTCATCTCCGCAGGGCATAATGATGTTTGTAAAACATAATCAACCGCGTAGCATAACTGCTTAGGTTGAACTACGAGGAACACTGATTGATATTACATTGTTTGTTTTTAATATCATGTTCAAGCATTAGTATACGTGTTCTTCATATTCCTTAAATAAAGATGAGTATTTGTTATCAAGCCTGCTGTGAGTAACCTAAATTACCTGCTCATGATATCCCTTTGATTGCTTTTAACAAAGTTTCTGGCGGAGAGTTATAACTCTCGCTGGGACAATTATTTAAAATTGTCTCACCCCGTAGATTTCTACCTTTAGGTGGACGTCGAGGTTGAAGAAACTGATCTGCAGGTGGACAGCAACAACAACAACAAATTCAGGAGCAGCAGTGACTTTAGGTGGAAACACTGTGCTGTCTAGTCTTTTAGTCAGAATAGTCTTATGTCGTCTCTGTACACTCAGGTCCTAGGAGTTTGTTGATCTGAGAATTTTGAAATCTTGAGATTTTGTATCATGACGTATATAATCACTCGAGAAGTGATTTATCAGAGATGTAAATAGTTCATCTTACTTTTATAAAAGGATTTTCAGATTTTTAAGATCTCGTTCTCGAAAAGTTTTAATTTCTTGTGATTTTCGTATTCCGCTGTTAATCGAATCGCTTCCGCTATGTTTATCTTGTGTTTTGGAGATCAGAGCCCACAATTAGTGGTATCAGAGCCCTAGGTTCGCTGAGTCTATAGAGACATAGGACTTAGAGTGTCAAGTCTATCCTTAGTACTTCTTTCTTATCTAATAGAGTCTTCTGCTCCTCAGGAGAAGAAGATAATTAAGGATGTATGGACCACAGGAGGAGTACGAGGCCGAAAGTAGTGTTGCTGCGCCTCGAGAAGGTGCAAGGAACCTAGAAATAGAGCAACCTGTACCTGAGCCACCTATGGAGCCACCTCGGTTTGACCCAGCTGACATGGGAAACCCAGCGGTTCAAACTATGTTTGGGCAGTTTATGACTTCCATGACACATATCACCGACAGGATGCCCATGCCTGCACCTAGGGCACCTGTCCAGTCTGAGGGTCAAGGTATCGGTAAAACGTTCGAGCGACTTCGTCGGGTCGGAGCAACTGAATATTTTGGAACAACTGACCCTGCTGATGCTGATCTGTGGTTAACTGAGTTGGAGAAAGCTTTCAGAATCCTTAACATCCCCGAAGGTGAGAAGGTTAGACATGCTGTCTATCTTCTCAAAGGTAGTGCTGGTCACTGGTGGACCATGGAAGAGCAGAAGAGGCCTGGAATAGAGATCTCGTGGGAAGACTTTCGTCGGGAATTTGTCCGCAGATATTTTTCAAAGACCTTCCTGGATGAGAAGATCTCTCAGTTTGAGAGACTGAGACAGGGTATGATGAACATTAACGAGTATGAGGCTAAGTTCATGGAGTTGTTGCGATTCTGTCTGCATATGGCTACCACAGATGAAGAAAGGATTAGGAGGTTTGAGAAGGGTTTGAATGCCGACATGACTACTCCCGTGTCTGCACTAGAAAACCGGGAGAGATTCTCTACCTTTGTTGAGTCAGTCCGAAGGATAGAGAGATCCGTAGTCGAGAAAAGACAAACCCAAAAGAGATATCCACAGTTCCAGGGATCTTCATCTAGAGACTTTAAGAAGCCTAGATTCTCTGCACCTACACCTCCACCACCCAGATCGAGTTTTCAGACTCAGTGGTCCCCAAGTAGAGGTAGAGGACGAGGTTTACCGCCACGAGAGACTCACAGTTCAACATCAATATCGGTCACAGGACCGCCAAGACCACAACAACTGGAGAGAAGTTGCTATAACTGTGGGAAGGTGGGACATCTAATTAAGGACTGTAGGTCTAGGCCTGTCAGTGTGACACAGCCTCTGAGGCAGGATCAACATGGATCACAGAGAAGGCAGTCTCAAGGAGTAGTTAGAAGATGTGGGCAAGCATCTCAGGCTGGATCGTCAGCACCAACTCAACCTCAGGCGACAACGAGGTTCTATACTATGAACCCACCAGAAGCAGTAGTCAATCCACGGGTTGTGGCAGGTAAGATGGAACTTTTATATTCTGATATGTCTAAATCATGTGTGGTATCTGTTTTGATTGACCCGGGTGCTACTCACTCCTTTGTCACTCGAAGAGTGATTTGTAACTGCAATATGACAGTTAGACATAGGGCAGATAGCTTGATGCTTGAAACTCCATTGAGAGGATCTGCTATTTTGCAAGAGGTATGCTCTCCCTGCATCCTCTTCTTTTCTGATCATCGCATTCAAGTGGATCTTATACCACTTGATATGCAAGGATTTGATATAGTCCTGGGGATGGATACCTTGGAAAGGTATAGAGTTGTCTTGGGTTGTGAATCCAAGCAGGCTGTGTTTGCTGATGAGAGCAACACATGGATCTTTCAAGGAGAGAGAAAGATTCTACCCACCTGTCTTGTGTCTGCCATGGTTGCTGATAAGATGATGAGGCAAGGAAGTTATGCATTCTTCACCCATGTGATAGATACCACCATGAAGAGTCCTAACCTTGCTGAAGTTCCTATAGTCAGGGAATTTGAAGATGTATTTCCTGAAGAACTTCCAGGTATGCCACCGCCTCAGGAAATTGATTTTGAAATCAATTTGATCCCAGATACCCAACCTATAGCACAAACACCGTATAGGATGGCACCTGCTGAGATGGCAGAACTCAAGAAATAGCTTCAAGAGTTGCTTGAGAAAGGTTTTATCTGACCGAGTACTTCACCTTGGGGTGCTCCGGTTTTGTTTGCTAAAAAGAAAGATGGATCAATGTGATTATGCATCGATTGTAGACAATTAAATAAAGTAACAATAAAGAATAAGTACCCTTTGCTGAGAATTGATGATCTTTTTGACCAGTTGCGTGGTGCAACCGTCTTCTCGAAGATAGTCTTGAGGTCAGGATATCATCAACTTCGTATTAAGAATAGTGACATATCCAAGTCTGCCTTCAGAACAAGGTATGGTCACTATGAGTTCACAGTTATGTCATTTGGACTAACTAATGCACCAGCTGCATTTATGGAACTTATGAATAGAATCTTCTGACCTTTCCTCGATCAGTGTGTTGTTGTCTTCATAGATGACATTTTGATCTATAGTAGAGATGCACAGCAGCATGAACAACATCTTCGTCAAGCTCTAACTTTGCTAAGAGAACATAAGATATACGCTAAGTTTAGCAAGCGTGAGTTTTGGTTGCCAGAAGTATCTTTTTTTGGACATGTGATATCTGCCTCGGGAATTCGTGTTGAACCTAAAAAGGTAGAATCTGTTCTATAGTGGGAACAACCGAAAACACCGACGGAGATTCGTAGTTTCTTAGGGTTGGATGGCTATTATCGAAGGTTCATTAAAAACTTCAGTTCTATAGCCCTACCCTTGACAAAGTTGACCCGGAAAGATGTTCCTTTTGTCTGGAGTGATAAGTGCCAACAATCTTTTCAGTTGCTGAAGGAGAGGTTGACAAGTGCACCTGTGCTTGTGCTACCTGAGCAAGGCAAAGGATACATAATTTTCTGTGATGCCTCTAAGAATGGACTCGGGTGTGTGTTGATGCAGGATAAACAAGTGATTTCTTTTGCTTCCCGACAAATTAAGAAACACGAAGAGAATTATCCGACACATGATTTAGAGTTAGCTGCTGTGGTTCATGCCTTGAAAATCTGGAGACATTATCTTTACGGAGAAACCTTCCAGATTTTCACAGACCATAAGAACCTTAAGTATATCTTCTCTCAGCATGACCTTAATATGAGGCAACGTCACTGGATGGAGTTAATCAAGGATTATGATTGTATAATAGATTACCATCCAAGAAAGGCCAATGTAGTTGCAGATGCCTTGAGTAGGAAATCAGCAACATCATCCTCTGATAAGGCACAATTAAACTCTTTAGTATGCCCTAGGAGAGATATGCTTATCTCCTTAAGGCAAGATAATGTACAAATGAAGGTGTCATGGATTGCCGGGTTGTTGGCTGAGATGCATATCAAACCCACCCTAAGAGAGCAGATTAAGGAGGCACATCAAGTTGATGTTGCAGTTCAGCAGATAAGATCTGAGTATGGTGATGAGAAGCGAGAAGGTTTTCATGAATCAGATGATCAAGTGGCATGCTATCATGGGAGGATGATAGTACCAGATGTAGATAACCTGAGGAAGTTAGTCCTGGAAGAAGCTCATTCTTCAATATATGCTATGCATCCAGGAAGCACCAAAATGTATCGAAACTTGAAAAATATGTATTGGTGGCCTGGGATGAAGAAGGACGTAGCTGAGTTTGTTCTAAGGTGTCCGGTGTGTCAGCAAGTTAAAGCTGAACACCAGAAGCCTGCAGGAACAATGCAACCTTTACCCATACCACAGTGGAAGTGGGACCATGTAACCATGGATTTTGTTGTTGGTCTACCTAGAAAAAACAAAGGACATGATTCCATTTGGGTAATTGTTGATAGGTTGACTAAGACAGCGCATTTCTTACCTGTCAAAACAACCAATTCTGCTGAAAGGTTATCCCAGTTATATGTTCAAGAGATAGTGCGTTTGCACGGAGTTCCTGTCACCATAGTTTCTGACAGAGGTCCTCAGTTCACAAGTCGTTTTTGGGAACAGCTACATAGAGCACTAGGCACCCAATTAAGGTTTAGTACAGCCTTTCATCCACAGATGGATGGACATTCAGAAAGGACTATACAAACCTTAGAAGATCTGTTGAGAGCATGTGTTCTCCAGTTCACAGGAAGTTGGGATCTGCACCTAAGCTTGATAGAGTTTTCCTATAACAATAGCTATCAACATAGTATTGATATGGCACCTTATGAAGCCTTGTATGGCAGACGTTGTAGATCACCCTTATGCTGGTATGAGACTGGTGAACATCAATTGTTAGGTCCTGATCTTGTGCAGCAGACTACGGAAAAGATTAAAGTAATACAACAACAGATTAAGACTGCACAAGATAGGCAAAAATCTTATGCTGACAAGCGTCGTAGACTGTTGGAGTTCCAGGTTGGAGACAGAGTATATCTCAAGGTCTCACCTTGGAAAGGAGTCCTTCGTTTTGGAAGGAAAGGGAAGTTAGCTCCTAGATTTATAGGTCCTTATCCAATCATTGAACGGGTTGGAAAGGTAGCCTATAGACTAGAGTTACCACCAGAATTACAAAAACTACACCCTGTGTTTCACATTTCTATGTTAAGGAAATGTCATCCCAATACCGAGTCAGTTCTACAACCTATGGAAGTAGAATTGAATGAAGATATAACTTATGAGGAAGGACCGGTGTCAATCCTTGATAACAGAATTAAAAAGCTAAAGAAGAAAGAGATAAGTCTTGTAAAAGTTCTCTGGAATCGCCGTGGTGTTGAATAAGCCACTTGGGAACTAGAGGAAGAAATGAGAAGGAAATATCCTACTCTTTTCTCTTAATACGTTTTATCGATTTCAAGGACGAAATCCTTGTAAGGGGTGGATAATTTGTAACATCCCTGAACTGGGTTATGAATTAACCCTAGGTGTTTTGCCTAAGAAATGTAATTAAATCCTTGTGATTATCTTTTGGCATGTAATTAAGTTCCTAAGGAACATACATTTTCATTTCTGTCCTTTTTAAACAATGATTGTAGTATTGTTTGGTAATACATGGACCTATGTGCAAATTACCCAATTAGAGGGGTTAACTTGCAAATAACATAGGTTAAGATGTTCCTATGATAAAGAGACATCATATGAAGGAATATGATGAGGTATGATGGATTTCCCAAGTTTGGGCACCAAGGTGCAGCTTGTGGAGCAATCCTTGTGCTTAAACCCTAATTTTGGTATAAAGTACAATTTACCCAAAATGTGGGGTGCAACTTGTGCTATACACTTTCTAGAATATCTTTTATGACTCTTGACATCATTTAGAGAAGAAATGATGAGAGGGGCACTTCTATTAAATAATTGGATAAGAAGGATGACCTTTGTAGTGAAAACACCTAGTATGAGTAAGAAGACCCTTCATATATATATACCTTAGTGTGCATATTGGTTTTCTTTACCCTTAGATCTTGAGTTTTGATGGGCTTTGATTAAGTTTTGATAGCTTGAACGTGCCTTAGAAATAAGGAGGGACTTGGATGAGAATTACATGCTTTACAGGTCCTTATGGTGAAAATCAACCTAAACTATATAAGCACATTTCTTTCCAAACCAAGCAAACGTTTTCCTTCACTTCCTCACTTCTCATCTTTCTCAACCGACCAAGGCAAAGCTCTAGAGCTCAGGGAAACGACCAATCTGTTCTAAGGTAAGAGAACACCACCTTCTAGCTTGGATTCATGGAGGAAATCGTATTACAAGGTTGAATTGCTAGTTTTCTTACTTAGGTTCCTTGTTCTAGCCGACCATCCCCATCTTTTTCTTGAAGAATTGACCTTGGCCGATCTATGGATCTCAATACGCCATTAAAGGCTTGAAGCTTGGAAGCTCTAGGAACCACGTTTGAGGTGGGTTTTATAACTCTAACTCTTAGCTTTGTTATGCATATCTTTGTTCTTGTTTTCTATGATTAGTTCTTCTTCTACCTCCCTTCTTCCTTGCTCTTTTGCAAGCGAAACGGTGGAGGAACCGACCTGAACAGAGGTTGAGGATGATGGGCGTGGATTCCTAGGTCACTTTATGAAACAACCTTGGACCCTTTTGGTCCAAACGGGTGCAACTCGTTTAAGGTCAAACGGGTTCAACCCGTTTGATCTCAAACGATCCTGCAAGATCGTTTGGATCAAAATGACCCCAAGACCATTTCATAGGGTTGACCAAGGTACGACCATTTGAGGGTCTATTCATAATGTACTGAATTTCGTTTCTACAAAGAATTATAATCTACTTCCTAACCAATTGAGAGTTGAAGGCACTTCAACACCCTAACCCTAATCGGGTTGAAATTA
The DNA here is from genome assembly GCA_963693085.1 of Alisma plantago-aquatica. Taxonomy (NCBI): domain Eukaryota; kingdom Viridiplantae; phylum Streptophyta; class Magnoliopsida; order Alismatales; family Alismataceae; genus Alisma; species Alisma plantago-aquatica. Next base: position 1,115,218,364 of record OY856409.1, on the reverse strand, counting down.
CTAATTTTAATTATAGATCTTGTTGAGTTTTGGGTTGGAGGATCCAAACGGGTTCAAACGCGTTTGGGGTTCACCCAAACGGTCTCACACTCGTTTAGTGACACCCCAAGACCCTTTGGAGGTCTAGGGTTAAGGAAAATTGATCCATTGTAGGTCCAATTTCAATAGGTTGAAGAATTGATAAAAGTGCTGATTTTAGACCTAATTAGGGTTCAATCCTAATCAAATCAACTTAGATTTTGGTCAAACATTGGGCAAATGGTCTCAAGACCATTTGGAGGTCATCCAAATGATCTCAAGACCGTTTGGGCCCAATTGGAGTTCAATTACAATTGTTTCATATTGTTGAGAATTGATGATTAGCCGATTGGAAACCCTAATTGAGTTAGACTTAACCCTAATTGGCTTTCAATTAAGGGTCAAATTGGAGTCCAATTGATTGAGGCTCATCCTAATTGACTCAATCTGTAACTGGTTAACATGGCTTTGGCCAATTAAAGACTTCAACATAGGAAACCCTATTCAAACATAACCTATGTGTCACCTTTTATGTTCATGCGGTTTGGACCCAAGTAAGTTCACACTCGTTTGAGTCCAAACGAGTTCACACTCGTTTAAGTCCAAACGAGTCTACACTCATTTGATCTCAAACGGGTTCACACTCGTTTGATCTCAAACGGGTTCACACTCGTTTGATCTCAAACGGGTTCACACTCGTTTGATCTCAAACGGGTTCACACTCGTTTGATCTCAAACGGGTTCACACTCGTTTGATCTCAAACGGGTTCACACTCGTTTGATCTCAAACGGGTTCACACTCGTTTGATCTCAAGTGGGTTCACACCCATTTAAGATCAAGGGGGTCCACACTCGTTTAAAGGCCCAAATGGGTTCTAGGTCGTTTGAGGTTAAATGAGTTCAAGGTCATTTAAGAACAAATGGGTTGAAGGTTGAAGATCAAACCCTAAACCAATTGAAGATTTTCAAGGTTGATTATACTTAATCACTTGAAGGTGTAACTGGTTCAATGATGATCTAATCTAAACCATAATGGTAACCTAAGATATTAAGGGACTAAGTGATTAATGAATTGACCCATGAGGACGATTAATGGGTAATTTACCAAAATGCCCCTGAGAGGTTTAATTGAGTTATACCTTGTTCTAATCAAACCCGAATCACTTGATAGTGCTGATTTGGTTTATGTAGATCAAAGGGGACTTAACCTAACCTAATCTAAGTGGTGTAGTCACCATCTACTAGTGAGAGGAGAGAGAAGGTACCATTTATGGTGGAAACTCAAGTAAAATACCTTCAATATACATGAATGTGCATGATTAGGGTATGATCCACTTATGAGAGATCATGGAAACCCTAATTATGGTAATTGGTGAATCTTGATCTTATCTGAGGGCTTTAATGATGATGTTTCTCATGCATGGTGATGTAATGAGATTAATTCACCATGAGGTGAATAGTAAACCCTAATTCTAGGGTGAGGAAATATATTGTGAATAGTAAACCCTAATTCTAGGGTGATGACATATATTGTGAATAGTAAACCCTAATTCTAGGGTGAGGACATATATTGTGAATAGTAAACCCTAATTGATGAAAATCAGGGAATCTAACCCTTGTAAGAATATAAGGGTACAACTCTTGATATGAACTGCTTACTATTATCAATTGAATTAACCATGCAGGTTTCTATACATGATGGTGATCATATCCAGGTAAGGATTATGATTTCATATTCATTGGAAGCATGTTATTAGCTTTATGAGTAATGACATATGTTGATGCCCAGTAAGTGGCATCTTATGAGAATGATAGGCTGTAAGAGCCATGAATATCATCAAGGTCATGCTTGTCAAATGACTTGTGATTGGACGATTGAGAAATGATAATTGATGTGAGTTAGACTTGATACATTTAGTATTCTACTTTCATAGCTGCTATGCTAATAATTAATGTTTTAAAACATGTATGATGCTAAAAGAATACTGAAATGTACCTAATAACCAAGTTTAATCATATCATGTAGAGCCCTGATCATAGATCCATCATTGTCAGAGTTTAAATGATGGTGAAACAAGTTTTCCTAAGGGAACTCCTGGATCACATACTTTAGAGTATGTGGGGGAATATGGATGTGTATATCCTTACATCCTAGTGTAGAAGTTGATTTTGATGTATCTTAATCCATCAACCCTTCACTATATGTTTATGCCGGGATGATGTAACACTATTCTTCCAAGGGAATCTTTTATACCGCATCGATGAGAGATAAACATGAAATCTTTCGATGGCGAAGAGAGTGCAGAATGCCACTGTGACTCTAATAGCGAATTACCAGAATACCCTGGTAAGCTATATTAGCAGGGACACTAGATGTCCTGCATGTTTATCCTCCTTCTGACTGAGGTAGTTGAAGGTCATGAGAATCCGGATCTTTCGATGACCTAGTATGATACCGATGCGACTTACTAGTGATCGGTTGGAGCATGAGCGGTATACCTCATCTCCGCAGGGCATAATGATGTTTGTAAAACATAATCAACCGCGTAGCATAACTGCTTAGGTTGAACTACGAGGAACATTGATTGATATTACATTGTTTGTTTTTAATATCATGTTCAAGCATTAGTATACGTGTTCTTCATATTCCTTAAATAAAGATGAGTATTTGTTATCAAGCCTGCTGTGAGTAACCTAAATTACCTGCTCATGATATCCCTTTGATTGCTTTTAACAAAGTTTCTGGCGGAGAGTTATAACTCTCGCTGGGACAATTATTTAAAATTGTCTCACCCCGTAGATTTCTACCTTTAGGTGGACGTCGAGGTCGAAGAAACCGATCTACAGGTGGATAGCAGCAACAACAGCAAATTCTGGAGCAACAGTGACTTCAGGTGGAAACACTGTGTTGTCTAGTCTTGTAGTCAGAATAGTCTTATGTCGTCTCTGTACACTCATGTCCTAGGAGTTTGTTGATCTGAGAATTTTGAAATCTTGAGATTTTGTATCATGACGTATATAATCACTCGAGAAGTGATTTATCAGAGATGTAAACAGTTCATCTTACTTTTATAAAAGGAGTTTCAGGTTTTTAAGATCTCATTTTCTAAAAGTTTTAATTTCTTGTGATTTTCGTATTCCGATGTTAATCGAATCGCTTCCGCTATGTTTATCTTTTGGTTTGGAGATCAGAGCCCACAGGATGTATGGTGGAAAGTGGTCAAAAACCTTAAAATAGGTGTTTTTGATGTGGAAGATGATAAAATGGAAGTGAAATGGAGTAGGAATGAGTGAGGGGCAAAATGGGGAACTGAGAGTGGTATACTAGTGGCTAACCTTGTGCTATAGATACCACCCAAGTGTATATAGGTGGTGGGGAAGCACTAGGTTAAGTTGGGGTAAAATGGGAAGTGTAGTGGAGAAGTGTTGCTAGGTTTGAATGTAGCACGGCTGTGCTGGGCAACACGACCATGCTGGGGTATGAGTGGAATGGCCATGGTGGATGGAAACTGCCGAGGTGAAAATGTGGAAGAAGTTATAGGGATTTTGGGAATTTTGAACTGATGGTGGCACATCCATGGTGAAGGGGTAACACGACCTTGGTGGCCATTACGTCCTTGGTAGCTTGGAAAAGCTCTGCCCATTCTTGGTGGAATACCCATGCTGACTTGGGTGCAACATGACCGTGCAACATGGCATGACCGTTCTGGGGCATGATGGCACATCCGTTTTGTGCTGCACAAACATGCTAATCTCTACAGTTCTTCAAGCTTTTACTCTGTTGATTTTCTTGGGCTAGCACGACATGTTTGCTTTGCCACGACTGTGTTAGCTTCTTCATAACCACTTAGCTCTTATAATTGGTGCATCCTTGGAAATCTTTATTTCAATTGATATTTGGCCACTAGGGGTAGGTTGAGTGAGCCTTGGACTTCACTTCGGGCTCTCTAAGGGTAGAGAAACCCTAGGATCATTCTTTATCTCTCTCTTCCATCCAAATGTGGTCAAAGTACTTGAAAAGCATGAAAATAATGTCCATAAGTGCATTTTACACAAATATATATATTAGGGGAAATAACATGTTATCTAGTAGGTATAGATGTGATTAAAGTACAATAAGACACAAAATGAAGCTCTAAAATAGGGCTGCATCACCACCCAAACTTAAAACATACTTGTTCTCAAGTATGATCCAACTCAATCTCTCTACAATTTTTCCACAATCAAGAAATGACAAATGCAATGCAATAGATGAATTTTGATTAAATTAGATCAATGATGTCTAGGTACATGGGTTCTACCTCTCTCCTCTCTACTTTCACAATCCAATCATGAAAAGAGCACTGAGTTTACAAACTTTAAATATAGACCATAGAACACACAAGCAATCCATATGTCTTTCATGTAGTTCCGGGTAGACCAACTCATGGTGGTGTTAATCAATGATGACTAGGAGTGTTGTTTAACTTTCATGCATTCAATCTTATGCTTCAAACAACACAAAATGACCCACGTGGCTGTGGAAAAAGGGTGCAATGAAATAGGTTTGGTTTTTCCTAGACCAATGGGTATGAAAATATAAGAAAGTATTGCGGTAAGAGATTGGAGTGCTATAACACTCATCTTTCCTTTATTTAGATGCTCTTAAACATTAGCATCTTTTATTTTCTTTTGCTTTTTATTTTCTTTTTCTTTTCTTTGCCCTTGCTGTAGGTAGGACATATAATGGTGAGAGTGAAGTGGTGAGATATAGATATAGCCACCCCAAACTTTTGGAGGTGGTCAAGGATGAATATGTGCACTTTGGCATTTTTTCATGAGGTAGAGGGGTAAGAAGATGATGATGAATGAAAAGTCGGGTCAAAGAGGGGTCACTAGTGTGGTTCTCAAGATAAGATCTCTTGCATGAAAATTATTCCAACACTTCATCAATAATATCACACCACATGAATGAACAACATGAAATTCATACTTCTATCATGTGATTCCGTAGGCCCTAATCATTCATAGATTTCTCAAATCACAATTCAACCAAAACATTCACAAACATAAGAGAGGAGATGCACATGTAAAAAGTCAAGCATTGATACCATTGAGCCATAAACCATGATAATTTAGTTGCATTTGTCAAAGGTCATCATTTTCAATTTGAAAAGTAGAGATTGGGTCAAAATATGCTTTTTGGGAAGAACATTCTAAATTTGGGCAAAATTGACCAAAATGGTGCCAAATTGCCTTCAATGACATCAAACCCTTCATTTTGGAACATAAAGTAGGAAATAAGCAAATCCTAGCTAAAACATGCAAAAATTGCAAAAATGACGTGTATTTTACTACGCGCTAAAAACGCAAGTGTACGCGTCGAGTAATATAGGCCTTGTGAGGCCCGAGTCGAACTCAGGGATACGTGAATTATTGGAGACTTCTACTAACTAATCGCAATCAGCTAGACCGATTAACAAAGTAGGGTTTTTTTGTTCAAATTAAAAGAAAATAAAAATCAAACAAAGAAAACAATCGATTAAAGGTTAATTTAATCAATCAAAAGGGATATCTTTAGGATGGCGGTTTCACCGCGGGTCAACATTGTATTAGATTTCATATAATTCCTCACACTTCTCTCTCTATCCGGGTAGTGGCCTGAAATGAGAATTACCCACTGTCGTGGTGTAATCCACTACTTAGATTTAGGTTGATTCCATCGTCATAGTAATCATTCCCCTAAACTAAGCGCATTAAGATCGGTCCCTCAGTTCCCACCATTAATTTTACAACTCCTTTGTCAAGGGTTTTATTAATTAATGTAGAATTCGTCTCTTTTCAACCGTTAATCCTTCTGTCGAAGTGATTAAGGGCATTAATTTATTATTATGGTGATCAAACATAACAATAGCAATAGAGAAAACGAATTTATACCACGGATATGAGAGAAAAATATGAATTATCAATATAAAATCATCATACAATGTATCCCCGGGCTACTCCCGGTCCTAAAGATTGAGGGTTTTAGCCTCTCATGTTCATCTTACATGAATACATGGTAGAAGTTGGGGAATTCATAAGAAAAACGTGAAATAAATGGGAAAACCCCTGAACGGAGAAGAACCGGTGGATCCTTGGCGTAGAACACAAGCTTTCCCCGCCTGTCGGTGGTGGAAATTGTCTTCGGCAGCGTCCGAATCACCCGGAATGAGCTTCTCGGCCTCCGTTCTCCTTTCTCTCCTCCTCGGCACTCGTGCAAAACCAAAAACGAGATAATCCTCCTTCTGGGCGGCCGTCATTAGGTATAAGTCCCTAATTAGGTCGTCAAATAATGACAACCGTCCGATTGATATCAAAACAGATCCAACACATATCTGCCGGCGTCGATACCATCGACGCGGGTCGATGGTATCGACCCAGCAGATTAGCGGCAGCTTTCCTTTCCTTCATTCTGAGCGCCTGTGGTGATCTCGATACCATCGACTTGTGTGTCGATGGTATCGACTCCTTTAGCGTCGGTTGTTGTCGTTTAGCGACGCTGTAGCTCTCCTTGATTCGATGGCATCGACTTGCGTCGATGGTATCGACTTCATCCTCGCCAGCAGCCTGGAGACATCTCGATGCCATCGACATGGGTGTCGATGGTATCGACTCTGTATTGCTCTTCTCGGCTGACAACCTGTGGCTTGGTCGATGGTATCGACATCCGTCGATGGTATCGACGGAAGCAGATACTTGTTCTTCCTGAAATTGCACAACAAGACCAAGTAAATCCACACGATTTATGATAAGATGATCAATAATGCTTAAAATAGTGAAACAAAGGGGATTTGATATAAAATGATGGCAAAGACCAAATTAAGTGAATTATGCGATATTATCCATGAAAATGAGTAATTAAGGCACAAAACACATATGAAATCGGTCTATAAATGCGACTCAAAATCATCACATCAAACTCCCCTAAGCTTAAACATTGCTCGCCCTCGAGCAACTAATCCTTAGAATAGAATTGCGAATGTCAACTAACAATCAAAATACCAACCCACATCACAAATGACTCCCACTGGACGTTCTCAAACCGGCCTACCCTAATCACAGAACAGTAATTACCCTATAGGCGACAATAACCATCAATAAAAGAAATTATCCTTCAAACCGATGAACACTATCACATAGGGCAGCTAACATAATAAAGTTCGCCGATTCAGCCATGGTGCATCTTGTGATCGCCTAAACTACGTTGCTCACCCTAACTACCATCTACATGGAAGCAGTCCTCCTTATAATCATGAGTGAGGAGAAAATCACAGTGGCCTACCAATTCGAGCAACGGGTGGATGGAATGGGTGGTTCATGGGAGAATATGGAAGTATTACACAGTTTCAGTATGCATATAACAAAATGCCCTAAATGATGCAAATGCACATTAAGAATGCCCTACTGCCTAAAAGTGGGTGGAATGATGCATGCACTAACCTTCTACCTCAAAATGAGATAGAAATCTACTCAAGCCACATCATGTACTCAATTCCCCTGTTATACAAGTGATATCATTCCTTTCTCCCTCTTATTCCATTTCCTTCTAAATTCTCTTTTTTTTTCAAATATTTTTTTCAGATTTTTTTTCTTTTCCTCTTAGCCCACATATCCATAATTGCTTAGAGATACATGTGTTAGGCTATTGTCTTCATGATTGGAAATCTTTGTACTAATGCGAGGGTATGGAACAATTTAGATCACTTTTCAGGTCAACTGAGATACATGGTGTACTTATGCATGAAAATCATGAAAGTATGAGTGCAACTACATGACATGCACCTAAAGGTAATGTGCATGTATCATCGTATAATTTTTTGTTTTATGCAAAATTATTAAAATAGGAATGCAAACCCTATCTACATGCTATGCACTCAAAAGAAATTGAAACTGCACTTTACTTCCAATTCTTGGGTGGATTATAGAAAATGGGGTGGAATGATCACAAGATTAAGTGACTGAACCTTAGAAGAAAATTATGTGTCCCTCCTTACTGACATGTGTAGTAGTTTAAAGGGTTCTTTCTCTTACATCTGATTAAGGTCTCATTACCATTTGATTAGGTTAGGCTCAAACAACCGTTACTATCCACTTTTCATGAGTCAATGGGGGTGTGAGTATGACATATTGCTTCAAAGTTGACATAATCAATCATTTTCATAGAACAAGTTCCCCAAGGACAACCAAGTAAAGCTATCCAAATGACACTAAAAATTTTAAATTCCCTTAATTTCCCCATGAAAACAGCAAGATGACAATTTTTAAGACATCCACGATTACACTAGATAGATGTGGATCCTAAATAAAAACTTAAAATTGCAAAAACAAATAACAAATAGAAACTAAAAACAACTAAAGAAAAGATAAAAGATAGAGCTGTTCCAGCCACCCCCCTAAGCTTGAATCCGACTATGGCCTCATAGTCAAAGACTAACTTAAGGGCGGAACAGTGATACCCTGATCAATCTTGCGGAGGCGGTGGTGGGTATTGTGGTGCCATCAGATCCCAAGACGGGTACTCCCCCTGGAAGCTTGGATCATATTGGGTCCTCGGCGGAGGCTGTGGATAGCCTCCAAAGTAGTCTTGACTCCAGTAATGGTCAAAGAAGGGCTCCTGTTGCGTCTCTATCCGCTGCAACCGGGTGTGCATTTGCTCTTGGTTGGCGAGGATGAGGCGCTCATTCTCGAACATAGCCCGTTGGTTGTCAAGTACCCGGCTCGTAGTGTCATGAATACCGGTATACATACCCATGTACTGCAGCTGAGTCTGCTGTATGTCCTGCAGCATGGTGTACATCCCTTGCATGGAGTAGGGATCCGCAGCTGGCTGCTCTTGCTGTGGTGATGGCGGCGGGGGCTGAGATGATGAAGATGCACCCGGGTGCATCCTAGGACGCTTCCGTGGTGCCACGCGTGCTCGAAGAGGTGTGAAAGCCTCCTCGTCTTCCTCGGCCTCGCCTTCTTGGTCTTCACCTCCGCCTTCTTCTTCGGAGGACTCGATGGCTATGATGGGCCATCGGAAATGCTGCTTGCCCTCGATGTGGAAGACGTCGTCCGGCAGGGATGCCTCCTGGTAAGCTTGGTTGACGTGGCAATGAGCGTACGCCAACCCGTCCCGGATAAGAATGAGGTTTGAACGGTGCAAGTGTTGCACGTTCACCTTACTCCGCGTAGAAATCGGAGTCATGGACTGAAAGTTCAGCCCCAAGTAAAGCGCCAACTTGGTGACAAGACCACCAAAATGGATTGGAGCCTTCCTTATGCTCCTCTTCACCGCCATGACGCGCTGTAACCAGAATGCTCCCCAGTTGCACTCTTGACGTTTCAGGAGTGCATAGAGAAAGAACAGGTCACTCTCCTGAAACTTGCTCAAAGAAAGTTCGCTCCGAGTGAAGAAAGTCAAGCTCAACATCCTGTGTAGGACCCGGACGAACGGGTGCTCAAAATCCGCTACCGCGGCATTATGGTAGCTCACGGTCTTCCCTGCCGGCACTGTAACTAGCTCGGCGAAGATTTTGTCATAGTCGGTGCGGGCGTCGGGGCGTCGGTGATCGTGGCGGCTGTGGTTCCAGTTGAAGATGTCGTTGAACTGCTTCAACGTGATGTTGTAATTGTTGTTGAAGAGTCGGAAGGACACCCTTCCCTGGATCCACGTCTGGTCCGATGGTACCACGTCATTTGGTACGACGCAGATATCAAGAGACGCCATGAACTCGGCCACCAGTTCCTTGTATGTGGGCCATTCTCCGAAAAACGACTGCCCATCCGCATGACAGTCCATCTCATACAAGCGATTGGTGTGCCGCGCTTGCCCGGCCAACACATAGGCCAAGTTGGCCTCGAATCCCAGCTCCCTGATCATTCCCCGGTCCACATACCGGGTGGCCTTGAACTTCCGCTTCATAATATCCTCGTAGACCTTCCTCACATCCATGTTGGCATGAATGAGGCATGGACGAGAGATGGAAGCGGTTGGAGGAGGAACAAACTCCTCGATCTCCATGGGGTGCGCGCTTGATGAAGATGCTCCACCCGTATGCACCATGATTGCGAGAAGAATGAGATTGGGAGAAAAGAGCTCGGTGAAGATGGAGAGAAATTCTCCGCTCGGTGAAGATCTTCGCTCGATGACGCTTCTCCGCAGGTGTAGAGGGCTCGGGGGAGTGCTCGGCGCAATGGGAGATACTTGCTCTGAGGGTGTGATGTCAGATGACGTTGCAAGTCCCCTTAAATAGACTTGATCGGCGCCCCTATTGACCCGTCGATACCATCGACGCGGGTCGATGGTATCGACACGTCTCGCGGGTAGCCGCATCTGTCGCTGGTATCGACGGCTGACGTTTGCTGGATCGAGAAACCCGGATCGCTGACGGGTCGATACCATCGACAGAAGTCGATGGTATCGACGCAGCACCCGGATCGCTGACGTGGCTGTTGCGATCGTCGTCGATGTCTTCATGCGGATCGGTGACATGTCCGTCGATGCCATCGACGGGTGTCGATGGTATCGACTTGCTTTTATTGCGACTCCTCCGTTTATTGCATTCAACCTGTGATGATGTCGATACCATCGACGAGGCCGTCGATGGTATCGAGTTGACTGAGCAAAATTCGTCTGAATATCTCCAGAGATCTCGATGGTATCGACTGGGATATCGATACCATCGACACTTTTATTGCGACCTGCCTGTGACCATGTCGATGCCATCGATGGGTCCGTCGATGGTATCGACGCAGTGCGATTTCTGCTGGTGTCAACCTGAACCCATGTCGATACCATCGACTGATGTGTCGATGGTATCGACCCTGCCTGTTCCTACACATTTAACAAACGGATCAAGGTATCATTTTTAAACTAAAAAGTAAACAAAATAAAAGCAAAGTACACCTAACATTAAACTATCCTAATGTACCAATGGTTGGGTTGCCTCCCAACAAGCGCCCTTCTTTAGCGTCTTAGGCTATACGTATGATAGTCATCATCTTTTCACCTTGGGGACTGGGCTTAGAGGATCATGCGGTAATTTGAATTCAACACGATCTCCTCCAATGCCCAAAGATAGAGTACCTCTCCCTAAAGCAGTCACGACATCTGCCGTTGCTTGAAACGGTCTTCCTAGGAGAATTTCACAGCTCTGGAGTGGTGGCATATCCATGACAACAAAATCCACCGGAAATATGAATCTGTCCACTTTGACTAGAACATCTTCACATACTCCATAGGGTCTCACAGTAGACCCATCCACCAATTCAATTGTTGCAGCCAACTTCTTTATCTCTTTTAACCCCAGCTTTTGAAATGTAGCCAAAGGCATGAGATTTATACTAGCGCCAGAATCACATTGCGCTTTAGAAACATGTTGACCACCTACTGAACACGGTATGTAAAAACCTCCTGGGCCCTTTCTCTTCTTTGGTGAACTCCCATGAATCATCGAGCTCACCGTCTCATTCATCCAATAAATTTCATCTTCTTTTATCCGCCTCTTCTTATTGATGATCTCCTTAATGAACCTCCCATAAGCGGGCACTTTCTCAATCATCTCCACCAATGGAATATTGATGTGGAGTTTTCGGAATATCTCCAAGAATTTCTTAAAGTGACGATGCTCCTTCTTTGACTTAGAATTGACCGGATCTGAAACATCAGCTGCATCAACACGCCTGTGAGGTGGCACATAAGAGCTTTTCAGGGGTACCTCCCCTAAGCTTGCTTCAATTATTCCCTCGGACGTGGGCTTTGGCGAGACATCATCAATAGTAGCAGCTTGTTGTGGTTCCTCTCTCGCCTCAGATGTCTCCACATGTGCACAAACAACCTGCACCTGCTCCTCTTGCCTAGATGGAGATACCATACTCACAACTCTCTCTGATTTTCTGAAGAAATGGTTTCCTCCCGGCAATCTATAGTAAGTGCGTGGATACGGTATCGCCGGTGTTGCATTCACATTGAACGTCATTTTTCTTTCTTCTACAGCTTCTTGCACCTGAGATTCCTCATTTCTTACCACCGACATGTACTTAACCTGATGATGTGCTTGAGCCACGTTCGCATTCTCAGCTGGTTTCTGTTGATTGGCGTGCTTGATGGCCGCCACTTCATTTGAAATCTGTGCCACGGTGGTCTCTAATGCCCGCATCTGTGCTCCATGGCTTTGCAGCGTCTGCCCAAATTTGGTTAGAATGTCACCTTGAGATTGTAATTGTTTACCAAACATGGCCATCATCTCTTGGTTTTGCTGAACGATTTGACTTAGCAATTCAGTGTTCTTTTCCTCGGTTCTTTGTTGTGGCTTGGCATCCGGATCCTGCAGAAAATTATTCGGATCCTTCCATGAAAACTTTTTATCCTTTCTCCATGCATAGTCATTGTTTCTATAGCCCTGTTGTTGCATGAACTTCACTTGGGCTTCCTCATCCTCATATGCATCTTCCTTAGTTAGCAGCTTCTTGGCTAGAAGATCTAGCTTGTCGTTCAGCTCCCTAACTGTTCTGGATTCGCCGGCAGCCTTGACATGTTCTACTGCACCTCTGTCGCCCCATGACTGTTTCCTAGCCATGTTCTTCAATATCTCCCAGCATCTTGTATCAGTGTTGTTCAAGAAAAATCCTGAACCGGCCGAGTCCAAATTGCTTCTATCATGCTCGGAGAGAGCAAAGTAGAAGATCTTCACTTGGGTTTCCTTGTCCAGTCCATGGTGTGGACATCTCCTCAACATGACTTGAAATCGCTCCCAAGTCTCAGAATAAGTTTCACCCGCCTATTGGGTGAAATTGTGGATCTTCCAGATCATATCATTGGTCTTCTCAGGAGGGAAGAACCTCTCAAAGAAAACCTCCACCATGTGATCCCATGATTCAACAAACTCGTCGTCGAGGTTATGAAGCCACTCTCTTGCCACTCCAGCCAAGGAACTCGGGAATAACTTGAGATAGAGCACATCCTGCGGAAATCGATCTATCTTCACCATATCGCAGTTCTCCACGAACTGGCTGATGTGGGCCACTGGATCTTCATTTTTTAATCCGTGAAATGCATTAGATTTTACCAAGTTGATCAGCGCCGGATCGATCTTGTATGTTGGTATGTCGATCCCCTTTTTCTTTATAGGCCCCTTTGATGCCGAGGAAGAAGACGCCTTGATCTTCTCCCATATCGTCTGTGCTTCAGCCATTACTTCTTCTTGTTCTTGCTCAGATTCAGAATTTATATCACTGTGGTGTTCCTCCTCGTAGTAGTCCTCGTCCTCTGGTCCAGCAGATGGAACCTCAGGTGTGCGATTCACGTAGTCTCGACTACGTGTGTGCACCATGCAAAGTACCTGAAATATGGAAATAGGGGTTCAGTACAATGCTTTGAACGAGTCAACACAATTATAGAGAAATAAAGGAAATTTTTTTTTTTTGAAATTGTTTTAAAATAAATAAAAAAATGTGGCCTAGAATGGCCGCTCTTAGCACTCAAAGTGCCAATAATTCGCCGTATCCCCGACAACGGCGCCAAAAACTTGACGTGTATTTTACTACGCGCTAAAAATGCAAGTGTACGCGTCGAGTAATATAGGCCTTGTGAGGCCCGAGTCAAACTCAGGGATACGTGAATTATTGGAGACTTCTACTAACTAATCGCAATCAGCTAGACCGATTAACAAAGTAGGGTTTTGTTTTTCAAATTAAAAGAAAATAAAAATCAAACAAAGAAAACAATCGATTAAAGGTTAATTTAATAAATTAAAAGGGATATCTTTAGGATGGCAGTTTCACCGCGGGTCAACATTGTATTAGATTTCATATAATTCCTCACACTTCTCTCTCTATCCGGGTAGTGGCCTGAAATGAGAATTACCCACTGTCGTGGTGTAATCCACTACTTAGATTTAGGTTGATTCCATCTTCATAGTAATCATTCCCCTAAACTAAGCGCATTAAGATCGGTCCCTCAGTTCCCACCATTAATTTTACAACTCCTTTGTCAAGGGTTTTATTAATTAATGTAGAATTCGTCTCTTTTCAACCGTTAATCCTTCTGTCGAAGTGATTAAGGGCATTAATTTATTATTATGGTGATCAAACATAACAATAGCAATAGAGAAAACGAATTTATACCACGGATATGAGAGAAAAATATGAATTATCAATATAAAATCATCATACAATGTATCCCCGGGCTACTCCCGGTCCTAAAGATTGAGGGTTTTAGCCTCTCATGTTCATCTTACACGAATACATGGTAGAAGTTGGGGAATTCATAAGAAAAACGTGAAATAAATGGGAAAACCCCTGAACGGAGAAGAACCGGTGGATCCTTGGCGTAGAACACAAGCTTTCCCCGCCTGTCGGTGGTGGAAATTGTCTTCGGCAGCGTCCGAATCACCCGGAATGAGCTTCTCGGCCTCCGTTCTCCTTTCTCTCCTCCTCGGCACTCGTGCAAAACCAAAAACGAGATAATCCTCCTTCTGGGCGGCCGTCATTAGGTATAAGTCCCTAATTAGGTCGTCAAATAATGACAGCCGTCCGATTGATATCAAAACAGATCCAACACATATCTGCCGGCGTCGATACCATCGACGCGGGTCGATGGTATCGACCCAGCAGATTAGCGGCAGCTTTCCTTTCCTTCATTCTGAGCGCCTGTGGTGATCTCGATACCATCGACTTGTGTGTCGATGGTATCAACTCCTTTAGCGTCGGTTGTTGTCGTTTAGCGACGCTGTAGCTCTCCTTGAGTCGATGGCATCGACTTGCGTCGATGGTATCGACTTCATCCTCGCCAGCAGCCTGGAGACATCTCGATGCCATCGACATGGGTGTCGATGGTATCGACTCTGTATTGCTCTTCTCGGCTGACAACCTGTGGCTTGGTCGATGGTATCGACATCCGTCGATGGTATCGACGGAAGCAGATACTTGTTCTTCCTGAAATTGCACAACAAGACCAAGTAAATCCACACGATTTATGATAAGATGATCAATAATGCTTAAAATAGTGAAACAAAGGGGATTTGATATAAAATGATGGCAAAGACCAAATTAAGTGAATTATGCGATATTATCCATGAAAATGAGTAATTAAGGCACAAAACACATATGAAATCGGTCTATAAATGCGACTCAAAATCATCGCATCAAAAAATCTACATGATATGCAATGTACGGGAAAAAGAACACTTTTTTTTAAATTATGCAAAAATTTCAAGAAACTACATGGCATGCAAGTACGCAAAGCAGGTGAAATCTAACCTAAATAGCAGGAGAAACAAAACAAAAGTAAATGGTAGGTGAAATGCAGAATGAATGAAATGAGGGGCGTATCGCCCTACCACCCAAAACTTTTAAATCATGTTGTCCTCAGCATGACACTAAAGCATAGGAGTGATAGAGTAGATGATCATGGATCCTACAGTGACTGTGATGGTACTCCTCCCTATGGTGGAGGGTATTGATAGTAGTTTCCCCAGTAGCATGCTTGTGGGGGTGGGTAGGCATCTTGATAAGCTAATAGTGCACCCCAACAATCTTCCCCCCATTGGGGGTTCCTTTAGGCTTAGGCATGTTGGAACCGATACATGTGGTTGATCTAATGGTGTATCTACTGATGATCCAACCATAGTGCATCATGTGTATGGGCCTGGGCTGCTGTGTCAGCTCTACCTCTCTTCTTCTCACCCTATGTGCCTCTCTCTCCTCCACTGTCCGCCTCCATTCAACTGCTTCCTATGACTCTCCTAATTCCTCAGGAAATATCACTGGTTGCTAGAATGTGTCCTGAGGTTGCTCCTCCTCCCATTTCCTAACTGTATCCAACAACTATGGGGTGGGGCCATACTCCTCTAAGAGAGGTGTAGTATGGTACAGGAGCTCTAGTGAGATGTCTGCATACATGGGGTTGACATTATAATTCGATATTCTGATCAACAACTGCTATCAAAGAAGAATGGATGAGATATTGTAAGTCTACCAACTACCCCCTTCTTTATTGTATTAAAAAACATCATGACCTAAGGCAATGGCAATGGACGTCACAATCCTCCCCCCATAATGAAAGCATTCTTACTCTTGGAGTGGACCGTCCTCAAATGATCAATCAATAATGCACCCAGGTTCACATGCTTACCCTTCTTCATCCAACCCAAGACACATGAATCCTACTTTGTGTTGCTCCTTGATTTTCATACCTGTCGATAATTGTGTTTTCTAGGACTTTCTAAACATAGCGTATGAAGGGGTTACAGAGCAAAATTATCTTCGACTTCCCCACTACGAAATCATTGTGGCCGGTAATGCCTTCTACATGATAATAAAGCTGGCATTGGGGTTTTTGTCTATCTTCCCATTATCTAAGAGAGCTGCCATTTCTTCACTTGGAGCAAAAAAACTGTTCAACATGGAGGAGGTGATGATCCAATGTCTATCTTTGATCACGATTCTAATGTCGTCTTATGCATCCGCATATACCTTCTCCAAAGTGGCAAAGAACCACTACATGAGCTCGATGTAGGTCTCCTAAATAGTAGTCAAGACCTCAAATAATCCCTTTGCGTCCATCACACCCTGATAATACTCAAAGAAACCTAGGGCCTCCAGTGTTGCTTGGCACGCGTAGAGGGTGGCTATTGTTGGTATGTATGCCCAGAGAGACAATCATATGGTGATTTTAATGGAATAATTTGCAAAATTATGTGATTAATAATAAAGGTAAGCTTCCAATTTATTCTATTTTATTCAATTATGCAATAATGATATAAAATAATAAATGTCTATAGAATGATATTACTTGATGGCGTAGGTCTTCAAGTATGTGACTTGAACAATGAGATCATACAAACATTAAGAGTATATACATTCTCATTATGTACCTAGTCGAATGTTCTTGTGGAAGGCGGATAGATAGAAATAACACATAAGAATAGAGTGTGTGTTGGTTTATTACAGAATCTCATTAGTCATGATATGGTATATAAAGCCAAGTACATAGATAAAAGTTAGAGAACAGTGTATCGGGAAGACCCACCATGAGACTGACACATGGAAGCCACTACAATGGTAGTCACAGTCAACTCTTATAGTGTTGGTGGTGATTGTGGTTCTTAAACCTAAAGTCACTACACTCATCACATGTCATTTGTTATGCTTTGACATCATCAAATGTAATCCTGATAAGGGTTTCCATAAAGGTGATTATTGGGTGACTGTGACATATGGGAATTGACTTTGAGTGATGTATGTAACATCCCTAACTTGGGTTATGCCATAACCCTAGAACTTTTGCTTAATTAAGTTATTTATAAACATTTTTAATCTTTTTAAAAGTAATTAAGACTCAAGGAGAGTTTAATTTTCAAGTTTGAGTTTATTTGCAAACTATTTGTGCATTATATGATAGTTTGGGTGCAAATTGTAATTTACCCAAAATGTAGGGTTGATATGCAAATTACCACCTCTAAAGTGTCCCTACTATCTCTTAGAATCATCTAGAGGAGAGATAAAGAAAGAGGCACCATGTTTGAATCATATTTGAGTGATGGTATTCTTGGTGATGAAAAGACTAAGAAGAGTTGTATAGTTGAAACCCTAAAATGAGTTGTATTGAGTTGTAGAGCTTATATGGGAGTGCCAACCGGCCAAGAAGCCATAGAGGAGGTTCCATATCGGTTTTTCAACTCTTGGAAAAGGCCTTGACGAGTTAAGCACCTCAAGAAGGTGATGAATATCGGTTTACAACTTTCCTTGGAAAAGTTGTTTCAGTTTGTGAATAAAGTGATGTTGGGTTGAAATATCTTGTTCAACAAGATAACTAATGGCCGGAATATTATCCCTATATTATATCCCCAAGATTTTTTCATGTCAAAATAAATATGTGTGCATGTATGGATATGTGTAAACCCATGCATGGACATGTGTCACCTAGTAGTATAAGGTGATGACACCTCTTATACACTCTCTCTCATGAGCCTCAATTATATATACCACTCCTTTCATCTAGTAGTGAAACTTTTCGAATCCTACAACTCTCTTTCTCTTAGATATCATGCATAGTAGTTGAGGAGCAAGGAGGATCTCAAGACTTAAGCTTAAGGTGAAGCCATGGTCATCATCAACCTTGGTTGAAGCATGAATCTCAGGTTGTGATTCTTCCTTTCTTTTCTTCTTCACCAAGTTCTTATCTATGGTGATTCTTTACATATAGAGGAGTTGTGAACAAGTCTTGGATCTTTTATAAGTTCATCTTCAACCTTGGGAATGTGAAGATTTGGAATCTTGGAGCTTTGAAGTTTTTCTTGAGGTGGGTTATATAACTTGAACCCAATCATGTTATTATTCACCTTCAATCTTGCTATACTTGTTGATCTACTTTCAATTTCAATTTTTCTTGAATGATTGATGATTCTATGAGTTATAATAGTTTCATAGGACTATTTTCCATGAACTAGAATAGTAAGCGATGAAAGTCTAGAGCTTGACGATGATGACATCATCATGGCACAAACCGATATCGGGTTGAAGCACCTCTAACCCGATATGGTAATAAAACCCAATATGGTGATATGGAATCCATTATACCTTGGAAACCTATGCCCATATCATTTTATACATTTGGGTTGGTTGAAAAAGGACTAACCAGTTGTCTAGGCTGTCACTCAACATATGGTAGGTCGATACTTTGAAGGTTTGAAAAGGTATGTGCATAAGGGTCTAACCCGATATGCAAAACCCTACACTTGAGTAACCCGGTATAAGTGACACACCTCTAGAACGATATGGTGATAAACACACACCTCTTGGATGATATGGTGATAAGTAAACACCTCTTGGACGATATGGTTATAAGCACACACCTCTTTGATGATATGGTGATAAGCACACACCTCTTGTATGATATGGTGGTAAGCACACACCTCTTGAATGATATGGTGGTAAACACACACCTCTTGGATGATACGGTGGTAAGCACACACCTCGTGGACGATATGGTGATAAGAACACACCTCTTGGATGATATGGTGGTAAGCACACACCTCTTGGATGATATGGTGCTAAGCACACACCTCTTAGACGATATTCTTTGGTGCTTACCACCATATCATCCAAGAGGTGTGTGCTTACCACCATATCATCCAAGAGGTGTGTGCTTATCACTATATCATCCAAGAGGTGTGTGATTATCACCATAGCGTCCAAGAGGTGAGTGCTTATCACCATATCGTCTAAGATGTGTGTACTTACCACCATATCATCCAAGAGGTGTGTGCTTATCACCATATCATCCAAGAGGTGTTTACTTATTACCATATCATCCAAGAGGTGTGTGTTTATCACCATATCATTCTAGAGGTGTGTCACTTATATCGGGTTACTCAAGTGTAGGGTTTTGCATATCGGGTTAGACCCTTATGCTCATACCTTTTCAAACCTTCAAAGTATCAACCTACCATGTGTTGAGTGACATCCTAGACAACTGGTTAGTCCCTTTTCAACCAACCCAAATGTACAAAATGATAGGGGTGTGGGTTTCCAAGGTATAACATATTTCATATCACCATATTGGGTTTCATTACCATATCGAGTTAGAGGTGTCGTTTGTGCCATGATGATGTCATCATCATCAAGCTCTAGACTTTCATCCCTTACTGTTCTAGTTCATGGAAAATAGTCCTATGAAACTATTAGAACTCATATAATTATCAATCATTCAAGAAAAATCAAAATTGAAAGTAGATCAACAATTATAGCAAGAGTGAAGGTGAATAATAACATGATTGGGTTCAAGTTATATAACCCACCTCAAGAACAACTTCAAAGCTCCAAGATTCCAAAGCTTCACATTCCCAAGGTTGAAGATGAACTTATCAAAGATCCAAGACTTGTTCACAACTCCTCTAAATGCAAAGAATCACCATAGATAAAACTTGGTGAAGAAGAAAAGAAAGGAAGAATCAGAACCCAAGATTTATGCTTCAACCAAGGTTGAAGATGACCATGGCTTCACCATAAGCTTAAGACTCGAGCACCTCCTTGCTCCTCAACTACTATGCATGATATCTAAGAGAAAGAGAGTTGTAGGATTCAAAAAGTTTCACTAGTAGGTGAAAGGAGTGGTATATATAATTGAGGCTCATGAGAGAGTGTATAAGAGGTGTCATCACCTTATACTACTAGGTGACACATGTCCATTCATGGGCTGACACATGTCCATGTATGCACAGATATTTATATTGACATTCAAAACTCTTGGGGATAATCTAGGGATAAGATTTCAGCCATTAGTTATCTTGTTGAACAAGATATTTCAGCCCAACATCACTTTATTCACAAACCGATACAACTTTTCCAAGGAAAGCTGTAAACTGATATCCATTACTTTCTTGAGGTGATTAACCTGTCATGGCCTTTTCCAAGAGTTGACAAAACGATATGGGACCTCCTCTATGACTTCTTGGCTGATAGGCACTCCCATATAAGTTCTACAACTCAATACAACTCATTTTAGGGATTCGACTATACAACTCTTCTTGGTCTTTTCATCACCAAGAATACCATCACTCAAATATGATTCAAACATGGTGAATCTTTATTTATCTCTCCTCTAGATGATTCTAAGAGAGAGTAGGGACACTCTAGAGGTGGTAATTTGCATATTAACCCTACATTTTGAGTAAATTGCAATTTGCACCAAAATTGGTACACATGGCATAAGCATTATTCAAACAAGCTCCAACTTGGAACTTAGGCTTTCCACAAGCCACCCCTTAGCATAATTCTCTCTCTTATGATACTAAAGCACTTGAGGAACGTTCAAAATGTGACATTTTTCAATATAACCCCTCATCTTCTGTAAATTGCAATTTACACTCAAACTATCATATCATGCATAAACAATTTGCAAATAAACTCAAACTTGAAAATTAAACTCTTCTTGAGTCTTAATTACTTTTCAGAATATTAAAACAAGTTTATAAATAACTTACTTAAGCAAAAATTCTAGGGTTATGGCATAATCCAGGTCAGGGATGTTACAATTATCAACCCCTAACAAGGATTTTGTCCCCATAATCTCAAGAGAAAATAAAAGGGTACTTCCTCTTCATTTCTTCCTCCCACTTTCAAGTGGCTTCTTCAATGCTACGGCGATTCCAGAGAAATTTCACAAGAACTATGTCATTCTTTTTTAACTTCTTGATTCTTTTGTCAATAATCATCATTTGACCTTCCACATAGGGTATATCTTCATTCAATTCTACCTCTATAGGTTGCAACACCAACTCTGTATCAGGATGGCACTTTCTCAACATAGATATATGAAACATTGGATGTAGTCTATGTAGCTCAGGTGGCAACTCCAACCTATAGGCTAACTTTCTAATCCATGTTGTCACTGGGTAAGGTCCCATAAATCTAGGAGCTAACTTACCCTTTTACCTGAATCTGAGAACACCTTTCCAAGGAGAGACCTTGAGATACACCATGCCTCCAACTTGAAATTCTAAAGGTCAACGACGTTTATCGATGTATGAATTCTATATATCCTATGCCGCCTTCAACTGTTGTTGTATTACTTTAATCTTTTCAGTTGTCTATTGTACTAATTCAGGACCCAGAAGTTGGTATTCTCTTATCTCATACCAGCATAATGGAGATCTACAATGTCTACCATATAAGGATTTATATGGTGCCATATCAATACTAGTCTCATAACTATTGTTGTAGGCAAACTCTATTAAGCTCAAGTGTAAGTTCCAACTTCCTACAAACTGAAGAACACATGCCCTATGCAAGTCCTCCAAAGTCTGTATAGTCCTTTCAGATTGTCTATCTGTCTGAGGGTGAAAAGTTGTGCTATACTTTAAATGTGTACCCAAGTCTTTATGTAGTCGTTCCCAAAAATGACTTGTAAATTGGGGACCTCTATCAGACACAATTGTGGATGCAACTCCGTGTAACCACACTATCTCATCTATGTAGATCTGAGCAAGTTTTTTAGCAGTATAGGTTGTTTTAATAGGAAGAAAATGTGCTGACTTAGTCAACCTATCAACTATCACCTAAATGGAATCATGACTTTTGGCTGTTTTGGGTAGACCAACCACAAAGTCCATTGTCACGTGATCCCATTTCCACTGCAGTATAGGTAAGGGTTTCTATGTTCCTACAAGTTGCTGGTGTTTTGCTTTAAGTTGCTAACACACTAGACACCGCTTAACAAACTCAGCTACATCTTTCTTTAAATCAGGCTACCAATACATATCTTTTAAGTTATGATACATTTAGTACTCCCTGTATGCATTGCATACATGGATGAATGATCTTCCTCCATAACTATCTTTTTTAAGTCATTGACATCATGTACTACCATACTACCATGGTAACAAACTACCTCATCCTCTGACTCATGGAAATTGTCCCATTTCTCACTACCATACTCTGACCTAATCTGCTAAGTCACAATATCAGCCTGTTGTGCCTCTTTAATCTGTTGTCTCAGAGTAGGTTTCACATGCATCTCGACCAGTAATCTAGCTAACAAAGATACTTTTAATTGTACATTTATTTGTCTCAAAGAGACAAACATGTCCCATTTAAAGTGAATTAGAGAATTCAACTGTGCTTTATCTGTGGGTGGAGATGAAGATTTTCTACTCAGTGCGTCTGCCACTACATTAACTTTTCCTAGATGATAATAAATTATAAAATCGTAGTCCTTGATTAATTCCATCCAGCGGTGTTGTCTCATGTTCAACTCATGCTGTGAGAAGATGTACTTTAAGTTTTTATGATCTGTGAAAATATGACATGTTTCTCCACAAAGATAATGCCTCTAAATCTTTAACGTGTTGACCACTACAACTAACTCTAGATCATGCATCAGATAATTCTAATCATGTTTCTTAATCCGTCAGGAAGCAAAAGAAACTACATGATCACTCTACATCAGCACACATCCTAGACCATTCTTAGAGGCATCACAGAAAACAATGTATCCCTTTACCTACTCAGGTAAAACTAACACAGGTGCACTAGTCAACCTTTCTTTCAACAACTGTAAATATGTAATTAGCTGTGTAGTGTATTTGATTAAGGATTGACTATGAAACCATTGGTTGATGTTACAATACTTTTATACATCTTAAATGGATAGATGTTATATGTGTTCGTCGTATTCCTTATAAAGTGAATAGATGATGTATTGCTCTATCATAGATAGTTGCAAAGCTTTAAAAGATGATATTGCTCTCTTCTACTTATAAATAGTGATTAATCTTGATTATTAATATAAAAGATCCTCTTCTTAGTTTTATACTGTTTACCTGTGATAATAATGTTGTTGGAGGAGAGTTATATCTCTCTCTAGGAATTTTGTCTCACCCCGTTGGTCCCAATATTTTTAGGTGGATGCGGACGAGGAGGCCGAGACCGTACTGCAGAGGGAGGACAACATCAACAGGGACAACAGTAACAACTCAAGTTGAGTGTGCTGTCTGTCGTGTCTTGTAGATAGAAGTCCTATATGTCATCTCTATACTCTTAGGTCCTTGGGAGTTAGTACGTAATGGTTTTATAAACGATCTAAGATTTTGGCTTGTATGCCTCAAGGTTTTATGTTGCTTATGTATATGTTTGGGCAAAGCAACTGGTATATGATATCCTCAAGATGAGATGGTACAATGTATGTACAATGTGAACCATGATGTATATATTGCTTTGGTTCTTCCCTTAAGAGTTTCGTGGAAATGGATCTCTTTGTAAAATGGTTTGAATTTTTAGTGATCTTCATTAATCCGCTGCCAATGGTTATTCAACGTAATTACTGTGCGATTTGGCTGTCGATTTGATAGTGGTCGTCATGATGTAGATGTGATTTTTCCCTCCTATAGGAGTATTCTATCCTAAGCCTATTGATTGGTGAGACTCAGAAATGCATGGCCATGTGCGTGTGACTCAATATGTGATACTAAGGTTACATATATCTCAAACAGTCTGCTCTGGTTCAAGGAACAAGATTGAATATTGAAGAGGATGACTACTCAGTGCCTTGAGTTTGAATTGGATATCTGTGACAAAGGAACTATACAAACACTATAACACCATACACGTAATGTAGATTGAAGTTGTTCTCCACCTTTCCATTTACTTGGGTAGCAATGATGTGTGACTAGACACCACTCTTTACTCGTGATCTCATAATTGGTTATGGAGATTCACTGCCAATGTAATATCGGACCTATAGGGTCACAAACATAGGAACTAACCTAGAAGAGGAGTTTGATCTTGAATGATAATGGGATTGATTACTAAAGTGTTAAGTTATTCATTTCAAACAACAAATAAATTGACTGGATTCCCGACCGATCGACTCATGTGATGAAACATCCGTTTGGGATGTTAGGTTGATTAGATATTGAATTGGCTGAATTTGGCAAGAACTGTGGAGCGATTTGACTAGTTCACTTAGTGAATTGATCATCTCGGGTCTCCAACCGATCAGTTGGGGTCATGAGATGATCGACCCACTGGACGTGACACCCAATTCATGAATAAATTTAATTGCATCAAGTATTAGTGCTAATGTCATATTGTGTATTAATTGGATTCATATTTTCTAATTCATATGTGATTGGGAAACATGGTGAAATGACCAGTTCACTAAGAGAATGGATCAGATTGCTTGTGAACTGGCTGGTTTGGTTTCTAACCGACCGGTTCAATGCTCGCAGGTTGCAAAAATTCATGATCTTCCGCTCCCTTCCACTCCCACACAAACTGGGAACCCAAACCCTAACCCCTCTTATATATAGAGGGGTATTGGGGGATTCTCAGACACATAAATTTCTTTTGACAATTATTTGTTTTCTCTGATTGTGGTAACTGAGAGAATCCAAGCAAGTCCTACCCAATAAAGGGAGGGATAAAAAGGGTGAACAATTGTGGGAGAGCAAGTTGGTGACTAGTACACCAATGGGAGGGATAACCCCTTCCTATCTATTCTGGTAGGATGACAAGAGTTCTAGTAGGTCCGTGTGGACTTCCATAGAGGTGTGGAGGCCATTGTCTGCCGCTAGGAGGACAAAGTGAACTTGTTGTTCGTGGTGAAGACCAGGAGGCATAGCAGATGAGTCCTAGTGCAAATAGAATATAGTTACACATCTACAACGATGAGGAGTATGTTGCTGGACTTGATCCCAGATCAAGTATATCCTAAAAACCATCCTTCCTATTATATAGTTTTTGACGTGATTTGTTGTTTAGTGGGGAATATGGAAGTAAATTTTTTATTTCCACTGCCTATTCTGACACCATATTTCCCTACAATGGTATTAGAGCCACGTCAATCTACTATATTTTTGGATAATCAGTGATTGGATTTTTGATTTTATCATTTAATTATTGCATGCAATGCAAATAATTTTTCCAAGAAAATACCACAGATACCCAAACTAATATATATATATATATATATATATATATATATATATATATATATATATATATATATATATATATATATATATATATATATATATATATATATATGTGTGTGTGTGTGTGTGTGTGTGTGTGTAATTTACATGCATCACCCTAAAAGTGAGTTTTGATGGTGGATGTAGCATGGTTATGGCCAATAACCCTATTATGTGTGCATGGTTGTGTGGCTGGTTAATCCTATTATATCTCAGGTTTCATACCGAGCCTCTATCTTATCTTCTGATTTTAAAAGTATTATTCTCTCCTACCTTAGTTCCATTCAAATGTAACTTGAGATTTCTCTATAATCATGTAATAGGAGGATAGTTCAATTTCCTATTATGACATAGATGAAAGACACTCAAACTATGCCAACTAACCATCTTGGCAGTGAGCCGATTGGCTGGGGATCAAGGAGGACTAAGGTGGACGAGCCAAATTGATTGACTGGAGGACCCGACCAATAGGCTGGAGGACCCAACAGATGGCGAACTGCAGACTAGATGACCGATCAAAAAAGAGGTGAGTCGATCGGTTTAAGGGTTTAACCAATCAACCCAGAATGGCAAGCATGGATCTTCATCAACAAGATGGTAACACATCTTAAGAAAGTAAACCATGATCTCACAAAGCAAGAAAGGAACAATGTCATAAAGGCGCTCTTTGAGTGTAAGATGACAGAGAGAAACTCAGTAGAATAGCATGTGCTCAATATGATTAGACATGTGTATCATCTTGAAGAACTGGGATTCTCTTTGAGCCAAGAGTTGGCCATGGATATAATTCTAAAATCATTACCAGAATCATATTGCCACTTTATTAAGTGTTACCGCTTAATAATATGGCCAGATTGAAGTCAAATTTTCTTGGTAGGCTAATTGATGCTGAAGAAAGAATGAAGAAGGAAAAGTCTATGATAATGATCAATAGATTTGATCCAAGGATGAGAGCAAGGCCATTAAGAGTTTTGAGGCCAACCCCAAATCCAGATCTTCAACAATCAAGATTAGGATAAAGAAAACTATAAGAGGAACTTATCCTTTGTACTTGAAGGCATTCAATAACAAGAAGATGGGGATCAAATCTCCACTTTAGGTATATACATTGTTGAGACAAATATATCTACTTCTTCATCATGGGTACTAGATACTGGTATGGAGTTAGACACATCATCTATCCAAGAATTGCATAAGATGCAATTGGAAAATGTTGCCTACCTTAATAATTGACGATGGAGGCTGGCGCTGATCGGGTAATAGTTGAATTGTTTTGGATCTTGGCTCAGTAGAAGGTTGTACATTGAAATCTTCTAAACTGATATGTGAGGGCTATAAATTTAAATAAAATAGTGGGAGCGATAGTTAAATAAAGACCTAATATAGTCAAAATTTTCAAATCAAATAAAATAAAAAAGGGTTTTTGATAAAATGTAATTTTCTCTTGTAGAATCAAATGACAAACAAATTTGTATTGCGATCAGTCCTTGGGAAGGAAAAACTTGATGGGAAAAATTTCCACGAATGGTTTTTTGACTTTGAGTAGGGTTCTAAATGATGAGTGCAAGCTCTATGTCCTAGATAAACTAGTGCCGGAAATACCTACTCCTGATGCGCCTAGGGCTGAGGTGAATGCTTATTGTAAGCATGCCAACGATGCCTTGGACATAAAGTACCTTATGCTAAGATGCATGAACTATGAGTTGCATGGAAATGTGAAGATATGTAGATTCTTTATTTGGTAAAACATCTTAAGAAAGTAAACCATGATCTCACAAAGTAAGAAAGGAACATTGTCATAAAGGCACTCTTTGAGTGTAAGATGACAGAGATAAACTCACTACAAGATCATGTGCTCAATATGATTAGAAGTGTGTATCATCTTGAAGAACTGGGATTCTCTTTGAGACAAGAGTTGGCCATGGATATGATTCTAAAATCATTACCACAATCATATTGCCATTATACTGAGTGTTACCACTTAAATAATATGACCAGATTGAAGTCAAATTTTCTTGGTAGGATGATTCATGATAAAGAAAGAATGAAGAAGGAAAAATATGTGATAATGCTCAATAGAGTTTATCCAAGGATGAGAGCAAGGCCATT
The DNA here is from genome assembly GCA_963693085.1 of Alisma plantago-aquatica. Classification (NCBI taxonomy): domain Eukaryota; kingdom Viridiplantae; phylum Streptophyta; class Magnoliopsida; order Alismatales; family Alismataceae; genus Alisma; species Alisma plantago-aquatica. The sequence goes on along the minus strand of OY856409.1, from coordinate 1,115,190,762 downwards.
AAGAGTTTTGAGGACCCAAAATTTAGATCTTCAACACCCAAGATGAGGAGAATGAAACGTATAAGAGGAACTTATCCTTTGTACTTCAAGGCATTCAGGAAGAATAAGATGGGATCAAATCTCCACTTCAGGTATATACATTGTTGATATAAATCTATCTACTTCTTCATCATGGGTACTAGATACTGACAAGGAGTTAGACACATCATCTATCCAAGAATTGCATAAGATGCAACTAAATATGTTGCCTACCTTAATAATTGACTATGGACGCTGGTGCTGGCCGGGTAATAGTTGAATTGTTTTGGGTCTTGGCTCAATAGAAGGTTGTACGCTAAAATCTTCAGAATTGATATGTGAGGGCTATAAATTTAAATAAAATAGTGGGAGCGATAATTAATTTAAGACCTAATATAGTCAAAAAATTTAAATCAAATAAAATAAAAAATGTGTTTTTGGCAAAATGTAATTTTCTCTTGTAGAATCAAATGACAAACAAATTCATATTGCGATCAGTCCTTAGGAAGGACAAATCTGATGGGACAAATTTCCATGAATGGTTTTTTGACTTTGAGTAGGGTTCTCAATGAAGAGTGTAAGCTCTATATCCTAGATAAACTATTGCCGAAAATACCTGCTCCTGATGCGCCTAGGGCTAAGGTGAATGATTATTGGAAGCATGCCAATGATGTCTTGGACATAAAGTACCTTATGCTAAGCTGTATAAACTATGAGTTGCGTGGAAATGTGAAGATATGCAAATTCTTGAGATGATAACACATCTTAAGAAAGTAAACCATGATATCACAAAGCAAGAAAGGAACAATATCATAAAGGACTTGGAAGTGGTATATGGCTTGCACTTGCATTTGTGGTGAACTATAGATACATTGAGTGGAATGCATAGGTCCACTTTCTTCATTAAAACTCACTATAGGATTTGAAGACAATTTTTCCTCTTGGAGATCAAGTATGGAAGATAGATGTTCTATCCTTTCCTCAAGCCTTGCAACATTCTTATGGACATCATAAAAGATTTTCAATATTGAAAGAACCTCTTCCTCAAACCTTAAGCTATATCTTAGACTTTTTTTTCTAGGTAGCTATAGGAGTTAGGTGCCTTATTTTCTTCATTAGAGGAAGCAACATAATTCACAGAATGGCAAGGAACATTTGTCACTTGGTTCTTCATGAAACTCACCATGTCACCTAGAATCTTCATCACTTGTGGGCTTGAATCACTATGAACTGGAGCTGTCACACTAAAGGGGCGGTCACCATTATATATCATGCTAGAAACTCAGATCCTTGAACTTTCTACCAACTTCTCAAATTATGGCCATGTCTCCTTAGGTTTGGTATGCATAAAAGCTCCTCCATAAGATGAATATATTGTAGCTTGACCCGTTGGAGATAGACCAGAGTAAAAGGACTGAACTAGATGCCATAAAGGGATCTCATGGTGCAGACACTCTAAACATCTTCTGAAATATCTCCCAAGCATCATGAAACTTTTCATTGCCCATTTGACCGAAACTCACTATGGCATGCAATATTTGTGTCAACCTTGCAATAGAGTAGAATTTCTTTAAGAAGACATTCTTCATATCTTCCCAACTCATGATGTCCCTCCTTGAATCATACCAATCTTTGTCTTTATCTTTGAAGGAGAATGAGAACATGGTCAACCTAATTGTGTCATCACTGATTGTCAGCGTCCTGAAGGTGGAACATACTTTAAGAAAGGAGTACAAGTGCTTGTAGGGGTTCTCACTCTTTGAGCCATAGAAGGTAGGGTAGGATCCCAAGAAGACCTGGAGGGATGAAGAATTTCTCCCATGGCATTTGATCAACTCTACTAGCAATTGGCGATTTGTAGTTTCAAGGCATGAAGTAATCTTGAAGTGTCTTGTGAGGTGCATATTGGTCTTCCATCTTGTCTTCCCCGCATGGCTTTTCACATGCACAAGGCACAACCAAACAAAAGAGGACAAGTTTGCAAACCAATATGCACAAAGAATGCAAAGAAGAATAAATAATAGCAATGATGAGAGCAATAGGAAAAGATCAAATAAAAACTAACTAGCTTGGTCGAGCGCCTTTATCCCCAACAACAATGCTAGAAAGCTTGGTCCATTTTTTCCATGGTCACACACTAAACAACTGAATGGTGACTAGATGCAACCCTATGAGGTTTTCAAGCACACTTGGGATCTTTCAAAATTTATAAAGCCCTAATAGGATGCTCTCATAGACTAACACACTTACCTACAAGCGTACGGGGTCGTATCGTAGTATAGGAGGGAGACAAGTTAGTGGTCGAACCCTTGAGAGAAAAGGGAACACTAGAGCTGAGTTAGTTTGGGCTAGGTTCCTAATGCGGAGTCTAGGGTTGAAGGGTTCGATGGTTGATTTTTTAATTACACTAAGGGTTGAACAAGAAAGCAATTAAAGGAACAATATCAAAAACTTAATTTAACCCTAGACAATTAGTTCTAATGCGTATGGAAAGACACATTTAGGAAGAAAGAAACAAGCTATGATAAGGCAAGAAAGAAGAGGTCTATACTACACTAAGCTAGAAAACAAGGCAAAAGAGAAATTAAATACCTAAGATAGAGAGATCAAAGCAAGAACAAGACAAGAAGCTAACTAAGAAAGTAAAGAGCTAACTTTGCTTACACTAGCTAATCAAGAAGGTAATTAAGGTTTTAATGCAATAAAGCAAAATGTGGGCTATTTGGGGGGGGGGTTCAATTATCAATTAGGTTGAGGGTGATGACATGTGAACATTATGCTTTCATTTAGATTACCAAACCAAACAATATGCAAGAGGCTAATGAATTGCCCTAAACTACTAGTTGGCCATGGATAGGATAGGTTGTGTATACGAGAACTAATCTCTAACACCTACTTGTTGGATAAATTAGATATTATGATAAATCCCTTTGTTTCGATGATGACAAACATTTCATTCTTATTAAACTAACGAGCTACTTAAGTGTGCAGGAACAAAGTGATGACAAAGTTCTAGGGAATTCATACGCTTGAATATTTGTAAATGTCATGCAATGTAATCATTTGTAAACTTGTACAAATATATAATGTACAAGTACTTAGACTTCATGTAAATCAAGCGTTAAATCTCTCTAGCTAAACACCACACTTAGTTAAGTCATCTCCTTCTAATAGAATCACATAATGCACATTCTTGCACACACTTAGTATCCTAATTGAAAGATTGAAAACAGAGTCAATCTCGGTCGACCACACTCCTCGACCGAGACACTCTCGGTCGACAAACTTCTCGACCGAGATTGACCAAAAGTAGCCGTTAGACACAGCAGTTGACAGTTGCAAATAAACGTTAATCCAGAGAGCCTGTCGGTCGACAAATCCTCGACCGACTGGGCATCTCGGTCGACAAGTTCTCGACCGAGATGGTCTCTGACAGCAGCTGCAGAATTAATTAACTAGCCGTTGCTAATGCGCCTAACTTATTCCTAACGGCTAGTTAAGCACTAGGAACCCCCTAGAAGTTGTCTAGAATGTCCTTAAGCATACTTAGGCCATTCCTATAAATAGGACAAGCCATAGGACACTAGAATTCATTGGTTACACTTGAGAATACACTTGAGCATACTTGAGCAATCTTTTGCAAGCAATTTGAGCACTGTGATCATTGGACTACATTCTTCTTAGCTCAATCTCGTGTCCCATAGGCTAGATTCTCCTATCCACAGCAATCACAAGTTCACATACTTGGCTAGGAGATCTTACGCTGGATCCAGGCATATCAAGCCTTGGGCTTAAAGGATAAGTTGTAATTTCTGTTTTCCTTTCTTGTTCCTGTTTATCTTTTGTACTCTCCTTGCTACTCCTAGGGTTGGAGGCTGCGGATTGGAGAGGGTTGACTTCTCAGGTGGAGAAGGGGACTTCAAGCTACTTCAAGAAGGCTATCGCAAGAGAAGCTACTTCAGAAGGCTGGTGCAACGGGTGTTGGTGCATCTACTTCAAGGGAAGGCTGCTTCAAGGTTGGCGATTACTTCTAGGTGAAGGCTGCTTGAAGGGTTTAGGAAAAGAGATTGTATTTTATGTAAATTCCTTGAAGAGGTAATAAAATAAATTTCTTTTCAAATCCCGGTTGGGTAAGCAACCGGGTAGTGGACTGACGGCTATAGTATTTGCTATAGTTGGAACCACTCTAAACCTTGCGTCTCCTTGTCCAATATTTTCTTTGTGATTGTTTAAGTGCAATAATTGTAAAATTACTATAAAACTCTATTCACCCCCCCTCTAGAGGTTTTCAATTGGTATCAGAGCAGGCTTCAAGGAGCCCTAACAAGGTCTTGAAGAGATAAAGGGAGGAGGTGACTACAATCACAAGAAAAAGAGCATGGACCAATGTGCGACAAGTTGCAATTGGTGCTTAGGAACAAAGCACTCTACTTCTAGATGTCCATGGAGGTCAAAGAAAGAAGATACACATAAAGAATGTTTCGTTGCTACAATAAGTGAGGAAGAAGAAGAAGAGGTAAGCTTGCTTGATTTACCTAAAGAAGAGTTAGTTACTATTATTGAAGAAACACATAATAAATATGTTGAATACAAAAAGAAATTAAAGAAATCAAATAAAGAAAATGATGATCTAAATGCTAGACTTCTTGAGCTTACATCCGAAAATGACGATTTATATGCTAAGAATACTCTTGGTTTTGAAAAAGACAGCATTATGTCTGATAATCGTACCTTGAAATCATCTCTAAGTAACAGTGAAGTGAAGATCTTTACTCTAGAAACAAACTATGATCTTCTATGTCAAGAAAAAGCTGAATTGCTTGCAAAATTAAATGATATTCAAAAACAACCTATATTGTGCACCCATGTAGATTATGACAATATAGTGAAAGAAAGAAATATGTTATCATCCAATCTAGACCAAGCAAAATTAGATATCAAGAAAAGAATGGATGAGATCGTTAAGTTGCAACAAGAAGTTAGTAAGTTAAGCAACAATGGAATCCTTGATAGAATACTAGAAAATTCCTATCATCAAATAGGGAGAAGAGGACTAGGTTATAAGCCAAATGAGAAATCCCATCAACAACCTAGAAGGACACAAGCGAGTCAATCTGCTTATATACCTAGAGGCACAAAAATGTATATACCCAAGAATAACCTAGATCAAAACCATAGAAAAAGGCTTGAGGTTGATTCAATTTGTTGTCATTATTGCTCACACCTTGAACATTATTCTTTTTCATGCCCATACAAGAAAAAGAATGTCGAGATGGTATGGGTTCCAAAACCCCCAAATTAAATAGGTTCAACTAAGTTGAGATATGACCAAAGATCTTAATTTGTATATCCTTATGTCTATCTCAACTTAACATCTAGGGTTAACAAAATCGAAAATTAAAAAGATTTAATAGCACCTTGATACACATATGTTTATCTCAAACTGATCTTTGAAATAATTGAATAAGATACAGCCTATATTGCACTTGAAATATATTTCTGAAACAAATTCCAGAAACTTGATCGGTCGAGAAGTTGTCGACCGAATCATCCTCGGACGAGCAACTGTCGACCGAGCATATCACTGTTCTCAGACTGCTGTAAATCTTTACATTGTATGTGAAAATTATTCTTGAAAGATTATATGGAATAAATATTAACTGATCATGCTTACATTTCTATTTAATCATGCTTTTATTGCACAATTCTTTTTCAGAAATACTTGCAATGAATAAAATGTTTCAAATAAATTTTTGTGTGCTTTTATATTAAGCATCACATATTTTAGTCTATCCAAATTAATCTTAAATTCATGAATGGATATTATTCTTGAATATGCTTCATCATATTTGATGTCCTTATTTAGCTCTCATAATTTGTACACTTTATTAAGTCTCAAATTGATATTTGCAAGCTATCTGCAGAACTCATACGTCGCATATGAATGTTCATACTGGAAACCTGCAGAATATGCCTCTTGGTTAAAATAAAATTTGACCAAGGGGCGCCATGGTCGTAATCAAGGGCGACCTAAAATAAACTTTGATAAAAAAATTGTTTATTTGAACATTATTTTACTGAACTTAATCTTAGCATATTTTTAAATCAAAACGTCAAATCATTTGTGGTAATTAGAAGCCTTAAATATTATTACTCCCTTGGAATATACATATACATATGCTCTACAAAAATGTTCTAATGATTTGCATTAAAATTCAGTCAAAAAAAAAAAAAATTTGAACTCAGTAAGTCTGTCGGTCGACGACTTCGTCGACCGAGAACCACTCGGTCAGCCCATCTCACTCGACCGACAAATTCTAAACAGATTCAGTATCGGACAAACGGTCGGTCGACGAGTGCTCGACCGAGACAATATCGGTCGACAAGCGCTCGACCGAGAATTAGCCGTTGGATATGACCGTTGCGACCCGACCGTTATGACCGTTTTCTTTACCGTTGGAGGACCAAGTGGCGCGTCTGCAACTCGACCGTTGCGGACGCTCGGTCGACGAGTCGTCGACCGACCGGGTCGCTGGAATTCTATAAATAAGTGAAAAAACGAGCCACTTACTCACACTTGCATTTCCTTGCTTCCATAGTCCATCTCTAGTGCAATTTCGTGCAATCCTTTAGCACTCTTACCCTCAAATCTTCCTTGCTTCTTCTCCACTCTCAAGAGACACAATGGCCTCATCATCAACTGTCCGTGGGAAGAAGAAAGTTGCTGGAAGAAAAAGAAGAGAAGAGCAGGAAGCCACTCCGCCACTGACGATCATCAATGACATAGCCTTCGTCGATGGAGATGCTGGAGATAGATACTTTCGGCTTTCCTCTAAAGCCCCTCTTCCTCGACGTCCGGTCGAAGTGATGGACTTCATCAACATAGTCGACCTGGAGCATCTCTTTGGAGTACAAAAGCTGAAGGACTTCATCAATCCATCCTTTCCTTCCTACTCCATTAAGGTAGTCAACGAATTCTATGCCAATCTTCTATCTCACACCGAAAATGACACCACTTTCTTCTACACCATGGTCAATGGGCATAGTTTTAAATTTTCCGAAGGGGATATTCTTGACATGCTTGAAATTGATATAGATGAATATCAAGATTTCCTTGACCTTACCACCAGCAATCCAATAAATTTATTTTCCCATGATGACCACACCACTAGCCTAAGTGATATCAAAAGAGCCATATTTCAAGCCAATACCACTTGTCATGAAGATAGGGGAACCTATTATGCTATAAACCTAAAACCGGCTTGTAGAATAGTAAACCTCATTGTTTCCACCAACATACATCCACGAGCCAATAAATCCGAGGTTCCCATTTTCCGTATGTGTCTAATTTATGCTATCATAAAAGAAATTCCCATCAACTTCATTCGCATAGTACTTAAAAATATGCTTGAGTTTTCTGGCAATCCACCATATGCCGATTTTGTATGCCAGATTACTCAACATTGTCTTAAGTTAAACATTGAAGATATGGGATACATATGGGAGCGTAGACCACCAAAGATAAGCAAGAACACCGTAGAGAAGATGGGGATTGACTTTGGCCATAAAAAGGCAAGAGTAGAAGGAGAGTCATCACATCAGGATATACCACCCCCTCCTCCTACTAACCTTTCCATTGATCCCATCCAAAATACCCTTACTTATATTGCTGGCTCCCAATACCATCTTAGTAGACAATTAAACTACAATCACCATGCCATGACATACTTAAATCAAAGAATGCAAAACCTTTCTCCTGGCCAAACCGATGAATATCCGCATTCTTTAAACCCTGGCATGCTCAACCCATTTAACCCCTCATACAACTACTATCAACCTCCACCTTCACCATCAATGGATCTTGCACATACTCAATTTTCTTCCATACAATTGCAAGACATAGCTGCTCACTTCCGATTTGACCGAGTTCCCACTTTCCTGGAAGCATATGCGTTGACTACAACTGGTGCTTTGGATTGGCAAACTCTGGTCCAATACTATGGAGCCGAGCCATTCTTTGGGAAAGATCCGGACATTGATGTAATTCTTAAATCTTTCCTGTGAAGTGTTGGAGTTGTAATAGTTGTATTCTATATGATTGTAATCTTCTTCATGCTATTGAATGGAATTTGCCATTTGATTCACATGGTTATTTGTTTGGCATATGAGACTTCTTCAAAATATGAATTATAAGTTCATTATTGTAGAGCATAACAAATAAGGGAATAATAATTAAAACAGGCAACTATTACAATTAACATTAAAATTTCAAATAACAAAACAGTTCTCCAGAAACATTCTCGGTCGAGCAACTAGTCGACCGAGAACATTGTCGGTCGAGCAATTGTCGACCGACTGGGTTTCTGTTTTTTCCAGATTGACATAAATTGCATACATCTTTGTGAAATCTTGGACATGTTATATATTTGTTCAGTATTCAAACTTTCATTTGAGATATCTATTGAAGGGGAAGCAAAGCATAAGAAAAAGGGGGAGATCATCAAAACTTTGATCATTTGATTAAAGAAGCTTACAAAAACTTTGTAATCACTATGTGTAGCTGAATATTTTCAAGAAATTTATGAAAATGGTATCTTGTACTTGAAGGAACTCTCTACCCAAAATGGGGCTTAAACATCTCTTGCTTTTGGATGGAGACATTTTTAGGTACTTTAAGCTTAGACGATTCTCATTTAATCTAGGGCTTAACATCATTTGATATATGAGAAATCCATATACATTCATCCTATGCTTAAGAGAATCTCATATCATTTCAAGGCTTAACATCCTTGCGAATGATTGAGAAACCAATTATGGATAAATTAGATAAAAATCCATGTTCCTAATAGGATATCTAATTAAGGGGGAGCATTATATTAAGGGGGAGAAGAAAAATAAAACATTCAACTTGGATATCTTTTTGAAATGACAAAGGGGGAGAAAGAATATAAAAGTATATATAAAGGAGTTTCATCACATCTTGGTCAGCACTCATTTGAAAAACATAAATGGCTACAAAAGGTAAATTTTCAGGTATGAAACTCACATGCTTTATATTTCCTTATTTCATATTTAGGAAATGTTTGTCATCTTCAAAAAGGGGGAGATTGTTGGATAAATTAGATATTATGATAAATCCCATTGTTTCGATGATGACAAACATTTCATTCTTATTAAACTAACGAGCTACTTAAGTGTGCAGGAACAAAGTGATGACAAAGTTCTAGGGAATTCATACGCTTGAATATTTGTAAATGTCATGCAATGTAATCATTTGTAAACTTGTACAAATATATAATGTACAAGTACTTAGACTTCATGTAAATCAAGCATTAAATCTCTCTAGCTAAACACCACACTTAGTTAAGTCATCTCCTTCTAATAGAATCACATAATGCACATTCTTGCACACACTTAGTATCCTAATTGAAAGATTGAAAACAGAGTCAATCTCGGTCGACCACACTCCTCGACCGAGACACTCTCGGTCGACAAACTTCTCGACCGAGATTGACCAAAAGTAGCCGTTAGACACAGCAGTTGACAGTTGCAAATAAACGTTAATCCAGAGAGCCTGTCGGTCGACAAATCCTCGACCGACTGGGCATCTCGGTCGACAAGTTCTCGACCGAGATGGTCTCTGACAGCAGCTGCAGAATTAATTAACTAGCCGTTGCTAATGCGCCTAACTTATTCCTAACGGCTAGTTAAGCACTAGGAACCCCCTAGAAGTTGTCTAGAATGTCCTTAAGCATACTTAGGCCATTCCTATAAATAGGACAAGCCATAGGACACTAGAATTCATTGGTTACACTTGAGAATACACTTGAGCATACTTGAGCAATCTTTTGCAAGCAATTTGAGCACTGTGATCATTGGACTACATTCTTCTTAGCTCAATCTCGTGTCCCATAGGCTAGATTCTCCTATCCACAGCAATCACAAGTTCACATACTTGGCTAGGAGATCTTACGCTTGATCCAGGCATATCAAGCCTTGGGCTTAAAGGATAAGTTGTAATTTCTGTTTTCCTTTCTTGTTCCTGTTTATCTTTTGTACTCTCCTTGCTACTCCTAGGGTTGGAGGCTGCGGATTGGAGAGGGTTGACTTCTCAGGTGGAGAAGGGGACTTCAAGCTACTTCAAGAAGGCTATCGCAAGAGAAGCTACTTCAGAAGGCTGGTGCAACGGGTGTTGGTGCATCTACTTCAAGGGAAGGCTGCTTCAAGGTTGGCGATTACTTCTAGGTGAAGGCTGCTTGAAGGGTTTAGGAAAAGAGATTGTATTTTATGTAAATTCCTTGAAGAGGTAATAAAATAAATTTCTTTTCAAATCCCGGTTGGGTAAGCAACCGGGTAGTGGACTGACGGCTATAGTATTTGCTATAGTTGGAACCACTCTAAACCTTGCGTCTCCTTGTCCAATATTTTCTTTGTGATTGTTTAAGTGCAATAATTGTAAAATTACTATAAAACTCTATTCACCCCCCCTCTAGAGGTTTTCACTACTACCTACCCTTATGAGGCTCAATTGGTTTAGGGTTTAGGTGGAATTCAATTAGAGTCTAATCAAGCCTAGGTTTCTAGGTTAGTGGATCTTAGGGTGATTAGGGGTTGATGGTAGTATTGAGAGTGGAACTCACGTTATAGGCCCCCCATCACTCACATTCCAGCCTTAAGAAAGCTCCAAGATAATCACACTGAATTCATCTAAGCTAGCTACTTAGATCTCTCACATAGGGTTAGGAGAATTTATTAGCATGTAGGAATATGCATATCTAGCTAGGGATCCATGATTTGGACATAGGAGCAAATCCCAAAATTCACATATATAACTAATTTCCTTAAGTTCCTAGGTGATTTCAAGAGCAAACCATAAATAAATTCATGGAGAATGAGATAGAAATATAAAATAATCATTACAAAATGAAATCATAATGCTTACATATCATTTTACCCCAACATGGAATCGAAGTAACATTTTGAGCCCTAAACAACCCACCCAAAGGGCCTAGCTACTCATAGAACAAGAATATATAAGAAGAAAGGAAGAAGAATGAGTAGAGGAATGAAAAGCCATGATGATCATGGTGAAGAATACTCCGTTTCCACCTCCTAACAGCTACAACTCGTGTACCTCCCTCCAAGGCGAGTGGATGCCATGGGTGTTTGGTGGAAATTGGTCAAAAACCCTAAAATAGGTTTTTTGAGGTTGAAGATGATGAAATGGAGGTGGAATGGAGTAAGAATGAGTGAGGGGTGAAATGGGGGATCTGAGAGTGGTCTACTAGTGTCTAACCTTGTGCTATACCCACCACCCAAGTATATATAGGTGATGGGGAAGCACTAGGTTAAGTGGGGGTTAAATGAGAAGTGCAGTGGATAAGTGCTGCTAGGTTTGAATATAGCACGACCATGGTGGGGTATGGGTGAAATGACCGTAGTGGTTCGGAATGGTTGAGGTGAAAATGTGGAAGAAGGTATAGGGAGTTTTGGAATCTTGAACTGATGGTGGCACAATCATGGTGGTCACCATAGCCTTGATGAGGCAGGGGTATCGCGACCGTGGTGGTCACCACAGCCATGGTGGCTTGGAGAAGCTATGCTTATTTTTGGTGGAATGCTTGTGTTGACTTGGTTGTAACACGGCCGTGCAACCTAGCACGATCGTTCTGGGGAATGATGGCATGACCTTTTTGTGCTGCACAATATCTACAGTTCTTCAAGCTTTGCTATATTTATTTTCTCTGGATAGCACACCCATTCTTCTTTGCAACGACCATGTTAACTTCTTCATTAGTTCTTAGATCTTGTACTTGGTTCATCCTTGGATATCTTTGCTTCAATTTATCTTTGGTCACTAGGGGTAGGTTGAGGGAGCCTTATAATTCAGTTTGGGCCTCTCTATGGGTAGAGAAACCCCACAATCATTCATTCTCTCTCTTCCATCCAAATGTGGTCCAAATACCTGAAAAACATGAAAGTGCATTTTACACAAATATTCATATTAGGGGAAATAACATGTAATCTAGTAGGTATAGATGTGATTATACAATCAGACACAAGATAAAGCCCCAAAATAGGGCTACATCAGATATTACCCAACACTTATGTAATCTCATTTGAATTCCAATATATTATACCATTGTCAGAACACAAGTGTTCTACGGACAATAAAAATCTAAACATGTATTGTTATGAATCAAATTGCATCCTTGTACTTCATCTTGTAATTGAACTATACTATACTAATGTAAATTCCTTAATATGTTATCTAAGAGTAGTATTTGTTATTATCATGTAGCTCATCATGTTATAGTCACAGTTAGATTCTCAAATCCAACTATTATTTTCTTCATTTTTTTACCTTCATTTCATAATCATGAGTCCTAACTTCTTTGATATTATGGTCACTTTTATTCTTATTAGTTATCTTAATTTTAATTAATGCATAACATTCTCTCTCATTGAAATCCTTCATTATGTAATTTAGTGTATTTCATTCACTTAAGTCAACTCACATATATTTAAAGTAAGTTGATGAAGAATTTTTCATTCTCATTTCATCAATATTTCAATCCTTAGTTACGATCACAATTCAGTTCACTCTTGTCTATTGCTTTACTTATATTTAGATATATGTACCATGTCCTTTGGCTTCTAATGACATTTTGGTAAATAACAACAATCCTTGTATTCCTTATAAAACTCTAAAATTAGGGAATACTACATATTAGGGTATCTTCTTCTTACTCTTTAACCTGTAGTCATCCTCCCAATTTATTGTTATGTGACTTGCATAAAGGTCTTGCATTCATGTAGGGTTTACTTATTATTCCATAAACTATTTATGATAGATGAATAGGGTTTAGATAGTATTAATTAGACTTATCACCTTTAATTGAATTAATAATACCTAGAATTGACCATATAATCACATTTACAAGATTATATATAAGTTTAAGATTTATCTCTAATACTCATCTAAATACTGATTGTTTAGGGTTTTCAAGAAGTCAGTTCAGTTCAATACGTCATAAGAACCTTATTACTCACTTAACTCAACCTAGGTTGTAGAGGTTAAGTCTATTCACAATGGAAACCCTAGTTTTGATTTCCATACAAATAATCCATCAATTACAAGTATGCATCAATTCATTGGCTCATTTGAGTCAATTTAGAAAAACTAATCCTAGATATTGGATACCTCCATTTAAAACCCTTATAATGACCCTTATTCTCATGTGATATGTAATTCTATAAAGGATATGAAAATATAGTAGATAATTCATTCATATTAAATTCATACATGATTCTATACTTATCAACTCAATTTTCAAGCATAACATTCATTATTTTGATATATGTGTAAAACAAAATAGTTACCTATCCATAAGATTTTTCACATCTTAAATCAATATATCAAGAACTAAACAAATATAACTCAATGGGAAAGAATCTAGATGAATAAAAATTATTTCCCAGGAATCTTCCCAATTGATCACCCAATTACATACAAAAGCAAGTAAAGATGTTCATTATTTTAGCAGATAGAATTAGGCTTTCAACATGATTACATAGATCAAGAGAGATTAAACACTCATCTCAGGTGTCAAGTACCTTAAAAACGTTGCCCATACTCTGAATTTCTAGAAATCCAACCAATGCCTACATATTCGACTCATTTCTTGTTCTTTCCAACTCAGGACCCCTAGAATAGGGGAATAAGAGGGAAAGAAAAAGAAAATAGAGTGATTTGAAATCATTTTTTATTAAAATAATAGGAGGGATGTAATTTAGACATGAAAGAGAATATTCATGGTGAAAATCTATCTAAAGAAGGTAAACTTACTTCCTTTCATCGCTCCTTAGAAGAGAAAACCCTAGATCACCGTCTCCACTCCTTCCTCACTCAAACCCTATTTCTCCACCTCTCTCTAGGATTTCATTTTTTTTGAATGAATAAGAAATAGATATAATAGGATGCTAGATTACCCATATAGAGCTATAATGATGCTTGGGAAATTTGCAAATAAGTCTCACATTTATGTTTTCTTTTATTTCAGCAGAATCATCTATCATAAAACATTAAATGATAAAGATATTTGTCGTCAATCAAACATTATTAAAAAATATGCAAAATTGGCATTTTTTTAAGAATAGTTTCATAGTTCTAGTTAAAATTTCAGCTTACTTGTAGTTACAAATAAATAAATAACTATCAAGCACTAAAATTTTATACTTTGGTATGCACCATGGTCGGTCCAATTTGAATTTGAATAACAATTAGACTCAAGCAACATCCAAATATTATGCAAATTTATATTAATACATATATTTTTTTTGTCCAAATCATATCAAAATTTCAAATAAATTCCAGTTACCTATAAAGTATTAAGAATAATATACTACACCACTACATTTAGAAAAATTTGTATTCATGTAATTATAAAATCCTTAATTTCAATCAATTAGGGTTTTCACTTGTAGACCCTAAGTATTCAAATCAAATAATATTTTAAAGTTTATGATGAAGTTTAAAACATCATAATAGACTATAATCATTAATCATGACATAATCAAGATCAATCAAGTTAGCTGTTTTAGATGGAGTGATGGTTCCTCTTTGCTGCTCTGTCCTCGAGGGGCGTGCTGTTTTGGGTTGTTTTCTGCTGAAGGTGCTGATAGTTGCTTGTGTTTTGACTATCTGCTCCTATTTTCTACTGGTGTTGCTGCTGGGTTTCCTTATCTTTTTTCTGTGGATGACCTGCTGCTGGGTATCATGGAAGCTTCTGTTGCTCTGGCTTTCAGTTAGCTGTTTTGCTTCTCTATCCTGGATGGGCTGGCATGCTTTTTAGCTTTCTTGCTGGTTTGCCTGCGTCAAGGCTATGTGCTGCTGCTGCTGGATTCAGTAGTGATGGTTGAGATGATGCTGGTTGCTCCCCTCTTCTGATGATCAATGATGGTTGAGATCTTCTAATGATGTGTTGCTGTTCGGTTGTTGCTCCTTACCTGAATGATCCCTTGTGCTCGATCCTTTATCTGCTGGTTGAAGCTGTTGGTTTAGGTTTGGCTTGAATGGATGAGTTTATCCAGCGGGAGTGGCAGAACTCTTTCAGGCAGTTTTTCTATCCTTCATGCTTTAGCTGGAGTGATGGTTCTTCTCTTCTGCTCTGCTCTTGATGGTTGCGCTTTGGTTATCCCTCCTTCTGTGGTTGGTTGGTTTTCACTGGAAATGATGTCTGTCCCCAGTTGATGTCAGCTGCTGTGGTTTCATGAAGGCTCAACCTTTCTTTTGTTGTGGCTCCTCCATCTTATCTCCTCTCCTGTTGTGAGCTTTTTGGTTGTCTTCTTTTGATGTAAAGATATTTAGTTTTTTTTGGGGGGTGTTCCACTTTTGGAATCAACAAGTTTTTGTACAGACACTTAAAGCAAAAATGAAAAAAAAGCAACAGGAGTTTTGGCCGACCAAAAAAAAAAGATCAATCAAGTTAAGTATATAATCATCTAAGAAAATACTAATTAGATGGCTAAGTTGGAATTGGGTTGTTACAAATTCTCCCCTCTTTTTAGGATTTCGTCCTAGATCAAAGAAAATATGTTATCTAACTGTGAATCTTTCTATGTCTTATTAGTATAAAATTTAGATTATCTTTCTTCCTTATCAAATCATTTTCTTGCTTCTTAGATCTTTTACATAAATCTCCAATTTTACTCATTTGGATGGATATTTCATAGCTAATCATCAAATTATCTCATCTTTGGATATCACATGATTACTTTACAAAATTTATTAATAAACCATTTCTACGATGTGATTCACATCCTCATTCATATTTCTTCACACACACACATATATATATATATCATATGCATGTATATTATAATTCATCATCTATTATCATTGATTCCTTTCAATAATAAGATTATTTTATTAAAGTGTCATTTTGTATTCTCAACTATTCTTATAGCTTTTTAGATTCATAATTATATTTAAATTCATTAACTAATTGTCTTTCACGATCCTTTTAGATTTATTCATCTGTTTCATATGTAGTTTTTGACTTGTCTTAAAATCCATATTTAATAATATATTCTATTTTTCTTAAATATACTTTTCATTACCATCATGAATCTTACTATACTCCCAATATGTTTTCATCTAGAAGCCTAGGCAGGGAATCTAGAAGACGTACAGTCAGAAGATCCAAACAAACTTATCCCGATACTCAAATGCTTGACCATAGTAGTTGAATATTGAGTTCAGTCAATATGCATATCATTTAGGCGATGTTCAATATCCATATTATCATCTAGACCTAGATCAGATTGTCCCTGCAGACTCATCTAACCTAAGATATGATACCATTTTGCTGCATCCCCTCTTTTGATTCACATAAATGTAAACCATGAGAGAGAACCCTGAACCTAAACCCAGATTTAGAAAACAAAAAGTTTGATTCTCGAAAAAAAATTAACATAGCATACAATAGATAAAGGTAAATTTTCCCTTTCATTTTCATTAAACTTCATAAACCAGTGTGACTTCAAGTATGACATATATTTAGGTATCAACATCTAAATCAGATTCACTAGATCCGTAGTCAAATCTTATATCTCATATGTATATCAATTTAATTTTATCAGTTATATGTACATGAAAGAGCAAACTTGATCTATAACCATTTGGGAAAAAATAGAGTATAGGGACATTCTAATCTAAATTATTCCATTTACATATTTTTTTTCACAATCTCTCCGCTAGATAGAAATACACCAAAAACATATGAAACAACCTCACATAACTCATATAGATCCCTAGTGAGTGGATACTTCCCGCTCAAGTTAGGTACATACATCAACATTAGATTAAGTATATTGAACTTAAAATAAACTTGTATATATTTCTAAGTTTAAAAGATAACTCAACCATATAGTAATTTAAATTCATGAAAATATAATTATTAATCATAAAGACATTCATTTAGTTAGTTGCCGACGTTTTGTATAGGTAAAAATGCAATATATAAACATTTACAATCTAGACATAATGATAACATCATATCTATGATACCCCACCCACTGAACCAGGAACATATCATGCAGCCCTAAAGATGAAGTCCACATAAAATGAAATCTATATAAGGGGGTGAATAAAGAAAATCCACTTCTCAAATAAAATTAAATGTTAAATACAATTTAGTATGGATTTAAAGTGTAGATTAGAAACCACTACAAGAGACACAAGAATTTAAGGGAGCTCTGGAATAAAAAGTTTTACATCTATCCATAGTAGTTTCCTACTAGGATTTACAACAATTTAACTCCTCACAAGGTCAAATATAAAGTTCAAATGTTTACAACTCGTCTTTCATGGATGTAAAAGAGAACCAACACTTCACCTCTTCTTTAATGGCTGAAGAAGAATTCTAATACCACATCTCTTCTTTAATTGCTAGAGAAAAGCATTGAGAAGAAGACTCCTTCTCCTTTCAAGACACCAAACACACATTCTCACAAGAAGTAGCTCTGAAGAGAGCAAAGCAATTGGAACAAGGTTGGAGAAATGAAATCACCAATTCATATCATAAGAATCACAAATATCCTATAATCAAGCTTATAAAGACATCCACATGGATTTGGACAAAGGATATTGTTGTGGACTGAGAAACTTAAGTGAATCTCGGATTGTTCACTAGTGGGATGAGTAAATGCAATATCTAGGCTTAATGTAGCAATTCTTACAATATTCAAGTGTACTTGTATCCTTCCTAATCTACCGTATTTCTTGAAAAAAAATTAAGAAGTATTTAAATAGCTTTTCGAAGGGTTATGCCCAAGGTTAGTCCTCAACTAGTTTTTAGAGAGTGATTAGTGGAAACAAAATGGATAATGGAACAATAACTGAAAGTTTTGTAGACTACCCACTGGCCAGACTTGTTTTCGACCAAACTTGCCCTTAGTAAAAAAAGAGTTTGACCGAGAGGTACTCTATATGCAATTTTGATCAATAGCTAACTATTTGTCGAGAAGTTACACGACAGATCCATTCGTGGTAAAAAAAGAGTTTGACTAAAAATCTCCCTGTAGCAAATAATTCTAGTTTTTGGAAAACCTATCTAATGATTTTTGCAATGAGATCTAACTATCCTAAACACCTAATATAATTGTTAAATTGGTTTTGGGAAGATTGGGTAATTTTACATGACCCCTGGAGAAATGTAAATTTACCTAATACAACAACCTACAAATGAGTAAAATTTGATTAATTTTTACACAAAATATGAAATTAAGCTCAAATAATCTTCTCTTATTATACCTTGATATGTAAAACACTGAATAGCACATTAGAAACACAATTGAGAAATATTGCCAACATCAAAAGAGAAAGATGCATGATATCCAATTTATCCAATACTCTCCTCATTTTTTAGAAATGACAACCATTTCCAAAAAAAAAACTACACAAATAAAACATTCATACCTAAATGATATCATGAATCTCCAAGAAAAGTGTGTCTAATTTTGACTTTAGAGGAGTGGAATGACATACATTTATCAAATGAATGTACACCCATTTGTATAAAAAAATGTTAGCCTATGAGACTAAGAGAAGGACCATGATTATACATCTTAGTCAAAACATATAAAGTGCACAATATATTTCTTCCCCTCTGTTATATACAAAAGGTAGGGGTGTAAGAAAGATATTTCACCTAAATATGATAATTCCCCTCAATATGATATCCATGCATATGAATGGAGCAATGATGACCTTGCAGAAGTATGCTATCTCAATTTTATTCATAAGCCAATGAAGAACAAAGATGCATAACAAAATAACACATATACATAGATCATGACAAAGATAACAACTAAATTACATGGTAACCAAACCTACTACAAGGGCTAGGATCATATGCTTTAAACATCTATGATCTTACTTTTGTGAAACATGTGAATGATGTGATCAACATCCAAATCATGGCCCAATAATGGAGTGGCATCATCAGATTTCAGATGGGTCTCCCAAACCAACACCTTGGTAGTTGTGAGATCGTATTCTTCAAGAAATGTGGGAACACAATTGAAATCAAAGTGAGATGGAATGCATTGAAGATTCTCCAAGGAGAACTGAGTGTGACGGAAAGAGGATGGCGGTGGATTGGATGGAGTGTAGTCATGACCCAAGATGAAGAGATCAATGTGTGTAGGGTAGAAATGGCTAGGATATTTGTCTGGAACATTCAAAGTTAAAGCATTCATGTGACAAGTATAGCATATCATGATGGTTGTATTGCATCTGTCATCCAACTTGATAAGAAACACCCTTAAAGTATGTAATTTCGTTGTCATGGGTGCAAGAGGAAGGAGGAGGAGGTAAATGTGGTTAACTTGAAGTACCTTTTTCAACTCTAGCACATTTGTGATCAATATCTAGACCCATTTTATCAAAATTGGTAAGGTTTATGGTGTTTTTAGAATTTCTAGTAGGATACCTAGTTGATAATATGGGTAGTACAACAATGCTCAAGGAGACCACAAATGAAGTGCACAAAAGGTGGAGGACCCTTGAAGTTGATAATTTCCTTAAGGATGATCTGCATAAAGTTTACATGAATTTTATTTAGAATGCAATATATAAGGATCATGAGAAATGGAGGTACCTCACTTTTGTTGGAGTGGGGCATGATGTTTGAGTTGAATATGATGTTTACAATGAATGATTTTGAATAAGGGAGTACACCAAATATGTCCCATGGGTATCATGATTTGCAATACTGAGAAGCAATAAGGATTGATGGATAGAAGAAAGGTAATAGTTGTGCCTTTGTATTTAGAAATATCATTTAGAGGATCGATGAAGTGAAATCAATAATGTTGGAATGATCATCATCATCAATTTTAAGGCAGGTCAAAATTTCAAAATTATCAAAAGTAAATGTAAAACCATTGACCATGGAAGAAAAAGTGAAATGTGTTTGATCCACAACATGTAGTTCGGTATAAAACTCATGGATAAATCTAGTGGACCAACTATAGTAGGAAGGAGTGACACAATCTAATGGAGTGAATATCCATCAGTTGTCTTGGAAAATGTGGATGGGAGGAGAGCTCATGAAACTTGTTGCCGTCGGTGGAGTTGATGAGAATGATGTTGTTGGTCACCACCTATGTGTTTGGTCACCATCGGGAGCCTTCTCAAACTTCTTCTTTCCACCAATACAAGAAGGAGTTATTGTTGAAGAATAGTGGTGGTCAAATGAGAAAAATGAAGTGGAGGGGGCTATCAATTATAAATGGTCAAAGGAATGCCAGAAACATCTTCCAAGAGGAATGAAGAGGTTTGTAAGTGAACTTGTAAAGAAAAGAGCCATTTGGGTAGTATTTATAGGCATATGTGAGGTTCTAAATTAAACTCCTTTACAACTGAGGAGGGCAACAATTAAATAAAGCTAGTTTCGATCGAAGAATGCTCCCGTTGAGGTCCCATTGGTCAAGCTTCTTTTCGACTAACCAATGCCTTAGTCAAAATCTTTTTTGACTAAAGAAGTGTCTGTAACACATTTTAAAATAGATGAAATTGGAAATAATGACATATTTTTACTGGTGCAAAGGGGTTTCAAAAAGTCTTAAATGCATAAAATTAGAAGATGAAAATTTTCAAACTTGATTTTATTTTTTTATAGTTATAATTAATTTTTAAATGAAAAATGATCCAAAATGAATGTGAAGAGTCTAGAAAGATGATAACCAAAATAGAGAATTTCGATAATTTAGTTTGTACATAGATCAAAATAAACATCCTCCTAAGAAAAAATGTGTAATTTGTCTTTAATAACTTTAATGGAGTTAATAGCAAGAGGTTTGGTATATATTTCTAGAAATTGATTTTCGATATCTACATGGGGTAGGAATGTCTTGTATATCAATATGATCTAAAGAAAATTATGCAAAACTTTAATATGTTTGACATGAATATACAATATTGGAGTATGGGCTATATGGATTGTACTTTTGTTATCATAGAAAATGGGATTCATGGACGGAATGGAGACATAATCTCTTAATACTTGTTTCATCCGTAGGACTTGTGCAATAACTACCAACAACCATATATTCAACTTCAGTGGTAGATAACCATGTTTTTTTTATTACTAAACCAAGATACTAACATATATCCAAGAAAGAAATGAGGAACACTAGTACTTTTATGATCAAGAAACAAGCTCCACTAGGATTAATAAGAAAAACAATGATTGAAACAAGAATCACAACAAATGTTTAACTTGAAATATGTATGTTTCTTTCCATTTCAATAATCTCATATCAGTCATCAGTGGGCTATCTACCCGAGACATAATCTCACTACAAATCATTTACCCTAAGTAGGGTTTAGTTAAAAGTAATCAATGCATGTTAGTTCAATCTCAACATATTTTTAATCAGATCATTTCTTCTCACAGCTCCCTACATATATTCACATAGAAATTAGAACTAAAAAGAACACATACATATAGACATGTTGTGTCATTCACCATGCTTAGAATAGGTTTATTATACAACATATACTTATTCCATCTGATTTCTACATATTTGAACAAATCTCAAAGCATAAACTTGCATAACACACTTAACAATCATCTTTTACTATTTACCATTTTTAGTTAATGTTACCATCCATTACATTTGTAATCTCATTTAAATCCATTATATTAGACCATTCTTAGAATACAATTTCTATATAAAATTACAATCCATACATGCATTCTCATGAATCAAATTACATCCTTGCACTTCATCTTGTAATTTTATCAGATTGTACTAATGTACATTCTCTAATCCATTATCTCAAAGTACTATTCATTATTATCAAATAGCTCATCATATTAGGGTTACAGTAAGGTTCTCAGATCCACCTATCAATTTTGTTCATTTTTATCCATCATTTCATTATCATTAGTCATAACTTCTTTGATATCATGTTCACTACTATTCCTAAAATTAATCATTGTAAATTTACTTAATGCACATAGTTTTTCTCTCATACAAATCCTTCATAGTTTAGTTTTAGTGTATTACATTCAATTTAAGTCAACCAAATATATTTTAGTAAATAGATGAAATACTTCCTCATACCCATTTATTTCATTTTCCAATCCTTACTTATCATCACAATTCAATTCACCCTTGTCCATTTCTTTTCTTATATTTATATTAATGAGCCATGTCCTTTGGCTTCTTATGGAACATTGGTAAATAACAACTGTGAACTGCACAACAATATTAGATGTGTGACTGATATGTTTGGTGACCAATGACTATATATCATGGGTCATAGGTATGATACCAAGTCAGACATGAGTACTAGTTAGAGCACAAGCATACTAGATAGACCCACCTTGAGAATAATTCATGCACTATTATATGATAGTCATAATCAACTCTCATATGTGATAGTGGTGTTGTGGTCCTTTGACCTAAAGTCACTATAATGGTGATATGACAATTTTCACGCTTTCACACTACTCGTGATCATGAAGAAGGTTTCCATAAATGTAGTGATTGGGTGTGATGAGAATCATGCTGCAAATTGTGTGTGTATAGAAGCATTTTCCCTCCCATATAATAGGAGAAATATCCAAGGCCTCTTGATAAGTGAGACTAGAGAAATAGATCTTCATTCTCACATTAGTCTATATGTGATACATATCTCATATGAGTCTTTCTAGTCTACTTGGATAATAAGGATCTTGGGTTGAAAGTCACGAGGATGATGTGTCTATGTGGAAATTATTGCACTAACAAATTTTAAGGAGTGGGACTTGATAGGGGATCCACTCCCCACTCAATCGAGGAAAATCCAAACACACTAACAAGTATGCTGGAATAGATGTAAAAAATATTTTTCAAATAAATGGTGTACTAGATCAAATTGTAGCAACAAAAATAAATGTAATAACTATATTCAATTTCATAAGTTTACATAATAATCTCCTACTTGGGGTTTACATGAAAGAAATAACTACTTCACTAGGTAGAGGGGTGTCCAAACTATTTCAAGTCTATCTCCCTTGAGTTAGCTCCACTAACCAGGTCTAGGTCATTATGTCAAGTACACCATGTCCTTCACCTAAGGGGTTGGAAGCATACTCCACAAGAGAAGACAAAATGGAATTTTCATCTTAAAGTTAGTATGTGCGTATAAATATTGATCGGGGAATTTTAGGGAGATGGACAACAATTAAACTTTATCAAGGATTCCCAGATAAAGAAGGAAAAATAACATCCAAATGGATATCAAAGATATCATTTAAAGAAGATAAATTATAAAAAGTTTGTTTCCTTCAATACATTGTGACATAAATAATATCACAAAACATAAACAACACAAGGTGAGTAATAATCAGACTTAGCATATGCTACATAGTAGGGTAGGAACCCATATATACTATACCAAAGGGTAGGAGGACTAGAACCTCTGTGCCAAAAAATTATAGGTTTTGTAGGATGACTAAAACCTCAGTGCATGGCAGCAGAATAAAAACCAGTGTCTAGTAAGGGGATTGAAACCTCAGTGCCTAAAATATAATATATTGCAAGAGCACTAAAATCTCATTGCATTGGCAGGAGGACTAAAACCTTAGTGCCCAAATTGGATACAGTGTCACTACTTCTGGTTATAACTAGTCATTCACAAATGAAAATAGGGAAGACAATATAAAGTATAATCATTCTCAAATAAGGGATGATAACATCCAAATGATATCAATGAGGTCATAGGACCCATAAACAAGTATTCAATCAACTCCAAAAATAAGATACATCATAGGATCACAAAAATCCACCACATGAAAGCTTGGTTTTCATTTAGTTCAAGTACTCAAATTAGGGTTACCATAGAGCAATAGAGTGAACAAGACATAGATTATAGTCTAACAAGCATATCCAACAAATTAAGAAGATCAAAAGATCCATATTAATATATAATTACTCAAATGATTTGACCTCTCATAAGAGAGAGAAGTGTATACGAGAACATGTCCCAAAGGACCAAGAGAGAGAGAAAATTGTAGGTGATTTCTCAATATATAATCTAGGAGATGAAAAATACCTTAGATTGACTGTACATCTACCTAGGGTCAACCCTAGTTCCAAGAGAGTCACCAACCACCTATTAACATTGTACATGAAAGTAGGGTTGAGTTCACATTAATTACATAAACCCTAAAAATCATCCTTTCATTATAATTGAATTAGATTATTAAAACCACTCTGGCATGTATATTATACTTTCTTGATTCCGTAGCATATTTTACTTTATTTTTCTAATCTATAAATCATTAGATATGGATTTTTAAATTTCTAGACAATTAGGAAAATCCTTAAAAATCAGGTATTCTGTATATTGGAATTAGTTCATAAAACTTTTATGTACTCATAGAGAAAACTCTGATGATTCCAAATCATATTTTCTTATATTATTCTAAGTTTAAAATAATTTGCAATGAATTCTGAAGTATTGTCTAATCAAAACATTCCACCAAGTCATGTATAATGCATTCTCTATAAAAAGAAACCTGTTGATGTGCCCCTACCAATGATGGCAATTGGCCCAAGCCTACAAAAACTTCGGCACATAGATAAGTCAATAGAGAAGGATATAAGATGATGTTACCCCTAAAGGGAAAATGAAACAACAAAGAAAGGGGAGGGGTAAAGTAGGGAAGGTGTCCCACCCTAATCTGTTCCCATGCTTGCAAAAGCAAATCAACAATATGATGAACATATAGAAACTTCAAAGATTCAAACCAAGTATATAATCATGATAAGAGTTTACTCTAGCACCATGTAAATAGAGTTCCACATCTATTTTCTAGTCCCAACAATCCTGGGAACTGGACAAGAGACGGACCAGATCCCACCAAGTGCCTTTTCCATGACATACCTTGGGAAAAGGTTAAAGCTGAGAAACTAAACACAATACAATCATATAATTATACTAGAAGCCTTCACAGGGGAACAATGGAAATAGGCAAATGAACTCCTAGTCAAAAGGAGGAGAAATTATTCAAAATGCCATGGAGGTTTCCATCAAGAAGATGAGATGAAATAGGGTTAGGAACTCCTAGGTAGACTAAGTCTCACTTTGTATTAGAATGTATGAATGATGGAAGGAATCCAAGGGAAGCTCATAATTGATGCAATTTGGTTGAGATGGATTGATGAGTGGCTTAGGATAGGAGAAGGTTGGTGGCATACTCTAGATCCGCATTAGCTGCACAGAGACCCTAGGTCCCAATTTATTTTCGTTGATGGAAAAACAAGAGATGGCGGTAGTTCTTACATAATATTCTAGAGTTGCGATGCAAAGAGGATGATTTTTCTTGATCATCATGATTCAGTATAGGTATCTATAGGTGCATAGTCGGTCAAAAATTTCATGGGAGAAGAAATTACTAAAAATCATTTAGAAAAGAGAGATATAGATGAGAAGAAATCAAAATTCAAACCCGATTATAGTTGCATGTAGAAATAGAAAGAAGGCAGAGGAGAAGAAGGTATGGCCACCGTTTGATTATAATCTGAGAAATCCAAAAACTAATGTGAATCAATAAATGGAAGGAAACAAAAATGAAATTTGGAACTATGAGAACCCGTTACACTAAACAAAATTACTCAAAACACAAAATAGGATTACTCCTTAATTAAAGGCAAACCTAGAAAATAGGGTAATTTAAAACCGATTTCAACAAGTCTCAATTGCTTAGAATCATTTATATAAAAGCCCAACAACTTTCTTTACTTCACATAATGCTCAATATTGTTTAAAAATTCCCTATAGCCTCATCTACAACATAAACATTGTAAAGGTATATTATCCACATATTCAACATATACAAGCATCAACATGCTGCTGAAAGCTTGATTCAATCAAAACATCATATACAAACTTTTCATCTAGACTTGAGAGTACATGGATGACTCTAGGTTACACTTGACAACTAAACAACCATCTCTAGGATTTATCACCTTATATTCTTCTCACTATCATAATAGTGTTTTCGCTACTATTGATCACCTAAAAAATGTGGTGACCCACAAGGTGAGACCCAGTCCGAGTGAGATATATAACTCTCTCCAACATATATTGATTACATCATATTAAACAGTAAATAACTGACTAGTTGGAGTATTTCATAGTAAATTGAGCAGATTGAACAGTTCAAGCATGCTAAACATATTAAGAAAATAAGCCTAGAAACACGTATGATTATCAATGTATATATAGGTAACAAATAAATCCATTTCTTTTATCAGATATCTACTTAGGTTTCATAAGATTGCATCTAATAACAATCATTATCATTGATCTGACTATCATCATATGCCTTACTAACAACACAAGCTATCTAGAAGCATAAGCATCTTTTATATGTCTAGTAGTGCGACATGGCTATCAATATTGGCATATTTAATTATGTGAACTAGTCTACATAATAAGTAGACCTAACACCATAGCACAACTAACTGCAACAGCATAATTAACAGTTTAAGCATTTCTAATTACATAGGCATGGCTAGCAATATTATACATTGTTAGAAGCATAATATTAAATATCAGTGTCAGTATATTTGACAACATAAATAGGTTTACAACATGAGCACATATACAACACAATCATATCTATCATATCTCGTTGTACTATATATCATCTCTATATAAGAAGATCAAACAAGGGTTATCATCCTATGTGAGGCATTGTGTATAACCCTAAATAGATATGCTACATAAATTTATTACATCTTTTATTACGTTTCCCTTATTGGCACATGAAAAGGATTTCACCTCAATCAGGGCTCAACATACCCATAGGTCATTAAGAGCATCACAATATTCATATCAAGGTCATCCTCATCATTCCATGCCTTAAACAAGTCTCAAAAGATCATCAGCAATTATGTGTCCATAGGTATTATTATGGAAAGGCACTATGATATTCAAATAGCACTACATTATGAATAAAACACAAGAAGAGTGTAACTCATTTTCAAATTAATCATGCAAGAGGGTTGATTTATAACCAATCACCATCATTTAGTTACATTAAGTGTGGTACAACAAACTATATCACATGGAAGTTACACACCAACTTATTATGGTCATTTATCAAATATAACTATCCGAGAGCAAAGGTAAGACAACAAATTAATAATAATGAATCATAAAATTCTCATTACTAGGAACCCATATATAATATCATGGGATTCATTCTAATCCATTGGATGTTGAAGCATCCAATCTTATTTGTTGGACTGGGTTCATTGTTCAAAGTTATCAATTGAAGTATATGTTTTACTATTAGATCAATTGAACCAAGGAACCATTAGTTTAAGGTTTAGTTGAATCTACCACTAAATAATTAACTTATCATATGTGGTGATGACCTGATCCACCATTATTTGTGATCATTAAGTCACCATCAGTTGTTAGATCAACACTGTATTCATTTAATACCATCAGATATTAAGCTAATGCCACAATTGATTGATAACATCATTAGAGAATCAAACCATTGCTCATTGAGATTCCAAGAGAGCCAAACACTTATGTAAGGTGTGAATATAATTTCACATCATCATTCATAACCCTTGGTCACCACCTTCAATTGTCATGAACACCACACCATCGAGTCATGTGTTTAGAGGAGAAGATAACCTAGAAACCCTAATATGGACCATCGGTTGATAGGTGCTTAGCACCATAGGTGGTGATACCAACCTGAACTAAGTCATATAATTCCTTAGGAAGAATGTGCACATGATTATAGGTTCATCTAGAACTAGAAACAAAATAGGAAACACCATAAAAATCGAAATTCCAAACAAGCTTGGCTTCTTAATGCTTAAATCACCATTTTTAAGCAAGAACATGAGCTAACAAGCTTATAGTAATCAATATAAGTAAAGAGGGTTATAAAAATCACCTCTACTGAGAATAATAGACTTTTATAAGTAAGAAAATTGATCCAATAAGGTAGAAAACCCAAGAGGAAGCTCTGAACTCGGCCAAGCAGGCACACAAGAATCAAAACCCTAGAAGAAGAAGCAAGAAAGATAGGATCTTGAGCTATAAAGCAACGTTTACCATGGAACAGAAGAGTTCCATCCTAGAGGAAGGTCTAAGGAAGGAGAAGAGAAAGAAAAACATAGAGGGAAGGAAGAAAACAACTTGCCTTGGTTGAAAACCCTAGAAGATGACCTTAGAAACCCTAGGTAGGGCTAGATGGAGCTCTAGGAGACCTTCTCCAAAAAGAGGTTGTCTTCTACCTTAGACCACTTTGTTCTGCATCCAAATAGAGCAAGGGAAGTTCTATAATATAAAGGAATAGGGAGTGAGAAATGATTTTGATTTGGATATAGGAAGGGTTATATATAGCTTCATGGATAAGGAAGGGGTCAAGCATGAGGTGCCCATGAGCTTTCCATGTGTCCATAGCCTAGAGCTTCTATATCCATGAAACACCTCCCTCACTTGCCACCTACACTTTTTATCCTTTATCCATAGCCTTATCCTTATCTTTATCCTTATCCTTATCTTGAGCCTTATCCTTATCCTATCCTTATCTTTACCATTACTCTTGTCCTTATCTATAAAGGGGGAAACCCCTAAAATGTCCTTGAAGAGGAACACCTCCAAACCAAGAACAACTAGGAGCCCCATAGCCCACAAAAGTCGAGAATGATAATGAATCCTATAAGGATACTAATTCTTGTGACAATATACAAAGAAAACTTCCCAATTGGGTAAATTGCAAAAAAAGTCTAGAATGTACATAAATTTCAAAACTTGCTCAAACAATGTTCAAATTGGACCAAATTTGAAACTTAAGCTTGTCTTATGATTCCAAAGCATATAACAAGGTTATATTAAGGTTCTAAGAATTCAATTATGGTAATTAATCTTGTTAAATACTTTAAGCAAGTTCAGGGGCCTTACAGGAACCATTCAAATAACTTATTTAAATTAAAAAAATCAATTTAGGCATATATCTTTCCAAATATTTATTTGAGGGAGCATACAATATTTAAATAAAGCCAAATTTGACACTTTAGATAATTAAGATATGTAAATTCCAAATATGAATGTAGTTTTTACTTTTGAAGTCATTTAGTATTTTGTTCAATAGTTTAGATGTTATCTTATATTTCCTTTTCTTAATGAAATTCAGGCATCAAGAATCATTCATTTAATGTGAAACTTGTGCCTTAAGCATACTATGGCGTGATTATTTTGATCATAGGTGAAAATTTTGTTTTAAGACTATTTATAATGTGATCTCATGGATTGCAGGTTAAAGGGGGTAATTTGCACATATATTTACCAAAATGATAATCATGGATAATATATTGAAGTAAGATGTATTTACGATTATCCTCTGATCACTGGATTATATTAATTGTCACATTTATCCACACCCATTTTTTATTCCAAATTTCCCTTTTGAAATATTATGTTTCCAATTAAAACAAGACATCTAATCATTAATATATATATAAATCCCTTTTAAGACTATAAGGATGTCTTCAATCATTATCATTGATATAGAAACATTTAATATTATTTCAAACATTATTACTGCTTAGGATAATGAAATATATTTATGTATTCTCCATTGTATGAAATCTTTAACCTTCCAAGATGATGTATATCATCATAAGGGATACCAAATTATATTACATGCTTTATAATGTTATGTAGATTATTAATTTACATTCTATGAGTCGTGATCTATTATGAAAAGTCTAATTATTTGTTATTCAACAGATTAATTATCTTAAAATTAACTCTTAGTTATTTCCATCTTACTAAAGTTAAGGGTGGGAAATGACCTATCAATCTCATAATGAGATTTCCAATATTTGTATTAAGTCAAACAAGGCATCTAAGGTCATCCAAATTCATCATAAGTCCATGTTAGTGTATAAACTATACCTTGTTGTGTGGTTTATCCCTAAACTAGACCCAAAGACAGCTGACCTTTAGATTAGGTTCCTATGGCTAGGAGGTCAGGTTTATGTATGTTACAACACTCCACCCCTTAAAGAGGATTTTGTCCCTAAAATCCAACCATCCAAATAGTAACAACCAATTACTCTCCACCCCTTAAAAAGTCTAACTTAATAAAACAACTCTTATAGATATTAGGATTACATATACATCTTTTAATCATGAACACTTTTTGTGTTGTTCATGCATCCAACTAACATGTCATATACACCTTGGGTTGAATAAGGTCCTTGTGTTTCTAAACTAACAACCCTAAGCTTCACGTGAGCATCCAAAAATGTCACATGGTACACTATACACACAACCAAATGTAATAATAAGGGTAGGCCCTATAATCCTAAGTACACACCACTTACTTCCAGTCATCACTCCACTGCAAAAATTAGGGTTTTAGAGCTATACTCTAACTGTTGACAGGGTTTCACTTCCTAACTTCATACATTCCTTCATTGTGACTTTGTTCAAGAAAACATTGATAAAATCCAGAGAAAATTTTATTTTATATGTAAAATATCATAAAGAAAATAATTTGATGATACAACTTTGTGATGTAAAACTATAGATATTGCCTAAAAAAATGAGAGAACCGATTCACAAATTTCCATTTAATATCTCCTTATCCTACTAATTCAACATCGTCATTACATAACTCCATCCTCAAGTCAAACCATATAACATACAAATGTATATGCCATAAATAACTTACATCATAGGGTATGAACAACTAGAGTATCATCACATATGGGTTAACATCTTAAGATCCTCATATGTACTTCATCACTTTCAATATCATTCATTTATTATCTAATCTATGGTAAACATATCATATAGGATTTTCTCATAAGGTAAGGTCTCTATAAGGAACTGACAGGACAAAATAGGAAACCTAACAGAGATTGAATTGAAATAGTCACAATTCAGCCACCAAGGCTATGATACCATCTTGTAAAGAGTTGGAACTGAGAGGGGATACACTCCTTACTCAATTGATGAATAAATTCATTTAATCCAAAAACACTAACAAATATGTTAGAATAAATGTCACTTTTTTATTACTCAAACAAATGGTATACAAGACCAAAGTATAACAACAAAAATAAATATAATAACTATACTCAATCTCGCTAGTTTATATAATAATCTCCTACTTGTGGTTTACATTGAAAAATAACTACTTAACGAGGAAGAGGCACGTCCAAAATATTTCAAGTCTATCTCCCATTAGTGAGCTCCACTGACCAAGTCCATGTCATCATGTCAAGTTCCCCATGTCCTTCACATAAGGGTTTGGAAGCATACAAGAAAGAGAAGACAAAATGGAAGTTGTCAGTATAAAAGTTGGTATGTACATATAAATATGAATTGAGCAATATTAGGGAAAAGGAAAACAATTAAGCTTTTGTCTAGGCTTCCCATATCAAGAGGGAAAAACAAAATCCAAAGGGATATCAAGAATATCATTTAAAGAAGGTACACAATAAGAAATTGTCTTGCCTTTTATACATTGTCACAACAATGATATCACAAAACACAAATAGTTTCATGGTGATCAATGGGCAAACTAGTGTATGCTATAAACTAGGATAGGAAATATATTCTATACCAAAAGGAAGGAGGAATAAAACCTTAGTGCTAAACAAATATAGATTTTATAGGAGGACTAAAATATTAGTGAATGGAAGAGGAATGAAATCCAGTGCCCGAAAAGATGACTAAAACTTCATTGCCTAAAATGTAATATATTGCATGAGGACTAAACCTCAGTGCATTGGAAGGAGGACTAAAACCTCAGGGCCCAAAATTGATATGGTATCACTGCTTCTAGTTATAACTAGTCTCACACATGAAAATAGGACAAGCAAGATAAAGTACATTCATGCTCAAATAAGGGATGAGAACATCCAAATGATATTAATGGGATCATAGGACACTTAAAGGTATTAAATCATATACAAAAATTAGATACATCATATGATCATAAAATTCCACCGCATTCAATCTAGGGTTTCATTTAGTTTAAGTACTCAAATTAGGGTTAGCACAAAGGAATAGAGTGAACATGGCATAGATTAATGTCTATCAAGCATATCTAACACATCAAGAAGATAAAAGATCCATATCAATACATAATTACTCAAATGATTCAACCTCTTAGAAGAGAGAGAATTTTATAGGATAATATGTCTCAATGGACCAAGAGAGAAAAATGTAGGTGATTTCTCAATGTGAATCCAAGCGATGCAACATACCTCAGATTGATTCTAATTGTATCTAGGGTCAACCCTACTTCAAAAAGAGAGTCGCCAACCACCTATTAACATCGTATATGAAATTAGGGTTGAGTCCACAAGAATTAAATAAACCCTAGAAGTCGTCCTTTCATTGTTATTGAATCAGGTTATCAAAGCCACTCCAACATGTAGTTAAACCTTTTCAATTCCATAAAACACTTTACTTCAATTTTTTTATGCATAAATCATTAGATATGGATTTAGAAATTCTAGGCAATTAGTAAAATCCTTAAAAATCACATATTTAGTATATTGGAATTAGGTCACAATACACACACACACACACACACACACACACACACACACACACACACACACACACACACACACACATATATATATATATATATATATATATATATATATATATATATATATATATATATATATATATACACACACACACAAACACACACACACTCTTAGAGAAAAAATGCACCATTCTAAAATTATTTTCTATCAATATTTGAATTATTTACTAATAAGTGTATTCCATCAAGCCACATGTAATACATTACCCGTATAAAGAAACCATATGAGGTGGCCCTATAAATGCTGGTCAATTGGCCTGAGCCTACAAAAAATTGGGTGCGTAGATAAGTCAATAGAGAAGGGTAAAAGATGATGTTACCCATGAAGGAAAAACAAAACATCAAAGATAGGAGAGGGGTTACCTAGGAAATTTTTCCCACCCAAAGCTCTTCCCACACTCAGAAAAGCAGAACAACAACACGTTGAACATACTAAAACTTTAGAGCTTCAACTAAAGTATCTAATCGTGGCAAGAGTGAATTGTAGCACCAAGTCAATTGACCATTAGTTCCACCTCAATCTACTGGTCCCAATGATCCCAAGAAGTGGTTGAGAGAAGACTCCCACTAGGCACAATTACCATGTCGGACCTTGGGACAACGTTGAAGATGAAAAACTAAACACAATACAATCACGAAACAATACAAAAACCATTCTTGGGGTAATAGAAATAGGTTAACATACTCCTAGTTAAAAGGAGGAGAAATTCTTCAAAATTTGATGGAAGTTTCCATCAAGAAAATGAGATGAAAATGGATTAGAACTCCTTGTTATACCGAGTCCCACTTTGTATTAGAATGTAAGAATGATAGAGGGAATCCAGGGAAGGCCACCATAGAAGCAATTAGGTTGATATGGCCTGAGGAGCATATGAGGGTATGAGATGACTGGCAGTACACTACTGATATGCATCAATTGCATGGAGGTCCAAGGCCCCAATTCATGGTTGTGTATTGAAAATAAAGAGATGGAGGTAGTTTCTAGGTGATTACATAGAGTCTCAATAGAAATAGGATGATTGTGCCTGATCTTGGCGGCAAGGGATTTTGCATATAGTTGGATGTTTCTTCATATAGCAATATTTGGGTTCGACATGTGTATCTATAGGTGCGAAAATGATCAAAAATTTCATTGGTAAATAAATCACCAAAAAACCTTGAAAAAATAGGGAGATATAGATGAGAAGAAATTGGAATACAAATTCGGTTATTGTTTCATGTGAAAATGGAGAAAAGTTAGAGGAGGAAGAAGTTATAGTCACCATTATATTATAATACAATGATTCATAAACTAATGTGAATCAAGAAAAGGAAGGCAACATGAATGAAATTTGAAACCATAGAAAATAACTTGTATTAATTATAAAATTTATCAATTTAGGGCTATATCTTTCCAAATCTATTTGAGGTACCATACAATATTCAAATAAATCCAAATATGACATTTTGGCTAATTAAGATATGCAAAATCCAAAATATGAACTTTTTTACTTCTAAAGTCATTTAGTACTTTATTCAATATTTTAAATCCTATCTTATTTTTGCCTTCCTTAATGAAGTTACGAAAGCAAATATCATTAATTTATTGTGAATCTTGTGTCCTTAAGCAAATTAAAGTGTGATGATTTTGAACATAGGTTTATTTTGTTCTTTTAAGACTATTTATTACGTGATCTCATAGATTGGGGTTTAAGGGGGTTCTTTTTGTATCTATTTACCACAATGATATTTATGAATCATATTTTGTAATTAGACTTCTATTAGGATTATCCTCTCATAATTATCTTCTATGAATTATCACATGTACCCAAACCCATTATTTATTCCAAATTTCCCTTTGTTTGATATTATCATTCCAGTTAAAACAAGCCATCTCTCCATTATTATCTATATCCCTTTTATGACTATTAGGATGTTTTACCTCATTATTCATGATATAGAAATGTTTAAAATTACTTTAAACATTATTAAATCCTTAAGATAAGGAAATATATTTATGTCTTCTCCATTACATGAAATAGTTAGCCTTCCAACATTCCATATATTAATATAAGGAATTCCAAATTATATTACATGCTTTTTAATGTTACGAATATTATTAATTTGCATCATAAGAGTTGTGATCTATTATGCAAAATTCTAACTATTTATTATTCATCATGATTAATTATCTTAGCATTAACTATTAGTTATTAGCATATTATTAGAGTCAAGGGTGACAAAGGACCTATTATTCTCATAATAAGATTTCTAATATTTGTATTAAGTCAGATATGGCAGCTAAGGTTATCCAAATTCATTATATTTCCATGTAAGGCTATAAGCTATACCTTGTTTGGGGGTTTATTCCTAAACTAAACCCAAAGACATCCAACCTTAGGATTAGGTTCCTAGGGCTAGGAGGTCAGGTTTTGGTATGTTACATAAATTCACTTAAGGAAAAGTTCCTACGTTGTTACCTAAATTAATGTGTAATTATCACCACCAGCAAGCAGACGAATATTATCACAATATAGCTTTCAGATCAAACCCAAAGGACAATGTTATTAAGAATAAAATGGATTTCTATCCGAATTAAGAAAAAGTAATTAACAAAGGTGATTTTTTGAACGTTTTCTTAATTAATTAATAAATAATGATAAATTATACAAAGAAAGAGTTAACTCTTAACGATGGTAAAATTTATAGGATAAAGGGTTTCCCCACCACCACCTATATATATTATCTCTTATATTGTAGAGCTTACTCTATGATTATAAATCCGGGTCCAAGGAAATTCCATATTGTTTTATTTTATAGAATCTCAAATGGATAGATTTACCCATAGGCTTGAGGTGTCATTACCAAAAGATCTTAAACCTTTAGCCCTAACAAACATCCTGCCATGGTTGCATCTGGAATTCAACAATGATTAATTGGTATTTAATCATAGGTTTCAACACACACACAAATATATATATATATATATATATATGTATATATATACATATATATATATATATATATATATATATATATATGATTGCAATAGACATACAAGATGGATGGCTAATCCATACATTTTCCATTAAATAGTTAATAAAAATCTACTAGTTCAAAAAGTAGTGGTTCACAATGAAATATTACACATAAAGGAATCGAGCTAGTCCCCAAGTCTAAGTAAGATGAAATACTCTACAAATTTTCAAGATTCTTATTTGGAAGAGATAAGAAGAATATCATGGAGAAGGTAAAGATTTAGAAGGGAAGATATGTGCTTTGCAAAACCACCATCCAAACAATAGTTGCAATCTCCGATCATGTCCTTTGGTGGAGTGTATCTCCACGTCAAGCCGTCAGTTTTGTCTAAAAATTCCCCAAAATGGATAGGGTTTAAGATGGGAGTCATATGAAATGAGATGTCCTATCTTGATGTCCCTTTGATGTTGTATTAGAAATTCCCCAAGCTTTTCAAGTTGATTTAACATAGTCCAACGGTTGTGAACAATATGCTGCTAATTTCTAAATCTAGAAAAATGAGAAACTTAGCATGTGTTTGGCACAAAACTGGGATTCTGGGATCTGGACTGGCTTAGTCGGTGTTAGTCTGATGATCTGAGTCGGGGTAGTCAGCGCAGTCTGGTTTTGTTTGGCAACCCAGTCTGATTCTGGTCAGCTGGTCAGTTTTGAGTCTAGTTTCAGACTGATTCTGTTTGGATGACAGTCAATATTCAACCTGGTTCTATTTGGCAACATAGACAGGATCTGCTTATTCTGTCATACTCTTATAAAGCTATTTTAACAATAACAACTTATGTAAAACTGTGATGCCACTACAGTACAAGTATAAAATTAACAAAATAAATTTAATTTGATACATAATGTGGGTGATATTGTTTGTTTTTTAGTTAAATGGATAGTAATGAATATGGTCATTTTATATTTTTATTTTAAACATATTAAAATTTACAATTGTCTTGCATGGCATGCTCATTTTGTATGTATGTATAAAGTTTTACAAGTTCGACCTAGTAATTGGTAACTGACAAGATAATTGTAATTGGCATAATAGAACATAAATTATGCACAAGTAGACCAAAAATCATTTGAAAGATAGTTTGATTAAAATGGCCATAATAGTTCCATAATAAAACAAATGACGGAGTAAAGATAATAACGTTTGTAGCAGAACTTAAACAATGTCGAAGAAAAGTTGACAAGAACATAATGTGATCTGGGGAAAAAGTGTCATAAACCAAGGGAGAGAAGACAAAAAAGGAGCTGCTTGCCCTGGGCCTAGACCTACACACCCATACACACATGCTAAGATAGTGTCTAGCCACTGTGTTGGTCAATATTTGGGGTACACAATGATTGTTCTTGTTCCCACGTAGGACCTTCCCAGTTGGCTCACTTTAGGGCCTCCTTGTACTCGTCCCATGACATGGGAAAGTCCTCCTGCAATGGCTGAGGTAGTTGTTTGATTTCATCTTTTGGCTAATCAAATAGCAGCGACAGATGAGGAACACGTTTATTGACCCCAACATTTTCTTCTTCGTGGTTTTCAAATTTGGACCCCTTTTGTGTAGGCTCACCTTGGTTTCTAGGTTCACAACATTTTTGTTTGCAGACTAAGTATTCCTTAACATATATGTGTATCTTTGACAGGTACATCAACAACTTTTCAAACTTTGATCGTGACTTTGACCGTGATGTCGACATCTAATAAATTTTTAAAATAAATATAAGTAAGACAAAATAATCATAATAATAAAGTACATATGCAACAGTTTGTACAAGTTAAAGTTGGCAAACAAACTTAGATATGTAAGTTGTAACGCAATGTTAGACTTCGAAACAGAATACGTGAGTACGCCTTTGATGAAATGATGGTAAAAACAAAGTAATGATGGACATAAGTTTTACAAGAAAATGTTGCCAAGAAATCATAAACAAATATAAGTTGGACCAACTTTTTTACAATTTCATTCGTCTGCCTAAGGCTGTA
Source organism: Alisma plantago-aquatica (assembly GCA_963693085.1). Lineage (NCBI taxonomy): Eukaryota > Viridiplantae > Streptophyta > Magnoliopsida > Alismatales > Alismataceae > Alisma > Alisma plantago-aquatica. The sequence continues at coordinate 1,115,153,085 of OY856409.1, read as the reverse complement.
GTTTTGATGTTGGTGATTTCATCAGTGGTAAGGTATTCGGAAATTAACTGATTATATTATAATGGTTATACAACACAAATTAACCTCAATAGTTTGTTATTGTAATACAAACTCAAATATTGTAACCACTCTACTAATATTACAAGGGATGAATGACATTAACTAAACATAAATAAAATAACTAGAATAGAGAGAAACTACTAGACTAGATACACAACTTAAAAACAACATCATGGTCTGGAATCAGCAATACTGAGGGCCATTTCATTATTGTTGTCTTCTCCTGAAGATTTAACAACAAAAAATAGGTATGAAGTTTAATTACTTTAAGACAGAAAGTGGAAAAACAAAATAAGATTGGAATCAGAAATTTGTTGATTGGACCTACTTTGGTTTTTTTGATGATGTTGCTATGTCGCGGAGCTCGTTGTTGTCTTTAGACGAATTTGAACTGATTGTAATAGGAAAATTGACGGTGCCTAAAGGAATAAAAGGGACTTCATAGCAATCGTCAGGTGTGTTCCCATCATCAGATTTGACGTCATGTTTGCTATCCTCTATCGAATACTCAATTCATTTGAGATGATTGGGCATCTCATTATTGATGTTGGTTATCCATACCTTAATGGTATTATGGTCAATCAGACGAAGAAAATGTTTGTCAGTACGGTCCAATGGCATCTTCGTAACCCACTCGCGCCAACCAGATGTGGATACAAGATTTCCGTCAACATCATACTTAACCTCGATAACAGATGTTGAATTTCCATAATTTAGGTATAGTTCACCAACCTTGTAGCGTCGTCCATTTAGATCACACCAATGTTTAGGTATAATGAGTTGTGCTAAGGAACAATCATCTAGGGTGATGTCCAATTGTTCTTCAATAGGGAATAGTAAGATTGAGGTAGAGGCCCAGGCCATGGCCCTAGGGTGTTGTGGTTGGAGAGAGTGTCAACAATTTAGATGTTATGCCTACAACAATGTAAAATAATGTTGAGAACAAGTACTATAAATGCAAGTACTAACAATAGGCAAAAACATGAGTTATTTGATATTCATTATGGATAAATAATTTTTACAAATGAAAAGATAACATATTTTCTGTGTAGTTAATAGAAAATGAAGCAAACAATAGACAATAGTCAATCAAATACAAAGTGGCATTCATTGCACTAAGTTTTTCATTTTCTACCAACATCCTCAGGTAGTCTGCATGTATCTTCTATATGTATTGTGGAAGTATGCGATGTGTGTTGTTGGTTAACCGGATGTTGTTATAGTCCTAGTGGATAACTTTGCGGGCTAGTCCAGAAAGTTTTTGGAACTGCATCCACAATTTTTAAAATTTTCCATCTCGCCTTAAACACACCCATACTAATATCCGTTCTGCCAGTTATCGCATGAAACTCTGCTATGGTATCACGCCAACCCTACCATGAAGAAGGTCCACGTAGTTTGCGCAAGTAATATTGTCAACCTAAAACTATTCCTAGGGCTGCATCACATTATGGATCCCATACAAATTGATTCATTGTATATGTTAAACTGAAAAATAAATGTGTAGTCAGTAAAGAAACATTCATGATGGGGATAATGTAGAATGAGAAATTATATAGCATTTAAAATTAAGTACCATGTGAATAATTTTAGTGTATGTCCACCATTCAATATGTTAGTAGGAAACATACAAACTAAGTGTAGTACGTAGTCAAATAAACACGTGGTACATTGACAAAGACATATTCGTACTAGTGTCGCAAGGGCATTAGATGACCATACAGTGAGTGCCCATGCTTCAAGAGTTGTTGTGCTGGCTTAAAGAAGGCAATGTAAATAGCCGGTAGATAGAAGACTGTATTTTTGTCAACAAGGAAATGAAGTCCGATTTGGCATGGTATGATTTTTTTGGTTCAGTTTGGTTAAGCAATGAAAAACCTACAGTTGTCACTATATTCGGCTGGATTAGTCACAAGATCTAGTCTGATTTAATTTGGCAACTGTAACAGTAGCCAAACCAAACCATACTACATTTTGTGCCTATTCCAGCTAAATTTTGTAACAAACAAAGGTGTTTCATTGAATGATCACTGTGAATTGTACAACTCCTATCATGCTAATTGGACTCCACTTATTTGTTGACAAAAATGTAGTCTCTCTCTACCAGATGTATCAATTGCACTCTTTTGGCCGGCACAACATCTTGTGGTGCATGACTACATCTGCACACCCAATTATTCCCTTGTATAGTGGTTTTAAAACCTTAACTTGAGTTGTCATCGATACAACATATATACTTTGACTAGTCAAGGGGTATCCCATCTACATCACATTCCATTGAGAAGTCTACAACTTTTGTCGACTTATCCTGACGCTTTGTGTAGCGTACAGACTTTGTATTGAATTTGTTGTTGTGTGACATCTACGTGTTTTTCCAAAAGGAATGGTCAAAAACACGTATAACTAAGTCGGTATCACATTTAATTATAGGTGCATGAAATGATTTTGTCCAATTATGCATTCATTAAAATAGATTCAGACATGCAAACTATTGAGCATAATGACAAATGTTCACGAATCGAACATAACGAGAAATGTTTTTAAATGCATATAAAACAAAATATTTGAATGTCCCTAAGGTGGTCAACAATTATTCGCAACTTCATTCGTTTGCATCACCACCTAATCTTGCAGTTGCGTCATTATTGTTGTCAACATTGCTTAGGTTTTCAACAACTACTAGGGGGATCCCATATTGCACTCAGGGATGAGGAGGCAATAAATGTCCCAAAAGGAAACAATTTTGTCTGATAAATTATTTCCTTAAGTTCTTCCAATGAGTTTTTAGCATGTTCAAATCAATGCTAAGCACCCCAGTTATGTTACGAAAGTCAAGCAATGTCTACCTCCAAGCCTCTATAGTATATGCTCCGTTAACACATCTCTCCAGGTCATACTAGTTTCTCATCGCATCAAGTAGGATTTGATCATGCTCTGCACACCATATTAGACGGCAAGCCATAGAACAAATTCTATATGTAAGATGTTGAAATAGCATATGTAGAACCATATTAGATGACAATGGTGGATGTAATGTTATATTTGAATTTTGTGTGCAAGTAACATAGGGCATACAATCTTATACATCCATAACCATGCAACAAAATGACAAAAAATGTGTTATGGAGACATCGGAGGTGAAGGAGTATCCAAAAGAAGAGCACAACTCTCCTCCAACTTTTGAACAAAAGTTTGTAGAACTTCATAGTCGTTCTTTCTATAGGTGTAAACATGTTCAGAGTTGTGATGGATTTCAACAAAGTCCTTCATTTTCATCGCCTGGCCCCATACTGACTTGCACTCGAAAGTTAGTAACGTAATCTCAGCCTTCAAGGAATCAGTTGTTGGGGAGAGATCGACTGCCCAATGAAAGTATTTACATCAGTCTTTTCCCTAATTTCCCCCCCAAATTCTAGTTAATAACAAAGAATACACGATTTACTTAGCAGGTGCAACTGATTATTTTTGGTTTTACTAGTGCACCTTACTAGAAGGACATATGTAATACATTTCTCTTGGCCTTTCGCTAAGAATGCCAAAGTCTTATAACCCTACATTCTTTGTGTTTAGCCACAATGCTGCAAGAAAACCACATTCACACATCGAAACTTCAGTTGGATTCATCGACATCTAGAACAAGATTGATGATTAGTAACATAAAGTCGGGTTCAAAACATAGATTTCTACAAAACATAGTTGGAGAGTATTTTGATACGACCAATTGAGTGTTCTAACTATACTATTAGCCTATCTGGTTCAAAAAACATAGATCCAAATATATTACATACTACACCTATGATGTATTGTATCCGTCTTCCTCTATTGAAGAGGTACTATCACTCGGTAGGTGAAGCTGTTCACAAAGATATAGGAGCCTCTTCCAAAGATTGTTAATATCTGCTATTAGCCTATCAGTGTTTGCTCTTGTGGAGTAGACAAAATTGCATTGTTCTGACCATTGCTTGCGTTCTTTGCATGCATATGCAAGTTGTGTTACCAATGCATCCCTAATTGCAGTAAGTGTGACCACTGCAGGTTGTACTCGCTGTGCGGGCAACATCATATGACATCTGGTCGGAACAAGACCCTTACCACATGTAAAATACGACATGTGGGGGTTGTTGTCTTCAAACTGTCCATTAGCCGCATCTGTGGAATCCATGTACACTTGTACAGTGCACTGGAGACCACATGGACATGACGACATTCCATTATCCATTTCTAGATAGATAACCTAATGAAACATAATGTGACATTTTTTAGAAGTAGGAAAAATTGTAGTCAACAATAGAGTTTGAGAAGAAATGTTTGACTATTAAGCTATAGAATGAAATTTGAAAAGGGAATAAGTGAAACATGTTGTAGAATATGATTCAATGTCTGCAAGTTACAAAAAAAATGAAAATCATTGATTTTCACACATGGAATTGTCTAGTGTTTTGCACAAAACATCTCCCTCCCTAGCATCAGCCTGGCTTGTTTGTTGGAGAGAACTCAAATCGTTCAAGATTTCAGGGGTATTATGAGGTCTTCCAAGTTTTTGTCCATCAAAGGATCACCATCATTTTGGCGCCGAATAAAATTGTGGATGATACAACAAGCCATAATAATGTGAGACTGTGAATGCACAGGAAAAGTCACTCCTTTTTGAAACTATGAAAACATCTTCTTCAACACACCAAAGGCTTGTTCAACAACGTTATGTAGTTGAGCATGTCAGTGGTTGAACATCTTCGTTTTGCTGGTGTATGAGTTTCTATTACCCTGATACTCTGCTATATGGTAAGCTACATTTCGGTATGGTGCAAGAAATTGTCGGGTGTTGGCGTACCCTGCATCAATAAGATAATACTTTCCAGCAGGTACTTTGAAACTGGCTGTGGTTGTAGCTGTGTGTAGTACCCTTTGGTCATCCCCAGAGCCCTCCCAACCAGTCATGCTATATGTAAACTCCATTGAGAAGTCTACTATAGCCATGAAATTCATGGAAACATTCCCTTTTCTATTTATATAACGGTTCTTCTTATCGCACTTCACCAAAATGGGGATGTGTGTCCCGTCAATTGCCCCAATGGCATCCTATGACAAGTATATACGAAATTTAGTGATGACAAAAGTGGTTATACTAACAACAGAATACACATGGTCAACAAAGTTATGGTCATCCTTGAAGTAAGGGTAAAATCTTGAACTCTCCAGTATGCGGCAGTGTGGAGTTGTCGATGCAATTGGCATACCAACATATTCATTGCACAAAGCAGACACTGCATCCAATACCTCATTAAACTTTATACTTATGGTCTCACCACTGTGAATGTAGTCCTCAGACAGAACACGGTTGCTATGGCCATGTCCAACCATTTGAAGGAAGTAACAAACTGCCTCCACTGATGACACACATCTAGTACTTTTCAACAAACCTCAGTCCTCAAGTTTGTCCACAAAGGCTAAAACCATGTTGGGTAGCATACAATACAGATCATACACCCTCCTTTCATGGCCGATTATTATTTATAAAACCTTTTGATGGATGCTCCTAATACAAACATATCTCGGTAATGGTTGTTGTTTGCATGCGTCATTTGAATTGTCCATGCTATTGTGTGATACTTGGTCTTCTATTTGGTAGCATATTGCGTTAGCAATATCATTAGCTGGACCAGATATAAGATCCAAAAGTTGTACAATGTTATCCGTTGTTTGTGGTTGTTCAATACCGGCCATGACGTCTATAATTAAAAGTTATTACCCGCATAAGAAATATATATATATATATATATATATATATATATATATATATATATATATATATATATATATATATATATATATATATATATATAGACAGATTGCAGAAATTAAATGACCATGATAGAGACCAAATAGCAAATAACAAGATAAAACATTACAAAGTACCATAATTCAGAAATTGTGAATGCACCGGAATCAAATATTACAACATCCAAATTTGAAATAGTTCTTAAATTAAAGGTAGGCTATTGATATAGTTCTTAAATTACACAACCTCAGAAGAATGACTACGGGGTAGGACCTCTATTGTAACCACTCATGTTACTAAACGGTGACGGTGGTGATTGTGAAAATGGTGGTGGCGTGAAGGGTGTTTGTGATCCAGAAGCTCCATAAGCTCTGTTCTTCATTTCCTAAAGGTCTTGCAACCAAATGGTAATTTTGTGTGGGGTATCCATAAGGCTTAGGTAAATGTTACAATTTCCTGACTCCTTTATGGCATGCACAAGAGTGGTAACAATAGGGACATGGGCGTCAGGGTAGGTTGCATGAAAATGGTGCAAAATGGTTTGATACTCATCTTTGTCATTAGATCTACCGGAAATACCGCTGCTCATCTCATGTACCTTGGAAAACACCTATGTGAATTTGGAAACAACATCATTAGATAGGCCACAATTGTCCTATGTGGTTGAGGCTCACTTCCTGCGTCTATGTGTGGTAGGAGTCCTTGCACCATCACCTTGGTTGTTTGTTCTGCTGTTGTTGTCCTCACTTTCACTACTACAGAAATGGCTTATAACGTCACTTTTGATTGTGTCGGTTGTAATAATATACCGACACCTAAACTATACAGTGTCGGTGTATAAAATAAGCCGACATCAATCTTTGAAGGGCGACCAGACACGTGTATCGCTTTTATTCAGTGTCAGTTCCTTAATAAGAAACCGACGCCTAAAAGTAACCGCGAAAACCAAAATTTCCAGCAAAAAAAATTACCTCCAAAAATTAACATACGTCGTCAGTTTTTAAAACAGAAACCAACGACTAAAGGTTTTCTACGAGACAGAAATTTGCTCACTTTTTATCGTCGGTTTTGTGACAATAACTGACGCCATTGTGTTTTTGCGCGCATAACCGCAAAAATTTTCACCTCCCTTTAGTGTCGGTGTTTTGTTGCAAACCGACACTTATAGTTTTTATTGTCGGTTGTTGTTAACAACCGACACCGATTGTTAACTTAACAACGCGAGGCAAACTCTTCCCCTTATGTTTCATTCATTTCCGCTAAGGGTTTGCTCCGACGATTCCTCTGCTCCGACGATTCCGCTGCTGCTCTGCCTCCGCCTCCGCCTCCACCACAGTTTGTTGGCCGTGCTTTGGTCGCCGACACCGCCGCCACTCGCCGTCGCTGATATGCCGCCGCACCTCTTCTGCCTCCGCCGCCTCTACTTCTGCCAGCCGCTGCCGGCGACCACAGCTCTCCGCCCGACCACAGCTCTCCGCCCGGCGACCTTCTGCCCAACGCCGGCGACCAGCTCTCAGCCGAGAGCCCTTCTGCTCGACGACCAGCCCTCCGCCCACTGCCTGGATGCTTCCCTCTTCTCACAGGCATGCCCATTATCAGGTTTTCCCCTAACCTTCCCCCCTATTCTTACTTTTCTTGTATCACAAGCACGCCCATTAATCCTATGGCTGTGGCTGTGTGCAATTTTTCTTCAATGTTATTGTGGTGCAGAGTTGCTATGCGATTTATTTATTTGAACAACATTATTTGAGGTGCACTGCCTTCTTGTTTATTAGATACCCAATCTTATTGTGGCTCTCCAGTTTGCAAACCTGTCTCTGATGCACATTAATATTACCATGTTAAATATGGTTTTGATCAGAAAAATGCGTAGATTTTGAATAAAATATACTTAAAGCTCTATTATTCTTCTTGTTACAAAGGTATAGTTAGTACACGAATATTAGATGATATTCAAGAAAACCCTAGTTTGATGAGCATGTTGTTAATCATGTTAATTATGATTCTTTTATTTATTCTGATGTCAGTATATAATTATGCGATCCCAACATCTTAAATTGAATTAGAATGATTTCAATGAATTATAGGGTTTTAAAGTTGATAATTATGTACGTACATGCGGAAATAGGGTTATTAAACCAATAGTTATAACATAGTTTGATCTTAATCTGATCTGGATGTTAATAATATCGTAGTATGTTAAATATGATGATTAGGGCTATATATATAATGTCTAGTAAAGATTCCTAGACTTTTTGTCATTAGGGTAATCTTTTTAAGATTAGTCTGTCTACTAGAGATTGCATGTTTGAAACTATTGATTTCTTGATTTATTATTTAATAATGCTCTATAGATTAGGATGAACCATGTTTCCTATAGTATATACACATTTATTATATATAAGAATGACAACACATGAATTTGTTGGCCTAGAAACCCGTCCAAGATTTACTCATTAGGAGTAAATCTTGGATAGTCGCCAGTTTGGGACTATTCTTGAACACCTAATCTCACTTAGGATGTAAGATTATAATGTGTATTGGATTTTCAAGAAAATTTCGGTAGTATTTCCCCATTTGTTCTCTAACTATATATGTACTTAGAGAACAGCGGGGAAATGTTGCCGAAATTTTCTTGAAAACCCAATACACATTATACACTTACTAGTGAGATTAGGTGTTCAAGAATGGGATAGGTGGTACACATTTATTATATATAAGAATGACAACACATGGGATGTCCATTCGCAATCGCTGCACCCCTGTGAATGTGTACTTTACAATGTGAACTTTAAAATTAGTGTTACTTTACAATGTGAAATTGATAATTTGAATGTGAACTTTCAGATGGCTGATCAGGACCGTGTTGATGATCGCCGTGAGGGTGAGGACGTGCTTGCACCGCCTGACAATGTAAGTTTTAAGAATATATCCTTGAGGTTTCTATCTATATGTTCATTTATAATTATATTATGTAAGTGTGTTTTTTTTATCAAATTTTAGGTTGGTGATGTACCCCCTGAAGAAATTACAGCACTTCATGAGCAGCAAAAGAAAATTGAGAAAGTGAGGGGCATCACAATGATGAACAAGTTAATACAGCAAAGGGGCAATGGACCCAAATTGGCTGTGGATTTCGATCAGGCAGGAAATCCATATGGAGTGAACCACAACTCATTTGTTTCATATCTTGGGGTTCTTACTCGCAGCCATTGCAGTCGTATCCTAGAATCATGGCATAAAGTTCCTAAGGGGAAGAAAGACCACATATGGAAGGAACTATGCGTGAGTTATTATTATTTGTAATTTTATTTGTGTAGATTACAAATTTTTAGGATACTAGTTAATAGCAATTCTATTTAATTTGCATAGCATATTTAATCTGGATGAAAAACTGCATCGTAAATGTGTGATGCAACATTGTGGGAGGGTCCTAAGGAACTATAGGACCAATCTCACCCAAGATTACATACACGATGCTGAGAATAGTTTCTTGATTGATTCCAATTCAACATTGATCAGTATTTCACTAACTCTACACTAATAATTTTTGTTTGTATTCTCTTTGAAAAATAAATATAGGAAGAAGGAAGCCACACAACAATGGAACTACTTGGACCCCAAAGAATGGGAGGAGTTTGTTACCCAAAGAAAAACATATGAATTTAAGGTATTAAGCGCCACTCCCAATTTAATTAATATATGTTTTTATGTATTCACCTATTCAAGATTAACCTTTAGTGTTACTAACCAAATCAATGTGCTAACTAACTAGGCTATCAGCGATGCTCAACGAGCAAGGCGTGCACTGAATGTGCACGACCACACAATGGGTCCAAGAGGATATGCATGCATTCGCCAAAGACTAAAGACTGAGTCTACTCAGCCTACTGCTACTCAGGAGACTGTAGAGTCCTCTACTGCTGCTCTCGCATCTCTGCCTCGTCATGTTATGTGGATAGTTGGGAGGCAAAACAAGAAGGGAGAGATACCGACGCCCGCAACTGCTGAGGCGGCTGAAAAAATGGTAAAAATGAAACTCTTAGAGCAATCTATCGATATTGATTATTGTTATGTTTACTTACGATTTTTTGTTGATGGTGCTTAGTAGGAGCTGCACGAGCAGAGGAAGGAAGGAAAGTTCATCCCTCAGGGCACAAGGGATGAACTGACAGTTGCTCTGGGTAACCTAGAGCATCCTGGACGTGTAAGGGGTGCAAGCACTAGTATGGGCATCAAAGCATTCTTTGGGCCATCCTAGTGTAAACCTGTCCCAAAAGCGGGACTTTCACAAGCTTAGGTAACTTATTCTTATTTTAGAACGTTATTGTGAAAGGGAATTCAATAATAAAAAACTAGCATTTCTTTTATCCATGTATAGGTAGATTCGTTAATTGATAGGAGAGTCGAGGAAGCAGTTGATAAAAGACTCCAGGAAGCATTTCAAAAGTGGCAGGCGTCTCAGACTGCCACTCAGACAGTACCCGTGGCGAACCTCTCTTCTCCTACTCCTCGTACTGCAGAGGTTGGGAGTAATCCTATAGACCCACCTAGCACATCCTCTGTAAGTATTTTTATGGCATATATAATATCTAGTATGTTCAAGATGATATGTTTGTGTATATATGCATATAACATTCTTCACGTAAATTTGTAGGGGTTGAAGCCATGCCGACTACAAAGTGAAGGATATATCGTTGCAGATGCATCGGCATACCCACCCCTTAAAGGGTGCATGTTTCATGGGAGTCCAGTACCAGATGGCATGGTACGTGTGAGCCCCATACATATACTCGTTGGCTGGACGAATCTTGCACTGCCTCATGCACACCCAGATGCTGAAACACTTGGTGAGGCAGTAGGCGGAGTGATACTGTGGCCTGAAGCGGATATCCTCTATACTGATATTTTATGATATATTTTTATTACTTTACTTTGTTAGTGTGTATATATATGAGTCAATTGATATGAAATTATATATACATGTCAAAACGATGAGACCCACTACATCTCAGCCTCCACCTCCTCGACTACCAAGTTGGCTTCCAAGGGACCTACACACCTCGATAGGTCTTAATTGTAGGAGTGTGGCAGTATGGATCGGCAAACATAATCCAAATTGCCCTATAAATGTTACTATTCTAGATAATGCTATAGGTAAATCATACAATAGCAATCTATTTATACAAGTTTAGCATACATATTAATGCATACGTAATAGAAGTTCTGGATACGTATTAATGCAGGTCAAACATTCGGAAACAACATATTTATGTAAGATATTTTGGAGTTGTTTAAGTATGAATGGCTGAACACATCTATGATAGAGTTGTGGATATGGTGAGATTAATGCATACGACAATCTGGTTTATACATCCATATACCTAGTTTTATATACGGCAATCTGGTTTCTTATATATTAATGCATACGTAATACATGTTTTGCAGCCACTTATACAAGACATGTACATATTTTGGGTTTTCCCATGTGGGATTTTTGGTTCCATCTTTGATTAGTCTTGTAGATACAGACCCTTCTTCAGTTACTTCATACTACTGTGATGCTTTTGAATATTTTGGTAAAAATAATAAGACGGTGATAATAGCTCCATTCAATGTCGAGTAAGTTTACTTTTCTTGTAATTTGGACTTAAGAAAATTACATTTTTATTGCGGATATTGAGTTATTAATTTTCTACTTTCTTACCTGTAGTTCTTAGCATTGGGAGTTATTAGTTATTGTCCCCAAGATATTCACTGTCTATTATCTAGATCCTGCAGGGAGTAAGTTGGATGTATTATATGGACATGCAATTAAAAGGCCATTATTCTCATGAGAAATATTTTAAGTTTTTATATATGTTAACATCTGTTACTACATTACTATTTAATTATGCAATTTAATGTGTTACATTAACATATATAGGGCTTTATAAGAGTACAAAAAAGCTGGAGGAAAGGTCCCCAGGAAAAAAATCTGACACTCATTTGGTAGAATTTGAAAGTAATTTCCTGACTCCAATGTATATATTATTTATGTGAACTGTGCTTATTTTTATTTTTGAATATTTTGTATGTTTCAATTTATAGTGTACTACACAAGACAATGGCTGGGCATGTGCCTACTATGTGATGCGATTTATGGACCTAATCATCAAACATGTTGTATTGGAAATCGATAACATACAACATGTATTATACATAGTCTCGTTAGATAATATAAAATATATGAATCTTATTATATATTATTATAATTATGTATGTAGGTCATTCTCTTTGTAGGTCTTTAAAACTGAGGACTTCAACACAGGTGCAAAGTATTTCGATGTACATGCTCCCTATAGAGAGATGGATTAGATGCTGTAAGAGAAGATTGGGCAAAAGCCCTACAAAGAGTGGGAATTTTTCAATATGATTTTGATGACAATGATGACAATGATGATGATGAATAAAGAATAACTTTTTTCTCATAATTAATTTTGTGTGAATGTGAATGAATTTTTATTAATTGTCATATGTGTGTCAGTTGCTACTAGTTTCTACATGCGTGTGATGAAAAAATAATATGAATTTAATGTTCTTATACATGAGTGTGAATCACATATATATAATTTGTCCATCATGTTAATTTTGCAGGTTTGTTTCCTGTTGTTGGTTGATATCAATGGATGTCATAAAACCTACAGTTCATAACTGAACCGTAGGTTTCTCATCCTGCGACCAGCCACAGCAGGTCTGCAGACTGACAGAAAAAAAATCAAATCATAGGCGTCGATTATTTGTATCAAAGCGATGACATACGGTTACAGTGTCGGTTGCCATACTAGTAACCGATGTCGATTTCCCTAATGAGGCCAGACACCACAGTCGTGCTGGCCAGCACGGTCGTGGCAGCGGACTAGATATAAAATAGGTGTCGGATATATGTATAAAACCGACGATATATGGTTACAGTGTCGGTTGCCATTCTAGTAACCGACGTCAATTTCCCTAATGAGGCCAGACACCACAGCCGTGCTGGCCAACACGACCGTGTAAGCGGGTGAGATGGCGTTGGTTTCTAAGCTGATAACCGACACCTATACCCCCTGCTGGCACGTTTTCGGTGTGTTTTTGGTGGCGCGCGAAGGGTTGTGGCGTCAGTTTGAGAACCGACGCGTAACGGTTGGGCTTTTAGCGGTGCCCACATAGGTGTCGCTTAAAAACCGACAATAAAGGCCTTAAATAACCGACACTAAAGGCCGGTTTTGTACTAGTGTTTGCGTCCCAGAATAACCCATATCTTCAGTAAGACTGGTTGGACCGGTTGGTTCTGGGCTGACAAATGAATCAGATGCATCTAGGTCGACAACAACATCATCTTCAGATGCAACATCAGAAGGAAGTTGTCTATCTGTTGAGGACATTGCATGATGGCCCCTAGCTATGTTCCTCCCCCCATCATCTCGACGTCGTAGTAGTGGTAGAATGGTCTAGTGATCAATCTCACTAGTTCCTTGTTTCCCTAAAATGGTCAAACACTAATGATTAGGTCAATATTAATAACTTCAAGTTAATATTTAATACTCATGGGACTATATATCATTAGACATACCGCAAGTGCCTCCCTCCACTCTGGGGTGTCAGGCAGTATTAGCTTGTGCCTGCTCTCATGCCATCCAACACCACTTTTGTTGGTCACCGGTTTTATCTTGGCAAAGTCTCTCCTGAGGTTCTTCCACCGAGTTTTTAACTGCTCCACTGAACCCTTGTTCCTCCCCATCCTGTTATGTCAATCGCATAGTGTCTCCCTCCATGTGTCCCTAGTAAAAATGCTATCGACGCACCTGCCCACGTCATATTTTCTCCTCAATGTCGCAACTAGAGCCTCATCCAACTCTTTTGTCCATACAATACAGATCTTCGGGTCTGGTGCAGACATAGTAGCAATGACAATACAACAGATCACTTTAGTTAGGGTGTTTAAACGAAACCTTTATACGAACCTAGTTTGGGTCTGTGTACTTGACAATGATAACTTGTATTAAAGTAGTCTATTATAAGGTCGATGTTTTCTGATCGAATGGTGACAACTTAGGGATAACAACCATTGATATTAAAGCTGTAGGTGGTGTTTAATTTTTGTCTATTATAGCTATAGGTGGTGTATTGATATTTATAAGATGATTAACAATAGGAGAATTTAGGTGTTGTTTAACATAATAGACCTAACTGAAGGGGTCAGACCTCATTAAGGGGATCATATATATGTTCCAACTTAAATAAAACAATACATAATTGATTTTAAACTGAACAAATAATGACCTATTAAATTGATTGGTACTGAATCAATCTCAAGCACAAATTCAGACCTCAATGTAGGGCTTAGAGCACACTTAAGGGGACCAGATACTTATTCCAACTTAAACAAAAATAATACATAATATATTTAAAACTGAACAAATAATGACATATTAAACTGATTATTACTGAATCAAGCTCAAGAATGAATGTACACTACACAATAATAGGTTCCAAATTGAATAAAAATACTACGTAATAGATGGATTCCAATTTTGGAGCATCATAGTAGACCTAGGTCAAGGGGTCAGACCTCAGTCAAGGGTTGTGGACAAGGAGCAAATTTAAATTCAACATAAACAAAAGTAGGTGGACTAGAGAAATATGACCCTATTTATGAACACATATAAAACATTTAGTACACAATAGTAATCCACATCAAGCTCTGTTGGACAGAAAATAGTCAACCAACCGTTGAGGGTAAAATCATTCAGATTTATTCTAAATTATGTGGTATGTGTGTTTTAGTGGTTAAATAGTAGACCTATTAAACTGATTGCTAGTGAATCAAGCTCAAGCATGAATTCATACCTCATTCTAGGGCTCAGGGCACATTAAAATGAAGAATAATGGGTGTTGTGGTCAATCAGTACAGTTGATCGGGCTATGTTTATGAGCGTAGAGAATGTAGCCTACACATAATGACATATTAATTTGATTGATATATAGATACTCAATGAAGCTCAACCACGAAATTAGAGCTCATTCAAGGGATCAGGCAAGGGTATATCATTTTAATTTTCTTGGTATTATGGTATATTTAACCAATCTAGACTAGGGTATATCATTTTAATATTCAATACACAATGTACACTACATTTCTTGGAATTCAGAGCTCATTCAACTTAACAAATATACATATTTTGGTCAATCATTATAGTAGAACAAGCAATGTTAACAAGCACAGAAAATATACACTACACAATAATAGGTTCCAACTTAAATAAACATAATACATAATAGGCAGAGTCAAATTTTGGTCTAACATAACAGACCTAGTTCAAGGGGTCAGATCTCATTCAAGGGATCAGACAAGGTTCCAACTTAAATAAACACAATACATAATAGGTGGACTAGGTAAATATTTACCTATTTATGAACACAAAAACGATTCAATACACAATCGTAATTCAGAATAGGCTATGTTGGACATGAAATTCAACCAATTATTTAGGGTAAATCATTATAATTTATTTGGTATGATGGTACATTAGTTAAATAATGACATATTAATTTTATTGCTACTCAATGATGCTCAACCACGCATTCAGACCACATGCAAGGGATCATAGCACATTAAAGTGAACAAATGTACATATTTTGGCCAATCATTATTGGTATGATTGTAGATGAGTTAAAGAATGACATATTTATTTATTTGGTAATCAATGAAGCTCAACGAAGCATTCATACCTCATTCAAGGGATCAGAACAAGATCAAGTGAACAAATGTACATATTTTGGTCCATCACAGAGAATTAATCATGACCTAATCATTCATTACATATTAAAACGTGTCGTGTTATGAAATACTAGACACACTACAAGGTTCCAACTTAAATAATCATAATACACAATAGGTGTAGTAGTTATATATAATGACCTATTTGGTAACAAACAAAAATATTCACTACACAATCACATATTAAAACGTGTCCTCTTATGAAATACTAGACACACACAAGGTTCCAACTTAAATAAACATAATACACAATAGGTGTAGTAGTTATATATGATGACCTATTTGTTAACAGACTGAAAATATTTACCTATTTATGAACACATAAAATATTCAATACACAATCGTAATGTTGAACAGGCTATGTTGAACATGAAATTCAACCAATCAGGACTAGGGTATATCATTATAATTTTCTTGGTATGATGGTAAATTGCTTAAATAATGACATATTAATTTGATTGCTACTCAATGAAGCTCAACCACGAATTCAGAGCTCATTCAACTGAACTAATATACATATTTTGGTCAATCATTATAGTAGAACATGCAATGTTAATGAGCACAGAAAATATACACTACACAATAATAGGTTCCAACTTAAATAAACATAATACAGAATAGGCGGAGTCAAATTTTGGTCCAACATAACAGACCTAGTGCAAGGGGTCAGATCTCATTCAAGGGATCAGACAAGGTTCCAACTTAAATAAACACAATACATAATAGGCGGACTAGGTAAATATTTACCTATTTATGAACACAGACTAGATTCAATACACAATCGTAATTCAGAACAAGTTATGTTGGACATGAAATTCAACCAATCTGGGCTAGGGTATATCATTATAATTTTCTTGGTAGGATGTTATAGTGGTTAAGTAATGACATATTAATTTGATTTCTACTCAATGAAGCTCAACTAGGAAATCAGAGCTCATTCAAGGGATCAGACAAGGTTCCAACTTAAATAAACACAATACATAATAGGTGGACTAGGTAAATATTTACCTATTTATGAACACAAAAAAATTCAATGCACAATCGTAATGCTGAACATGCTATGTTGGACATGAAATTCAACCAATCTGGCCTAGGGTATATCATTATAATTTTCTAGGTATGATGTATATTGGTTAAATAATGACATATTAATTTTATTGCTACTCAATGAAGCTCAACCAAGAAATCAGAGCTCATTCAAGGGATCAGACAAGGTTCCAACTTCAATAAACACAATACATAATAGGTGGACTAGGTAAATATTTACCCATTTATGAACACATAAATTATTCAATACACAATCGTAATGCTGAACAGGCTATGTTGGACATGAAATTCAACCAATCTGGACTAGGGTATATCATTATAAATTTCTAGGTATGATGGTATATTGGTTAAACAATGACATATTAATTTGATTGCTACTGAATGAAGCTCAACCACGAATTCAGAGCTCATTGAACTGAACAAATATACATATTTTGGTCATTCATTATAGTTGAACATGCAATGTTAATGAGCATAGAAAATATACACTATACAATAATAGGTTCCAACTTAAATAAACACAATACATAATAGGAGGAGTCAAAGTTTGGTCCAACATAACATACCTAGTTCAAGGGGTCATATCTCATTCAAGGGTCAGACAAGGTTCCAACTTAAATAAACATAATACATAATAGGTGGACTAGGTAAATATTTACCTATTTATGAATTCAATACACAATCGTAATTCTGAACAGGCTATGTTGGACATGAAATTCAATCAATCATTCAGGGTAAATCATTATAATTTATTTGGTATGATGGTACATTAGTTAAATAATGACATATTAATTTTATTGCTACTCAATGATGCTCAACCACGCATTCAGACCACATGCAAGGGATCATAGCACATTAAAGTGAACAAATATACATATTTTGGCCAATCATTATTGGTATGCTTGTAGATGAGTTAAAGAATGACATATTTATTTATTTGGTAATAAATGAAGCTCAACAAAGCATTTATACCTCATTCAAGGGATCAGAACAAGATCAAGTGAACAAATGTACTTATTTTGGTCCATCACAGAGAATTAATCATGACCTAATCATGCATTACATATTAAAATGTGTCCTGTTATGAAATACTAGACACACTACAAGGTTCCAACTTAAATAAACATAATATACAATAGGTGTGGTAGTTATATATAATGACCTATTTGTTAAAAGATAGAAATATTCACTACACAATCACATATTAAAATGTGTCCTCTTATGGAATACTAGACACACACAAGATTCCATCTTAAATAAACATAATAAAAAATAGGTGTAGTAGTTATATATGATGACCTATTTGTCAACAGACTAAAATATGCACTACACAATCGTAATGAAAAACAAGCTTTGTTGGACATGAAATGCAAACAAACATTCAAGGTACATATTGACATATTTATTTTTCTGGTACTTAATGAAGATGACAAAACATTCAGACCTCATTCAAGGGATCACTTCCCATTCAAGTGAAAAAATGTACATATTTGGGTCCATCACAGAGAATTAATGATGACGTAATCGTCATTACATATTAAAACGTGTCCTCGTATGAAATACTTGACAATAAACATAATACATAATAGGTGGAGTATTTATATATGTAATGACCTATTTCTTAATAGATAGAAATATTCACTACACAATCATAATGCAAAACAAGCTTTATTGGACATTAAATTCAAACAAGCATTCAAGGTGAATCATTCTGATTTATTTGGTATGAAGGTAGATGAGTTAAATAGAGACATTTATTTTTTTGGTACTGAATTTATATGAATGAAGCAATCAGACCTCATTCAAGGGATCAAACCATATAATAGGTTTTTATCAAACATATCATACATCCCTGGAACATCAATATCATTCATTACAACAAATATTACATCAGTATCAAGCATTCAACATGGCTATGCTTACAGAACAAATTACAAAAAACATTTTTGTATTGCTCAGGAGATATACCTATTAAGCCGAACTCTAGGTACAAGAGGGATCATGACCAGTCACAATGGAAGGGTTGGTACATACATGAAGACAAGGTAAATGGGATATAGATTAGCCTACTGAAAGAAACTCTCAGTACATACATGAGGCCACTACAACACCCGCCTAATGAAACAAAAATATGGTCGGCCAATGCATACCTCTCAAGCAGCTAGGCGACTTCGGTCTCAAGCAGCTGGGCAACTTCAGAATATAGGGGTTCGACAGCGGTGGCTTCAGAGAAGACTTTGTGGAGGATGTGCAGTTGAACAGGTAGGACATCGGTGAACACACACAACACTATATAGCAGTTGCGGCAGCTGTTTCCCTCCCTAGGGTTAAGTCCATGCCTTGTATAGAGTGAAAAGGGGGAGTCAAGGGGCTTTAATGGGAGATGACAAGTCGGGATGCCTATCCTTGACTCTCGACGTCTAGCCGTGTGGCATAGCTAGGAGATGGTAGGCAAACCAGCACACCCCCGAAATGATCTACTTGCCTTCATTTCCCGTATGCACACACTACACCCATGTCCTGTCATTGATTCCACGATGGAATCAATGGGCCGTCAACTTTAACTCACGTAGGAAATAGTAGATGGGAGGACGTTGAGGTCTCGAGAGTGGGAGAGCAGAAGAGGGAGAGGGGAAAGGGGAGAAGGGGGGTGTTGGGAGGAAGGTGAGGGGGGTGTCGGGGGTAGGTTGAGGAGAAAATGAGGGTACTCGTGTTCTGAGCAGAAACCAGGTTAGGAATCACAATCCTGGCCATCGCGGGACTGGCCTGGGCCGATTTTTGGGGTTCTGTTATCTTGAAACGGGGCCTAAATCAGTTAACCAACCAAACACAACCTAGTCCCAATCATTCGCCTGTTTGGCGGGGTTGGCACTAAAAGACAAGCCTAAATCGGGTTTCATTCGCGTGCCAAACATTGGCATAAGGACCCGTCCTCTGAATGGATGTGGTCAATGAAGATACTCCTTTTGTAGATAATGTATGATGCATCTAATGGTTTCTTAATTGCCCAATTGCAATATCATATCTTCAATATGGAGCCATATTACTAACTATGTACACTTTAATTATCCTCTATCCAATTGATGGAGTTAGGGAGTGAGGGTCTAATATTTTGGCTTATT
This sequence comes from Alisma plantago-aquatica, assembly GCA_963693085.1. Classification (NCBI taxonomy): domain Eukaryota; kingdom Viridiplantae; phylum Streptophyta; class Magnoliopsida; order Alismatales; family Alismataceae; genus Alisma; species Alisma plantago-aquatica. The sequence goes on along the minus strand of OY856409.1, from coordinate 1,115,133,275 downwards.
TAATGGGTATTCATAGAGTATATTACTTCTCCTTGCATCGATTATATGAATTATTTATCAGAAATTTAAATAGAGAGTTTATGAATCCTCATCTTCTCCTTGCTTCAACCTAAAAATGCATTGAATACCAAAATGATTGTGTAAACTAAGAAAATCCTAAAATGAGTAAAATATTGATTAAAATGCAATAAAATAGGAAAAATAAATATAAAATTCAATTAAGAAACATGATGAATAGATATGCATCATGTGTCAACGACTCTAGTCCAATGTAGATATCTGTGACAAAAGGATTGTACATTATGGTGATGATGTTCATCAATTGTTTAGTTTTATTTGTCTAATCATATTACTTGGTTGGGTGGAAATGATGTGAAGCTAGAAAACACTCATCGATTATAGGACATAATATATATTACTGATTTCATTTCTACTTTGTATGGTGCCTATAGGGTCACACACATAAAAATAACTTGAAGAAAGGCTAGATTGGACCTTACTGTAACTATTATTATAAATCTAAGAACTTAACCATAATTTCGTGGACCAGAATCAATCATGGTCCTAGACTAAAGAATATGTTTCTATAAGTCAGGGACCCATTTTTAAGGACCCATTTTCAAATTATCCATCAAATTAGGGTTTACTTGGATGATTGCATGCTTCATTAGATGGATCATTGTTTAAATCTTCATTTATAATGATAGTTGAATTATGATATTTTAAACCTAGTGAGAAACTTTAATTATGCTTTATTTTGCATAGCGGTTTGAAATTCAAAATCCTAATCAAAAAAATTAGTGTTTTGGTAGTATATGGATACATAATTTGATAAATACAGTGGTGTATTAAATGATTTTCAATATTTTATCTATAACTCTTATTTCGTTGAAATTTAGATATAGTTTGGGCAACTCAACTATAAGTATTCTATTAAATATAAGAATAGATTGCATATTTTCATACTTATGTGTTGGCCGAGTTACCGCAGGACAAACTCGACTTTTAATCATGTGATTACTCAACATACTGCTCTCCTTTATTGACTCGCTTGCTTCCAGAACAAGCAATAGAAAGCCTGACCATGCATTTAGGATGAAATATATTATTCTGATATTTGAATTATATATTTGTATTCGTATGTCCAAATGATCTAAAATTTTAACTTTATATTGATAACTCCATTATAAATATTATGTAAAAAATTATAATTATTGGAAGATTTGAAATGATATAGAGTGTGGTGCCATCTAATTTTTTTTATCAATCACAACTCAGTTGACCAACCAATCCAAATAAATAGAAAATAAAATAAAGGCTTAGGAATGATGAACTCTTAGCACCATGGTTGTGGTAGGCCATACCTCCATTCTTGGTCCTCCTCGGGACGACCGTGGTTGCTCACACAACCGTTCTAGGTGACTTCTAGGGCTTTTTCTCTTCGACTGACTATTACTACATACTACAGTATAGTAGTGTGGTACTTGATTTTTATATTATTTATTGTTTGCTTTAATTTTTTTACTTGAGCTATGAAAATTTGTGTCAAAAAATTTGCTAAATTTCTATTTTTTGGTGGATCTTTGACCGATTCAATAAATTACTTTCGATATCATTTTTATGATAGAAAATTATATTGAAATAAAATAATGTGAAAGGCAGGGTCAATTTGCATTTGAATCAAGGACCTTAATTGCTAAATATGAGTGACCTAACACACTAGTAGCCCCATGTTCCATAATGCATTCTAGATAAACAAAATCCTAGAGAGAGAGGAAGAGATAGGGTTTAGAAGGTGAAAGTGAAGAAGATTGTGATCTAGGATTTTCTCTTCTTAGAGTTGATGAAATCAAGTTAGGTGGTAATCATTAGATAGCTTTTCTTGGTGATTATTATCTTACATATTGCAATTTCTTCTCTCCTTTGATTTGATTCAAATTTATATCCAATCTCCATTTTTCTCTTCCTTTCTCATCTATTCTCCATTTCTAGAGTTTCTGAGTTGAAAGGAGGGAGAAAAGGAGTTGATGGCTAGAGTTTGATTAGATTTCTATAAATTCAGAGTACAATCTACATGTTTAAAGTGCTTGTCACCTTAGGTGAGTGTTTATCACTGTCTTAAGATTTGTATTCATGTTGAAGGGTAATTCTCTCCTGATAAAATAATCAGGGCCCTTGTTTGTATTTGTATGCAACTGGGTGTCCATTTAGGAAGACATTAGGGAATCAAATTGTACTAATTTAAACTCTTTCTCATTTAATTGCATTTTCTTAGTTCCTGATCTAATGATTGAAGTTCAACAAAAAATCATATCGATAGAGAATTGTGTTGTTTTATGTGAATATTACCTAAAAATTAGCCTAATGAATGACATTCTTGAAAATTGAGTTGACATGTATTGAATCATTCGAATTGAATTATCAAAATTACATAAATGTGTTTTTGAATAAGAGTGAAATTTTATATAGCACATCAAAGTCAATATGAGGGTTTGTAATATGGTTGTGTTGAAAGATCGACTGAAATGAACTAGTGAATTAGTACATATTTATGTTTGATGGATGAAATGTATGTAAATAGAGTAGGGTTTCCATGCATGTGAATAGCCCCAATGAACCCATGTGCACCTTGATGAAATTACTGAATAATACACTTATGATGTGTTGGACTAAGATGACTTCTTAAACCCTAGAAGTCTAGTATTCACACAAGTATGAGAGATAAAGCCAAACTCATAGCTGAAAACGCGCTTCTGGCTTCAGAGTTTCTATTGGACTTTTAAGTTAAAAACCCGTCCAAAAAGACTTGTATTAAGATTGACATTTCTAAGGCCTATGACAATGTCAGCTGGCCTAGGCTGTGGAGCACTATGAAGGCAATGGGGTTTCATAATAAGTTCATTGAGATAATAAAACAATGCGTTGAGACTACTTCCTTCTCTGTTCTAATCAATGGAGTTCCTAAAGGGATGTTCCAGGCTTCTAATGACTTGAGACAGGGTGATCCGCTATCCCCCCTCTTGTTTGCTATTATTATGGAGAATTTATCCTATCTAACCGATGCTGCAGAGGATGCTGGATTAGTGAGAGCTTTCAAAGTGCAGGGCACTAAGGTCCTTAATCACATGATCTTTGCAGATGATTCCCTCTTTTTCATATCAGGACATGCTAAGTACCTCAGGGGTCTTAGAAGGATTCTCTTGGACTTCAGGAAGATCACTAGACTCTACATCAGTGACATCAAATCCTGGATTTTCTTCTCTAAGTCCTGTGATACTAGGAGAGGCAGACTTAAAGATGCTATTGTGGTTTCTGAAGGCAGCTTTCCTACTAGATATCTAGGTGTGCCTATATCTGGTGGCCTGGGGAAAGGAGCAAATTACAAGAGTTGTGTTGATAGCTTGCGTAATGTGGTAGATAAATGGTCTAGTATCCACGTCTCTATGGCTGGTAGAGCGGTGTTGATCAATGTTGTGTTGATTAGCAAAATTAGATATTGGTGCCAACTTGCTGAAATGCCGGATTTCATCATGGAGAAGTTTAGAAGTGTCATTGCTGGGTTTTTTTGGAGAAGAAATACACATGCTATAGCGTGGAAAACGATTGCGCAACCGTATTATTGTGGAGGTCTGAACATCAAGGATCCTAGTAGATTGGCCTGGGAAGCTACTGCTAGGAGGATTCATGAGTTGTTGACGAAACCGAACTCCCTTTGGGCTAGCTGGATGAGGAGGAGGTATATCAGTCTTGAGCATAGCGAGAATGAAAGACAAATTTCCAGATGTTGGAGGAAAATGCAGAAAGTGTGGCTGAAAATTAAAGATAATTACAGCAGCAATCTCGGCAAGTGGCAACTATGCGGCAACTAGAAGCCTTGGATCAGTCAATGCTTCAACCCTTGAGTTTTTTGGGATCCATTCCTTTAGCACAAAGATAGATGTCCCAAATAGAGCTTTTGTTCCTACAGAGCTATTATGAAGCGTCTACCTACCCAAGATAGGCTCACGAATTAGGGCCTACACGAAGAGCAGCACTGCCTGCTATGTTCTGTGGAGGATGAAACTCACAAACACTTGTTTTTTGAATGTAATTACTCCAAATACCTTTGGAGTAGAATGTCCTTGAAGTGCAGTTGGGGAGGCTCACCTCAGGATAATATGGATGATATTATCACTAGGGCTGTAAATGGGTATGGGTAGACCCGCTGACCCGCAAATCCGGACCCTTTAAAGACCCGTTACGGGTCTAAATTCTTGTACCCGCATACCCTTGGACCCGCATATAAGTGGGTCCACTGATGGGTATGCTTAGACCGAGACCCGCTAGACCTACAGACCCGCTATAGATAAATAACTACTTAGATAATATTGTATTTATATCATACTTTCCTAGTCTAACTAATATAATACTTTTGATTAAGTCCCACTTTAATTTTAATAAGGTTGAGAGTAGTCATCAAATAGAGAATTAACTATTCTAGTTTCAATCATGAGAAACATATGTAAACTTAAAATCAAAATAGTTACAACATATGCTACATAATTAAAACATTATGACGATGACTACAAATATGATACAAACTAGCTCAACTAATCTTCAATATACAAAGTTATTTAATACAACTATCTTGTAGTATTAATATAAACGCAACATATCATAATTTTCTTACAATAACAACATGATGTTCTATATAGAACCGCTTACCCGCATACCCGCACTGCAAACCCGCTATTAATGCGGGTACGGGTATGGTGCGGGTCTAGATTTTTTATTATGCGGGTCTAGAACCAGAACCGGACCCGCTAAATTAGATGGGTATGGGTATGGGTATGGCCAGACCCGCACCGTACCCGCACCGTTTACACGCCTAATTATCACCTGGATGTTTGAAAAGACTTGTAGCAACAAAAAAGACAGACCCTTGGTGGGTGTTATTTTCTCAAGCATCATCCATTTTGTGTGGATGGAAAGGAACAACAGGTTGCACGGGAAAATGGCATATGACAATCTCTTGGGGTTTGATACTATTGTAAATAGGATGAGTTGGCAGGTTAGGGCCAAAATAGATTTCTTGAGGGGGGTTAATAATCTTATAGCTCAGAGATGGGATCTCTTGTAGATCTTGTTTAGTATTTGGGATTTTGTGATCTCCCTTATACATTTTTTCTTCTTCTGATTAGTGATATTTTACCTTATCCAGAAAAAAGATGCTTAAATGTTGGCGTTATTACTCCAACTGAAGGTGATAGCCTTATTAAGATGATATAACCTAATATACGTATAGAATTTTATATAAGTCATTTAATGATGAATCGAGAGATGAACAAAGATTAAGGATTAGCAAGACGAAACCCTAATCAGTGGTACCTTCTAATTTGTGAGTTTAATAAGGAATAAAAGGATTTTCTTTGTTTACCAAAATGCCATTATGAGTCAAATGACATGGTACATGTATCTGGATGCAAAATAAGAAATGGACAAGGGTGATATGAATTGTGATGATTTGTAATGAATAAAGTAGTAATAAAATAAATTTGAGGAAATATTTGATCTTTTTAGTTTAAATATAACTAGGTTGACCTAACATGAATGGAATACACTAAAATCTGACTAGAAAGAATTTTAAAGAGAGAGAGAAACTTTATGCATAAGTAAATTTTGAAAGATTAATTCCAAGAATAATAGTGAATATGATATGAAAGATGTTATGACAAATGATTACCAAATGAAGGAAAAAGGTAGAAAATTTATAGTTGGATCTAATACCCTAACCCTAATCCTAATATGATGAGCTATCTTATAATAATGAATACTTTTATAAAATAAGGAATTAACAAATGTACATAAATGTAGTCTAATAAAATTGCAAGACAAAGTTCAAGGTTGTGATGTGATTCATAAAAAATTACTTTTGGATTGTAATTTCTATAGAACATTTGTATTTTAAGAATGATCTAATATGATGGATTTTAGATGTATTACACATGTAATGGACAAAAACCCAAACTAAAAAATGGTAAATAGTAAATGAGGAGTACTAAGTGTGTTATGCACGTTTATGCTTGAGATTAATTCATATCTATATAAATGGAATCTAATAAGTATATGTTGCATGATGAACCTATTCTAAGTATGATAAATGATCCAAGTAGTACATATTCTTATAATGTTGTGAAGTCTAATGTCACTATGAATATTTGATGATAACTATGATATGGAATGAATTGATTTGAAATATGTTGAGATGGACTTAACATGATTTTATTACTTTTAGAAACCCTATTTAGGGTAAATGTTGAACAATGAGATTATGTCTCAGGATAAAAGCCCAATGATGATGATTAATATTATATGATGTGGAAATGGCAAGAAGCATATGTGTTGTGAATTTGCATATTGTTGTGATTCTTATTTTAGTCATTATCTCTCTTGATAAGTCTAATTTGATTCATTTCATTCTAGTTGCACATGAATATGCACATATGATATATGGTGATTTGGATTTTCTTCAAGATAAGTAAAATGGATTAATAATGAGTGAATTGATGGTAAATCTAGTTACGAGTCCTGAACACTGTGAGTTTCCCCTGAGTGCCACACTAGGCAAATGAAATAGATCTTTTTGTATTCATCAAAGCATTATGACAAGGATTTCTCGAATGTAGATCTAGACCTTAAAGGTTAGACCATCAAGATTTAGGTGTGAGAACATATTACACTAAATGAGATTGCTCAAAACACAATACACAATCGATCACTAATTAATCACATATCTAGAATAGAGGGTAAATTAAAATTGATTCAACATAACCAACATGCTATGAAATATTACACAAGAGCCGAAAACTTGTCAGTATTCATTTTATGCCAAGAATCTCTAACAATTGTTCAATGGCCTCATCCACCTCTTGGAAAAATTTCCACTTTCATCACTTGAACAATCATATAACATGCTACCAAAAATCTAATTCGATTGAAACACCAATTACAAACTTTCCCGCCTAGACCTGAGAGTACAGGGATGACTCTAGGACATTCTAGACAACTAACAACCTTCTCAAAAGTTCAACACCAGATCTCCTCATTGATGGCATAGGACTGCTACCATTTCTACCAATCACCTAAAAGGATGTGGTGACCCACAAAGTGAGACCCATGCCCCAGCAAGAGATATAACCTCCAACAATGCTTATTGATTACATCAGTTTAAATAATATAATAGTTTAAGCAGATGGGTATATTAAACAAATAGACATAGAAAAGCATAAGATCAACAAGATACATAAAGGAGCAGATAACAACTATCACCATTAACTAGACTATCCTTCATAACCTTATTAATAACATATAATGTCTAGTACTATGAGCATCTCAAACATCATGAATAAGTATAGAAGCATAGCCATAGCTAATAACATTAGCATGTCTTACTATTTGAATAGATCTACATCATAAGTAGAGCATAACATATGAACAACTATCTGCATAAGCATTATTTGCAGTATAAGCATCTCCAATTACAAAGACATAGCCATCAATATAAGCATGGCTAATAACATGTGATAACTATCATCATCAACATAATTAACAATAGTAGTATATCTATTCACATAGCATGACTACTGTATGTACACATCTACATCATGAGTATTTCTATAGCGTAATCATTTCTACTATCTCTTAATGCACTAATCATCATCTCTATGTAACAAGAGAAAACAAGGGTTATCATCCGATGTGGAGTGTTGTATATAACACTAAACATATGTGCTATATGGTAGTATTACATCTTTTATGAATGCTCTGAGGATTTGAGTCATACCACCCAAATCCCCCAGACCACTTCTAAGTCAAAATTAGTGCCATACAAGATCTATGGAAGAGTCAAACTTCATGATCTCACCCACAACTCCCATTCAATATGAAAGACAACATAGTTACATATAGTCAAACTACAAAAAAAACATCAACATATAGTCCTGTAACTAACCTACCTTGGTACAGGTCACAACGCTAGAGAATAGCTCATGCATGGCCATTCTATAAGAGGCATCCTACAATTATATTGTTTCCTTTCACACATCACAATATCACAATATCTGAGGCATCACCGCAACCAACCTCCACAACCTACAATTGTGGATGCAAGGTAGTAATTGACTTGCACCCCCACATATGCAACAATATGCACTTCAAGTTTCCCATAGGAATTGGTCGTTTCACCATCCAACAAGTTCTGACACTGGACTGGATCTATGGAACATGGAAACTATATTATTAGGGTTTTACTTGATTAGTTGTGCCCATTGGGAGAATGAAGGCTGCATCAAACAAGTGGACATACAAATCCTAATTCATTTCTAGCAAACATTGCTATATAACAACTTTAGAGGATATAAAATGTATGAAACCTATTATTCCTCATTTTGTCATCACATGGTATTATTCACTTGTCATTCATGAGACTAAACTTGTCATCATACTATCACATGATATAAATGCATATCACACTATCACAGGGTGTCGACCCTAGTTGAGATAAGAGGATTACACCTCATTTAGGGCTCAACCATGCCCAAAGGCCATTAAGACCATCACATCATTCCCTACAACTTCTTCATTATCTTTCCATGACTTATAACAAATCTCAACAAACATCACTACACATGTGATGCATATGTTCAACATGATATTGATTTAAATAACTAAAAGATGTTTACATGATAACATTGCAGGGTTATCTTAGCATTAAGATCAGTCCTTTATTATATCAACATATAAGGAAGCTATATGATTGTCTAGGATCACATTGATCTTGGACAAGTTTAGCATAAGAAAGCATAAATCATAATGTTATGATGAACACTAGTTAACACATTAGAGTTACAACAACGTTAGGAAGAATATTCCATCATCATATTAATCATTCAAGGAAAGTTAGCATGACTCACCACCATCATATATTTGTATTAAATTAGGTGTAAAGGCCTCACTTTCAATGTCCCCCAATTAAAGAAAGACCTTCAATTTGAGAGCCATTACCTATATTTCCAAGAATCTAGATTTAGCAAATAATAAATAGTAGCAAATAATTTCATTTATTACAAATGTTGTTTACAAATTATACAATGATATTTCTTATGAAACTAATTCCTATTGTGAAGAAGTAATAGTTATCTAATCCTCCTCTAACTTATCTTTAATGCTTTTAGGTAATTTCCATCTGGTTTATCACATGTTGACATCCTCATAATTGGCATGCACCTAAAATGTCGACAAACAAAATGTTGGTTAGCATATTTCAATATTGGTACATGGGTTCATCCAATAATCACAAGTACATAATCAAACATCAATTATGTGCATATAAGAACATGTATTTTCTTTCATATTCTAACCCATATCTAGTCTACTATCTTAGGTGTATCCACTATCCATCATTGGACTTATGTGTGTTACCCTTCGATCAGTGTAACCTAGGGTTAATATCATTATTTACTTTATGTGATACTCATAGGAACTTTACAATTTGCATGAAATAAATAAACATCCAAAATATATTTTCATTCAATCTTTGAGAAATCTCGACAAACGTCAGAAGCTGATACATGTAATCATAAGTGTAACCACGTACCTTTGCCATGCAATATATTTCAGGCATACTTTATGCAATCCAAATCATCAAGTATAGTCAGCAAGCAAGTGTACATCCAATCAATCAACATGATCTGTAATTTTATACAACCGTAAAGTGTCACCATACAATTTAATTAGATAAAACCAAATTCATCCCTATTCTAGGGTTTAGGTTCTCGTGGTATCGAGTTACCATTAACACTATGCCTTGAAACTCTAATTCACATGATTCTCACTTTAATGACTCAAGAAACTCTAATTAATATCAGGTGTATCCATGATCATCAAATGTACCACCTACCTTTATTATGATCACTAAGATTCAATCATGTTCATTAACAATATAGCAAGTTAAAATCTTTAATACTAATTCATCATATTCATGGTTATTCACATAAGGAACTGTAATTAGTCATTATTATGATCATATTAATGTCAATTACTCATCATGATCATCTTATATCCCCATTATGTTCATAAATATCAGATGACATCTCAAATTAGTAGGATTTTACCGATTTAAGCATCATAATCATCAAAATTAGGGTTAATGTGCTTTAATCACCACTTAATCTTGTATAACACTACCTTTAAAACAAGAGGACTAGTTAGATTTTAATTATATTTCCATTATATTCCTCTTATTCTCCTGATCATTTTGATAAATAGAACGTCTCAATCCGAGTTATAGATTAATTTCTACAATTAAAACAAGGTTAATCCTTTTAAAACCAATCATGCGCTAACACCTCAGCAAAAGAACTATTTTTATTATAATACGGCTAAGGTAAGAAATCATGGAGAATTTATTCTTGTGCCTGTGTGCTCTAGGCATGAGTCCCGAGTCATCTGAGTCTTTTTGACCCCAGTTTGTGCCCTTACTCGTGACCGCGAGGGAGTATGATGCCTACCCACGAGCACGACTACCAGGATAGCATCCCCCCTTCATCCATTAGAATCCAATGGCCATGAAAGACCCAAGGACTTCCGCAGCCTTGGTCGATCTTTCCTCAAACACCAACAACATCGTACTATAGGCACACAACAACCAGAAAAAGGAAGAGCTACGCTATACCTAGGAGCATCGTGTGACTCATCTCATTTGAGGATGTTAGGCACCACAACCATGACGAGAATCTTGCTCCTCACTTTGTGGATTACAAAACTTCCTGTGGTTCTGAGGGCTATGTGCCACTCAACTCTCCTCCTGATGCTCTATGCAATGAAGATCAGGAGCTTGGCAAGGCGACACTTGTCGAGCTTGAAGGGTCGTTTGGGCACCCGAATCCCCTCCTGGAACCTACTACCAAAGAAGGTTGTGGTACCATCATAGTGAATTATCCTGTGGATGGTCCCCTTGTGTTGGGTTCTGTCCCGAGGATGATGTCTTATGGGTCTTTATATAGGCCCTCGTAGGAACCCTAAGGTTAGAGTAAAGGTGATGATGGGGCAGAGAGAGAGAGAGAGATGGGTGAGGGATGAGACTTGTTTCCCGTCTCATGCACACACAAATTCTAAGATACTTTCATGTTCATAGTTGACTGATATGTGAAGGATTCTAAACATATTTTCAATTGACTCCCATGGTTAAATATTCACACCCGAAAGTCATTAAAAGAACAAATATCCTTTCCATCAACGTTCATTTTCATGCCCATGATGGAAATCCAAAATATTCCTTTTATTAATCTCCCCCTCTTTCTCATGGTTAAAACTAATATTTATAAAAAGTTGCATGCATGGTTTTCCAAAGGAAGGTATTCACTATCTTTTCAAACACATACATCCACAATCCAATTTTACTAAGTTGATATACCAAAAGCCATCATGACACTTTATTGAAAGATTTGATTATTCTCTCTCTCTTTGATAAATTTCTCAAATCGAACCCATTAGTGTTATCCCAAAATATCTCTAATATTATGGAACTCATTAGGACATCTTCATATTCAAAACTTGATGTTTTAAACATTTATTTTAAACAATACCGTTATCCAATAGATTAATCTTTTTCTCCCAATTTCTAGAATTTTCTTCTTTTGTTATTACTTTCAAATTACAAAAAGACAAACTAAAATGTTGATGTTTGGTGCCTCAACCATGGTGTTGCCAATCTTGGCTAGATAATTATCCTATAACACCATAAATCCTATTTCTTTTGGCTACTTGACAATGATTTTATTTATCACAACAAAAGACCATCATTATTAATTCATGTTCAAATTCCTTTTATTTATTCAACTTGTGCCACATCACCCATGCCACGTAGGTGATCCATATTGTTATTCCCCTAATAATACTATTGGGGAATTGACAAATTAATTCATGTTTTATACTCATATTATTCTATTTTACCAAAGCTGGGGATATAACATTATGCATAAGGAAAAGATGAATCAATAGATTTTATGACATTATCTATGTGGATTGCTAAGGATGAGATGCACATCTAAGGCTAGTAGTGGTCTATGGGGCTAGTCGTCATTCCTTAAACCCTGCTAGAGCCTTGGGCAGTGGGTCCAAGTGTTAAAAATGGCATCAGAGCCATAACCCCTCCAGTAGGTGAGGCCCACATGGACATGTGGCATGCTAGTTTTGAGTCGTGCGATCCATGTATGTTGTAAAGGGTTGTTCATGGTTATGTAACCACCCTTGCACTGGGATTCCGTGGTCGGGAGCTAGGTGTCCATGGGCCATCATGGGTCTGTACTAAAATGGGGATATATTATGAGACCATAAAGTTGAGTCTTGACAAGGATGTCAAGAGTCTAAGTGGGGGATATTGTAACATCCCATGATTTGAGGCCTCAGATAAAATGATCTTAAATGGAATAATTGGACTAACATATCACCAAGGTGCACCTCCTTTTCAGGGAGCCCATCACTAAGAACTTCAAAGTTAAGCGTGCTTAGCTTGGAGTAGTACTAGGATGGGTGACCAATTGAGAAGATTATCTGAGAATGTGTGTGAGTGAGGACAAAGTGCACAATAATACAATAGGTTTATCAAGATAGGTTACTTCAATGTTACAAATTAGCATTCATACCCAATCCCTAACTCATGGCATCCCTAATGGATCATGGATGCATAAGGTGAAGCATCACCATCACATTCCATACCATGCTCAAGTATGGATCCACACATAACTCAAGATGTAACCACTAGATTATTGCATACTAGGGTTTCATCAACAATAAGAGAGCTCTCCATTATTCTATTAATCATTCAAGGGATTGTTCATAATCAATCATCATCACTTGGTTATATTAGGGTTAGGTGTAACAAGGTATACTGCATTAGGGTTACCCATTAACTCATTATGGTGATTATCAATTCTATTCATATGAGGGAAAAGGTAAGACTATAAAATTAAGGAAAAACCTCCATCTATTCCAACATCATTTGAATCATACCATCATACCACAAACATCAACTCAACACCATTGAATTATTGAGAGGGTAGAACAATTGGTTGTTTACATAAGTAAACACCTTCAACAAATCACCTACAAAGTTATTGAGTTATGATCTAGAAAGAGTCACCATCCAACAATATACATCCCTTGATTAGTAACATAAAGGGTACCATTGGTTGTTGGGATAAAACCCACCATCGAATGTGAGGCTAAAGTCCACCACCGGTTGTATGTATAAAACAAACCATCAATGGTCAACAAACATGCTCCTTTAATTGATCACATGGGGAAACCACCGAATTCAGTTTATGAGAACTCACATATAATACTATAGGTTTCAATCCAAACCATTGGATGTTGAAGCATCCAATATCAACCATTGGATCAAGTCCATCATTCAAAACTATTGATTAGATTGTAGGTCTAACCCTTGAATCAATTGACTTAAGGAACCATTGGTTTAGGGTTTTAAATGAACAAGAAATGTAACTTTGACCCACCATTTGTTGTATCACCTATCCCACCATTGGTTGTGACACATTGTATCACCATTGTTTGATAGGGTCATCAATAATATATGTTTTCATCATTGGGTGTTGAACTAATGTCACCATTAGTTGATAGCATCATTAGGGTACTATACCATTGATCATTGAGCTTTCAACCAAGCCTAAACCTAACCTAAGGTGTGACCATCAGTTGACACCACCAGTTGTCACCCTTGGTCACCACCATTGGTTTTCATTATGAAAACACCACTGGTTGTAGCAATAGTAACCCCATCAGGTCATGTTTTAGAATAGAAAACAGCCCAGAAACCTTAATATACACCCTCGTTTGATAGGTGCTTAGCACCATCGGTTGTCATACCAACTTGATATAATCCTTCTTATACCTTAGGAAGTACGTGCTAATAGTTACAAGTTCATATAAAACTAAAAACAAAGCAGGGAACACCATAAAAATCAAAATCCTAGCCAAGCATAGCTTCTTAGTGCTTAGATCGTTTTAAGGCAAGAACATGAGCTAGCAAGCTTATAGTAAGAAACAAACATGGAACAAGTTACAAAACTTGACTCTAGGAAGAAGATAGGATTCCATAAAGTAGGAAACTCGTGTAGGGAGGGTAGAAAATCCAAGCATAAGCTCCCTAGTTGGCCATATAGCACCTTCCTCCACAAAAGAAGCAAACCCTAACCATAAGGAGCAAGAAAGGTAGGTTCTTTGAGCTTTAAAGAAATTTTTACCATGGAAAACCATGGTTATGACCTAGAGGAAGGGAGAAAGAAGAATAACAGGAAAAGAAATAGAGGAAAGAAGGAGATACTTACTCATTTAGGTTAAGATCACCAAAAGGGAGCTTTAGAAACCCTAAAGGAAGCAAAATGAAACCCTAGGTGTTTCCATCAAGAAGGCCAGCACCTTCTTCTTCCTTAAACTGCTAATATGTGGCCAAAAAGAGAGGGGACTAAGTTTTTATTAGGAGGGAAATGATATAGAGCAAAAGTTTCTTTTGGGAGCTTAAAGATAGGTATATAAAGCTTGAGGATAAGGAAGAGAAGAAGCATGAGGTGTCCTAGCCGCTCTCCATATGTCCATGGCCTAAAGCTTTCACTGACATGAAAGAAGAAGATACATTGGATGTTGGAGTCTACTAGATCACCAAATGATGACCTCCAAGGTCGACCAACAGGTGTTGAGGGGTGGTAACCATCTTTTGTTCATGTCTAGATCAATAGGTGGTCAAACCTTCGTTTGATCACCCTATAAGTGAGCCATCAGTTCAAGTGAACCAAACCAAATAAAACCATAGACCTAGGACCTTATAGGATGAACAACGATTGTCACCACCTGTTGGTGACCATCAGATGTCAACCAAATAGGGGGACCAACGGTTGATGACTCCTAAAGGTAGATCATCCACGAAGGGGTAACCCTATTTCTCCATTGAAGGGAATCACCACTAAACCAAGGTAAAAAAAGAACACAATGGATGAAAAAGCTCAAGAATGATAACATAACATATAAGGAAAATACTTCATTTGACAAATTGCAAACAAAACCTCCCATATGTGTAAATTGCAGAAAATTCCAAAATGTACATAAAATTGCGTAACTCGCACAAACAATGTTCAAATTGGACCAAACTTGAAACTTAAGTTTGTCACATGATTTAAAAACATCTCAAAAGTTTTTATTAAGGTTTTAAGAACTTAAGTATAATAATTAAGCTTTTTCAATACTTTAAGCAAGATCAAGGGTCTTACAACCATAAATCCTTAATAGGGATTTATCCCCCAAAATCCAAGGTAGACAAAGATGTGTACTTCCCATGCACCTCATCCTCAATATTCCACATGGTTACTTTCATATCATGGTGATGTCACATTATTCTCATAGAAGTCATATTCTTCTCCCTCAACTCCTACATGTGTCACCTTAGTTCATCATAGGAACTAATGTGCCATATGTACATGTCTGGTAGTACTTTTCAACTTAGTCCTAAACTATTCTATCCATTATACCATACATCACTTAGTGGCCATACTTTCTAGCTCATACCAAAGAATGGAAAATCATGTATCTCTTAGCAACTCAATCAATCAGGTGAGCATCCCCTAATTGTCAAGAACTATAAGGCATATGTTCTTAGAAGATTCTTCAATCATCTCAATGGTGGATTGGACATTTGTTTAGCTGAAGAATCATACACTTGTATACAACCATAAATAAATATAACTTCCTAGTTGTCCTTGTTAGGGGTAGGGCAATGACACTATCTTTATCTTACCAGGATTCACACAACACACTTAATAAATGTATCATAACTCCAAGAGGATACTATAGTTAACCCCAAACTCACTATTGTTGAACTTGTCACACATAAGTATAGTGGCTTCAACATTCTTAAGATTTATCAAAGATGTTAACCATTATATGGACCACCTTTGAAATACTTTGAGTTGTCATCATTCAAAACTTGTTACAACTTACAAGACATAACCTAAGCACTCTGTTCCTCCTATTTATGAATGCTATTGGTACATTGGTTAGTATAAATGACATAACCCTAAACTCATCATGACCATGAAACTTATATCATCCATTCTGATGCTTATCCACTAATATCCTGGTCACATGTCTATTTAAAGAAACACAATAGCATCAATCGACTGGTCAACCAACCATCTATCCCTGGCAGTGGTCTTACCCAACTATCAATAGACCATACACAACATTATAGGATCACTCTTCTTTTCCCAAACAACACTTGGAGGATCAACATCAACTCTCTCTCTCTCTCTCTCTCATGGAGAGGAACACTAGACAGCTCATCTAATAGATATCTTTAACTCATATACTATCAGTACACTCGGGATACTAGGATTCGTCACCTTGGTATCCACTACATATCCTATAAAGAACTCATACCCTGGTCTCATCCACTTCCACAACATCATAACCGGCTAAGAACATATAGGAGGAATCCCCCTAACTCTTGGAAAGATAAAAAAGCATGCTCATTACAAAACAAAAAGATCTTATAACTACAGTACAAGCCAACCACACATCATATCAAGATATCCATCCCAGGATTATAATGAATCCACACATACCAAGTGGCATGAGATCCACTTGAAGGCTACACCTCAAAAATAAGGAGTACAAAGGAAAACACACTTCCCCAGACACAATAACATTGTCCAGGGGTCAGAAGAAAAAAGGTAACCAATTCTATCTTCTGCATGAAGGTTACACTTTTTATGAATCATCTTACCTTTTGCAACTTGGGTTACTTGCCATCAAAATAGGAACATCAAGATTAATGTATCTCACTGCTCCTTCCTTGTTAACTGTTTATCATACTTGTGTGCATTTTCTTATTTTATCTTGTTTTCAACCACTTATTAAGAGGTAAATTGTCATATTTCACACTTTCTTCATTGAACAAGGACCGTCTCCCTAAATTTCTTTCATTCATGAAGATTTTACATTAACAATTTCTTACTCACATTGGTTGGTCTATGATTAACTTAGGTTCCAGTGTATTCCTCTGTCATTGTTCTCATTCACCTTCTCATATTAAACTTATCATAGGAGTTATTTCCATCTTATGTGAATTTCATACCTTGAATCACTTTATTAGCACATACTAATCTATCTTTTACTTTCTTATCTTCTTGAATTACAACTTTAAGAACTCCTATTTTGCTTATTTGTACTCAGATTTAGGTTTCTTTGTGTTGTATCTTTCTCTTAGAGTTACCAAACATTCAAATGTTGATAGGTTATGAAGTAATTCTCATCTTCTTTTAGGGTACAATTGAGATATTAACACCATGATTCCTTGTTCATTATTATCTTTAGATTGTCTCAAAATAAATACTTGATCAGAGTAATTATATCGATAACAATCTAAGAGTTCCATACTTACATTTTCTTCAATGATTGAATACATGGCTAGGGCATCCAAGTACTGAGATTAGGCAGTATGCATCACACTTTCATGTCATGTTCCTAACTTAAACATCATCCTAGTCCTAAGTCCCATTGTCCCTATAGAATTAGTGAACCTAAAGCTCTGATATAACCTTGTGAGAACCTGTTACACTAAACAAGATTACTCAAAACACAAAACACGACCGATCACTAATTAATCACATCTCTAGAAAAGAGGGTAAATTAAAACTAATTCAACATAATCAACATGCTCTGAAATATTACACAAGAGCCCAACAACTTGGTTGCATTCCTATTATGCCAAGAATATATCACAATTGTTTCATGGCCTCAGCCACCACATATACAATTTGCATAGGAAATATTTGACATTCATCACTTGAACAAGCATATAACATGCTACCAAAAATATGATTCAATTGAAACACCATTTACAAACTTTACTGCCTGGACTTGAGAGTATAGGGAAGACCGTAGGACATTCTAGGAAATTAACAACCCTCTCAAAAGTTCAACACCAAATCTCCTCATTGATGCCATAGGTATGTTGTAACTTCTACCAATCACCTAAAAAGATGTGGCAACCCATGAAGTGAGACCCATGTCCCGGCAAGAGATATAACCTCCAACAACCCTTTTTTATTATAGCAATTTAAATAATTTAAAAGTTTAAGCCAGATGAGTATGTTAAACAAATAGACATAACAAAGGATATGCTCAACAAGATACATAAAGGAGAAAATAACAACTATCATCATTAACTAGACTATCATTCATAACCTTGTTAACAACATATGGAGTTTAGTAGTATGAGAATCTCAGACATCATGAATAAGTCTAGAAGCATAGGCATAGCTAATAGCATTAGCATGTCTTACTAATTGAATAGATCTACATCATAAGCAGATCTAACATAAGCACAACTATCTGCATAAGCACGATATGCAATATAAGAATCTCTAATTACAAAGGCATAGCTAGAAATATAAGCATGGCTAATAACATGCAATAACTATCATCAATAGCCTAATTAATAGTAGTAGTATATATATTCACATAGCATGACTATTTTATGTACACATCTACATCATGAGTATTTCTACAACCTAAGAATATCTACTATCTCTTAATGCACTAATAATCATCTCTTTGTAACTAGAGAAAACAAGGGTTATCATCCAATGTGAAGCATTGTATATAACCTTAAATAGATGTGCTATACAGCAGTATTACATCTTTGGTTAATGCCCTAAGGATTTGAGTCGTACCACCCATATCCAAGTGACCATTGCTAAGTCGGAATTAGTTTCGTACAAGATCTATGAAAGAGTTAGACTCCATGATCTCACCCACAACTCCCGGTCAGTATGAGAGACAACACAGTGACATACAGTCAAACTGCAAAACAACGACATATAATTCTGTAACTAGCCCGCCTTGGTACATGTCACATGGATAGGAACAAATAATGATTCATTATTCTATAAGAGGCATCCTGCAATTATACTATTGTCTTTCACACATCAAAATATCATAATATCTGAGGCATGACCACAACCATCCGCCACAACCTATAATCTTTGACGCAAGGAGGTACTTGACTTGTACCCTCACACATTCAACAATATGTGCTTTGAGTTTCCTATAGGAATTGATCGTTTCACCATCCAACAAGTTCTAACACTGGATATGTATATAAATCTTGAGGATAAGGAAGAGAAGAAGTATGAGCTTTCCTAGCAGCTCTCCATGTGTCCATGGCATAAAGCTTCTATGGACATGCAAGCACAAGCTCCCCCGATTGTTGGAGTCTGCTAGACCACTGATTGATGACCTCCTAGGTCCACCACTGGCTGTTGAGGGGTGGTGACCATCGTTTGTTCATGTCTAGATCAGTAGGTGGTGAACCATCATTTGATCACCCTATAAGTGAACCATCGGTTCAAGTGAACCAAACCAGAAAAAACCATCGACCTAGGACCTTATAGGATGACCACCGGTTGTCACCATCTGTCGGTGACCATCAGATGTCAACCTAGTTACGTCAGTTCTTATCTTGTGTACCCAAGATGAGGAAGTGATCCTCTTTAGACAATGTTGTGTTGCACCGGGGTTTGTCATTGATAGTTAGGGTGGTCATTTAAACCCTAAGAGAATGATGTTGAGTCATTGACACAAGAATTAGGTGTGGTGCCTTCTACTTGGTGAGGTACAAGACAAGTAGTTTCACTGCAAATGAATAATATATGTCAAGCCATGTTGAATATGAGTTGAATGTTTGTTATATGTGTTTACTTCTAGTTGATATACCTGATGTTGTTGATTATATTTCTTGTTGTGGAAAGTAATTATTCTTTTATAAAGATAATATGTTTCCATATTATTATGTGTCTGGTTTGGAATTTGACTTTAATATATTGACAAGTGATTGATGTTGGATTTAATATCCACTCTAAATATGAATTAGATTTACTTGTTAATCGAATAGTCATGTTTGGTAAATATGTCTTATGTGTACTCCAACTTCAGGATGACATGATGTATTCCTGGTCCAGCTGGTGGGATGTCACAAAGATGATGTTATTGTTATGTCTTAATTCTAATTGTTTAGATCTCAAATTATTACTCATACTAAAGCATGGTCATCTATAAGTAAGTAGCATCCAATGACTTGTTCATTTACATGCTCTTGAAGATGTTTTATAGTTGGAATTGGCCTAGGTGAATAACTTATCTCATTGATTGGATTATTGTTATAAAATTTATGTGCAAAATGCTATAATTATCTGTTAGACTTAGAAATATCTATATGTTTCTTTTAAGTTCATTATATTTAATATGATGTTGATGCATGTACCCAAACTGAGTTTGCCCGGAACAAACTAGACCGAATCTCTACACTAGAAAATCAGATTCAAGTGATCGACCTAGTTTCATCCAAGATAAACTTGACCGATGCTTTAGATTTACTATAGTGCAATTGATCGAGTTACCTTTATTGAAACTCAACTGATTGTAATGTGTGGAGTGTGCAGAAAAAGTGAATTTAACCATTAGAGTGTTGCAAAACTCAAAATTATATCCATTGACACACCTCAAATAGCTAGAAAAGATTCCTTAGTGCTACTAGCCACTAGTGGACATCCCCAACTATAAATAGGACCTCTTGGAGTTCATTCTATGGTTGCTCCTTCATACTATTTAAGCTCCTTGTTGTAGTTGAGTGCATCCAGTTCACTCGTGTCGCTTTCTCTCTCTTGTTTGCAAATCAAAACATCCATATGAGTGAGATAAGATATATGTGAGAGTGATACTCCATTGTATACTTATAAAGCTCTCAAAGCTTCCCTTTCCCCAACCCCTTTATTCAAGATCATGTTGGTGAAAGCTTCTCCAAGTGAAGGAGAAGGTGCAACACTTCTCCAAGTGTAAGAAGAAGGTAAAAATGCTTCTACTGGCTGAAGGACAATGCAAGTCAAAAGATTCAGGAGTATAGTGAGTGAATTCTTCAAAGTAAAAGACTCATTGCAAGAAGGGGATATCCTTGGTGAAGGTGTCCAAATGCTTGCAAGAGTTGGGATGACCTTATAGAGGTAGAAGACTCTAGCTCAAAGGATAGGTAACTCCTTGGTTGGTTTATTGGCTCCTTTTGGTTCTTAAAAAGGAGGTTGGATATCCTTGGCCCGGAAAAGGAAGGTCAGCTTGTATGTCTTAAAATGGAATATATGTATACGTGGGTTGTGAAATCCTAGAGCTTGACCTCTCTAGGTAGTGGATTGACTTTCTCTTAGTTTAGAAATTGGAACCACTCTACATAGATTGTTCTTGTGGTTGTTCAATCTCTCTCGTCCTTGCTTTGCATGCTTAGTTGCACTACAAATTCAATATTTGCAATCCCATATCTTGAAGTAACTTGAAGGAATGACATATCTTGTTTAAGTTCTATTATCTCCATTCACTCCTCATCTAGAGCCCATTGATCCAACAAGTGGTATCAGAGTCATAGTCTTCTCCAAAAAATCTCCTACGAGATGAGAATATGGGAGACAAACTACTTGGGTCTCTCAACTTGGAAGGTGGTTTCTGCATGAGACCCCCAATTTTCGACCACACAAACTTCCTCAATTGGAAGAGGAGGATGTAGTTCTGCCTTTAAGGGATGAGCCACGACATGTGGAAAGTAGTCATCATTTCATACAAGGAGTTGGTGGGAGATGTTGGTACTTGGAATGAAGCTACACTCAAGAAGGAACAATTGAATGAAAAGTCTAAAAGCATCATGTATGCAGCCCTGACTCCCTCCAAGTTCAACTAGATCTCCTCTTGGGACACAACTCATGAGACATGGAACAAGTTATGCATCACCTATGAAGGCGCAAAGCAAGACAAGGAATCAAATACATACATGCTCAAAGGTTTCCTTGAAATCTTTAAGATGGGCAAGAAGGAAAAGTGGCTATGATGTACACAAGGCTCAACACCATCGTCAACAAACTTGGTTCTTTGGGCCAAATCAGGGATAGAGGGACCATCAAATCCAAGATTCTAAGGTCTCTCCCCAAGAGATGGGAAACCAAGGTGACTTCCATTGAAGATGTTAGAAGCCTTAGTGACATAGATACCAAAGAGCTCATTGACAACCTTCAAGCTCATGAGCCAAGACTTGACAAATAAGAGGAAGATGAGAAGCAAGAAGAGAAGGAATCAAAGAAGATCAAAGATAGTGCATTCAAAACTCAAGTGGAGGAAATGATTCTCCAAAAATAACTTGATTGCCAATCCTATCCTCCTTGCTCAAGTGAAGATGAAGCCCCTAGTCACCATGAAGCTAACTACTCCAAGGGGCATCACTTGAAAGGGAAGCCATCCTCCTCCACTCTAAGGTTCTATGAATGCGGGAAAAAGCAACATTATTAGAATGAGTGCCTCAAGGCCAATACGTCCTACCACAAGAGCAACTCTAAGAAAATGGAGGACTACAAGAAGGATGGCAAGTACAAGAAGAAGGACAAGAAGGAAAGAAGAAGCAAGGATGCAACCCATGCCGCATGGGAGAAGTATTTTTCTTATGATTATGGCTCCAATGAGGAAGAATGCCACCTTGCAGTCATGGCCTCTACTAGTGAAGACATGGATGAGGTAAGCTTGCATGAGTTATCTAAAGAAACCCACATTGATATGCTAATGCTTCCCTCTCTTCTCCTTTTAAATGGAAATCTAAGAAGAAGAGGTTAGGGAAAATCATTGATGACTTATATGTTAAGATTGATACCCTTGATCAAAATGAGAAAATGCATCTTTGTAGCATTGGATCTTTGCAAGAGAAGTTTCTTGATATTCAGCTCCATTACAATGGAGTTGAAGTACATAATGGTTTCTACCTTGAGAACATCAATAGTCTTAAGGTGGAAAATGAATCCCACCTTGATGATCTTGTTTTACATAGAACAAAAAATGATGATCTTAAACATGCTTGTGATGCTATTAAAGAAGAAAAAAATATATATCTTGATGAACTTAGCATTCTTAGAACTCAAAATGATAGATCACTTGCTCAAATTAATGATATTTCTTCTATACCTCTATTGCCTAGTAATGAGGTAGCTAGCATTACTCTTGAAAGAGATTCTCATCATACTAAAGCCCTCTGTTTGGAGGCCAACTTACTTCATGCACAAGATGATCTTTTTAGCTTATCTTCTACTTCCATTACTCTTAGTGATGATAATCACAAACTTAGATATTTCTTGCTGAAATACCATAAAGGGAAAAAGTTCCTCAATAAAGTTATACATCACTCTACCAAACAAGTTAATACTAGTGGTTTGAGATATGTAGGGGAAGTTCCAACAAGAAAGAGCAAGGGTAAGGGTAAGAGAAAGAGAGAGGAAATTCCTTTCTTCCATGGAGAGTCATCCCTCTCTAAGAAATCTATGGTTTGTGTACATTGCAAGAGTGATGACCATTACTCTAATTATTGTCCTTATAGATAGAAGGGGATTAACCCAAAGATGAAATGGGTCCCCAAGATAACACAAGATCCCAAGGTTTGAATTGGGCACCGACATCTTCCTTTCTTGTAGGTAAAAGGAAAATGGATTGTTGATAGTGGTTTCTCAAAGCACATGACAAGTGAAATTGATCACTTCAACCAATTAACAAAAATGAAAGGAGTATCAGTGACATTTGGTGACAACAACAAAGGTAAAGTGATAGGTGCGGGTGTTGTAGGTGATTTGCTATGCATCAAAAATGTTATTCTTGTAGATGACCTACATCACAATTTAATTAGTGTTAGTAAAATATGTGATAATGCCTATTTTATTCCTTTTACCTCATTAGAATTCTTGCTTCTAGATTTTTTCTCCTACAATGTTATATATAAGGGAACTAGAAATGGTAATCTCTATGTTATTGTTTCTGACTCTATTAAGCCAATTGTTGGTAGATGTCTTGTTGTCAATTTGAATGATATATCTTTGTGGAACCACATGCTTGGTCATGTAAACATGCATCAGTTGAAGAAGTTGAGCAAAAAGGATTTGGTCAAAGGACTTAAAAAACTAGAATTTTAGAATATGAGGAATGCCAACCCTGTACCCAAGGAAAGAAAACCAAATCCTCCTTTAAATCCAAAGGAATCCTTAGTACCATGAGAGATCTTGAAATTCTTCACATTGATCTATTTGGACCGATGAGAAATCAATGCTTTGTGGTCTCAAGTATTTCCTTGTGATTGTAGATCACTTTTCTCACTTTACTTGGACCTTCTTTCTTGTTTCAAAAATTTATAGTCTCGATGTTTTCCCGACTTTTTGTAAATGGGTTGAAAAATAAGCTTCTTGTTGGATCGTCTCTATCCGTAATGACCATGGGGAGAATTTGAAAATGATTTGTTTGAACATTTTTGTGAGGAATCCAGGTATGCACATAACTTTTCTTCACCTGAAACACCTCTACAAAATGGGTTTGTAGAGAGAAAGAATAGATATCTATAGGAAATGGCTAGGACCATGCTTCTAGAGTATGCCACTCCAAATCAGTTTTGAGCCAAAGTCGTTAGAACTTCACATTTTGTGTAAAATTGGGTTTTCACTCATCCATCTTTAAAGAAAACTCCCTATGTGTTATGGCCTGGTAGAAAGCCTTCTATCAATTCTTTCATGTTTTCGGTTGTCCTTGTTTTGTTTTGAACACCAAGGATTCCCTCAACAAGTTAGATCTAAAATCTTACAAGGATTTCTTACTTGACTATAGCACTACCAATAAAGCTTATAGAGTATTTACCATCGAATTATTTAAAGTTGAAGAATCTATCAATGCTAAATTTTTTGAAACTTACCCCTCTATTTCCAAGAATATTGTGAATGATGATTTTGAAGATGAGGTGATACCTCACTTGAAAGAGATTAGCATTGTTGACAAAGGAAAAGAGGTGATAGTTGATGAATAAGAGAAATAAGAAGAAAAGAAGGTTCCAACTCCCCACTTCAAAAAATATGATCCTTAGGAGCTCATCTTTGGTAATCATTTTGAAAAGGTGAAGACGTAAACAACCCTACAACGCCTTCATCTTTCAACTTGAGCCCAAGAATGTGCAAGTAGATTTTAAAGACGATGAATGGATTTTAACCATGCAAGAAGAGTTAGAAAATCTCAACAAGAACAAAGTGTGGACCTTAGTGTCAATACTAGATAATAGGAAGATCATTGGAACCAAGTGGGTGTACCGCAACAAGTTGGATGAAAGTGCAAAATTGGTAAGAAACAAAGCAAGGTCAGTTGCATAAGGCTACAATCAATAGGAAGGTATTGATTTTGATGAAAATTATGCGTCTGTTGCTAGAATTGAATCTAATAGAATGTTACTTTCCTTTGTTAGCTATAAAAATTTCATGCTCTATTAAATGGATGTTAAAAGTTTATTTTTGAATGGTACAATAGAGGAGTAAGTCTCTGTGGCTTAATCTCATGGCTTTGAACATGATAAATTTCCTAACCATGTTTATTTGTTGCAAAAAGCTCTCTATGTACTCAAACAAGACCCTAGAGCTTGGTATGGGAAACTAAAAAACTTTTTTCTAGACAATGGCTACATTATGGGTAGTGTAAACTCTACTCTATTTCTAAAACATACTTCTAGCAACTTTTTAATCATTCACATTTATGTAGATGATATTCTATTTGGCGGAACAGATCTTGATCTTTTCAAGGAGTTTAGTTATCTTTTGCAGAGTGAGTTTGAGATGAGAATGATGGGGGATCATAATCTCTTCCTCAGCTTCCAAAGTGAAGCAAACCAAGGAAGGTAACTTCATCAACCAAGGCAAGTACACAAGTGAACTCTTGAAGTGCTTTGGGATGGAGAACACCAAGCCGATGGACAGTTCTATGTCAAACACCACCAAGCTTGGCAAAGATGAAGAATGTGAGAAAGTGGATGAGAAGTTCTACACAAGTTTGATTGGAAGTTTATTATATTTAAATACCTTTGGACCTAACATAATGGTTAGTGATGGCTTTTCTTCTTGATTACAATCAAGTCCTAGAGAATCACTCACATAGAGATGAAGAGGATTTTGAGGTATCTTGCCAAAACTCAAAATTTTGGACTATGGTATCCCAAGTCAAGGGACTTTACTCTTACTAGATATAGTGATGCTGATTATGCAGGGTGTTTGATTGATACAAAGTGCACAAGTGGCACTTGCTTCTTCCTAGGACCATTATTGGTCTCTTGGTTCTCTAAAAAATAAAGCATAATAGCTCTTTGAACTATCATAGATGGGAGTTTTTGTGCCCAAGTGAAAATCCTCTAAGACTTTAATATTCATTTGATGCTTCTCCTATTTATTGTGACAATACAAGTGCAATTAAATTCTCCTATAATCCTATATTGCATAGTAGTGAGAAACATATGGAGATCCCTCACCACTTCTTTTGTGACCACATTGCCAAAAAGGATATTTATATCACACATGTGGACATGGAGAATCATCTTGCAGACATTTTCACAAACCTCTAGCTAGAGGGAAATTTACTTATATTAGATCAAAATTGCTTATAAATTCTCTTTGTGATGTTGATATGCCTCCTAGGTAGTTGTTCATACATCTATATGTCCTTGCTCAGTTCTTTCTCACCTTATGCTTGCTAAGTGCTAACTTTTCCCAGTTTTGATGCCTTTTCCGCTTGTTTTGACTATTTTTTGCAAACACATGTTTTATGCAAAATAGCAGCCAATGATGAGTGGAGTGTGCCTAAATATGTTCAAAATGCATGAAAAACTATAAAAATAAATTTAAATACAACACTAGAGTCCTAGAATTAAATTTCTTGTCTTATGGATAGATTGACCAATTGGTCAAGTTTGACCTAGTAGAAACTTGATCGATCCCAGGCTAAGGATTGAAATAAAATGCAGTATCGATCAAGTTTACAAAACACAGAACTCAACTGACACTACTGCTGGGCAAATTTTACAAAGGGTGTCAACCGACTTTTCTCCCTCTCTAGAGAAAGTCGACCGATTGCCATTCTTCAAAATTTTCCTTCCAACCTTAGGGCTAATCCAACTTGTCCTACACCCTTCCCAGCCCCGATCATCCCTCCTTACTTCTCTCAACCTTAACTTATGTGTCTAGGCAACCTTCTACTTATGTATTCCTCTTTGTTTGGTGGTCATCTCCTCTCTATCCGACCTAAATGGCCTACAACCATAGGAAACAATCCATACCAGTTGGAGTTCCATTCTCATCCACTGATCCTCGACATGTCTCCTTTGATGGCACCTCTTTCATCTCAACTCAAGCCGTGAATAGGTACAAGAAAATCCTTCCTAGGAATCCCTTTCCTTTCCATGCTTTGTTTGAACCTTGTTTTGTAATGAGTGAGGTGATCAAAGGGGTTTCTAAGGTATTCAAAGCACACCATCTTAGTGCTTTGTGTGTAGAGCATTTGTGCTTCTCAAATTCAATGTCTAGCACAAAGGCAGTCCACAAATTTTACACAAATCTCATGTGCAACTATAGTACCAACATGCCACCACCTAATACCCAAGTCATCTTGACTTCCATGATAGTTGGTACAAAGATAACAATCTCTAAGGACACATCGAATACCTATTTCTCTAGTACCAATGTTATCAGTTGATGGATGTCTTCCTATCCTAGCTACCATGACTTGCTAGACCGTGGAGGTTTCTACAAAAGCTTTGACCCTATGCTTACCCTTCCTGATATAAATAAGTTTTGAAAGAATCTTGACGTCCCATATAAGAAGAAATACACCCTTCCCTCCTCTTCCCTCGACATTAAAAATTGTCTTATTGCATTTGTTGTTAACTACAATATCCATCCCAAGAAAAATCAAATGATATTATAGAGAACACTTTTGTGATAATGTATTGTCTCTTGAATAATGTTAGAGTCAAATGGTCTCACTATATTCTTCACCATATGACTTGCTTTAACTCAGGGAAGAACACCGACACCCACCCCCTATCCCAACCTGAAATGTGGTCTTTTTGCTTACCATGATGAGAAATTTCTTTTCCATGACCTTAGTTACAAACTTATCCAGAAAGGGGTTTGCATCAGTGAGACCACAATCAAGAAGTCGTTCCACCATGATTCATCTACCACACCAGGTGCTTCCGCCTCTACCTAGGTTCCTCCTCCTCCACCACCTCCTAGACCTAACCGCACCTTGTTTTCAATGTCAAATTAAGCCCTTATGGGATATATGATACACCAATAGGGGTATAACCTTCAGGTTCATGACCACATCCACGAGGAATTAGTTTTTCTCATGTCACACATGGACCTATCATGTATCCACCCCTACCCCACCTACCAGCCCTACTCAGGTACTGACTATGCTTCTTATGCATATAATTAGTTCTACCCAACACCTCTACCTACTGCTTCTTCTGTTCCTCCTTGTTATGATGGTGGACATGTCTTGATATCCTCTCAACCTACTGTTGCTCAGGTTCTTGCACTTCCAGTTGGACCTGTTGCTACTTTCCGTGCTAGCTACTATTGGGTGTCTATACCCAATGATGAGAAAATGAAGGCTCTGTGTGATTGTGGAGTCTCTTGGGAAGATTAGAACCGCAGATGGCCCAATCCTCACTCCTTTTTGCTTGATGAGGGCACTAAGATGGATGACAAAGAGGATGATGTTGATGGTGAAGATGGTTCTTTTGATGGAGGTGATGACACTCCTGCTGCCCTAGATGCACCTTCTGACAGGGATGATGACTATCAGCCTGAGGATGATGATGTTTTCAACAACCCTATTGATATAGATAACCTAAATGTCTAGTTCTTAGTCTATAGAGTGTTTATATTTATCTATTTATATAGATTTTTTATGTATTGAACATATGGGAACTGTATCTGAGGATTACTAATTTTCATATCTCATTGCTTTCTTTGTTGGCTTGTAGTTTTCATATTCATAGGACATCTATAGTTGTTGTAATTTAAACTTTTGTACCTTAACTCTTTGTTTGGATTTATCTTATGAGAGTTCTTGGTATGTGATTCCATACTTTTATTATGACTCTAGTTGGTTTTCTCTCTCTGTTTTCTCTATTTGGTGCTTGCTTGTGCATTTTGAGCCTATGGATAAAACCTATGTTGTATATCTCTTCTACCCCCCTGCATTTTTAAAATGACAAAGGGAGAGAGAAAATGAGAGCTCATGTACTGCAGGTACCACATGGGTTATTGTGAGATCAAGTACATATTGAATTGTAATCGCTTCCTAGTCTATTATCTAAAATATCATGTGATTTTCAAGAAGACACACACACACACACACACACACATATATATATATATATCTGTGTGTGTGTGTGCTATGGTTATATTTTTTTGGAAAACTAACCATACAGGTAAAAGAAAAGAGAAGTTGAGGTAAGCATGAATTGAGGGGGATCAATTGCATTTTTTCAATCATGAATCCCCTTACAATTTACTAGGTATTTTTTTTAATTTCTAAATCCTTTTCAATATGTTGAGGAATGGTTTTTCAATCCTTTTCAATATGTTGAGGAATGGTTTTTCATCTTCGAAAAGGGAGAGAATGTTGACGTAAGTGTTATACATTGTTCATATTTTGATGATGTCTTAACCATTCCATTCATATGTATCTAATATATCTATATGAGATTCATTTTAGGCATTAGGTACAAAAAGGATCATTGCCATCAAGCCCTAGCTTGATCTAGTTCAAGTCAAAAGCTTTGCAAATGTACATTATTGGAAAATGCCCTGAAACCCTTAGGGTAATTTTTATAACCATTTGTGTTGATGATACGACTTGTAACTAATATGAGAAAAAATCATGAGCCCTTAATTCAAACATTTAATCACTCTAATGACATTTTACAAAATTGATCACAAGCTATATGATCGGCAAAGTTTCCTTCCTAGAAACTCAACCGACGCCTTGGATTAATCTTGGGAAATGCCCATGATTGACTGAGTTTACCCAGAACAAACTCGACCGAATCCCTACACTGGAAAATTAGATTTATGTGATCAATTGAGTTTCATCCAAGATAAACTTGGTTGATGCTTCAAATTTGTTATGTCATATAGTGCAATTGGTCCAGTTACCTTTATTGAAACTCAACTGACTACACTGTACGGAATGTGTAGAAAAAGTGATTCTAACCATTGGAGTGTCAAAAAAACTCAAATTATATCCGTTGCAACACCCCAAACAATTAGAAAACGTTCCTTAGTGATCCTAGCCTTTAGTGGACACCCCAACTAAAAAATAGAACCCCTTGGAGTTCATTCTAAGGTTGCTCCTTCATGCTATTCAACCTTCTAGCTATATTTGAGTGCATATGGTCCACTTGAGTCCCTTTCTCTCTCTTATTTGCAAATCAAAATATCCATATGAGTGAGATAGGATATGTGTGAGAGAGCTACCCCATTGTAGACTTGTAAAGCTCTTAAAGCTTACCTTTCCCCAAACCCCTTTCTTCAAGATCAAGTTGGTGAAAGCTTCTTCAAGTGAAGGAGAACGTGAAAGGCTTCTCCAAGTGGAAGGAGAAGGTGAAAAAGCTTCTCTGAGGTGAAGGATAATGTTAAGTCTAAAGATCCACAATTAGAGTGGGTAAATCCTTCAAGGATAAAGACTCAGTGCAAGAAGAGGATCTCCTTGGCGAAGGTGTCCAGCTATTTGCTTTAGTGGGTAAGACCTTGTAGATATAGAAGACTCTAACTCAAAGGATAAGTAAGTCCTTGGTTTGTTTATTGGCTCCTTTTGGTGATAAAAATGAGACTTGGTATTCTTGGCCCAGAAAAGGAAGGTCATCTTGTATCTCTTATAATGGAATATAAGTATACATGGGTTTCAAAATCGTAGAGCTTGAACTCTCAAGGTAGTGGACTGACTTTCTTCATATCTTAATCTTGTGTTTGTTCAATCTCTCTCATCCTTGCTATGTACGCTTAGTTGCACTACAAATTCTATATTTGCAATCCCATATCTTGAAGTAACTTGAAGGTCTAATGAATCTTTTTAAAGTGATTTTAGCTCTATTCACACCCCCTCTAGAGCCCTTTGATCCAACAGTGACATCATATTTATTTTGGGGACTAAGGCTTTAGTCCTCCCGTCGATGCACTGAGGTTTTAGTCCCATGTGATATATTATAATTTGAGAACTAAGGTTTTAGTCCTCCTAGCAATGCACTGAGGTTTTAGTCCTCCTACAAAAATACTATATTAGTTTGGTTTTGAGTTTTTAGTCCTTCGACCCTTTGGTATGAAATATATATGATTTCCTAAACTACATTTTAGTATATTCTAGTCTTTTTATTACTCACCATGCAACTGTTTATGAATTTTGATATTATATTTGTGACATTGTTTTAAGGAAAGAAGTCTCTTAATATTTATCATTATTTTATTGAATTCACATTCTTTTATGCACAGTTGGGTAGTCCATTCATTTTTCCATGGGAAGCCTTTTTTACTTGACATCCTTTATTCCTTATATTTCTCAATACCTGATTTAATATGCTCATGCCAACGTTTTGCTAATTCATCTACTTTTCTCCTCTTGTTGGGGGTACGCTTCCAAACCCACATGTTGGCCAAGGAGAAGTTAACCAAGTTGGACTAGAACATCATTAAGTGTAGCTGAACCTTTTAGAGACAGTTTCAAGGTAGTTAGATGACCCTCAGTTGATCCTTTAGTATAGTTTGTTTTCATATGTATCACCTTGTGTGGTGACGTTTAGTGACAATATCGATCTTTGTCATTATTAGATATTTTGAATTACATTATTACATTTGGTTTCATGATGCATACATTTTGAATAAATTGGCTATCATCCCTTCTGTGAAAAATTTATAGTGTTGTTTAATATATGAGATGTTTCCTTTTTATTTGATTTAGTAGGGAGTGGATCCCCTCTCAGGTCCCACTCCTTAAAAAAGTGGATCAAAGAAGATATATGACAATGTGACATAGTTTACAAGATTTTGTGAACAAAAGGAAAGAATTACTTGTGTTTTTTATATATTGTGCTACTCATGTTTGTCGATAATGAAGTGTTTTATTGCTTCATCAGGGATTAGATATTGGGTTTCTATTGAATGGTTGGCAAAGATAGTCCTAAGAATGTTGTATCAAAGCTTAGATTAGATGATTCTATAGGGACAATAGGATCTAGGGATAAATGATAATATGTATGTTGAACAAACTTGAATGATGCGCTTATTGACTAAACTCAGTATCTAGATACTATGGTCAAGTATTTGGGTATCGAGATAAGCTAGTATGGTACTACTGACTATACTACTCTTGGATGTTCTGAAGAAGCATTTCAGTAAAATAGTTTGGGAGATAAGAATATGTATGATTGTAATAAAATTATAAAATGGAGAAAGAGAACATATTTTATAATAAAATATGGAGACTAAAGCAAGATGACGATTTCATATGAGAAAGATTAATAAATTTAATGGATTATGAAGATAATCCCTAATAAATTTGAACATGAGTATGAATTCGAAATTGTAAGAAGAATTTGATAATTGAGGATGAAGTCCACGAAATGGTCTTCTTTATCAAGAAAACTAATGAATGCGGAAAACAATACAAAAATGAATTATAATATTCATCCGTGAGATACAAAATCAAAATATGAAAAAATATGAAAAGTGATGTGAAACATATCTTGATAAATGATGTATTAATAAGATATGTAAAATAAGTGTTTGTAATACTCAAAGATAGATATGATTATGACAAGGGACAAAATACCCATCTAATGCCAGTAAATTCAGAAATCGAATGTAAAAGATCCAAGAAGCAAGAAAATGATGTCATGTGAAAGAAATATAAAATGGAGATCAAGAGAGATTAATAGTTAGATGATATGATCTTCTTCCACATCTTTTCTTGGATTTTGGGAAAAAATCCTAAAAGGGGGAGAGAATTTGTAATGAACCATTTTCAAATTAGCCATCTAATTAAGGTTTACTTGTGTTTGTATGCTTAATTAGATGGATCACTGTTTAAAGATTCATTTATAATGATATTTTAATTATGATATTCTAAACCTAATGAGAAACTTTAATCGTGCTTTGTATTGCATAGTAGGGTTTGATAATTGAAAAATATAATTGGTAAAATTAGGGTTTTGGTAGCATATGAATATGTAATTTGATAGATAAAGTAGTGTAGTAAATTATTTTTACTATTTTATTAGTTGAAGCTCAGAAATAGTTTGTGAAATTCAATTATATGCATTCTGGTAAAATATAAAAAATATTTGTATATTACTAACATGTTTGTTGACCAAGTTACCCCAGGACAAACTCGACTGAACATGCATTGAGGCTGAAATATAGCATTCTAGTATTTGAATTATATATTTTTATTGGTACATCCAAATAGTATAAAATTTTAACTCTAACTTAGTAACTCAATTAAATAAATACGTATCATAATTTTTGGGTAATGTTGAAATGATCCAGAGTGTGGTGGGGTCCGATCTTCTTATCAGTCAGAACTGAGTCGACCAACCAGTCAGAATAAAAAAAATGCAATAAAGTGCTTGGGCCTAATGAACTCTTGGAACCACAACCATGATAGGTAGTACATCCATGTTGGGTCCTCCTTGGTGTAGTCATGGAAGCTTGCACGGAAGTTTCAGGGGTTTTCTAGTGCTTTTTCTCTTCAATCGATCAATATTACATATTGTAGTATAGCTTTGTTGTGTTTACTTTTTAGTTATTTGCTGGTAATTGAATTAATTTAAAATTTGTACTGGAGCACTAAAAGTTTTTTACAAACAACATGATAATTTTTCATATTTTTTTAGGAAATTTTACCTAATCAGTAAGTGATTGTCAGTAAGAATTTTATGGCAAAAAATTCTACTGGAATTAAATAAATTATGAAAATTGACCCAAGTACATTAATTGCTCTATATGAGTGACCTAACACACTAGTAGGAACAATTTTTCATGATTCATTCTAGAGAAATGAAATCCTAGAGAGATGGAGAGTTGAGTTTTGGAAGGAGAAAGTAGCAAAGATGGCAATCAAGGGTTTTCTCTTCCTAGAGTTGATGAATCAAGAAAGATGGTAATCATTCGATAGATTTTCTTAGTTATTCTTCTTTCACATATCAAGATTTTTCCCTCCTCTGACTTTGATTCAAAATGATATCAAATCACCATATTTTCTCTTCATTCCTCTCCTATTCTCCATTTCCAGGGTTTCTGAGTTGGAAAGAAGAAGAAAATGAGTCGTTATCTAGAGTTTAATTGGAATAATAGAAATTCAGAGTTTGATATACATGATTAAAGTGCTTTCCATCTTAAGTGAGTGTTTCTCTCTTAAGATTTATGTTCAATTTGAAAGCTTAATTCTCTCTATCTAAAATAATCAATACCCTTGTTTGTATTTGTATGCAATTGGGTATCCATTAGGGAAGATATTAGGGAATCAAATTTTATTGATTTTGACTCTTTATCATTGAAATTGTATGTGTTTATTTATTGACCTATTGGTTGATGCTCAATGAAAAATCATATGGTTAGAGAATTATGCTATTTTATGTAAAGATTGCCTAAAATTATCTTAATGAATGACATGCTGGAAAATGGAGTTGACATGCATAGAATGTTTTGAATTGTATTAGCATAAACTACACTAGTGTATTTTTTGATGCTACCAAAATTCAACATGGTATGTACATAAGAATCAATATGAGGGTTTGTAATGGAGATATCCCATGTCTAGGGTTTGTGTTGAGGGATTGACTCAAATGATCCAATGAATCAATGCATACTTATGATTGATGGATGAAATATATGGAAATGGAAACTAGGGTTTCCATGTGTATGAATCATCCCAATGAAACCATGTGCACCATGATGATATTACTGAATAATATGATTCTTATGATGTTTTGAACTATTATGACTTCATAAATCCTAAAAATCTAGTATTAAGATGGGTATGAGAGATAAAGACAAACTCGCATACTTATGAATGTGAGAAGATGCTCAATTGTAGGTCTTATTGTTTTGACTAAAGGGGATAAATCTTATTAAGATGATATAAGCCTAATGCATGTATTCTAGTTTATTATATGTAATTTGAGAAAACCTCTCTTGAATTCTAGACTTTTGTACAAGTCACATATTGAATCAAGAGATGAATAAATATCAAGGCGTAAGAAGAAGAAACCCTAATACTAGGTGCCTTCTAATTTGAAAGTTTAATAAGGAATAGAAGGATTGCTTTTATTTACCAAAAAGTCATTTTGAGTCAAATGACATGGTATATGTATCTAGATGAAAAATAAGAAGTGGACAAGGGTGATATGAATTTTGATTATATGTAATAAAATAAGTATGAAGAAGTCTTTTATATTTTTACTTTAAATATACTTGGTTTGACCTAAAATGAAAGGAATGCACTGAAATTAGACTATAAAGGATTTCAAGGAGAGAGAAATTTTATGCGTAAGTAAATTTAGAATGATTAATTCCAAGAATATTAGTGAACACCATATGAAAGAAGTTACGACTAATGATTATCAAATTAAGGAAAAAGGAAAAAAATCAATAGTTCGATCTAATATCATGGCCCTAATTCTAATACGATGAGCTGTGTGACTATAATGAATGATGTTATAAAATGACGAATTAAGGAATGTACATTAGTATAGTCTAATTAAATTACAAGATTAAGTTTCAAGGATGTGATTTGATTCTTAAAAATTCATGATTGTTTGACAATTGTCTGTAGACACTTGTACTCTAAGAATGGTCTAATGTGATGGATTTCAAATGAGATTACACATGTGATGGATAGTAACCCTAATTGAAAATAGTAAATAGTAAATTAGGAGTATTAAGTGTGGTATGCACATTTATTCTTGATATTCATTCTTATCTATAGAAATTGAATGCAATAAGTATATGATGCATGATGAACCTATTAGAGTATGATGAATGCACAAGATAGATATGTTTATAGTGTTTCTAGTTCTAATGTCTCTATGAATATTGATAGAAAGTATGATATGGAAGGAACTGATAAAAAATATGTTGAGATGGAATTAACATGCACATATTACTTTTGAGAAAGCTTGTTTTGGGTAAATGGTGGACAATGAGATTATGTCATGAGATGAAACCCCACTGAGGATGTTTTCTATGATATGATGTGGATATGGAAAGAATGATATTTGTTACAATTTACATATTGTTGTGATTCTTATTTTAGTCATTGTCACTCTAATAAGCCTAATATGATTCATTTCATGATAGTTGTGTGAGAACATACACATATGATAGATGATGATTTGAATTTTCTTTAAGATGAGTAAAAGGGATTAATAATAAGTGAAATGATGATACATCTAGTTTTTTTCCTAGACACCATGAGTTTCCCCCGAGTGCCACACTAGGGAAATGAAATGGATCTCCTTATACTAATCAAAGTATTATGAGAAGCATTCCCTGAGTCTAGATCTAAACCTTGAAGGTTAGACCACGAAGATTTAGGGACGAGTGATCTAATGTGATTCTACCCTAAATTCTCTATCGTGGAAGTCTATGTCCACAAGGATAGACTCCATTGAAATGAAGACTGTGAAATATGATTATGTGATGCTCAATGATGATTATGTTGGTTCCTATATCATATACCTAAGATTCAAACATGATCCTCTTTAGAAACCATGTGGTGAACCATGGTCTATTGTTGATATCTGAGAGTGGGCACCTAAACCCTAAGATAGTGACGATGATTGGTTGACATGAGAATTAGGAGTGGCAACTTCTACTTGGTGAGGTACATGCCAAGTATTTATAGGGAAAATGAATAGAATATTATAATCCATGCATAATATGATTTTAATGTCTATTGCATGCCTTTAACTGCTAGAACGATATATCTGATTTTTTCATTATAGTTCTTGTTTTGGAAAGTAATTCTTTTATAAATATAATATATTTCCATATTATTTTATGTTTGGTTTGGAATATGATCTTAATGTGTTCACATGTGGTTGATGCTGGGATTTAATATCCACTTTGAATATGAATTAGATTTACTTATCATTTGAATAGTCATGTCTGGTAGATTATGTGTACTTCAACTTCAGGACTACATGATGTATTCTTAGTCTGGTTGAAGGGGAGTCACAAAGATGATGTTATGTTTGTACGGAAATATGGCAACACATATGGAAGTGGAATTTTTTTTTATTGACATAGTCTTATTAGACAGTATATCACCTCAACAACTATGAATTGGAAATGAGGGTTGCAAGGCGTTTACCTACTCCTGGAGCAAGTCCATCAACTATCCTTGATATAGCATGCTTCTTTCTAAAGTTACACATGGACAGTTGTCTGCGTCATCCTCCTGGTCTAGCACCATAGATGGTGGTTTATGACATCCTCCTAGAGAATTATACTAATACGAACTTCTGAAATGGATAGAAAATTAATCGCAAAATATACATGGGATATATAAAAGTGAATGTTTGTTGATAAATGGGAATGTTCCAATAAATCCGTTTAAAAGGAAAGGCTGAGTATCCGTGTCTTAGAGAACATTAGTGGATACTATATGGATCTAGGAGTTCATGAGATGAACTTATAGATATTCAGATCTTTGATGACAAGTAAGAAGTACTTGGTCATGTAATGTGGCAAAGGAATACTAGGTCACATATTACGACAACTCCATCTCATACGTGTGACGTACATCGAAGGGATGAGAGACATGCAGTTAATACCGACTTTGGCAAGGTGTTGCCATAACTCACTATGTTAGCACAAGAGTACAGTAACATGTGGGACATGTTTGAAGATAACTAAGAATATGATTCAAGGGTGATTGGCTCACAGTGCAAGTGGGGGTCTGTTGGTATGTATGCCCTGAGAGCCAATCATGGGATGATTGGTGGGATGCATCAAGATTGATTTGATAAACAGCAAAGGCAAGCTTCCAATTCTTTCTGGTTCAGTCATATGAGATAATGATAGAACAAATTGAATGTCTAGAGAATGACAATACTCAATGACGTATGCTTTCATGTTCAGGACCTGAACGAAGAGATCATACGAATGCTAAGAGTTTGTACATTCTTATTATGTCCCTAGTCAGATGTCATTGTGGAAGGTAGATAGACAACAATGACACACAAGACTAGATTGTGGAGTTGGTTGATGACATAATCTCATTAGTCATGATATGGAGATATCAAACCAAACACATAGGTACTTGTTAGAGAATGAGTGTACCAGACAAACCCACGATGAGTTTGACACATGGAACCATGACATGGTAGTCACAGTCAGTTCTCACAGTGATGGTGGTGAGTGTGATTCTTTAACCTGAAATCACTACACTCAACACATGTCATTGGGTACACTCTGACATCATCAAACACAATCCTAAAACATGGGTTGTTATAAAGGTGATGATTGGGTGGCTTTGACACATGGGGCTTTTGAGGGGTGAGTGGTAGATATAGGATTTGTCCCTCCTGAGGGAGTTTGATATCCATGGCCACTTGATGAGTAGGATTGAGATAGGCGTGCATGCATGTGTGAATCAGTATGTGATATTGATGTCATACACATCTCCTCCAATCTACTCTGAGATCAAGAAAGTGAATGAACGTTGAAAGGATGACTGTTCCATGCCTTGAGTTCATTCGGGATATCAGTGACAAAGGAATTATACATTTGCGATAACACCATTCATGGATTGTAGGATTGAAAGTTGTTCTCCAACTTTCCTTTTCACTTGGGTAGCACTAATGTGTGACTAGGCACCGCTCTTTGTTTGTGAAGTCATAAGTGTTATAGACTTTCACTACCAACGTGAAATGGACCTGTAGGGTCACACACATAGGATTTAACCTGGAAGAGGAGTTTATCCACAAATGATGTTTAGATTGATTACTAAAGGATTTTAGTAGTTTAATTAAATGCTCAATCAATTGATAGCTTAATATCATAGTGTTCAAGGTGTTGGACCGATTGATTAGAGTATCAGATTGATTGAAACTACAATTGACTAATTATGTGCAGTCTGCACTCCCAACCGATCGGCTCATGTGATGAACTGATCGGCTCAGCTTCGTGAACCGATCGACTCATGTGATGAACCGATTGTATCAATATAGGATGAATCGACTAGTTCAAGGGTTGAACCGATCGGCTCAACTAGTCCAAATGAGCAAGTTGGAAAAGTCAGGTTGGCAAGAAATTTCTTTTCGTTTCACTTGTCCAATTTGATTGGAACAAGGATTGGTATTTGGATCAATTTGAAACAAAAGAGGAAAAGTCAATCGGGAACTGATCAGGACCATGAACCGATCAACTCATGTTTGAACTGATCGGCTCAGGTGCCCCAATCGATCGGTTCAAGTGTGAACCGATCGGCTCAGGTCCCCAACCGACCGTTTAGATGTTTGAAATGATCGGTTCAGCTGGCGCAGTTGGTTGTTTTGTGGAAAATCTCAAATCCTTCTACTCCTATTTTAATCCTGCATTACTTGAGGTAGAGAACCTTATCCCATGACCCTCCTATATATAAAGGGGTATTGGGGGCTTCTCAAAGTACAACTCAAAACACCAGTTTCTCTGCAAAGTTGTCGTTCTCTCTGGTTGTGGTAACCGAGAGAGCCCGAGCAAGTGATACTCGATAAGGGAGGCACAGTAAATGAAAGACAACTGTAGAAAGGCAATTGGTTATAGGAGAGGGTGTCGGTGACTAGTAAGCTGATAGGAGGGTATGACTCCTTCCGATTCCTTATATGACAAGGAGATCGGAGTTCCAGGTGGTCCGTGTGGACTACTTCAGAGGTGGGACACTTCTGTCGCTCGGAGGACAACTGCCAAACATGACAGTCCTAGTGAGACCAGGAGCTGTACAGACACCGTCAAGGACCGGAGGTGAAGACCGTGCAAGCCGTGAGGTAACGTCGCCAAGCAAGCTTTGGGACAAGGTATGTCCATACAAACCATCCTTCCTACTGTATAGACGTTGACGAGATTCCTTTATTCTGGGTTTGGGAGAAGAATTTTTTTTTGTTTCCACTACCTTTTTTGTCTCCCTTAAAACCCAACAGTGGAATCAGAGCCATGTCAAGTTCTCTATACTTTAGGATTATCGATGTGATCGATTTTGGTTTGTCGTCTTTATTTATTGCATACGATGCGAATAAAATTGGCTTTATGCATGTCCAATCCTGAATCTACAAATTCCAATATACATATATGATATGTAATATAAATGCACTCGATACACGTCACCCTTAAATGAGTTTTATGGTGGATGTATAGCATGGTTATGGCCAATAAACCCTATATATATGTGCTTGGTTGAATGTGGTTGCTTGCATATCGGTATGCGCACCGACTCCCTACCTCCTTATTCTTGATGTAACTCGAGATAACTTGAGATTTCTTTCCTACCTTTGCTCCCCCCGAATGTAACTCAGGGTTTCCCAATTTAAATGTAAATAGGATATATATTTTTTAATTTCCTATTATGTCAAAGACTGGAGGACAATCTGACAACAACTGAGATGATCAGTTCAAGGCTTGAACTGATCAGTTGGCGATCCAGATGATCGGCTCGAGAAGCGAGACAAGTGGGTGGTGACCTGAGGAGATGCACAATGACCAGGCAAACCGATCGGTTGGAGGAGCCAACCGATCGGCTGGTGGCACCCAGACGACTGGCTAGGGTGAGCAGGTCCTTCATGTGTTGAGTTGATCAACTCGGATGGCTATAGCACTTCATCATGGACAGGTTTCATGTGATGTAGACCTAGATGACCATGATTCCTCTTGTCTTGAGGAATCACATTAGGATGGCCATAATCATCGCTTTTATCATTTCACATGTTTTCTATGGGATATAGCATGTATATGATACATACTATATATTGTGGTGATTGGATATGTATATGTACCTATAAAACCAAATCCCTCATCTAAATATTAAGTCTTTTACGCCTTCCATTAGCGGAACACATGAAAAACTTGATCGACCAAGCGTAGGTTACGCCAAAGCGTGGTGCGCCGTCTATCTCGTGGAAGTGTGAAGAGTAAACATGTAGGTTTTGCCAAAGCAGGGTGCATGTTTACTGTGTCGGCTTTTGGGTTAAAATTAACTCGTGATTCTTAGAGCATCTAAGCCCAGAGGCATGAAATGTTCATGGAAAGGTGTTGCACAAGTTCATTCATCAAGAGTTGCATATGATACAATTAGCATGATGGCCTACCTAAATAGTCAAGATTGTGGGCGATTAGCCAAAGTTGACTCATGACTTGATGAAATATGGATCTTGACCCACTAGATTGTACACTGCAATCTTTCGAATTGATGATGAGGGATATCAATTTGAACAAAAATAGTGGGAGTGATAACTAATTAAAGTCCTAATTATATCATCAACTTTTCAAATCAATCAAATAAGTCAAAATTGTGGTTTGGACTAAATTGCGTATGTTTCCTTTTGTAGTACAAATGACAACAAACAAAAATCACTTTTCGTTGTGATTGGTCCTTGAAAAGGACAAGCTGAATGGGACTAACTTCCATGACTAGTTTAGGACATTGAGAATTGTTCTCACTCAAGAGCAAAAGCTCTATGTCCTAGATACTCCAGCTCTAGAGGAACCTGCTCCTACTGCACCAAAGGCAGAAAGGGATGCTTATAAGAAGCATTATGAAGATGTCATTGATGCAAAGTGCTTGATGTTGCGCTCCATGAACCACGAGTTGCAGAGACAACATGATAACATGGGTGTCATTCAGATGATTCAGCATCTCAAGAACACGTATGAAGATCAAGCACGATAAGAGAGATATGATGTCTCCAGGGCGTTGTTCAAGTGTGTCATGATAGAAGGAGATCCAGTTGGTCCTCACACACTCAAAAAAATTGGGTATGTAGAGAACCTGACAAGATTGGGATTTCCCCTGAGCCAAGAGTTTGCTACTGATGTGATATTGCAATCGTTGCCAAAATCCTACAGTTATTTTGTGATGAACTACAACATGAACAACTTTGACAAGCCATTGACAGAGTTGTTGTGCATGTTGAGGATAGCCAAGGCATAAATGAAGAAGGACAAGGCTAAGTCTGTGATGATGATCAGCAACAAGAAAGGCAAGTCCAAGCGTAAGGGCAAGGGTAAGGATAAGAAAGGTTCTGATGCTAGCCAACAACCCAAGTTGTCTTCAACTCTCAAATCCAAGGGAGGCATGACCAAGAGAGGCAATTGCCACCATTTTCAAAAGCTAGGACATTGGAAAAGGAATTGTCCACTCTATCTGGAAGAACTAAAGAAGAAAGAGGCGACATACGTCTCCACCTGAATCCTTCCTTATTTCCATAGAACTAGTATTTCTCAAATACTTATCAAGTTCTTATGGTATTCCAGTAACCCTTACTAGAACTAGATAGACATCCACTCGTCATGTCCCACATACGAGTTATCAAGATGAGCACATCATATTGTCATGTCCTACATACAAGATGATGAATGCATTTTATTCTTGCTATGTCTATACATGTAAGATAATTGGATGATTACATACATGATAGATCCATATCTATTCTTAGTGTTCCCATTCTTCATAAGAATTGGACACTTGGCCTTGGGATACAAACTCCATGTAACATGGATAAATTTTCTCCCACTGAATTTGTGCACACTGAACCCTTCAGTATAGATTGCCAATGCTTTCTCTTTTCAGGTCAAGAGGTTTTTGAGAACTATCTCTATAGATCTCTATTCCTATCACATAGGAAACATCTCTATCTTCCTTAAAGATAATTTCCACTTTGGATTTCCATTCTAGAACATTTCCATTTCACATCAACATGTGGAATGTGAATACACTCCCACTAAATCATAGATCCCTTCTTTTATCTTTGACATATCAGTCAAACCCTTTGACTATATCATCAAAGTAAAGATCTCAGTTTTGAGTTTCTTGTACTCAATCAATCACGTTGATTAGTCCATTGTAACTTATAGACTTCATTTGCATTAATGGATTCATAAACCTTATAGGTTGTGTCACGTACACATCCTTGTTTTATTCCTCATTGGAATGTGGTTTTAGTATCCATATGCCAAATCTTTTAGTCATTAAGTTGTATTTAACAAGCATCATCCTTCTCAAAATGTCATCCATGTGTCTTAACGCTTAAGACTTATTTGCACTTATGGATTTCATTCCAATGGGTGCTACCATAAGGTCATTCCTTATGGTTCACATGGAAGTCATTTAGGATGTAATGGCCATAAACCATAACTCATAATTTGGTTCCTCATATTCATCCAGATAGTTGATTCATTACATGACCAACTCATCACATAGATAACCGGGGTGTATTTGTCAAGGATATAAGAACTTACAACTCTTTGTGATACTTAATGTCCTTTATTAGTGTAGGGTATTCTTTATTTAAGAATAAATTAGTTATTTGATAATCATCCTCTAACTCCTTAGAGTATGACTCCTTGTTGATTTAGACATCACCATGCCTTAATCACGATCTCACACTATCATAATCACTCACAAGGTTCTCAAACATTTAGTCTAAGTATTTCATTCATTGATCTTATCAAGAATTAACACTTTACCAAATGTGTACTTCATCTATGATATTCTTGAACACTTCAATATATTCATATTGGTATTTCAATAAACATTGTTTGAAGTACTAGCATTAACTCTAATAGGTATGTAAATACATCACATGTATTATACCTAATAATCATTCTCCCACTACCACTAGTGAAGATTGATTAATCATGTCTAAGAGATTCATGTCTCTTACTGGTTCTTCTAACCAAAAGAGTCTAGATTTATCCATCATATGGAAACTAGAAATGAATTTCTCATGATTTATGTCAATTTGATTGTTTGAGTTATCATAACTTTTAGGTATCATTTTATCTTATGCATACCAAGTACCACAAGATAGACAAGGCATTTCCATGAGGAAACATCAACTTTATTAATTGACATTATTGTCAAACAATATGTAAAAATAATGTGTTTCTATCTATTGGCAAATATGAAATACATAACTCTATTACATGCCTTTAAGGCTGAAAATAAACTAAAGTACTCCTATCTATGGCGGCAACATTTGCCCCATTTATTGGGTGCTTTACACTTTATATCTTGGTATCATATACCTCAAAAAGTGTTACAAGTTTATTTCTCAGATTATGGTCCCTTAATAGATTCTAGGTAGGTAGTTGGCTCATCATCAATGTCCAACTCATTTCCTTCTTGAGTCACAAGATAACCAATCTTTCTGGCTCAAAGCATGTTCTACTAAATATGGGGTTCTTATTTTTCATCAGGATTTAGATATTCCATGATGGTTTGTAACTCTCTATAATATTCTTATAGCTCTATAGGTTCAATGATTTTTGTTGGTCTTGAACCTCTTCGAGTTCTACTTTCCTCCCATTGATTCCTTTGGAAATGAATTCCTTTTCTAGGAATACAACATCCCTAGCAACAAAAACTTTGTTGTCATATGGAGTCTAAAAGCAGTGTCCTTTTGTTTCCCTAGGATATCCCAAAAAGTAACATTTGTCTGATTAGGTCCACGCTTTCTGGGAAATTGCTTTCTCACATAAGCTTCATATCCCCAAACCTCCATAAAAGACACATTGGGTTGCTTTCCAGATGCCATCTCATACGGTGTCTGTTGAACCAATTTAGATGGTACACATATTAGTGTAAATGTTGTGGTTTCTATATCATAACCCCAGAAGGAATACGAAAGATCAGAAAAACTCATCATTGATCGCACCACATCTAGCAATATTTGATTCC
Organism: Alisma plantago-aquatica; assembly: GCA_963693085.1. Taxonomy (NCBI): domain Eukaryota; kingdom Viridiplantae; phylum Streptophyta; class Magnoliopsida; order Alismatales; family Alismataceae; genus Alisma; species Alisma plantago-aquatica. The sequence continues at coordinate 1,115,088,362 of OY856409.1, read as the reverse complement.
TTTTCTCTGACATACCATTATGTTGTGGTGTTCTAGGTGGATTCCATTGTGATACGATACCATGGTCTTACAGTAGCTCCTCAAACTCTTATCTTAAGTATTCTCCACCTTAATTAGAAAAAAGTTCCTAAATACTTTTACCAAGTTGGATATGTACTTCATTCATGAAATCCTTGAACTTTTCAAGAGTTTCTAACTTATGTTTCATCAAGTGAACACATACCTATTAAAATCAGAAGTAAAGGTAATAAAATATTGATAACCACCTCTAGCATTTTTTTCTAAAAGGGCCACATACATTAGTATGTATGAGTCCTAATAGATCACTAGCCCTCTCACTATTACTAGTGAAAGGAGTCTTTGTCTTCTTACCCAACAAACAAGACTCACATGTCTCTATTTATTCAAAATCATAAGTGTCTAGATATCCATCTTTATGGACTCTAGAAATTCATTTCTCAATGATGTGCCCTAGAAGACAATGCCAAAGATATGTTTTGTTTGAGTTATTGAGTTTTTATATTTTGGTATTTACATTGTAAAAATTTATCTATAGATATAGAAAATAAAACCATAAGACATTGGGGCACTACCATAAAAGATCTTGTCTTATGAAATAGAACATTGATCATTCTTTATATGAAATTCATATCCATCCTTGTCCATACAAGGTACTGAAATAATGTTTTGGTTAATGGTAGGTACAAAATAGCAATTCTTTAACTCAATTTAAATCTGCACAGACAGATATCAATTATAGTTTCCAACTGCAGTGACAACTACTCTTGCTTCATTTACTATGTAAAGTTCAACCTCACCCTTTCTTAAAGGCTTACTTCTTTTCCGATCCGACAAATTCAAACATATGTGATATCTACAACTAGTATCTAGTACTCATTATGAAGAAGTATACAAATTTACCTTGATAACGTATATAACTAAAGTGGATATCTCTATCCCCTCCTTCTTCATCCTCAATTCCTTTAGGTAGAGAGGGTGATTCCTCTTCTAGTGTCTAGGCTGGTGATAGTGATGACAATTCCCTCCCTTAGTCACCCCTCCCTTTGCTTTGAGTGATGAAGACTTGGGTTTCTATCCAGGTTTAGAACTCTTCTTATATTTGCCTTTTCCCTTGGACTTCCCTTGACAAAATGATTCATGTTGTGGTTTATGAAAAACTGGTTGTATGATTCTGGAAATCACTACAAAATCATAGTTGTGGACAACTCTTGACCTAAGGGAAATCATAGTCTAGAAAGGTTCTCCACATACCCAATTAGTTAAAGTACATGGAGGCCTACTTGATCTCATTTTGCCATGTTGCACTTGAACAGGTCCTTGGATACATCATATGTCTCTTGTCTTGCCTGATCTTGGTACATGTTCTTAAGATGTGTTACCATCTCTAGAACATCCACGTTCGTATGTTGTCCCTACAACTCATATTTCATTGAGCATATAATTAGGCACTTGACATCTATGACATCTTTAGAGTGCTTCTTGTAAGCATCCCTGTTAGCCTTAGGCGCAGTGGGAGAAGGTTCATCTACATCAGGTGTCTCTAGGGCAAGGAGCTTGAACTCTTGTGTGTGAACAATTCTAAACATCGTGAACCAATCATGGAAATTATTTGCATTCAACTTATCCTTCTCAAGGGCTGATTGTAAGGAAAATGTCTTATTGGTTTCCATTTCATTCTATAAGAAAATTTTACAATTTGTCAGAACACTTTTTATTTGATTTGAATAAATTTGATGATGTTTAATTAGGTATTTAATTAAGTATCACTCCCATTATTTTTCTTAGATTGATAGACCTGAAATATCAATTTGAAATAATGTAGTATACAACCTCCTAGTGAGACAAGACCCAAAACAGTTTAGTTATTCCCAACCAATGTTGGCATCCATAACTGATTATTAAGGTAACCAATTTTTTCCAAACGCATCTCATGTAATTCTTGGATAGATAGTATGTGTAATTGTTTGCCATAATCATTTGTATTCTTCTAGGCACTTAATCTCATTAAGGTCACCTAGTTAAGTTTGACCCTAAATCCAACATGATAGTAATGCACCCTGCTTGGCAGGGCCACATGATTACGATCACACTTCTACTAGATGGACAATGCACCACACTTGGCGTGCCCACACTTAGTCAATAAATATTTTCACGTGTGTTTCTTATGGGAAGCATCTAAGACTTAATATTTGATTGAGGGATTTTATATTTATATAAATACATATACATATCCAATCACTACATTCTAATATGTATCATATACATACTATATCCACAAATAAGACATGCAATTATAAAACATGAGTAATGGACATGGCCATACTATTGTAATTTCTTGGAGCCACAAGGAATTACTACCACCTAAGGTCCACATCACATGTATCAACCTGTTGTTGATGAAGATATGTGTTGGAATTATTCTAGATCGATTGATTGAACTCTTGAATCAATCAGTTAGCCTCATGGTTGGTCTCTCTGGTCAGTCGACTGGTCTCTGGTTCAAGTGATGTATGGACTCCTCCAGTCGATCGGTCAAGCCACCTACTGATTAGTCGGTTCCTCCTACCATCCTGCCTCCTCAATCCTCCATTCAATCAATTTGATTTTTGAATTGGTCGGTTCGTTTGATAATTAACACCTTCTTTATCATAACATGAAACAAAACTATCCTAATCCTATTTAACATATTACATTGTAATAGGGAAACCTCAAACTACATTCGAGGGGGACATAGGATGGAAAGCATTAATACTTTTACATATGTGAAAGAAGAGAGAGGCTCAGTTTGTAGATATAAGACCAGAGAAACAACCATCTAACCAAGGACAAAGATCTAGTTATTGGCCATAACCATGCTTACATACACCACTAAAACAAACTTTTAGGGCGGCACGTATACATTGCATATATATCTTATCATACATATAGGGATCATATGTGGTTTTTAACTGGATATGAACAATAATCATTTAAATATTTGCATCACATGTAATAAATAAATGATAAAACCAATAATTTGATCATATTGATTAGATCCCAAAACATAGTAAATTGGTGTGGCTCTGATATCATTATAAGGATATATTGTGACTGATATGGCAATGGAAATAAAAAAAAATACTCCACATTCCCCTTAGATAGTATATCACATCAACAATTTAGTAGATCACATCAGCAATTATGAATTAAGACTGAGGGTTGCAAGGCATATACCTAGTCCAGGAGCAAGTCCAGTGACTATCCTTGTTGTATCATGCTTCTTTCTCAAGTTGCACTTGGATAGCTATCGTTGGGGGTCTGGTACCATAGATGACGGTTGGCAGCGTCCTCCTAGAAGGTGGAAAAGGCCTTCTCACTTCTACATAATCCACATGGAACTGAGAATTCCTGACGTTCTTTTGGAACAGACAAGAATGACTATCCCTTCTAGTCAATGTTCTAGAATAAATTTGATCTCCCTCATTGTCTCTCCCTTGTTATCTCTACCTTTTACAGGTAAGACTAGCTTGGGTTCTCACGATACCACAATCGTGAGAAGACAATAATTATCAAAGCTTATTGTTGTGTCTTCTGAAAGTGTTGACTACCCCTCTATATATAGGAGGGTCATGTCAAGATTTTGAGATCAACTGGGAGTCGAACAGATGAAATTTTATGAATTTCCAGAACCTATGAACCATGAACTGGTCAGTTCACACCTGATCTGATCAACTGAGTGAGTCAATCGGTTCAACCCTTGAATTGATCGGTTCACCGTGTATCCTATTTACAATTGTATTTGATTTTATTATTTGATTAATTCACAGCACGATGTCAGTATCAATACTTGATCCAATCTCATTATCAACCAAACTGTCGGTTCACAACCTAAACTGATTGTTACATATATCTAAACTGATAGATTCACTTGTTGAATCAGTCGTTTCAATGTTTTGATTGTCAATCTTGTTTAAATTGAGTACCTAACACTTTAGTAATCAAGTTTTAAACCATATTCATGAGTAAACTACTATTCTAGGTGTATCCTATGTGTGTGGCCCTATAGGTCCCAGGTTATGTTGGCAGTGAATGCCCATTAATAGTTTATGAAATCAAAAGCAATGAGTTGTATCTAGCAAGACATCATTGCCACCCAAGTAATTCGAAAGTTGGATAAAAACTTCAACCTACAATCCATGATTAGTACTACAGTGATCATATAGTTCCTTTCATATGATATCTAGATTTAACTCAAGGCATTGTCATCCTCTTCAACATTCAATCCATGTTCCTTGAACTAGAGCAGACTGTTTGAGATACATGTGAATTCAATATCACATATTGACTTACACAAGCATGTCCATGCATTTCTCTATCTCGTTTATCAAGTGGTCAAGTTATCAATCTCATGTAGGAGGGACAAATTCCATCTACATCACTCACATTCTTTCCCCATGTGTCACAATGTATCTGAGCATCACCTTTATGGTAACCCTTATTCAAAGTCATATTGGATGATGTCAAACTACATTGAACCACATGTGATGAGTGTAGTGATTTCAAGTCTAATAACCAAAATCACCATCATCACTGTGAGAGTTGACTTTGACTACCATTCAATGATTTCCATGCATCACTCTCAAGATGGGTCCATCAGATACATTGTTCACTAACAAGTATCTATGTGTTTGGTTTGATATCATATATCATGACTAATTAGATCATGTCATCACCCAAGACACACTCTAGTCTTATGTGTTATTATTGCCTATCAACTTCCACAATAACATCCGATTAGGGAAATAACAAGAATGTATATAATCTTAACACCCATATGATCTCATTGTTTAGGTCCTCAACCTAAATACATACGTCATCAAGTAACATTATTCTTTAGACATTTATTATGTTACATCGTCATCTCATAACTGAATAAAATAGAATACATGGAATTGTTTTTATTATTAATCAAATCATTTACAATATATGCCATTACAATTAGAATAGGATTTTCTCTCTGGGCATACATACCAACATACTCCCACTTGCACTTATAGACAATCACCCATGAACTTAATCCCAAGAGACCTAACTTGACCTTCATGCTTCTGCTGTGAAAGTGCTTTTTTCAAGGGTAAAACCACATTGCTTTCTATTGGTACTCTGCAAATCTTCACATCTCCTTATTGTATGATCTCTCATATGACATGGAACTACCATTGTATGTTCTTGGAATGTTGATGTGATCTAGGTTCCTTATATTGTGTAATGGCTCCATTGTTGTCACAATATATATTACTACATCATTGATGCTTGGAACCACCCCAAGTTCAAAAATGAACTTCTTGATCCAATTATCCTCCTTTTCTACATTGCATACAACAATATATTCAGCCTCAGTTGTAGAATCAACAACTATCTCTTGATTGGAACTCATCCATCTATAGTCATCTTTGTCAGTTTGGAAGCTTGCAATGGTGTAACCCTTTACCACCAACTCTCCCTCACCACCATCGACAAGGAACCGATCCTTAATGCTTCTCAAGTACTTAAGAATGTTATTTATGGAAGTCCAATACATTCATTGGGATATGACTGATACCTTCTAGTCATAATCAAGGCATATGATACATCAACGTGAGTACAGAACATTGCGTACATGATAGATCCAATTACAAATGCATGCAAAATCTTACTCATGTGCTCCCATTCTTCACAAGAACTAGGGCATTGACCTCTAGAGATACTAACACCATGCTACATGGGTAAGTTTCCTCTCTTTGAGTTCTCCATGTCGAACCTTTAGAGCACTTTGTCAATGTGTGTGGTTTCTTAGGCCAAGAAGCCTTCTAAATATATATCTATAGATATTAACTCGTAAGACATAGGATACTTCGCCTAAGTCCTTCATAGAAAATTTATTTCCTATCCAGGTCTTTACCATCTATGAAGTAGGGATGTCATTCCCCATCATAGTATGTCATCGACATACAATATGAGGAATACAATCATGATCCTACTAATCATCTTGTAAACACATGCTTCATCTTCATTATAACTAAAGCCACTCTTTGAATGCTTCGTCAAATCAAAGTTTTCAGCTCTGAGATGCTTGCTTCAATCCATAGATTGACCTTTGTAGCTTATAGACTTCTATATGCATCCTTTTGATTTATAAAACCCTTGATTTGTGTAATGTACACATCCTCAAGAATATTCCTATTTAATAATGTGGTTTTAACATCCATCTGCCAAATCTCATAGTCATGATAAGCTGCAACAAAAAGCATGATCATGATGGACTTAACCATGGAAACTGGAGAAAAGGTTTCATTGTAGTCAACACCTTGAACTTGTCTAAAACCCTTTGCAACCAATCGACCTTTGTAATTTTGTACATTACCATCCATGTCATTCTTCTTCTTAAAAACTCACTTACACCCTATGGGTTTTATCCCTTCAGATGGATCCAGCAAGGTCCATACCTTGCTAGTGTACATGGATTACATCGCAGATCTCATGTCCTTAAGCCACTTCTCTGATACTGGCCCCTTAACAGCTTCTAGGTAGGTAGTAGGCTCATTGTCAATCATCACCTTCTTAAGTCACTAGATAACCAAATCTTTCTGGATCAAGACGTCTCATACTAGATCTGTGATGTTCCTATTTTACATGAGTAATTTGAGATTGCACAACGGCTTGTGACTCTCTATGTTCATCTTGTACCTCTATAGGTTTAATTCTTTCTTGTTGTTCTTGAACCTCTTTGAGTTCTACTTTCCTCCCACTGATTCCTTTGGAAATGAATTCTTCTTCTAGAAATATATCCTTCATATCTTTCTTGCATGACAAGATGAATCTATTGCTTCCTTGCCTCACTTCCACTAGAAGTTTTTTCTGTATGGGATAAAAATCACAGGCAAACAACCAACCTATTGAGTCTGAATCTAAATGACCAAAAGAAACTACTACCCTATCTACAACCATTTTGTTGTCAAATGGAGTATAAAAGTAGTATCCTATAGTTTTTCTAGGATATACAATACAGTAAGATTTATAAAATTTGGGTCCAAGCTTTTTAGGAAACTACTTTCTCACATAAGCTTTGTATCCCCAAATCTTCATAAAAGAGACATTGGGACACTTCCCATACAATATCTCAGATGGTGTCTTTTGAACCGATTTAGCTGGTACATGGTTTAGTGTAAACGTTGTGGTTTCTACAACATAACCATATAAGGAAGCCGTAAGATCAACAAAACTCATCATTGATTGCACCATATCTAGAAATGTGTGATTCCTTCTCTTTCACACACCATTATGTTGTGGTTCTAGGTGGAGTCCATCATCATATGATACCACAGTCTCACACAAGGTCCTCAAAATCTTAGCTTAAGTATTCTTCACCTCGATCAGAATGATGTGCCTTAATACTTTTACCAAGTTTATTATGTACTTCATTCATGAAATCCTTCAACTTTTTAAGGGTTTCTGACTTATGTTGCAAATAAACATAACCATACCTACTGAAATCATCAGTAAATGTAATGAAGTATTGATAACCACCTCTAGTATTAGTTCTAAAAGGTCCACATATATCAATATGTATGAGTCCTTATAGATCATTAGCACTCTCACTGTTATGAAGGGAGTCTTTGCCATCTTTCCTAACAAATAAGACTCACATGTCTCTATTGATTCAAAATTAAAAGAGTCTAGATAGACATCTTTATGGAGTCTAGAAATGTGTTTCTCTTTAATGTCCCCTAGACAACAATGCTAAAGATATGTTTAGTTTGAGTTATTGAGTTTTAATCTTTTGGTATATATGTTATAAACATTTTTCTTTAGATCTAGATAATAAAGACCATAACACATTGGAGCATTTCCATAAATGGTCTCATCTATTTAAATAGAACATTGACCATTATTTATATGAAATAAATATCCATCCTTGTCCATACAAGATACAAAAATAATGTCTCTATTAATGAAAGGTACAAAATAGAAGTTCTTTAACTCTATTACAAGCCATATGGGCAGAGATAAATTATAGGTTCCAACTATAGTGGTAGCAACTCTTGCTCCATTTGCAACACGCAATTCGGCCTTGCCTTTTTTAAAAGGCTGACTTATTTTTTGATCCTGCATATTCAAACATATGTTAGATCCACATCCGAAATCTAGCACACATGATCAAGAAGAAGACAAATTTATCTCAAAAATAAAATACCTGAAGTGGAGATCTCTATCCCCTCCTTTTTTAGTTCCTTAAGGTAGAGAGGGCAATTCCTCTTCTAGTGTCTAGGCTGGTGACAGTTGTGACAAGTGCCTCCCTTGGTCACCCTTCCCTTTGCTTTGAGTGAAAAACACTTGGGTTTCTAGCCATATTTAGAAGTCTTCTTAGCTTTTCCTTTTCCCTTGTACCTCCCTTTTCATCTACTGATCATCATCACAGATTTGGGCTTATCTTTCTTCATATGCACTTTAGCTGTTCTCAACATGCCAAGTAATTTTGATAATGGCTTGTCAAAATCATTCATGTGTCAGTTCACAAGAAACTAGTTATATGATTTTGGTACTGACTGTAGAATCATATTTGTGGCAAACTCCTGACCCAAGATAAATCCCATTCTAGAAAGTTTCTCCACATACCCAATAAGCTTGAGCACATGTGGACCTATTGGGTCTTTTTCTTCCATGATGCACTTGAAAAATGCCTTGAATACATTATATCTCTCTTGTCTTGCCTGATCTTAGTACATGTTCTTAATATGTTTTACCATCTCAATAACATCCATGTTCTCATTATTTCTATGCAACTCATAGTGCAATGAGCATAACATCAGGCATTTGAAATCTACGACATCTTCAAAGTGATTCTTGTAAGCATCCCTGTCAACCTTAAGGGAAGTGGCAGAAGGTTCATCTGGCTCTAGTGTCTTTGGGACATAGAGCTTGTGCTTTTATGTGAGAATGATTCTCAACATCCTAAACTAGTCATGGAAATTATTCCCATTCAACTTTTCCTTCGCAAGGACCGATCACAATGAAAATGTGTTATTGGTTTCCATTGGATTCTACAAGAAAAAAATTGCAATTTGTCAAAACATATTTGATTTGATTTGAATAAAAGTTTACAATGGTTTATTAGTCCTTTAATTAATTATTGTTCCCACTATTTTGTTCAAATTGATAGACCTCACATACCAATTTGGAATATTGCAGTGTACAACCTTCTAGTGAGCCTAGACCTAAAACAATTGAGTTATAACTCGACCAATGCCAGTGTCCATAACCAATTATTAAGGTAGGCAACTTTTTCCAATTGCATATCATGCAATTCTTGGATAGATGGTATGCACAACTCTTTTCCATAGTCATCTGCATGCTTCTAGGCACTTAATCTCATCAAGGTCACCTAGTCAAGTCTGACCAGAAAGGCAACACAATAGCTTCTTGGCAAGACCACATGACTACCATCACACTTCCACAAGATGGAAAGTGCACCATGCTTAGCATGCACACACTTAGTTGATCAAGATTTACATGTATGTTTTTTATAGAAAGCATCTAAGACGTAATATTTGATTGAGATATTTTATATTTATATAAATACATATACATATCCAATCACCACATACTAATATGTATCATATCCATACTATATCCAGAAACGAAACATGCAATTATAAAACATGGTTGATGGTTATGGCCATATCATTGTAATTCCTAGGAGCTAAAGGAATTACTACCACCTAAGGTCCACATCATATGTAGCAACTTGTTGTTGATGAAGATCTGTGATAGAACCAGTCTAGGTCGATTGATTCAATTCTTGAACCGATTAGTTGGCCTCCTGGTCAGTCAGTTGGTCTCTCAAATCGGTCGTAGAGTCTCTATTAAAGTATTGTATGGACTCCTACAGAAAATCAGTTGGGCCACCAGCCGATCGATCGACTCCTCCTATCATCTTGCCTCTTTGTTTCTCTAGTTGATCCGTTCGACTTCTGAGTCAGTTTGTTTGTTTGTTGTTGAACGCCTTCTTCGCCATAATAGGGAATAAAACTATCCTAATCCTATTTAACATATTACATTATAATATGGAAACCTAAATTTACATTTGAGGGTAGCATAGGAAGGAAACAAACAATACTTCTACATATGGAAACGGAAAGGAGGATTAGTATGCAAACCAGATATAAAATAGGAATAACAACCATCTGAAAAAGAACAAAGATCTAGGGGTTACTCGCCATAACCATGCTTACATCCACCATAAAAAAAAATTAGGACAACACATATAGATTGCATATATATCGTCATATATATATAATGGATTGTATGTGGTATTTAGTCATATATTCATATTAATTGTTTAAATATTTGCATTACATTTAATAAATAAATGATAAAACCAAAAATCAGATCATCTCAATTAAATCCCAAAGTATAGTAAATTGACGTGGCTCTAATACCACTGTAAGGAAATAAGGTGACATATATGGCAGCGGAAACAAACATTTTACTGCCATATTCCCCTTAGATAGAAAATTTCAACAACAAGTATGAACTAAAAATGAGGGTTGCAAGGCATATACCTGGTCCTGGAGCAAGTCCGGAAACTATCCTTGCTACATTGTGCTTCTTTCAAAAGTTGCACCAGGATGGCTATCAGTGTTGGCCTCCTGGTCTGGCACCATGGAATGTGGTTGATGGCATCCTATTAGCATGTGGAAAAGGCCTCCTCACCTCTACATAGTCCACATGGATCACCAGGAACTCATGTCATTCTTTTGGAATAGACAAGAAGGAGTTTTCCCATCTAGTCAATGTGCTAGTGTCAACTTGCTCTCTCTTGTTGTCTCTCCCTTGTTATCTCTCCCTTTTACATATAAGACTTTCTTGGGTTCTCACATTACTACAACTATGAGAAGACAACAATTGTTAGACCCTATTGTTGTGTATTCTGAAAGCCACGACTACCCCTCTAATTTATAGGAGGGTTAGGGTCAGGATTTCCAGATCAACTAGGAGTCGAAGAGCTGAAAGTTAATGAATTTTCCAAAACCTACAAACCACACATCGGATAGTTCAAACCTGAATCGATCGGTTCACATGTGAGTCAATCAGTTCAATCAATTGTATTTGCTTTTAATTATCTATTAATGCACAACATGATGTCAACATCAATCCTTGATCCAATCTCATTAATCAATCAATCGGTCAGTTCACAATCTAAACGAATCATTTCATACATCTAGAATGATTGGTTCACTTGTTGAATCGGTCATTTCATAGTTTTGATTTACAATCTTGTTTAAATTGAATACCTAACACTTCAGTGATCAAGTTTTAAGCCACATTCATGAGTAAACTCCAATTCCAGGTTTATTTTATGTGGGTGACCATATAGATCCCATGTTACGTTGGTTGTGAATGTCCATAACTATTTTATGACATCATAAGCAATGAGTGGTATCTATCAAGACTCATTGCTACCCAAGTAATTGGAAAATTGGAGAACAAATTCACCCTACAATCTGTGATTAGTGTTATAGTGATTGTATAGTTACTTTGTCTCTGATATCAAGATTGTACTCAAGACATGGAATCCTCATGCTCTTCAATGTTCAATCCATGTTCCTTGAACTAGAGTATATTGTTTGAGATACATGTGAACTTAATATCAAATATTTACTCACACGAGCATGGCCATGCATTTCTCAGTCTCACTTATCAAGTGGTTAGGATAGTAAACTCATGTAGGTGGGACAAATCACATCTACATCACTCACAATCATTTTTCATGTGTCATTATGTATCTGAGTATCACCTTTACGGTAACCCTTATTCAAGGTCAGGTTGGATGATGTCAAAGTACATCGAACGAAATGTGATGAGTTTAGTGATTTGAAGTCTAAGAACCACAATCACCACCATCACCATGAGAGTTGATTCAGACTACCATTCAATGGATTCCATGCATCACTCCCAAGGTGGGTCTATCTGATATACTTTTCTCTAACAAGTATCTATGTGTTTGGATTGATATCATATATCATGACTAGTGAGATCATGTCATCACCCAACACCCACTCTAGTCTTGTTGTGTCATTGTTTTCTATCAGCTTCCTCAAAAACATCTGACTAGGAACATAACAAGAATGTATATGCTCTTAACATATGTATGATCTCATTGTATAGATCCTCAACTTGAAGACAACCGTCATCGAGTAACATCATTCTTTAGACATTTATTATGTTACATCTTATCTCATAACTAATAAAATAGAATAAACGAAAGTACATTTATTATTAATCAAATAGTTTACAAGATATGCCATTACAATCATCATATGATTGGTTTTCTAGGCATGCATACCAATTATGTTTTTGTCTTAATCCAAATTTTTTAGATCTTGACTTATTACTCATACGAATAGGTGATCATCCTGAAATAATTGGCATTTGTGGACTTGTTCATATACATGCTCTCAAAGGTGTTTGTTAGTTGGAATTGCTTATATGAATATCGTATCTCATTGATTGGATTGTTGTCATATAATGGATGTGCAAACTGTTAGAACTATTTGTCAGACTTAGCAATATTTATATGTTTCTTTCAAGTTCATTATACTTGATCTGATGTTGAGGAATGTACTCATCTTGAATGAGGTATCCTCTCACTGGGGTTCTACATGAGTCTTATCAGCTTGTTTCAAATGTTTTTAGGTATAATAATATCTAGCAATGAGGTCATGACAAACAAGATATGAATAGAAGAATAATCTAGAAATATTAGAATGTCTTTGTATTCTCTATTTCCCAACATGGGTAGTATATTGAATTTGTGGCTTCATGTACAAAGAATTGATGCAAACTAAAATGCATATGATTACAAGATTTTGATTCTTTTTAAAAAGAAGTTAAATAAGATTTTAGTTCAAGTCAAAAGAAATGCAAATGCACTTTTATGGAAAACACTCCAAATCACCTTAGATAATTTTTGTAATCATTTGTATTGATGATATGACTTGTAACTAAGATGAGAAAAAAACTAGGGACACTTTTCTAAAATTCATTATAGGTTGTTCATTGGTCAAGTTACAAACTCGACTGATCCTTAATGGATTTTGAGAATGACTTTGGTTCGGTCGAGTTGCAAATCACAGAACTTGATTGATCCTTGCATAGCCTGAAAGTGATTTAAAGAACTTGATAGATGATTTAAATTGGCTTTATCGGATAGTGTGATCAGTCGACTTATCTTTATTGAAACCCAACTGAATGTAGTGTAATAAAAAATGTAGAAAAACTGATTCTAACCATTGGAGTGTTGCAAAACTCGAAATTATATCTGTTGTAACAACCCAAATGGATAGAAAATATTCCCAAGTGTTCCTACTCTCTAGTGGACATCCCCAACTATAAATAGGACCTCTTTGAGTTCATTCAAAGGTTTCTCCATCATGCTATTCAATCTCCTTGTTAAAACTGAGTGCATCTAGTCCACTTGAGGACCTTTCTCTCTCTTGATTACACTTCAATTCATTCATATGAGTGAGATAGGATTTGTGTGAGACATCTACTTTAGTGTATACTTGTAAAGCTCTCAAAGACACTCTATTCCCAACCCCTTTCTTCAAAGATGTGGAACCCAAAATCTATCAAACCCTTTTACGCCTACACACATCCAAGGATATGTGGGATCAACTCTCTCATGTATATATTCTCATCAAAAAAATCCAAAAAAGGTATTTGATCTTTTCAAACAACTGAACAAGAAAGAACACTCTACTACAAATTCTATGGAAGATTACTACAATCAGTGTTGTGCACTCAGGGATGAGTTTGATGTGTATCAACCTATATCTTCTAATATTAAGGAAACCCCGACAACAGAATGAACTACAACATGTTTAGTTTCTTGTCATCCTACCACCCTCCTTTGGGGGAGTAGTATATCAGATTCTCTCCAACGATCCACTACCCACCTTATGTGATGTTTTGAAATGTGTACAATGCTTACCTTCTATCTCTCAGGAGACACCTGATAGGTCTGATATTTTTTCCCTAGTTGTTCATTCAGAGGACTCTTTTTGTGGATGAGGTCGCGGTCGTGGTTGTGGACACAGTTGCTCGACTCCTGGTGTTAGTCGTGGTTCATACTTCTATGGATATGATGCTTCTACTAAATCATGTTACTGTAATTTTTTCAAGCGTAATAACCATACTGAGGACTATTGTTGGATGAAGCATGGCCAACCTACTTGGGAAAATCAAGTTAGTTCAGAGCAACCTGACACTAATTCCTCTACCTGCTCCACCTTTTGTTGATTGGCTCCATTCTAAAATTGAGAAGCTGCTTCAGGATGTCATGCTTCCTCTGTTGAAACTGGCAGTTCTGCTCTTCTGACACAATCTGCTCTCCTGGAACAATTTGGTAAAAATACATGGGTTATTGACTCTGGTTCCACTTCTTATATTACTGGAAATCCATATTTTTCTCTACTTTGCATAAAACTACTACGATTCCACTAGTCATTATGGAAGATGGATCTCAGACACTTATTTTAGGGATTGGAAATATTTATACTTTTGGTCATCTTGCTTTACACTATGTTCTTTATGTCCCTGAATTTCCTATCAACTTGTTATCTATGAGTAGAACTGTTAAGAGCCTACGATGCTCAATTACCTTTGATATAGATGGTGTTATCTTTTAGCATATGGACACGAAGATGACGATTGGTCTGAGCCATGAGGGACCTGATGGACTTTACTAATTAGATGCACCAAAGATGATGGCTTTCATGACTACTTCTGTGATGGGCATCCAGTGGCACTATCTCCTTGGGCATCCTTCACTAGAAAAATTGAAACAATTAGTACCTAACATTTCTAATACTATTTTTCATTGTGAAACATGATACTTAGGGAAACAAGCTCACTTTTTGTAAAAAAAATGTATTAGTTCAAAACATCCCTTTGATATTGTGCATGTTGATATTTGGGGATCATGCTCAGTTGTGAGTTTTTTTGGATTTCGATACTTCATGAGCTTTATTGATGATTTTACTAGAATATATGGTTATTTTTACTATGAGATCGGTCTCATATACTTGATAATATCACATCATTCTTTGTTGAGATACATACCCAGTTAGATAAACCTATAAAAATCTTTTGGATTGATAATGCTCTTGAGTTTATTCAAAGAACTGTCAATATATTTTGTACCAAAATGGGTACTACTCACCAAACCTCTTGTACACATACACCCCATCAGAATGGCACATTTGAATGCAAGAATTTCCATCTTCTTGAAGTTGTGCATACTCTTTTATTTCATTATAATGTTCCTCAATTTTTGGCCATAAGTTATTTCCACTATGTGCTATCTGATTAATTGCATTCCTTCCTCTATCCTTGGCAATCAAGAACCCTTTTAGATTCTATTCCCTAAGGATCCCTTGTATACTGTGCCTCATTGTATCTTTGGGAGTACGTACTTCGTGAAAAATCTCCATCCTGACCTTAGCAAACTAGATCATCGTGCCATAAAATGTATTTTTTTAGGGTACACTAAGATGCAAATAGGGTACCACTATTTTGATCCTATTTCTAAAAAAATGATGGTCTCGACTGATGTGATCTTTTTTAAACATATGCCATTTTATTCATCTACTGGCTCATATCTGACTTCAGACTTAATATCAGAATCCCCTCTACCTTTCCATGTTGATCCTACATCGGATGTTGATATTGTTCCTCCGGAGGCTCCTACTTCCTCTTGGGTACAATCACATCTTCCATCATAATCTACATCTCCATCCACCTCTCAAGTTTTTTTTTGACATGGATGTACCTATTAGTTTATGCAAAGGCACTCGGTATTGCACCCAACATCCTATTTGGAATTTATGCACTACTTCTAACTTGGGTACTACTTTTACAAATTTCACTTCTACCTTAAGTGTTGTTACAATCCTTAAGAATGCTACTCAGGCTCTTCAGTATCTTGCATGGTGCCAAGCCATGGAGACTAAGATGCAAGCACTCACTGACAGACATAGTTGGTATTTGGTTGATGCGCCCCTGGGTTGCTCCCCTATTAGCTGCAGATGAATTTTAATAATCAAATATCAACATTATGCCACTATTGAGTGACTTAAAGCTCACTTGGTAGCCAAAGGCTACACTCAGACTTATGGAGTATACTACTTTGAAACATTCTCTCCTGTGGCTAGGCTTAATTCTATTCATATCCTTATGTTTGTAGATGTCAAATCTGACTGGCCCTTATTTCAACTAGATTTTAAAAATGCATTTTTGTATGAGGACCTGCATGAGGAAGTTTACATGGAGCATCCTCCTGGATTTTGACTTAGGGGGTCTTCAAAAGTTTGTCATCTTCACAAAGCAATTTATGGTCTTAAGCAAAGTCCATGGGCCTGGCTTGACAAACTCAACTCTATTCTTCTAAAATTTGACTTCCGCCGATCGCAATCTGATCACTCTGTGTTTGTTAAAAACTTTGTATCTGGTCTTGCAGTTCTCATTGTCTATATTGATGACATTATCTTATCTAGAAGTGACCAAGAAGACATCCAAGCTACTAAGACATACTTAGAGAAGCACTTTATTACAAAAGATTTGGGAAAACTGAGGTATTTTTTGGGCATTGAGGTCTCTCGTTCCTCTTCTGGTCTCTATTTATCACAACACAAATATGTTTTAGACCTCCTATCTGAGATAGGTATGCTTCGGGATAAACTAGCTAGTACACCCTTGGATCCCAACACTAACTGTGATGATGATACTTCTCTCCCTTATCCTGACCATCATCAATATTGTAGAATGGTTGGTGAACTCATCTACCTTACTATAACTGTGGCTGACATCACATCTATTGTTGGCCAGGTTAGTAGATATTTGGATAAGCCCCGTCAATGCCATTGGGATGCTGTCCGTCATATCCTAAAACATTTGAAAAGTTCTCTTGGAAAAAGCCTACTTTACAAAAACATGGGCACTATAACCTTACTAGATATTCAGATATCGACTATGATGGAAGAAAAATAGATCGTAGATCTACCTCTAGATACATCACTTTTGTAGGTGGTAACTTGGTCACTTGGAAGAGTAAGAATAAAACTATAGTTTCTTGCTCCAGTAATGAAATGGAATATAGAGATATGGCTCACACCACCTGTGAACTCTTCTAGATGCACAGTCTCCTATGAGATTTTGGCATTTTTGTTGCTCCATCTATTCTGATTCATTGTGACAACAAAGCTACTATCTTTATTGCCAGCAACCCTACCTTCCATGAACGCACCAAACATATTGAAGTTGACTGTCATTTCATTTGTGAAGATGTCTTACCTGGTTAGATCTCTACTCCTTATACACCTACGACTGATCAGGTTGCAGATATTTTCACCAAAATTCCTCCAAAGACCATATTCATTAATCTAACATCCAATATGGGCATGATTGACATCTAGACTCTAGCTTGAGGGGGGTATTAGTGTATATATTTTTGTGGATTTATTTGTCTTATTTTTCTCTTATGATTATGTTATGGGTCTTTGTTTATTATCCCATTAGCCTATTTCCTTATTATAGAATAATCTTGTTGTAGACTATTCCTACTCTCTAAACTCCTATATAATAGAGTCTCTTTTACTTGTTTTGATCATCTAATATAAACATATTTCATATTTTATATTCTTCTTATAGATGTCCAACATCACAATGAATAAGTGTTAGTAAACTTTGTGATAATGGTTATTTTGTTCTTTTTACCTCACATGAATGCTTGCTTATAGATTCTAAAAGATCTAGAGGGGGGTGAATAGAGATTTTTGAATAATTTAAAGTTTATTGAAACAATTCAATCACTCAACCAAAGAAGGAGGAGGAAACAAGGAAGACACTTCAGTTTAGAGTGGTTCCAACCTTTGAATCAAAGGTTGTCAGTCTGTTACCAAATTGTTTCCAATTGGGATTTTGAAAGTGATTTATTTTATTACCTCACAAGGATGTTACATAAAATACAATCACCTTCCACTCAAAGTATCCTTCACCTTGACGTAGCCTCACCCCCTTGAAGCATCATTCTTGAAGTAACCACGAGCAGTCGTTGGAGCAGCCTTCACCACATTTAAGTAGCTCCACCACCTTGAGATAGCCTTCACCTAGAAGTAGCTCCAACCTCCTTTAAAATAGCATTCTTGAAGTAATCTCAAGCACACCTTGAAGAAGCCTTCACTTTGTTGAAGTATCACCAAGCAACCTCCTTTCAACACCCTCAAACCATAGGATTTGTCAAGGAGAACAAAGTACAATGTAGAAGAAATAGATTGGAAGAAAGAAAACACTGATTCAATGAAGGACATTGCTTTAATCCTATATATCAAGTGTTTGGATCTCCTATCTAATTAATATGGACGTGGATATATGTGGTGGCTAGGAGATTGTAACTATAGGACACAACTCTAGAGCACAAGGATGAAGATGGCAAGCGAATTCTAGCTTTGTAGCTCTCAATAGTGAATGTTCAAGTGT
The DNA here is from genome assembly GCA_963693085.1 of Alisma plantago-aquatica. Taxonomy (NCBI): domain Eukaryota; kingdom Viridiplantae; phylum Streptophyta; class Magnoliopsida; order Alismatales; family Alismataceae; genus Alisma; species Alisma plantago-aquatica. The sequence continues at coordinate 1,115,069,786 of OY856409.1, read as the reverse complement.
AGCTTATGTATTGTGTTGCAAGTATTGATTTGGGTGTCCTAAGGCCTCTCCTATTTGTAGGAGTGGTTTACAAGTGTTTAGGAACGTTGTACAGAGTGTCTAGAGTGTTCGTAGTGCTTAACTAGTCATTAGGTGTAAATTAGTTGGCTAGTAATTGCTAATTTTTTCATGCTTGAAAAGAACAATCCAGAACCCTACTCGGTCGACAATTTGGTCGACCAAACTGTGTCTCGGTCGAGGTTTTCTTCGATCAAGCCTGGGTTTAAGGAAAAAGTGTTGCAACCTCTATTTTCAACTCCTAACTACCAACCACTCAGTCTAACAGTTGCAAGCTTTAGACTGTTGCTTACTCGGTCGATGTTATTTTTGATCAAAGACTATGTTAGAGCATAATTGTGTAAGTTGTTGAATAGTGCTCTCAAGTTTGACTGAGGTGGTTCTTGGTCGATAAGAACTTCGATCGAGTGTGTCTCGGTCGACAAGTTCTTCGACCGAGGGTGCCCCTATTTTAGACTTTTGAATCACCTACTAAATGTGTGTTACAATGTGTGTTGGTGACTCTAACTTTGGGGGAAACCAATCTAAGGGTCATAAGTAGGTAGGGAAGATCTAACACTTGATTTACATGATGTATAAGTACTTTTACATTATATTTTTTGTACAAGTGTTTACATTTGAATACAATCATGAACATTTTTACAATTAATCACATTTGATCTACAATTTGCATTGATCTTCATCTTCCCTCTTAGTAGGATTTCCTGATTTCTTTGAAACCTAAAATTCTCATATAACATGTTAGATCCACAAGTGTGAAATGTTTGTCATCATAAAAACAAAGGGTATATTAATGTCCAATTTATCCGATAGATTCCCTGTCCTATAATGTTATATATATGGGAACTAGAAATGGTAATCTCTATATTATTGTGCTTGACTCTATTAAGCCTATTGGTAGATGTCTTGTTGCCAATTTGAATGATATCTCTTTATGGCACTGTAGGCTGGGTCATGTAAATATGCATCAAATGAAGAAGTTGAGCAAAAAGGTTTTGGCAAAGGGACTTCCTAAAATGGATTTTAAGAAGGATGAGGAATGGCAAACTTGTACCCAAGTAAAGCAAACCAAGTCCTCCTTAAAATTCAAAGGAGTCCTTAGTACCAAAATATTTCTTGAGCTTATTCACATTGATCTATTTGGAGCAATGTGTATAAAATCTCTTAGTGGTAGAAAGTATCTCTTTGTGATTGTCAATGACTTTTCTCACTTTACTTGGACTTTCTTTCTTGTTTCAAATAGAGATACTCTTGATGTTTTCTCAATTTTTTGAAAATGAGTTGGAAAATGAAGCTTCTTTTTGGATTGTCTCTATCCACAATGATCATGGGGGATAATTTGAAAATGATTTATTTTAACAGTTTTTTGAGGAATCTGGCTATGCACATATCTTTTCTTCACCTCAAACACCTCAACAAAATCGGGTCGTAGAGAGAAAGAATAGGTCACTATAGTAAATGCCAAGGACCATGCTTCTAGAGTATGATACTCCAAAGAAGTTTTGCGCCGAAGCTGTTAGTACTTAATTTTTTTTGCAAAACCAAGTTTTTACTCATCCATCTTTATAGAAAACCTCCTATTAGCTTTGGCATGGTAGAAAGCCTTCCATTGATTTCTTTCATGTTTTTGGTTGTCCTTGTTTTGTCTTGAACACCAAGGATTCCCTCGACAAGTTCGATCTAAAGTCTTACAAGGCTTTCTTTCTTGGATATAACACTACTAGAAAGGGTTATAAAGTATTTGACATGTAATTGTGTAAAGTATAAGTATCTATCAATGTTAGATTTGTTGAGAATAACCTCTCTATTTCCAAGAATATTGTAAATGATGATGTTGTAGATGAGGTGATTCATCACTTAAAAGAACTCAACATTGTTGATAAAGGAAAGGAGGTGTTAGGAGATGAAGAAGATAAAGAAGAAGAAAACATGGATCCAACCCACTGCTTTGCAAAGATCATCCTAAAGATCTCATCATTGGAAATCCTTTTGAAAGGTTGAAGACACGGGCTGCCTACAACAAAGAACAAGCAGAGAATGCCTTCATCTCCCACCTTGAACCTAAAGATGTTAAAGATGATTAATGGATCCTAGCCATGCAAGAAGAGTTGGAACAATTTGAGAATAATTGAGTGTGCACTCTTGTTCCAAGAGCAAGTGATAGAAACATCACTGGCACCAAGTGGGTCTACCGCGACAAGCTTGATGAAAGCGGAATGGTGGTAAGAAACAAATCTAGATTAGTTGCTCAGGGCTACAATCAGCAAGAAGGTATAGATTTTGATGGAACATATGCACATGTAGCTATACTTGAGTCAATTATAATGTTTATTTCTTTTTCTAGTCATAAAAACTTTCTTCTTTATCAAATGAATGTTAAAACTGCATTTTTGAATGGTACAATTGGGGAGGAAGTATATGTTGCTCAACCTCCCATCTTTGAACATGATAATTTGCCTAACGATGTTTATTTGTTACAAAAATCTCTCTATGGTCCCAAACAAGCACATCGATCTTGGTATGAGAAAGTAAAGAACCTTTTGATAGACAATGGCTATATCATAGGCAAAGTTTATTCTACCTTGTTTGTAAAACACACTTCTAGAAATTTCTTGATTATTCAAATTTATGTTGATGATATTATCTTTGGGGGAACCGACCTTGATATTTGCAAGGAGTTTAGTGCTCTTATGAAGAATGAGCTTGAGATGAGCATGATGGGGGAGCTTACTTTCTTCCTTGGATTTCAAATCAAACAAATGAAAAATGAGAACTTCATCAACCAAGGCAAGTACATAGGTGAACTACTTAACCTCTTTGGGATGGAGAACACCAAGTCAATGGACACCCCTGTGTCCACCGCCAAGCTTGATAGAGATGAACAAGGTGAAAAGGAAGATGAGAAGATCTATAGAGGTAAGATTGGAAGTTTACTTTACTTAACTGCCTCTAGACATGACATAATGTTTAGTTTTGTCTTGTGTGCTCACCTTTAATCAAGTCAAGTACATAGGTGTGCTCTAGATGGAGAACACCAAGGCAAGTACATAGGTGAACTACTTAAACTCTTTGGTATGGAGAATACCAAGTCAATGGACACCCCTATGTCCACCGCCAAGCTTGATAGAGATGAACAAGGTGAAAAGGAAGATGAGAAGCTCTATAGAGGTAAGATTGGAAGTTTACTTTACTTAACTGCCTCTAGACATGACATAATGTTTAGTTTTGGCTTGTGTGCTCACCTTTAATCAAGTCCTAAGAAATCACATCTTATGGTGTTTAAGATGATTTTGAGGTATCGAGCCAAAACTCAAAATTTTGGATTATGGTATCCCAAGTCAAGGAACTTTACTCTTGTTTATTTTAGTGATGTTGATTTTAGGTTGTTTGATTGATAGAAAGTGCACAAGTGGCACTTGCTTCTTCCTAGGATCATGCCTAGTTTCTTGGCTCTCTAATAGACAAAGCATTGTGGCTCTTTCAACTACCGAGGATGAATACATTGCATCAAAAAGTTGTTCTGCCCAAATCTTATGGATGAAGCATATACTCCAAGACTTTAACATTCATTTGATGCTTCTCCTATCTATTGTGATAAAACTAGTACAATTAACTTGTCTTACAATCCTATATTTCATAGTAGAGCTAAACATATAGAGGTTCTTCATCACTTTCTTCGTGACCACATTGCCAAGAAGGATATTTATATCACACATGTGGACACAAAAAATCATCTTGTGGACATTTTTAGTAAACCTCTAGCTAGAGAGAGATTTTCTTTTATTAGATCAAAACTGCTCTTGATGATATTGACATGCCTTCTAGCTAGTTATTGTCTTACCTATATGTTTCTTGCTTAAAATTGATCATCTCTTACTTGTTATGTTCTAAACTGTCTTGTTTCTTGCCTTATTTTGCTTATTCTGGATAAATTTACCAAACAAATGTTTAATTACAATGTGGTGCCATATGATGAGTGAAATGTTCCTCAATATGTATAAACTGCATAACAGACTAAAGAAATAAATTCAATTAGCACCCTAGAGGCTAGGAATTAAAATTTCTAATTTTTGGATAGATTGTCAACTGATCGAATTACCAACTCGACCGATCCCTGGATGAGATCATGTGAAAATACTCGATCGGTCGAGTTTCCAAATCTCAAAACTCGACCAATGACCGATCTAGACCAAACTTAAAAAGGGTATCAGCCAACTTTTCTCCCTTTCAACTAGAGAAAGGGCAACGGATCCCGACCTCTAGCCTCCTTGACCTCTAACCCTAGGTTAGCACATCCTCTTCCAAGCCTCATTTAGCTCCCTTTGCCTCTTTCCACACCTAACTAGGTGGCTAGATGACATGTTGGTGAGGTTCTCTCTTTTAGTTGACCTTGCTTCTCTATCTTCCTCCATGGCTTCCAATTGTTGGAAGAGAGTCATCCCTAGTGGAGCACCCACATCCTCCTCTAATCCTAGCCTCTTATCTTTTGAAGGTGCCTCCTTTTTCACTGAAGCTTTAAATTGGTAATTAGAGCTCCTCTCTAGGAACCCTTTCCCATTTTGATTTTTGTTTGAGCCTCATCTCACCACGATGATGGTTATCAAGGAGGTTGTTGAGTTGTTTTTCTCCCATCATCTAGGTGCATTGTGCATAGAATGTGTGTACTTCCACAATTCTTTATCTAGCATTAAGGTGGTCCATAAGTTCTATGTGAATCTCAAATGGAACTATGACACAATAGTGACACCTCCTAATTCTCATGTTATTCTTACTTTCATGATTGCCGGTGCAAAATTTACCATCTCTAATGATTCGTTGAATATCTTTTTCAATGGTATTAAGATTAGTGACACATGGAGAGCTGACTATCCTAATTATTATGATCTTCTTGACACTAAGGTATTCTACAAAAGCTTTGATCTTACTGTTCCTAATATTCATAAGTTTCTGAAAAAACCCAATGTACCCTATAGGAAGAATTCAACCCTATCATCCTATTCCCTGGATCTCAAAAACCATATGAGTGTATTAGTAGTTAACTGCAATGTCCATCCAAAGAAAAACCAAAAGGAAATTGCAGAAAACATCATTATAATCATGTACTATCTTTTGAAGAATTTCAGAGTCAAATGATGTCGATGCATTCTACATCACCTGACCTATTTTGATTCTAGGAAGAACACCCGTGGCACCCATGTCCCCTAACCTGCCTTAATTTGTGGTCTCTTTGCCTTTGCATATAAGAAGTCCCTTTTCCATGATCTCCACTACAAACCTAGTCAAAAAGGTGTCTATATCAGTGAGACTATGATCAAGAAGACTTTCCTTCCTAAATCCCATAACACACCTGGAGCCTCCACCTCTACCTCCACCCAGGAACCTCCACCTCCACCTCCACCCCAACCCGACCGTGCCTCTTTATCAATGTCAAATGAAGGCCTTATGGGTTAGATGATACACTAGCAGGCATATAACCTTCATTTTTATGATCATCTCCACTAGGACTTATGCCAGATCATGTCACACATGAACCTGTCCAGTAGCCATCCCTACCTTTCCTACCAGCCATACCTAGGAGGTGACCATGCCTCTTATGCATACAGTCACTTCTTCTTCCTTGCCCCTCCCCCTAATGCTTCTACTTCCACCCCTATTGTTGATGGTGGATCTGCTTCATGGTGCTCTTCCTCTCTTGGCTCTGCCTGCTGGTCCTACTGCCACCCTTCTTGCTAGCCTTGGGACTTCTACTCCATCCTTTAAGAAAGTTAATGCATTACATGCATGTGGCATGTAATGCTGAGCAGAATTCCAGGTGGCCTGTTGTCTCTGTTGCACCTTCAAATGATGATGAGGACTATGAGCCTGAGGTCGATGATGATGTTGTTGATGATGACCCATTTGATGCCCCAACAAACCACAAATGAGATTACTTAAAAATAAAAGTGGAATTAAAATTAAACATGTGGATTACCAGAAACACAGGAAATTCAAATGTATTTCTCAAAAGCATCATAAGCCAAAAACTTATCACATATAATACCACAAGCTTGTCACATGCATTACATATCGTATCACAAGGTGATTACATCACTGTGCATCATCATTCCTATCATCATCCTGTTATGTGAGATACTTGTTCCACATATATACATATATACATGCCATATCTATACAAAAAAGGCACACATGCCAAAAACCACGTATTAGTACATCTCTACAAAACACATCGATAACACCCCCAAACACTAGAGTGTACATGTAAGACATCTAGGACTCTTTCATAAAAAGAATAGAAGCACATCCAACCTTATCAACTACTTCTATTGATGTTACTCTTCCTCCGTTGCACGATCTCTACATCTTTGTGCACGACCACCTAAAAGAAGTGGAAACCCATGGGGTGATACCAAACGTCTCAATGAGAGATATACCTCTCTGCCAATGTCTATTAAAGCATAGATAACTAAGTAGGGAGATAAAAGTACTTAGCAGGTTAAGCAAGTTCAACTAAATGATATGTGTCTAACAAATAAAATAGATTAAGAAAAACTAGGCAGCTATCACTGAGCATTAGAACAATTAACATTGAAAGAAGGAATATGAAGAACATGTACAACAGTTGACTTCTCTTACTGCCTTATAATTCAAGTAATCAGTACAAGGACAAGGCAAAGGGATCGAATAAATTTGTCCCTATGCAAATATACTACACAGCTGCATTACATCTTTTATTAATGCCCTGAGGAAATGAGGTATACCACTCATAATCCAAATGACCACTACTAATTCAAAATAAGTGCCATACAAGGTCAATGGAAGACCCAGAATCCACGACCTTCCCAACACCTCTTGGTCAGCACAAGAGAAAACATAGAAGAGACATATCAAATCTAACTGCAAAATAGCCTAGCATTCCTGGTATATAGGCACAACACTAGTGAAACTGAGTTATGACCGCATTCGCACTCCTGCCGAGGTATGACCGCATCCATCCTCAAGAGATATCATACAAGCAATCTGTATCACATCATTGAGATACAACCTTGACTATTCTCCTTCCAGGGTATGACCACATCCAATCTTGTGAAATGCATATACTCAAAAGTATATGACTCTGAGCTTCCACTAAGGGAGAACCCTTTTCACCATCCAACACTAAGACTGGCATTGTAATGGATCTATGACACAGAGAAACTACATGATTATGGTTACATTGGATTTATTATGTCAGTTGAGTGTCTTTTACATCAAACAAGTTACAATGTGCAAATCCAAAACAAACTCTACTCTAATAAGTTAATAATACAACTCTAGAAGATATAAAATGTATAAGGTGTGAACTAGTCACATCATCACCACATGATACTTGTAGCACTGCCATTCACAAGGCCATCACCGATGTTACATCACTGTGGGACATCAATGTCTCAACCATATCACTAGAGGATATCACCTTTCAATAGGCCCCAAGCCATCACTAGGTAATAGGAACAAATAATAAAATCCCTACATGTACACCATCACTTCATGCCTCAACAATGTTTGTAGTCACCACCATGTATAATATAGAATTCACCATAACATTCACATAGCTATGTCATTCAAGCTCACATCACCTACAAGGTTAGGGATTTATAAACAAGAGAGAGGAATACATCATAATATGAATACCACTTCAATAGAGAGAAGAAAACACATCACATGGTCCAAAATTAGGGTTAGGGTTCCATACATAGACAATTAGTGTTTTATAGTTACATTCAATCACCAAACCCTAGGTACATCCTCTCCCATTTTCTTAGAGCATATTAGGGTTAATGAACATCATTAGAGTTTAACCAACCAATCATCCAAACCACACTATACATGGTTCATTACTTGCTTACTCATATCCATGTGTTGATTATATGATTAAGTATGTGTCTCGACCATCATACACATATGTGTCTCAACCACCCATGAATCAAGGAGTCTTGATTGTAAAAACATGATGTGTCTCAATCGCAACCAATTAGGTCTCTCGACCACCACACAAAACCATGTCTCGACCTTCTCATGGATTAGGGTTTTGATCCCAAAGCAAAGCATGTCTTAACCTCAAAGCAAGGACATGTCTCAACCTCAAACAAGGACATGCATCGACCTCAAACAAGGACATGTCTCGACCTCAAATAAGGACATGTCTCGAGCAAAACAAAAGCAACAACCATGATCATCACAAAGCATATGTCTTGACCGACTCTATAACACTTGTCTCAGCCCAAAACAAGAGCAACATCTTGACAAAAACACCATACATCAAAGTGTCTCGAGCCAAAGGGAAAACATGGTGTATCGACCACCAAGGTCAAGATACCACCAAGGTAAAGAATCATCATCAAAACAAAGATGAACCTCGACCAAAATAGGAGATAATAAAGGCCAAAAAAGGAGATAACATCAAAGAAAACTACCATCATCAAGGAGAGAAACTTCACACAAAATGGGTCACAAAAAACCCTAACGCATGTGTCATGTAACCACCATGAAAGAATCTCATGCAAGAGAGATAAATCACATTTAACACATACCAAAATAGAACCTAAACTTCAAGATACATGAACCTCATGCATGTGAACATAACCAAGATCCAAAGATAGGAATAAAACCACCATCACACAACTATCGCTAAAATTGGGTACCAAGAATTAGGCTTTTAGATTCTAAGCTAACCAAAAATGATAACCACCATAATACATGTTATAGAGCATGGTATTATGTACTAGCTTGTTAAGGGAACGTTCTAGAGAGAGAAAAACAAGATGCATGTAAGGAAAACTGCAATAATAGAGAGGGTAGAGTGTTATATAACCTACCTTAAGGAAGTTCAATTCCTAGGATCACTAGCTCCAAGAACATGATCACCAAGGATTATGAAGCCCCACCCAAAAGATCCACTCTCGCTTCACCTTAGCACCTTAAGAAGAAGAAGATGCCAAGGTCAAAGATAGAGAGTAATAAACCCTAGGTTGAACCAAAAGGAGGGAGAACATAGAAGAAAACTTCCTCATACTTGGGTTCTACCTTGTCAAAACATGGCCTATGACCCTTGTGATGAGGAGTTTCTCTCCAAAAAGTCCACCATTGATGATGCATGGTTTACAGCCAAGAAAAGAAAAGAAGATGGGGTAGGAAATCAAAGTAAAATTCCACCAAGGAAAGGTATACCCTTACCAAGGTTGAAGATGACCAAAAGTCACCACATGCAAAGGATCTCGGTCACCAAAGCTCCAAGGATCAGTCCTCCTTACTCAACCAAGCTCCAAGGATGAGAAAAAGGGAGGAAGAAGAAGGGATAAAAGGAATGCATGGTTGAAGAGGAGAGGAGCTATATGCATGAAGGAGGAGGCAATTAGGGTATAGATGAGGTGTCAACACCTAAAGACACCAAAAGGACACTTGTACACCCAAGAAAAAGAAATACAACCACTTAAACCATGCATGTAGGAGATGGTGATACAAACAACATTGGGTCTCGACCACTCAAGTCCCCCAAGCCATTGGTTCATTTGAGACACTCCAAAGGGGTTGAAACAACACATAAGCACAAGTCTTGGTCGAGATAAGGATCACCAAAACATCCAGGTTGAGACACACCTCAAGAAGACCATTATCTCAAACAAACTCTACTAAAACCATCATAGTCGAGACAAAAACAAGACAAGGTAGGTTTCTTGGTGGAGACACACCCAAAATACACCCTCAACGTCGAGACAAGGGTCACTACACTACACTTCAACCATGTTTATAGGGTCGACACCAAGCAAACCCTAGAAACCCTAATCACCTCTAAGGGTGTCACCACTCATCCAAGGCTCAACGAAGGAGCCCCAAAGCATCAAACTCTCTCTCTCATGAAGACAAGAAAGATAAGGTACACTCTTGATGTGGAAAATTGCAAGATAACCCTCTCAAATGGGTAAATTGCAATTCGACCCAAAATAAGCACATAAAGCAAAAGCATCATCCAAACAAGCTCAAACTAGAAAATTAAGCTCTAAAAGCATCTCAAAGGATTAGAGAAAGGTTATAAGAACTTAATCAAGACAAAATAAATAGGGTTAGCCCAAAAAGTAGTTCAGGGGTCTTACAATCCATAAACCCCTAACAAGGATTTTGCACCCAAAATCCTAAGTGAAAAGAGATAGGTACTTCCTACACATCTCTTCCTCAAGCTCCCATGTCAATGACTAATAGGAAAAGAACAACTATCCATCACCACTTGGATGAGTAAAAGAGTGTGTAGCACCTTGGTCAACCAGAACATATACAAATCAAGATATAGACATATCAAAATGAAATAACTCCATCCGACCTATCTCTACTCCCAGGTTGGCCTCTTCTTCAAGATGATTCATGGTGTAAAATTGAGTTGTCACCTATTGTCATCCTCGTTCCCCACTGGCCTAAATAGAGGAACCAACCTATGATGCATGTCCACCTCCTCAACCTCCACCACTGCTAAATTGTTGACTCGGAGAGCCCTACTGGCTCTGCCTCGACTACTGGGTCACCTCATCACCTTTCACTAAGACACGCCCACCTCAAATGTCCTACTTGTTAACACTTATGGCAAGTCTTGGTCTTGTATTGTGGCCTAGATGGCCCCGTCACTGACACTGACATTGTGTTGTGGGCTCCAATAGGTGGAACGTTGTGGCCTCTGTTCTTACTTGGTGGCCATTGTGTTTGGCTTGCTAATATTTTCTATGATGGTGGTGCAGACAACCTAGGCTCCTTAAAGCCTTCAGATGACTATCCTTGGTACTACATCAATCTATTCTTGGCACCTTTCTCATGCTTCTCAACCATGGATATCTCTATCCTCCTAACTGACTCCATAAATGTGGAAAAATGCTCTCTGTTCTCTAAGGATACTACTGGCATCGTCAGCTCTGTACTCAACCCCTTCTCAAAATGTCATATTCTCTCCTGATATGTCATTTCCATGTGAGGATAGAACCTCAACAACTCCATAAACTTCACTTCATACTCATTGATCGACATTGATCCCTATCAGATCCTCTCAAACAGACTAATCTTCTAATCAAGGTAGGTCTAAGGAAAGTACCAACTAACAAACTCACGTTCGAACTCCTCCCAACTGATAGCAACACTAGACCTATTCTCCTCAATGGCCCACCAATGGCCAACACTCCCCTTCAAAAGATACTCAACATGCTTCACTTTGTCTTCCTAGGGGATGCTAAGGATATTGAAGGCCTTCTCCAACTCCGTCAACCAAATATTTGCATCAAATGGATGTGTTGCACCGGCATACTCCACATCTCCAACACGTCTCAGCCTCCCAAAGGTCTTCCGAGAACCAGAAGATTCAGCACTGGGACCATCTGCCTTTGGTTGTGGTGCAGGCATTCTGTCTTCAATGTGTGTTATCATCGCCATGAACTACCCAAATAAAACCAAAAGGCACAATTTTCCATCATGGTCTGCTCAAACTAGGGCACCTCAGGCACCCAATCTTCTCTCACCTGGTCCCTTGCACCACCCTTAGGTGAAGCAACATTTCTCTCTACAGCATGTTATTCACGTTCTCCAGACATCTTTTCTACTCTTATTCTTTTTAATAAGAAGAAGTCACGATAAGACATACTAGAGGACACTAGAACAGACACAAACCCTATTCCTAGTTAGACTCGGTGAACCTAAAGCTCTGATACCAACCAAACAGTGATTCCCTGACATGCCACAAATGAGATTACTCAAAACCAAATGCAGAATTAAAACTAAACATGTGGATTACCAGAAAACACAAGAAATTAAAATTAATTTCTCAAAAGCTTCATAAGCCAAAAACTTATCACATATAATCCCACAATCCTATCACATGCATTACATATTGTATCATAAGTTGATTATATCACTCTGCATCATCATTCATGTTATCAACCTGTTACATGATATACATGTTCCACATATATACACATATACATGCCATATCTATACAACAAAAGGCACACATGCCAAAAACCTTGTATCCTGTACAGAACACCCCAAAGACCAGAGTGTACAAGGATGACATCTAGGACTCTATCACCAAAAGATTAGTTGTACATCCAACCTTATCATCTAATGCTCTTGTTGTTTCTCTTCCTCAGTTGCACGATCTCTACCTCTTCATGCACGACCACCTAAAATGAGTGGAAACCCATGGGGTATACCAAACATTCCTGTGAGAGATATAGCTCTCTATCAATGTCTATTAAATCACAGACAACTAAGAATGTAGATAAAAGTACTTAGTAGGTTAAGTAGGTTCAACTAAACAATATGTGTCTAACAGATAAAATAGTTTAAGAAAAACTAGGCAGCTACCATTGAGTAGTAGAATAATTAATATTCTAATAAGGAATATGAAGAACATGCATAATAGTTGACTTCTCTTACCACCTTATAATTCAAGTAATCATTACAAGGATAAGGAAAAGGGATCAACCAACTTAATTCACATTTGTCCCTATGCAAATATATTATGCAACTATATTCCATCTTTTATTAATGTCCTAAGAAGATGATGTATACCACTCATGTTCCAATTTACCACTACTAAGTTAAAATTAGTTCCATACAAGGTCAATGGAAGATCTGAAATCCATGACCTCCCCAACACCTCTTGGTCGGCACAAGAGAAAACACCGCAGAGACATATAAAGTCTAACTACAAAATAGCCTAGCCTGCCTTAGTATATAGGCACAATTATAGTGAAACTGAGCTATGAGCGCAGTCACACTCATGTTGAGGTATGGACACAGTCATCCTCAAGAGATATCATATAAGTACTTTGTATCACATTGTTGAGATACGGCCTCGACCATTCTCCTGTCAGGGTATGACCGCAACCAATCTTGTGAAATGCATATACTCAAAAGTATATGACTCTGAGCTTCCACTAAGGGAGAACCTGTTTCACCATCCAACACTAAAACTGACATTGGAATGGATCTTTGGCATAGGGAAACTACATGATTATGGTTCCACTAGATTAATTATGTCAATTAATTATCTTTTAGCATCAAACAAGTTACAATGTACAAATTTAAAACAAACTCTACTAAGATAGGGAAATAATTCATATCCAAAAAATATAAAGTGTATAAGGTGTGAACTAGTCACATCAGCACCACATGATACTTGTAGCACTGCCATTCACAAGGCCATCACCAATGTCACATCACTGTGGGACATCAATTCCTCAACCATGGCATTAGAGGATATCACCTCTCAATAGGCACCAAGCCTTCACCAGGTTATAGGACCCAATCACAACATCCCTTCATGTACACCATCACATCATGCCTCAACAATATTCATAGTCACCAACCTATATAATATATAATTCACCATAACATTCACATAGTTATGTCATTCAAGTTCACATCACTTGCAAGGTTAAGGATTTATAAACAGGAGAAAGGAAAACATCATAATATGATAACCACTTCAAGAGAGAGAATCAAACACATCACATGGTCCAACATTAGGGTTAGGGCTCCATACATAGTTGATTCGGGTTTTATAGTTACATTCAATCTCCAAACCCTAGGTACCCTTTCCCATTTTCTTGGATCGTACTAGGGTTAATGAACATGATTAGAGTTTAACCAGTCAATCATAAAAACAACACTATACATGGTTCATTACTTTCTTACTCATATCCATGTGTTGATTATATGATTAAGTATTTGTCTCGAACATCATACACATATGTGTCTCAACCAACCATGAAGCAAGGAGTCTCAACCGCAAAAACATCATGTGTTTCGACTGTGACCAACTAGGTGTCTTGACCACCACACAAAACCATGTCTCAACCTTCTCATGGATTAGGGTTTTGACCTCAAAGCAAATCATGTCTCGACCTCAAAGCAAGGACATGTCTCGACCTCAAACAAGGTCATGTCTCAACCTCAAACAAGGAAATGTCTCAACCTCAAACAAGGACATGTCTCAAACTAAAACAAGGACATGTATCGACAAAAACAAAAGCAAGAGTCATGACCATCACAAAGTATATATCTCAACCAAAACTATAACACTTGTATCGACACAAAATAGGAGCAACATCTCGAATAAAACACCATATATCAAAGTATCTCAACCCAAAGGGAAAACATGGTTTATAGAACACTTAGGTCAAGGTACCACCAAGGTAAAGAACATCATCAAAGAAAAGATGAACCTCAACCAAAATAGGAGATAATCAAGGCCAAAATAAGAGATAACATCAAATAAAACAACCATCATAAAGGAAAGAAACTTCACACAAAATCGGTTACTAAAAACCCTAACACGTGTGTCATGAAACCAACATGAAAGAAACTCATGCAAGAGAGATAAAACACATTTAATGTGATGGCAGTCACCAAACCGATAAACAAATCATTACAATTAAGCGGAATTAACCATAAACAGCGGATTAACAAAAATCACTAAAAATTAAAACCTTTTTGCAAAGAGATCCAATTCCAAGAAACTCTTATAAAGAGAACCAAAGTACTGTATACATTATAGTTTACATTGTAAATACCATATACCATCTCTTCTCGAGGAATATATTTACAACAATTGCTTTGCCAAAACTTTACATAAGCAACATAAAACCTTGAGACATTCAAGCCAAAATATCAGATCGATCATGAAAACACTGAGTACTGACTCCAAGGACCTGAGAGTACAGAGACGACACATAGGACTCATAACTATAAGACACGACAGTCAGTATCTCCACCTGAGATATCACTGTTGTCCCTGATGCTGCTGTCCTTCCCCTGGTGTATGGCTCTTGCCTCCTCGTCCGCGTCTACCTAAAAATGTTGGTGATCAACAGAGTGAGATCCATGTCCCAGTGAGAGATATAACTCTCTGCCAAAAATATTATTATTGCGGATAAATAGTAATAAACTGAGTAGAGGATTCTCTATTGAAAAGCGGGATTTAATCAATATTAAGTAGAATTGAGCAACATCATCTTTTTAAAGCATTACAGTTATAAATGATAAAGTAGTAAATCATCTATCCATTTTAATAAGGAATATGAAGAACATGTATAACATATATCCATTTAGGATACAGTAAGCAATGTAACATCAACCAATGATTTCTGTATTTCATCCTTAAACAAATATGCTACACGGTTGATTACATTTTACAATCATACTTATGCCCTGAGGAAGTGAGCCGTACCGCTCAAATGCAACCTTTGGTTACGAAACCCAAAGCCGGTGCCATACAAGATCAAAGGAAGATCCAGGCTCCACGATCTCATCTGTCTCGGTCAGTGAGAGACCACAAGCAGGACCACAATCTCTTGCTTAAGTGACCTCAGTCACAAGGTTAGCTTCCATAGGCTACCCTTTCTCTAGCCCGCCTTTGTACAGGTCCCGACGCTAGTAAATTTGAGCCACTGGCCAGTTCACTGTGCTCTCTGAGCCATGAACACATTCATGCTCTATCACATTTGAGCCATGGGCCTATTCACCATGCTCTTATACATATCTGGAGTCTACAACCGAAGTTACACTCTAATCCTCCTATTTTTAGATAGGAGAAACCCCACATATTCAACAATATACGCTCCGGATTAACCAGCAGGAGAACCCATTTCACCATCACCAGCTATTGACGATGATGGATCTATGGCCAGGGTTCTACATGATAATATTCCACTTGATTATTTAAGTACATTACCATATTCTTTTAGCATCAATCAAGATTTCAAACATGAATTATTATGACAAATGCTATAAAGAAACATGTAATACTTCTATCAAGTGCTTTTCAAAACTTTATAGAACATTGGGATCTCAATCCCTTATCTCATCACTAGGAATTCACACCCCTCATCAATATCATCATCATGTTTACTGGATCTGGTTATTCAAACCCTTAGTTCATCACTGAACAAGGTTATCACTTATCAAGTAACTAATACCTTCAGGTCATCTGACCAAGGTATTCATGATACTTGTTACACAAGCATCTCTCATAGCTCACCAAGCATATTAAACTTCTTGTCACCTTTAACTAGGCAACAAATAAAATAATGGCTCACAAGGCCCATTAACATCATAACTTATACCTGGTTATGCTCATCATCTTATGATACCTGCGTGGTTAGTATGCTTGATAACAAGCATATCAATTAATCAACATTATGTAATACAAGAGAACACCACTATTCCCTCATTAGGGTTAGGATTTCCCATATTTATTAATTAGAGTTTGTCATACCATACCCTATATTAGGGTTTTTCAACCCATTACCCAAAATTAGGGTTAGGTTTTCTCATTCTCCATTGATTAGGGTTTTATGATTACCTCATTAATCCAAACCCTAAGCCAGTGCTTCCACATATCTTGGAGCACATATCATTATTTAAGTATTAAATCATACTTATCATTGTTCCATGTACTAGGAACACACATCACCATCATACCTTATTCAGTTGACTTAACCTTTCACTAAGTACATGCACCTATGCTTATCATAGTGTATTGAATTTATTACTTTCATAGGCATCGAGTGATAATCACTCTAATTATACTAATCACCTAAGTACTTTAGAGGTACTTCCATTGAAATCAACCTTGAGATACTCTTTAACCACTTATGGGGTTATTAGTACTTACATGGTTTGAATCAATAGGAACTTCAAATGGTTTTGAACCAATAGAACCTTCAAACGGTTTGGCCCTAAACCTTCAAACGGTTTGGTCCTAAACCTTCAAACGGTTTGGTCCTAAACCTTCAAACGGTTTGGTCCTACACCTTCAAACGGTTTGGTCCTAAACCTTCAAACGGTTTGAGACTGTTTAGACCTTCAAACGGTCTTGGTATTTATATCCTTAAATGGTCTTGAACCTTTTTCTCATAAAACGGTTTTGAAACCGTTTCATATCTTACAGTTTGAAAGCCGTTTCAACTCTAACGATTTTGAAACCGTTTCAACCCAAGACCCTCAAACAATTTGAAGATTGATTAACCCTAAACGATTTGAGACCGTTTGATCCTCAAACAGTTTGAGACCGTTTGGTCCTCAAATGGTTTGAGACCGTTTAGTCAATTCATAGTTGAAACCATTTGAACCAAAAATAGGGTTTTGATAGTAATTGATCTAGGGTTTTGAAACCAATTGAGTTCTAAACGTTTTGAAATCGTTTGTCCATTCAAGGTTGAGACCATGTGGACTAGATTAGGTTGAAACCATTAGACCTTTACATATTCTTGAAATCATTTAGCCTCTAATGGTTTGAAACCGTTTGACCTCTAATAGTTTTGAAACCGTTTGGTCACCAAACAGTTTGAAACTGTTTGGTCTCTAACGGTTTGAAATCATTTGACAAACAAAATTGAAACCGTTTGATAATGATATTTTAGAGGTGTGTGCTAAGATTATGTCATCACCATTAATCTTCATATTTTCATTACTTCTGTACATACAACTGATGGATTTATTGATTCATCAATTACTCAAGGAAAATTTCGAGAAGAAGGAAAAGATCATCATATATTGCAAGATTGAAGTCAATAATTATAATACTAATGGGTTCAAGTTATATAACCTGCCTTCAAAGTAGCTTCAAAGCTTCAAAATTTTTGTCTCTAATGGTGAAAGAAGCTGCTTCAACTATCCAAGGTTCAATTCCAACTCTTTGGATGCAAAAGATAGCCAAGGTTGAGCATTGGATGGAAGAGAGAAGAAAATGAATGTTGAAACCCGATTTCAACCATCAATCCAAGGTTGAAGATGATCATAGAGCTTACCTTCAGCTTGGGGAATGTTTTCCTCCTTCTCCTAAGCTCCTTGGTTGTCATCCAAAGCAAGGGAAGAAAGTGGTTTTGAAAATAGTCTTTCAAGTAAGTGAAAAATGGAGTATATGTATATGAATTTTTAAGAGAGAGAAAGTAGGAGGAAAATCTTCAACTCCCATTCTAGGTGCCACATGCCCCCTCCACTTCCTTGCTTCCAAATCCAAATTCCTTGCCCTCAATATCCTCTCAATTATCCTTGAATTAAAAGTAACCACTTAAGCACCTTAATCATTATAATACTATTATCCATTTTTAGTGGACATTACTTTTTAATTAACAAATGTGAGTGGATTTCTTCACCTACTTAAGATATTTCGGTGACACTCAAAGCATTTGGACGTCCTCCCACTATAGGATTTCAACCACCACCTTTTTAGTTGATGGGCACTTCAATTAATATATTTATTTTTGCTACAAAATAAATTAGGGTTTCATTTATGCTTATTTCTTGATTATTTTATTATCAAGATTATCTCTCCTCAAATGTGGTTCAAACAAGACACCCTTTTCTTTTTATTTTCTCTAAATGATACCAAGAAACAATAGGGACATAATAGAGGTGGTATTTTACATATCCAACCCTCGGTTTTGGGTAAATTGCAAATTACACCAAAACTAGTTATTCAATGCACAAACATTATTCAAACAAGCTCCTTCTTGGAACTTAGGCTTCCACAAGCCATACCTTAGCATCATTCTCATTATTGTGATGCTATAAAACTTAAGGAACATTTATCATGTAACATTTTCATGGTAACCCCTTAAATTAGGTAAATTGCACTTTAGTCCAAAATAGGTAAAAATACTATTTCAACATTATTGAAATAGGACCAAAATTGAAACATAAGCTCTCCTTTAGTCTTAATTACTTTTCAAAAGATAAATACAAGAATATAAAATACTTAAGCAAAACTTCTAGGGTTAAGGCATAACCCAGGTCAGGGATGTTACAATTATCCACCCCTAACATGGATTTCGTCCCCAAAATCATCAAGAGAAAAGAGAAGGGTACTTCCTCCTCATCTCTTCCTCCAACTCCCACGTAGCCTCTTCAATGCCACGATGATGCTAGAGAATTTTCACAAGCATTATGTCTTTCTTTTTCAACCTTTTGATTCTCCTGTCAAGAATCAACACTGGTCCCTCTACATAGGATATATCTTCATTTAACTCTACCTCCACAGGTTGCAATCTTAACTCCGTATCAGGGTGACACTTTCTCAGCATGGATATATGGAATACTGGATGCAATATGTGTAGTTCAAGTGGTGACTCCAACTTATAGGCTACCTTTCCAATCCGTTCAGTGATTGGATAAGGCCCCATAAATCTAGGAGCTAACTTACCCTTTTTCCCAAATCTAAGAACACCTTTACAAGGTGAGACTTTGAGATATACTATGTCTCCAACTTGGAATTCTAAAGGTCTTCTCCGTTTATCAGCGTATGATTTCTATCTATCCTGTGCAACTTTTAATTGTTGTTGTATTACTTTAATCTTTTCAGTTGTCTGTTGCACTAATTCAAGACCCAAAAGTTGATATTCTCCTGTTTCATACTAGCACAATGCAGATCTACAATGTCTACCATATAATGCTTCATATGGTGCCATATCAATACTGTGCTGATAACTGTTGTTGTAAGCAAATTCTATCAAACTCAAGTGTAGATCCCAACTTCCTATAAACTAAAAGACACATGCCCTAAGTAAATCCTCAAAGGTTTGTATAGTCCTCTCAGATTGTCCATCCATCTAGGGGTGAAAGGCGGTACTGAATCTTAACTATGTACCCAATGCTTTATGTAGTCGTTCCCAAAAATGACTCATGAACTGGGGACCTCTATCAGAAACAATTGTAGATGGAACCCTGTGTAAATGCACTATCTCATCTATATAGATCTGTGCAAGTTTCTCAACAATATAGGTTGTTTTGATAGGAAGAAAATGTGCTGACTTAGTCAACCTATCAACTATCACCCAAACGGAATCATGACTTTTGGCTGTTCTGGGTAAACCAACCACAAAGTTCATGGTCACGTGATCCCATTTCCGCTGTGGTATAGGTAAAGGTTGCATTGTTCCTGTGGGCTTTAGATGTTCATCTTTAACCTACTAACACACTAGACACCACATAACAAACTCAGCTACATCTTTCTTCAATCCAGGCCACCAATACATATCTTCAGGTTATGATACATTTTGGTGCTCCCTGGATGCATTGCATACATAGACGAATGAGCTTCCTCCAAGACTATTTTCCTTAAGTCATTGGCATCAGGTACCACCATCCTACCATGATAATAGACTACCTCATCATTTGACTCATGAAACCCATCCCATTTCTCACTACCATACTCTGATCTAATCTACTGAATCACAATATCAGCCTGTTGTGCTTGTTTGATTTGTTGTTTCATAGTAGGTTTTATGTGCATCTTAGCTAACAGTCCAACTAACAAGGATACTTTAAGTTGTACATTGTTTTTCCTCAAAGAGACAAGCATGTCTCGTTTAAAGCACACTAAAGAGTTCAATTATGCTTTGTCCATGGTTGGCAATGATAATTTTCTACTTAGTGCATCAGCCACTACATTACCCTTTCTCGGATGATAATCAATTGTACAATCGTAGTCCTTGATTAACTCCATCCAGCGGTGTTGTCTCATGTTCAACTCATTTTGTGAAAAGATGTATTTTAAATTCTTATGGTCCGTGAAAATCTAGAATGTCTCTCCATAGAGATAATGTCTCTATATCTTCAACACATGAACCACAACAACTAATTCTAGATCATGTGTCGGATAATTTTCCTCGTTCTTCTTAAGCTTTCGAGAAGCAAAAGAAATCACTTGATTATCCTACATCAACACACATCCTAGAACATTTTTAGAAGCATTATAGAAAACAATATACTCCTTCCCTTGCTCAGGTAACACTAACACAGGTGCACTTGTCAACCTTTCTTTTAGCAACTAGAAAGAATGTTGACACTTGTCATTCCAGACAAAAGGAACCTCCTTCCTGGTTAACCTAGTTAAGGGTAATGCTATAGAACTAAAGTTCTTAATGAACCTTCTATAGTAGCCTGCTAGTCCTAGAAAACTATATATGTTGGTGTCTTTGGTTGTTCCCACTCCAAGACAGATTCTACCTTTTTAGGATCAACATGGATACTTAAGGTAGATATTATGTGTCCTAGGAAAGACACTTCTGATAACCAGAATTCACACTTGCTAAACTTAGCCTATAGCTTGTGTTCTCTCAGTAAAGTCAGAGCCTGACGAAGGTGTTGTTCATGTTGTTGAGCATCTTTACTGTAAATCATGATGTCATCTATAAAGACTACTATGAATTGATCAAGGAATGGCCGAAAGATTCTGTTCACGAGTTCCATGAATGCAACTGGTGCATTAGTTAGTCCAAATGACATAACTATGAACTCATAGTGACGATACCTTGTCCTGAAGGATGATTTAGGTATGTCACTCTCCTTGATGCGTAACTGATGGTATCCTGACCACAGATCTATTTTAGAAAATATAGTTGCACCATGCAACTGGTCAAACAAGTCATCTATCCTTGGAAGAGGATATTTGTTCTTTATGGTTACTTTGTTTAGCTATTTATAGTCGATGCATAATCGCATAGACACGTCCTTCTTTTTCACAAAGAGAAACGGAGCACCCCATGGTGAAGTACTTGGTCGAATAAAATCCTTTTCAAGCAACTCCTGTAACTGTTTCTTGAGTTTTGCCATCTCAACAGGTGGCATTCTATACGGTGTTTGAGCTATTGGTTGTGTACCCGAGACTAGATTAATCTCGAAATCAATTTCTCGGGGTGGAGGAACACCTGGAAGTTCCTCAGGAAACAAATCCTCAAACTTCCTAACAATTGGAACTTCAGAAAGACTAGGACTCTCTGCTCTGGTATCTACCACATGTGCCAAGAATGTGAAGCATCCTTGTCTCATAAACTTCTCATCTACCATAGTCGATACTAGACAGGTTGGAAGAATCTTTCTATCCCCCTGAAAGATCCATGGAACACCATTATCTGTGAACATAGCTTGCTTGGAATCGCAATCCAAGACAACCTTATACTTTTCTAGGGTGTCCATCTCAAGGATTATGTCGAACCCATGCATCTCAAGTGGTATAAGATCCACCTGAATGCTTTGTTCTGAAAATGAAATAACACATGGAGAACATACCTCCTGCAACACTACAGCTCCAACTAATAGAGTTTCTAATAACAAATTATCTGCTCTATGACTGACAGTCATATTGTAGTCATGAATTACTTCCCGAGTGATAAAGGAATGCGTAGCACCTAGATCAATCAAAACAGATACAAAGCAGGATGAAGACATATCATAATCAAATAATTCCATCTGACCTGTCACGACTCGTGGATTGACCACTGTCTCAGGCTGATTCATAGCATAGAATCTTGTCGTTGATGGTTGTCGACCACTCGCCCTGTTGTTGGATGTAGATGAGCCAGCTTGGGACGCCTATCCACATCGTTGAGTTCCACTGCTAATCTGTTTCCTCTGAGAGTCTTGTTGACTCTGCCTTAGTGGTTGGGTTACACTCACGTCTCTAGCTAAACAATCTTTCATCAGATGTCCCATCTTCCCACATTTATAACAGACTCTATTCTCCCACTGTGGTCTAGATGGTCCTATTACTGACATTGATGCCGAGTTGTGAGCTCCCTCTGGTGGTAAACTATGACCTCTACCCTTGTTGGATGTCCATTGTGTCTGAGTATTGAACCTCAGTGGTGCTATTAGTGTAGAAAATGGTGGTTTCTTAAAACTTTTAGACCTCTGTCCCTAGAATTGGGTATATACTTTCTTATTATTGGCATGACGCTTATCAGTCACGGACCTTTATATCCGCCTAACAGACTGCACAAAGGTGGCAAACCTCTCTGTATTCTCTAGAGCAGATACTGGTGTGGTTAAATCAACGTTCAAACCCTTCTGAAAATGATGAATCCTCTCCTCATCTGTAGCAGCCATGTGCGGATAGAACTGTAGAAGCTCCATGAACTTAGCTTCATATTCACTAATGCTCATTGGTCCTTGCCTTATCCGCTCAAACTGAGAGATTTTCTCATCTAGGTAAGTCTTGGGAAAATATCTACTAACATATTCACGTCGGAATTCTTCCCATCTGACTTCAACACCTGGCCTTTTGCCTTCTTCTATGGCCCACCAATGGCCAACACTCCCCTTCGATAGGTACAGTGCATGTCTAACCTTCTCAGCTTCAGGGATATTAAGAATTATGAAGGCCTTTTCTAGCTCAGTCAGCCATAAGTCCACATCTACTGGGTCAGCTGTACCAGCATAATCAGTGGCTCCTACCCATCGAAGTTGTTCAAAAGTCTTGCCTGCTCCATGTCCCTCATTGTGAGCTGGTACCCTAGGTGCAGGTGGTGGCATCCTATCCACCATATGTGTCATTGTCGCCATGAACTGCCCAAACAAAGCATGGAAAGCTGGGTTTTCTAGTGTGGCTTGGTCAAGTTGGGGATTCTTAGGTACTAGTTCCTCTCTAGCCTGACCCCTTGCACCTCCTCCTGGTGCAGCAACACTGCTTTCAGCAGCATGTTCTTCGTGTGACCCAACCATCTTCAATCTTTACTTCTTCTCCTAAGAGTAGAAGTCACTATCAGATAAACTGGAAGACACTAGAACAGACTCAACAGCCTTAATCCTATGTCTTTATAGACTCCGCGAACCTTAAGCTCTAATACCAAAAACTTTGTGATGACAATCACCAAACTGATAAACAAATTGTTACAATTAAGCAGAATTAACCATAAACAGAGGATTAACAAAAATCACTAAAAATTAAAACCTTTTTGCAAAGAGATCCAATTCCCAGAACCTCTTATAAAGAGAACCAAAGTACTGTATACATTATAGTTTACATTATACATACCATGTACCATATCTTCTCGAGGAATATATTTACAACAGTTGCTTTGCCAAAACTTTACATAAGCAACATAAAACCTTGAGACATTCAAGCCAAAATCTCATATCGATCATGAAAACACTGAGTACTGACTCCAAGGACCTAAGAGTATAGAGACGACACATAGGACTCATAACTACAAGACGCGACAGTCAATATCTCCACCTGAGATATCACTGTTGTCCTTGATGCTAGTGTCCTTCCCCTGGTGTATGGTTCTTGCCTCCTCATCTGCGTCCACCTAAAAATGTTGGTTATCAATGGAGTGAGACCCATGTCCCAGCGAGAGATATAACTCTCTGCCAAAAATATTATTATTTCCGATAAATAGTAATAAACTGAGCAGAGGATTCTCTATTGAAAAGCATGATTTAATCAATATTAAGCAGAATTGAGCAACATCATCTTTTTAAAGCATTATAGTTATAAATGATAAAGCAGTAAATCATCTATCCATTTTAATAAGGAATATGAAGAACATGTATAACATATATCCATTTAGGATATAGTAAGCAATGTAACATCAACCAATTATTTCCATATTTCATCCTTAAGAAAATACAATACATGGCTGATTACATTTTACAATCATACTTATGCCCTGAGGAAGTGAGTTGTACTGCTCAAATACAACCTTCGGTTATGAAACCCAAAGCCGGTTCCATACAAGATCAAAGGAAGAGCTGAACTCCATGATCTCATCTATCTCGGTCAGTGCAAGACCACAAGCACGACCGCAATCTCTTGCTTAAGTGACCTCGGTCACAGGGTTATCTCCCATAGGCTACCCTCTCTCTAGCCCGCCTTGGTACAGGTCCCGACTCTAGTAAATTTGAGCCACGGGCCAGTTCACCATGCTCTCAGAGCCATGAACGCATTCATGCTCTATCACCTGAGCCATGGTCCTGTTCACCATGCTCTTATACATATCTGGAGTCTACAACCGAAGTTGCACTCTAATACTCCTATTTTCGGCTAGGAGAAACCCTTCATATTAAACAATATACGCTCCGCATTAACCATTAGGAGAACCCATTTCACCATCACCAGCTACTGACGATGATGGATCTATGGCCAGGGTTCTACATGATAATATTCCACTTGATTATTTAAGTACATTACCATATTCTTTTAGCATCAATCAAGATTTCAAACATGAATTATTATGACAAATGCTATAAAGAAACATGTAATACTTCTATCAAGTGCTTTTCAAAACTTTATAGAACATTGGGATCTCAATCCCTTATCTCATCACTAGGAATTCACACCCTTCATCAATATCATCATCATGTTTACTGGATCTGGGTATTCAAACCCTTAGTTCATCACTAAACAAGGTTATCACTTATCAAGTAACTAATACCTTCAGGTCATATGACTAAGGTATTCATGATACTTGTTACACAAGCATCTCACATTGCTCACCAGGCATATTAAACTTCTTGTCACCTTTCACTAGGCAAAATATAAAATAATGGTTCACAAGGCCCATTAACATCATAACTTATACCTGGTTATGCTCATCATCTCATGATACCTGCATGGTTAGCATGCTTGATAACAACCATATCAATTACATATCAACATTATGTAATACAAGATAACACCACTATTCCCTCATTAGGGTTAGGGTTTCCCATCTTTATTAATTAGAGTTTCTCATACCATCACCCTATATTAGGGTTTCTCAACCCATTACCCAAAATTAGGGTTAGGGTTTCTCATTCTCCATTGATTAGGGTTTTATGATTACCTCATTAATCCAAACCCTAAGTCAATACTTCCACATATCTTGGAGCACATAGTATTATTTACGTATTAAATCATACTTATCATTGTTCCATGTACTAGGAACACACATCACCATAATACCTTATTCAGTGGACTTAACCTTTCACTAAGTACATGCACCTATGCTTATCATAGTGTATTGAATTTATTACTTTCATAGGCATCAAGTGATAATCACTCTAATTATATTAATCACCTAAGTAATTTAGGGGTAATTCCATTGCAATCAACCTTGAGATACTCTTCAACCACTTATGGGGTTATTAGTACTTACATGGTTTGAATCAATTGGACCTACAAACAGTTTTGAACCAATTGAACCTTCAAACGGTTTGGCCCTAAACCTTCAAATGGTTTGGTCCTAAACCTTCAAATGGTTTGGTCCTAAACCTTCAAACAATTTTGTCCTAAACCTTAAAATGGTTTGAGACCGTTAAGACCTTCAAACGGTCTTGGTCTTTATATCCTTAAATGGTCTTGAACCTTTTTCTCATCAAATGGTTTTGAAACCATTAGACCTTTACACATTCTTGAAACCATTTATCCTCTAATAGTTTGAAACCATTTGACCTCTAACAGTTTTGAAGCCGTTTGATCTCTAACGGTTTGAAACCGTTTGACCAACAAAATTGAAACCGTTTGATAATGATATTTTAGAGGTGTGTGCTAAGATTATGTCATCACCATCAAGATTCAGATTTTCATTACTTCTATACATAGAACTGATGCATTTATTGATTCGTCAATTACTCAAGGAAAATTTTGAGAAGAATGAAACGATCATCATATATTGCAAGATTGAAATCAATAATAATAATAATACTAATGGGTTCAAGTTATATAACCTTCCTTCAAAGTAGCTTCAAAGCTTCAAACTTTTTGTCTCTAATGGTGAAAGAAGCTTCTTCAACTATCCAAGGTTCGTTTCCAACTCTTTGGATGCAAAAGATAGCCAAGGTTGATCATTGGATGGAAGAGAGAAGAAAATGAATGTTGAAGCCTGATTTCAACCATCAATCCAAGGTTGAAGATGATCATGGAGCTTACCTTCAGCTTGGGGAACGTTTTCCTCCTGCTCCTAAGATCCTTGGTCATCGGCCAAAGCAAGGGAATAAAGTGGTTTTGAAAATAGTCTTTCAAGTAATTGAAAAATGGAGTATAGTATATGAATTTTTAAGAGAGAGAAAGTAGGAGGAAAATCTTCAACTCCCATTCTAGGTGCCACATTACCCCTCCACTTCCTTGCTTCCGAAGTCAACTTCCTTGCCCTCAATATCCTCTCAATTATCCTTGAATTGAAAGCAACCACTTAAGCACCTTAATCATTATAATACTATTATCCATTTTTAGTGGACATTACTTTTTAATTAACAAATGTGAGTGGATTTCTTCACCTGCTTAAGTATTTCGGTGCCACTCAAAGCATTTTGACGTCCTCCCACTATAGGATTTCAACCAAAGCCTTTTTAGTTGATGGGCACTTCAATTAATATATTTGTTTTTTCTACAAAATAAATTAGGGTTTCATTTATGCTTATTTCTTGATTATTTTATTATCAAGATTATCTCTCCTCAAATGTGGTTCAAACAAGACGTCCCTTTCTTTTTATTTTCTCTAAATGATACCAAGAAACAATAGGGAAATAATAGAGGTGGTAATTTACATATCCAACCCTAGGTTTTCAGTAAATTGCAAATTACACCAAAACTAGTTATTCAATGCACAAACATTATTCAAACAAGCTCCTTCTTGGAACTTAGGCTTCCACAAGCCATACCTGAGAATCATTCTCATTCTTATGATGCTATAAAACTTAAGGAACATTTATCATGTAACATTTGCAAGGTAACCCCTTAAGTTGGGTAAATTGCACTTTAGTCCAAAATAGGTAAAAATACTATTTCAACGTTATTCAAATAGGACCAAAATTGAAACATAAGCTCTCCTTTAGTCTTAATTACTTTTCAAAAGATAAATACAAGAATATAAAAGACTTACTTAAGAAAAAATTCTAGGGTTAAGGCATAACCCAGGTCATGTATGTTACATTTAACACATCCCAAAATAGAACCTAAACTTCAAGATACATCAAGACACACAAACCTCATGCATGTGATCAAAACCAAGTTCAAATTATAGGAATAAAACCACCATCACACCACTATATCTAAGATCGGGTACCAAGAATTAGGGTTTCAGATTCTAAGCAAACTATGCATGATAACCACTATCATCCATGTTCTAGAGCATGGTATATTATGTACTAGCATGTTAATGGCACGTTCTAGAGAGAGAAACAACAACATACATGTAAGGAAAAGTGAAATAATAGAGAGGGTAGACTGTTTTATAACCCACCTTTAGGAAGATCAACTTCAAGGATCATTAGATCTAAGCACATGTTCATGAAGGATGATGAAGATCCACCTAAAAGCTCCACTCTTGGTTCACAAGAGCACCTCAAGAAGAAGAATGCACCAAGTTCAAAGATAGATCAAGAAAAGAGGATAAGAAACCCTTGGCCGATCCAAAAGAAGGATGGAGAATAGAGAAGAAAACTTCCTCACACTTGGGTTCCACCTTGTCAAAACATGACCTATGACCCTTGTGATGAGGAGTTTATCTCAAAAATGACCACCATGGATGATACATGGTATATGGAAGAAAAAAGAGAAGAAGATGGGGTAGGAAATCAAAGGAAAACACTACAAAGGAATGGTATACACTTACCAAGGTTGAATATGACCAAAAGTCACCACATGAAAAGGATCTTGGTCACCAAAGCTGCAAGGATCATTGTTCCTTAATACATCAAGATCCAAGGATCATTCCTCCTTGATACATCAAGCTCCAAGGATGAGAAAAAGGGAGGGAGGAAGGAGGGACAAAAGGAATGCATGGTTGAAGAGGAGAGGGGTTATAAACATGAAGGAGGAGGGAAGTAGGGTGGAGATGAGGTGTCAACACCTAAAGTCGCCAAAGGGACACTTGTCCTCCCAAGAAACACACATGAAACCACATAGACCATGCATGGACGAGATGGTGATACAACCAATGTTGGGTCTCAACCACTTAGGTCCCCCAACCCATTGGTTTTGGTCAAGACACTCCAAAGGGGTTGAAACAACACACAAGCACAAGTCTAGGTCAAGACAATTGATCACCAAAACATCTAGGTAGAGACACACCTCAAGAAGACCACTGTCTCGACCCAACTTTACCAAAACCATCATGGTCGATACAAAAACAAGCCAAGGTATGTGTCTCAGTAGAGAGACACTAAAGATAAACCCTCAAGGTCGAGACAAGCATCGCTACACTTCAACCAAGCTCATAGGGTCGACACCAAGCAAACCCTAGAAACCCTAATCACCTCTAAGGGTGTCGTCACCACTCATCCAAGGCTCAACCAAGGCACCCTAAAGCATCACACTCTCTATCATGAAGATAAGAAAGAGAAGTTACACTCTAGATGTGGTAAATTGAAAGATAACCCTCTCAAATGGGTAAATTGAAATTTGACCCATAATAAGCACAGAAAGCACGAACATCATCTAAACAAACTCAAACGGGAAACTTAAGCTCTAAAAGCATATCAAAGGATTAGAGAAAGGCTCTAAAAACTTAATAAATAGAAAACACATAGGGTTATCCCAAAACCCACGTCAGTGTCTTACAACCTCGTTGATATAGATATCATAGATATGCCTTAGATAATTTAGTTCTCTAGTCTTTAGGTGTTGATCATATCTATCTTTGTAGACTATTATGTACTAAGACATTTGGGTATTGTATATGAGGTGCATTATTTTATCATCTTGTTGTTTTATCGTTGGTTTGTGGTTCCTTCTTAGAGGACATGCCTTGTGTTGTAATCTTAATCTTTTGTACCATAACTCTTTGGTTGACTATATCTTATGAGTTTGTGGTATGTTATCCCATATTTTGATTATGATACTAGATTTCTTGTTTCTCTATGCTTTGTCTTTATTTGGTGTGTGCTATATGTGGTTGATTGTTTTAGCTTATGCCTATGGAAAAGACATGTGTTTTATAGATCTTCTACCTCCTTATCTTTTTGATATGACAAAGGGGTAAAATTGACCTCAGCCATATTGTTTTATTCCTTATGGAATTTTTCTTTTCAATTATCTACATATCATGTAACTTTCTATAGGACCATATAGTATGTATATGTGCTATGGTTACTTGTGGAAAGACTAACCATGTAGACTCAGGTAAACATGAATTGATGGGAGCAATTAACATTGTTCTTTCATGTATCCCCTTGCAATTCACAAGGTAAAGGCTTAACATTCACATATGTTTTCAAAGGTAAAGGTTTAGATTTAGTATTCTTTTTGAATATGTTGACGAATGGATTGTCATTGTCAAAATGGGGGAGAATTTGACCTAAGTGTTACGCATTGTCCATATTTTGATAATGACTCAACCATTCCATTCATACATATCTAATATGTTTGTTTGAGACTGACTTCAAGCATTGGGTACATGAAAAGGATCAAATCGATCAAGGCCTAGGTTGTTTTAGTTCAAGTCAAAATCAATGCAAATGCACTTTTATGGAAAACACTCCAAATCACCTTAGATAATTTTTGTAATCATTTGTATTGATGATATGACTTGTAACTAAGATGAGAAAAAATTAGGGACAGTTAATTCTAAAGCCATTTTATAAAATTCATTATAGGTTGTTCATGGGTCAAGTTACAAACTTGACCGGTCCTTAATGGATTTTGAGAATGACTTTGGTTCGGTTGAGTTGCCAATCACAGAACTCAACCGATCCTTGCATAGCCCAAAACAAATTTAAGTAAATCTGTCGCGTTTCCACCGGGACAAACTCTACTGATGATTTAAATTGGCTTTGTTACATAGTGTGATTGGTTGAGTTATCTTTATTGAAACCTGACCAAATGTACTGTACAGAAAACATAGAAAAAGTGATTCTAACCATTGGAGTGTTGTGAAACTCAAAATTATATCTGTTTCAACACCCTAAATGGATAGAAAATGTTCCTAAGTGTTCCTACCCTCCAGTGGACGCCCCCAACTATAAATAGGACCTCTTGGAGTCCATTCCAAGGTTGCTCCTTCATGCTATTCAAGCTCCTTACTATAGTTGTGTGCATCCAATCCACTTGAGCCCCTTTCTTTCTCTTGATTACACTTCAATTCATTCATACGAGTGAGATAGGATATGTGCAAGAGAGCTAATTTAGTGTATACTTGTAAAGCTCTCAAAGCATCTCTTTCCCCAACCCCTTTCTCCAAAGATCAAGTTGGTGAAAGCTTCTCCAAGTGAATGATAAGGTGGAAGCTTCTTCAAGCTGTAGAAGAAGGTGCATAAATCTTCTTTACATGAAGGAGGAGGAAAAAGCAGAAGATCCAAGGAGCTGAGTGGGTAAATCCTTCAAAGTAAAAGACTCGGTGCAATAAGGGGATCTCCCTTGTGAAGGCATCCAACTACTTGTAAGAGTGGGTATGACCTTGGTAAGGCAGAAGACTAGCTCTTAGATAGGTAAGACCTTGGTTCTAAGATTGTTGTCTCCCTTGACCTTAAAGGGAATTTGGGTATCCTTATCCTAAAAAAGATAGGTCATATGATGTATCTCTTATAAGTGAATATAAGAAGTACACATTGGTTAAAAAATCCTAGAGCTTGACCTCTCTAGGTAGTGGACATTGGAGACATCTATTGCCTGCTTCTTCTTTAGTTCTTCCAGATAGAGTGGACAATTCGTTTTCCAATGTCCTCGCTTTTGATAATGGTGGCAATTGACTCTCTTGGTCACGCCTCCCTTGGCCTTGAGAGTTGAAGATGACTTGGGCTGCTGGCTAGCATCAGAACCTTTCTTAGCCTTGCCTTTGTCCTTACGCTTGGACTTGCTTTTTTTGTTGTTGATCATCATCACATACTTAGGCTTGTCCTTCTTCATCTATGCCTCGGCTGTCCTCAAGATGCCCAACAACTCTGTCAATGACTTGTCAAAGTTGTTCATGTTGTAGTTCATCACAAACTGACTGTAGGATTCTGGTAACGATTGCAGTATCATGTCAGTAGCCAACTCTTAGCTCAGGGGAAATCCCAGTCTTGCCAGGTTCTCCACATACCCAATCATTTTGAGCGTGTGAGGACCAACTGGATCTCCTTCTGTCATGACACACATGAATAGCACCCTAGAGACATCGTATCTCTCTTACCGTGCTTGATCTTCATACATGTTCTTGAGATGTTGAATCATCTCAATGACACAAATGTTCTCATGTTGTCTCTGCAACTCGTGGTTCATTGAGAACAACATCAAGCACTTTGCATCAATGGCATCTTCATAATGCTTTTTATAAGCATCCCTTTCTGCCTTTGGTGTGGTAGGAGCATGTTCCTCTGGAGCTGGATTATCCAGGACATAGAGCTTTCGCTCTTGAGTAAAAACAATTCTCAATGTCCTAAACCAGTCATGGAAGTTAGTCCCATTCAACTTGTCCTTTTCAAGGACCGATCACAACGAAAAGTGATTGTTGTTTGTTGTCATTTGTACTACAAAAGGAAACATATGCAATTTAGTCCAAAACTCAATTTTGACTTATTTGATTAATTTGAAAGGTTGACGATATAATTAGGACTTTAATTAATTATCGTTCAGACTATTTTTATTCAAATTGATAGCCCTCACCATCGATTCGGAAGATTGCAGCGTACAATCTTCTAGTGGGTCAAGATCCTAAAATCCTCTGAGTCATGGACCAACTAGGGCTGTCACCCACAACTTAGATCTTCTAGGTAGGCAACTTTTGCCAATTGCATCATATGCAACTCTTGAAAGATGTCATATGCAACTCCTTGCCATGATCACCTCCATGCCTCAAGGTGCTAGATCCTATCTAGGTCACATTGTTAAGTCCGACCCAAAGCCAACACGATGAATATGCACCCTTCTAGGGCAGACCCACATATCCATCCTTCACGCTTCCATGAGATATATGGTGAACCACGATAGGGCGTGCCCACACTTGGCCGATCGAGCTTTTCATGTGTGTCACATTTGGAAGGCATCTAAAACTTTAATATTTAACAAGGGATTTGGTTTTTTTAGGTACACATACATATCCAATCACCACAATACATAGTACATATCATATACATGCTATATCCCACTTTAAAACATGAGAAATGATAAAAGCGATGATTATGGCCATTATAATGTGATTCCTTGAGCTAAGAGGAATCACATTCATCTAGGTCTACATCACACACAACCTATCCATGCTATAGCCATCCAAGTTGATCAACTCATCACATGAATGACCTACTCACCCTGGTCGGTCGTCTGGGTGCCACCAGTCGATCGGTTGGCTCCTCCAACTGATTGGTTCGCCTGGTCATCATGCATCTCCTCAGGTCACCACCCGCTCGTCTCGCTCCTCAAGCCGATCGTCTAGATTTCCAACCGATCGGTTCAGGCCTTGAACCAATCATCTCAGTCGTCGTTAGATGTCCTCCGTTCTTTGACGTAACATGAAATATAAAAAGATATATCCTATTTACATTTAAATTGGGAAACCTAGAGTTACATTCGGGGGGAGCAAAGGTAGGAAAGAAATCTCGAGTTATCCCGAGTTACATCAGGAATAAGAAATAGGGAATCGGTGCGCAGACTGAGATGCAAGCAACCACATTCAACTATACACAGACATAGGGTTTATTGGCCATAACCACACTATACATCCATGAAAAAACTCATTTAAAGGCGATGCACATCGAGTGCATTTATATTACATATCATATATGTATATTGGGATTTGTGGATTTAGGATTGGACTTGCATAAAAGCCAATTTTATTTGCATCGTATGCAATAAATAAAGGTGACAAACCACTATCAATCACATCGATAATCCTAAAGTATAGAGCAGTTGACATGGCTCTAATACCACTGTTGGGTTTTAGAGGAGACAAAGAATGCAGCGGAAACAAAATTTTCTTCTCCCAAACCCAGAATAAAGGAATCACGTCAAAGTCTATACAGTAGGAAGGATGGTTTGTAGAGACATATCTTATCCCGAGGCTCACTCGGTGACATTACCTCGCGGCTTGCGCGGTCTTCACCTCCAGTATTGGACGGTGTCTGTGTAGCTCCTGGTCTCACCAGGACTGTTAGGATTGACAGTTGCCCTCCGAGCAGTAGAAGTCTCCGGCCTCTAAAGTAGTCCACATGGACCACTTGGAACTTTGATCTCCTTGTCCCATAAGGAATCAGAAGGAGTCACACCCTCCTGTCAGTGTACTAGTCACCGACACACTCTCCTGCCACCAGTCGCTTTTTTGTAGTTGTCTTTCCCTTGTTGTGCCTCCCTTATCAGGTAGCACTTGCTTGGGCTCTCTCTCGGTTACCACAACCACAGAGAACGACAACTTTACAGAGCAACTGATATTCTGAGTTGTTATTCCGGATAAGCCCCCAATACCCCTATATATAGGAGGGTCATGGGACAGGGTTCTCTACCCGGGGCAATGTGGGATTAAAGAAGGAGTAGAAGGGTTTGAGATTTTCCACAAAACAACCAACTGCGTCAGCTGAGCTGATCGTTTCAAGCATGAAACGATCGGTTGGGGACCTGAGTCGATCGGTTCACACCTGAACCGGTCAGTTAGGGCACCTGAGCCGATCGGTTCACTGCCCTGGTCAGTTCCCGATTGACGTTTCCTCTTTTGTTTTGAATTGATCCAAATACCAATCCTTGTTCCAATCAAATTGGACAAGTGAAATGAAAAGAAATTTCTCACCAACCTGACTTTCCCAACTCGCTCGTTTGGACCAGTTGACCCAATCAGTTCAACCCTTGAACCGGTCATCTCAACCTGTCCTGAGCCGATCGGTTCATCTCATGAGCCGATCAATTCTCCCAGTTGAGCTGATCGGTTCATCAAATGAACCGATCGGTTGGGGAGTGCAGACTGTGCAAAATCAGTCAATTGCAGTTTCAATCAATTTGATACTCTAATCAATCGGTCCAACACCTTGAACACTATGATACTGAGCTATCAATTGATTAAGTGTTAAATTTAACTACTAAACTCCTTTAGCAATCAATCTAAACATCTTTTGTGGATAAACTCCTCTTCCAGGTTAAATCCTATGTGTGTGACCCTGCAGGCCCATTTCACGTTGGCAGTGAAAGTCCATAACACTTATGACTTCACAAGCAAAGAGCGGTGCCTAATCGCACTTCAGTGCTACCCAAGTGAAAAGGAAAGTTGGAGAACAACTTTCAATCCTATAATCTGTGAATGGTGTTACAGTGAATGTATAATTCCTTTCTCACTGATATCCTGAATGAACTCAAGGCATGGAACAGTCATCCTATCAATGTTCATTCACTTTCTTGATCTCAGAGTAGACTGGAGGAGATATGTATGACATCAATATCACATACTGATTCACACATACGTGCGCACGCCTATCTCAACCCTACTCATCAAGTGGCCATGGATATCAAACTCCCTCAGGAGGGACAAATCCCATATCTATCACTCACCCCTCAAAAACCCCATGTGTCAAAGCCACCCAATATAACAACCCATGTTTCAGGATTGCGTTTGATGATGTCAAAGTGTACCCAACGACATGTGTTGAGTGTAGTGATTTCAGGTCAAAGAATCACGCTCACCACCATCATTGTGAGAACTGACTGTGACTACCATGTCATGGTTCCATGTGTCAAACTCACGGTGGGTCTGTCTGGTACACTTGTTCTCTAACAAGTACCTATGTCATTGGTTTGATATGTCCATATCATAACTAACGAGATTCTGTCATCAACCAACACCACAATCTAGTCTTGTATGTCATTGTTGTCTATCTACCTTCCAAAATGACATCCGAATAGGGACATAATAAGAATGTACAAACTCTTAGCATCCGTATGATCTCATCGTTCAGGTCCTGAACCTGAAAGCATATGTCATTGAGTACTGTCATTCTCTAGACATTCAATCTATTCTATCATTATCTCATATGACTGAACCAGAAAGAATTGGAAGTTTTCCTTTGCTGTTTATCAAATCAATCTTAATGTATCCCACCAATCATCCCATGATTGGCTCTCAGGGCATACATAATAACAATATGAGGTGCACTATTTTATCATCTTGTTGTTTTATTATTGGTTTGTGGTTCCTTCTTAGAGGACATGCCTTGTGTTGTAATCTTAATCTTTTGTACCATAACTCTTTGGTTGACTATATCTTATGAGTTTGTGGTATGTTATCCCATATTTTGATTATGACACTAGATTGCTTGTTTCTCTATGCTTTGTCTTTATTTGGTGTGTGCTATATGTGGTTGATTGTTTTAGCTTATGCCTATGGAAAAGACATGTGTTTTATAGATCTTCTACCTCCTTGTCTTTTTGATATGAAAAAGGGGTAAAATTGACCTCAGCCATATTGTTTTATTACTTATGGAATTTTTATTTTCAATTATCTACATAACATGTAACTTTCTATAGGACCATATAGTATGTATATGTACTCTGGTTACTTGTGGAAAGACTAACCATGTAGACTCAGGTAAGCATGAATTGAGGGGAGCAATTAACATTGTTCTTTCATGTATCCCCTTGAAATTCACAAGGTAAAGGCTTAACATTCACATATTTTCTCAAAGATAAAGGTTTAGATTTAGTATTCTTTTTGAATATGTTGAGGAATGGATTGTCATTGTCAAAATGGGGGAGAATGTTGACATAAGTGTTACGCATTGTCCATATTTTGATAATGACTCAACCATTCCATTCATGTATATATCTAATATGTTTGTTTGAGACTGACTTCAAGCATTGGGTACATGAAAAGGATCAAATCGATCAAGGCCTAGGTTGTTTTAGTTCAAGTCAAAATCAATGCAAATGCACTTTTATGGAAAACACTCCAAATCACTTTAGATAATTTTTGTAACCATTTTTATTGATGATATGACTTGTAACTAAGATGAGAAAAAATTAGGGACACTTAATTCTAACATTTGATAATTCAAAAGCCATTTTCTAAAATTCATTATAGGTTGTTCATGGGTCGAGTTACAAACTTGACCAGTCCTTAATAGATTTTGAAAATGACTTTGGTTCAGTCGAGTTGCCAATCACAGAACTCAACCGATCCTTGCATAGCCCAAAATGGATTTAAGTAAATATGTTGAGTTTCCACCCGGACAAACTCTACTGATGATTTAAATTGGCTTTGTTAGATAGTGTGATTGGTTGAGTTATCTTTATTGAAACCTGGCCAAATGTACTATACAGAAAACGTAGAAAAAGTGATTCTAACCATTGGAGTGTTTTGAAACTCAAAATTATATGTGTTTCAACACCCTAAATGGATAGAAAATGTTCCTAAGTGTTCCTACCCTCCAATGGACGCCCCCAACTATAAATAGGACCTCTTGGAGTCCATTCCAAGGTTTCTCCTTCATGCTATTCAAGCTCCTTGCTATAGTTGAGTGCATCCAGTCCACTTGAGCCCCTTTCTCTCTCTTGATTACACTTCAATTCATTCATATGAGTGAGATAGGATCTGTGTGAGAGAGCTAATTTAGTGTATACTTGTAAAGCTCTCACAGCATCTCTTCCCCAACCCCTTTCTTCAAATCTCAAGTTGGTGAAAGCTTCTCCAAGTGAAGGATAAGGTGGAAGCTTCTTCAAGATGTAGAAGAAGGTGCATAAATCTTATTTAAGTGAAGGAGGAGGAAAAGGCAGAAGATCCAAGGAGCTGAGTGGGTAAATCCTTCAAAGCAAAAGACTCGGTGCAATAAGGGGATCTCCCTTGTGAAGGCATCCAACTACTTGTAAGAGTGGGTATGACCTTGGTGAGGTAGAAGACTAGCTCTTGGATAGGTAAGACCTTGGTTCTAAGATTGTTGGCTCCCTTGACCTTAAAGGGAATTTGGGTATCCTTATCCTAAAAAAGATAGGTCATATGATGTATCTCTTATAAGTGAATATAAGAAGTACATATTGGTTAAAAAATCCTAGAGCTTGACCTCTCTAGGTAGTGGACTGACTCTTTCCTAGTTTGGAGAGTGGAACCAGTCTAAAACAACTTGTTCAAGTTCTTGTTTCAATCTCCCTCATCCTTGCTATGCATGTTTAGATTGCCATCAAAATCACTGTTTGGAATTGATATTTTTTGAAGTAACTTGAAGGTCTAACTATTTTTGTGTAAGTGTTTTTAGCTCTATTCACCCCACCTCTAGAGTCCTCTGATCCAACAATTTTTGATAATGTGACATTGTTTACCAGGTTTAATGAAGAAAAACAAAAATTTTACCTATATCTTTGTATATTGTGTTACTCACGATTGTCTATAATGAGGTGTTTTTATGCTTAATCATGGATTATATTTTGGTTTTCTCTCTAATTACTGGAATTTATGTTGATCAAAAGAGAGGTCCTAACAACATTCCTCATAGAAGAAGGAAGTCCGTTCACATACTAGGTCTGGAGGAACATTGCCTTTTACATACCCAATGGGTGATGTAATCCCTCATTCTGTGAGGGAGTTCATAGCCTGGAAAAACATGTTTTGGAAAACCCTAACCTCTCCACTCTACTCTCTCTCTCTCTCTCTATATATATATATATATATATATATATATATATATATATGTATATACATATATTGGTAATTATGCCTAGAGAGCCAATCATATGATGATTGTGATGTCATAACATGTAAATGATTTGATTAATTATAATAAAAATCTTTCAATTTATTATGTTTGATTCAGTTATGAGATAATGAATAACATAATAAATCTCTAGAGAATTATATTAGTCAATGACATATGTATTCAAGTTACTACCCTTACGGATGAGATCATATGGATGTTAAGAGTACATATACATATTATCATTATGTCCCTGATCAGTTTTTATTGTGGAAGGTTGATAGACTACAATAACAAATAAGATCAGAGTGTGAGTTGGTTGATGATTGAATCTCATTAGTAATGATATGGCAATATCAAACAAAGCACATAGGTACATGTTAGAGAACAATGTATCAAAAAGACCCACCGTGAGACTGACACATGGAAGTCATAGTCAACTCCCACAGTGATGGTGGTGGTTGTGGTTCTTAGACCTAATATCACTGCACCATCACATGTCGTTGGGTATACTTCGACATCATCAAACGCAATATTTAAATATGGGTTGTTATAATGGTGATGATTGGGTAACTTTGATAAACGGGGAATGACTGTGAGTGATAGAGATGGGCTTTGTCCCTCCTATAGGAGTATGATATCCAAAGGCCTCTTAATTAGTGAGACCAAGAAAAGTATGGTCATACGTATGTGAGTTAATATGTGATATTGAGCTTACATATATCTCATGGAGTCTGCTTTGGTTCAAGAAACAAGATTGAATAATAATGAGGATGACAGCTCCATGCCTCTAGTTCAATCTAGATATCAGTGACAAATAAACTATACAAACACTATAATACCATACATAGATTGTAGGTTGAAGTTGCTCCCCAACTTTCCATTCACTTGGGTATAACTGATGTGCAAGTAGGCACCACTCTCTACTTGTGACATCATAAGTTTTTATGGACATTCACTACCAACATGATATGGGACCTATTGGGTCACACACATAGAAACTCACCTAGAAGAGGAGTTCAGATCATGATAGACAATTGAATGAAGTACTAAAGTGTTTAGGTATTTGATTCATGCAACAAATAGCCTGTCAGCACTACCAAACGACCCTCTCAAGGGTTGAGATAGGCATTTGGAGAGTTCCAATCATCTGTCTCAAGTGTTGAGATGTGGGTCTGGAGAGTCAGGGTAGATTTGAGTTGAAATTGGCTAAGAAGCGAACCGAACCAACTGGATGGCTTGACTCAGGTCACCAGACGACCTTCTGGGTGACCGAGATGGTTGTCTCGCATGGGTGAGATGGTCCAATTTAGTAGAGGGAAGGTTCTAAACATTTTCCTATTTGTTTCGCTTGTACATTACTTGATGTGCAAGGAAACCAATGTCCAACATTGATGGGAATTGAGTTGCCAATTTTGTGAACCGCTGGGAAACTACGAGACGACCATCTTGGTGTGCCAGACAACTACCTTGGCTATCAAAAGTTACAAAACTTCCAGAATTTTTGGGAAAATTCGAGATCTTCTAGTCCTTTCCACTCCTGCATCACCTGGGAACCTAGACCCGAACCCGTCCTATAAATAGAGGGGTACTGGGAACTTTCCAGAGCACAACACATACAATTAAGAATTAGTTGCTCGTACAATCATTGTTCTCTCTGGTTGTGGTAGCCATGAGAGCCCAGGCAAGTCCTACCCGACTAGGGAGGGATAGCCAAGGGAGAGAAACAATTGAGGATCATTGTTGTGAAAGAGCATGTTGGTGACTAGTACACCAACGGGAGGGAAAACTCCTTCCTGCCTGTTCTAGTAGGATGACAGGAGTTCTAGTTGGTCCTTGTGGACTACTCTAGAGGCAGGAGTCCTTTGGTTGTATCTAGGAGGGCAACATGGACTTGTAGTTTGTGGCAAGATCATAGGAGCCGCTAGAATAGTTGTCTGAGTCTGTTGTCCATGGAGGAACATTCAGATGAGTCCCAGTGCAACTGAGAGCTACACAGACACCATCTAGGATCGAGCACATATCTACATCGACAAGGATTGGCATTGGATTTACTCCAGGACCAAGTATATCTTTGTGAACCCATCCTTTCTATTGATG
Source organism: Alisma plantago-aquatica (assembly GCA_963693085.1). NCBI lineage: Eukaryota > Viridiplantae > Streptophyta > Magnoliopsida > Alismatales > Alismataceae > Alisma > Alisma plantago-aquatica. Next base: position 1,115,029,280 of record OY856409.1, on the reverse strand, counting down.
CGATCTATTGGTTAATGGGAAATATATCAGTAAAATTTTAGTTTGTGATGTCGTAATTCCTTACAGTGGTATCGGAGCCACGTCAATTAATTATGTTTTGGGATAAACGATATGATCAAATTTTGGTTTAATGTGTTTATTTATTGCACACGATGTGAATATTTAAACTATTTGATTGCATGTCTGTCAAATCACCACAAAAATAACCCAAACATGTATATGTATATATATGTGTATATATATATATATATATATATATATATATATATATATATATATATATATTTGTGTGTGTGTGTGTGCAATTTACATGTGTCGCCATAAAATCTATTTTTATGGTGGATATGAAGCATGTTTATGGCCAAAAAACCCAGATCTTTGTGTGCATGGTTGTGGTTATTTATTCTAGTTAAGCCTCTCTCTTCTTTCCAAATGTAACTTAATGCTCTTCTTCCTATTTCCCCTCGAATGTAACTCAAGCTTTTCCCCATATACAATGTGATAACAAATAGGTGGTATGCAATGCATTTTCATATAAATAACATATGGTTCCATATATAATCTCATGTGTTAGATGTTTTCTTAGAAAAACTCAATCATACAAAGGTGTATACACCAAATCCCAAGAAATTGGAGTATGCAATACCTCAATGGATTCTCTAGAGTTTGTGGTTCTTTCTGAGTGACCATTTGTCTACAGATGAAACAATACACTAAACATGAATTTGTGCCTAATGATTTATGCAGACAATCCTAAAACCTACTTGTGAATTATGGTCCTCTATCAGATACTATCATTGCGGGATCACTATGCAAACAAACTATTTCATCTTTGTAGATTTGTACCAACTTTTACAATGTGTAGGTGTCTTGATATGTAAAATTTGGGCTACCTTATTCAACCTATCAATAGCCACCTAGATTGAATCATACCCCTTGGTTGTCTTAGGAAGACCAAAAACAAAGTTAATGATGACATGATCCTAATTCTGTTACATAATTGTAAAAGGCTACAACGTCCATGTAGGATTTTGATGTTCTGCTTTGATGTGATGGTAGGCTAGATACCTTGCTAAGAACCCTACCATGTTTTCCTTCACTCCGAGCCACTGGAACAAATATTTGAGCTTGTGATTCATCTTTTTACTACCAAGATGTATTCCATACATTGAAGAATGTACCTCTTCAAGCACCATCATCCTCAAACTGTCAGTAGTAGAACTATTATCAACAATACATTGTCCCATACTCCAATCATTTATCATGATCACCTCATATCTCACATCTAAAATGGAGGCAGATCTAGAGTAATTAGAATTTATATTTAAACCCAATACTTATACACCCTAAATCAATAATACAATGTCTTATTTAGTAAATGGGGTCAAACACAAGTACAATGAGTGACAAGAGCATAGGATATGCGACCTTGTCTTAGTTTGTCTTACCAAAAGGGAGATATATGTGTCACTTACAGAATAATGGTATTCAAACAAAGAGTAAGACAACAAAAGAAAAGTAAATATATATTAACAAGTCAAGTATAATTTAGATATTTTGGTAAGTTTTAATATATGATAGAACTTGGATTTAGATTCATCCTTTAATATTAGTAAACAACATGAAATACACTTATTGTATACCCTTAGCATACTTTATAGGAAATCATCATTAATGACTATTTCCTCCTCTCTTGAGATCAAGTTAGCTCTGGATCACATGTGTACCTCTCTCTATCTCTCTGCAACTACATGATCATTAAATTTAGAATTTCAACATGCTCATACATTCATACCACTCAATAACCCTAGATATAGACTAATACCATTCTTTTGAGGAATTATCCATCAAAAAACACAATATGGTAGCTAATCATGCAAGTAAGCATTAAAACCAAGAGAGTGGAGATAAACATTGCTCAGACTATCTATAATCAGTGGATATGAATATTTACATGTTGAGAGAGCTTTAATGGCTACCTACAACCCAAGAGAATAGTCTATCCCCTCATGGTAATCAAAGATAATATGGAATTACACTTGAATGAATCCATAAAAAGATGGATGGATGGAGTAGGGTGAACAAAATGGAGAAGAAGAAAGAAAATACAACAAACAATAACCAGAGGGGTACTAGTGGTCAATGGTGATGTCATTCATAGTAATGGTGATGGTGATGGAGATGAAGATGGTATCTCCTTTCATCCTTCTTCTCTCAAAGAGGATTGTTAGTGCCAATGGAATTGATAGGGGATAGTGGAATAACTTGGACTCTCATCCTTATTCACCAAGGGTTTATGATGAGGATGAAGTTTGACAACACTTTGTTGCATTCATTGAGGTTGTGCACCTCTATTTGTCAACGGTCTCTGATTATTTGAGGCTGTCGGGCATGGGGAAATTTGCATGCACTCCAAGTCTCAAAATTCATACCTTGACACATGTTCTTAACTAACTAGAGTCACATGTGTACGTTCTGGATACTTTGACAAGCTGCCAACTTCTCACTATCTTCATCCATCAATGAGTGGTCATCGAGCTTGGACATTAATGGGGAATCAAGGTTGAATTCTCATTGGTCCATTTCCAATCTTCCTTCATCATCATAATGTCAATTTTCCTAAGCATCTGGTTATGTATGTGAGTCATCGAGAAAGGTCTACTGTCAGGCTTCTACTAATTTATCTAGTCATCGATCGGGCTTGGGGCATCCGTGAGTCTTCCCAAGCAACAAACTATGGTTCGTTGGTCATTGTATTAGGCTTGGTTGGTGGTGAGATCCTCTTCACTGAGCATAGAATGGGAATGTTGGACATCATCAATCCGATGAAGCTGAGTAGTTGAGGGAGAACCATCAATAATTGGTTGATGACTCTCATGTGAGCATCCCTCGATCTACCTTGGCCTACCAAAGTGTCATTAGGAATTGATTTATGGTCATGTTGGGTTTTAGTCCTTTTTTCTGCCATACAAGTAGAACTACAAGTATGGAGGGAAGTATTCATAAAAGTAAAAATGAGATTTGTCAATATAACACCTAGAATGCTAAGAGAAATGAGGATAAAATAGGTATGTAACATCCAAAAAAATTGATGTTATTACCCCCCAAATTTAGATTCTAGCTTGTCCTCTAGATAATAAATAGAATCAAAGGATCAAGTGATATCAAAGGGCTTTCTTAATTTTGTAATTCTTGTCTATGATCGTGTTCTTATGCCATATTTAGGTCAAGATTTCTGATAAACTACTTAGTTTACTTGTTTTATTCCCAGTCTCTTACTTGGGGATTTAGAGTTTCATGACTTTTTATCTATTACTACCTTCTTCCAAGGAAGGGTTTCTCCCTCACAATTTTGACTCAGAATCTCAATTTCTCGCCATACTTGTGCATTGATCTTAATAAAGTTATATTTCAATCACAACTTCTATTTTTTTGGATTGTCAAGAGAGTGTGTAGGGATGGGATAAGGTTGATGTTTAGCATGTACTTATTAGGATCACTTAACCATGAATATTGGTAAAATAATAGTGTCACTCAACCACTAAACTTGTTGTAATGTCATATGGTTTAGGTGATTTTCCTTGAAAGACATGGGTGATATTTTTGCCTCCTAGGTTCTACTAAATGTCACGACATATCTGCATTTTTTAGCATAACTATATAGCGACTAGGAAAAACTCTCATGTTTTTATTCTCTGTCGAGCTTTTATTCTTGATCACATGGCTAAGGGTTGATAGGATTTTTATGATTAATTGGACATTGTGCATCTTCTATCCCTCATAGGGTTTCAAACACTAGAATGGGTAGCTTTTTCCTTCTCTCAAAATTTATGCACTTTCAAACCATATCTTAGGAGGCTTGAGTGATCTATTATCAAACTAAGTTCTACTACTTCTAAGAATTTCTTTAGGGATAGTAAGCATTCACTTTGTAGTCTGTAATGTGTTGAGCTAAAGGTGAAGTAAAAACATAATTGCTCAGTCGGTTATTAGGTTAATTTATTTCCCTAATTCATTGCTTGTTGTAATGATTATGCTAAGAAGCATATTGGAGACAAATAGATCTAATCAGGGAGTAAGAATGACATCCAAGAAAATTGGATTCAAAATTTTTTCTTTAAGAAATATTTTATACATAATTCTGGAAAAATTTCCTAACTATGAGTAAGAAGTAACTTCAGAAGTACTGGCCAAAATGTTCACAAGTAAAAAAAATTAAACTTGAGAGGTAACATTGAAACGGTCAATATGTGCAATGGTAGTGTGGTAGAAGAAAATTTAAAGTAGAGGGTAAAATATAGTACCTCCCTCACTTATTTACACCCCCCAAACTTATCCTACACTCCTTCCCAGAGTGTCAAAGAATGGGGTTGAATGTAAATTGGCAATGTTTCATTATTTTGAATCCCCACATTTTACTAGTGAGAACATAGTAGTTGTCCAACATAGATTCCCTGAAGAGGATGATAGAATTCATTTTGTAGACTTCCAACCTTTACGCCACTCAAGGCTAGGGCCTGCATCCAGCTAAGGTAGTGGAAGTCATAGTTGTTTGATTGATGTATTTGTTGAGAGATTGTATGACATAACTATGGCTTCTTGGATTCTTTGCTTGGGATGTATTTATATCCCATACCATGGCTCTAGAAAATCTTAATGATATTTTTTGCACAAGATTTTGCTTTCTCTTTCGTAACACTATGTCTGTCTTATATTCATGTACCTTTCCAGTCTATACTTAGAGTCCAAATTGTTATATATGACCATTGTTTTTACTTTGATATTTATTGCTAAGAGGGTCCAATAGTTGTTGTTTAGACAAAGGAGTGAGCTAGTATGCAATCTATTAGTCTTTCTTTCTCTTTGGCGCTCTTGTTCTATAGAATATCCTTATGTAAAAGGTAATATGGCATGTGCATGATTGGCAGTCCATCCTCTAGTAGAGATTGGTAGGCTGACATCATTCTCACAGTCATATACCCATTAACCTTTATTGTATCACGAAGGTTGTCTTTTAAAATGCAAATTTCATCCCTTTGAAAGACAACATCTCCAAAATCATCATCTTCTTTCATCCTATCTGTGAGTATATCTAGGTCATCCTGCAGTAGACTCTTGCATTTCCACCTATTGAAATTTGTGATAGTAGATTGAACGGTCCCAGTTGTGCCTTAAACTATTTCTTCTTTAACATTTAGGGAGTCAATATCTTCAAGTTGATATAGGAGACTTTTGTCTGTAGAAACTTTATATATCAATTCATCCTCCTCTTTTTGGTTCTGTATGAAACGTTTTTTAGATTTTGTATGTATTATGGCCACTTCCTCAGTCGGTTTTTCCAGAGGTGATGTTTATGTATGCTCCTTAGTTTGTTGTTTCTTTTCTGGGAGAGTTTGATGGTCCTTTTTTTGTTTCGCTTGGTTGTTGCAGTTTTTGAATATATTTATCATAGTCTTCCCTTCGTTTTTCCACTCCATGGCCCTTTCCTTCTCAGCCAAGTCACTCCATAGTTTCTTTTTGACCTCTCATCGTGGATTAGATGGATTCTTATATAGAATATATGTTACTAAAGTATCTGGAGGAATCATAAGGTCATGGAAGAAGTGATTGTTGTAGATGATCTCAATTGCATATAGACCTCATCGTCTATGTAAGTCCTTCTAGTAAGGTCCTAAAAATGAATCCCTTTGTTGAGAGCATCCATTAGCCTTAACATGATGAATTTGAAGTCCCCATATTTAGGCACTTCTTGGGGGACCTTGGTGTTTATCACAAAGGTTTTCCATTTTCTTTTATACCAATTGTCAACCCCCTTGATGGAATATTCTATCCGATCAAGATCTATTGAAATTTACATGCCTCCATGTCATGGAAGACCATTGTGCTACATTTGAGTTTCTAGGCACATCAATTGTAGATGAACAATGTTCCTTTTATAAGGGTTAGACACTGTTAGAAACCATTGGTCCTTGATATTGAATAGGAGCATGATAAACTTGGTCTACAATTTGTTTAATGCATCTTGTAGCTTGAGGACCATTTTTGATAAGTCTTTTTCTTGGAAGAGATAGTTGGTCAGATTTGGTGTCCTGTTAAACACTATTTGCACCTCCTTTAAGTCCAAGAACTCTTCAAGGAATATTCCGCACAAGATCTTGAATATTCATGTGTTAACATGTTCCTTCTTATTGAAGATCCCTCTAAAGAGCCCCTCATCAAGGAGCACCCCTTGTTGGTGTATAGAATATATTATACACAAATATAATCGACCAAGATATCTGTGAGGACACGAATGTGTCTACATGAAACTTTTAGGCATCATCATCCATTCCCTTCATTTTGCAAAGAAGGAGTGGAGGTATGTGCCTTGTCTAACTTCTTGAGATTCTGGCTCCTAAGCAAAGAGTCTTTGGTAAGGATATCACTGAATATATAATCAATCCCTTCTTTGTCTTCAGTAGACACATCATCTCCTATTATGTCTCCCCTTGTTGTGACTTATCCTACTATGGTCCCACTAGTATTTATATTATTTGATAGGACCGATATTCTATTTTTCTAAAGTGGAGGTAAATGTCACAACTTAATGTGTGATGTGAATACATCCATTAATGAGACTCATCATCATGGCGAGCATCTACTCTTTAGTTTGTGTGGCTTTGTCTTTTGCACATATTATCACTACCTCATTAGGTACTACAAATTCTAGTGGAAGTTCTTGATTACTTTCTTTGTGTTCCATAAGGGTGTCCATCAGTTGTGCATGTACAACCTCTTCCGGTTGTTCCACATCTATAGGTTCATCATTGGATGGTGAGATGACCCAATACCAGATCAGACTGTCATAGTGTAATTAATTACGGAATTAAACATAAGCAGTGGAATTACCGAAAATCACTAAAAATTAAAACCTTTTTCAAAGAGATCCAAACATAGGAAAACTCTTTTATCAAGAACCAATGTATTTCATTTACATCCTAGTTCATAAGTACATATCATGTACCATTCCTTCTCGAGGATTACAACATCAACTGCTCTTTTAAAAATATACACAAGCAGCATAAGAACCTCGAGGCATCAAAACACAATATCAGATTGATTCATTCAAAGTACTAACTAATAACTCCGAGGACCTGAGAGTACAGAGACGACACATAGGACTCTCTATACAAAACATGACAGCCAGTGTCTCCACCTAGAATATCACTGCTGTCCCTATTGCTACTACTGCTGCTCTTCCCCTGCAGTAGGGTTTCTACCTCTCCTTCTTCGTCTACCTAAAAAGTTGGATCCCAGAGGGGGTGAGAAAATTGAAATTGCCCCAGCGAGAGATATAACTCTCTGCTAGAAATATTATTATTGCAATTAATGGAATAAAACTGAGCAGAAGAATCATAAGTATTCAACAGTAGATCAATCAATTGTCTGAGCATATTAGAACAATGGTCTTATTCAAGGCATTTCAACTTGTAACTTGATAACGCAGTATGTCATTTATCCAATAAGGAATATGAAGAACATGTATAACATTTATCCATTTAAAACATACTAAGCAAGGTAACATCAACCAATGATTCTCATATTTCAACCTTAAGCAAATATGCTACATGACTGATTACATTTTACAATCATACTTAAGCCCAAGGAGATGAGGTATACTGCTCATTCTCCAACCGACCATTGCTAAAATCAAAATCGGTACCATACATAGGTCAATGGAAGTGTCGGATTCCCATGACCTCATCTTCCTCAGTCAGTGTGAGGACCAAATGGAGGACATCATGTGTCTCTACTAAATAGATTTCTATGGTATACTGGCAACTTTGCTATAGAGTTACGGTGGCAGCTATACTCTCTTCGCAATCGAGAGATTTCATGTTTATCTCACATCGATCTGGCATTAACATCATTGGGAGATTAGTGATACATCCATCCCGATATTTGAGAGATTAGTGATACATCCATCCCGACATATATAATGAAGGATTGAGATATTTAATGTTTATCTCACATCAATTCCTCCATTAGGGTGTAAGGATATTCGCGCCCATAACCCCCACATACTCAACAGTATGCCCTCTAGGAGTTCCCATAGGAAAACCTGTTTCACCATCACCAAATATTGTCGATGATGGATCTATGGCCAGGGCTCTACATGATAAGATTTCACTTGGTTAATTAAGTGCATTACCATATTCTTTTATCATCAGGAAAGTTTTCAAACATAAATCATTATAATAATTGCTACTCAGAATATGTAATACTTCTATCAAGTACTTTTTGATGCTTAATAAAATCATTGGGATCTCAATTCCTTGTCACATCATGGACATTCTCATCCCTTAATATCTCATCATCATGATTATGGAATATAGGTATTCAAACCCTCAATTCATCAAGAACACTTGTTACCACTTATCAGGTAACTAACACCTTCTGGTCATCTGACCAAGGTAAACATGATAATTGCAATATAGGTATCTCTCATGGTTGTTAAAGCCCATTAATATTTTGCTACCTCCTATTAGGCAACAAAGCATATTATGTCTCACAAGGCCCACAAAACAATTTCAATAATAAAACATCATAGCTCATACCTGGCTATGTCCAACATCTCATGATACCTGCATGATTAGTGCACATGATAACAGTTATATCAATTACATATCAGGACTATGCATGTAACAGTAGCATCACTATTCCCTCATTAGAGTTAGGATTTCCCAATTCATGTCAATTAGGAATACTCATCCCATTACCCAAATTAGGGTTATGGTTTATCATCATATTGCCCAACATTAGTATTTCATGCACTATAACCCAAGATTAGGGCTTCACATACCTTTACCCTATATCAGAGTTAGGATTTCATATTAGGGTTTCATATACCATTATATAGCATCACCCTGGGATTAGAGTTCACATCACATCTCTGTATTAGGGTTTCACTTGACATCACCCTTAATTAGGGTTTCACATGATATCACCTTTAATTAGGGTTTCACATGACATCACCCTTAATTAGGGTTTCACATGTCATCATCCTTATTTAGGGTTTCACATGTCATCACCCTTAATTAGGGTTTTACATGACATTACCCTTAATTAGGGTTACACCTAGCATTGCCCTAAATTAGGGTTAGGGTTCATCAACCTTCTCCATTAGGGTTTCATGATCTCTTTATCAAGGATCATACCCTAATTACATATTTTATTCATATTGATAGTGTAGGGGCTTAACCACTTACTTGATCATTATACACGTATGAATTACTCTATCTCTCATCCTCTCTAGGATGTTGATCACTTCAAACTTGATAAGATTAGGTCAACCCCTCATTTAAGTATACACACTTAGGGTTAGCTTAGTGTGTTCAGATGTTGCTTCCATAAGCATCAAAGGTTAACCCCTCAAAGAGTGCTAATCACCCTAGTACCTTAAAGGTACAAACATTGCAATTACCTTTAATAAAAATCATTAACAATCATAGGGTTAATTAATCTTTCATAGCTTTGAGACTATTAGATCTCCAAACGGTTTTGTTACTTTTGAACCTTCAAACGATTTTGACCTCCTTGACCTTCAATCGGTCTTGAAGACCGTTAGACCTTAAACTGTATTGGTTCAATTGTATCTCCAAATGGTCTTGAATCTTTTGTACCTCATAACTGTCTTGAGGTGCTTGACCTCCAATCGGTCTTGTCCTAACTCCTTCATTCGGTTTTGAAACCGTTTGATAAATTTATTATTGAAACCGAATGAACATTAAACGGTTTGAGACCGTTTTCCCATCAAACGGTCTGAGGACCGTTTGATCCCAAATGGTGTCAAGACCATTTGGACTCAAACGGTCTCAAGACCATTTGGTCCAAACCATCTTGAAACTGATTGGATCAGTTAGGGTTTTCTCCAACCAATCAATTGATTTTAGGGTTTGCTTTATTGAATCGATCATCAATTGAACCATTGAAAGTACATCCAATTACAGCCCTTGGATCTCAAACCATCTATCACAACCCTTGAACTCCAAACAGTCTTGAGACCGTTTAGTCTCAAACGGTCTTGAGACCGTTTTCCCTCAAACGGTCTTGAGACCATTTGAGTCATTCAACTTAGAAATTGACTCAATCGATTTAGGGTCTCAACCATTCAATACAATTAGGGTTAGAAATCAATGGATCACCCATCCTTGAATCCATTAAATTAAATCAATTTGAGCCATTGGATCTTCATCATTCACATCAGCAATTAACCCCAAATGGTTTTGAAGTTCAATTTACCAATTCGATCTTGAGATCCATTACCCATTCAGTTTTGTGCTCAATTACCCATTCGATCTTGAAGTCAATTACCCATTCATTCTTGTACTAAATTAACCATTTGGTTTGAAGTAAATTACCCATTCGGTCTTGGGTTCAACTACCCATTCGGTCTTGAACTAAATTGCCCATTCGGTCTTGAAACTGAATCAATTCAATCAGTTTTGAAACCAGATTAGCTCAATCGATTTTGAAAACCCATTGCCCTTCCTTTGTTGAGGTGTGTGCTTAAGATGACATCATCATCTTCAAGCTTCAAACCTTCAAAATCAGTTGTGATTCTTATTGTGATTTCAAAAACTAATCAAAAGGAAATCGAGAAAGAAGAAAGGTTCAACACATAATGAATAAATTGCAAGAAAAAATGACATTTAAGGGTTCAAGTTATATAACCCACCTTCAAAACTGAATCTAAGCTTCAAGCTTCACGTCCTCAATGGTGAAAGAAGCTCTCTCAACTTTCCAAGGCCCGTTCTCAAGTATTTGAGTGAAATGAATGGATAAGGTTGAAGATTGAATGAAGAAAAGAAGAAATTCAGCATTGAATTTCAATTTCCACCATGAAATCAAGGTTGAAGATGACTATGGAGCTTACCTACAGATTGGGGCACGTCCTCCTATTGCTCCTAAGCTCCTTTGTGCACAGCCAAAGCAAGGAAAGAAAAAGGGATCGAAAAATCCTTTCATGTGGGTTGAAAATGGGATGTTTATAAGGAAATTTTAGTGAGAGAGAAAGTGATAATTAATTCCTTCAACTCCCAAAATTGGTGCCACATACTCCCCTCCATCCCTTGCATACGAAGACATCTCCCCCACCTTGTAATTCCTCTTCATTATCCATGAATTAAAAGAAAACAATTTAAGCACCTTAACCATTATAATAATAATATCCAAAATTGAGTGGATATTACTTTTTAGTTAACTAATGTGAGTGGGCTCTCCACTTAAGATATTTCGTGGCCTTTGCAAGACACAAGGACGTTCACACTTATTCAAATTCAACCATCTCATTTTTGGTTGAAGGGCACTTCCATTAATATATTTATTTTTGCATTAAATTGAATAAGGGTTTCAATTATGCTTAAATCTTGATTATTTTAATATCAAGATTCTCTCTCATCCAAAGTGATTCAAATGAGACACCCTTCTAATTTTATTGTCTGTAATTGATACCAAGAAATATTAGGGACTCTCTAGAAGTGGTATTTTTCATATTGAACCCTATGTTTTGGGTAATTTGCACATTACGCTAAAACTAGGTTTTAATGCACAAACATTGATTAATAAGCTCTTTCTTGGTGCTCAGGCTATCACAAGCCATACCTCTGCATCATTCTCATTCTTATGATTCTTTAACACTTGAGGAACATTTATCATGTAACATTTGCAAGTTAACCCCTCAACTTGGGTAATTTGCACATTAGTCCAAAATAGACAAAACATTGTTTCAACATTATTCAAAAAGGAATAAAATTGAAACATAAGTTCCTCATGGGCCTTAATTACTTTTCAATAAATAAGAGAAAGCATATAATTATCTTTCTTAAACAAAACATCTAGGGTTAAAGCATAACCTAGGTCAGGGATGTTACAAATTATCCACCCATAATAGGGATTTCATCCCCAAAATCATCAAGAGAAAAGAGAAGGGTACTTCCTCCTCATCTCTTTCTATAGCTCCCACATAGCTTCTTCAATGCCATGATGATGCCAGAGAACTTTCAGAAGACATATGTCTTTCTTTTTCAACTTTTTAATTCTTTTGTCAAGGATCATCACAGGTCTTTCAACATATGATATATCATCATTTAATTCTACTTCCACAGGCTGCAAAACTAATTCTGTGTCAGGATGACACTTTCTCAACATGGAGATATGGAACACTAGATGCAACTTATGAAGCTCAGGTGGCAACTCCAGCTTATAGGCTACCTTTCCAATCCATTCAATGATTGGATAAGGCCCCATAAATATAGGAGCTAACTTTCCCTTCTTTCTAAATCTAAGGACACCTTTCCAAGGTGAGACCTTGAGATATACTCTGTCTCCAACTTGGAATTCTAAAGGTATTTTCCGTTTGTCGGTGTATGATTTCTGTCTATCCTGTGCAGTCTTTAATTGATGTTGTATTACTTTAATCTTCTCAGTTGTCTGTTGCACAAGCTCAGGACCCAAAAGTTGATATTCTCCTATTTCATACCAACATAAAGGAGATCTACAACGTCTACCATATAATGCTTCATATGGTGCCATATCAATACTGTGCTGATAGCTATTATTGTAAGCAAATTCTATCAAGCTCAGGTGTAGATCCTAACTTCCTACAAACTGAAGGACACATGCCCTAAGAAAATCCTCCAAAGTTGGTATGGTCCTCGTAGATTGTCCATCTGTCTGTGGGTGAAAGGTTGTACTAAACCTTAGCTGCGTACCCAAAGCTTTATGTCGTTGTTCCCAAAAATGACTCGTGAAATGGTGACCTCTTTCAGAAACAATAGTAGTTGGAACCCCGTGCAACCACACTATCTCATCTACATATATCTGTGCCATCTTCTCAGTAGTGTAGGTTGTTTTGACAGGAAGGAAATGTGTTGTCTTAGTCAACCTATCAACTATCAACCATATGGAATCATGACCTTTGGTCATTATAGGCAAACCAACCACAAATTCTATGGTCAAAAGCTTTTGATCGCATGAACTGGGATTTCATCAGTGACACACTACAAAGGACTAGCATCCCAGTTAATATTTGTAACATCATCATGCAAATTATTACAAAGGGCTCTACTTCTGTGCTTTGGGAAGGACAACCCCTACCTCCGTTTAAATCAATACAAGGTGTTCGACAGGGCGACCCCATCAGCCCCTACCTCTTTGTTCTCTGCATGGAGCGTTTGAGTCAAGAAATTAACAAAGTTGTGGGAAATAACAAATGGAAGCCAATGATCCTTACGAGAGGGGGCACAGAAATCTCCCATATCCTATTTGCAGATGATATCCTTATCATGGGTGAAGCTACTGTCTCCCAGGAATCCACGATTATGGATACCCTTGCCAAATTTTCAAGAGTTTCTAGACAAGTTATCTCACCTGAGAAGTCAAAGTGCTTCTTTAGCATTAATACACCTAGACCAGTTATCCGGGAAATCAATAGAAAGCTCAACATTCCCTGGACGTTGGACCTGGGCAAGTACTTAGGCGTGCTGACACAGAACCATCAGGTAAATAAAGCTATGCATGCCGATCTCACTGCCTCTCTATGCAGCCGTATGAATAGTTGGTCATTGAAGCACCTATCACTTGTAGGGCATATCACCCTTGCACGATCCACTATGCAAGCAATCCCGACACATATGATGCAGACAATGTAGTTGTCACCATACTTGTGTGATGAACTAAACAACCATGTTAGAAAATTCATCTGTCGGGCACATGGGAGCAAAAGAAGATGTCCCTTTTCTCTTTTGGAAAAAAATCACATCTAATAAAGATCTGGGTGGCCTTGGCATCAAGGATGTGTGGGACCAGAACCAAGCCCTTATGCTCAAGAATGTGTGGTCTTTTCTCAATGAACCGGACAAGCTATGGGTTAATATTATGAGGGAAACGTATGCTTGCAATGGCGTCATCACCAAAAAACATGGGTCTTCGGCATGGAACTTCATTAAGAAAAATATTCCCCTACTGCAAGGCAATAGCTATAAAGTGGTTAATGATGGCAATGCCACGATTGTATGGACTGATCGTTGGATAATGTGAAACTCCATCCAAGACCTTCGGCCTGATTTTTAGGCCCCTACTGACCTTGACAATTTAAAAGTTAGTTCCATGTGACTGCAAGAAGATGAGTGGGACTGGGATTTCATTCATCATTATCTACCTATCTCTACTTGGAACTATATCAAATCCATTCCCGTTCCTTGTGCTAATAATGGGCAGGAAACCTACGGCTAGACTATGGAACAATTTGGTACTTTATCCTCTAGATCAGCCTACAGGTGGCTATGTGAACATAAGGACTGCTCTGTCCCAGGGAGATGGAAAGATATTTGGGGATCTTCTCTTCCGACAAGACTGAAAGTCTTCTTGTGGCTGCTTCAACATAAAGTGATACTCACTAATATGGAGAAACATCATCGGCATATTGATATCAGCACCGTCTGCCCTCACTGCAGCAACATAGATGAAATTATTATTCACAATCTTTGGGATTGTAATTATAGCAAACCAGTCTCGGTAGCACTGAAGATGGAGGACAACTTCTTTTCCCTCAAGGAAGATGATTGGATCTCAACTGTTTGCAGGGTGGCGCTAGAGTTCCGCAAAGCAGCTTCAGTTCTTCAAGTCGCTTGTTGGTTCCCCTGGGAATGTCATAATGAACATGTCCATACATGACTCATTAAGTCACCATCTGTTAAAGCAGGCTTCATCCTAGCCCGTGCATCTTCAATTCAGGCGAATTGCATGGTACACCACAAACCCTTTGTGCATGCCAGAGCTGTTGTCCTGGTGGAGGAGTGAGCTCTGAAATTCAACCACTATGCCCTAGTGGATGCCTCATTCGCTACGCATTCTGAGAGCAATGGTGTTGGTGTTCACATTGTTGATGAGGCGGGGACATGCTGTTAGGGGGGTGGTGTCTACCTTCAAAGTACCTGCGCCCTTGAGGCAGAGCTTCAGGCAATCATCCATGGCATCGAGGTATGCAGACCAAGGAATTAGAGGAATTTCCTCATTTTGTTGAATTCCATTCAAGCGGTGAACCTTGCTAATTCTAGTGGTGGCTCTATTGGCAAGTTTCAGCCTTATAGAAAAAGAATCAAGCAACGTATGTGCAACTATGAAGTTGCACAGATAAGATACATCTCGAGGGAGGTCAACAATGTTGCTGATGCTCTTACAAAACAAGCTCGTCGTACTTTACAAAACTTTAGTTTCTCATTAAATGCACCTGATTGGCTCTCAATGAGCACCAATGTAGACATTAATTTCATCTTTTCCTACACTAGAGAGCAGGGTGAATAAGTAGTCTCTATATAAAAAAACTTAGGGATTTCAGCCCTGGGTGAGTTTGTTAGTGCAGTAAGAACCACGTCAAATTCTGGCGCTGTTGCCGGGGAGAATAGAATCATCTAGTTAAATCTAGTTCTATTGAGACTAATCTAGTATTTTACTTTTACTTTTCATACTATTGAGCATCTACTTGAATTTGACTCTACTCTACCCATCTTACTCCAGAAAGATCTTTCCATCCTCGGTACCCAGAAAGACTAGTGCATGCACCGCTCGAACAGTTCTGGCGTCACTACTAGTTTTGACCCTGAGATAGAACAAACCTTTCTCCATCAGAGTAGAGAGAACCAAGCTAGGATGGATCAAGAGGAGGAAATTGCCCGAAGGGTAGCTCAAGCCCTTAATGTGCAAAGAGATAGGCTTATGCAAGAAGCTAGAGCTACAATTCAAGAAGAAATCCAAGTATCCCAAGCAGCAGCTCAACAAGTCGAGTTACAAAAAGACCTTAGAGAATTCTTAATCCCTAAATTTGTTGATGTTCACCACCCAGTACCACCTCCTCCCATCAATGCTCCAGATTTTGAGATTAGGGCACATTGGGCTAGACTGCTTCAGAACAACCTTTTCTATGGTAAACAAGGAGAAGATAGTCAAGAATATCTTCTGAGGTTTATAGATCTATGTGCTATGACAAAGCAGAATGGAGTCACAGATGATGCCATCAGACTCTGTCTTTTCAAATATTCTCTTGATGATAGGGTCATGAGTTGGTACAACTCCTTGCAATGTGAACCCATCACTACTTGGGAACAACTTCAAAATGTTTTCCTAGAGAAATTCTATCCTCCTTCCCTCACCTATGATATTAGAGGCCAAATAACGCAATTCACTCAGGTCCCTGGCGAAACCCTTGCAGAAGAATGGGAAAGATACAATGAGCTTCTATACAAGTGTCCACACCATGGCATTCCTAAGAATCAGCTCATCAAAATCTTTTATAGGGGTGTGGGTGATGATATCAAGAAGTTTTTAGACTCCTCATATGGAGGAAACTTCATGTGTCAAAGTTTTGATAGCGCATGGAAGGCTGTCACCCTTGGAGCTAAAAATCAAGCCAACTGGGGAAGATCCGTAGGCAAAGGAGTGTTGAAGGTTTCTATGGCAGAAGCAACTCCCGAGTACAAGTCTATCTCTGAATCTCTAAAGCTTCTGGTTGCCAAGCAAGACAACCTCGAATCAACTTTCAACGCCTATGAAAGGAGGCACTCGCCCCCTCGACAACCATAACAAGTCAAGTCATCTTCACTCTTTTGTGAAGCATGCAAAGGAACTGATCATTCTACTCTATCCTGTAACGTTCTCTATGATGTCATTCTGTGTAATACTTGTACCCAAGGAGGTAATGGTGAAATGGAAAATCTAAATGTTGTCCACACTATCCCTTTTCAAGGATAGTATAATCCAAATAAGAATATGAACCATCTAGGTTTTGAATATGGAAATCCTTGAGGACCAAAAAACTCACAACAACTCAATTCAGATAATAAAAAATGACGTCCGCCAGGATACCAGTGTAACCAACAACAAAAATTTGGGAATCAAGGGAAATTTAGATGTAACTTCCAGAACAGAAACTACAACAATTATTAGAATAATTCTTAGTTCCGGAATCCCAACCAAGTCCCCTATCAAAAACAATAACAAGGGCAACAAGCCAGTCCCATCTCTTCTGATGACAAACTATCAGCCATTGAGAAGATGTTGCAGTCGCAATAGACCATGACAGCAAACCAGAAAGCCCACCAGAAGGCTATTGAATCTCAACTAGCTCAACTTTCAGCTAGCCTCATGCCACCTGTTGGAGCTTTCACTGGCCAACCAGAGAACAATCCTAAACATCCAGAGCAACTGAAGGCTATCACCACCAGGTCTAGAAAAGACTATTCTGATCCTCCTGACAAGACACATGTACTAGTTACAGACGATGATGACTTTGTGACTGCCCAAGACTCTACAGTACCTGAATCTCAACCGAAAGATCCACCAACTGCTGATGAGAGAGACAAAGCAAGTTCTAAGGAACCTATTGTTGCAGAGGCTGAAGACACACCTGAGCTAGTTGTGCTCATGTACAAGCCTCATCCTCCCTTCCCAGCTCAACTAAAGCAGACAAAGCTTGATACTTGTTTTAATAAGTTCAAGGAAGCAATGAAGAATCTTCATGTTGATATACCCTTTCTTGATGCGCTGGCTGAGATACCAGCCTGGACAAAGTACTTAAAGTCTCTCCTCACAAGGAAGTATATAACTGAAGAATATGAGACAGTCAAGTTAGTAGCAACTACTTCCGACATTATTCAGAGCAAGATGCCAAAGAAGTAGAAAGACCCAGGATCCTTTGGGATTTCATGCCATATCCATGACTCTTCATGTAAGAATATTGGCCGATCTGGGTGCTAGCATATCTATCATGCCACTTAGTCTTTGCAAGAAGTTAGGTTTTGCTGAGCTTCTCCCAATTGGCATGACCATATAGCTTGCAGACAATTCTATGACTCTCCCTTTGGGAATCATCAAGGATGTCCCAGTCAAGGTAGGAAAAGACTCTTATGTCACGTGTGACTTTTTCATCATGGACATAAAAGAAGATGCCGGATACCCTCTTATCTTTGGCCATCCGTTCCTTGCCACTACAAGAGCTCTGATTGATGTTGAAATAGGAACCTTGCTCCTCAGACTAGGTAAAGAAACTCTTGAGTTCAATGTTTTAGAAAGTATGTGAAGACCAAGCATGCAAGAAGAAGTCTATCTGATTGATCACATAGAGAAAATGTCACTCCTCACACAAGAGGATTATGAACAAGATGATCCTTTAGAAGTGCCTCTAACAAACCCATTTGTTGATAACTCCATCGACGAACTAGTAAAAGATTGTGTTCTCCAACTTAATGCTGCAGAAGAAGATCCTAAAGCTAAATTTGAGGAACTCAAGGTTGTGAATGTAACTAAAGAGCCATGCGATAAGCTAGAAGCCCCTAAAATGAAGACCCTACCTGAGGGAGTGAAGTACATGTTTCTAGATGATCTCAAGGTTTGTCCAATTATCATAAATTCCGATCTAACATCCAATCAAGAAGATAAACTCCTGAAAGAATTAAGGGAAAGAAGAAAAGCTATCAGATATAAGATGAATGATCTCACCGGGGTTAGTCAAGCACTTTGCATGCACAAAATCCCCATGGTGGAAGGCCACAAGCTGACTGTTGAACATCAATGAAAGCTTAATCCAAATATGAAAGAAGTAGTCCGCCTTGAAGTTATTAAATTTCTCACTACGGGGATCATCTTTCCTATATCTGACTCACCATGAGTGATTCCTATACATGTTGTTCCAAAGAAAGGTGGAACCACCATGATATGAAATGAAAATAATGATCTCATCCCCATACGAATAGTCACTGGTTGGAGGATGTGTATCGACTATAGGAAGTTAAACAAGGCCACACATAAGGATCATTTCCCGATTCCTTTTCTAGATCAAGTCTTAGAGCGGCTGGCTCACCAAGAATATCTTTATTATCTCGATGGTTACTCTGGGTTCTATCAAATTCCTATACATCCAGATGACCAAGAGAAGACAACTTTCACTTGCCCCTTTGGAACATATGCCTTTAGAAGGATGTTGTTCGGGCTTTGCAATGCACCTACAACCTTCCAATGTTGCATGGCAGCCATATTCGCTGGTCTAACTGAAACTATTATGGAAGTTTTCATGGATGATTTTTTCATATATGGGGATTCATACGACTCATGCCTAAAGCACCTCTCCCTCATACTCAAACGATGTGAAGAAGCACATCTAGTGTTGAATTGGGAGAAATGTCACTTCATGGTAAAAGAAGGCATTATCCTTGGCCATAGGGTAGCAATTGAGGAATTGAAGTAGATAAAGAAAAGATCAAAGTGATTTCTAGACTCAGAATCCCAACCAATGTACGAGAGGTCCGCACATTTCTTGGTCATGTAGGATTTTATAGAAGGTTCATAAAGGATTTCTCCAAGATAACCAAGCCTATGATGAACTTATTACTAAAGGACATTGATTTCCACTTTGATGAAGAATGCATCACGAGTTTCAACAGTCTCAAGCATGCCCTTACGTCGACCCCTATCATCAGAGCTCTAGATTGGGAGCACCCATTTGAAATAATGTATGATGCCAGTGACTACGTAATTGGCACAATTTTGGGTCAATATATAGAAAAGAGACATCATGTTATTTACTATGTATCGAAGACCCTTGACGAACCTCAGAGGAACTATGAACTACTGAGAAGGAACTATTAGCAGTCGTGTATGCCTTTGATAAGTTTAGATCCTACCTCATTGGTTCGAAGGTGATTGTCTACATAAATCATGCTGCTATCTGTTACCTCTTAGCGAAGAAAGATGCCAAACACAAGTTGATCCAATGGATTCTCCTCTTGCAAGAATTTGATCCGGAGATAAGAGATAAGAAAGGTATAGAGAATGTTGTGGCAGACCACCTCATTCATATCCATACTATGGAAACTGATAAGATCCCAATTAACGATTCTCTTCCAAACAACCAGCTCATGAAAGTCTCAGAAGCTACTCCTTGTTACTCGGACTACGTGAACTACCTTGCGGTGGGTGTCATCCACCCTGAATGCACCGGAAATGCACTGAAGAAATTCATGCATGATGTGAGGAAATATCACTGGGATGAGCCATACCACTTCAAACTTTGTGTTGATGGTCTCTACAGACATTGTATTGCTGAGGAAGAAGCTCAACTTGTTCTACAACAATGCCACTCAGGCTCTATTGGAGGCCATATAAGTTCTAAGAAAACTACTTTGAAGGTTTTGCAATGTGGCTTCTTTTGGCCAATGATATCCAAGAATGCCTACAACTTTGTTTTATCATGTGACAAATGCCAGAGGGCGGGTAACATAACAAAAAGAGATGAGATGCCCCTCAAGCTTTGGCAGGAAATTGAGATTTTTGACGTTTGGGGAGTGGACTACATGGGCCCATTCCCATCCTCGCATGGATTCTACTACATTATAGTTGTAGTGGATTATGTTTCTAAATGGGTAGAGGCCATACCAACCGTCACTAGCGATTTGAAACCTATCATCAAAATGTTCAAAGACATTATATTTCCCCATTTTGGAGTCCTACCCACTGTGATATCCGACGGAGGTTTGCATTTTTTTGAAAGAATCTTCGAGGCTCTCTTAAGAAAATATGGTGTAATGCACAAGGTAGATTCCCCCTACCATCCAAAAATGAGTGGACAGGTAGAGGTTTCAAACTGTCAACTCAAAGCTATCCTGGAAAATGCAATAGGCCGCAAGAGAAAGGATTAGTTAGTAAAAATCAATGATGCCTTGTGGGCCTACCGAACTGCTTTTAAGACTCCTCTTGGGACAACACCATTTAGATTAATCTATGGGAAATTGTAAGGACCCTGACCTGCGTTTAGGGTTTACCCTGTTTGTTTTGCTTGATCTTGGTTCTTTGGTGCTTGCTAATCACCTTTGAGTGGTGATTAGGGTTTTGTTGTGCTTTGTTGAGAGTTTGAGGGGCTACTTGCAAATAACCCAAGTTTAGGGTTTTGTGGGCAAGTTTGCCATCTTGTGAGATGTTTTCCCTCTTTGCTTCCTCTAGGGTTGAGAGGAAGGCTTGGGCTTGTTGTTTGAGTCCTTTGGGCCTGAGTTGAGCTTGTTTGGGCCTTGGAGTTCCTTGTTTGGGCTTGCTTGAGCCTTGTGTCGCCCAGGGCAGGTGGTGTGTCGCCCAGTTGCTTGGTGTGTCGCCCAGTAGCTCTTGTTGTGTCGCCCAGATGGCTTGGCTTGGTTGATGGACACATGGTGCACATCTTGGACAAGTGCCTTATGGCTTGCATGAGAGGTGGCTTGAGTTGGTGGACATGTGTCCCTTGGGTGGACGACACATAGCATGGTTGTACCTTGGTTTCTCCTCCCCTTCTTCCTATATAGGTAGCTCTTCTCCTTGCCTTAGTCTCCTTCGGTCCTTTGGTCTCCCCTCCACCCTTGGTGCACGATATCCCTCTCCATCTTGCTTGTGTTGGCCGATACACTTCCTTGGAGCTGAAGTGGTGGCCGATACACCTTCCTAGAGCAGCTTGGTGGACGATAGCTTTGGACCTTGGAGTGCTTTGGAGCTTTGGTGGCCGACAACCTTGGAGCTCAAAGTGCATCTTCTTCCTTGGAGCTTAAGGCGGGTTGCATAGTTTCTAACCCTAACTCTTTTACCTCTAGCTTTGATCTTGTTATATGTTAGTAGTCTAGCTTAATTCCTTGCTTGTACATCTTGCTTATGAAACTTAGTGGCCGATATCCCTCTCTAGGGTTTAGGGTTCCTTGTATACCTTGCTTTTTAGGGTTTGTGCTCCCTTGTGTTGGAGGTTGAAGATGACCCAGGGTTGGGCGATACCCCTTCCTTGTGGGTGTGTTGAGCGACACCCTTGTCCTTGAGTTGAATGATATCAGTGTTCTTGGTGTTGGGAAACACCCTTCCTCTTGGGTTGGATGATAGGTTGACCTAGTATGGATGTTGGCCGACATGGTGACCATGTTGGGCGATATGGTTCCTTGGGTTGAGCAACACCTTTGTTTTTGAGTTGGACGGCATGGTGTTTTCCCTTGGTGGACGATATGGTAGCTGGTGTTGGGCGACATGATGAGTCCTTTAGGTTGGCCGATACCCTTACCCTTGAGTTGGGCGATAGGGTGAGCTAGGGTTTGTTGGCCGTTATGGTGAGTACCCTTGGAGATGGGCGATACTCTCTCTCTCTCTCTCTCTCTCTCTTTTTGGGCGATATGGTCTGATGGTGTTGGGCGACATGGATGTCCTTGAGTTGGACGATAGAATGGGTGCTCTTGTGTTGAGTTATCTCCTTGTCCATGTGGTGGACGATAGGGCCAAGTAGTGCCATGTTGGACGATAGGCTATGTGCCCTGATGGCCGATACCATGTTGGGCGACATGCCTTGGGCCATGATGGCCGATAGGGTTAGTGTGGTGGCCGATACCCATGTTGGGTGATAGGTTTCAGATGAGGGTTGTGAGGCTATAGTGAGGGTATAAGTTTCTTTGGTGATGGTCCCTTATGTGATAGAAGTGGATGTTTATACATTAACCAATAAAACGATGGTGGTGTTTGTGATATCATCAATATGTAATATGTTGCCTTGCAAATAATAAGGATGCTAATGGTAGTAATGTATATGATGTTAGCCCTCATGTAATAGATGGATGATGTGACCCTTATGCTAAATTATTAACGATAATGAGAATGATGATAGTTGCACTAGTAGGTTGTTTTATGATAATAATGTTGGTAATAATGATGCTAAGTGACAGTTACATTAAAGGTTGCTTCATGATAAAGATGACAATAGTTGATGACATAGTAATGACCTTGTTAATAATAGTGTTGGTTCTGTAAACACAACATGATCTCTATATACCCTGATTGTTTGTACAATCTCGATATAAGGGTAAGCATCAGTATGGTTGTTTAATGATGTACTTAACATACTTGATCACCAAATAACTGTCATATTGATAAGTATATTATCTTGAATGATATTTCTTGATAGTGAGCATATTCCTTATGTTGAATCTACAATTATTGCATACCTTAACCTTGCAGGTGATGACTTAGCCATGAAAGGGCTATGTGACATATGTAATGAGTAACATTACTTTGATAATTGCTCTATAAGATTATGTATGTGATGTGTTAGTCCCATGATGATGATGTGAGCCTTAAGAGGCAGTGACAGTACATGATGAGGGGTTGAGACCCTACGATATGTGGTGATCCTTGAGATGGATCTGGATGGTTGGCAAGAGGCCAAGTGGTAACATGTGATGTTGGATCCTTAAGATGGATCAGGTTGATATGAATAGATCATAATATAATGTTCTTTACTTTCTGTTATACCTTGCATGTCATACAACTTGGTTGAATCTTGCAATCCATCTAAAAGATACTAATTAAGCACAGTGAAATACATCATGTAGTTTTCCCTGGCCATAGATCCATCATCGTCAGGACTTGGTGATGGTGAAACAGGTTTTCCTACTGGTTAACCTGGAAGCGCATATTGTTGAATATGTGTAGGTTGCTCCTAGCCTGAAAATGAGGAGGTAAGAGTGTAACTTCGGTTGCAGACTCAGATATGTGTGTAGAGCATGGAGAACAGGCCCATGGCTCAAAATATGTGATGTATGGAGCATGAATGCGTTCATGGCTCAGAGCACGGTGATCAGGCCCGTGGCTCAGTTTTACTAGCGCCATGACCTGTACCAAGGCGGGCTAGAGAATGGGTAGCCTATGGAGCTAACCATGTGGCTTAGACCACTTCAGCATGTGACTGCGGTCCTGCTTATGTTGTACTCATGTACTGACCATGAGGTGGGAGGTCGTGGAGTCTGGCTCTTCCATTGACCTTGTATGGCACCGTCTTGGGTTTCGTAACCGAAGGTTGGATTTGAACGGTACGGTTCAAATCCTCAGGGCATAATAAAATGTAATACTAGTCATATCAAATACGAAACATTGGTTGAGGCCTTGTTTGTGTAATATTCCGTTATACCTTGCAGGTCATGTGGTAATCTACCTTATCTTAATAATCAGGTTATATGGCATTATACCCTGTTCTAATAATTCTGTTACATGTTGATATATCTCATCTTGATAGTCATGTTCCTTTGAAAGACATCTAGTTTTACGCTTTAGTACAACTGGTATGCTTGCCGGTAAGAATGATCTTGCTATATATATATATATATATATATATATATATATATATATATATATATATATATATATATATATATATAACTGCTTCGGATATATCTGCTCATGTTATAATTGTTGTTATAGTTTCTCTTGCTGAGGTTCTATGGTTGCGGTGGGGAGCTATGTTTCCCGCTGGGACAATTTTTCAATTGTCTCACTCCGCTGGTTTACACCCTTTTTAGGTGGTCGAGGTAGACGTGGTCTTGGTTGTGGTGTTGCGGATGAGCAGCTTGAGGAGCAGTAGAAGGCAAGCGATGGACATGCTGTTGTTTTGGATGTTTTGTAGTAGAGTCTAGAGTCATCCCTGTACTCTCAGGTCCTTGGCAGTGTTTTGACGATGTTTCACGAAGATCGTTCGATGATATCTGTATATCCTGCTGTTGGCCGGATGTGGGCCTTTATGTATATATGAACAGGTGGTGAACTCATGTGATGGATGGACAGCTGTTCCTGAGCTGTGGACACGTGTCAGATCTTGTGTATGTACATATTTCTATGACATGTTTCTGTGCAGGATGAGGACTGGAAAGTAATAGTTTCACAGTTTATCAGTTTTCCGCAATCGGTTTTAATTAACCCGTGTTTTGATAATCTGTGGTTATGGTGTTTTCCGCACGTTTTCACGTAACACCTCATTATCTGTGTGATAATGGGATGTGTTGCCACAAGTTTTGGTATCAGAGCTTTAGGTTCGTTGAGTCTACAGGGATCTAGGACTAGGTTGAGTCTGTTCTTATGAGTTTTCCAGGTTATCTTACAAAAATCTTCTGCCCTAAGCAGAAGAAAAGCCAAGATGTCTGGAAACCACGAAGAATATGCTCCTGAGCATAGTGATGCTGCATCGGTTGATGGAGCAGATGGACGGGCACATGAAGATCGGGTGCCTGAGGTCCCCCAACCAGACCCAGCCATACTTGAACACCCTGCCTACCAACAGCTTATGGGGCAGTTAATGGCTACGATGAACCTCATGGTTGAGCGATTACCAGTGCCTCCTCCGCGAGCACAGGTTCCCCATGGAGAAGCATCGGGTATCGGGAAGACCTTTGAGCGGCTTCGCCGAGTCAGAGCTTCGGATTATGCTGGAACGGCTGATCCAGCGGATGCAGATCTGTGGCTGACGAGTCTTGAAAAGGCTTTCCGGATCCTCGACATCCCCGAAGCAGACAAAGTAAATCATGTTTTCTACCTTTTGAAGGGTAGTGCTGGTCACTGGTGGACCATCGAGGAAGAGAAGCGACCTGGTGAAGTGATCTGTTGGGAAGTGTTTCGGCGCAAGTTCGTCACCAGATACTTTCCGAAGACGTACCTAGATGAGAAGATCAGTCAATTTGAGAAGTTGCGGCAAGGAACGATGAACATCACCGAGTATGAAGCTAAGTTTATGGATCTGTTGAGGTTCTGTCCTCACATGGCGGCGACAGATGATGAACGGATCAGACGTTTCGAGAAGGGTTTGAGTGCTGAGTTGACAACCCCTATGTCTGCGTTGGAAAACCGTGAGCGGTTTGCTACGTTTGTGGAATCAGTTCGACGGATCGAGAGGACAGTAAGGGAGAAAAGAGAGTCAGTGTCTCTTAAAAAACCTGCTCAGTTTCAAGGACGAAGGTTTGGTGGCTTCAAGAAACCCAGGTTTTCAGCACCGTCAGTGATGAGAAGTACTGGTGTACCATCTCAGTGGTCTCCGAGTAAGGGAAAAGGTTATGTTTCTTCACCATCTAAGGCGCACAGTTCAGCTTCGGTGGTAGTGACAGGGCCATCTAGGCCACGAGTTGACAATAGAGCATGTCATCTCTGTGGACAAGTCGGGCATTGGAAGTTCAATTGCCCGAATAGAGATGTTGAAGTGACGCAGCAACCGAGGCAGAGTTTCCAGAAGTCTGAGAGACCACAGCCCATTGGTAGCAGAGGACGAGGACGCGGTCAAGCGTCTCAAGCTGGATCGTCTGCTCAAGGGAGCAGAGGTCGTGGACAGCAAGCAACGGCTCGATTCTATGCCATGAATCAGCCGGAGGTGATAGTCAACCCGCGAGTGGTGACAGGTCAGATGGAGTTATTTCACTCTGATATGTCTTCTTCTTGCCTTATATCTGTTCTGGTTGACCCGTGTGCTACACACTCTTTTATCGCCTATAGTATGCTTGAAAACTGTCACCTACCTGTTAGTTGTAAGAAGGATAGCTTGTTGTTAGAAACCCCTCTTGATGGTTCCTCTTTACTTCGAGAAAAGTGTCTGTCTTGTGTTTTGTCTTTTTTGGGACACAGCATTCAGGTGGATCTCATACCACTTGATATGCATGGTTTCGATGTTATCCTTGGGATGGATACCTTAGAGAAGTATAAGGTTGTCTTGGACTGTGGTTCCAAGAAGGCGGTGTTTGATGTTGCTGGAGAGAAGTGGATCTTCCAGGGAGATAGGAAGATTCTTCCGACGTGTCTGGTGTCAGCTATGGTGGCAGATAGGTTGTTGCGACAAGGATGTGAGGCGTTCTTAGCTCACGTTATGGATATCGTTGTGGATACCAAGGCAAAAGGCCTTAACCTTGAAGAAGTGTCAGTGGTCCGAGAGTTTGCAGATGTGTTTCCCGAGGAGTTTCCTGGTGTTCCTCCACCCCGAGAGATCGATTTTGAGATCAATCTGGTTCCGGGAACGCAGCTGATTGCACAGACACTGTATAGGATGGCTCCAGCAGAGATGGTAGAGTTGAAGAAGCAGTTACAAGAGTTGTTGGAGAAAGGTTTCATCAGACCGAGCACGTCACCTTGGGGTGCTCCCGTGTTGTTCGTTAAGAAGAAGGATGGTTCGATGCGGTTGTGTATAGACTACCGACAGTTGAACAAGGTCACGATCAAGAATAAGTACCCGTTGCCGAGGATAGATGACCTGTTCGATCAGTTGCATTGTGCTACAGTGTTTTTGAAGATCGATCTACGGTCTGGATATCATCAGTTGAGGATAAAGGCGGATGACATACCAAAGTCAGCTTTTAGGACGAGGTATGGTCATTTTGAGTTTGTGCTTATGCCGTTTGGATTAACCAATGCACTTGCTGCTTTCATGGACCTGATGAACAGAGTGTTTCGTCCGTTCTTAGATCAGTTTGTTGTAGTTTTTATAGACGACATCTTGATCTATAGTCGGAACCGGCTAGAGCATGAGCAACATCTTCGTCAAGCGTTGACTCTCCTTCGTCAACATCAGTTGTATACTAAGTTTAGTAAGTGTGAGTTCTGGTTGGATGAAGTGACTTTCTTAGGTCATGTGATATCTGCTGAAGGAGTCAAAGTAGATCCGAAGAAAGTGGAATCCGTTGCGGATTGGGAACAGCTGAAGACGCCGACGGAAGTTCGTAGTTTCCTTGGTCTAGCAGGATACTACCGGAGGTTTATCAAGGACTTCAGTTCGATAGCTCTACCAATGATGAAGTTGACCAGGAAGGATGTACCTTTTGTTTGGAATGATCGATGTCAGCAAGCTTTCCAAAGTTTGAAGGAAAAGCTAACCAGTGCTCCTGTGTTGATCTTGCCAGAATCTGGAAAAGGCTATGTTGTTTTTTGTGATGCGTCCAAGAAAGGTTTGGGTTGTGTGCTGATGCAGGAAGATCATGTGGTTTCTTTTGCTTCGCGACAGCTTAAGAAACACGAGGAGAACTATCCGACCCATGACTTGGAGCTGGCAGCAGTGGTTCATGCGTTAAAGATTTGGAGACACTATCTTTATGGAGAAGTGTGTCGGATCTTTGCAGATCACAAGAATCTGAAGTACATCTTCTCACAGCAAGAGTTGAACATGCGACAGCGTCGGTGGATGGAGTTGATCAATGATTATGATTGCACTATCGAGTATCATCCTGGTAAGGCGAATGTGGTAGCAGACACGCTTAGCAGAAAGTCTTCTACTCCCAAGAAGGCACAGATGAGTTCTTTGGTATGCCATAGGCGGGACATGTTAGTCTCCTTACGGCAGATGAACGTACAGATGGAGGTTTCCTCGTTAGCTAGACTTTTAGCACAGATGCAAATCAAGCCCATGTTGATATAGCAGATCAAGGATGCACAACAAACGGATGATACATTACAGCTGATCAGATCAGAGTTTGGCAGCGAAAAGCGTGATGGGTTCCATGAGTCCGAGGATGGAGTGGTTTGCTATCATAATAGGATGGTGGTTCCAGATGCTGATAATCTGAGGAAGTTGGTGCTCGAGGAAGCACACACGTCGATGTATGCTATGCATCCAGGCGTCACCAAAATGTATCATAGTCTGAAGGACTGGTATTGGTGGCCCAGCTTGAAGAAAGATGTAGCTGAGTTTGTGGCTAGGTGTGCGGTGTGTCAGCAAGTCAAGGCTGAGCATCAAAAGCCGGCAGGTACATTGCAACCTTTGCCTATACCACAGTGGAAATGGGATCATATAACCATGGATTTCGTAGTTGGTCTACCCATGACAACTAGGAATCATGATTCCATTTGGGTGATAGTGGACAGATTAACGAAGTCTGCCCATTTCATACATGTGAAGACCACATATACAGCTGAAAAGCTCGCTCGAGTATATGTGGATGAGATAGTTCGTTTGCATGGTGTGCCAGCAATGATAGTTTCTGATAGAGGTCCTCAGTTTACAAGTCATTTTTGGGAACAGTTGCACAGGGCGATGGGAACGCAGTTGAAATTCAGTACCGCTTTCCACCCACAGACAGATGGATAGTCTGAGAGGACTATTCAAACTTTGGAGGATCTTCTTCGTGCTTGTGTTTTGTAGTTCCTAGGCAGTTGGGATGTACATCTCAGTTTGATAGAGTTTGCCTACAACAATAGCTATCAGCGGAGCATTGACATGGCTCCCTATGAGGCTTTGTATGGGAGGAAGTGCAGATCTCCTTTGTGTTGGTATAAATCAGGTGAATATCAGCTTTTGGGCCCTGAGTTAGTACAACAAACGACAGATAAGATCAAGGTGATACAACAACAGTTGAAAGCGGCACAAGACAGGCAGAAGTCTTATGCAGACAATCGTCGACGACCCTTGGAGTTCCAGGTGGGAGACAAGGTGTATCTTAAAGTCTCTCCGTGGAAAGGTGTGCTGAGGTTTGGACGGAAAGGTAAGTTAGCTCCCAGATATATGGGGCCTTACTCAGTCATAGCACGTGTTGGCAAGGTGGCTTATGAGTTAGAATTGCCTCCAGAGTTGCACAGGTTACATCTAGTGTTCCATGTCAGTATGCTGAAGAAAAGTCATCCAGATACAGGAACAGTGATACAACCAGTTGAAGTTGAGCTTGACAGAGATGTGACTTATGAAGAGGGTCCTATGATGATCCTTGACAGAAGAGACAAGAAGCTGAAGAGAAAGGATCTGGTTCTTGTGAAGGTCCTTTGGCATCACCGTGGCGTTGAGGAAGCCACGTGGGAGCTTGAGGAAGAGATGAGGAGGAAGTATCCCTCGCTTTTCTCTTCGGATTTCGGGGACAAAATCCTTTTGTAGAGGTTTATGGCTGTAAGGACCCTGACCTGCGTTTAGGGTTTACCCTGTTTGTTTTGCTTGATTTTGGTGCTTGCTAATCACCTTTGAGTGGTGATTAGGGTTTTGTTGTGCTTTGTTGAGAGTTCGAGGGGCTACTTGCAAATAACCCAAGTTTAGGGTTTTGTGGGAAAGTTTGCCATCTTGTGAGATGTTTTCCCTCTTTGCTTCCTCTAGGGTTGAGAGGAAGGCTTGGGCTTGTTGTTTGAGTCCTTTGGGCCTGAGTTGAGCTTGTTTGGGCCTTGGAGTTCCTTGTTTGGGCTTGCTTGAGCCTTGTGTCGCCCAGGGCAGGTGGTGTGTCGCCCAGTTGCTTGGTGTGTCGCCCAGTAGCTCTTGTTGTGTCGCCCAGATGGCTTGGCTTGGTTGATGGACACATGGTGCACATCTTGGACAAGTGCCTTATGGCTTGCATGAGAGGTGGCTTGAGTTGGTGGACATGTGTCCCTTGGGTGGACGACACATAGCATGGTTGTACCTTGGTTTCTCCTCCCCTTCTTCCTATATAGGTAGCTCTTCTCCTTGCCTTAGTCTCCTTTGGTCCTTTGGTCTCCCCTCCACCCTTGGTGCACGATATCCCTCTCCATCTTGCTTGTGTTGGCCGATACACTTCCTTGGAGCTGAAGTGGT
The DNA here is from genome assembly GCA_963693085.1 of Alisma plantago-aquatica. Lineage (NCBI taxonomy): Eukaryota > Viridiplantae > Streptophyta > Magnoliopsida > Alismatales > Alismataceae > Alisma > Alisma plantago-aquatica. The sequence goes on along the minus strand of OY856409.1, from coordinate 1,114,998,937 downwards.
GGCCGATACACCTTCCTGGAGCAGCTTGGTGGACGATAGCTTTGGACCATGGAGTGCTTTGGAGCTTTGGTGGCCGACAACCTTGGAGCTCAAAGTGCATCTTCTTCCTTGGAGCTTACGGCGGGTTGCATAGTTTTTAACCCTAACTCTTTTACCTCTAGCTTTGATCTTGTTATATGTTAGTAGTCTAGCTTAATTCCTTGCTTGTACATCTTGCTTATGTACCATAGTGGCCGATATCCCTCTCTAGGGTTTAGGGTTCCTTGTATACCTTGCTTTTTAGGGTTTGTGCTCCCTTGTGTTGGAGGTTGAAGATGACCCATGGTTGGGCGATACCCCTTCCTTGTGGGTGTGTTGAGCGACACCCTTGTCCTTGAGTTGAACGATATCAGTGTTCTTGGTGTTGGGCAACACCCTTCCTCTTGGGTTGGACGATAGGTTGACCTAGTATGGATGTTGGCCGACATGGTGACCATGTTGGGCGATATGGTTCCTTGGGTTGAGCAACACCTTTGTTTTTGAGTTGGACAACATGGTGTTTTCCCTTGGTGGACGATATGGTAGCTGGTGTTGGGCAACATGATGAGTCCTTTAGGTTGGCCGATACCCTTGCCCTTGAGTTGGGCGATAGGGTGAGCTAGGGTTTGTTGGCCGTTATGGTGAGTACCCTTGGAGATGGGCGATACTCTCTCTCTCTCTCTCACACTCTCTTTTTGGGCGATATGGTCTGATGGTGTTGGGCGACATGGATGTCCTTGAGTTGGACGATAGAATGGGTGCTCTTGTGTTGAGTTATCTCCTTGTCCATGTGGTGGACGATAGGGCCAAGTAGTGCCATGTTGGACGATAGGCTATGTGCCCTGATGACCGATACCATGATGGCCGATACCATGATGGCCGATACCATGATGGCCGATACCATGTTGGGCGACATGCCTTGGGCCATGATGGCCGATAGGGTTAGTGTGGTGGCCGATACCCATGTTGGGTGATAGGTTTCAGATGAGGGTTGTGAGGCTATAGTGAGGGTATGAGTTTCTTTGGTGACGGTCCCTTATGTGATAGAAGTGGATGTTTATACATTAACCAATAAAATGATGGTGGTGTTTGTGATATCATCAATATGTAATATGTTGCCTTGCAAATAATAAGGATGCTAATGGTAGTAATGTATATGATGTTAGCCCTCATGTAATAGATGGATGATGTGACCCTTATGCTTAATTATTAACGATAATGAGAATGATGATAGTTGCACTAGTAGGTTGTTTTATGATAATAATGTTGGTAATAATGATGCTAAGTGACAGTTACATTAAAGGTTGCTTCATGATAAAGATGACAATAGTTGATGACATAGTAATGACCTTGTTAATAATAGTGTTGGTTCTGTAAACACAACATGATCTCTATATACCCTGATTGTTTGTACAATCTCGATATAAGGGTAAGCATCAGTATGGTTGTTTAATGATGTACTTAACATACTTGATCACCAAATTACTATCATATTGATAAGTAGATTATCTTGAATGATATTTCTTGATAGTGAGCATATTCCTTATGTTGAATCTACAATTATTGCATACCTTAACCTTGCAGGTGATGACTTAGCCATGAAAGGGCTATGTGACATATGTAATGAGTAACATTACTTTGATAATTGCTCTATAAGATTATGTATGTGATGTGTTGGTCCCATGATGATGATGTGAGCCTTAAGAGGCAGTGACAGTACATGATGAGGGGTTGAGACCCTGCGGTATGTGGTGATCCTTGAGATGGATCTGGATGGTTGGCAAGAGGCCAAGTGGTAACATGTGATGTTGGATCCTTAAGATGGATCAGGTTGATATGAATAAATCATAATATAATGTTCTTTACTTTCTGTTATACCTTGCATGTCATACAACTTGGTTGAATCTTTCAATCCATCTAAAAGATACTAATTAAGCACAGTGAAATACATCATGTAGTTTGCCCTGGCCATAGATCCATCATCGTCAGGACTTGGTGATGGTGAAATAGGTTTTCCTACGGGTTAACCTGGAAGCGCATATTGTTGAATATGTGTAGGTTGCTCCTAGCCTGAAAATGAGGAGGTAAGAGTGTAACTTCGGTTGCAGACTCAGATATGTGTGTAGAGCATGGAGAACAGGCCCATGGCTCAGGATATGTGATGTATGGAGCATGAATGCGTTCATGGCTCAGAGCACGGTGATCAGGCCCGTGGCTTAGTTTTACTAGCGCGGTGACCTGTACCAAGGCGGGCTAGAGAATGGGTAGCCTATGGAGCTAACCCTGTGGCTTAGACCACTTCAGCATGTGACTGCGGTCCTGCTTGTGTTGTACTCATGTACTGACCATGAGGTGGGAGGTCGTGGAGTCCGACTCTTCCATTGACCTTGTATGGCACCGTCTTGGGTTTCGTAACCGAAGGTTGGATTTGAACGGTACGGTTCAAATCCTCAGGGCATAATAAAATGTAATACAGCCGTTTAGTATTTACTAGTCATATCAAATATGAAACATTGGTTGAGGCCTTGTTTGTGTAATATTTCGTTATACCTTGTTGGTCATGTGGTAATCTACCTTATCTTGATAATCAGGTTATATGGCATTATACCCTGTTCTAATAATTCTGTTACATGTTGATATATCTCATCTTGATAGTCATGTTCCTTTGAAAGACATCTGGTTTTACGCTTTAGTACAGCTGGTATGCTTGCCGGTAAGAATGATCTTGCTATATATATATATATAACTGCTTCTGATATATCTGCTCATGTTATAATTGTTGTCATAGTTTCTCTTGCTGAGGTTCTATGGTTGCGGTGGGGAGCTATGTTTCCCACTGGGACAATTGTTCAATTGTCTCACTCCGCTGGTTTACACCCTTTTTAGGTGGTCGAGGTAGACGTGGTCGTGGTTGTGGTGTTGCGGACGAGCAGCTTGAGGAGCAGTAGAAGGCAAGCGATGGACATGCTGCTGTTTTGGATGTTTTGTAGTAGAGTCTAGAGTCATCCTTGTACTCTCAGGTCCTTGGCAGTGTTTTGACGATGTTTCACGAAGATCGTTCGATGATATCTGTATATCCTGTTGTTGGCCGGATGTGGGCCTTTATGTATATATGAACAGGTGGTGAACTCATGTGATGGATGGACAGCTGTTCCTGAGCTGTGGACACGTGTCAGATCTTGTGTATGTACATATTTATATGACATGTTTCTGTGCAGGATGAGGACTGGAAAGTAATAGTTTCACAGTTTATCATTTTTCCGCAATCGGTTTTAATTAACCCGTGTTTTCATAATCAGTGGTTATGGTGTTTTCCGCACGTTTTCGCATAACACCTCGTTATCTGTGTGATAATGGGATGTGTTGCCAACACTTGAAGAGATACTTCACCCTAGCTGATACTAGCACTGATGAATCAATGAATCTTTCCAAACCAACATATCTACCAAAAAATTGAAGGAATCAAGTCAAGGCAATGGCGTCAAACAAAGGCGCTTATCAAGAGGCAACCTGATCCTTAGCTTTTACTTTTAGTTTTGAATTAGAAAATTTTTCACCTGGTAGATATCGCACCGCAAGATGCTATCTTAAGTTTTGATGACTTCATTTTTGAGATTTCAGATGGAGGCCACGTTCTGGTTAGAAGGCAACCACATTTGGTGGTCCAATCGACATGAGTTTTCCCCTCCATCTCAAATTTAGAGTTTGCTCGGGATGAGCAAATTTCTAAGTTCAGGGTGGAGGGTGGGTGGTACGTACTTTACTTTTTGCGCGCTCCTATCTATTTCAGACTTAAGATTCCATCGTTGCAGTTTTGATCAAAATTTTCAAAAAAAAAGTTTTCAATGAAAATGTATAGAAACTTGATGAAGTTTTATGCTTTTGTTTCAATCAAAGCCATTACCTAGCCAGCTATCCCCTTTTTCCATGCAGTTTCAAATTAGTTTTACCCTCCTTATTCGAAGAAAATCCTTAAGAGGGACACTTTTTGAAACCAGTCAATAGTTAGAAATCACCATGTGAAGCTTATGAATCCTAAAATCATGGTCAGTAAAAATGGCAAGTATCTTTCAAACTGAGAGGGATCAAACACATTGTGCTTCCTAACTGACTAGTGGAACAATAGCATGGAATCTCCACTAGATCCCCATCAAGTCATTATTTGAGCAGAGTAATATAAAGATAAAAACTCAGTGCACAAAATTGTAAATCAAGTCGCATTTTGATCTGAACTCTCTTCTACACTTCTTCTATCATCTTCCTACCCCTTCATCCATCAAAAAGAAACAAAAATAGCCAAAATTGTTCCAAACCCTAAGTTCGGGGTGGCATGTCACCCTCCTCTATATCCGCTTCTTCCATACCCCTTGCTATGTAAAAGGGGTGTATCACCAAAATGAACAAGAAAAGATGCCAATTTGCACACAAAAATGTAATCTCGAGTCGAATAGAGGAGAGATTTGCACACAAAAATATATAATAATAAGAGTTGCAGTCAATGAAAGTGCAACCATATAATAAAAATCTCGAGTCGAATAGAGGAGAGATTTATTTCTTCCTTCCATACCACCCTTCACTCCCTTTTCCACCTAAAGGCACAATGAATGCATCCCTTATCTTAAAAAACACCAATGTCAGATCAGGTGCACACTTTTTGTTCTGTGAGTATCTCTGGACTCTTATGAAGCTCTTAGAAATGCTTGTTGTTGGAAAAAGTAGGGAAAAGTGATGTTGGAAAATAAACTCAGGAATGAAGATATTGTAGGATGTGTTCGGTGGTCTCAGGAGGTTGAGATGCTTAGTCATACAGAGCAGAAAAGAAACAATCGTGATGTGAAGATGAGGCAATCACACAAGTTGAAATTATTCATTTGGCGACTGTTTCAAATTTTGAGTTACTTGAGGACGAGCAACATTTAAGTTCAGGGTGTTTTGATGAATGCATATTCATCATGGTTTTAGTCGCCATCTTTGGCCCAATTTTGCTCAGATCATTTTCTTTTATTGCCTAAATCTCCTCATGTACATCTTTTCTTAGCTTTATTGGATTATCCTTAATTGTGTTTGGTTTATTCATGGTTTTAATTAAACCTTGCATCTTTGTGAAGGCCCACGAGCACTCCAGTCCATCCTCTAATCAAGGCCGTTTCTTTCTTTTCTTTTCTTGATGTTCCAAGCCAGAGGCACCACAAGCTCCTACCTTACACCGTGATCATCACCTATCTCCCAATTGCACCTGTGATAGCAATGCCAACCCTCATCGGTGCCTCCATCAATCATGGTCCTACGTTTCACCACAGAGGTCGCGATCAACACCCATCTCCACAATCGCTTGTGACCCTTCCTCCTTCGATTGTGGTCATCCTCTTCACGATGACATCCTATGGTCTCTACTACTGCCGGGACCCACTCTTTTGATCAGTATAAATACCAATCATTAGAGATAATCCCAAAACCTAAACCCAAATTATGAAATAAAACATTGAATTCTCGACAAAGGTGAATAAACAATATACAAAAAACACAGATAAATTTTCCTTTTTCTTTATTCACAAACTCATAAATCAATGTCACATCAAGGACATCACATTCAGATATCACAAATCATATTCAACTCAATTAAATCTAGAATGAAATCTTGTTCTGATATGCGGTTCAGTTTACATCAGATACATGTACATTGATGAACAAACTTAATCTACAACCCATCCCGGGAAAGACAGAGTAGAGGAACATTCTAATCTATCTAGATTATGCTATTTATATCTTCTTTATCATGACCTCTCCACTGGATTGCATTATACCTAAAAACATTTGAAACAACCTCATGAGACTCATATAGAGCCCTAGTGAGTGGATACCTCCCACTCAAGCTAGGTACATGCATCAGCATCAGATTAAGTATAAAAAGTTGACAGAAACATGCAGATATTGAAAAGTATAGCCGATAGTTCTATCATAAGTCATATCTAACTTGCAATGGAGATATAATCCAACAGCTAAGGTAATCACTTAAACCAATAATAACTTTGAAACATCTTTTATAGCATGTCTATGAACAAATCAACAGATACTTCTAGTTCAGATTAAGAATCTTACTGCATGAGAAATAAGTCAAGTTCTAAGCATTTTGAATCAATACATAACAATAACATTATCTTTGTGACACTCCACTAGCCGGACCAGGAACACATCCTGCAGTCCTGAAGCTGAAGTACACATAATACATATCTACCAAACAATACTATCAAATAGCAAGCAATCTAACTCATATTTAGGATGGATATAAATCCCATCATTTATAACTCTTCAACATGACATATCATAATATGAAATAGAAAATGTCCATAGAAACATGATTACTTTCCACAACAAGAAGCATAATCAACAATGAAAAATCATCAAGTAGTAGTACAATGAATGTAACAACCATTCAAATCATGTTCTACACAGCTTATCATCTTTTATTCATTTGCCCTGAAACTACTTGGCTTGTACCTCACCAAGTAGAAGTCGCCATGTTTGATTCTCGTGTCAACGACACAGACCCTATCCATCTTAGGGTTGCCTAAAGAGGCTCATGTCCTCATCTCAATTACATGAGATAGGAAGCAGAAAAATAGTAACATATCACAATATTTCACATATTTTTCATTTCACATTTCACATATTTCATTTCAAAAGAGTCTATTCCATTTGGACATAGACTTTCACAGCAAGGATTTAGGGCCAGAGCCACTCCAGATGACTCACTCCTAAATCCTGGTGGTCTAACCTTTAAGGTCTGGATCCACACTCTAGAAATCCTTCTCATAATTCATCGATTACTACAAGGAGATCTGTTTTGTTTCCTCAGTGTGGTCCTCGGGGGAAACTCACGGTGTTCAGGGCACCTAACTAGATGTTCCATCATTTCACTTATTATTAATCTCTTTTACTCATCTTACAAGAATTCAAAACATCATATATCATATATGTGTATTCTCGTGTAACTAGAATAACATGAAACATATCATGTTTATCAATAAGGACAATGATCAAAGCAAGAAGCACAATAAATCTGTATATTGCAACACATATGATTATTTCTATCTTCTACTTCATCTCATAGAAATCATCAACAGTGGGATTTCTACCATAGACATAATCTTATTGTCCAACATTTACCCCATTAGGGTTTTATCATCATCAGTGGGCTTTCAACCCTAGACATGATCTCATTATGCAATATTTACCCTTATCATGGTTTCTCAATATGTAAGGAGTACATATTAAATTCAATTTCAACATATTCCTTATTAGTTCATTGTATATTACATTTCTTAACAAATATTAGCAGAGGCATTAGAACTAGAAACAGTAAAAGCATATAGACATCATGTATCATTCATCATATTCAGAATAGATTTATCATACAACATATGCTTGTTCCATCCCATCTCTATATATTCAAATAAATTTCATGCATATACCTGCATAATAGACTTAGTTCTCTTCTTCTTTTATTCCACATTCTTCATACGGGTTACTAATCAACACATGTTGATTATCATTTGATTTCCATCAAAATAGTTCATTCTCATATTATAAGTATTCTATCAAACAATCACAATACAAGAACACATTCTTGTAAATCAATTCAAATACTTGAGTTTCATCTTTTAGTTGAATTAAAGTACAATTATGTACATTCCATAATCCCTCATTTGAGATTGTTATTCATTAGCACCATCTAGCTCAGCATTTTAGGGTTAGAGTTTGTTTCTTAAATTTATCTACAAATTCTCATCTTTTCCCTTCAATTTCATATTCATTAATCTCAACTTCTCTCATGTCATGTTCATTAAATTATTGGAACCAATCATTTTTAACTCACTTGACATACAATACTTCTATTTTCATTAATATACATCAAAGTCTAGTTTTAGTATGTTTCATTCAATTTGGATTAAGCCACATGTAATTAAAACAAAGGATTAAAGACTTCATCATAATAACTTCATTAGTTTCATCTTTAACTTGCCATCACCATCAATACATTTTTTTCTTCATATCATTTCTTATATTTAGAAAAGTGTACCATGGCATTGACTTCTAATGTCATTCCCATAATCAACAATGATCATTCTTTATTATACTAAAACAAATGCATTAGACTTAGATGATATTAATAAGACTCATCATATTCAATTGAAGTATTAATACTTTTAACTTCATCATTTGATCATATTTACAACATCATCTACAAGTTCTAGCTTTATCACTCATAATATTCTTAATAATAAACTTTTAGGGTTTTCAAGAAGTCATTCCTTAGTTCAACATATCATAAGTGTGGGCTCTGATACCACTAATTGTGGGCTCTGATCTCCAAACCATGACATAAACACGATTAAAACTTAGCGGAAGCGAATCGGTAATCAGCGGAAGACAAAAATCACGGGAAATTAAAACTTTTCGAGATAAGAACTTGTATCCATAAAAACTCCTTTCATAAAGAGAGGTAACTGTTTACATCTCAGGATAATTACTTCTTGAGTAATTATATACATCAAGATACAAAATCTCAAGATCACATAACACAAGACTCCAAGACCTGAGAGTACAGAGGACACATAGGACTGACTCTAACTACACCACATGGCAGGACAAATCTCCACCTGAGATTACTGCTGCCCCTGGTGCTGCTGCTGTTGAGACTGATCACCTGTAGGCTGGTTCCTTCGTCTCCGACGTCCACCTAAAAAGTTGAAGCCTACGGGGTGAGACAATTATACATAATTGTCCCAGCGAGAGTTATAACTCTTCGCCAGAAGCTTTATTATAACATCAAAGAATATCTTAAACAGTAAAGCCTTCAAAGCATTCTATAGCAGTTGCAGTTATAACAAGATCTCTACAATTTAGGAGATATGGAGAATATCAACATTATTGCAATGTAACATCAACCAACTAACTTGGAGTCATCTCTAACAAGTTATACTACCTGGTTGATTATGTTTTACAAACAACATTATGCCCTGTGGAGATGAGGCTTACCACTCAAACTCCAACTGATCGCTGAGAAGCCGCATCAGTATCATACATAGGTCATTAAGAGAGCTGGATTCTCATGACCTTCACCTTCCTCAGTCAGTAAGAGGATCACTTGTAGGACATCTCGTGTCTCTACTATTATAGCTCACCAGGGTAAACTGGTCCTTCGCTATTCTAGAGTCACAGTGGCGTTCTGTACTCTCTTCGTCATCAGGAGGTTTCATATTTACCTACCACTGATACGGATATCTGTGCTTTCTTTGTCATCAGGAGGTTTCATGTTTACCTACCACTGATACGGTATGAAACTATAGTGAAGGATGGATGGATTACACATCTACATCACTTTCCTACACTAGGATGTAAGGTTCTACACATCCATGTACCCCACATACTCAAAAGTATGTGCTCCAGGAGTTCCCTGAGGAAAACCTGTTTCACCATCACTTAATTTCTGACAATGATGGATCTATGATCAAGGCTCTACATTATACTTGATTAGTTAGGTACATTCAGTATTCTTTAACAGCATACATTGTTCTTCAAACAATAACAGTAGCATAGCAGCTATAAAAGAAGAATACTAAATGTAACATGCCTAACTTATATCAATCATTATTTCTCATTATCCTCATCACAAGTCATCTCTAAGGCATGACCTTGATGGTATTCATGGCTCTCATAGCCCAATATCAGCATAGGATGCTACTGGCAAGGCATCAGATTACTTTACTTATTCATAAGGCTAACAACATGCCTTCAATAAATATAACATCAACATCCATACCTGGATATGATTACCTTGATATCAGAACCTGCATGGTTAATACATCTGATAAAGGTAATACAACAATAAGGAATGTACTTCCTACTTTTGTCATAAGAGTTAAATCTTTAATTCTATTCAAATAGAGTTTATTGCTCAAAAGCATGCCATTACCCTTGAATTAGGGTTTACTATTCACATCAAGGTGAATTAAACTCATAACATCATCATGTATGAGTAACATCTTCATTGATGCTCTTGGATTAGTTAAAGGTTCATCATTTATCATAATTAGGGTTTCTATGATCTCACACAGGTGGATCATACCCTAATTATGCTCATTCTGTGTATTGGGGATGCTTCAATTGAGTTTCCATTTAAAAAGGGTACTTTCTCTCTCTAGAAGTACTTTCTCTCTCTAGAAGTACTTTCTCTCTCATCATAAGGTTAGGTGATGTCAACATCACTCTAAAACAGGTTGGGTTGAGTCATCATAGGCTTACATAGCCAAAAACATCACCATTAAGTGATTAGAGTTACTTTCTCTCTCTAGGGTACTTTCTCTCTCTAGAGTACTCTCTCTTTCATCATACTAATGGTTGATGATAACATTAGACTAGATCATGTTAGATAGAGTCATTATGACTAAAAACATCATTCTCATGTAATTAGGGTTTGAAATGAGCAAGGTATAACTCAATTGACCCTTCAGGGGTATATTGGTAATTCACCCCATTGATCATCATCATAGTCAAAAACCTTGGTCAAATAACCCCTTACTATCCTAGATTATCATTAGGGTTTTATTTGGGTAACATTGAACCATTTACATCATCAAATGATTGAATGTGGTCAACCTTGAGTCACATTGATTAATTCCAATCATTAATCATTAATTGAATTGAGATCGGTTGAAAGTGTTGACCGTTTGCCCACTTTGACCCTCCAAGACCGCGAGCCTCTTTCTAGCTCCAAGACCGCGAGCCCCCTTAGGCTTCAAGACCGTGAGCCTCTTCAAGGGTTCAAGACCGCGAAGCCTCCCATTGGTCCAAGTTAAAGTTGAGACCGCGAGGACCAATTTGAGTTGAGACCGCGAGGGTCATGAAGACCGTTTGCCCTTCTTTGACCTCAGGACCGCGAGGCCCTTCACGGTCTTAAGACCGTGAGCCTCCTCTCGGTCTTGAGACCGTGAGCCCCCTCACGGTCTTGAGACCGCGAGCCCTCTCACGGTCTTGAGACCGCGAGCCCTCTCACGGTCTTGAGACCGCGAGACTCTCATGGTCTCAGCCGCTTGGTCCTTCAACAAGGCTCAAAGGTGCAACCGATAATGTCAACCCATGTTGAAGCCCTCAAATGGTCAAAGCTATGTTGACCACTCATGGATTTTAGTCAATTAAGGTTATGCTTGATCACTTGGTCATTCAATTGACCCATAATAGTTAACCAATTATGGTTGAAATCGATTCAATTAGGGTCTATCAATGTTCACTCATCAACACTCAACAGTATGCATCAACACAAGGTTGAACCCTTCAATTGAGCTCCAATTGGGCCCAAACTTGGCCCAAATGGTCTTGAGGTCATGTGGGTAGACCCCACATGGTCTTAAGACCGTTTGACCAAGATTTTATCAAAGTCTAAGGTGATTTGATAGGGGTTGAACCATGATTGAACCACAAACAGAATTTTTGATTAAATTACTAACTTATTTGCAATTGGGTGCTCAATTGGTCAAATTACTCAACCCTAGACCTTCAAACGGTCTTGGTTGATTGCCCTCACGGTCTTGAGACCGTTTGGATGAGTTCCAAACGGTCTTGAGACCGTTTGCCCATCCAAATTTTGGATTCTAATGCAGATTCATCAAGGTCTGACCCATTGAGTTGATGATCATGTCAATATTTAATTGCAATGTAATTTGGTGTAATTGTACCTTTAATTGGTCAACTATCCTTGACCCCAGACCTCCAAACGGTCTTGGTTGATTGCCCTCACGGTCTTGAGACCTTTTGGTGACCCCCAAACGGTCTTGAGACCGTTTAGGTCAATCAACCCTAAAAACCCTAATTAGGTCACCATAATTTCAGTACTGATTTTATCTAGGGTTAGCCCTAGTATTCACCCTTCAACTCTTAGCCCGTTTGGAATTAGACCATCAAACTTGGTGAGTTGTTAATTAACATAATTTTGAACAGTAATCTCATACGGTCAACGCTTAGTCAACGACCTTACACGGTCTTGAGACCGTTTGCCCAAAAAGGCAATTTCAGACCGTTTGAGAATCAGCAATTAATTCATTTAAGGTTGTGACTTAAAAAGGTCATATCTCCCGATTCCTTTGGAGTTAGTCTCTCAAATTTTGAGGGTAATTAGCCTATATAATTAGGAACAGATTTCTTATACGGTCCACGCTCGGTCAATGGGGCCAAACGGTCTTGAGACCGCGAGCCCTCTCACGGTCTCGAGACCGTTTGCTCACCTCGCGGTCTTGAGTCCGAGAGAGCAAACTGTTAGGACCGTTTAAGGAAACGAAAAGCGGTGGGTTTTTCTTGGAAATCACGCCTTCATCTTCTAGCTCAAGAACAGTACAGATATCCCACGGGTTGGCTTGCAAAATAGCAGGGAAAAGTAGGGAAATACTAAGAGCTATCATCAAATCGCATATAAAGATGCACATAGTAAAGCATAGGTTTAGAGTTATAAAACCCGCCTAAAGCTTGCTTCTTGAGCTCCAAGCTTTCAAGATCCAAGCTCTAATGGCGTCCTTGAGTTCCCACAGGTTGGCCAAGGTGAAAACTCCAAGGAAGGATGAAAAGAGACGGCTAGAAAGATAGAGTTTCGAGAATTAGCCATGAAGATGACCTTGAATTCGAATTCTAACCATGGAATTAGGCAAGAAGAGGGGTTTAAACCTACCTTGCACCCCTTGTTCGTCCTCCTTAGCTCCAAGGAAGTCCTTGGTCGTCTTTGGTGAAATGAAACAGTAAGGGAACGAAGGTTAAGTTCCCTTGCAACTAAGGGAAGGAGGGCTTATATACATGGGGTAGGATTTTCAACATTAGTTCATAAGTTTCCCTTAATTCCAACTAAGTCCTTCCTTTATTACTTGCTCGTCCCTTCCTCTTTATTCTAAGGACAAACCTTATCTTAAGGTCTAGAAAAGAAGGCAAGGAAGAACAATCTAATAATAAAGTTCATACTTAAAGGGATATTGCACATATACCCTGATTATTCGATCACAAAGCCTATTTCTTAACTTGATAACTCAATTGAGGTGAATTCCTCATCATTTCTTTTCTAAATGATGGCAAGAGTCTAAAAAGATACTTTAGATGACATTCTTTACAAATTGCATCCCATCATTTGGGTAAATTGCATTTTACCCCAAATTAGGGTTTCAAGCCCTGGGATTGCTTCCACAGCTGCACCTTGGTGCTCTAGCTTGGGAAATCCCTCAAACTTTGCCAAAGAGATTCTCATGATGTCTCAACATCAGAGGAACATCTCAACATGTGAAAAATTGCAAACTAACCCTTTTTAACTGGGTAAATTGCACATAAGTCCTTGTATATCAAAACAATGCTACAACTTTAAATAAAAAGGAGCAAATACTGAAATATACGTTTCTGAGAAACTTAATTACATGCTCAGAGTTAATCACAAAGATTTAATTACATATTTAGGCAAAACACCTAGGGTTAACTCATAACCCAGGTCAGGGATGTTACAATAAGAATCATACCATTCAGTAATCGAATCATGACTCAAGGGTTCATTAGGGTTATTCACAAACATGGAAACCCTAGTTTCCATTTTCACATATTTCATTCATCAATCATAAGTATACATTGATCAATTGACTCATTTGATTCAATTCCTCAACACAAATCCTAATCAGGATATGTGGTCATTCAAATCCATTAACATTCAACAATACACTTGTATAATACTATCTAATACAATTCAAATATGAATCTATCCATGTTAATTCAATTCCAAGCATATTAGCCATTAGGCTGACATTTAGGAAAAATTCGCATGAAATAGAATTTTCATCTATCTGTAGGATTCTACATGGATCCTCAATCAATATATGAAGAACTAATCAAGTTTTAATCAATGAGAAATAATCAAAATCAATAGAAGTTGATCCCCTGATATCTTTCCCAAAATCAAATCTAGTCACATACATATACAAGAAGGGTTTCTGATTGTTTTAGCCAGATGGAATTAGGCTTTAAACATGAATATAAAGCTTAGGAGGGAGAAAAACACTCACCTCAGGTGCCAAGCACTTTAAAAACGTAGGTCAGCCTCTGAATTTTTGGAAACCCAATCAAACTCTCGCAAAAGAATCCAATTTTTTCTCCTCTCAACTCGGAAACCCTAGAAATGGGGATTAGAAGAGAAAGAGTGAGAAAAGGGGAAGATTTGATGTGATTTCGAATCAAATCATAGGAGGGACATAATATTGACATGTGAGAGAAGATTCACCATGAAATGTTACGCAAAGAAGCTAAACTTACTTGATTTCATCATATCTTGGATAGAGAAACCCTAGGTCAACATCTCCACCACTTTCTCTACTCAAAACCCTAGCTCTCCTCTCTCTCAAGAATTTCGTTTCTTTGACAGGAATGATGAGTTATGAGAGCTCCTTGTGTGTTAGGTTAGTCATATAGATGAATTGAGGTTCTTAGAACATTTGCAAACAAGCCCCTCAATGTATTTTTATTTTGCTCAGACTCGTTGGTCGGCTGAGTTATAAACTTGACCGAAACCACACGTTTCAGAACTCAAACCTCATCCAAAAATAATGAAACTTTAACCCAATGTCTAAAATTGAGTTATAAGAAACATTAAAAATTTTAGATCATTTGGAGTTACCAATAAATAATTAAAAATCAAATACTACACTTCTATATTGCAGTCAGCAGCATGTTCGGTCGAGTCCTTCACAGAACTCGACCAACTCCGCTCTCTGGAGAGATCAAAAATCATCCAAAAATTACACCAATTTAATAGGGTATCTATAATGGAGTTTAACAACTACAGTTAAAATTTAAGATCAATTGGATATACCAATAAAAAGATAAAATTCAATTTTCATAGTGCTATATCAATTTGAAAATATGATCGGTCGAGTTTGAAACTTGATCGACAAATAGGTCAGAACATTCTTCAAAAATTCTGATATTTTTTCAAGAGTGTTCACATTTGATATATACAAATCATATCCAAATTTTAATTAAATCAGAGTTACACTTGATCGCGACCTCCATCACCTACAGCTTTCCCAGACTGCAATGTATCCGCCTTCTTCAACCTCCAAGTCGCAGTCGACAACCAACCATGCTCCTTCATATCACAACTCACCACATCCTCATCAGATCACGGAATCACCTCTCCCTTCATAGATTGTGATCGAGTATCGGAAGAAGTTCATGATCAACTCCTTTCTACCACTCATAACAGCGGTCAGGTGTTTTGATTTCGAACTTTGAACATCTCTTAATCACGGTCTACATCTTCCTCTGCACCAACGACCTTGCCCGCCATCAACAGCAACCACCATATCCACCTCCTTCAACCATCGTCAGCACATCAACCTCGCTCGTGATCATTTCCCTCCATCATCAGTGTCCACACCATGACCCTCTACTGCAAACGACCATAGTCACGGCTCTACAGCACTGGTCGCTGTCTCCCTCAAGACCAGTAGATAGTCGCAGATGGTGCTTCTCATCTGACTCTCCATCCCGATGTATGCCACCGTCTCCATCAACAGTCCACACCGCGCCTGCAGTCCTCCTCACCATGACCTCCACTGCCATCCACTCGATCACCATCACGGTCTCCACTTGCTCAAACCAGGCCCACGGTCTGGGCTCAAGTGAATCTCCAACAGATAGCCACAGACGGCTCTTCTCTCCCTCACTTCAGCAATTGTGACCAGACGCACAGCAAGGCCGCGCCCATGGTCAAGTGCAATAGAGGACCATGACTCATCTCAAACAAGTACACTGTGACCCAAGCACTTAGCCGGGATTCAAGTTCTCAAATGGAGACCCACGGTGGATCAGTGCATCCATACACCTCGACCGAGACAGGCACCCAACCTCCAACTCTATAAATAGATACATACCCCCACCATTCAAAAGATTGACTCCAACCACCGCCAGGCTGCGCCCAGGAAGCGCTTGACCCTTGGGGAGTCTGATCCATGGCCAAGAGCCCCTCTGCGGTGGTCTTGTGCATCTGATCCATCCATCCATCTCCTCTGCTCCCCCAGATATATGATGGAAACCCAGATTTGGTCCATTCAGCCACCATCCACGCCCGCCGACGCATCCACAGGCTGCTCCTCCTACTACAAGCAAGGAGGACGAGAAGAGAAGGAAGGTGGAGAGAGAAGGCATGCCCCATCTACCGTGGTGTCCTTCCCTCCTCGTATAGATCTGCCCCGACATTATGTAGAAGACTACCTCTCCACCAAGCTACGATCGTCTTCTTCTCCATTCCCATGGAGGAATCTTCCCTCTCTCTTGTTCTTTTTGTTTCTCTCACCATGAACGAGTAGTTTCCTTTCATTGGGGTACGGGGACTAGCCCCACTGTGCATTCTTACATGTCCTTTTATTAAACATTCCATGGCTTGTATATAACTTTTCATTTCATTGTTAATCGATTGATGTATGCTTGTAGATTGATCACCTGCTTGCATGATCTATTCCGTTCCTATGTTGCGAGAACTTCAATATGTATGTATTGAATGTCGATTAACGCAGTTGACTCCTTGACGAGAACTTATGATGGGATTCCCTGAAGTCGTAAGTGTGTGATCTGTGAGGGGACGAGACATCTATCCCGCGGTGATGCTTCTATGTGCCTAACGCCCATATGGGGGGCCCACAACTTCAGTCAGATATCTGTATCTTCAGAGCCGTAAGTGCATGATCTGGATGGCGACAAGACATCTGATGCCTAAGGTGATGCTTACGCGAGCCTAACGTTTTTATGGAGGGTTTGTAGTAGCTCCATTTGGATGTTTATATCTAGCTTAGATGTGCGTGTTTAGATATGTTTGCATGTGTAGTGGTGGTGAAACCCGAGTCTATCCCAGCATCATTAATCTTTAATCAACTTTTAATCCTGATCTTTACTTTCCTTGCAATTAGTTTAATTAAACCCAAACCAATCTCGTTATAAATATTAGTCTTGATTCAACTAGATTTGACTAGTAAGATTTTTAAAAACATTGTCCTTTGGGATTCGATCCTTAACTATATTGCGATAAGACCCGTCCACTTTCGGGTGGTATTTTTGCACAAGTTTTAGGTACTCAGGGATTTCAGCCATGGGTGAGTTTGTTAGTGCAGTAAGAACCACGTCATTTTTGCAAAGGTTTATCCTACCCTAATCATCTTGAACCCCCCTTAATCCTCTTGTTCTATGTCCTTATCTACATCTTTATTGTGTTCTGCACTGGTTCATTTTTGATGACATGGATGATGTGTTCTACGTGTACTTTGTTAGCTTCTTCCTACTCCTTATTGAGATCAGTTGCCACTATGGCTTGGTGTTGTTATGAACTAGCACCCTTTTCAACTCTTGGACATTTGGAAATAGTTTTTCCAATTTTGAGTTTTAACTTTTTCTTTGTTTTTGGTTTTGTAGCTTTTTCCACTTCAGTCTTGTTTTGCCCAGAGTTGTCATACTTGTCTCAACCCTAGTTGACCACATTTCACACTCAATATCATCTTTAGTATATCCATAGATGATAAAGTAATCTTATCGTATCCATAGTTGCTCATAAATGAGAGAGGTAGTAATCCATTAGTCTTCATGAACCTATAATAGTACTTTCTCTCTTATTAGCCATTATAGACATGGAGAGAAGATATTTCATATCAACAAATATTTCACCCTTACTCTTTAGTGAAGTTCTTCATAAGTCAGGGGTATTTTAGTGGAAACCTATCACGATTATCTTCCCCCCATACATAACTCCTTTGAGCCTTCACAGCCAATTGTAGCAAATAACTTCAACAAATAATCACCCTATGTTGACAGTTTTTTTTCATTATGCTCCACATTATAAATAGGTATGTTCTTGTCATGTTCCTAGTGTCATACCATGCAGAGATTGCACATGTGACAATCTTATGAATGACTCATAGGATCCTAGAGTATATCTGAGAAGCTTTTGACTTCTCGGGGTTATGCTTGTGTTTTTTGGTTAGCTTCTCCCTGACCTTGTCAGTGCTAAACTTCCTTATGTTCATATCATATTCATCTACTTTGGAGTCCAAAAAAATATTTTGTTCAACATAAGTTCTGTTAAGATGTGTTCCTTATTGAACATGCGGACAGAGAGTTTAAAAGCTCCTCTAGCCCATTCTTTCTTGTCATTCTCTAATGGGAGTTTCTTTAACAATATCATGAACACAATGGTGAAGTCAATATAAGAGTGTTTTTGATAGGTCCAAGGGATGTAGAGTTTGAATCCTCTTAGTATTTTCTCCACCCTATCTTTTATCCCCAACTTCTTCAAGGTTTTATCATGTATCTTGTTGCTCTATAAGTTTTTTTTGTCTATCTTCGACTTCTTCAAGGTTTTGATTTAATTGTCTTATTCCTTGCGTGAGAGGTTTTGCATCTGATTCAAGGTGAATGTGATGCATAGAATTAGTAGGGTTAAACCTTTGGATATCATATACATAATAACCTATTACTTTTTGTCTCATCTTTAGCTCAGTTAAGAGTTGTTCTTCTTGCTCCTCAAATAAAGCAAAGCTTATAATGATAGGATTACATTCCTCTATATATAGAAACTTGTACTTAAGACCTTCAAGTAATTGCTTAATCTTAGTATTAGGTTGTGGAAACTCTTTATGAATTGGGGTCTTCTCAACGAAGGCATAATTGATTATCTCGCTCATAGATTCTTATTCAGCTTCACTAAAAATTTCCTCAGCATCCAGATAATCAAGCAATTCAACAACATTAGGATCTTTAACAACTGGACTCTTATCAGTCTGGTCCCTCATTAGTGAGTCAACAATAGAATTTCATTCTTGTATTTCCTCACAAAATTGGTTGTAGTTGTCCATTCTAATTCAAACAGGGAAGCGCCCAACATACAACTTTGAACTTTCAAATTGATGTGATAACATATAACCCCAATGGTGATGATATCGGCCTCAACATATATTAAGGCTCATTCATGTAGATATTAAGGGTCTTCAAAAGATCATAAGTATGTCAAGTCTTGTACAATATCAATAACTATGAAGTCGCATGGGATAAAGAATCTTCCAACTCAGATGGGTACATTCTCCACGACACCAACTAGGGTTTGGTGAAGGTATGATCAACAACTTGGATCCTAATTCTTGTCTTGTTTACATCGATATGACCTAGCCTCTGAGTGAGGGTAAGTAGAATTAGGCTTATATTGGCTCCCAAGTTGGCTAGTCCTTTCCTTTCCTCATTCTCCCTCACATTAAATGGGATAGTAAAGGCTTCTGGATCTTTTTATTTTATGGTCATTTTGGCTTGAACTAAAGTACTCAACATGTTAATGAGTTTAATTATTTCCACCTCATCTCCACATGTTCTCTTACAAATCAAATCCTTGAAGAACTTTGTGTATGTAGGCATCTTCTCTATGGAATCCAAGAAAGGAATGTCCACATGTAGCTTCTTTAATAATATGATAAACTTATTGTATCTCTTCTTCAAGTGAGCCTTGATAAGCTTGTATGGGAAAGGGATTCTCAGAGCATAAGGGCATCTATTTGCAACCACTTCTATAGTAGCCTCAAGTTGCTTTTCTTTAGCAAGTTCTTATTCCTTTTTCTTTTGACTTTGTCTTCTCTAAGATAACTATAGGAGTATGTTCACAATCAATCTTGACTATTTTAGGATAGGTTCATGAGTTGGATTATTTTATTGATGAACTTCAAATGACTAATCCTCCAAGAATGTACCTAACCTCAACATGGACATGTTTACAATTCCATGTCCTCCATGATTTTTCTCAATATTATAAGGGATCCTTCCATGCACATTCTTTATAAGTTTTGTTAGATTGATTAGATATTGATAAATCATCTAGTTATGACTCTACATATCAAATATCTTCCCAATCACGTTCCTCATTTGAGCTTGCGTCAAACACAACATGTTTATTTCTAATTGCACTTTGGTTTAATTTGTCATTGATATCTTCTTGCCTCTTTGTAGAGGAGAAATTTTAGATACCAAGTTCGAATGTGTTTGGTTCTGATTCTAACTTTGTCCTTGATTGTGGCCTTAGCCTTGAATGTTATTCTTGTTCTACTCATAAGTTGTGTTGTGGATGAACCTAGACGGTCCATATCCTCTACCAAAGTCGAGTGTCCTTAGGGGTGGTTTATTAGGAATGTTTAGTTGGTGAGAGTTTTATGTAGCATTCTTGTTGTCATAAGAAAATATGGGATGGTCTAGTCTTCTGAAGTTGGCATAGGAGACATTTCTCAATTGACCCAACCTGGTTATCTTCCTCTTCATGAGTATAGATGAAATGATCTATTCCATGGCCACTTTATCCACATTTAACATAATTTGTTATTATTTTAACATAATTATTCCCTTTATAAATGGACTCTTTTAAAGTATGAACATATGTATCTATCTTGTCAAACAATGATGTAAGAGCTTCAAGAGCCTTACAATCAGCAATAGTCCCCATAGTATATACATTACCACATGGTCCTCTTTCATATCCTAAACAAGAATGCCAGGCATCCATGTTATCGACTATCTCCTTTGACCTTTTTGGGTTATGCCCCATGAAGTCACTTCTAGCAGCCGCGTTGAAGGATATCCTCTAGCTTGGAGTTTATGCATTGTAGAAGGTACTTGTAATGAACTGAAATCTAGGTATATTATCTTTTTAGCCTTTTCCTAAGCTTTTCCTATCATTTCTATCATTTTTGTCCTTGATGTTGCATTTGTGGAATTATTAGTGGTTTGGGGTGAATTTCATCACCATTTATGGCAATGTATGGGTGTGTGCACAAATACCTCAATAAATGTTTTTAATAAGGGTATAATATGCAAATTGACCACTTAAGTGGTATATTAATAAAATAATTTTTTTCTAGAGCATTACTTAGCCTTTTGGAGCAAGGATGAGAAAAAGGAATGAATAATAATGCTTTAAACATGTTAATGTGATATTGAATTATTTAATATGAGAAATAGTGGTAATAATGGATAATGGGTTAAAATTCATAAAAGGAAGACCAATTGGTTAAAGATAAGTTCATATTTGTTTCCCTTGGGTTTGGTTTGTCTTAGAGGACAAGTTTCATAATTTTGGGATAACAATTATTACATCTCTTTTATTTAGAAAAGACAAGGTGAGTTTTCTCCAAAATATGAGATAAATCACTTAATGACTCTAAAAGTGGAAAATAATCTTGGATTCATAACCTACACACAAAAAATAGCATTTGGGTCAATTTTCATGTAATTTGGATAATCTTCAATATACATGTGTAGATTAGGAGAGAGAATGTGTAAAATATAAAATAGTGAGCAAAATAATTCCATAAGATAAAAGTGATGGACAACTTGTGTTCCTATGTGTTTTAGTTTTCTTAAGGATGAAGTTTCACCAAAAGTGAGTAATTATAGAAGTCTCTAATGTGATAAGAAAGACAAAATATGAATTACTTTAAAATAATTAAATAAAATAGTAGAAGTCTCCAAAAGTAAAAATTAATGTCATATTTAGATTCTAAATACTCAAATTATCTTAGGTGTCAATTTTCATTAATTTTGGGGTTTGTTTGCACCCACAATTAAAAGAGAGAAAAAGGAAATTAATTTAATTTAACTTTATTACAATTTTATTTAGGAAATCATTTAAATACCACACCTTTTTAATCTCAGGCACATGGATATCTGATCGGATGGATGTTGTGTATCTTCTACCTTGCACGTGCTAAGGAAACTGACATCGATTTGGCAGTCTGATAATTTGTGGATTTCTCATTCTATTCTTAATCTTTTTTCAAGATTTTTTTCACAATGTGTTTGCCAAACAAATCCGCATATTTTGATCCATTACATACAAGTTTTCGTGAAGTATTTCAAATTTTCCCAATTTCTCCTCTCCACCTTCTCGAGGCTCCTACCACCTTTGGACCTCCACCCATGCACACATATAAATAGTTCTCTCCCTAGCTCTGCCACTTCCCTCTCTACCCTTCTCCTCTATCAATTTCATCTTTGGCTTCATTGTTTGACACTGGTGATCACAGTTGGATATCAAGTTTGTGACATGTTGTGCTTCTTATTCTCATCACTGTGGTGTAATAGATTTTAGAGGTAAGTTCCTTGAACTCCTCCCCTTCTTTCTATGATCTTAGTTCCTTGGATTCTCGCACCTCTCAATTTTACCCAAATTTCTCCCGACCTTCCAGCCTGTTGCTCATGGCCAGTGCATGGCATGAGAGAGGAGAAGCAATCTCCTTGATGGTTTCTCGTATCTACCCTTCATAGCATCTACTATTTTGGTTTCCTTTTAGGGGCACTTTCGTCATTTCACCCTCTTTTACCTTGTTTTGGATGAGTCAAAGATGATCTTTGTCCCTGGTACATTTCTGCTAATGATGTTATACACTACTCAATTGAGATTTACATAGATTCAACCTCGCGGACAAAAATGCACGGTGGATTCACTTTCAAATTTTATAAGGACCTAAACTCAAACACACCTACGTCTACTAAAACACTATCCTACAAGCGCACAGGGTTGTGTCATAGCATAGGAGGACGGTAAGTATAGGGTTGATCCACAATGAGAAAAGGGGGAACTAGAGATAGGTCAGTTTTACTAGGTTCCTACTGCAAAGACTAGGGTTAAAGGTTGTTTTGATTGTTAATGAAGGTGAGCAAGAAAAAAATTAAAGGCAAGAATGAAATCTAAGTTAACCCTAGACTAGATTAAGACTAATTAAGTAGGAAAAGACTAAGCTAGATATGAAAAGGAAATTTACACTAAGTCATGCAAGAAGAACGAGAGAGCAATTAAAGAGCTAAACTAGCAAGAACAAGGCAAAAATAGGGCAAGAAGCTAACTAAGCAAGAAAAGAGCTAACTAAGCTAACACTAGCTAAGCAAGATGAAAACTAGGATTTTAAAACAATTAAGAGAGGTGTGGCTTGTTTAAAAGATGTACTTATCACTTAAGTTGGGGGTGATTTATAAATATTATGATTCCATTTAGAATATCCAAACCAAGCAACAAGTTAAAGTATAATGAATTAACCTAAGCTACTAACTAGCCATGGATATGCTAGGTTGTGTATAGGGGAACTAGTCCCTAGCACCCCTACTACCCTTGTGAGGCACAATTGGGTTAGGGATTAGGTTCAATTCAATTAGAGTCTAATCAAGTCTAAGTTTCTAGATTAGACATTCCTAGGACAATTTGGGGCCGAGGGTAGTAATGGGGAGGTGAAATTAGGGTTTGGACCCCAATTCCCCCACATTCTAGCCTTGAGAAGGCTCCATGCTAATTGCACTAGAGTCACCTAATCTAGCTACTTATATCTCTCACTTAGTCTTAGGGAGATTAATTAGGATGTGTGAAGATGGGAGGCAACTTAGGGATCCAAGAATTGGACCTAGCGGCAAATCCCAAAATTCACATATATAAGCAATTTTCCTAAATTCCGGAGTGATTTCACACACAACCCAATAAGAAATTCATGGATAATGAGATAGAAATAGATCATAATCATTAGAAAATGGAATTACAAAGTTTATATATCATTTTCCCCCCAACATGGTATCAAAGTAACATTTTACAACCTAAACAGCCCACCCAACGGGACCTAGCTACTCATGGAAATGGAAAATACAAAAACAAAGGAGAAAGAGGTAGAAGAAGCCATGGAGCTTGATGTAGATGGAGTAATCCTCCTATCCAACTACTTTAAGACGTCCTCCTCTCTCCTCCAAGGTGCAAGGGTGTGGAATGAAGGGGATTATGGGTAGAAACTAGGATAAACTAGTGTTTTGGTGGGGGAAATGGGGAAATGGAGTGGAATGGAGGTGGAAATGGAGTGGAATGGCTAAGGGGGAAAAATGGGGAGCTAGGAGGTGGTAGGATGTAGCTAACCCCGTGTTGGAGTTGCCACCTAGGTATGTATAGGTGGGGGGGAAGCACTAGGTCAAGTAGGGGTAGTATGGGAAAAGCAGTGCAAAAGTAGCTAGGTTTTGTGAGTGGCACGACCATGGTGGATCACCACAGTCGTGGTGGGTAGGGGTGAGAACGGTCGTGGTGGGGTAGAATGGTCATGTGAATTAAAATATGAAGATCAAAGAGAATTGGTTGCTTTTGTACTGAAGCTAGCACATCTGTGGTGGGGTAAGGGTAGCACGGCCGTGGTGGTCACCACGACCGTTGTGGCTCGAAATGCCCAGGTTGTTCTCCTCACCACAGTTGTTTTGCCACTGTTGTAGCACGACCGTGCTAGGTGGCATGACCGTTCAGGGTTAGTTCACCACGACCATTCTGGGTGGCACACCCATGGGGATTCTAGCTTCAATTGAGGATGACTCTGTTGTTTTGCAAGTGACCTAGCATAGCTGTTTTGTGGTACCACGGCCGTGCTGGGATCTGGATCAACACTTTGACTTGATTTTTTGTGTTTTCTTGGACATCTTTGCTTCAATGGATCTTTTTCCACTAGGGGTAGGTTGAGGGAGCATCGGGATGCACTTTGGGTCTCTCCAAGGGCAAAGAAACCATAGGATCACTCCTCCTCTCTCTCTTCCATCAAGCGTTGTCCAAATGCCTAAAAACATGAAAATAATGTCCATATGAGCATTTTACACAAATATGCATATTGAGGGAAATGACATGTAATCTAATAGGTATAGTTGTGATTGAAATGCAAAATGAAACAAGATGAATCCCTAAAATAGGGTTGAATCACCACCCCAAACTTGAAACATACTTGACCTCAAGTATGTTCCAACTCAATCTCTCTATAAAATCAAGAAATGGAAAATGCAATGTAAAGGATGATTATTGTTGAATGGGATAAATAATGACTAAGTACATGCATTCCACCTCTCTCCTCTCCTACGTTCACAAACAAATCATGAAAAGAGTGCAAAGCATATGAACTTCAAATATAGTGCATAAAACATACAAGCTATCCATATTTCTTTCATGAAGTTCTGGGTAGACCGTTTCATGATAGAGTTAATCAAGGATTACTAGGAGTGTTGTTTCACCTTCATGCTTTAAACCTTATGTTTCAAGTCACACAAAATGACCCACGTGGCTGCAGAAAAAGGGCAAAATGAGCTAGGTTTGATGTTTCCTAGCTCAATGGGTATGAAAATGGAAGAAAGGGTTGCAGTAAGATTTTGGAGTGCTATTACATAGAGCACTCAACTTTTCTTTACTTAGATGGTCTTAAACAGGTGCACCTTTTATTTTCTTTGTGCATTTTTTCTTTCTTTTTCTTTGCCCTTGGAGTAGATAGGGCATATGGTGATGAGAGTGAAGTTGTGAGATGTAGAAGTGGCCACCCCAAACTTTTGGAGATGGCCATGGCTGATATGTGCATTTTGGCATCCTTTCATGAGGTAGAGGGATAAGAAGATGGTGAGTGAATAGTCCAGTTAAAGAGGGGTCACTAGCATGATTCTCAACATAGGGTATCCTACATGAAAACTAATCCAACTCTTAATCCAACAATGTCACACCACATGAATGAACAACCTAAAATGATACTTCAATCACATGATTTCATAGACACTAAGCGCTCATATCTTGCTCAAGTCACAATTCAACCAAATCATTCACAAACACACGACATGTGATGCACATGTAAAAAGTCAAGAATTGATACCATTTAGCAATAAACAATGATAATTCACTTGCATTTGTCAAAGGTCATCATTTTTAATCCAAAAAGTAGATATTGGGTTGAAACACACTTTTAGGCAAGAAATCTCAAATTTTGGAAAAATTGGCCAAAACGGTACCAAGTTTCCTTCAATCACATCTAAGCCTATAATATTGAACTTAAAGAAATAAACAAGAAATCCTAGCTAAAAACATGCAAAAATTACCAAAAATCTACTTGATATGTAATGCATGACAAAAAGAGCAATTTTTTTGAAAATTATGCAAAAATGACAAGAAAGAAAACTACATGGCATGCAAGTATGCAAAGCAAGTAAACTCTAAACTAGATAGAAAAACCAACAAAAATTAATCAGATGAGATAGGGAATCAACAAAATAAGATGAGAACTGAGGGCTTACCGCCCAACCACCCCAAACTTTTGAATCATGTTGTCCTCAGCATGAAACTAAAGCTTAGGAATGATAGGGTAGAAGTCATGGTTGTGGCAGTGGTGGTCCTCCCTGTGGTGGGGGTGCTAGTAGTAATGGCCCCAATAGTCTTCTTGTGGAGGTTGGTATGTCTCCTAGAAGCCAGAAAGTGATCCCCAAAAATCCTCCCCCCATTGGGGGTTCCTCTGCACATGTTGATAGTGGTACATGTGGTTAATCTGATGATGCATCTGTTGCAGATCTAACCACATGGACTATTGTGTCTGCTGAATTGCCTCCAACTATGCATGAATAGATGACATGTCATATGCATTTGTTGGAGGTGGTTGCACATCAAACTCCTCCCCTCTCGACTGTGTGCATTGTGCCTGTTAAAAAATGTGATGCTGCTCTAGTACATTTGTCTCTCCTCCTTATAAGTCGACATTTTATGCAGTGAACCCCTTGTTGATATGTATGCCCATAGAGCAAGTCGTGTGATGATTATATTGGGATACTTTGTAAATTATTTGAATAATAATAAAGACAATTTCCGATCTATATGTTTTAACTGTTTCTGAGATGATAGTGTAACATGATAGATGTCTAAAGAATTGTTTTACTCGATGAAGTATGCTTTTGGGTTGAGGACCTAAATGATGAGATCATATGGATGTTAAGAGTATACTTTCTTGTTTATTCCCTAGTCAGTTGTTATTGTGTAAATAACCATAGACATCAATAACACTAAAGACTAGATTGTGTGTTGGATGATGACAAAATCTCATTAGTGATGATATAGTGATATCAAACCAAGCACATAGGTACTTGTTAGAGAACAAGTGTATCGGACAGACCCACCATGAGAGTGATACATAGAACTATGATTTGGTAGTCACAGTCAGCTCTCATAGTGATGGTGGTGAGTGTGATTCTTCGACCTAAAATCACTACACTCAACACATGTTGTTGGGTACACCTTGACATCATCAAACGCAGTCCTAAAACATGGGTTGTTATAAAGGTGATGATTGGGTGACTTTAACACATGGGGCTTTTGAGGGGTGAGTGATAGATATGGGATTTGTCCCTCCTAAGGGAGTTTGATGTCCATGGCCACTTGATGAGTAGGATTGAGAAAGTCATGTGCATGCATGTGTGAGTCAATATGTGATATTGATGTCACCCACATCTCACCCAGTCTGCTCTGAGATCAAGGAAATGAATGAATGTTGAAAGGATGACTGCACCATGCCTTGAGTTCATTCAAGATATTAGTGATAAAGGAATTATACATTTGCTGTAACACCATTCACATATTGTAGGATTGAAAGTTGTTCTCCAACTTTCTATTTCACTTGGGTAGCACTGATGTGTGACTAGGCACCGCTCTTTGCTTGTGAAGTCATAAGTGTTATGGACTTTTACTACCAATGTGAAATGGACCTACAGGGTCACACACAAAGGATTTAACCTAGAAGAGGAGTTTATCCAAAAATGATGTTTAGATTGATTACTAAAGGAGTTTAGTAGTTCAATTAAACACCCAATCGATTGATAGCTCAAAATTATAGTATTCAAAGTGTTGGATTAGATGATGAGAGTATTATATTGATTGAAACTACAATTAACTGATCTGCTGCCCCAACCAATCGACTCATGGAGATGAACCAATCGGCTCAGGATGGTGAGCCGACTGTCTTAGGTCAATGAACCGATCGATTCACAGTGTTGAACTGGTCAGATGACCTATTGAGTTTGTTTCATTTGTCAAATTTGATTTGGATAAGGACTAATATATGATTAGTTGGAAACGAACATGGAAAGTCAATTTGAGTTGGACCAGGACCACGAACCAATCGGCTCATGCTTGAACCAATCGGCTCAAGTGCCCAGACGATCGGTTCAGGGCTGAACTGGTCGGTTCAACCGGCACAGTTTGTCAGATTTTGTGGAAAATTTCAAACCCTTCTACTCCTGCTTTAATCCCACATTGCTCGGGGTAGATAACCATGTCCCATGACCCTCCTATATATAGGGGTATTGGGGGCTTCTAAAAGTACAACTCAGAACACCAGTTGCTCTGTAAAGTTGTTGTTCTCTCTGGTTGTGGTAACTAGGAGATCCCGAGCAAGTGCTACCCGATAAGGGAGGCACAACAAGGGAAAGACAACTACAGAAAAGTGACTGGTTGCAGGAGAGTGTGTCGGTGGCTAGTGCGCTGACAGGAGGGTGTGACTCTTTTCGATTCCTTGTGGGACAAGGAGATCGGAGTTCTAGGTGGTCTATGTGGACTACTATAGAGGCGGGAGACTTCTGTCACTCGGAGGACAACTGTCAATCCTGACAGCCCCAGTGAGACCAGGAGCTGCTCGGACACCATCTAAGAATGTAGGTGAAGACCGCGCAAGTCGTGAGGTAACGTTACCGAGTAAGCCTCATGTCACAGAACTGGAATATTTAGAAAAGACAAGGTGAGTTTTCTCCAAAATATGAGATAAATCACTTAATGACTCTAAAAGTGGAAAATAATCTTGGATTCATAACCTACACACAAAAAATAGCATTTGGGTCAATTTTCATGTAATTTGGATAATCTTCAATATACATGTGTAGATTAGGAGAGAGAATGTGTAAAATATAAAATAGTGAGCAAAATAATTCCATAAGATAAAAGTGATGGACAACTTGTGTTCCTATGTGTTTTAGTTATCTTAAGGATGAAGTTTCACCAAAAGTGAGTAATTATAGAAGTCTCTAATGTGATAAGAAAGACAAAATATGAATTACTTTAAAATAATTAAATAAAATAGTAGAAGTCTGCAAAAGTAAAAATTAATGTCATATTTAAATTCTAAATACTCAAATTATCTTAGGTGTCAATTTTCATTAATTTTGGGGTTTGTTTGCACCCACAATTAAAAGAGAGAAAAAGGAAATTAATTTAATTTAACTTTATTACAATTTTATTTAGGAAATCATTTAAATACCACACCTTTTTAATCTCAGGCACATGGATATCTGATCGGATGGATGTTGTGTATCTTCTACCTTGCACGTGCTAAGGAAACTGACATCGATTTGGCAGTCTGATAATTTGTGGATTTCTCATTCTATTCTTAATCTTTTTTCAAGATTTTTTTCACAATGTGTTTGCCAAACAAATCCGCATATTTTGATCCATTACATACAAGTTTTCGTGAAGTATTTCAAAATTTCCCAATTTCCCCTCTCCACCTTCTCGAGGCTCCTACCACCTTTGGACCTCCACCCATGCACACATATAAATAGTTCTCTCCCTAGCTCTGCCACTTCCCTCTCTACCCTTCTCCTCTATCAATTTCATCTTTGGCTTCATTGTTTGACACTGGTGATAACAGTTGGATATCAAGTTTGTGACATGTTGTGCTTCTTATTCTCATCACTGTGGTGTAATAGATTTTAGAGGTAAGTTCCTTGAACTCCTCCCCTTCTTTCTATGATCTTAGTTCCTTGGATTCTCGCACCTCTCAATTTTACCCAAATTTCTCCCGACCTTCCAGCCTGTTGCTCATGGCCAGTGCATGGCATGAGAGAGGAGAAGCAATCTCCTTGATGGTTTCTCGTATCTACCCTTCATAGCATCTACTATTTTGGTTTCCTTTTAGGGGCACTTTCGTCATTTCACCCTCTTTTACCTTGTTTTGGATGAGTCAAAGATGATCTTTGTCCCTGGTACATTTCTGCTAATGATGTTATACACTACTCAATTGAGATTTACATAGATTCAACCTCGCGGACAAAAATGCACGGTGGATTCACTTTCAAATTTTATAAGGACCTAAACTCAAACACACCTACGTCTACTAAAACACTATCCTACAAGCACACAGGGTTGTGTCATAGCATAGGAGGACGGTAAGTATAGGGTTGATCCACAATGAGAAAAGGGGGAACTAGAGATAGGTCAGTTTTACTAGGTTCCTACTGCAAAGACTAGGGTTAAAGGTTGTTTTGATTGTTAATGAAGGTGAGAAAGAAAAAAATTAAAGGCAAGAATGAAATCTAAGTTAACCCTAGACTAGATTAAGACTAATTAAGTAGGAAAAGACTAAGCTAGATATGAAAAGGAAATTTACACTAAGTCATGCAAGAAGAACGAGAGAGCAATTAAAGAGCTAAACTAGCAAGAACAAGGCAAAAATAGGGCAAGAAGCTAACTAAGCAAGAAAAGAGCTAACTAAGCTAACACTAGCTAAGCAAGATGAAAACTAGGATTTTAAAACAATTAAGAGAGGTGTGGCTTGTTTAAAAGATGTACTTATCACTTAAGTTGGGGGTGATTTATAAATATTATGATTCCATTTAGAATATCCAAACCAAGCAACAAGTTAAAGTATAATGAATTAACCTAAGCTACTAACTAGCCATGGATATGCTAGGTTGTGTATAGGGGAACTAGTCCCTAGCACCCCTACTACCCTTGTGAGGCACAATTGGGTTAGGGATTAGGTTCAATTCAATTAGAGTCTAATCAAGTCTAAGTTTCTAGATTAGACATTCCTAGGACAATTTGGGGCCGAGGGTAGTAATGGGGAGGTGAAATTAGGGTTTGGACCCCAATTCCCCCACATTCTAGCCTTGAGAAGGCTCCATGCTAATTGCACTAGAGTCACCTAATCTAGCTACTTATATCTCTCACTTAGTCTTAGGGAGATTAATTAGGATGTGTGAAGATGGGAGGCAACTTAGGGATCCAAGAATTGGACCTAGCGGCAAATCCCAAAATTCACATATATAAGCAATTTTCCTAAATTCCGGAGTGATTTCACACACAACCCAATAAGAAATTCATGGATAATGAGATAGAAATAGATCATAATCATTAGAAAATGGAATTACAAAGTTTATATATCATTTTTCCCCCAACATGGTATCAAAGTAACATTTTACAACCTAAACAGCCCACCCAACGGGACCTAGCTACTCATGGAAATGGAAAATACAAAAACAAAGGAGAAAGAGGTAGAAGAAGCCATGGAGCTTGATGTAGATGGAGTAATCCTCCTATCCAACTACTTTAAGACGTCCTCCTCTCTCCTCCAAGGTGCAAGGGTGTGGAATGAAGGGGATTATGGGTAGAAACTAGGATAAACTAGTGTTTTGGTGGGGGAAATGGGGAAATGGAGTGGAATGGAGGTGGAAATGGAGTGGAATGGCTAAGGGGGAAAAATGGGGAGCTAGGAGGTGGTAGGATGTAGCTAACCCCGTGTTGGAGTTGCCACCTAGGTATGTATAGGTGTGGGGGAAGCACTAGGTCAAGTAGGGGTAGTATGGGAAAAGCAGTGCAAAAGTAGCTAGGTTTTGTGAGTGGCACGACCATGGTGGATCACCACAGTCGTGGTGGGTAGGGGTGAGAACGGTCGTGGTGGGGTAGAATGGTCATGTGAATTAAAATATGAAGATCAAAGAGAATTGGTTGCTTTTGTACTGAAGCTAGCACGTCTGTGGTGGGGTAAGGGTAGCACGGCCGTGGTGGTCACCACGACCGTTGTGG
Organism: Alisma plantago-aquatica; assembly: GCA_963693085.1. Classification (NCBI taxonomy): domain Eukaryota; kingdom Viridiplantae; phylum Streptophyta; class Magnoliopsida; order Alismatales; family Alismataceae; genus Alisma; species Alisma plantago-aquatica. The sequence goes on along the minus strand of OY856409.1, from coordinate 1,114,967,229 downwards.
CTCGAAATGCCCAGGTTGTTCTCCTCACCACAGTTGTTTTGCCACTGTTGTAGCACGACCGTGCTAGGTGGCATGACCGTTCAGGGTTAGTTCACCACGACCATTCTGGGTGGCACACCCATGGGGATTCTAGCTTCAATTGAGGATGACTCTGTTGTTTTGCAAGTGACCTAGCATAGCTGTTTTGTGGTACCACGACCGTGCTGGGATCTGGATCAGCACTTTGACTTGATTTTTTGTGTTTTCTTGGACATCTTTGCTTCAATGGATCTTTTTCCACTAGGGGTAGGTTGAGGGAGCATCGGGATGCACTTTGGGTCTCTCCAAGGGCAAAGAAACCATAGGATCACTCCTCCTCTCTCTCTTCCATCAAGCGTTGTCCAAATGCCTAAAAACATGAAAATAATGTCCATATGAGCATTTTACACAAATATGCATATTGAGGGAAATGACATGTAATCTAATAGGTATAGTTGTGATTGAAATGCAAAATGAAACAAGATGAATCCCTAAAATAGGGTTGAATCACCACCCCAAACTTGAAACATACTTGACCTCAAGTATGCTCCAACTCAATCTCTCTATAAAATCAAGAAATGGAAAATGCAATGTAAAGGATGATTATTGTTGAATGGGATAAATAATGACTAAGTACATGCATTCCACCTCTCTCCTCTCCTACTTTCACAAACAAATCATGAAAAGAGTGCAAAGCATATGAACTTCAAATATAGTGCATAAAACATACAAGCTATCCATATTTCTTTCATGAAGTTCTGGGTAGACCGTTTCATGATAGAGTTAATCAAGGATTACTAGGAGTGTTGTTTCACCTTCATGCTTTAAACCTTATGTTTCAAGTCACACAAAATGACCCACGTGGCTGCAGAAAAAGGGCAAAATGAGCTAGGTTTGATGTTTCCTAGCTCAATGGGTATGAAAATGGAAGAAAGGGTTGCAGTAAGATTTTGGAGTGCTATTACATAGAGCACTCAACTTTTCTTTACTTAGATGGTCTTAAACAGGTGCACCTTTTATTTTCTTTGTGCATTTTTTTCTTTTCTTTTTCTTTGCCCTTGGAGTAGATAGGGCATATGGTGATGAGAGTGAAGTTGTGAGATGTAGAAGTGGCCACCCCAAACTTTTGGAGATGGCCATGGCTGATATGTGCATTTTGGCATCCTTTCATGAGGTAGAGGGATAAGAAGATGGTGAGTGAATAGTCCAGTTAAAGAGGGGTCACTAGCATGATTCTCAACATAGGGTATCCTACATGAAAACTAATCCAACTCTTAATCCAACAATGTCACACCACATGAATGAACAACCTAAAATGATACTTCAATCACATGATTTCATAGACACTAAGCGCTCATATCTTGCTCAAGTCACAATTCAACCAAATCATTCACAAACACACGACATGTGATGCACATGTAAAAAGTCAAGAATTGATACCATTTAGCAATAAACAATGATAATTCACTTGCATTTGTCAAAGGTCATCATTTTTAATCCAAAAAGTAGATATTGGGTTGAAACACACTTTTAGGCAAGAAATCTCAAATTTTGGAAAAATTGGCCAAAACGGTACCAAGTTTCCTTCAATCACATCTAAGCCTATAATATTGAACTTAAAGAAATAAACAAGAAAATCCTAGCTAAAAACATGCAAAAATTACCAAAAATCTACTTGATATGTAATGCATGACAAAAAGAGCAATTTTTTTGAAAATTATGCAAAAATGACAAGAAAGAAAACTACATGGCATGCAAGTATGCAAAGCAAGTAAACTCTAAACTAGATAGAAAAACCAACAAAAATTAATCAGATGAGATAGGGAATCAACAAAATAAGATGAGAACTGAGGGCTTACCGCCCAACCACCCCAAACTTTTGAATCATGTTGTCCTCAGCATGAAACTAAAGCTTAGGAATGATAGGGTAGAAGTCATGGTTGTGGCAGTGGTGGTCCTCCCTGTGGTGGGGGTGCTAGTAGTAATGGCCCCAATAGTCTTCTTATGGAGGTTGGTATGTCTCCTAGAAGCCAGAAAGTGATCCCCAAAAATCCTCCCCCCATTGGGGGTTCCTCTGCACATGTTGATAGTGGTACATGTGGTTAATCTGATGATGCATCTGTTGCAGATCTAACCACATGGACTATTGTGTCTGCTGAATTGCCTCCAACTATGCATGAATAGATGACGTGTCATATGCATTTGTTGGAGGTGGTTGCACATCAAACTCCTCCCCTCTCGACTGTGTGCATTGTGCCTGTTAAAAAATGTGATGCTGCTCTAGTACATTTGTCTCTCCTCCTTATAAGTCGACATTTTATGCAGTGAACCCCTTGTTGATATGTATGCCCATAGAGCAAGTCGTGTGATGATTATATTGGGATACTTTGTAAATTATTTGAATAATAATAAAGACAATTTCCGATCTATATGTTTTAACTGTTTCTGAGATGATAGTGTAACATGATAGATGTCTAAAGAATTGTTTTACTCGATGAAGTATGCTTTTGGGTTGAGGACCTAAATGATGAGATCATATGGATGTTAAGAGTATACTTTCTTGTTTATTCCCTAGTCAGTTGTTATTGTGTAAATAACCATAGACATCAATAACACTAAAGACTAGATTGTGTGTTGGATGATGACAAAATCTCATTAGTGATGATATAGTGATATCAAACCAAGCACATAGGTACTTGTTAGAGAACAAGTGTATCGGACAGACCCACCATGAGAGTGATACATAGAACTATGATTTGGTAGTCACAGTCAGCTCTCATAGTGATGGTGGTGAGTGTGATTCTTCGACCTAAAATCACTACACTCAACACATGTTGTTGGGTACACCTTGACATCATCAAACACAGTCCTAAAACATGGGTTGTTATAAAGGTGATGATTGGGTGACTTTAACACATGGGGCTTTTGAGGGGTGAGTGATAGATATGGGATTTGTCCCTCCTAAGGGAGTTTGATGTCCATGGCCACTTGATGAGTAGGATTGAGAAAGTCATGTGCATGCATGTGTGAGTCAATATGTGATATTGATGTCACCCACATCTCACCCAGTCTGCTCTGAGATCAAGGAAATGAATGAATGTTGAAAGGATGACTGCACCATGCCTTGAGTTCATTCAAGATATTAGTGATAAAGGAATTATACATTTGCTGTAACACCATTCACATATTGTAGGATTGAAAGTTGTTCTCCAACTTTCTATTTCACTTGGGTAGCACTGATGTGTGACTAGGCACCGCTCTTTGCTTGTGAAGTCATAAGTGTTATGGACTTTTACTACCAATGTGAAATGGACCTACAGGGTCACACACAAAGGATTTAACCTAGAAGAGGAGTTTATCCAAAAATGATGTTTAGATTGATTACTAAAGGAGTTTAGTAGTTCAATTAAACACCCAATCGATTGATAGCTCAAAATTATAGTATTCAAAGTGTTGGATTAGATGATGAGAGTATTATATTGATTGAAACTACAATTAACTGATCTGCTGCCCCAACCAATCGACTCATGGAGATGAACCAATCGGCTCAGGATGGTGAGCCGACTGTCTTAGGTCAATGAACCGATCGATTCACAGTGTTGAACTGGTCAGATGACCTATTGAGTTTGTTTCATTTGTCAAATTTGATTTGGATAAGGACTAATATATGATTAGTTGGAAACGAACATGGAAAGTCAATTTGAGTTGGACCAGGACCACGAACCAATCGGCTCATGCTTGAACCAATCGGCTCAAGTGCCCAGACGATCGGTTCAGGGCTGAACTGGTCGGTTCAACCGGCACAGTTTGTCAGATTTTGTGGAAAATTTCAAACCCTTCTACTCCTGCTTTAATCCCACATTGCTCGGGGTAGATAACCATGTCCCATGACCCTCCTATATATAGGGGTATTGGGGGCTTCTAAAAGTACAACTCAGAACACCAGTTGCTCTGTAAAGTTGTTGTTCTCTCTGGTTGTGGTAACTAGGAGATCCCGAGCAAGTGCTACCCGATAAGGGAGGCACAACAAGGGAAAGACAACTACAGAAAAGTGACTGGTTGCAGGAGAGTGTGTCGGTGGCTAGTGCGCCGACAGGAGGGTGTGACTCTTTTCGATTCCTTGTGGGACAAGGAGATCGGAGTTCTAGGTGGTCTATGTGGACTACTACAGAGGCGGGAGACTTCTGTCACTCGGAGGACAACTGTCAATCCTGACAGCCCCAGTGAGACCAGGAGCTACTCGGACACCATCTAAGAATGTAGGTGAAGACCGCGCAAGTCGTGAGGTAACGTTACCGAGTAAGCCTCATGTCACAGAACTGGAATCCCAGTCCCATGAACCAAATGTATACCAAAGGAGAAATGTGGAAGCATAAAGCTTAGCACACATGAACATATAACAAGATAAAGGCACCAACACAGTCTCAACATTCAACAAATATAAATTATACAAAATGCATTATATTCATGACTTCAGTTACATATTTCCAGAGTCAAGGTACAAGTCATTCATGTGCACTAAAACTGGATCTTACAACAAGTACACCTATCATAGCTCACCAAGCCCATCAACTTTCTAGCCATCTCTGAACCTAAAAACAACATACGAAAAATGGGTCAACACATGAGGTGCTGAGTACGGGGCAAAAAGATACATATATATAAGCTTTGCATAATTTGAAAAGATTTCAAGATGAAACGAAGAACAATAAACATGTTAACTATTTAACAAAATGTGAAACCATGTTTTATGTCCTTTCACTCCATTATATCAACAATATCAAGCATGTTTAAGGCCTTTTACCATCTTCCCATCAGAAGGGTCTGTAAGAGTTACAAAATTAGCTAACCTTTTTATACAAGAGGGACCTCAAGGCCATAGCCAAGAGCTAACCCTTTATCAATAATATTATAGTGGAGTTTTGTATATATATATATATATCTGTGTGTGTGTGTGTATGTTCAAGTTATAAAATCGACGAGGCAAACATCGAGTAAGACATAGCAATACTACATGGCAATATTGGGCAAGTAAATAAACAAGCATACAATACATATTATTTCAAATAAGAAAGCTAGTCATATAACTAGATAAGGCCCGTACCTGATTCATAGATTCTCAACTCATCCATCACCATCTAGATCATAATCCAACCTAATTAACAACAAGATTATATGTATACATTAGATTCTCATCATTAACCCTAATTAGATTCATTTTAGGGTGTTGGCCAAGATAGGTTCCAAATTGCTTATTAGTTCATTAAATGATTTTATACTTATCTAGGGTCATCATGATGGTGTGGTTCGAGTTTCATGCATTATGATGTTCCATGCACTTTCTATGATCATATCAAGGTTTAAAGCATTTACATGCATTCTAAGGTCAAAAGACTCACAATAAAGCACCCTAGATCATGATTCATCGAGTCAAGAAGTCTAGATCTAAAAGATGATTTAGATCAGCAACATTAGGTCATAAGAAACATATAATAAGATTAGGTGGGTGTCCATTAGAAGCAAGATTAGCAATCTAGGGAAACGTTCATCATTAAGGTCCAAACTAAGCACACATGTACAAAAATGAGCCATTTATGAACAATAGGGAGAGTAGGACCTTCACTTAGTTCAAGTATACATCATAGGTACTGATTTAAGGATCATAGCATAGATTGAGTAATCAAGATCCAAGTTCGCATGAAAATCATAAATCAACTATACTCTAAATGATCAAAGTATGCATCTTTTGGGAAAATAGAGAACAAAATATGTAATTAGACCTTGAACCCTAGTCCATTGTGCAGATCTTTTTGAAAGGATCAATTTGGTATATAATTTTACCCATTTTGGCCTTAAGATGAGAGAGATATGATTTTTTAAAAGTTTCACATTAAAACTATAGGATATATCATGGGAGGTGTTACCATATATTTCCCTCAAGATCTTGGTTGTCCATCTCAGATCTGGTGGCTGCTCATGCCTGTGGGTCTTGCCTACCGTGTTGCACCACTTATAGACGCCAGCTGCCATTTGTTGGTGATGTGCAATTCTGTGTGCATGACTTGTTGTTGCTGGAGTTCGCCTGGCTCATGATCGGCGGCCATGGATGATCTTCGGGGATCACCCATATTCTACCTCGTGGACTTATCGGTCCTCACTTGTCGGTCTGGCGGCCAAGATCACGGCCTTCCCTTATTTTAGCACCGTGAACTGTTATGACCCCACCTCCCGGTAACCCCCAATTAAGGGAGACTGAAAGGATAGAGTCGTTAACCAATAACCCGGATTAAAGGTTCGGCAATTAACCAAGAATAATTATCAAATTTTAACAGACTAAACTGAAAATCTTTAAGAAAATAAACTTTGCATACCTTTTGAAATTTTGGATTTCTAAACTTCTATCCATGTATGCATTCTACTCTAACTAATCCTCCTTGTATTTTACCTCATGTATTTCACAATATGACGATTTACTGTTTGTCCTTTTGGCTTGTACCAAAAACGCCGACAAACAAAACGTCGGTCAGCCGAAGATGGTATGTGGGGGAAACAATAATCATGCAATTATCTATAACAATGTATTGCATTCAATTATCATTTAACAAACAATTTTATGTTTTAAGTATAACTACGCGATCCATGTATACCCTGTTCCCATTATACCCCTCATGACTTCACCTAACAGGTGAATCAATTTCTAGGGCGGAGTCACATGGCACTACCCGTAAGTAGCCCACTCCTTAACTCATGGTATGCTAAGAGTCTCATGGCACTACACATGGGTAGCCCAGTTTCTAACTCATGATACCCTAGACCTTGCTCTAGGTTATCCTTAGCCTTTGCATAGTCACAGGGGTGGACTCAGATCTAGCTATTTATACATGTATACTCATAGTGATAATCATAGTCACTTTATAGTTGCATGAATTGAAACATCCAACAGTTATTTCAAGCATTGAGGGAAATGTCGATAAAATCCTCAGAAAACTAATCGGTATAGTCATAAGCGTAACCACATACCTGATTTGATGATTCCACGAGCATTAAGTAAACCCAACCAAGAATGAAATCCAAGCAATTCAATCATCACATAATTCCTGAAAAGAATATGCACTCTATTTATTACTCACTTTATCAAGAATCTACTTTATTGACTTGGATTCACTTTCTAGGGTTTCTGTATCCATTTTAGGGTTTCTGTTGTAATTATGGTTTACCTTGCACTTTTATTCTTACAAACCCTAGTTAGGCAAAATAGCTCACAAACCCTAAGGATTCCCAACCTATTTCGTCCAACAGGCTTAGGATCATCTTCTAACAACATATTTCCATATTTTCGATTTAAACATGATTTTCTCTTTATTTACCCTAAATTAGGGTTTCTACATGTATCATCCTTCATACATAGACTAAAACCCTAAATTAGTCTACTTTTCATGTAAAACAGATTGAAACTCTATTTTAATGTTCAACAGGTCAATACTTCTCAAATTACCCTACTAAACCTCAAAGATTCATCCTTTATACGAAATTAGGGTTTCTAATTAACTTTTAATACTTTTTCTATCAAATTAATATACTTTTGCTATTAGGAACGAAATCAGGTTCTAAAACTATTTTTATTAGCTTCCTCATATTTTTCTGGTCAATTTTCATATATTAAGTTTATCCATCGGAGCCTCCTAGCAATTTCTAGGATTTTTGCAAGTTAATCACTTAATTGACCAATTGAAACTGACACGCCAGCATTATTAACTTACCAAAAATCGGTGCAGAAAATAGAGGAAAAGACTTGGTCGCCCTTGGGTCATGTACATGCAAACAGGAGTAGAAGAGTCAATTGACTCTATTCCCTTTCTCCTTCCTCGCAACACTGCCCCTGTGTTCTCCGCGTACAGGATGTCACCGACCACCCTATTCTCTTGCGACGTCGTCGTCTGCCTCCACCTCCCTCGGGTGTGAACCCCACCACACTTGGTTCATCACCGCTCCATGGCGGTTCTCCAACCTACCCCTTTCTCTCTCACACACGCACATGGGGCGCTCTGCAGGTGGTGTCCAGCGCTACCAGTGTCCTCTCCGGAGCTCACAGCGAGGTGGATAACGATGCCGACCACCACGTTCCTCCTTTCCTGGTCGGGCGGAAGGACAACCTCCCCTTCCTTCACATTCGGAAGCTCTAAGCATCAACGAGTATCTACTCCCAGAAGACCAGCGCCTCACTCGAGCGCCGCCTACTCGGCTCCTCCTACGGATGCGACTCCATGACCCCCAGGAAGAAAACTCACCATTACTGCTCCTGCGACCAGGCTTGGTCGAATGCAGATGGCCCTGACCTCCGTCTCGCACTCACAGGGTGACGCATGTACAAGCCATCCGGGGTCTGCAACCCACGGTTGTTGGTCGGCCCTAAGCCGCATCGCTTAACTGTCGTGGCTAACAGTAGGGAACCGAACTACGGAGAAGGAAAAGAATCCCGCTGCAGCTAGGGTTCATCCACGGGACTATCTTCAGTCAAGAGTAATGGAGTGCCACCTCCCTTTATATCTATATGTTGTTCACCACAACTGCAAAGACTTGTCCTTTATATAGATAACCCTCCCGCAAAGTTTAGGGTTACGAGAGAAAGATAAAAGGAAGATATGTGTGGCAAGCCCATCTAGCATCCCTTTGTACCCACGTGACTTCCTTTCTTGATTAAAAAGTTACTCTTAGAAAGGTATTTATATATGTAATTGTTAAGAGAAAGTCATTGAATATCCTTTCCTTATGGGTCTAATATGTCCCAATCAGTTCCGACTTTATTTGGTTGGCACTTCCAAAAACTATTAAAGAAAGTACATCACCACATAAAATCTAGATTATTTCTTCCTCTCTTATCAAGTTAATCCCACTTTTGGGAGAACGCTTCTTAATGATTTTTATCAAAACATGGACAAGGGTTGAGACACAAATTTAAAAAGAAAATATGTTTTTCTTAATATGCAAGTCTCCCCCTTAACGAACATTTTAACCGTGAAAACAAATATTTTCCTCTTTCTTTATTTTCTATTATTTTTATTTTGGCCATAATTTATATTAGAAACCATGTGGATTCAAAATCCACTCTATTATGAACAAACACTTATTTCTTCTAGAGAAATCCACATTATTCTTAGCATTATCTCATACTCTTTTATTATTAGATTTCTTTCTATCACTATTCTCTTTCAAACATATTGGGCTTTTTTACTCAATAGGCCCACAAAAACCATTCATGCAAAAAGGGTTATCATCAAAATACTCAAATTATACAACTTTCATAATAATACATTTTATTGTAGAAATTGCATTCAAAATCATATACGCCCAAAATTGGGGTTGTAACAGTGAACATAGGTCGAATAGGGGTCCCTCCTTGCAACCCAACACACCTCCACCGCGGATCAAGGAAGGGTAGGACACCCCTGCATATTCGTCGCCTATGTCAGCAATGCCCCTTGTACGAGCCCAGGCAGGAGGGCCGTTCGCACATCGGCAATCTCACACGTGACCCCCCCTTTCTCTATGCAGGAACATGGCATAGACAGGGGACGATGCCTCCCACCACATCTGGTGATTGCTGCCTTTACGGTAGCACAACATAAGGGTTGTGGGTGCTCCGGCGGCCTTTCTGTTCCATGGAATCGACCTTGTGGTGGCTGGTGCTATAAAAGGAGCAGGGAGTTAGGGTTTGGGGTCATTAAATCCATTGTAATGTATCTTCTTTCCCGGTTTGGCGAGGGGAAGTCTCTGTGCCTTGCGTTTCTTCCCCAAATGGAAAGGGAAAGAAGGGGGTTTCAAGGTAAGCAGTTAGGGCACGATCTAGCTGGGCCCATGTAGGGCCGGTCCAACAACTTAAGGCATATAGAGGCAATTAGATCATGTCATCTTCCAAAAACCATAACTTTGGATTCATAGCTCAGATTCGGGTGATTTTTGTTCTGTTGGATTTGTAATTAAATCACATACAACATGACACATGTTAATAAGACAAAAGGTTATGGTCATGATCTTCAAAATATATAACAAATATGGTGATATGAACTAATTGGTATTTAGTTCAAAAGTACAAATTGATGTCACATTTAGTAAAATTGAATATTGATGTGACTAATATGGAGTCTCCCAACCATCGAACCATGAAAATCACATTGAATTGAGTAAGAGGTCAAATGATGAAGGAGAAGGGTACAAGATAGGATTGAGAAAAGTCAGGTTGTCGCATCCTTCCCTCCTTCAAAGAAATTTCATCCTCGAAATTATTCCAAGATCATAGTCGAAAGTCAAATTTCATACTCATCATGCCTAGGTATCCTACCATGGTTGTCACGAAATTCCCCACAATGGGATGTGTTCTAGGTTACCATATTGAGGGTGTACTCATCTCGATTGTATACATATTACTTAGTGTTCCATCATAATGTGACATCATCATGGCATTAGGGTTTACCCATCCCTTAGTATCCCTACATTAGGGTTCTGTTCACATCTTTAGATGAGACCAAAGTATATTATCAAAATCTATGTTATCAATTTACAAATGAACATGTCCTCAAACATGACTTCTAAAATTTGGTCATCATTGAACGTGTATATATCAACATTATACTAGATTTCATGCATGTTTAAGTTTTTTCCCCAGAATTTTACCAACCTTCCCAAATTATGTTCATCAATTTCACATTTTGGATTTGAAATTAAGTAATGTATTCATCTTATTTATTCGAGTTATCACCCCCAAGAGTAACATCATATCGAGTTGATTTGTTTTCATTTGGGTATGATATTAGGCATGTTACCCCTAATTATTCAAGGTAAAATCTCTAGACATCATCGTATCAAGTTCATGATTTCAAAGCTACATATTTTATGTATAATATGATTTTGTATTAGGTCTAGCTTACAAAAGTGACTATTGGACATCTACCAAAATTTTAACTTAAATGAGATTTGTTCATGTATCGAGCATCATTCGAGGAACAATATTATCATCAATGTCAAGGTTTTGAAACTTTCTCACTTGTGTCAGAAAGAGATCTACAAGCTCAAGCCACTCAATCTAAGACATATATATATGTCCAACAAGACCTACTAGCCACAAACTTCTACCCATAACAAAATTTCTACCCATCTTTCAAGGAACAAGGGTAACCACTAGACTCCTTTATATACAATTACTAACCTGAGTATGAGGCTCACCATGGATATCACACATCATATACATTATCTTAGGGTTTTGGGACATCCCCCTCACCTATATAGCAAGCATTGAACTTTCAATTGCCTCTTTCTCTAGGGTTAGATATTTTCATAGGACATCTAGGGTTCAACATTTTCAAGGAAACCATCCACTAGGTCACTCAACTCATATACTTAGAAGTATTCTAGTGAGGGACTCATCATCAAGTATTTCATCATTCATATTATTCAACATTTCAAATATTTTGGAGTTTAGGTACTCTAACCTTCTCCCGATACGGGTCAACTCATATCAACAGGTCACCCTATTCCTATGTCCCATGCCAGAGGTCCTTCTTTGTAAAGAAATTGAGGCCCATGTTGGTCTCAAACTATATGTCACATATCGTATCTCAACATGCACAAGACTAGGTACAAGCAAACATGCCAACCAACTAGCTATGTCTAGCACATCAACCAAGTCATATGTATCAACAAGGTGCTAGGTCTAGTTAGGGTTGCATGGTCAAACTCATTTCATATCATCAAACTACTTGGCCCCCTCAAGCACAAACTTGGGTTTTATCAACATCAACATCATCAACAATATCATCCTCATCATCTTAGGTTATCTAGGTTACTTACTGGCCCAACCTATATCATGGCTCTAGACAACTCTAGAGACTATCACTATCATCTAAACTCTCTCATCTAGACTTGATGTTACATCTCTTTCTTCTAGGTTGCATAGAAACTCACTGTCTTTCTGCGTCTGGTAACATTTTTCATATGTACATATAATAATACTTGAAATATGCTTTCTCCAACATTTAAACAGACGATGAAGACCACCATACTCCATTTGAATAAAACCAAAATCAAAATGAGTTACCACACTCATGAGGCAATCTAGTATCATGATACATAGAGAACTAGCAAGAACACGGTGCACACTTGTGTTGACATCCTAAGCACATGTCGTGAATCATGTCTAGGGAGGTAATTTACACAAGTCTACACCTAGTTCTAGAACATCTAGGTTCTAACCTAGAGGTTAAGTCAACCTAGTCCACAAAGGATATCTTATTAAGTTTCTAGGGTTGAGATGTAAAGTGAGTTTAGTTTGTGTTTCATGTGAGCAATGTTTGATGTAGTTATTGTTCATGCTCTGATACCATCTATCACGGAACCGAAATCCCAGTCCCATGAACCAAACATATACCAAAGGAGAAATGTGGAAGCATAAATCTTAGCACAGATGAACAAATAACAAGATAAAGGCACCAACACAGTCTCAACATTCAACAAATATAAATTATACAAAATGCATTATATTCATGAATTCAGTTACATATTTCCAGAGTCAAGGTACAAGTCATTCATGTGCACTAAAATTGGATCTTACAACAAGTACACCTATCATATCTCACCAAACCCATCAACTTTCTAGCCATCTCTGAACCTAAAAACAACATATGAGAAATGGGTCAACACACGAGGTGCTGAGTACGGGGCAAAAAGATACATATATATAAGCTTTGCATAATTTTAAAAGATTTCAAGATGAAACAAACAAGAATAAACATGTTAACTATTTAACAAAATGTGAAACCATGTTTTATGTCCTTTCCCTCCATTATATCAACAATATCAAGCATGTTTAAGGCCTTTGACCATCTTCCCGTCGGAAGGGTCCGTAAGAGTTACAAAATTAGCTAACCCTTTTATACAAGAGGGACCTCAAGGCTATATACAAGAGCTAAACCTTTATCAATAATATTATAATGGAGTTTTGTAAATATATGTGTTCAAGTTATAAAATCGACAAGGCAAACATTGAGTAAGACATAGCAGTACTACATGGCAATATTGGGAAAGTAAATAAACAAGCATACAATACATATTATTTCAAACAAGAAAGCTAGTCATATAACTAGATAAGGCCCGTACCTGATTCAGAGATTCTTAACTGATCCATCACCATCTAGATCATAAGCCAACCTGATTAACAACAAGATTATATGTATACATTAGATTCTCATCATTAACCCTAATTAGATTCATTTTAGGGTGTTGGCCAAGATAGGTTCCAAATTGTTTATTAGTTCATTAAATGATTTTATACTTATCTTGGGTCATCATGATGGTGTGGTCCAAGTTTCATGTCATTATGACATTCCATGCACTTTCTATGATCATATCAAGGTTTAAGGCATTTACATGGATTCTAAGGTCAAAAGACTCACAATAAAGCACCCTAGATCATGATTCATCGAGTCAAGAAGTCTAGATCTAAAAGATGATTTAGATCAGCAACATTAGGTCATAAGAAACATATAATAAGATTAGGTGGGTGTCCATTAGAAGCAAGATTAGCAATCTAGGGCAAAGTTCATCATTAAGGTCCAAACTAAGCACATATGTACAAAAAGGAGTCATTTATGATCAATAGGGAGAGTAGGACCTTCACTTAGTTCAAGTATACATCATAGGTACTGATTTAAGGATCATAGCATAGATTGAGTAATCAAGATCCAAGTTCGCATCAAAATCATAAGTCAACTATACTCTAAATGATCAAAGTATGCATCTTTCGGGAAAACAGAGAACAAAAGATGGAATTAGACCTAAACCCTAGTCCATTGTGTAGATCTTTTTGAAAGGATCAATTTGGTATATAATTTTACCCATTTTGGCCATACGATGAGAGAGATATTATTTTTTTAAAGTTTCACATTAAAACTATAGGAGATATCATGGGAGGCGTTACCATATATTTCCCTCAAGATCTTGGTTGTCCATCTCGGATCTGGCAGCTGCTCATGCCTGTAGGTCTTGCCTAATGTGTTGCACCACTTGTAGATGCTAGCTGCCATTAGTTGGCAATGTGCAAATCCGTGTGCACAGCTTGCTGCTGCCACAGTTTTCCTGGCTCACGATCGGCGGTCGTGGATGTTCATCAGGGCTCACCCATCTTCTGCCTCGTGGACTTATCGATACTCACTTGTTGGTCCGGCGGCCAAGATCGCGACCTTCCCCTGTTTCAGCACCATGAAGAGAGGCCGAATAGGGGTCCCTCCTTGCAACCCAGCGCACCTCCACTGCGGATCAAGGCAGGGTAGGATACCCCTACATATTCGTTGTCTATGTCAGTAATGCCCCTTGTACAAGCCCAGGTAGGAGGGCCGTTCGCCCATTAGCAACCTCGCACGTGACCCCCCCCCTTTTCTGTATGCAGGAACATGGCATAGATAGGGGACGACACCCCCACCACTTCCGGCGATCGCTACCTTTACAACAGCCCAACATAGGGGTTGTGGGTGCTCCGACGGCCTTGTTGTTCCATGGAATCGACTTTGTGGCAGATGGTGCTATAAAAGGAGCAAGGAGTTAGGGTTTGGGGTCATTAAATCCATTGTAATGTATCTTCTTTCCCGATTTGGTGAGGGGAAGTCTTTGGGACTTGTGTTTCTTCCCCAAATGGGAAGGGAAAGAAGGGGGTTTCAAGGTAAGCAATTGGGCCACGATCTAGCTGGGCCCATGTAGGGCCGGTCCAACAACTTAAGGCATATAGAGGCAATTAGATCATGTCATCTTCCAAAAACTGTAACTTTGGATTCATAAATCAGATTTGGGTGATTTTTGTTCTGTTGGATTTGTAATTAAATCATGTACAACATGACACATGTTACTAAGCCAAAAGGTTATGGTCATGATCTTCAAAATATCTAACAAATATGGTGATATGAACTAAATGGTATTTAGTTCAAAAGTACAAATTGATGTCACATTTAGTAAAATTGAATATCGATGTGACTAATATGGAGTCTCCCAACCATCAAACCATGAAATTCACATTGAATTGAGTAAGAGGTCAAATGATGAAGGAGAAGGGTACAAGATAGGATTGAGAAAAGTCAGGTTGTCACACCTCGGGACAAGGTATGTCTCTACAAACCATCCTTCCTAATGTATAGATGTTGACGCGATTCCTTTATTCTGGGTTTGGGAGAAAAAAATTGTTTCTGTTGCCTTCTCTATCTCCCCTATCTCCCAATACCCCTCTCTTGGGTGCTCCTCCTCATACTTTGCTATCACCTCAGAAAAGTTCTATGGTGGCCCCACATCCATGAGTAGGGGAGTGGCGTGGTATGGAAGCTCCAAGGTGATTCTAGGGTACCCGTGGTTTAGAACATAGAAGATTTTTCTATATCTAAGGGAGATCATTTGGGACCTAGCAAGGTAGTTTAGATCAACATATTTGCTTCCCTCTACCTTGGTAAGTCCATCTAGACTGTATCCCACTGCCTTTGCCATTGTGGTGATAATTCCTCCCATGACGAATGGATTTTTACTCTTGGAGGGAATTGCCTTCAAGTGGTCAATCACCATGGCACCTATGCTTACAAACCCCCTACTTGCAATGGTGGCCATTACAAACAAATCCTTTTATGAGCAACACCCTTGATTGTCATAACAGCCAAACAAGGTGTTTTCTAAGACCTTCTGTAGGTATCTCATGAAAGGGTTGTAAATCTTGTTGGTCTTTGATTTTCCTATAGAAAAAGAAGATTGACCAGTGATTGTCTTCCACATTTTGGATTAATCTACTCTACCTCTCTTGTCAAGTCTTCCTTCATTGAATTTCTTTGCCATTTCTGAATTGGGGGCAAAGATAACATTGATTTTGGAAACTTTAAGCACATGGGTGGAGCTGTGTAGCTTGAACCTAATGTCATCTTCTCCCTGGTACTATACCTTCTCTAAGGTTGCAAAGAACTCATGAGTCAGCTCCAAGTACGTTTCTTCAACCTAAAGCAAGATCTTGTATAGACCACAACGTTGCATTTGTCCCTTGAATGTGTAGTTGATCCCTAGATCTTGCCTGGTAGTCATACATGCATATCTAGTGGGGATCACCCTCCTTGTCAAGCACTCAGGATGGAGAGGCCTCATTACAACTTTTCTTGCCAGTCCCCTTCCATAGGTGGCTCCCTCAGGTTGATTTCCCACCCTTTTCAATATGTCCTCTTCTATCATGGACACAACGTCCACCAGTTCATCTTCCATCTCCTCGCTTTCAGTATCATCTTCCTCCTCTTCTGCATAAGTGTGTGACCCTGAAATTGTGTCTAAGTTCAAGGGCACCCTCTCATAGCTTGCACTAGGTCAAGTAGAGGAAGCAGAGTGCCTTCCTAAAGTTGGTCATGGTGGTAAGTGCGAGGAAGATGAATCATTTGATTTATTAGCCCTCCTTTTACGAGTCGATGCATCATCATTGATGAAATCCACTATATTGTCCATCTCTTCTTCCTCCTCCTTCTCTTAGGGGTTGTGGTAGCTTGGATATGTGGTGTGGCCACTGTAGGAGGAGTGGTTTTGGGAGGCGCTCATCGATGTTGACCGTCTGAAGGATCGTGAAATGGAATTGGATGGAGACAATGCACTTCCGGACTGCTATGAATGGGAGGCCCATTTGGAGTGGCTTTTGCTTTTGGTAAGGAGGTCCATCGTCTTTTCTACTCCCTTCCTAATTGCCTTGCCCGTGCTATTCATATTTGCAAGGGTTTTTGGTGAAAATCGAATAAGAATAGCAAGAACGAAACTCTCCAGCTGTAGGGGTGTATTTTGTTTGGAAGTGGAGAAATCGATGGTGATGGAGGGTGGAAATCAAATCTTGAGGTTAGGTAAGATGATTGAGGACCAAAGGGAACTCAAATCTGGAGTTTGGGAGTAAGATGAGTTGATTTGAGGGTGAAGGAGGGTCTCCCTAATCGCCAGGTCATGCGGAACGGCTGTTCTGGGTCGTGCTGGCTCGGGTGGAGTCAGGCGACTTATGTACTGGATCTTGGGCCTGTACGACCACTCTGGCTGGATGCCAGCACGGCCGTTCTGGCCAGCACAAACATGCTGCCCGCTTCCAAAACTTGAGTTTTCCATGTTGAAATCCAACTTAATTAGCACGGCCATTCTAAGCCACCACGTTCATTCTGGCCGGATGCCAGCATGGTCGTGCTGGCCAGAACAGTCGTGTTGCCGGAGGCCAAATCTTGCATTTTCCCTGTTGAAAACCACCTTTGCCAGCATAGCTGTTCTACACTAGCACGGCCGTGTTGGGCTTTGTCAGTTCAAAAATCTTGATAAATCATCAAATCATTTCATCATTCATAACCCTATCATCTTGAATGATCACTTTGATATTGTATCCACCATTTTTCACTAAATGTGCCTCATTTCTCAACTTGCACCTATTTCACCTTTCATTTCATCAAAACTAAAACAAAATCTATCAAGTAAAAATGTGTGTGTGTTTTTAGGTTTGTGTAAAAATAAAGTAAAAGTATAAAAAATGAAAGGTTGGGTGAAAAATTCCCCAAACCTAGGTGGGTTGCCTCCCACAAGTGTTGAGTTTCTTGCCTTCAGCTTGGCTTCTTGGCGATTCTTCAATAATTCATCCATTTGGCATTCTCATGTGCCCATTCTTGCAAAACATGCATCCCTCATTTGCACTTGATTTGTTTTCCTCATCCCTTTGATCATAATAATCATCATCAATTGTTCCATCTTGATCTTCTTTTCTCAAATGATCATTCAAACTTGTGAAGTGATCATGTCCAATATCCCTATCTCAGACCCGTCAGGTTGGGGTTTTGTACATGTTGATCTTGATCTTCATGTCCATGAATGAAACCGTCATGGTGCCATTGCGTACATGAATCTCGGCATCAGCTGTAGATAAGAATGATGTTCCCAAGATGATGGGAATCTTCCTATCCTCCGGCTCCATATCAAGTATAATGAAATCTGCTGGTAACATTGTGCCTTTCTCTTTATCTATCATCACCAAGACATCATCCACTCTACCCATAGGCACTTTTATGGATCTATCCACCAATTGGAGAGTGCAATGTGCCATCTTCAACTTGCCTAAGCCCAGCTCAACATAGACATTGTATGGCATAAAATTCACATTAGATCCCAAATCAAGTGAGGACCTGTCTATGTGATGTCCCCCTATATGACTAGGTATGCGTGGGGGTCCTGTATCTTTTCTCTTCATGGGAAGTGAATTTTGTATGATGGTGCTCACTTGTTCAGTCAATTTCACTTTCTTTGGAATCCTCCCCGTCGACCTTCTCTTCATAGTTCATAGGTTCTTGAGGAACTTGGCATATGATGGGATTTTCTTGATATCATCCAAGAGTGGAATGCTCACCACTACAAAAAACATACCCATTAGTGGCCTTTTAGAAATGCCACTGGAAAAAAAAACCAGTAAACAGGTTTAACGACATTTGTTGACATTTAAAAAAATGCCTCTAGCGCCAATGCCACTAGGAAGATAGTGGCTTAAGTTGTAAAAGCCACTAAACGTTTGTCTTTAGTGGCTTCGAATAAATGCCACATAAAGGCCACTAAACCATCATTTGGCATTTATAGAAAAGCCACTATCCATCATTTGGCTTTTATACAAATGCCACTTTTTTGTATAATATTGTTGTATAAAACGGTTTTGATTGAATGTAGTGGCTTATGAAAAAAGCCAGTAATGACATACTAGTTATGTATTACTAATTTTTTTATGGATTTTAGTCAGTCAATTTTTAGTTCATGATCAAGTTTTCTAATTGAATGCCAATTTAAGTCGAACACATTTTTCCAGAAGTATTGAACTTCTTTATTTTTAATCAAATGACAATTACATGGGGATGACATTTTACCTTGCCCCTTATATTCAATACAACACCATCACATATGACTATATATGGTACATATTCTAGACATGCTCACTAACTGGATATCAACTCAATTTGCACTTGGAGATCCCCCAAAGGAATACAAACTCATTTTCTTACAAAAACATACAACTCCATTCTAGCATTCCAAGTAGTTGTGAGCTTCTGTAGGATTAGACCAGCTACACTGCAATGAAGGTTCATCCTTCTTCTCAGCTGTAGTGATAGCATATGATAATTTAGCCATAAAGTCATCAGATTCCTCAGTAGGTTCTTCCTTCTTCTCTTCCACCTTGGCAGCAAAAGCCGCAGGTGCAACTGCATAGCCTAAAGCAGCAGTAGGGGCAGTAACAACTACAAACTTTCTAGGATCCTGCCATGAAGTGAGAAAAAAGTTGACACTTGTATGCAAATGTAAGACAAAAAAAACTTACAACACTAGCATGCAATAAGATAGTATCAGGGAAGATAGCACCATTTCCAAATTTATAAATAAGGTCATCTTCAGTAAGGTCAAGGACCTCAGGGATGAATACAAATCCACTGTCATAAACTGACATCACAACCAATCCATATGAGAAGGGCCTAATGTCAAGCTTTACAATAAGGGAAGCCTCACAAGAACCCACCTTCTCATCACTCCTAATAAGTTCGAAAGGGGTGATAATTTCAAATGTACCATTTACATTATGTCAGCTGAATAGAGTTTGTGACACAGCAAAGCTTTAGACATTTAGCTAAGCACACAACTAAGAAGATTATAGAAAGGGGGCAAAGCTGGCAATCTTGACAATTATGTAAAAGCAAAAGATTATAATCAAACTCAATCTCGTCCAGTGTTCTCATAAAACTATAGTCCATACATAATAAGTTGAAAGAATTTTAGTAAGGTAAGAAAGCATAAAATGATTAATAAGAGAAGAACCTGGTGAAGGCCTTCATGTTGTTTTAGATAGATCTCCCTTCGTCAACTGCAATAAATATTGTGCTGAAGTTATCATCAACAAGAACCATGTCTGAAGCCTCCTTGGCAACCTAAACTGACACATAAAAAGAGAAGAAACATCATTATTGATAATAATTACTAAAAGATAAGAAGATAGATATACAAATTCCCATAGCAAATATAATCACCTCAGTTCCAGAAATTCCCATGGCAATACCAATGTCTGCCATTTTCAGAGCAGGTGCATCATTGACACCATCACCGGTCATGGAAACCACCACATGTAAAAAACAAGTAGCTACAAAACATGCAAGAAGACTTTTTAGAGTAGGAAGCAAAAAGACATTTACAACCTTATCTCTCGAGAATGGCCTTTAATCTCTTGGAGAAACCATTCTTCCTTGAGGCTTCTTTGTAGATTTCTCCACCAGAGTATAGTTCTAACATGTTGACAATGACTTCATGTACCTCTACAGAGAAATTAGGATGCAAAACTATAGAGGTACACGAAATCACTGTCAACATATCAGTAACAGCAGAGCTAGCAGCAGTGTTAGTGAAGAGGATTGCATAAAAATGAAGTCTGATTGCATACACCTACATTAAGGCAAGGAAAAAGGTGATCATCATTGTTAGTAAGTATAACATCAGAATTTAAGCAGAACATACTACTTTAGATACTACTTTTACATACTACTTTGGCAAGGCTGCAATACATCAACATAACTGATCAGAAAACCTTATCTCTTGATAATGGCCTTTAATCTCTTGGAGAAACCATTCTTTCTTGAGGCTTCTTCGTAGACTTCTCCACCAGAGCATAGTTCTGACATGTTGAGAAAGACTTAATGTACCTCTGCAGAGAAATTAGGACGCAAAACTGCAAAGGTACACCAAGTCATTTTCAGCATATCAGTAACAACAGAGCTAGCAGCAATGTTAGTGAAGAGGATTGCATAAAAATGAAACTCTGATTGCATACACCTACATGAAGGCAAGACAAAAGGTGATCATCATTGTTAGTAAGTTGGACATCCGAATTTAAGCAAACATACTACTTTAGATACTACTTTTAGATACCACTTTGGCTAGGCTGCAACACATCGAAGGAGCTGATCAGACAACCTTCTCTCTCGAGAATATGCGAGATAATCGAACACACATAGAAGCATGCGACTAAAATATGTCAGATACATTTCAGACAGTGGAAAATTCATGCCAATGAAATAGGCATATATAAGTCAAATAATAATGACAAACTAAAATAAACATTTGTTGCTACTTTGTAATTTTCTCATTCAAAACTATCATCCTCATCACTTTGATATACACTTTCGTCATCCTGCTGAATTTGGGATTGGTCTTTCTCAATTGTTGAACTATCAACAGTAATTCCTTCCATATCCAATCTAACTATGTCACAGTCTGCATTTTCATCCTCTGTTGTCATTGATGGCCCATCTCTAGGTTCACCTTGCACATAAGCTTCAACAGTCTCACTACAAGATGGATCTTCCATGTTGAACGTATCTTGTGGGGGAATCTTTACAGAAAAATGCCACCCTTTTGCAGTGACATGTTCTACATAAAATAATTATCCAACTTTAGATGCCACTACATACGGTTCTCCAGTTGATTGAAGTCGTCTCAAATTAACAAGAGTCAACCCATGTTCATCATGCTTGATTGTCCTCTTGGAGTAGATGTCCACCCAATCACACTTAAATAATGTCACCTTAAAGTGTTCATAATAATTGAGTACAATAACATCCTTCAAAACACCATAGTAGGTAACATCTCTAGTAATTGGATTGCAGTCAGTGGTTTTAGCATAACAATCAGTCTTAGCTACCAGAAAGACTCCACTATTTTGTGTTGTTAGATGTCAATCTTTTGCTTTGGTATGGAATCTATGACCATTGACAATGTAGCCCTTGTACTTAACGGCCATTTGATTTGGACCTTGAGAAAGAAACTTGATTGTATCATCCACCATCTCTGTTCTTCGGAGTGTCTCAATCTAACATAAGAAAAGTTTGTTAGTATTTAATCATGAAGCATAACAAATTTAATTATGACAAATTAACTTACATGTTCCTTAAACCATCCATAAAATGAGTTACTATGTATTCTATGTACCTCCTTTAAGGACTTATGAGGATGTTTTAGCCTAATGATATCATAGTGCTTCCTGAAAACAAAATATGTGCAATATGTAATTGGAATATGTAATAATATTTTAATAATAGATGACAACTGTCACTTACTTAATGTAGGGTTCAACTGCATCACAATTGAATAGTACATGCTTATAGGCTTGTTGCAATGTATGTTCGTCTAAGACACATGCTATCATTTTACCAACACCACGACCTACTGTCGAGAAAATCAACCAATCATCAGTCATGTGTTGGCTCATTTTCCAAATTTATTTCGTCAGTATCGTTTCTATTTGGCCGATTTAATTTTGTTTCAACTCCATCCAAGTATCTTGAACAAAAAGTAAGACACTCTTCAGCTACATATCCTTCTGCTATTGATCCTTCTGGATATCTTTTATTACGAACATATCCTTTTAGGGTCTGCAGATACCTGATAACAAAGTTGGTGAAAATATTATGACAAATTAAATTCCATTAGGGCTTATGTATATGTATTTAATTTTTATTTTCATGGGTGCAACATACTAATTTATCACTAAAGAGGTGATTGTACGTTGTAAGTTTCATTCTAATAGTAAATCTAATGATATTTTTCCTAAAACCCCTTTGGTTGGTTCTGTAGTTATGTAGGAGGTGTGTTCATCTTATATTCTTATCTTCTCTGAACACAACAATCATGTGGATATCATGCTACTTGATACGTATAGATCCAATCTAATCCTTGGTATGGATACCTTATAGAAGTATAAGGTGGTGTTGGATTATGGATCCAAGGTTGTGAAGAGATGAGACATTTCTTGGACTTTCCAAGGAGTTTGGAATATTCTCCTTACGTGTCGTGTATCGACGATGATAGTGAAGAGGTTGTTGAGGCAAGGTTGTATAGTTTTACCAACACATGCTATCATTTTCGTCTAATACACATGCTATCATTTTACCAACACCACGGGCTACTGTCGAGAAAATCGACCAATCATCAATGTCATGTGTTGGCTGGTTTTCCAAATTTATTTCATCAGTATCGTTTCTATTTGGCCGATTTAATTTTGTTTCAACTCCATTCAAGTATCTTAAACAAAAAGTAAGACACTCTTCAGCTATATATCCTTCTACTATTGATCCTTCTGGATATCTTTTATTACGAACATATCCTTTTAGGGTCTGTAGATACCTGATAACAAAGTTGGTGAAAATATTATGACAAATTAAATTCCATTAGGTGAAGTCATCACGACGTATGAAAGCTTACCTTTCAATTGGATACATCCAATGATATTGAACAGGGTCAGCTATCTTAGCTTCAAAAATGAGATGGACTGATACATGCACCATTATGTCAAAAAAACATGGAGGGAAAATCTTCTCCATCTCACAAAGTGTCACAATTATTGAATTTTCCAATGCAGCAAAATCATTTGGATTTATGACTTTAGTGCACAACCTCTGAAAATAGCGACAAAGATTAATAATACATGCCTTATCATTCTTACTGGGCAAAGACACAGTGACAACTAATGGCAAAAGTTGTTGCATCAACACGTGATAATCGTGACTTTTCATTGGTAGCATCTTCTGATCCGTCGGCCGTGCACATCTAGATATATTAGATGCATACCCATCTGGAACTTTGACAGATTTTAGGAGGTTTCAAAATGATATTTTTTCTTCTTTTCTCATCGTATAGCAAGCTAGAGGTAGTATGGAATGTGTGCCAACAGTTTGTGGATGAAGCGGAAATCTAATTCCCATATCCTCCAAATCCTTCCTTGCATTCAAGTTGTCCTTACTTTTATCCTTCAGACCTAGCAATGTTCGAATAATACTGTCACATATATTCTTATCAATGTGCATGGCATCTAGATTGTGCCTTACAATGTTAGATTTCCAATATGGTAGCTCGAAGAATATGCTTTTCCTCTCCTAATTGTGTGTCGAATCTTTACCTCTCAACCTTTTCTTACCAATTATAGTGCTTCCGCCATCCAATTGTGACAAGATTTCAATTCCAGAAGGAGGTTTAGGTGGACTCCTAAATTCTTCCTCACCGTCAAATGCCCTAGCTTCTTTCTGGAATCTGTGGCCAGCTGGAAAAAACCTACGGTGTCCTCTGTAATAAAATTTATGGCTATGTGGCAACCAATGTGAGATAGTATCTTTATTACAATAAGGACATGCTTTGTAGCCTTTAGTACTCCAACCAGATAGATGTGCATATCCTGGAAAATCACTAATAGTCCATAATAAAGAAGCACGCATCTGAAAGAATTCCTTGGCTCTAGCGTCATATGTTTGTACACCAGTACTCCATAGTTCTTTCAGATCATCAATCAATGGACGCAAGTAAACATCTATATTTTGTGGCAAAGATGGTCCATAAATTAGTAGGGACAACATAAAATATTGTTGCTTCATGCACAACCAAGGAGGTAAATTATATGTAATAATTACAACAGGCCATGTACTATGAGAATTACTCATTGTCCCAAAAGGATTAAATCCGCCAGTGGCAAGTCCCAATCGAATATTTCTAGCATCTGCAGCAAATTCTGGATGCATAACATCAAATGTTTTCCATGCAGGTGAATCTACCGGGTGTCTTAACTTGTCATCTTTTTCATATTCTTCTACATGCCACTTCATTAAGGAAGAGGTTTTTGATGACATGAACAACCTCCTCAGCCGTGGTATAAGTGGAAAGTGTCTGAGCACTTTGACAGGTGTTCTTCTAGGTTTGTTTACTAGCTCCTCCTCATCATCATCTGGTGTTGAAGTCGTTAGACATCTTGATTCTCCACATGTATCAAAGACATCTTTATCAGCAGATTCCTTCCAAAATAGCATGCAACCATTTCAACAAACATGAATCTTCACATAATGTAATCCCAACTCCTTTATTGTCTTCTTCAGCTCATAAAAGGAATTAGGTAATTGTTCTCCTTCTGGTAGCATTTTTTTAAAGAACTTAAGAAACATAGATGATGCTTTCTTACTCAAGGCATTAAGACAAACTAGGTGATAGAATTCTAGGATGCAAGCAAGTTTGGTAAGTTTCTTACACCCTGGATATAATTATGTCTCAGAATCCTTTAACAAGATATAAAATTTGTCAACATTTAAATGTTGATCAGTAGCCGACTGTACTCCTTCCATATTTTTGTCTTCACTGAAACTCAAAAAACATCATGCAACATATCTTGTAAATTTTCATTATCTAGAAAATCACCCTGATCAGTTGGAGCATCCATTTCAACATCAGCATCTTCTCCATGAAAAGCCCAAGAAATATAGCTTTGTAAGAAGCCATTTCACAAGTGATTACTCAATGCAGTAGTCTGGTGACCTGGTATACATTAGTGCACTTTCTACAAGGGAATACAATCTTGTCTCCAATCGCTGAATGTTGAAAAGTAAAATCCAAAAAGTTGGATACTCCACATAGGTATTTACTACTCGTTCGGTCATCCTCTGCTATCCAAGACTTATCCATTCTACAAAAATAGTAAAAAATATAGCATGAAGAATTGTGACACCAGTTTGACTAGTGAATTGTGACAAATACTATAAAAAATACATTTATTGGTGATTTCCTTATTTAAAAGTAACAAAATTTCATTCTACAAAAATAGTAAAAAATACATTTATTGGTGATTTCCTTATTTAAAAATAACAAAATTTCATCAAGAATTGAGACACCTGTTTGACTGGTGACTTGGCCGTTTTGTTGATGATTCTATGTCACAGAGGGAGTCCCTCGTAGATGAATCCAATTAGCATGTTCGGAAGCCAGACCTGGTCCTCTCGGCCAATTAGCATGTTCTAAATCCACGCAAGCCAACTGGTTGTGGATACCTTAAAGTGCATTTGCCATCATACTGAACGTCGATTACAGTTGTTAAGGTTCCATACTTTAAAGTCACTTGACCAGTCGTGTAGCGTCTTCCATTCAAATGATACCACTGTCTAGTAATGGTGAGTTGTGCTAGTGTAAGATGGTCTAGGGTGATGTCCAGCTATTCTGTTTCAGGGAAAAGGATAGGGGGGTGGAGGCCCAGGCCATAGTGATTGTTGTTGGTGGAAAGAGACTACAAAATATTAGTACTAACAATTGTAAGTATATATAATGATGTTATATATTTTCAATAAGTATATATAACAATGTTACATATTTTCAGAGACAACTTGAGAAACACAAATTAGACTAAGATGGAAAGTAAGACGAGTGTCATTATACCAACAATTATTGTAGTCTACATTATGAATTATTATGTCTATTTTAAGGAGATCACTTATGAATTATTATGTCTACATTATGCTTTTCAATTATACTGATCGTTGCATTTCACATCACCTGGTTTCTCAAATTATTTTGTGGGAAGACCATGTAAAAATCGAATAGAAAATACCAATCCACCATCTTAATAGGGAACTAATTAATTACATGTGATGTTTACATGAACTCTATAAGTCATATTCTGTTAACATCTTTGAAGTGCTATAGTTTCTTCATTCTTGTCTTTCTTCAAAATTATAACACTACAGATAAAAAGTACTAATAATGTATGTAGAATAGAAGTCAAAACCAAGGCAAATACCTTTTAAGTATTGACAATTGAAATGGCTGGAAATAAGAGTGGACTACTATTGGTAAACAAGTTATTAGTCAGAATATGTTTTTTTATTCTACTGCAAGGTTTCCCATTAATTGTTATTGATGATTTAGGATAACCTACAAATGAACAACAAATTCCAAGTGGCATGGCATTCGATACCTACATATTTTTCATCCAAGCATGAGAATTGTTGACACTTTACATGCCTATTAGCCACCAGTCACAAAAGAGACCTTGAAGGAGGTATGTAAGCTACATCTTATTTAATAGAATAGGGTGTGGCGATGGTTACCTGAAGAGGATTGATTGGAGTCCCTCACTCAAGCTCGCCAATGTCGGAGGGGCAGATTAAGTCTGAGGCGGTGCTTCAGCTGGGCTCGGTCCACCAAGGCAGATGAGGAAGAATGAACGGTGCATGAGTATGCTTCAGTTGGGCTCGGTTCAAATAGGTGGAGGAGGAAGAACTAACACTCGTGATCACATGCAAGGTGTCACTGCGGCACCGACAACTTGGCACTCCATAGCCAACAACTATTGGCACCACATACGGCAACTAGCGAACAACAAGCGCCACCAGTCTCTCCCAGACTGTAGACGATCGTGAGCCACCAACGGACCTAGGGCACGATGGGCCAGGGAGCGAGGAAGTCACGCAGGGAGAGAGGGGGAGATCAGAAATGTCGGGCTGAATGAGCGGAGACCACAGACGACAACTGGCGAACAACAGGCGCCACCAATCTCTCCCAGACTGTAGACGATCCTAAGCCACCAACGGACCTAGGGCACGATGGTCCAGGGAGCGAGGAAGTCACGCAGGGAGAGAGGGGGAGATCGGAAATGTCGGGCTGAATGAGCAGAGAGTGTAGTGCGAAGGGAAAATTTAATTTGGAGCGGGAAGTCAATATAGTTTAGCAAAATATTTCCTAATTTGGTATGGCAATTTAAGATTGCCACTAATTAGAAATAAAAACGCCTTTAATGTTATGTCCTTTTCAGAAATCCTATAATAGGTGGTTTAGCGGCATTTTAATTAAAAATGTATGTATATTAGGAAGATAGTGGCTTTTTTTATAAATGCAACTTAAATAAATTCCACTAATGGGCAGTTTTGTTGTAGTGCACCTTCACTTGGTGAAACACCTCAAGAATATCCACATTGTGCTTTTGCCTCCTTCTCATTTTTGGTGGCTCATCTAGTGCTTCAATGAATGGAGGATCATTGGCTTTTGCCTTGCATGCATCAATGTGAGGTGGAATAGTAGGGATGGAAGCACCTACAAATGGAGCATGAAGTTGAGCACATGGTATCCCAGAATCAATAGGATGTATCATTGAATCATCTTGGCAATTTCAATCACAGTATAACCACTTGACTGCCTTTGCTTTGCCTTATCAACCTTTCTTTGACTTGTGGGATGCTCAAGAGATTTCCCACTCCTTATAACTATCACAATACTTCCTTACTCATGGTGGAGAGGGGGATCTAGTTGTGGTTGTGGAGGAGGTGGAGGTGACACTTGGTGTTGAAATTGAGGTGGAGGGAAAATTGAGTTTAGAAGGTGAATTGTTGGGAAAATGGTGGTGATGGAGGGGCAGGTAGAGTATAAGGCTTGGGATCGCCTTGAAAATGGTAGATGGGTTGCACTTGCATGGGAGGCAGACTATAGAAGACTTGAGAATCGGGCATTGGTCCACTTGCTTCATGGTAGCTCATGATGGGTTTTGAAGACAACTCTTCTTCTTGGAGAGCAATTATGGAAGATAGCTGCTCTACTTTCTCTTCTAGCCTTACAACATCTTTTTGAACATCATCAAATATTTTCAATCTAGAGAGAACCTCTTCCTCAAACCTTGATCTATATGTTGGACTTTGTGGCTCTTGATAGTTATAGGAGTGAGGTGTCTTCTTTTCCTCACTGTAGAACTCAATAGAATTGACCGAGTGGCAAGGAACATTTGTCACCTAGTTCTTTATGAAGCTCACCATGTCACCAAGAATATTCATCACTTGCGGTCTTGAGTCATTATGAGTAGGATGTGTCACACCAAAGGCATATCCCCCGTCATTCATCATGCTAGAAGCTCAAATTCTTGACCCTTCAGCCAACAGCTCAAACAAAGGCCATATCTCCTCAGGTGGCCTTGCCATGAAAACTCCTCCATAAGAGGAATACACCGTGTCTTGGTCTTTTAGAGATAAACTGGAGTAGAATGATTGAACTATATGTGACAAAGGGATCTCATGGTGTGGGCACTCTCTCAAAAGCTTCTTAAATCTCTCCCATGCATTATGAAACTTCTCATTGCCCATTTGGCTAAAACTTGTCACGGTACACTGCATTTTTGCTAACCTTGCTATAGAGTAGAATTGTCTCAAGAAGGCATTCCTCATCATTTCCCAACTCATACTATCCCTTCTTGAGTCATACCAGTCTTTGGCTCTATCTTTGAGGGAGAAAGAGAACAAGGTCAACCGAATTGTATCATAACTAGCTGTCAGCGTCCTGAAGGTGGAGTATACTTCAAGAAAGGAGTCCAAGTGCTTGTAGGGGTTGTCACTCTCCAAGTTGTAGAAGATGGGAAGGATCCCAAGAAGACATGGAGGAATAGAGAATTTCTCCCTTGGCATTTGATCAACCCTGCTAGCAACTGGTGATTTATAGTAGCTAGGCATGAAGTAGTCTTGAAGTGGTTTTTGGGGTGCATTTTGGACTTCCATCTTGTTTTCCCTTGAATGGGTTGTCACATGCACAAAACACAACCAAACAAAAGAGAACAAGTTAGTAAACCAATATACACAAAGAATGCAAAGAATAATGAATAAAGAATAGCAATGGTGAGGGTAGTAGGAAAACTCATAGCAAAACTAACTAGCTAGGCCAAGTGTCTTTCTCCCTGGCAACTATGCCAGAAAACTTGGTGCATTTTTGCCAATGATGTTACACACTACTCAATTGAGATTTGAATAGATGCAACCCCGCAGACAAACACACATAGTGGATTCACTTTTGAATTTTATAAGGATCTAAACTCAAACACACCTATGTCTATTAAAACACTATCCCGCAAGCGCACATGGTCATGTCGTAGCATAGGAGGGTGATAAGTATATGGTCGATCCATAGGGAGAAAAGGGGGCACTAGAGCTAGGTCAGTTTTGCAAGGTTCCTACTATGGAGACTAGGGTTAAAGGTTGTTTTGATTGTTAACTAAGGTGAGAAAGAAAGCAATTAAAGGCAAGAATGAAATCTAAGTTAACCCTAGACTAGATTAAGACTAATCAAGCAGGAAAAGACTAAGCTAGATATGAAAAGGAAATTTACACTAAGGCATGCAAGAAGAACAAGAGAGAAATTAAAGAGATAAACTAGCAAGAATAAGGCAAAAATAGGAGAAGAAGCTAACTAAGCAAGAAAAGAGCTAACTAAGCTAATACTAGCTAAGCAGGATGAAAACTAGGGTTTTAAAACAATTAAGATAGGTGTGGGCTGTTTAGGGTATGTACTTATCACTTATGTTGGGGGGTGATTTATAAACATTATGATTCCATTTAGATTATCCAAACCAAACAACAAGTTAAAGTCTAATGAATTAACCTAAGCTACTAATTGGCCATGGATATGCGAGGTTGTGTATAGGGGAACTAGTCCCTAACACCCCCTACTACCCTTGTGAGGCTCAATTGGGTTAGGGATTAGGTTCAATTCAATTAGAGTTTAATCAAGTCTAGGTTTCTAGATAATACATTACTAGGATAATTAGGGGTCAAGGGTAGTAATGGGGAGTTGAAATTAGGGTTTTGGACCCCAATTCCCCCACATTCTAGCCTTGAGAAGGCTCCATGCTAATTTCACTAGAGTCACCTAATATAGATACTTAGATCTCTCACTTAGGCTTAGGAAGATTGATTAGGATGTGTGAATATGGGAGGCAACCTAGGGATCCAAGAATTGGACCTAGGGGCAAATCCCAAAATTCACACATATAAGCAATTTTCCTAAATTCCTAAGTGATTTCACACACAAACTAATAAGTAATTCATGGAAAATGAGATATAAATAGAACATAATCATTAGAAAATGGAATTAAAAAGGTTACATATCATTTTCCCCCAACATGGTATTAAAGTAACATTTTACACCCCCAACAGCCCACCCAAGGGGGGCTAGCTACTCATGGAAATGGAAAATACAAAAAGAAAGGAGAAAGAGGTAGAAGAAGCCATGGATCTTGATGTAGATGGAGAAATCCTCCTCTCCAGATGCTTCAAGATGTCCTCCTCTCTCCTCTAAGGTGAAAGGGTGTGGAATGAAGGTGATTATGGGTAGAAACTAGGATACATTAGTGTTTTGGTGGTGGAAATGGTGAAATGGAGTGGAATGGAGGTGGAAATGTAGTGGAATGGATAAGGGGGAAAAATGGGGAG
This sequence comes from Alisma plantago-aquatica, assembly GCA_963693085.1. Classification (NCBI taxonomy): domain Eukaryota; kingdom Viridiplantae; phylum Streptophyta; class Magnoliopsida; order Alismatales; family Alismataceae; genus Alisma; species Alisma plantago-aquatica. Next base: position 1,114,936,132 of record OY856409.1, on the reverse strand, counting down.
CTAGGTAGTGGTAGGAGGTAGATAACCCTATGTTGGAGCTGCCACCTAGGTATATATAGGTGTGGGGGAAGAACTGGGTCAAGTAGGGGTAGTATGGGAAAAGCAGTGCCAAAGTAGTTAGGTTTTGTGAGTAGCACGACCATGGTGGATCACCATTGGTCGCTTATGTAGTGAAGCTGGCACAGCCACCACGACCGTGGTGGCTCAAAATGCCCAGGCTGTTCTCTGCTCCACGGCCGTGCTAGGTGTCACGGTCGTTCTGGGTCAGTTCACCACAGATGTTCTGGATGGCACGACCGTGGTGATTCTAGCTTCAATTGAGGATGAATATGTTGATTTGCAAGTGACCTAGCATAGCCATTCTAGGGTACCACGGCCGTGCTGGCAGCTGGATCAGCACTTTGACTTGATTCTTTGGATTTTCTTGGACATCTTTGCTTCAATGGATCTTTGTCCACTAGGGGTAGGTTGAGGGAGCATCAGGCTTCACTTTGGGTCTCTCCAAGGGTACAAAAACCCTAGGATCACTCCTCCTCTCTCTCTTCCAACAAGCGTGGTCCAAATGCCTGAAAAACATGTAAATAATGTCCATAAGTGCATTTTACACAATTGTGCATATTGAGGGAAATGACATGTAATCTAACAGGTATGGATGTGATTGAAATGCAAAATGACACAAGATGAAGCCCTAAAATAGGGTTGAATCAGTCTTCGAGACATGTATGCCTCTAATTGGGCCCTATCTACGGGTCTGGTCTCTCTCTTCGCCTCTCTTGCTTAGTCTGCTGAGTTGTCATGCTTTGCATAGATAGGTTTGGGAAATCATAGATATTAATCCATTCGTCCAAAAATTAAAGTAAAATATGTTTTGGAATTGGAAAATGTGTTCTTTCTAATAAAAATTGTTTCAACACCCAATTTCCATGTTTTCAAAGGTTGATTTTTTAGAATCTAGTAAATCACATAAAAGACCTAAAATTGTAACTTTATTATATAAATTCCAAATTTGATAAATAAATATGTTTTCTTGATCAATAAAACCTAATAAGATCAATGGTGAAGTTTTTAGAGTCTAAAATAGAGGTTCATGCAAAAAGTCCAAAACTAGGGTTTTGTTTACATTAATGCATTTGGTATACCCTAATACATGATTATACATTGAAAATAGGAAAAGTGGATCTTAGACTCAATTAAAGTGGTAAAGGTGAGTAATTAAATTCAATAAGAGAGGTATGTGCAAATCTTACCCTTAAATTTGGATATTTGTGAGCCAACCCTATTTACCATAATGAGGAACGCTACTTCCTTTATTATTATTTCTCTTATTCTAATTTCCTCATAATTAGATTTGATATATTATTTCTTGTTCCTTGGAACCCCACTTCCATGTTGAAACTATTTGATGATTTAATCTTTCCATAATACTATTTCTTGAGCATGATGGTTTATTTTACTATTTAGCTAATGTAGTGGTACTTTTGTAGAACCACCCATAGTTTGGGCATGTGTAATTTTGCCCTGGGAATGTGCTTACTCTCTCCCTGGGAAATGTGTTATTTCTCCCCAATATAAAATATTTGATAGGTGACTGGGAATGTGATTACTCTCCCCTCATCTATAGGTTGGGGTCCAGTAGGTGCCTCAACCCTACTTAGTCAATTTAGTCCAATATTAATCATTCATGCAAAATCATTATTATTTATTAGTTTTGGCAAGAATCTTTTGTTATATGATTCATTCTCTTGGCCTTCTCATCTTATGATGAATCTATATCCTTATGTTTCATTATTGTTCTTATCTTTGTTTCTTGTTCACATTGTTGACACATACCTTATTTCTCTCTCTTGTTGGGTGACTTCCCAATCACCCAGGTAAAGCACTAGGTGTTAAACAAGATCAAGCATAACATAGATTTTGGCATGGACCTAGATCTTAGAGATGTTGCTTTGGAGATAAGACTAGAAGTAGTTTAGACTTCCCTCTATATTAGATAGCAGAGTAGACAAGATGCCTAGTAGTCTACTAGGATCAAAGAGGAGCCAAGCAGAGGAGCCAATCTCAAATGAAAGAAGCTACAACTCAAAGTCCCATTCATGCTTTGCCAATGAGTGATGCTAATTTGTTATTGTGAGGAGGGATGCTTATCTTACATGTAAACCCTTAATGGGAGATATGATGGAGTTTTGTAATCTTTTATGAAAATTGAATATAGTCATTACTTTTATTCCGATGCTATACTCTTTGGTCTGTTGTATACAATTATATCAATATTTGAAAATTTTACATTTATTCCAGCACACCTTTTAAGTATGTTTGTAATGGATGTTTTATTCTTCAAAATTTTAGTAAAGGGGTAATTTCACTATTTTGCATCATGGTATCAGAGCCCATGGTAGTTGAAATCTGATTATTTAAATTTTGTTTCCCTAATTTGAACCCTTGTCTTACATAGTTCCCCTTCAAGTGACATGTTAGCCCTAGAGTTGATCTATAGATGAAGAAAGGTTGATTTAGAATCATAAGAGTTCCACATTAGAAACATGTTTAGTTAGCCTTTATGTGATGAGCCTGCTAGGTTGCTATTAGGGCATAGGTTGAAAGCAAAGGTTTCTAGAAATGATCAAAGTTCGGGAGCTGGCAAGATTTTCCTCTGTGTCACTAGCTTGGTTTAGGAGGACTCCCAGATCTGTATGATACATGTCTGGCCTGAGCTGATACTAATTGTTTGAAATAGCATGCTTTTAGGCAATAGTAACCTTAGACGTCTATGTTAGATATCTTTGGAAACCTTAATATGTTGACCTTGTGACTTTTTTTGTATGGATACCAAATATCATTCCCTTATGTCCCTAAGATTAATATGTTTGTGTAGTCTATCCCTAGAACTCAGACTTTGAGGTTTGGTGATAGATAATATAAATGGTTTAGTTAGACTCACCCTTTTACCTATAGTTTAGTTTGGTTTGGTAGGTCAACCCTTTAAGGGGTGGAGTGGTAGTAGTAGTAGTACCTTGCTACATCTTGGATATGCTGATTTTGAGGATGAAATCCTTTTTATGGGGATGGAGTCCCGCTTCACATTGGAATCATGCTACTCTAACTCTAGAAAAACCTAACTTCATGTTTAGGAGGTTAGTGTGCTTGGATCCTTAGTTTTGACCAAACAAGTTATAATTATTACCTCACATGTTCTTTTATATTCTAATGAACATACAATGATCATCTAATGAATAGTTCATATGTTTGAACCTCAATCAATACCTAATGCACATAATATGAGTAACTCACATATTTATACTAATTATGGATATGCATGATATTGACCATGCCATCAACCAATAAACCTTAATGCTATGATGAGCAAGATAATTGTAACCTAGGCTTAATACAAGCTAAGAAGATATATCTGAATAATAATGATCATGTTAACCTAAACCCTAAGTTGTAATCATCTAACTCTGATATATGCATCCATAATATCATTCATTATACATTAGTGACATTAGGTGGCATAATCAGATTAAATACTTTGATACACATAAATGGTATATAATGTTGGTATGGTATGCCCACAGAGCCAGTCATATGATGATTGTGATGAGGCATTAGATACCTGATTTGATAATAAAAAAGGTAATTATGTCTATTATGTTTGTCTCAGTCATGAGATGATGACACATACATGATAGATGTCTAAAGAATGATGAGACTTGATGACATATGCTTTCAAGTACATGACATGAACGATGAGATCATATGTATGATAAGAGTACATACATTCTTGTTATGTCCCTAGTCAGATATTATTGTGGAAGCAAAATAGACAACAATAATACAAAAGACTAGAGTGTGTGTTGACTGATGATAGAGTTTCATTAGTCATGATATGTGATATCAAGTCAAGCACATAGATATATGTTAGAGAACAATATATCAGACAGACCCACCGTGAGAAAGATACATGAATACCATGGAATGGTAGTCACAATCATATCTCATAGTGAAGGTGGTGATAGTGGTTCTTAGACCTAAAATCACTGCACTCATCACATGTCGTTGGGTACACTTTGACATCATCAAACACAGTCCTAAAACATGGGTTGTTATAACAGTGATGATCGGGTGACTTTGACTCATGGGGACTTGACTGTGAGTGATAGATATGGGATTTGTCCCTCCTACAAGGAGTATGATATACAAGGCCCCTTGATAAGTGAGACTGAGAATTGTATGGCCATACTCATATGATTCAATATATAATATGTGAACTCATATGCATCTCAGAAAATCTACTCTAGGTCAAGGAACATGGATTGAATGTTGAAGAGGATGACGTTCCATGCCTCAAGTTCAAACTGGATGTTAGAGACAAAAGAACTATACTATCACGATAACACTAATCACATATTGTAGGTTGAAGTTGTTCTCCAACTTTTTGAGTTACTTTAGTAGCAATGATGAGTTACTAGATTCTTCTCATTGCTTGTGATTTCATAAGTTAGTTATGGACATTCACTGCCAATGTAAATTGGAACATGTAGGGTCACACACATAGGATACCCCTGAAAGAGGAGATTTCCATGAATGATGTTTAGATTGAGACTAAAGGTGTTTAGGTACTCAATTAAACATACAATTGACTGAATGGACTCAGAACTATCAAGTTCAAGTGTTGAACTAGCTAGTTAGAGTGTCATGCCAATTAAAGACTGCATTGGCAATGTCAGGATTGCCAACCAATCGTTTCACCCTTGTGAGCCGATCGGCTGGTTCACGTGGTGAACTGGGTATAGGGGTGGCAATAAAACCCATCACCCATAAACCAAACTGGTCTAACCCAGTCCACACCACAACATGTGGGCGTCCATTGGCCAAGTGGTAAAGTGGGTTGGGCGGAGAAAACAACCACTATCACCGGTTTGGTTTTGGGAACCCGACATTTCTCATTTCACATAGTTCTCAACACCAAAATGCGAGGTCTGAGGCGACAGAGTTGGAGTCCTAGTCACCGCTTCTATGATCTTGTCGTCTCCTGGAGCCCTAGGTGCTACTTCTCCATTCTCGTCATCTCCTCCAATCCCGTCATCTCCTCCGCTGGTCAGGTCCAGCGCCGCTCTAGGATCCCCGCTCGTCGTCACTGCTTCTGGATTTTCTTGCTTCCAGGATTCCCACTGGTCTGGTCCATCGCCCCTACTGATCCCATCATCACCTTTACTCATCAGATCCAGTGGCTAATCTCTACTCCAGACCAAGGCTCATGGCTGTAGCAAGCTGCTAAGGTACACATCCTGTTGGCATCCTTCTCTGCCTCAGTGGGTTTGGGGAGGATTGTGCCCCTATGGCAGGTTGTGAGGAGGGTGGTTGAGGAGGCCACGGCTACAAGGAGGAAGAGTGCGGTGAATAGGGTGAGGTAGACTAGTGAGTGTGTCATTGTACCCTCTACCCTATAGCTCCACCGCCCCTTATCCCGTCAAGTCCACCACTGGTGGCAGTGATAGTGTCATTGCACACCACCACCGACCACCCCTTCCAAATTGTTCCCCATCCCCAACTTGGGGTCATCTACGCATGAAGTTGTTGATGTTGTTTCTGCTTCTTTGTTCACGATAGCATCCACAATAGAAGTTATGCTGCTACAACTGCTGGAGATTCCCAGCCAGCAGATAGCTGAGTAACTGTTGGAAATAATAACATCCCTACACCCCTCCCTCTCACTCTCTCTCCATCTCTCTGTATATCTTTGTCTGCTACTAACTACAACCATTTATCCGATTAGCCATGCCCATCTGTTGCCCATACACACTCCTTCTGTTCACCTCCTCGCTCACCTTGGCTCTCTCTGCTAGCTTTCGAAAGAAAGAAAGAAGAGGACTGGTGCTGCCAAGGTGGAACAATAGAGCAGCTTGTAGGAAAGTCTTTTGTTAGTTAGTGGGTGTCATGTGAAGGATTGGGGATTAGGTATAAACTACAAAAATAGCAGGAATCTAGTTAGCTATACTTGCATTTGTGAGATGTGTTGGTTGTTTGTGGTTTTGTTCACTTCTCCCATTAGATTTCTCCAGACTCAAACCTCTGCTGATTTCTTTTATTGTATGACTTTTCCAGGTGTTGTGCATCAAGCCTGCGATTACTTATTGCTCTAATAGCTGAGTTTAGGTGACTTAAATCTTGCCAATCATTTGTAAACATAATGTAGTTACTAATAAATAAAAGGAACAAAATATGTTTGCCTTTGTTACATCTTGTGGGCATCGTTGTTAACATTCATAATATTCATACTGATATTTTCCTTATGTTTTGTATTTGGAGTTGCTTTCTCCATATTTATTTTTATTTGTCTCATACTAGCTAGGATTAGAATAACACCTGAAATAATAATACCATTCATATCTAATAATTTTGACCAATATTCTACTCCTATTCTTAGATATGGACGCTCTCTCAGAAGTTTACAGGTCACCTAACACTAGTTCGAACAGAACACATAATGAGTCTTTACCTGATGATAATACAACTATGACATCATCATGGAGAGGTGGTCGTAGGAGTAAAATATGGACTCACTATGAGATAAAGGTGGTTGATGGTATATAGAAGGCAGAATGCATATATTGCAAGAAGTTGTTAGCAGCGAAACCCAAGAATGGGACAACTACTCTCCATGATCACAAGAATAGAAGATGTCTGGTATTGAATGGGGAGGGGTGAGGAGAAATCCTAGGGCAGCCTTACAAGTACCATTTAGCCAAGAAGATGGAAGAAGAGTTGTATCTGATATGGTTGTAATGCATGATTACCCATTAAGCATGGTAGATCATACTAGATTTAGAAATCTCCTTCATGTTATTCAACCCCTCTTTCAATGTCCAACTAGAAACACTATAAAAAGTGATATAAAGAAAATCTATGAAAGTGAGAAGAAAAAGGCAATGACTTATTTGCATGGTTGTGATTATCAAATTAGTGTAACCACTTATATGTGGACTGCAAGTACTCAAATGAAAGGTTACATGGTAATCACTGCACATTATATTGACTGAAATTGGTGCTTACAAAGTCAAATTTTGAGGTTTGTCTATGTGCCTTGGCAACATACAAGTGAGGTCTTATGTGAGGTTTTGATGACTTTTCTAATTGAGTGAAGCATAGACATGAGAGTCTCGACTATTACTATTGACAATTGTTCAACAAATGATGCAATGATTAGATTGGTGAAGGATAAGTTGCACCCAAACTCTACAATATTATCGGGTAGATTTCTCCACATGAGGTTTGTTGCTCATACCCTAAATCTCATTGTTAAAGATGGATTGGTTTTCATTAAGGATGGAGTTGATAAGATACGAGATAGTATGGCATATTGGACTTCTACTGCAAAAAGGACGGAGAGGTTTGAGGAGACCACTAAACTATTGAAGATGAGTGTTTCTAAAAAGTTATTTCTTGATTGTCCAACAAGGTGGAATTCCACTTATATAATGCTTCAGACTGCTATGATGTATAAAGATGTATTCAGTTTGTTAGGGCAGTGGGATCGGAATTACAAGGCATTGCCAAGTGAAATGGAGTGGAATTTTTGTTATGAAGTTTGTTTAATGTTGAAGATGTTTTTTAGAGTCACAAAAATATTTTTAGGGACAAAATATCCAACTGCCAACTTGTGCTTTCCCAAACTTTGTCAAATTAGAGTTGCTTTGGGTAATTGGGTCAATAGTTCAAATCCAGTAATACAAAAGATGGATGATGAAATGTCTGCAAAGTTTTTGAAGTATTGGGATGACTTGTATGTTGCAATGGGAGTGGCTGTTGTATTAGATCCGAGGTATAAAATGAAAGTTGTTGAGTTCTACTTTGATACTATATATGGAGATAAAGTTGAAGATCATAAGAAAATTATTTGTGATGCATGTGTGGAACTGATCAATGAATACAGGGCAAGAGGTATTGCAAAATTTGATGGTGATGATGAGTCTAATTTGTTTTCTGGTCCTCTTGTTTACTCTCAAGATAATGGTGATGATGACATGCATATTTTTGATGTTTTCCTTAAGAAGCAGAAGATAGAATCAGGTTATCTTAAAACAGAACTAGACAAATACTTGGAGCTTGATAATGCACCACGCACTTCAGATTTTGATGTTTTACAATGGTGGAAAATGAACAGTGATTCTTACCCTACTCGAAAAGCAATAGCTAAGGATTTGCTAGCAGTTCCAGTACCAACAGTGGCTTCAGAATCATCCTTCATCATATCAGGTAGGCTAATCAATCCTCACCATAGCAGACTCCACCACACCATAGTAGAAGTGTTGATGTGCTCTCAAAGTTGGCTTAAGGATGGCCAAAAAAGAGGTATACATTTTTTGGTTGACCTTTCTATTATCTTTTGTCTTCTATTTAGAAAGTAAATATATGCCTCATTATATAGATGGAACAATCTGATTAGACACTTTCATTAGCATACTAGAAGATGAAGACAATGAAGGTTTAGGTAAAACACGGTACTTATTTGAGATTTTGTGTAATCATCTCAGGATTTCATATTAATATCTTAATTATGTTGATTTTTCCATTTATGTTGCCATTTTGTGGTTTATTCTTATGTTTCAGACTCAGAAAAGCATGGTTGAAACCTACTTAGTAATTACTGGAGTTGTTATGTAGTGTCAGAAGGTAAATATTAGCCAAATTTTTAGTTTAACAATGCTTGATGTTTATGTCTAACTTTTGTTGTTGTATTCCATTTGTGTTGCTATTTACATGAGTCATTTGTATTCAATTTTGTTGTTGTATTCCATTTGTGCTGCTATTTACATGAGTCATTTGTATTCAATTTCTATTGTTGTATTCCATTTGTATTCAATTTGATGATATTTGTCTGTTATATGCAGGGTCGTAATTAGGATGCTTATAGCTTTCCTGGTCATGCTCAATTAGTCTAGAAGGATCTTGTTCAGGAGGATCTTTGCTCTTTATTTGCAACAAGTTATGATTGTAGTTGAAAAAGAGTTTGATCAGACCTTTTTATCAAATTGTAGTTTGCACCAAGTTTGTTCAGAATAGCTCTGGACAACGATTGTAATGTGGTTCACTGTAATTTGGACCAAGTTTGTTCAGGATGTTGTTCTTAAATTGTAATTTGGATCTGGTTCGAGAATTATTTTTGTATATGATTCAATGAATGAGTAATGGCTCTATTGGCATCCAAAAGCTTATATTACGTGGGATAACTTTTGCCTTTAATATAAATTGAGTCTTGTTGGGTACCAAAGTTTGATTTTCAGTAGGACATCAGTAAGAGGCTCGTCTATTGGTAGCAATACAAAAATTGGTTTATGTTCTTGTTAAAAGAAAAAACATAGGGTCTTATTTATAAATTTCTTACTTCCCAACTACAACTGAAGAATTATGAGTTTGCAGAGATCTTTTTACTAAATTTGTGCTAAAGGTTCATTTGATTACCCAAAAAAAGTAACCAACCTGAACGACATCTTTAGAACCATTCAGCTTTTAATCCATTCAGCGGTTGGACTCCCACATTAACCACAAATGTCCATTTTAATATCCAGCTGTGACCCAGTCAAATGGATGTGGGCACTGACCATTTACCGCTAATGATATGGGGGCAACAGATGCGTGTCTAGAAATCCAGACTGCTCCTATTGCCATGCCTAATCGGGCGGCTCATAGTCCTGCCAACTGAGGAAATTTGGATTTACCCAGTTGGATGAAAACTTTTACATTTCACTTGTTCAATTTGATTGGAATAAGGATTAATCTTCGAATTAATTGGAAACATTTAAGGAAAGTCAATTGTGGGCAAGTCTGGGAAGTGAAATGACCCGTTTACTTAGTGAACCAACCGATTCACACTCCCAACTGACGGGTTCACTAGTGAACCAATCGGCTCACCTTGCCAAATGACTGGTTCATTTATAAAACAACTGGTTTGCCTATCGTAGTACAAACTATTCATGGAATTTCCAGATCCTTCTACTCCCGAACAGACTGAGAACCCTGACCCTGCCCTCTACTATAAATAGAGGGGTACTTGGGGCTTATCATACCACACAACTCAGAACATTAGTTGCTCTACAAAGTTGTTGTCCTCTCTATTTTTGGTAGCCAAGACAGCCTGAGCAAGTGCTACCCAACTAGGGATGCACAGCAAGGGAAAGACAATTATACAAAAGCAGTCTGAGTTTAGGAGAGCTGGTTGGTGCTAGTACACCAACAGGAGGGTTGTCTCCTTCCTGCCAGTTCTTCTAGAATGGCAAGAGTTCCAGGTGGTCTGTGTGGACTATCTGTAAAGGCGGGAGATGTCTGCTGCTCAGGAGGACACATCAGTCATAGTATGTGGTGAAGGCCAAAGTCCATGGTGAAGACCAGGAGCTGAACAGACACTGTCTAAGACATGGTGTTGAAGACCACACATGGCTGCAAGGTATTGTCACTGGGCAAACCCCAGGACCAGGTATATCTTGCTAAAACCATCATTCCCATTACATAGTCATTGATGCGATCTCCTGTTATGGGTTAATGGCCAGTAAAATTTTTGTTTCTGATGCCTACTCTAAGGCCATAAAACCCAATAGTGGTATCAAAGCCACATCAACGTACTGTGTTTTGGGATAAATTGATATGATCGGATTTTAGTTTTATCGTCATTTATTTATTACATATGATGCAAATATTTAAAATGACTAATGTGCATATCCGACTAAATACCACATATGACCACAAACTAATATACATATATGATATGGTATATATGCAATTGATACGTGTTGCCCTAAAATGATTTTGATGGTGGATGTGTAGCATGGTTATGGCCTATAAACCCTATGTGTGCTTGGTTGGTTATGGTTGTTTTCATTTCAGTATGCGTACCGAGTCCTCCACCTTCTATTCCACATGTAACTCGAGATAACTCAAGATCCTTTCTCTTCTATCTTTACTGCCATCGAATGTAACTCGAGGTTTCCCAAAAATTATGTAAAAGTAGGATAGTTTATTTTCTGTTACATCAAAGAAGAAGATGTTCAACACCAAATGAGCCGACTGCCTGGAGGACTGAGGAGGATTGTGAAGGAGCCATACTAACCAGCCAATGGCCTAACCGCTTGTTGGAGGTGTCCAGACATCAGAGGCCAAACCGACCAACCAACCGACCAGGGGGCAAGCCGATCGTGTCATAGGATGAGCCGATCAACCCAGAATGGTTCAAGCACAAAGATCTTCATCAACAATAGGTTGCATATGATGTAGACCTTAGATGAACATAATTCCTTGTGGATCCAAGGAATTACAATAGGATGGCCATAATCATCACTTTTATTGATATTTCATGTTTTCTCATTGTGGTTATAGCATGTATATGATACGTACTATAATAATGTAGTGATTGGATATGTATATGTATATAAATAATAAACCCCTCAATAAAAAATTAAAGTATAAGATGCTTTCCATGAGTGGCACACATGAAAAGCTAGATCGACCAAGTGTAGGTTACACCAAAGAGTGGTGTACGGTCCATCTCATGGAAGTGTGATGGTAGAAATGTAGGTTCTTCCAAAGCAAGATGCATGTTTATCATGTCGGCTTTTGGGCCAAACTTAACTGGTGATTCTTAGAGAGTCTAAGCTCCAGAGGCATGTGGATGATCATGGCAAAGAGTTACGCATGTCATCTATCCAAGAGTTTCATAGGATGCAATTGGCATGATGGCCTACCTAAATGATCAAGTTGTGGGCGATCAGCCAAAGATGACTCATACTTTGATGAAATATGGATCTTGGCCACTAGAAGATTGTATGCTGTAATCTTCTGAATTGATACATGAGGGTTATCAATTTGAAAAAAAAATAGTGGGAGCAATAATAAATTAAAGGCCTGATTAATATCGTCAAATAATCAAATCATACAAATCAAAAATTGTTTTGAAAAGTTGCAAAATTCTTTTGTAGAATCCAAATGACAAACACAAATACATTATCGTTGTGATTAGTTCATAAATGGGATAAACTTCAAATATAGTTTGGGACCTTTGAGAATTTTTCTCAATGGTGAGTGTAAACTCTAAAGTCCTTAAAAGACCAGAGCCAGTTGAACCACTCCAAATGCGCCTAAGGCTAAAATTTGATGCTTACTTGAAGTATGCCAATGATGCCTAAGACATCAAGAACCTTATGTTGAGCTATATAAACTATGAGTTGCATAAATAGCTTGGAGCATGGAAATTCTTGAGATGGTTATACATCTTAAGAATCATGTAAAGCATGAAAGGTATAATGTATTCAAAGCGATGTTTGAGTATAATCAGATAGATGGATATCAAGTATAATCTTGTATGCTCAATATGATTGTGCATATAGATTGACTATGATTTCTTAAAGGTCAAGAGTTGACCAAACATATGATTTTACAAATCTTTGTGTGAATCATTTAGCCAGTTTATCAAATGTTGAGAAACTTGGCCAAACCACACTTTGAAGCACTTGGCATGTTGATGCCAAAGCATGAATGAAGAAAGGACAAAACCTATGATAATGATCAATAGAGTGAAGTCCATAGACTAAAGCAAGGTCAAGAAGTGTTCTGAATCCAAGCCAAGGACCAAGTCTTCATCACTCAAGATATGGAGAGGGGTAAGTAGAAAAGGGAATACATCCTTTTTCACTTATAAAGATATTGGAAAGTGCCACTGAGCTCTTTATAGCGGATCTCAGATAGAAGAAAGAGATAGTGATCTCTACTTCAGGACCTGAGAGGAAATAAGCTAGAAACTATTCACAGCAAGAGTTGCTACCATTACAGTTACATTATGACATTCATGGGCATGTAATAGAATTAGTGAATTACTATTATACATCTGCCATCAATGAAATCATCATACATCTTGTATGGACAAGAGTGTAATGGACTGATGTTTCATTTGAAAGATATGATCTTTGATGGCAATGCCTATGTCTTGAATACCTATAGTATTGTAATCTATAGCACATAAATGAGAATTGCATTTCTAGAATCCATATGATGGTTATCCAGACTCTTTTAGTTGTTGAACTAGTAGAGACATGCTAATCTTATTCATTATGCAATATGAAAAAGGTTATTCACTAGATGTAGTGGGAGGATAATTATTCTATTAAGGATTATACATATTGATGTATATAGACCTTTTAGAATAAATGCTAAACGTAATCACTAGTACTTCAATGTATTTACTGATGACCTCAGTAGATATGATAGTTTGTATTTAGTGAAATGCAAACATGAATCTCTTGAAGTGTTCAAGAAGATCAGAATGAAGTACATAATTATCTTGGTATAAGTATTAAATTTTGATATGATCGATTTGGAGATACTTTGAACTAAGAGTTTGAGAACCTTCTGGAAGATCATGATAATGTGTCATGATGGACTCCATCTGAAATACAATGATAGTGTATCATGAGAAGTGTATCAGAAATAAGGAATCACATCTTGATACGTCAGAGTGTGATTACTAGCTAAAACTTCAAATTTCCTTTTGGGCACATGCTTAACACTAGGAATAAAGAGAATCATAAAATGTTGTGGAATCTCATAGTCCCTTAAGTAACACATAGAAATCATGGTTCTGGTAGAACACGCCTAGAGCTTGAATGATATATAATATCTTATGGACAAGAAGGCAGTGAGTTGATCATATGATGAGTCAGCAGTCTACCTAGAAGCTAATGAGAACCAGAAACTGAAATATGGCTTGAAGCCATGAAGTCCAAGATGGACTCCATGTACATCAACAAAGTATGACTTTGGTTTATCTACCTAAAGGGGTAAAACCCATAGGGTACTTTTGGGTCTTTAGAAGAAGATTGACATGGAGGGTAATTTGGTTGCAAAGAGTTTCTAACAAGTTCAAGGTGTTGAACATGGTGAAATCTTTTCAGCAATTATGATGGATAAATCCATCTGGATAATATGCTATTGTAGCTTAATATGACTATGAGATTTGGCATATGGATGTTAAAACCACATTCCTTAAATGGAATATTATGCAGGAGGTGTATGTAACACAACCTAAAGGTTTTATAAATCCAATAATGCAAATAAAGTCTATAAAGCTGCATAGATCAATCTTTGGATTGAAGCAAGTACCTCAGAACTGGATCTTCAATTTGAGAAGATAGTCAAAGAGTTTGACTTGAGTCAGAATGAATAAGTGATGTGTGATTACAAGAATTTAGTGGGAGCATATGTATATTCCACATATTGATGGGGAATAACATCCTTATACTACAAAACCTGGAAACGAAGTGCATTCTAAAAGGTGTTTTAGAGAAGCATCCTATGTGATAGGAATCAAGATCCATAGAGATACATCAAGAGGGATTCTTGTCCTATGAAAGAGAACAAACTTTGTCTAGATGCTGAATGAGTTTAGCATGGTGAGAGAAAACCTATCCATGTTCCATGGAGTTAGTCTCTCAAGAGACAAGTGTCCCAATTCTTAAGAAGAATAAGGAATACATGAATAGATGCCATATGCATTCGGGATTGGATTTATCACATATAAACTCATCTCTTTATCTTGTATGTATTGGACATGACAAGAAAATATGAACGGATTATCTTGTATGTATTGAACATGACAAGAATAAACAAACTCATCATCTTGTATGCATTGGACATGACAAGAAGATATGAAATCATCATCTTGTATGACAAGATGATATAAATATCTAGTTATCTCGTATGTATTGGACATGACGAATGGATATCTGTCAAACTCCAGTAAGAGATACTGGAATACCATGAAGGACATCTTTGTGTACTTGTGAAGTACTAAGAGGATTAGTTCTTTAGTTATGGTAATAAGGAAGAGTTGGGTGTAAAGAGTTACATCGATGCAAGCTTCCCAAAAGACAAAATTGTGTTTGGCCTTGGAATAAGAATTTTTAGTTGGAAATGTTCCTACATAAAACAATTGATTAATTCTACAATAAGAAGTCGAGTACCTTGGTGTTAAGAACACTATAAAGGATTTTGTATGCATGTAGAAGTTCATATAGATGAACTTATGGGAGGTTTCGACCATTGGTGACTCAATAGTAATATTGTGACAATAATGGAGCTTCTGGTTAGGCAAAGGAATTTCAGACAACATGCTATGGCACTTCCATCTCATACGAGTTGTCGTACAACAAGGGGATGTGAAACATGCAATATATTGACTTGAAGAAAATGTTTCTTACCCACTATAAAAGCACTTATACAGTAAAAACATGATGGACATGTTAAAGATCACTTAGAATATGATTCGCAGGTGACTACCTCTAAGTGCAAGTGGGAGTTTGTTGGTATGGTATGCCTAGAGAGCCAATCATATGATGATTTTGACGAGGCATTAGATACTTGATTTGATAATAATAAAGGTAATTTTGTCTATTATGTTTGTCTTAATCATGAGATGATGACACATACATGATAGATGCCTAAAGAATGATGAGACTCGATGACATATGCTTTCAAGTATGTGACCTGAATGATGAGATCATATGTATGATAAGAGTACATACATTCTTATTATGTACCTAGTCAGATATTACTGTGGAAGAAAAATAGACAACAACAATACATAAGACTAGAGTGTGTGTTGATTGATGATAGAGTCTCATTAGTCATGATATGTGATATCAAGTCAAGCACACAGATATATGTTAGAGAACAGTATATCAGACAGACCCACCATGAGAGTGATACATGGATACCACGGAATGGTAGTCACAATCATCTCTCATAGTGATGGTGGTGATAGTGGTTCTTAGACCTAAAATCATTGCACTCGTCACATGTCGTTGGGTACACTTTGACATCATCAAACACAGTCCTGAAACATGGGTTGCTATAATGGTGATGATTGGGTGACTTTGACACATGGGGACTTGATTGTGAGTGATAGATATGGGATTTGTCCCTCCTATAAGGAGTATGATATCTAGGGCCCCTTGATAAGAGAGACTGAGAATTGTATGGACATACTCTTGTGATTCAATATATGATATGTGGACTCACATGCATCTCAGACAATCTTCTCCTGATCAGGAAATATGGATTGAATGTTGAAGAGGATGATGTTCCATGCCCCGAGTTCAATCCAGATGTTAGACACAAAGGAACTATACAATCATGGTAACACTAATCACATATTATAGGTTGAAGTTGTTCTCCAACTTTCTGAGTTACTTGGGTAGCAGTGATGAGTTACTAGATTCCTCTCATTGCTTTTGATGTCATAAGTTAGTTATGGACATTCACTGCCAACGTAAATTGGAACCTATAGGGTCACACACATAGGATACCCCTAGAAGAGGACATTGTCCATGAACGATGTTTAGATTGAGACTAAAGCTATTTAAGTACTCAATTGAACATATAATTTAATGACTAGACTTAGAACTATCAAGTTCAAGTGTTCAACTAGTTGGTTAGAGTGTCAAGTCGATTGGAGACTACATTGACAATTTCAGGACTGCCAACTCACCGGTTCACCCTTGTGAGCCGATCGAGTGGTTCACTTGGTGAATTAGGTGGCTCACAATCCTGCCAACTGAGGAAATTGGGATATGCCCAGTTGGATGAAAACTTTCACGTTTGTCTTGTTCAATTTGATTGGAATAAGGATTAATCTTGGAATTAATTGGAAACGATTAAGGAAAGTCAATTGTGGGAAAATCTGGAAAGTGAAACGACCGATTCACTTAGTGAACCGACCGATTCACTTAGTGAATTGATCGGTTCACCTTGCCAAACGATCGGTTCATTTATGAAATGACCAGTTTTCCTGCCACAGTACAAACTATTCATTGAATTTCTAGATGCTTCTACTCTCGAACAGACTGGGAACCTTGACCCTTCCCTCTACTATAAATAGAGGGGTACTGGGGGCTTCTCAGAACACATAACTCAGAACATCATTTTCTCTATAAAATTGTTGTCCTCTCTGGTTTTGGTAACTGAGAGAGCCCAGCCAAGTGCTACCTGACTAGGGAGGCACATCGAGGGAAAGACAACTGCAGACTAGTAGTTTGAATTCGGGAGAGCAGGTTGGTGCTAGTACACCAATAGGAGGGTCGTCTCCTTCCTACCAGTTCTTCTAGAACGACAGGAGTTCTAGGTGGTCCGTGTGGACTACCAGCAGAGGCAGGAGATGTCTGCTGCTCAGGAGGACATGTCAGCCGTAGTCTGTGGTGGAGGCTAGAGTCCATGGCGAAGACCAAGAGATGCACAAACACTGTCCAAGACATGGCATTGAAGACCGCACATGGTTGTGAGGTATTGTCACTGGGCAAGCCCCAGGACTAGATATATCTTGCTAAAACCATCCTTCCCATTACATAGTCATTGATGTGATCTCCTGTTATGGGTTAATAGCCAGTAAAAATTTTGTTTTCTCTGCCTACTCTGAGGCCATAAAACCCAACATATAATCACCTAATCATAGATTAATCAAATCTTCAATATGTAATACATATCAATGTGTTCTCTAATACACACCTAATTAATCTCTGAATCATGACTTGGTATGAGAATCAATTCATTAATATGTAACATGTTTCACCTTGTTCTCTAAAATCCACCTAATGACTCAAATATGGATACGATGTAATTGGATTCACACAAATGTACATAATCAATAATTTGAAGTAAACGAATATGATAAAAATATTAATGATGACTTTAATGTGGGTAAGGAAAGTAATGTGACAATGAATATATGTTTAATATAGAAATAAGCAATTAATGTCACATTAATTGGATTAATCGTAGACTTAATAACAAATTGGATAAAATGTCTTATTTCATGCAATATATTCTATTATATGGTGATAATTTGAGGATAATGGAGTCTAAATCCAAATTATTAAGGATTATGATCAAATATATTAATTGACATGGATATAATTGAGTAACCTCTAATTGTGCTAAAATTCTTAATAAGATAAATGAGAAATATATATAAGGTTTCAAGAATAATAATGAAATATAACCCCTTTTCCAACAAAGTGACTATTACATGGCACAATTAAAAGAATAATAATAATAATGTGATATCCTAATAAATATAATGCTAACAAACCAAAAATGTTAAAAATAAATCTTACTAGTGGAACCCTAGGTTGTCTTTGAGAATCTGACCTATGTAAAGTTGCATGTGAAGTTTTGGTGGAAGTTTTATGGTTTGGAGGAAACAACCTGGGATTTAGAGATGACATGTTACATACTCACCCTTCCCTTTTTGCTTGATATTTTGGGGGTGAAATCCTTTTGAAGGGGTGGAGTGTTCCAACAAATTGAAATCTGGGAGTATTATCTTTTTGGCCTTTTCCTAAGCTTTTCCTATAATTTCTACCATTTTTGTCCTTGATGTTGAATTTGTGGAATTATTAGTGGTTTGGGGTGAATTTCATCACCATTTATGCCAATGTATGGGTTTATGCATAAATACCTCAGTAAATGTTTTTAATAAGGGTCTAATATGCAAATTGACCACTTAATTGGCATATTGATAAAATAAATATGTTCTAGAGCATTCATTAGCTTTTTGGAGCAAGGAAGAGAAAAAAGAATGAATAATAATGCTTTAAACATGTTCATGTGATATTGAATAGTTTAATATGAGAAATAGTGGTAATAATGGATAATGGGTTAAAATTCATAAAAGGAAGACTAATTGGTTAAATATAAGTTCATATTCATTTTCCTTGGGTTTGGTTTGGCTTGGAGTCCAAGTTTCATAATTTTGGGGTAACAATTATTACATCTCTTTTATTTAGAAAAGAAAAGGTGAGTTCTCTACAAATAATGTGATAAATCAGTTAATGACTCAAAAAGTGGATAATAATCTTGGATTCGTAATCTACACATTAAAAATAGCCTTTGGGTGAATTTTCATGTAATTTGGGTAATCTTTAATATACATGTGTAGATTAGGAATGAGAAAGTGTAAATAATAAATAATGAGAAAATAATTCCAAAAGATAAAATTTATGGACAACTCGTGTTCCGCATGTGTTAGTTTGCTTGAGGATGAAGTTTCACCAAAATTGAGTAATTCTAGAAGTCTCGAATGTGATAAGAAAGATAAAATATGAATTACTTTAATATAATTAAATAAAATAGTAAAATCTCCAAAAGCAAAAACTAATACCATATTCAGATTCTATATACTCAAATTAGCTTAGATGTCAATTTTCATTAATTTTGGGGTTTGTTTGCACCCTCAGATGAAGAGAGAGAAAAAGGAAATCAATTTAATGAGAACTTTATTCCAATTTGATTTATGAAATCATTTAAATGTTGCACATATTTAATCTTGGTTGTGCAATCTAGGTCGTGGGATATCTGATCATACAGTTGTCATTTATATTCTACCTCGCACCTGCTAAGGAAACAAGGTACCTGTTTGGCATTCTGGTAATTTGGGATTTCTCGTTCTATTCTTAATTTTTTTTGAGATTTTTGTTGCAATGTGTTCATGAGACAAATCCACACATTTTAATCCATTACACACAAGTTTTCATGAAGTATTCTAGATTTTCCCAATTTCCCCCTCTACCTTCTTGAGTCTCCTACCTCCTTTGGACCTTACCCATGCATGCCTATAAATATTCTCTCCCTAGATCATTCACTTCCTACTCAACCCTTCTCCTCTCTCAGTTTCCTCTTTGGCTTTGTTCTATTCCACCTGTGATCACAGTTGGATCTTGGGTTTGTGATAGGTTGTGCTTTGTCTTCTCATCTCCATGATGCAATAGATTTTGGAGGTAAGTTCCTTGAACTCATCCCCTTCTTTCTATGATCTTAGTTCCTTGGATTCTCGCACCTCTTGACTTTACCAAATTTGCTCCCGACCTGCCATCCTATTGCTCATGGCCATGACAGGATGTGAGGGAGGAAAAGCAATCTCCAAGATAGTTGATGAGTGCTGATTTAGCATCCCTTTTTACAACTTTTAAGTCTTGTCACATGGAAATTCTTATTTTTATCCACTGAAAAGAAACAAATTGCTATTTTCTTCCTTTTATCACAATTGAACTTGAATGTCACCAGAATCTATGCATTTCTTACAGAACTTAGAACACCAGACGAGTGGCTCACCTATTCCAGTGATCATCTCACCTATTCCAGACGATCGGTTCACCTGTTCTAGATGATCGGTTGACGCCATCCCTCAACCACTAAGCCTCATCCAAACATTCAGTCTAGATGGCGCACCATTTGAATATCAAGCAATCGTCTCATAACTCAAAGTGGGGGTTTTTCCTCCCAAATCGAGTGGGTCAAAGAGTGCCACCACCCGAGACTTAGGTTTGATGACTGCTGCCCCGACACCCACCCTTACCAGACCGATCATCTCACCTCCCAACCCATCGGTTGGCAGTGCACATCCAGTTCAAAATTTGCAGTCGCCAGCCCATTTGTCCACAACCCTACTAGTAAAAGCCTCCTCCTTCTCCTATAAAAGGAGGGGCACTTCCTCCTCATGAGGATCATCTTTGGTATCATATTTTGTATGAGTATTACTGAGAAATTGTTCTATGTTCCTGAGTCCTATTCATCAATAAAGTTATTATTTGCAAGCTAAGTGTTAGCTTTAATTTTTGTTCTTTTACCTTTCTCATATTAGATCTAGCCTTCTTCTTCTTCTTCCTTTTCTATAGATCGGAGCAAGGAATTAAGAGTCAGCCATTTGACTGTCTCTAGCCTAAGGAACTAATCCTTTGATAAGTCTAGACTATGGCTAGAACACTTCTTTCCTCCATCTCCCTTTTCTCTACAAGCATGAGCAAGTAGTTTTCCTATTGAGGCAAAGGGGAATAGCACCTTAGACATGGTTTGAACCGACTTAATCCTTAATAATGACTTCTTCAGATGAATTTTGGTTTTAATAACTGTTGATCTATCAAATTAATTAATTGGTTTGATCACATGTAAATCCGGATGGAAATGACCATGGAAATTCAGATTTAGAAAAATAAAACCAATCGCATAGGGGTTTTGAAATGCCAGTGGATCTTCCTCTTTTGGGATGATGAACTAAGAAACATGAGCACTAGGACCAATGGGCTCATGTGGAGTTCATCTTTTGTGGGTTTTAATTAATTTGCATACTTTCATCATATTTGTCATTTTAAGGGATTCAGTTCATTCTCGCCTAGGCTAAGGTGGTGAAAATCCCTAAAAGCCTTGATTCCTCATCACTTGATTCAATCACTATTTGATATGCTTTCTTTACATTCCAGTCTTTTCATTCATAATAGTTTTATTTGTGCTAACAAACATCTCAATTTTCCTTGTGACAGGGGAAATTTATTCTTGTTAAGTGCAATCTTATTCTTGTGCTTCCTTCTTGCTTTAG
This sequence comes from Alisma plantago-aquatica, assembly GCA_963693085.1. Taxonomy (NCBI): domain Eukaryota; kingdom Viridiplantae; phylum Streptophyta; class Magnoliopsida; order Alismatales; family Alismataceae; genus Alisma; species Alisma plantago-aquatica. The sequence continues at coordinate 1,114,914,723 of OY856409.1, read as the reverse complement.
TGATAGTCACCAACCCCAACTCGATCTTTACTTTCTGTTCTAAAAATAAAAATACCAAAAAGAAATAAAAAGTTCTTAAAAACAATTGGGATTAGAGTTAACAACCTGAAAAACATTGTCATGTGGGATTGACCCTTCTATACTAACCTTAATCGGGAAGTAGAAAAAGGATTAAACTCTAGGACAATTACCTTAGTGACTGTAGTGCACTTCAACACATTAACAATAGTTTCTCGCATTTACCCTTCAGAGCGTCTACTATTTTGATTTCCCTGTTGGGGCACTTTCATCATTTCATAGTCTTTTACCTTTTTTTGGATGAGTCAAAGATAATATTTGACCTAGTGACATGGTTGCCTCTGATTGGGCCATATCAGTGGGTCTGGTCTCTCTCTTCACCTCTCTTGCTCAATTTACTGTGTTGTCATGCTCTAATTGGTTAGATTTAGGAAATTCATAACTATTAAACCCTTCATCCAAAAATCAATGTAAAATATGTTTTGGAATCGAAAAAAATGCGTTATTTCGAATAAAAATGGTTTCAATGCTTGATTTCCATTTTTTTGAAGGTTGATTTTTGAGAATCTAATAAATCATATAAAAGCCCTAAAAATTGTAACTTTATTATATAAACTCCAAATTTGATAAATAAATATGTTATCTTGATTAGAAAAACCTAATAAGATCAATGGTGATGTTTTCAAAGTCGAAATTGGAGTTTTGTGCAAAAGGTCCAAAACTAGGGTTTTCTTTACATTAATGCATATGTTATACCCTAATACATGTTTATACATTGAAAATAGGAAAAGTGGACCTTGGACTCAATTAAAGTGGTGAAAGTGAGTAATAGAATTCAATAAGAGAGTTATGTGCAAATCTTACCCTTAAGTTGGGATATTTGTGAACCAACCCTATTTTTCATAACGAGGCATGAACCGTACTTCCTTTATTATTGTTTCTCTTGTTCTAATTGCCTCAAAATCAGATTTGATATATTATTTCTTTGGTCTTGGAATTCTACTGCCAGTTGCAACTATTTGATGATTTAATCTTTCCATAATATTGTTTCTTGAGCATGATGGTTTATTTGACTATTTAGCTAATGTAGTGGTACTTTTATACAACCACCCATAGTTTGGGTATGTGTTATTTCTCCTTGGGGAATTTGCTTACTCTCCCCTTAGGGAATGTGCTATTTCTTCCCAATATAAAATATTTGATAGGTGACTGGGAATGTGATTACTCTCCCCACATATATAGGTTGGGGTTTGGTACGTGCCTAAACCCTACTTAGTTCAATTTAGTCCAATATTAATCATTCATGCAAATTCATTATAATTTTTTGGTTTTGGCAAGAATCTTTTGTCATATAACTCATTCTCTTGGCCTTTTCATCTTATGATGAATCCATATCCTTATTTTTCATTGTTGTTCTTATCTTTTTTTCTTGTTCATTTTGTTAACACATACCTTATTTCTCTCTCTTACTGGGTGACTTCCCAACCACCCAGGTAAACCACAAGGTGTTGAACAAGATCAAGAACAACATAGTTTTTGGCATGGACCTATATCTTGGAGATGTTGCTTTGGAGACAAGACTTGAAGTAGTTTAGACTTACCTCTACCTTAGATACTTTGATGTATCTTACATGTAAACCCTTAATGGGAGATATGATGGAATTTTGTAATATTTTATGAAAATTGAATATAGTCATTACTTTTATTCTGCTGCTATACTATTTGGTGTATTGTATACCATTTTATAAAGATTTGAAAATTTTACACCTATTTCAGTATACCTTTTGAGTATGTTTGGAATGGATGTTTTATTCTTCAAATTTTTAGTAAAGGGGTGCTTTCACTCTTTTACAACAGTCATCATGTATCCATCATCAAAGTTATTTCCAGAGCAATATCTTTGGTACTCTTGATATCGTTCCCATATGCTTCACTCAGGTTCTCATCAGGCTTCTGCATGAAGCTAATGATCTTGTATTTACAGTGTATTGTCTTTTCCATAAGAAATAACTTAGTGATGAAGGCATCAACTAGGGGATCCCATCCTTGAAGACTCTTATCCTTAAGATATAGATACCAAGAGAGGGCCTTTCTGTTACAGAAAACTTGAAATCTTTGCAATAAATTACCTCTTGGGGAACCTAGTTAATCTTGAGGTACGTGTCATGGATGTTTGAAGGTGCCCAAGCAGTGATAAGGGTTATGTTCATCTGAATATCCCCCAAAAGTACATTGTTGAATCACATTCACAACAACATGTTTTAAGTCAAAGTTGGCAATGTTGAAGATCATTTGTTGGCACACATAGCAACCATGAACCGGAGAGACAAACCACCATCAAGTGGGTTGTTTTTGTTGTGTCCCACTCCTTGGCCACCAAGTGGTACCTCAAGAGATGGGTTGTTCTCATTCACATTTCCACATCCTCTTCTAATACCTTAAGCGGCCATGACCTCTTTGGTGAATAAAGAAAAATTAGGTTAATGAGTTGCTCCTAAACTAAATTGCATGTGTCAAGGTTAGAAATCGGACACGTTAATGAGTTTCCAAGATATGTAGTGTTATCAGATCTAATAAATAGTGCATTTAATGTTGTTTCTATACTTAACACAGTGACCTAGTCTAAGTAGACATTGGGTCCTTAATAATTTCTGAAATTGTTTTCCCCAACAATGGCGCCAAAAGTTTATCTTAGATCACATCCAAAATGGAGGCAGATCTAGAGTGTTTAGACTTTATATTACTTAGATGCCATCAACAATAGTACATGTTCTTGTTTAGTAAACAGGGTTGAACACAGGGACAATAGGTGAAACGAGTATAGAATTTGAGTCCTTGGCATAGTTATGTCTAATGAAAAAGGAGAGATGTGTGTCCTCTATGGAATAATGGAATTCAAACAAATAATAAGGCAAGTAAAAGTAAAGTAAATCTATATTAAAAGGTAAATATAGAACTTAGATCTTTTGATGTGTTTAAATATATAATATAACTTGGATTGGGTTTCACCATTTATGCCTCTCAGCAACATGCAATAATCATACCCATTGTATACCCTTAGCATAGTTTACAAGCAATACTCATTAGTGTATGTACCCTCCTCTCTTGATATTGGGTTAGCTCTGGATTATAAGTGTGTGTGTCTTTCTTGAGATGGAAAACATACAATTAAAAATACAATAATATGATCATTATATTTATCACTCCAATATTCCCATTCATTCTTACTACTCTATAACTCTAAATATAGTCTAACAATACTCTTTCAAGGCATTAGAAGTCGAGCAACACAAGATGGTAGCTAATCATAGAAGTTACACACTAAGGACCAATAGTATGGAGATAAAATTTGCTAATAGTATGTATAATCAATGGAGATGAATATTTATATGTTGGGAGAGCCTTAGTGGCTACTCCCAACCCAAGGAAATGGCCCATCCACTCATGGTAATGAAAGACAATATGTATTTACACATGAACAAATCAATAAAAATATGGATGGATGGAGGAGGGAGAACAAATGGGATAACAAGGGAAACAAATATAAAGAATAGTAACCATATGGGTATTCATGGTCGATGGTGACTCCTACTTAACAACAATCGTGATGACGATGAAGATGGTAGATCCACTCATCTTTCTTCTATCAAAGAGGATTGTAAGAGCCGATAGAAGTGAGAGGACATGTAAAACCAAGGATCTCATCTTTGGTCACGGGGGTTCGATGGTGAGGATGAAGTTTGACAACACTTTGTTGTGTATCTAAAGGTGTCCTTCATGGAATTCGTCCACCTCAATTTGTACATGGTCTCTGATTACTTGAGGCTCTTGGGCATGGGGAAATTTGCATCCACTCCAAGTCTCGAAGTGCATGCCTTTTAGGTACACACTTAACTAACTATAGTGGTAGGTGTGCATTATAGATACTTTGATGGGTTACCAAATTCTCACTATCTTCGTCACTCGATGGTGTTATGACTAGTCGTTGAGATCAAATCTAAGCGGTTCATTGAGGTTGAATTCTCATCAGGCCTTTGCCACTCTTTCCCATCATTGGGGTGTCAATATTCTTGACCATCCATTCATGTAATTGGGGAAAGTCTACCATTGGGCTTCTACCAATCTACCATTTGTTGGTCGGGCTCTGATGGGGTATCGACATCAATCATCTAGGCATCAGTGAGTCTATCTAGGCATCAGACTGTGGTCTGATGAATACTGGCATCAGGCTCTAGTTGGTTGTGAGATCCCCATTGATGAGTGGACAATGGGAATGTTGGGCATCATCTACCCAACAAGGCTGAGTAGTTGAGGATGCACAATCAGTGAGTGGCCAACGACTCTCCTTTGAGATTCCCTAGACATTGCCTTCGCCTATCCAAAATGCCATCGGGTAGTGACTAATCATCATGCTAGCTTTTAACCCTTTTCCTATAAGACAAGTATAACTATAAGTATGGAGGGAAGTATTCACAAAGTATAAGTAAAAATAAGATTTAACAATATAAACTAGAATGCTAAGAGAAATGAGGATAAAATAGGCATGTAACGTCCACAAATTGTATCTTATGATAATCCATCATGCTTTCCAATTCTAGTCTCTGATATGATATTTTGTATCATAGTATCAACATGTTTTGCATCATTCATCAAGAAGGGAATCTTTTATCTATACATTCATCTAATGTAGAGAACAATCATCAATAACTTTTCAGAAGCCAAATAATATGACAGTATCATGTCTATTGGTGATGTAGATAACCTTCATGTTAACACGTTAGCCAGAACATTTGCTTTCCCTATATGATACTCAATTGTAAAATCATATTACTTTATCAGTTCAAGAACCTTCTTCGGCTCATGTTCAACTCTTGATTTGAAAAGACGTATCGAGATTCCTATGATCTTTGAATATCTAACATTTCTCTCCATAAAGATGGTATCTCTAGATATCCAATGCTAAAACCATGTTCCTAACCATATATCATGTGTCAGGTCTTAATGCTTCTTAAGATAACAAGAAGCAAAAGATATTACATGTGTGTATTGCATCAACACACAACCAAGAACATTCTTTAACGTATCACATGAAGCTATGTAGCCTTTACCAAGCTCTCGTAAAACTAGCATTGAGTCCAATGTCAACATCTCTTTCAATGACTATAAACTATGTTAACATTTTAATCCACATAAAGGGCACATACTTATTGGTAAGTTTGACAAACGATTATGCTACAATATTGAATTTATTAATGAACTGACTATAGTAACCTTCTAGACCAAGATATCTCTACACTTCAGTCGGTGTCTTAGGTTTCTCCCACATCAGCATTTTCTTGACCTTCTTGGAAATATACACAAATCCCATTCTCATATATATGATGTGTCCAAGAAAAGAAACATCACTTAGCCAAAACCACATCTACTAAACTTTGCATACAATTAATTCTTCTCAACAACCCTAACATCAAATGGAAACGATGTTGATGCTTCTCCCTATTCTTGGAATAGATCAAGATGTCATATATAAAACACCACAAACTTATCTAGATATTGTATGAATACCATGTTCATCAATCAATGGAAGTTTTTGCTGCATTTGTCATCCAAAACAACATAAAAACAAATTCATAGTGATCATACCTAGTCCTAGAGTCTATTACATATGTCTTATGTCTTGACCCTCAATTAATGATAACTTTCTCCCAAATCTATCTTAGAACCAATTGCAACACCCTTCAACTGATCAAGCATGTCATTATTTGTTGGCAAAGGATACTTGTTTTTCACTATAACCTTATTCAACTATTGGTAATCTATGTATAACCTCATATAATTGTCCTTTTCTTGAAGAACAACATGGGATCCCCCCAAGGGGATGGCCCAGTTGTATGAAACCATTATCCAACAACTCCCAAAACTACTTATCAAACTCATTTATCTTGGCAAGTTCCATCCTATAATGTGATTGGGTTATGGGTCGCGTTACATGGGTTTGATTGATCTTAAAGTCATTCTCTCAAGGGGGTGGAACACCGGGGAGCTCATCAGAACAGACATCCTCAAACGTGTGCACCACTATTATATCCTAGATACTAGGACTCACTACTTTACATCTACCTTGTGTGCCAAGAAACTATACAACCTTGCCTCAACAACCTCTTCACTAACATCTTCGATACACGACACGTAAGGAGAATATTCCAAACTCCTTGGAAAGTCCAAGAAATGTCTCATCTCTAAACTTCACAACCTTGGATCCATAATCCAACACCACCTTATACTTCTATGAGGTATCCATACCAAGGATTAGATTGGATCTATACGTATCAAGTAGCATGATATCCACATGATTGTTGTGTTTAGAGAAGATAAGAATATAAGATGAACACACCTCCTACATAACTATGGAACCAACCAAAGGGTTTTTAGGAAAAATATCATTAGATTTACTATTAGAATGAAACTTACAACGTACAATCACCTCTTTAGTGATAAATTAGTATGTTGCACCCATGAAAATAAAAATTAAATACATATACAGAAGTAGATAAGTTGAAATGAAAAAGTTATGTCTAACCCATCATAATACATGGGTGGATGACTCCCTTTAGTTGATTCATAACATAGAATCTAGCTATTACATGTGATCCTCCTCATCCTTGAATTCTTCCTATAGAATCTAATGACCATTTATGTTATGTATGATCATGTCCTCTACCACCACCACTAGTATGTTTTTGTGAGCCTTACTGCCCTTGTCTCTATTATAGATATACCTCCTGATTCAGCTACAGGAGAAACATCCTAATGTGTCCAAGTTTGTCATAGTGGAAACTCTTCTTATAGGAGGAGGTTTACATCCTAGATGTCTCTGTAATTAACATTGATCATGAACTATAGGCTCCATACAATGGAACAACTCGACCTCTACCCTTACTTAGAGACCATTGTGACCATTCCCTTGTTTTAGATGTAGTGGTGCTTTGTTGTGAATGCTAGTTTTGTTGTTCTCTCTATGAACCATAAAAATTTGTCTCTTAAAACCTTTAGAGTATTGTCTAGATGACTATGTAGACTTCCTCTTGGCATCATAATCATAAATTCCACATGTTCATATCTATCCTCCTTATGACCTCCACAAAGGTGGAAAACTTCTCGTATGACTACAAAGTTTACACTTACTTGGCCAACTCAGACTCATCCCCTTCTCAAACTATATGATCTTTTATCTCTATGGTGGGGCCATGTAAGGATGGAACCTAAAAAACTCCATAATTTTTTCCTCATACTCATTCACTGTCAACATACTCTATTGCAACTTCTCAAACTATGTAATCTTCTCATCGAGATAAGACTAAGGGAAGCACAAACACTCGAACTCTCTCCTAGACTTTGCCCATGTGATCATTTTCTCCTCCTTATTGGCCCGCCAAAGTCCAACATTATCCTTCAATAGTTAAATCACATGCTTAATCTCATCCTCATCATGGATATCTAATAATATGAAAGCCTTCTCCATCTCTCTCAACCATGAATCAACAACTTCCATATTTCTCAAGTGCTCCAAGTTTTCAACATGTGTTATCCTCTCAAATGTATTTGTCAAACCTGACGAGTAAACATCTAGAGATGGTATCATGGAAGGTGGAATCAGTACCGTCTCAGCAAACTAAAAAAAAGTTTACATCATTTGTTCAAGAATGGATTGGGAGGCAGGTTGGGTAGGTGAAGTTAGATCCAACTGTGTCGGGGATGCATGTTGGGTAGGTGAAGTTAGATGCAACTATGTCAGGATCAATTGTTCAGCCCTATCTCTTGTACTCTAGCCTCAGTTCCTTACTATCTATCACCACCCCCTAGAACATAAAAACTACTATATGCATGTTCTTCATGATGTCCAGCAATTATTTCATAACAATAATCAATGGTTAGATATGTTGGACAAGTAAGTACATACATGACAACCTAATCATATATCCTTGTAGACTCGGCAAACTTAGGCTTTGTTGCGAAAAACTTGTGATGCCCCATTTTCACAAGATCGTGATTACTAAAAATAAACATCAATTAAAAAACCAAACAATTATGATTACCAAAAAACTTGTGACGTTGCAAAATGTAACAAAATTTGGAACATAGAATAATATAAATAAGGCAGTTGTAAAATAATTATATTTTATAGTTATAGTTACATTCAATGGATCTTGGTGACCTCAATCATGCCTATTTACTAAAGTGATAATATCCCAACATGTATAAATTACAACACGTACAACAACTATTGAAGTTTATCAATTTAGTTAATATCTTAAAAAACTTGCATGCCCAGACCTGATTGCAGGGATGACTCTATACGAACTAACTCAAACACACAAGCATCACTTATTTCCAGGTGGTACCACAAGAACACCAAACTTCATATGACACATAAAAATCACCTACCTCCAAGTGACTGGTGTTCACCAAAAGATTGGTCCTCACCATTGCAACCTTAGTAGCTTGGTTGGTCATTTTGTTTGGTGGATGTGGATATGACAACTAGGTTGATATGGTTCTTGTGATATAAAACATGCAAATTCGTGGTTATATTGTGATCAAAATATATAATGTGTATATGGATTTCATACCATACCCGTCTCTCTACATTCTCTATGTCAAATTTTGTTCTTACAATTAATTAGGATGATGTATTGTCATCACCAAGGGACTATGGTTGAGAACATTACGTGATTAGAATCCCACACCAACAAGGAATGTCCTTATATGATTTGTGATGAAGGCAAAGCAACAACTTAATCAACAACCGAAGGACTGCTTAAACAAAGAATCCAATCGGTTGACTAGCTTGCCAGTTGATCAATGGGAAATCCTTGTAAAGGCATATTTGAGGTTACATGGTATGTGAGTCTTTGGTTGTTTGTTTATAAATCTTGTTGGCTCGAAATGTTGTACTAGTTTCCATATCATATTTTATCACTTCGTAATAATTATCATACATGATATGTAATGGTGATTGGATTCATATGAATATAATACCAAATCCCTCAATTTAATATTAAATTTAAGATTCCTTCCAATATACTATACACCTAAAAAGCTCAATTGAATACATGTCGGAACACTAAAGTGTGGTGCACTATCTCTCTTGGGAAAGAGATAATAAGTATGTGGGCCAACCAAAGAAGAGTGCATAGGTTATTTTATTGGCCTCTAGGTTTAGTTAACTATGGCGATATTAATAGGGTTAAGCACCTAGAGGCATAAAGATGACACATACTTCATAAGATGATTTATGACAAGGAGTTGTACAACCATCTACCCAAGAGTTGCATCAGACACAATTGGTAATTGGTACCTACCTAAGTAGTTAAGTTGTGAGTTTTCATCCAAAGTTGACTCATATTGTAATATAAATAGATCTTGGGTCATAGAAGATTGGTTGCCATAATCTTCTGACTTAGTAGTGAGGGGTATTAATTGATCAAAATAATGGGAGCTTATTAATCAAAGGCCAAACTAATATCATCAAATAAAATTTTTGACTCGTGCAAATATTATTATGTAGATGTAATGGTAAATATCCATAATAACTTCTCATTGTGATCGACACTTGAGAAAGAAAATGTGAATGGAAAGAACTTCCTTGATCAGAATAGGACATTGAAATTTGTTCTTACTCATGAGGGTAAGCCCTATGTCTTAGAAATGCAAGAACCACAAGAACAAGGTCCAAATGTGCCTAGAAAAAAAGGGAAGCTTATCATAAGCATACTAATTAGGTAGTTGACATCAAGTGCATCATGTTATGCTCCATAAATCTTGAGCTTCAGAAATAACATGAGTAAATGATTTTTTTTAGATACAACCACATATTTCAAAAATATGTTCCAAAAACAAGTAAGGAAATAGAGGACTAATGTCTCCAACTCACATTTCAGTGAATAATAACTAATAGTGATCCATTTAGGCCTCATGTACTCAAGTTGATTGGGTATTTGAAAAACTTATAGAGATTGAGATTTCTCTTAGAGTATGAGTTGGGCATTGATGTAATTTTGCAATCATTCCTAGAATCTATAGTGAGTTTGTCTTGAACAAAAACATGAACAACTTTTGTTCAACCATTGTCAGAGTTGCTTGGCACGTTGAAACTATTGAGACAAATGAAAAAAATAACCCAAAATGTCTATGTTGAGGGTCAAAAAAAGAAAGGGCAAACTAAAGGGTGAAGGCATAGATAAGAATAGTTCTAAAGCTATACAAAAGGCCAACTCTTCTACGCTTAAACAAAATAAGGAGTAGGCAGGGAAGGAAATTGTCACTATTGTCACTAGGTTGGAAATTGGGAAAGAAATTACCCTAAACCTTAAAGAACTAAACATGAAGAATGACGGGAGAGAGATATCCACTTCATATATATATATATATATATATATATATATATATATATATATATATATATATATATAACTTGTCTAGCCCTTGATCTTGGGAATGTGATACCAGATGTGTATCTCAACATGCTCTAATTTGCAAGATCTAAAAAGGAAAACAGAACCTTAAAGGGAGAGGTGGATCTCTGAGTTACTAATGGATCAATAGTTAATTCAACACATGTAGGTTCCTATATTTTATCTCCACCTAGATTGTGTTTTGTAAGATATGCATATCCATATCTACTAAATTCATCAGTAAATGTGATGATGCATTGATGTCCACCTGTAGGACTTGTTTTAAAGGTCCACACACATGACAAGTCACCTTCCTTGTCACGGTTACTGATGAAGGGTTATTTCAACATGTTTTCCCATTAAACAAGATCACATGCCTCTATTGATTCAAAATCAAACAAGTCCAAATAACCAACTTTATGGAGTCTAGAAATGTGTATCTAAAATGTGGCTATAGTGATGTACAAAATCAACTTTGCAACAATGTCGAAGCACAAAAATCTGATTATGGTGGAGAATATATAAGCCAAGAGTTTGAGGTTCTTCCAATAGATAATGATATCATATCAAAGTTGACTCCACCTAAAACACCAAAACATAATGGTGACTCACACCTTATCGGACATGTATGATCAATGATGAGTTTAGCTAAACTTACATTTTTCACATAGGCATTTTCTATGAAAATCATTGTGTTTACACTTAATAGTGTACCTTCTAAACCAATTCAAAAGACACAATATACATAATGTGAAACAACCTGATATGTCTTTTAAATTTGGGAATATGAATTTTATGTCAATAAGTTCTCAGAAAACCTTGGACATAAAGCATAGAGATGTTTCCTTGTTGGATATATTGAGGAAACTAAGGGTATTAATTTGATATTCCATATGACAACAAAGTGTTTTTTTCTAGAATAGTTGTATTTCATAAGAAAGAAGTTCAGTTATAAAGGAACTCATAGGAGGGGGATAGATCTTGAAGAAGTTTGAGACCAACAAGACAACATTATATAGATAGATGAGGAACAAAGAGAATGACAACCCATTGTGGAATCTCAAATTCCACATCTACAACAATAACCTTAAAGGTATAGTAGGACATGTCTAGAGCCAGAGAGATTTGTACTTCTTGTGGCGCAATCAGATGAATTGTTGGTCATTAATGATGATGAGCCAACAACCAACAATGAGGCTATTGGGAGACCATATTCTAAGAAATGGCTTGAGGCAACGAGATCTAAAATGGACTCCATGTAAGCCAAAAAAAGTATGGAGTTTGGATGCCCCTGAAGGGGTAAAACCCATAGTATGTTAATAGGTCTTCAAGAAGATGACTGACATGAATGGTAGTGTACAAACCTATAAAGGATGATTGGATGCAAAAGGTTTTAGAAAAGTTTAGGGTGTTGACCATGATGAAACTTTTTCACAATTTTCCATGTTAAATTTGTCAGTCTCATGATTTTCATTGTAGATTATCAAGAAAATGAGATTTGGAAAATGGACCCTAAAACCACTCTCCTCGACAAGGTATCTTATGGAGGATGTGTACATGACACAACCTGAAGGTTTTATCACTCGAATTGAAGACAATGAAGTTTGTAAGTTGTAAAGGTCAATCTATGGACTGAAGTAAGCATCTAGAAGATAGAATCTTCATTTTGATGAAATGGTTAAAGAGTTTCACATTATCAAATGAAGATGAAGCTTGTAGTTACAAGAAGGTTAGCAGAAGCATAATTATATTGCTCATATTATATGTGGATGACATATTATTGATGGGAAATGAAATTCCCACTCTACAATTGGTTAAGACTTGGTTGGGCATTACCTTATCCATGAAGGATTTAGGTGAAGCATACAATATTATAAGAATCAAAATCTATAGAGCTAAGTATAGAAGGCTTCTTGGTCTAAGAAGAGTACATACATCGTCAAATTGTTGATAGGTTAGGCATGTAGGATTCGAAAAGAGGTAACTTACCCATTTCAGATGAAATGAATTCTCTCAAAATTCCAATGTCCCAACTCATTGGAAGAGTGGGCACACATGAGTAAGATTTCATATGCATCTGTAGTTGGATCTATCATGTATGAAATGTTATGTACACACCTAGATGTCTTGTCTACTTTGAGCACAATGAAAAGGTACCACTCAAATCATGGTGAAGGTCACTGGATTGTTGTGAATAATATCCTAAAGTACTTGAGAAGAACAAATGATTAACTCTTGATATACGGAGGTGAATAAGAGTTAGTTGTAGAGGGTTACACTGAAAGGAGATGTATATATTTGTATAGAACCAATTGAAAGAAATGTTGTTGATCCCTTAACAATAGCACTTCCATAGCATAAGTGTGATGGTCACATTATATAACTTGGAATTGTATTCATGAGTGGGTGGATGTAGTGCAAGTGGGACTTTGTTGGTTGTGTGCCCTAATATCATTCATGTAGTGATTGTAATAGGGATACTTGTATATAGTTTAATTATTAATGAAAGGCAACTCCAATTATTATTTTGGTATTGAGATAAGGGTAAATGTAATAATGTCCTAATAATGTTTTTACTGGATGACATATGGTTTGGATTGTGGACCTAAACATGAGATCATATGTATACTCAAGAGTATGAATTCTTGTTATGTCCCTCATCAGCTATTATTGTGTATATTATATGATAATAATAATACATAATAATAGTGTGTATGATGAATGATGACTATGCCTCTTTAGTCATGATATTGGATATCAAATCAAACACATGTGTACTTGTTAGAGAACAAGTTGTACGAGACATATTAACTTGAGAATGACACATGGAAGCCATGTCATGGTGGTTAGAGTAATATATAAATGTGACAATGGTGACTATGATGGGTAGTCCTAAAGTCACTACAATATTCACATGTTGCTTTGTGTACTTTAACATTAACCAATGTGACTCTAAACATAGTTTGCTCAACAAGTAGTGATTGGTGTACTGTGACACTTGTGGATTACTGTGAGTGATTTAGATTGAATTTGTCCTTCCATTGGAGTGATATAGTATCCATATGATAAATAATACTATGAAATGTTTGGACATGCTCATGTGGGTCAATGTATGGTATTGCATGTTGGGTTTTACGTGGTCGGAGTAGGCAGCAGAAATAAAATTTTTACTTGACCATAAACCCATAACCAGCAGATTGCATCAATATCTATGTAATGGGAAGGATGGTTTTAGCGAGATATACTTATTCCTGAGGCTTTCTCAGTGACTATACCTCATAGAAGTGTGGTCTTCAACCACCTATCTTCTATGGCGTCTATGCAACTCCTAGTCTTGTCGGGACTGTGGTTGAATGTTGTCCTCCTGAGCGGCAGAAGTCTTCCACCTCTATAGATTGTCCACACGGACCACCGGGAACTCTAGTCATCCTAAAGAATAGACTAGAAGGTGTTGTCTCCTTCATTCAATGTACTAGTCATTGACACACTCTCCCATAACCAGTTGATTTCCTATAGTTGTCTTTCCCTCATTGTTCCTCCCTAGATGGGTAGAACTTGCTTGGGTTCTCTCAGTTACCACAACCAGAGAGGACAACAACTTTGTAGAGCAACTGATGTTCTGAGTTGTGTCTCTGGAGAAACCCCATGTACCCCTCTATTTATAGTAGAGGGAAAGGCCAGGGTTCCCAGTCTGTGCAGGAGTAAGAGGGTATGGAATTTCCATGAACAATATACACCCCAACAGGCAAAATTGTCAGTTCATAACTGAATCGGTCGTTTGGCAAGGTGAGCCAATTGGTTCACTAGTGAACCAGTCGGTTGGGAGTATGAGACGATCGGCTCACACATTGAACTGATCATTTCACTTCCTAGACTTGCCTACAATTGAGTTTCCTTATTCATTTCTAATTAATGCAAAGATTAATTCTTGTCCCAATCGAATTATACAAGTGAAACGAAAAACTTTTCTCACAAACTGGGACAACTCAACACTGCTTGTTTGGTCCAGTTGAACCGATCAGTTCACCAGAGTGAACCGGTGATCTCACTGACCATGAGTTGATCAGTTCACCCAGTGAACCAGTCAGTTGGTGGTCCAGATTGTGTAGAACACAGTCAATTCAGTTCTCGATCAATATGACTCTCTAATTTGTTGGTTCAACACTTGAACTTGATGATTCAGAGTCAAGTCTATTGATTGAATGTTTGATTGAGTACCTAAACACTTTAGTAAACAATCCAAACATCATTCATGGATAAACTCCTCTTTGAGATTAATCTTTTGTGTGTGACCCTATATGTCCCATTTCACATTGGCAGTGAATGCCCATAACTAGCTTATGACATCACAAGCAAAGATCGGTGCCTAGTCACACATCACTGCTACCCAAGTGAAAAGGAAAGTTGGAGAACAACTTTTAAACCTACAGTCTATGATTGGTGTTCTAGTGAATGTATAATTCCTTTATCTCTGATATCTTGAATGAACTCAAGGCATGGAGTTGTCATCCTTTCAACGTTCATTCATGTTTCTTGAACTAGAGCAGACTGTCTGAGATATGTGTGACATCAATATCATATATTGATTCACATGTGTATGTGCATGCCTTTCTTAGTCTCACTTATCAAGTGGCCTGGATATCATACTCCTTTAGGAGGGACAAATCCCATATCTATCACTCACAGTCTATCTCATGTGTCAAAGCCACCCAATCATCACCATTATAACAACCCATATTTCAGGACTGCGTTTGATGATGTCAAAGTGTACCCAATCACATTCGATGAGTGTAGTGATTTCAGGTCTAAGAATCACAATCACCACCATCACTATGAGTGATGATTCTGACTACCATGTCATGGTTCCATGTGTCACTCTCATGGTGGGTCTGTCGGATACACTGTTCTCCAACATGTATCTGTGTGCTTGGTTTGATATCATATATCATGATTGATGAGACATTGTCATCAACCAACACACACTCTAGTCTTGATGTGTCATTGTTGTCTATCAACCTTCCACAATGACATCTGACTAGGGACATAACAAGAATGTACATACTCTTAGCATCTGTATGATCTCATTGTTTGGGTCCTTAACCTGAAGACATATGTCATTGAGTATTGCCATTCTTTAGACATTCATTCTATTCCATCATTTATCTCATAATTGATTGGGATAGAATAAATTGGAAGCTTGCATTTGATATTTATCAAATCAATTATGACATATACCAATCCAATCATCATATGATTGTCTCTCAGGGCATACATACCAACAAACTCCCACTTGCACTTAGAGCCAATCATCTTTGAATCATATTCTTAGTGATCTCTAAACATGTCCCACATGTTTCAGCTGCGCTAGTACTAATCCAGTGAGTTAGCAACATCTTTCTTTAGTCGGTATATTGCGTGTTTCACATCTCCTCACTGTACACCATTTCGTATAAGATGGAGTTGCCATAATATGCTATCTGATATTCTTTGCCTAACAATTAGCTCCATTGTTTTACTTAGTATTTCTACTTTGTCATTAATGGTTGGAATATCTATAAGTTCATATGTATGAACTTATAGATCCATATAGTATCCTCTATGTTCATAACACAAGGATACTCGACATACCTTTTAGAATCAAATGGCCCTTTTAATTTACTCAGAACATTTCCATTTAACAACTCTTGTTCACTTTACAATATAACTTTTATGTTTTGCATTTTGTGATCATTTTTCTATTATTTTGGAAGCTTGCATCAATGTAACTAATTTACACTCAACTCTTCCTTTTGTTACCATAGAACTAATCCTTTAATACTTCATAAGTACTTAAATAAGTTCTTTATGGTATTCCAGTGACCCTCACTAGAAGTAGATAGACATCCACTCGTCATGTCCATTACATACGAGATAACTGGATGAGAATATCATTTTCTCATGTCCAATACATACAAGATGATGAATGCATATATATTTTCTTGTCATGTCTAATACATACAAGATAATGGGATGATTTCATACATGATAGATCCAATTGCAAATGCATAAGGTATCTATCTATGTTTTCTATTCTTCATAATAATTTGGGACACTAGGCATGTGAGAGACTAACTCCATGTAATGTGGACAAGTTTTCTCCCACTAAATCTTTGCATACTAAACCCATCAGCATAGACTTCCAATGTATGGTCTCTCTTTTTCATGTCAAGAGACTGTCGGGAACTATCTCTATAGGTCTCTATTCATATCACATAGGACATTTCACTTTATTTCCTTAAACAAGGTATTTCCACACCAGTTTTGTTTTATTCCTCATCATCATGTGGAATACACTCCCAGTAAATCTTTCTAATCACATATCCCTTCTTTATTTTGATATATCAGTCAAACCTTTTTGACTATATAATCAAAGTAAAGATTCCAGTTCTGAGGTGCTTGTATTTAATCAATCATATTGATTAATCTCTTGTAATTTATAGACTGTATTTGCATTAATGGAATTATAAACCCTTCAGGTTGTGTCACGTACACAACCTCATGTTATTCCTACTAGGAATGTGGTTTTAATATCCATATGCCAAATTTCATAGTCTTCAAGTTCCAATAGCAACCATGATCCTTTATGGCCTATAGCCACTGCAATTGGTTAAATACAATCATCAGGTTCAACACCTTGAACTCACTTGAATTTATCTCAACCGGTCAGCTCTTCAAATGTCATCCATGTCAGTCTTAACTCTTAAGACCCAATTGCACTTATGGGTTTTATCCCTATAAGTGCTACCATTAAGGTCATACCTTATTTGGTTCACATGGAAGTCATTTTGGATCTTATGACTTCAAGCCATAGCTCAAAATCTGGTTCCTCAACATCATCTAGATAGATTATTGGCTCATTGTCATATGACCAATTAATCACCTTTGAGTTTGTAGGATATCATTATCCATCAAGCTCAAGGTGTTTTCTACTAGATATATGAGGTGTATTTGTTACATAAGGAATTTGAGATTCCACAACACTTGTGATTCTTAATCTCCTTTTGTACGTTTATTTAGTGTAAAGCATGTTCTTTAGAAGAATTCTAGAAGATTAGTTATTTGTTTGATGATCATGATCTTACTATTCAGAGTATGATTACTTCTTTGATTTAGACATTATTATGCCTTAATCATGAGTTCTCTATGATACACTATCGTAGTTACTCACAAGGTCCTCAAACATTTGGTTTAAGTATCTTGTTCATTGATCATGTGAAAGAATTAATACTTTTACCAATTTTGTTCATCATTTATGATATTCTTGAACATTTCAAGATATTCATATTGGTATTTCATTAAATACCATATCTGAAGTATTAGCATTTACTCCAATAGGTATGTATATACATCAATATGTATTATACCTAATAGAATAGTCATTCTCCCACTACATTTAGTGAAGATTGACTTGTCACCATGCCTAATAAATAAGACATTCATATTTCTTAATGGTTCATTAACCAAGAGAGTCTGGTTTATCCATAAACATGGAACATAGAGATGAATTTCTCATTCATTTGTTTAGATGATAATCCTAATTAATTGTTTGAGTCATCAATAACTTTTAGGTATTATTTATTTTATCTCATGCATACCAAGTACCATAAGATAAATAAGGTGTTGCCATAAAAGATCATATCTTTGAAATTAAAACATGAACTTTATTGATAGACATCCTTGTCATTACAAGATGTAGAAATAAAGTGTTTCTATTTATTGGAAAAATGAAATAGCAGTTCATAACTCTATTACATGCCCTTTGGGCTGAAATAAACTAAAAGGTACTACTATGTATGGCAGCAACACTTGCTCCAATGTTGATGAGTGTTCCTTTTTGGTCCTTTCATAAAGGCCATCACTTCTTTTTAGATCATGGACATCATATATGTCAGATCTATATCTTTGTATCATATACCTAAGATAAAGAAGCATGTTAAGTTTATTTCATAATACCTGAGATGGAGACTTCCATCGCCTCCTTTTTCTTTAGTTCATCTATGTAGAGAGGGCAATTTCTCTTCCAATGTCCTGGCTCATGACAATGGTGACATTTTCCTCCCTTGTTCACCCCTCCCTTGGCTTTAAGAGTTGAAGATGACTTGGGATGCTGGCTAGCATCAGAACCTTTCTTTGCTTTGCCCTTTCCCTTGCCTTTAGACTTTCCCTTCTTTCTGTTGATCATCATCATAGAATTGGGTTTGTCTTTCTTCATCTGTGCCTCAACTATCCTCAACATGCCCAACAACTCTATTAGTGGCATGTCAAAGTTGTTCATGTTGTAGTTCATCACAATCTAACTGTAGGATTCTGGAAATGATTGTAGTATCACATCAAGAGCCAACTCTTAGCTTAGAGGGAATCCCAGTCGAGTTAGGTTCTCCACATACCCAATCATCTTGAGTGTGTGAGGGCCTACTGGATCTCCTTCTGTCATGATGCACTTGAACAATGCCTTGGAGACATCATATCTCTCTTACCATGCTTGATTTTGATACATGTTCTTGAGATGTTGAACCATCTCAATGACGTCCACGTTCTCATGTTGTATCTGTAACTCATAGTTCATTGAGCACAACATCAAGCATTTCACATCATTGGCATCCTCAGTATGCTTTGTGTAAGCATCCCTTTCAACCTTTGGTGTGGTGGGAGCGGGTTCATCTGGTTCTGGTGTATCTAGGACATAGAGCTTTCTCTCTTGAGTGAGAACAACTCTCAACATCCTAAACCAGTCATGGAAATTGTTCCCATTTAGCTTGTCCTTCTCAAAGACCAATCACAATGAAAAGTGATTGTTGTTGGTAGCCATCTGTTCTACAAAAAGGAAATTTGCAATTTTAGTCCAAAAATCTTTTGGTTTGATTTGATTTGAAATTTGATGATATTAATTAGGTCTTTAATTAATTATAACTCCCACTATTTTGATCAAATTGACAATTCTCATGTATCAATTCAGAAGATTGTAGCGTACAACCTTCTGATGAGCAAGATCCTAACTTCCTCTAAGTTATGGACCAACGAGGGTTGTCACCCATAGCTAGATTCTTTCAGGTAAGAAACTTTTGCCAATTTCATCATATGAAACTCTTGATAGATGTCATGTTCAACTCTTTACCATGTTCATCCTTATGCCTTAAGGTGCTTGATCCTATCAAGGAAACCGAGTTATGTCTAACCCAAAAGACAACACGATGAATATGCACCCTATAAAGGCAGACCCACATATTCACCATCACACTCCACTCGATAGACAGTGCACCACAGAAGGCGTGCCCACACTTAGTCGATCAAGCTTTTCATGTGTGCTTCTTTTGGAAGGCATCTTCAACTTAACATGTATGTTGAGG
The DNA here is from genome assembly GCA_963693085.1 of Alisma plantago-aquatica. Taxonomy (NCBI): domain Eukaryota; kingdom Viridiplantae; phylum Streptophyta; class Magnoliopsida; order Alismatales; family Alismataceae; genus Alisma; species Alisma plantago-aquatica. Next base: position 1,114,894,865 of record OY856409.1, on the reverse strand, counting down.
GGTTCAAATATGCTTATATATACATATATGTATCCAATCACCACATATATAGTATGTATCATATACATGTTATATCCCACAAACAAAAACATGCAATAGTGATGATTATGGCCTTCCTATTGTAGTTCCTTGGAGCCACAAGGAACTATGGTCATCTAAGTTCTACATCACATGCAACCTGTTATTGATGAAGATATGTGCTTGCCAATCCGAGTTGACTGGTTCAACTTTGAACCGGTCGACTCACCTCTTGGTCGGTTAGTTGGTCTCCACCAGTCGGTCGTTTGGCTTCTCCAGATGGTCGGCTTGTTCGGTCGTCTGGTCTTCTCGCCGGTCCACCAACTACTCCTCAGTCGGTCATCTCGCTCCATCAAGCGGTCATCTTCAGTCTTCGTCATAACAAAAAATAAAGCTAATCCTATTTTACATAATCTTTGTGAAACTTTGAGTTACGTTCGAGGGGAGCAAAGGTAGAAGAGAATCTTGAGTTATCTCGAGTTACAATCAGAATAGAAGAAGAGGGCTTGGTGCACAGACTGAGATGCAAATAACCATAACCAACCACACACATGCACACATGGTTTATAGGCCATAACCATGCTACACATCCATCATCAAAACCATTTTAGGGCAACATGTATCGATTGCATATATACCATATCATATATGTATATATTTAGTTTGGGATCATGTGGTATTAATCAGATATTCAGATTAGTCATTTAAATATTTGCATCGTATGCAATAAATAAAATATGATACAACTAAAATTTGATCATATAAATTATCCTAAAACATAGAGTATGGACGTGGCTTTAATACCACTATTGGGTTTTACATGGTTAGAGTAGGAAGCAGAAACAAAAAATTTACTTGACCATAAATCCATAAGTTACAAATTGCATCAATATCTATGTAATGGGAAGGATGGTTTTAGCGAGATATATCTGGTCCTGAAGCTTGCTCAGCAACTATACCTCACAGCAAGTGTAGTCTTCAACCACCCATCTTTAATGGCATCTATGCAGCTCCTAGTCTTGACCCAGACTACGGTAGAAGTCTCCTGCCTCTATAGATAGTCCACACGGACCACCGGGAACTCTAGTCATCCTGAAGAATGGACTAGAAGGAGTTTTCCCCTTCTATCGGCATATTAGTCACCAACATACTCTCCTACAACCACTTGCTTTTCTGCATTTTTCTTTCCCTCATTGTCCCTCCCTGGATGGGTAGAACTTACTTGGGCTCTCTAGGTTACCACAACCAGAGAGGACAATAACTTTGTAGAGAAATTGATGCTCTGAGTTGTGTCTCCGGAGAATCCCCCTGTACCCCTCTATTTATAGTAGATGGTAGGTTCAGGGTTCCCAGTCTGTGCGGGATTAGAAGGGTCTAGAATTTCCATGAATAATATACACCCCGACATGCAAAACAATCATATCATAACGAACCAATCGTTTGGCAAGGTGCGCTGATCAGTTCACTAGTGAACCGGTCAGTTGGGAGTGTGTATCGATCGGATCACCTAGTGAACTGATTGGTTCACTTCCCAGACTTGCCTGCAATTGACTTTCCTTATTCATTTCTAATTAACACAAAGATTAATTCTTGTCCCAATCGAATTGAACAAGTGAATCAAAAAACTTTTCTCACAAATTGGGACAACTCAACACTGCTCGTTCAAGTTGAACTGATCGGTTCACTAGAGTGAATTAGTCATCTCACTGACCATGAGCCAATCGGTTCACCCATTGAACTGGTCGGTTGGTGGTCCAGATTGTGCAGAACATAGTCAATTCAGTTCTGAATGAATCTAACACTCTAATCAGTTGGTTCAACACTTGAACTATTCATGGATAAACTCCTCTTCTAGGTTACTCCTTTGTGTGTAACCCTATAGGTCCCATTTCACGTTGGCAGTGAATGTCCATTACTATCTTATGACATCACAAGTAAAGAGTGGTGTCTAGTCGCACATCACTGCTACCAAGTGAAAAGGAAAGTTAGAGAACAACTTTCAATCCTACAGTTTGTGATTGGTGTTCCAATGAATGTATAATTCCTTTATCTCTGATATCCTGAATGAACTCAAGGCATGGAGCTGTCATCCTTTCAATGTTCATTCATGTTTCCTGAACTAGAGCAAACTGTATGATATATGTGTGATATCAATATTATATATTGATTCACATGTGCATGCACATGCCTTTCTCAGTCTCGCTTATCAAGTGGCATGGACATCATACTCCCTTAGGAGGGACAAATCCCAAATCTATCACTCACAGGTTATCTCATGTGTCAAAGCCACCCAATCATCACTGTTATAACAACCCATGTTTTAGGACTGCATTTGATGATGTCAAAGTGTACCCAATCACATTCGACGAGTGCAGTGATTTGAAGTCTAAGAATCACAATCGCCACCATCACTATGAGAGATGATTCTGACTACCATGTCATGGTTCCATGTGTCACTCTCATGGTGGGTTTGTTCGATACATTGTTCTCCAACATGTATTTGTGTGCTTGGTTTGATATCATATATAATGACTAATGAGACATTGTCATCAACCAACGCACACTCTAGTCTTGATGTGTCATTTTTGTCTATCAACCATCCACAATGACATCCGACTAGGGACACATCAAGAATGTACATACTCTTAACATCTGTATGATCTCATTGCTCAGGTCCTTAACCTGAAGACATACGTCATTGAGTATTGTTATTCTTTAGACATTCCTTTCGTTCCATCATTTATCTCATAATTGATTGAGCTAGAATAAATTGGAAGCTTTCCTTTAATATTCATCAAATTAATCATGACGTATGCCAATCCAATCATCATATGATTGGCTCTCAGGGCATACATACAACATTGCACTCACACAATCTCAATAGTCTAGTAAGGATCAAGAAACATAGATTTAATGTTAGGAGGATCACATTTGCGTGCCTCATTTTAGTATGTATATCTATGAAAAAGGGATATATGTTCATGGTAACATTGTTCACTTACATGTTGCACTTGTTCTCACCTTACTTCTAATTATTGAAGTAGAAATAATATGATGCTAGATATTTCTCCTAGCTCATGAGGTCTCTAATACCATTATCAACATAGTGTGAAACCTATGAGGTCACATACATAAGGATGCATAAGGGAAAAGAAGTTCACAATAAAACACATCATTAGAATGATTTCTAATCATGTAAAAGATAATTTTCTACCTAATTGGTCAATTGGATAATTTAGTTTGTCAGGTATATTGTTCAAAATAATCAATCGACTTAATGAAGTAGATCAACTAGTAATTGTTTCAGAAAGTGGTCAACTGATTGGATGTCCTTATCAGCCAATTAGAAACAAGTTAGGAAACAACACGGAAAATTTAAGATGTGTTCAATTCTGAAGCAAACTAGTCAATTGGATCGGATTAGTGTTGGTCGATTGGATGTATAAATTGGTCAATTGGATGACCTAATCAGGTGATTGGTTAACCGGTCAACAAATAAGGAAGTTTGTTTGAGTTTCATAGTTTTACTCTATTTTTATTTGTGATCATAAACATGATTGAACTTTAGGAAATACAAGTCCATGAATCTCCAATACAAAAGGACGGATTTCCAAAGAAAGACACACACATTGTGAGACAAGTTATCTAACAGTTTTCCCTATTGGAGATAGAAAAACCCATTCCTAGGACAACAACCCACAATAGGAGGAGAAAGAAATGAGTGATAGTAGAAGTTTGATGAATCTGAGTTCCACTTCCTCATGGAAACCAAGGTGATGCACCAAGATCCTCGACACTCTCATGGAAGATGTAGAGGTTGAGGCCCTAGGGTGTAGGATTGAGGACAAGCTAGGAGAAGACAATGTGTAGCTGCAATGATATAGAAAAGACAATAATGACTTCAAATTTTAATTAGGAAGTGTGAGTTTTATATTGACATAAGATGTGTCTAGTTGTTGGACAACTATTCTACACCAAGGTATATTTGATATCCCTTATATGTCTATAATATACTGACCTTTAATGGATATGACAGATCTATTGTCTAAGAGTTTATTAGGAAAAGCTTTGTATTTCCATTGCACCCCCTTAACTCAAAACCCTACAACCACATGGTACTTGTATTAATAGGAGATCCCATTGGTACAAAGTTTAGATACTACTTAGTGAGTCACTCCTTGTGGAACCACCAGTGTCGATAGTTAAGACATGTCATATTGACTCTCATTTATCTACACATGATCATAGTAAATGTCTCATATATCCATCCAGCAGATAGCTACTGAGGCCAAATGTGCAAAGTCTCGTTGTAGGCATGGGAGCTAGTAGACTAAGAAATTTGGGTTTAATTCAAGTAATGAATAGTGAGTTTGTATCTTCTTGTTATAGTTTCCCATGTTTGTGTACACTTCATGTGTGTTGAGGGAATTAATAATACAAATAAGATATTAAGTAATCAACTCCATGAATTGACTACTTACAGTAATCCTCAATATTCAACTTTATAAAAATGATTTCTTTATTTAGAATTGAATATTTATGTGATCTACCTATATTTCACTAGTTGTAACCCACTTAGTAAATCATGTCTAGATTGTCTTGGCTACTTGGTGATTTCACTCATTGAGCCAATATTTAACACCCTACTTCAAAATTAGGTGTCTCTACTAATAATGGAGATAGAAACACATTAGGAGTGTCCTACTACCCAGAATGATAAAAATGTTTTCGTGTGAAGTTAATCAGTTGGTCATATCTACTCAAGGTCCTTTGGTGTTAGAGAAAGTAATTCAATTTATCTTCTTATATTCCAATTTGTTATTTGTTGCTTTCTTTATGTTAATATGTTGTAAATATCAAGTGATAAATAGGAACATCTCTTTTGGTTTGCACAATTCTTGTAAGTATATGTGAAACGATCTTCATATGTGTTCTAGTAGTAATGATAAATGAAAATAAATTATAAATTTCGAAGTGAGCCAGCTTGATCACCTTGAATCCCTTATAGTATGGTCTATGATAAGATTATGGGACTTAGCATATGACAATTGGTGCAAAAATAAGTACAAAATGGATATTGTATTGGTATATAGGTTGAAGTTAAAAATTTAGAGACAAATAGATTCATAGTTGAGTCATATTCAGGCACTTGGCCTAACCAATAGAGTGTTTTTTAACATTACTTACCACTTGGTCCAATTGAGTGACAAGTTGGTCTGTGAACTTTTTGGTTGGATTCATTATTGATAGTTGTAAATGAGTAAATACTTATAAGAATATTATTCTAGTTTATAAATACATGATCCCTAATATATAACAAACTAAGTGTATATAACTAATTAACCTAGATAATATTTCCTTTCAATGCAATTAGAGAAGTTAAGGTTCATCACAATATCTCTCTACAGGATATTCTAATTTTAGTTGTCTTGTAAATATTTTCAATTTTCAATTGAATGCATTTGTGTACCACAAATGATTAGTGATAATATCGAGTAGTGGTTATTCTATTCAAAACTTATCTCCCCATTATCATTTTCTTAAGGTGTTATATGCAAGTAATATAGTTGCTTGTGGGAAAGAATGTATAGAAAGGAGAATTCAATTTACTAAAATGGATTTTGAATTTATCCCTTAATTCAATTATATAGAAAATTGGTCGCATTCCTTCTATGGCTCAAAAATAATTTTATAGTAAGTAAATAATAGTGAGTCTTTTCATAGTCCATAAATTTTATAGTTTAGAAAATAGAATGAAAACCATAAAATGAATTTATCCCTTAATTCCATTACCTTGAAAACTAATTACATCCCTGCTATGGCTCAGAAATAATTTTATAGTAAGTAAATAATAGTGAGTCTTTTCACAGTCTAAATTGAGAAAATAGAATGAAAATCATACAGTGAATAAATATGGAGCCTATAATGTTTAATATTTCATTTAAAATAATTCAATTTCTTATACTCTTGTTATGTTTAATGAAATAACTACACATAAGAGGTATCAACACATATTTGTGTATAAAATACCTTTTCGATAGGTATCATACACAAAAATATGATATGTTTCTAACATGTATATATTGAAAAGGGCAAGTGGTCATGGGGGAAATCATAATGACATGATATTGTCTTAGAGGTAATTCATGTCGTTAGTCAACATGGCTACATACTTAGCATTGTTATCATTGCCTCAATTTATAATGTAGAAAAAAAAAGAAAATTGTACCATAAATCGTAATGAAGTTTGAGATCTCAAAGTAGTTGTTGTGTTGTAATTTAAAATAAGAAATTGAACATTTTCTAATTTTACTTATATACTAGTTTCTAAAGTTTTAACTCATTTTCGTACAAATATCTAGTTCAATATCTAAAGATCTATTTGTTGACCAAGAATCAACATGAATCATGTGCTGAAAACAATTCTAGATTATCTTAAATATAATAAATTTGGTGCATGTATAAATAAATAAATAAATTTTAGTGAAGATAAGATAAATATACAAACAAAGAGGTTGTTGAGTATGAAAATAATACTCAATGGTTGTATATTGATACAAGTTTTTAGAAGTATTATAGTTCAAAATTCATAGACTACAACATTTGAACTTGCATGGTGGCCGACAAAGCAGTCTATGTGAGAATGAGCACCAATTACCACTTAGTTCATCACTTTGTAGATTAAACTGGGTGGCAAGTAAAATTGAGACACTAATTGTTTGAAAACATATATAATGTTGAGGTAAATGAGTAAAATCGGTCTAAATATATTAATCTAGTTTTCAATATATAGTACTAAGCATATGTTAACTTATTCTACTCATACAAATCTCTCACTCATAGATATTTCTCTAATGAAAGGGAACATGAGAACTTAGGTGTAATGATGTGATCTAAGGTTACACACATGTTTTCTCTACATCATATTCTTGAATATGATTAGTTGTGTTTCCTTTGAAAAATATTTTTTATAATAATAGCTAACATATAAGTTTGCTTGTTGTTTGTAAAAACCTAAACATATTTTGAATGGTAATAAATATAAACCTTAATTCATGATTATTTATTTTGCAAAAATGTGCTTGTTTTCGTATTATGATAGTAGAACATTCTAAACTATAATTAATTTCAAATAATACTTTGATATAATATTCATTATACTTGTTAAAAAGTCCACTAATTTATATAAATTCATGTTCTATATTTACAGATCATAGATGTGTATTATGACTAGGACAATAATATAAGGGTTTGATGATAAATTTCTTTCATATCAGGGTTTGGGGTGTGATGGGTGTTTGATGTGCTTTTTGATATGTTATATGGTGTTGGATTGATATTTTTCAAGGTTATTTTATGATTATTATATACCATAGAGCTGGTTTTGATATTTTAGAGTTGGTTATGGTGTGATAAGACAGTTTGGTGAGAACGTGATTTCTTCTAGACAAGTCAATCATTCTTTCAAAAGGATGACCACTTCCCAACTACTTGAAGTTAGGAGGTTAGCATGGTTGATGGTGAAGAATTTGGGATGTGGCGGTGGGGTTGTGGCCCTACTAGAGGCAGTAGGTCTTCCACTTGATCCTCGGAACTCCTAAGATCTTGGTAAAGGAAATGAGATTTGTTCTAAGGTCTGGCAGTGAGTCCCTTTGTTGACCCATGACAAACAATGCCATTGGAAATCTATTGTGTTGCAGGTTTCCATGGTTTCTAGTCTAAGATGTTATAGGTCTGTATGTGTACATGGCACATGGTATATAATGTTTTTATATGTGAGGGTTATGGATTTGAGAAGTGTTCGAAGATGAGGAGAGCAAGGGTATGATTTGGTGGGGAAAGGGGTGTTGGGAGCTCTGTAAAGGCCAAATGAAGTGCAAGGGTTTGTATAAGAGGGGGTGGAGACAAACATTACTTCATTAACTAATAAATTAAGCCTAATAACTCTTGTTAATATCATAATCACTAATTCCTTCTGAATTTTAGAACTTTTGGATGGAAAAGACAATTGCTATGTGATTTTTTCCATGGGTATAATTTATTTTGGGCTAAATTTTGAAGATACAAGTACCGTCATTTATGAATATGACATATCAAACTTACTTAATCTCATTATTAATTCTAACATGAATTTCTTATAATATGATTAAAAAAATCTCTATTGATTCCAAATCAATAGCGGTCAAATCGAGAGCACTAGGTGGGCTCAAGGTCTAATCAAGGTGGCTAGGCACAAAATCATCAAATTGGACTAAATGATTTCAAGTATGAAAAATAACACCCAAAATGAAGGACTAGATTGCAAATAATATTTTTAAGGAAGAAGCAAATAATAAGGAATCTACCTTGGGGTCTAAGTAGTATCATAAAACAAGATAATTTCATGGGGGAAGATGGCAACCTCCCCTGAATCAGATCTATGCTACTCCCCACTGGTCGAAGCTCCCAACTACTATCAAGCAAGATGAAATAGCTACTGCTCCGGTCGCTAGACGTTGGTCTGATCTGTTGAGTAAGAAGAAGAAGGTGAAGATCACAAAGCTCAAATTCACGCCTCTAGAGATCGTGAATGGTGAGTTGTTGTATAAGAGATTCAAACCAGTGTAAGTTGCAAACAAGTGGGAGAACTGGGTTTGGGCTACATCATTGGCCTAAAACCTCACTAGCCTATGCCATTTGGCATTTTGAGATCGTGTTGAAACCTATAGTTGGATTCAAGGTAATTCTGATGAATATAATCTTCTTCATAGTTAAATTTGAGAATGATAATGATCTAAGAACAACGGTTGACGGTGGACCCTAGTTTGTGGGAGGTAAACCCCTAATCCTCAATAAATGGGAGATTGGGGAAGCATTAGAGAAAGAAAGGCTGACAGACATTCTGCTATGGATTAGGTTTCCTACTCTACTGCTTGAATTCTGGGATGATGGTATTCTGGGAATGCTAGGAAGTTTTATTGGTAAACCTATTTGCTCGGATTATGGTACCAAAACTATGAGGAGATTGGATTATTCTAGGATTCAGGTCATTATTTTTTGGATTCTCTCTTGCCGAAGGAGATCGTGATGAGGAGTGATTGTAGTGACAAGTATATAGTCCAAGTTCAATATGAATGGATTCTCAAAATATGTAAGAATTGCATGTGTTTTGGTCATGAATCTGATATATGTAGCATTGCTAGATAGGAGATGGAAGTCAGGAAAATTGGGTTCCACTGGAAAAAAAGGCAAGGGTGAGAAGATCTTGTATGAAGATATCTATTATAATTCAGGTAAAGAAATTTCATGTTCCACTACTGCTTTAGTATTGGGAAATTCTATTGTCAATGATGGTTCTATTGAAGTTCTATCTGTTAATGATTTTTGTAGTGAATATATGCCAGTGGTTGACCAAAATGTTGATATTGGTAATAAAAAAACTTACTCATGCTATTCCTATTTCAACTAGATTTGTATCAGTTGGGAATCGTGCATCATAGGTAATGGTTGGGGGTTGGAGTGTTCCTTCTAATATGCATCATATTTTAGATGAGAAATCTCAGACTCCTTGTGATAAGGATGGTTTTCAAATAGTCAGGCATAATAAGAAGTCTTCTCCTACTCGTATTGCTTCTAAGTCTAACTGAAATATTAAGAGAAGCACCTCTAAAATTGTCAAAGTTGCAAATAACATTTTTGAAATATTGGATGAAAGTGAAGAGTTTACAACTCTGGTTACTAAGGTTGGCAGTTCTCCACCTAGTGTCATGCCAAATGGATGAAAACCTGGATATTTTCTCATAGAATGTCTGAGGTCCCAATAGACTTAGACACCAGGAGAAGATTAAGGAAAGTCCATCAAAGGTTGGTTTTCTTGTTAATATCATTATTAAATCTAAGATCATGTACTAAAATATGTATATAACCATGAATAATATCTGGAAAAATAAATCATGGCTTTCTAATCATGTTTCTCACCCCATTGATAGGATTATCATTCCCTGGGATCAGGATGTGGTGAATATTAAGGTTATTGAAGAAAGTGGTCAGTTTATTCATTTTTCTATAAGCTACAGAGATTTGTTTCTTTTGTACTGCCATTTACGACTAAAATAGGGAAAGAAGAAGAAGACCACTTTGGGATGATTTGAGGAGAATGGTTCCTAGAGTTGAAGGATGGATTCTTTTGGGTGACTTAAATGCAATTAGGTTCTTAGAAGATAGAAAAGGGAAAGGTTTTATCCTCTTTCAGCTATGAGTGATTTTAATGATGTTATTTTTTGAGTTGCATCTTATTGAATTGGATTTGAATGGCCCTATGTTCACATGGGATAATAAGTGTAAAGGTGATGAAATCATTCTTTTCAATATTGATAGGTGTTTATATAACACAGACTTCAACATCAAGTTCAAGGAAGTTAAGGGGAAGTGGTCAATACTATCTTCAGTGATCATAGACAACTTCTCATCTCTCTTATAAATAAGTTAATAACAAGATGGTTTACTTCGAATTTATTAATTCTTGGACTAAAAGAGATGATATTTGAATGTTGTAGATGAAGCTTGGAAGTTGGAGGTGAAAGGTAACCCAATGTACAAAGTTATGACAAAGCTCAAGAATGTCAACGTTTAACACATTGAGTGGAACAACAGTAGCATTGGGAATTTATATGATAATGTTAAGGTTTTTGAGTTTGAGGCTCTTGAAGCTCTGAAGGAGGCTGACTTTTCTCCTGATAATATTGTTCTAAGAGATGTTGCTAATGAAAAGAGGAAGATTTCTATTGCTGATGAGGAAGCAAAGGAGTTCTATGTCAAATAGCTTTCTAGAGTCAATTGGTTGAAGTTGGGTGATAATATAGTATCTTCTTCTACAATTCTATCAAATTTGGAGCCAATCATAATAGTACAAAAGGTATTATGATTGATGGCAGTATGATCTATGATGAGGATATTTTTAAACAACATATCTCGTCTTATTATAACTGCCTATTTAACTAGTGTAAACATGATTTTGACAAAATTTACTTTGGGGAGGATGAGTGGATTCTACTTAATCTTATTGATGCTCAAATTAACATCATTAGTTTTCTAGTAACTGAAGAATAAATTGAAGGGGTTATCAAGGAAGCTAATGGAGACAAATCCCTTGGACCAAGGCAATATAATAAGCATTTATATAAGCTCACTTGGAGCATTGTGGGTCCAGGTGTGATTGTTGTTGTTCAGAACTTCTTCAAGAGTGGTAAGATGATACATGAACTAAAAAATCTTATAATACCATTATTCCCAAAGTTAAAAGTTATGTTAACATTTAGTATTGGAGATCCATTGTGCTTTGCAACTTCCTCCTTAAAATTATTACCAAAGTGCTATCCTATAGGATTCAACCTCTGTGGAGTAGTTTCATCAGTGTGAATCAAGTGGTGTTTGTCAATGGAAGGAGTATTTCTGATGCTCTACTACTAGCTAATGAGTTGATAAGTGATTTCAACAAGAGTTCTAAACCTATAATGTTTATAAAGGTGGACCTTGTTAAGGCTTATGATGTTGTAAGATGGGACTCATCCTTAACATTCTTGTTCAAATGAACTTTCCTCAATGTTGGATAAATTGGTTGTCTTATGTCCACTAGAAGCTATCATGTGCTCATTAATGGAAAACCTATTGAAGACATCTATCCTACTAAATGGATCCATCAAGGTGATCCCATTTCTCCTTATGTTTTTGTTTGGGATATGGAGGGGCTTACTGCTATGATGAATCATGATGTCAATAGAAAGATCATTAGACCAATTGGTACAACTGGTATGAATGTTTCTCATTTGTTGTTTGCAGATGATGTGTTGTTTTCTTGGAAGCTAATATTGTTAATGCTCTGTCTATAAAAATATTATTAATAAGTTTGGAGGTTTTTCTTCTCTCTCTGTGAATCCTAGCAAAAGCCACATCTTCTTCAGTAGTGATGCAAACAAAGACAATATTTCTGAAGCCTTTTATATTTGTGTTGGATGTCTCCTATGAGATATCTTGGGCTACCTTTATTTTATGTAAAGATCAAAAATTCATAATGTGTTCCCCTTATCGATGAAATGAAACGTAAGCTTGAAGGTTGGAAGCACAAAACTCTCTATTTTGGAGGTAGAGTGCAACTGACTACATCCAATATTATGTCTCTATACTTGTTCAGGTCCTCAACATTCCCTTTACTTGCTTATATTATGGACGAGATCGAGAGAATTTGTAGAAAGTTTATTTGGGTAGGAGTTGAGATGGAAAACAAGATCCATTACGTCAGTTGGGCAAAAACTTGCAGGCCAAAGGATGAAGCGGGTCTGGGAATAAGGTGTATTAGGGATATGAACCCAGTTGGGATTATATATACTATCTAGAATATTGCTTGTAAAAGGGACTCATTCTGGGTCAGATGGATTAATGGAAAATATATAAAGAAGGAATATATATGGTTGATCAAACAAAATCCTAATGGATCGTGGATGGGGCAGAATATTTTGAAGCACATGTATATCATTCTGCCTAGGGGTGAGCAAATAATGGTCCAGACTGCAAAACCGGACCGGACTGCTCAATTCGGTCCGGTCCATTTTGTGTTCGGTCCGGTCTGCGGTCCGGGAATTTTGATGAGTTCGGTCTTCGGTCCGGTCCGGTCCAAAACCGGTCTGGTCCGGTCCGGACCGCAGATTGACTTTTATATAAAATTCATGTATATTTGAAGGTGTATTCTATAATAATTACAAATAAAGTACATATATAATAACTACTAGTATAAATGTTTGATACTAAAGTTTTATAATTGTCAGAAGTGACTAAGATTATCAACTTTGTACAATTAAATAAGTTATAAAACATGTAAAAAAGGCTGATTACGGTCCAAACGGTCTGGTCCGGTCCGGTCCTAGCACAAATGGTCCGGTCCCGGTCTGGTCCTACCTTGAAACGGTCCGGTCTGCGGTCCATATATTTGTTAAAATTCGGTCCGCGGTCCGGTCCGGTCCGGTTCTGGACCGATGCTCAACCCTAATTCTGCCCCATATTTCATACAAAATTGGATAAGGTCACTTCATTAAACTTTAACAAGATCATTGGTTGCCTGGAGGGATTTTTTGAATGACCTTCTTGATCAAACTAATGTTCTAAAATTGGGTGTGGGTCTGTTTGGTTTCTTGGAGAACTTTGTTAAATAAAAGAAGATGCAAAGATTTTAATTTGCTAGTATCCAGTCTAAATGTTACTTTAAAAGAGTCTTATCGGGTCATGTTCAAAGGTCTGAAGGAGCCGAAGATTTAAAAAAATTGGGAGTCTGTCAGACAACTGATGCTATTTTTCCCTAGGGAAAGTTCATTTGGTATAATGATATTTACCAAGAATTTCAGTATTCTAGGTTGGAATTTTTTTTTAATAGAACTGTAACAAAGGATATGATGTGGAAATTTCATCTTTGCATTGTGTCTAGATGTTTTGTATGTGAATATGCATATGAAGATGGTCTTCATGTCTTCCTTCAATACCATATTACTCTGGATGTTTGGAAGGAAGTCATATATAAAGGATGGGTTACATAGTTTCCTAATGCCTGGTGTGATTGCTTCAAGTTGATCAAGATGAAGAGAACCCATCTGGTCTACCTTACTATCTTTACCTTGTATGGAAGGAGAGAAATAAGCATTTGTTCATGAATAAAGTTGTTGTTTTGAAGACTTTTTGGTCTTCTATAGAAAGAGATCTTATTCTCTTTTATAGGGAGTAATTCCTTTACTTTCCTAATCTTCTATTATGTTGTCTCTTTTTTGGGACTTGTACATACTAAAGACTATTGAGCTTTATACATAATAATAATAGAGGATGCCCAAGTGTTTAATAGCAAACAAAGATAATTTTTCAAAATAGATGAATAAGAGTTTGAATGAAAGGCAACTTTGTGTAAAATCAATATTACAAAAATCAAGAATTATAGCTTATAATATATAGTATACAAAATTGAGTATGTTACAATATTTCTAGTCAAATAACAAGTGCACAAATAGTGTACGAAAGAACATATGTTTAGTTCATATAATATCAATTGCATAAAGAGGTGAATACATCCAACACATGTCATTTGGGATCAGACGACCCATCAATAAAGGATCAAATCATTAAAGTGGACGAGAATGGAAATAAGATTATAACATATTATATTTCATATATAAGTTCAATAAGGAATTAAATCAGAGAAATGCCTTAATGAAGAAAATTAGGATTGCCAAGTCATTATGCCCAATCAAAGTAGCACAGATTCAGATACCTTTTAAAGATTCCCTATTTATTCAATTATTTCCTAAAATCAAAGATTGGGCTTCTCAATAGCTAATTATAATGTATATGCAATAGGGCTAATAATATTTTCATTTAATCCACTAAACCCTAAAACAGGCTTATTGTAAAATGTGCAATTAGACTACAAAAATTACACCAATAAATTCGGCTAATTTTTTTTCAAAAACATTTCTATTTATATTTTTATGATATACTAGACATTCACTATGATTTTTATAAGTTATAGAAATTTATCTAAATTTTAAAAAGAAACTATATAGTGGGGTGTTAAACTAATCGAAAGTCAAAGGGGATATTGGTCAATACATGACACCAACACATGTGATACCTAAGAAAAACAAATATCCAAAATGACTTTTATGCCCCTGAGGGCCAAAAGAACCTAACAAACTAGTGAGCACTAAAGGTGAATATCACAATGGTGATTGTCCCTTTCCTCCTCATGCCATGGTAGAAGCAACTCCATTTGAGCTTTCTTTTGCATGAGCGGAGACCTTCTCCAGTTGACATGATGTGTGGGAAAGGATCACACATTGTATTCTTGGGACCAAAACAAACACGAGAAGCCTAAGCTCAGAGATTGAGGCCACTAGAGCAGGGAGAAATGGATCATGTCACAAGAATGAGAGGAAGGAGTTAGTCATGGTCAAACTGAGCTACATCTTGCTCAAAGAGGTGTGAGACTTCATGGAATCTCCCCACAAAGATATCCATGCAAAGATCGTGTCGAGAGGACTCAAAAACCAAAATGAAACAATGGTTAAGAAATCAATGCAAGACAAATCTTCCCTAATGCATTGTGGGCATTCATGCATAAATTTTCTAGTGTAAGGATCAATGAATCTACTCTCAAAGTGCATCCATGCTACAAGAACATTGGAGCTTGAGGGGTGAAATTGGTAAAAACCACAGAGAAATAACATCATGAAAAGAGAGACGAATGTTCACTACTTTTGAATAGTGTAACAGTGGTGTGAGTTGATGAGGCAAGTAGTTGTTCACTAGAGAAGAAGACTTAGTTGATCATGGTAATATAGGAAAGACAATGAGCAATTTGAAGCGTGTAGTGGTGAAAGAGAGGTAGGACAAGTTGTGTGGATGGTTATAACCTTGTGGGATTTGGGGTGGATAGAATTTGTGGTCTCTAAAAGTAGCAACCATAGAGGAGGTAGAAGGGTAAAACTTTGTGATGACCCGATTACAAATCAAGCCATCACCAGTAAAAATGCAGAATTATCACAAATAACAAAATTAATAAAAACCACTAAAAATTAAAACCATTTTGCACATAGATCCTTGTCCAGTAAGCTTTTACACTAAGGATCAAAGCTTTACATACACACAGTTCATGTCACACATTCAGTATGGCGTCTCTCCTCGAAGATAACAAGTATCAGTTGATTTACTCTGATATATATACAACAACACTATAAAAGCCTCGAGATAAGCAAACCAAAATCTCAAGTCGTTCGTGAAAACCACTAAGAACTATCTCCCAAGGACCTGAGAGTACAAAGATGACACATAGACATCTATCTAAAAAACCCTGACAGACAGCGTATTCGACCTAAAATACTATTGTTGTTGTTGCTGACACAATCCTTCTTCTACAGCTTGGTTCCTAGTCCCTCGTCCACGACCACCTAAAAAAATTATGGATCCCACAGGGTGAGACTATTGCCCCAGTGAGAGATATAACCCTCTACCAGCAATATTATTATCGTAGAAAATAATATAAAACTAAACTACATGTATCTTATTTGTTTAACAGATATATCTTCAAGTACCAAGCAAGGATATTGATAACATACCTATAAATCATCTTTTGCTTGAAAAGGAATATGAAGAACATGTATAACCTCTATCTATCAAGATGTATAAAAGTAATAAGGCATCAACCAATATTTACATATTTGGTCCTTAAACAAATATACTAAATGTCTAATTACATGTTCACATTCATACTTATTCCCAGAGAAGATGAGATATACCGCTCATACTCCAACCGACCACTAGTAAGTCAAAATCGGTACCATACAAGGTCCATGGCAGAGCCGGCTGTCAAGAGCTCACCTTTCTCAATCAGTACGAGAACACTTAGGTAACACTTAGGTTTAGCATGACATCTTGTGTCTGTTGTGATTATCTATGTTGTGGTATAGTGACATCTTCGCTATAGAGTTACTGTTGTAGCATGTACCCTCTTCGGTAGAAGACCACTTAGCTTTCTCAGATTATCAGGATGACCACTGAGCGATCCTATTTTGATTTTTATCAGGAAGTACACTGAGCAACATGATGTATTTAGGGAGTCCACTGAGCACCCTTATTTAGTTTGGGAGTCCACTAAGCATCCTTATATTATCGCATATTCAAAAATATGCATTTCGAGTAAAAACTCATTTCACCATTCAGCAAATGCTGACACTGAATGGATCTATGGTCTGGGAAACTACATGATAATATTCATCTTGCTTAATTAAGTGCACTACCATATCTGTTAGCATCAATCAAGTTACAAACAAGATTTACATCAAATGCTATAAAGAAAAGCATAATTGCATTTATCAAATACTTTCGTATTCCTTGAGTCACATAGTTCTCTTAAGATCTCAATCTCTTGTCATCATCACACTCGGGTATTCAACCCTTAATTCATCACTGAGTACTGTCACCACTTAGCAGATGATCATTACCTCTAGGTCATCAGACCCAGTTATTTATTCACATAGTCCACATAGCTCATTGAATCTGTATTAGATAGCCATATAGCTTGTTGATTTTGTATCACATAGCCACATAGCTCTTACTTATTCATTCTTATTACTTTAAAATACTTGCATGATTGTCATATCATGTTATCAACAATTTCAACATATGTCTTTAACCATGAAGTACTAAGGAATACATCCTCTTATTGAATTAGGGTTATAATCCACCAATTAGGGTTTCAAGATCTCATTAGTAAGAATATATATTAACTCATACTCTACTCTTCTTAGGAATATTATCAAAGGTTAATCTTATAGTCATCTTGCCATTCTTAGTTTCTCTTTCATTCTTACTAAGATGTAGGTTACTTAATTTACATCTTTAATGTTGAAAAATCATCATTATCAAGTTGAATTAAGCATATTCATCACTTAGACAAGCTCAATGATTAAAGACATGTCTATCATGTCATTCTAATGTATTTGGAAATGCATATATTCAATTAATCACTTGGTGAAACCACATCCTCATATTGGGTATAGGGCATATCCCTTATCACCATATCGTGTAGTCATGTTAGTTAGGTATCATTTTACCTTTCTCATCTTAAGTCCACTTCATATCATGTACTAGGGTACACCATATCGGGCATGTCCATATCTCATGTAAACAATATTATATTGTTTCTACTCCTTAGTTGGTTATGTCAACTCTCAATTTAAACTCCCATATTGGCCTTCCATCATATCGGGTGGTCTCTTGGATTTCCATATCGGGCTCCATATTAGATTTCTATATCGGGCTCCATCTTGGATTTCTATATCAGGCTCCATCTTGGGTTACCATATCGTGCACTCACATTGGACTTGCCATATGTTGTATATCATATCGTGATCTCATATTGGACATCATATCAGTTTTCACCATATTGCTTTATCTCATAGGTTCACCATATCGGGTAAGTGCATTGGGCGGCATATCGTGCATAGGTGTTGGGCGCCATATCGAGCATGGGTTTTGGGCGCCATATCGGGTACCCATGTTAATTGATACCTCATGCCCATATCATGTGTCCAATACTAATAAGAACCTTGAACTCAAATCATAACAAGGGGATTATCAAGTTGTTCCTATAACCCTAACACCAAGTAAAGGGGTATATCAAGTTTCAAAGATCCAGAACATATCGAGTTTCTAGGGTTTTTCTCATATCGGGAAAAGGTATTCCTTTTACCTTGTATCATTTACAAGGTGGTAGATAGGAGTCCTCCATATCACTTATAGAACCTATGATGACCTATCTCCATATCAAGCAAGTCTCCATGTTGGGTCCCATATCGGTTATCCCAAGTCTTCAACCCATGTCGGGTAGTAAGATCTTCAATCCATCTCGGGTTGTGCAAGAGTGATCAACTCATATCGAGTATCCAATGATGATGTCATCATCATCAAACTCAAGATCATTAATTGGTCCAAAACTATGTATAATATTCCTAATTACATATTGGAACTCATGATTATATCAATTGATCATAGGAAGTCCTAATTTGCAAATATTCAAAAAATTGAATAATATTGAAGAAAGGATAATAATATTGAAGGGTTTGGGTTATATAACCCACCTCTTGAAGAGCTTACAAGCTTCAAGCTTCACTCCACACGTTCCAAGGTTGAAGATGAGACTTCTCCAATCTCCAAGACTTGAACACCAAGCTCTTGCATGATATCTCCAATCTCCTTGGGTGATATCACCTCACTTGGTTGCTTAAACCTTCTTTGGCCGATATCTCTTCTCCTTGGCCGATCCCACTTAACTTTCTTTACTATGGGTAACACAAGAGAGGGTGTTGCATGATAAAAGAGGAAGGTCACTTGCTAGATTCGAAAATCTTGCCAACAAATGAAGGTCAAGGTATTTATACTTGAGGTTTATAGAAAAGAGTGTAATAGGTGTCATTATCCTAAGGTACTTTATGCCACCTAGCCATGCAATGTTGACACATGCTCTTTCATGCTTGCCACTTAGTATCTAGCCATGAAAAAATAAAAGTCCAAGGGTAAAATTGAAGACAAGGATCGACTCTTGAGTTGTCCTCTAGGGCAAGCTTTCTTCCACTGTTTATTATTATATTCAACTCCATCACCAAGTCAAAAGAAAATTGATGCTTCAACATTTCCTTGAAGTGCCTTGCCCGTCTTGGGCCAAGACAAAGCTCCACAAACTTATAGGATGCTCTCCTTATGGCTCTATGTCCGATAGGGACTCCTTTCCAAAGTCCACAATCAATATGGCTCATGTGTATAACTTCAACTCATGCATTTTCTTATTTTCTTCATTATTAAGAGTACTAACACTTCAAAATTCTTCAAACATATTGCCTCCTTATTTCTCTCTCCTCTAGATAACACTAGGTAAGAGTAAAAACAATCTATAGGTGATAAATTACGCATTAACCCTACATTTTGTACATATTGCAAATTGTACTACAATCGATGCATCAAGCACATATCATTATTTACACAAGTTCTCACTTAGTTTTAGGCTTTGCAAAAGCCATCACTTAGCATCATATTCTCTTTCATGATATACAAAACACTTAGAATATATTCAACATGTAGCATTTGCAACATACCCCTTCATCTTGGGTAAGTTACACTTCTCACTTAGATTTTTTTATAAAGACACCACATTCATTACATTAAAGCCATACGACATCTACATGTAAAGGGAGATACACCAACCGAACACAAAAAGGTAAAGAGCTGATACAATAACCAAAAACTCATATCGAAACATGATAAGTACAATGATGTATTGATCTCTCTTCTATATCGCTGACCAAAACAACTTTTTATGAGAGATTCCTTCAACCTGAGATTATATCTGATATAAAGTATATGCTCCTAACCAGTGACTGAAGAAGGGATCACCTTCGCACTTGTTGCCATATAACACAACCAAGCAAAACAACACAAAGGTGAACCACAACAACACACACGCCTACACACAACGATGCATCAAGACATGAAGCAAAGCAACAAGAAGAAAAAACACACACAGAAAAATCGTTGAATAGGTAGTGTGCACCACCTAGGTAGCTTCCGGGAAGGGAGCCAAAACCCCAAAGGAACCACCACTGGGAACAACAGGACCCTGGCAAGTGTAAGATGGGGGTAGAGGGCATAGGAAACCCCACCACCACTTCCAACTAGCTTCGCAGTCCCTACACGCTCAAGCACTGCCTGAGTGGAAGGACAAATAGATGGGCGAAGGCACCTCCAGCAGCACAGTTCCCTCGCTTGCTCTCCAGTCCCTATTGTCTTTCCAGGGGGTTCCCAACTCGTCAGCCATCCACCAGGTAATGAGCACACCTCCAGACGAGAAAAGAGGAAAGAAAAAGAGGAAGCTCAGCCACCGAGAGCCACCTCACAGGAGAGGCCCCGAGCAAGAAGGCACTGTGACGAAATGAGCAGGGAGAGAGGAAGATCGCCCAGGGGGAGAAGTTCACACCTGGCCGCCAATCGGCCGCCTCCCTCCCTCCCGAGAAAATACCGCTGCCAAGGAAACCTAGCGAAATGCCAGAGCGAACACTTCTCACTTAGATTATCATATAATGCACACATAGCTTTGCATATAAGCTCAATTTGAAAATAATACATCAGAAAGGCCTTAATTACTTTTCAAAATATAAGAACAAGTTTGAAAGAAACTTACTTAAGCAAAACATCTAGGGTTAGGTCATAACCTAGGTCAGGGGTGTTACAATTATCAACCCCTAAAAAAAGGATTTCGTCCCCAAAATCTCAAGAGAAAAGAGAAGAGTATTTCTTCCTCATCTCTTCCTCTAACTCCCATGTGGCTTCTTCAATGCCATGGTGATGCCAGAGAACTTTCACAAGAACAATATCTTTCTTCTTCAACTTCTTGACCCTTCTGTCAAGAATCATCATAGGGCCTTCCACATAGGATATATCTTCACTCAATTCAACCTCTATAGGTTACAACACCATCTCTGCATCTGGATGACACTTTCTCAGCATAGACACATGAAACATTGGATGTAGTCTATGTAGCTCAGGTGGCAACTCCAACCTATAAGATACTTTCTCGATATGTTCTATCACTGGGTAAGGTCCCATAAATCTAGGGGCTAACTTGCCTTTCTTACCAAATCTTAGAACATATTTCCAAGGAGAGACCTTGAGATACACTTTGTCTCCAACTTGGAACTCTAGAGGTCTACGACGTTTATCAGCATAAGAATTTTGTCTATCCTGTGCAGCCTTCAACTACTGTTGTACAACTTTAATATTCTCAGTTGTTTGTTGTACTAACTTAGGTCCCAAAAGTTGGTATTCTCCTATTTCAAACCAGCATAACAGAGATCTACAACGTCTTCCATATAATGCTTCATATGGTGCCCTATCAATACTGGCCTGATAACTATTATTATAAGAAAACTCAATCAAGCTTAAGTGTAAGTCCCAACTTCCCACAAACTGAAGGACACATGCCCTAAGCAAGTCCTCCAAAATCTATATGGTCCTTTCAGACTGCCCATCTGTCTGAGGATGAAAGGTTGTACTAAACTTTAACTCTGTACCCAGAGCTTTATGTAATCGTTCCCAAAAATGACTTGTTAACTGGGGACCTCTATTAGATACAATCGTAGCTGGGACTTCGTGCAATCACACTATCTCATCTATATAGATCTATGCAAGCTTCTATGTAGTGTAGGTTGTTTTGATAGGAAGAAAATGTGTTGTCTTAGTCAACCTATCAACTATCACCCATATGGAATCATGACTTTTGGCTGTCCTAGGAAGACCAACCACAACCTCCATTTTCACGTGATCCCATTTCCACTGAGGTATAGGTAGGGGTTGTAAGATCCCCATAGGCTTCTGGTGTTCTTCTTTAACCTGCTGACATACCCGACACTACATGACAAACTCAGCTACATCTTTCTTAAGACGGGGCCACCAATACATATCTTTTAAGTTATGGTACATTTTGGTGCTCCCTGGATGCATTGCATACATGGATGAGTGATCTTCCTCCATAACTAACTTCCTTAAGTTATTACTATTAGGAACTACCATCCTACCATGGTAACAAACTATCCCATCTTCTGACTCATGGAAACTGTCCTATTTCTCACTACCCAACTCTGACTTAATTTGCTGAATCACAATATCATCCTATTGTGCCTCTTTGATCTGTTCCTTCAAAGTGGGTTTCACATGTATCTCAGCTAATAACCTTGCTAACAAAGATACTTCTAACTACACATTCATCTATCTCAAAGAGACAAGCATATCCCGCTTCCAGCATATTAAGGAATTCAGTTGTACATCATCTAAGGGTGAAGATGAGGATTTTCTACTGAGTGCATCAGCCACTACATTGGCTATACCTAGATGATAATCAATTGTACAATCATAGTCCTTGATTAACTCCATCCAATGACATTGTCTGTAACATACTCAATTCTAGATACATAGGCTAATCATCATTTCTTCTAGGCCCTACTAGGCTATGTGTTATCCATTCTCCCATTCTCCCTCTTGGGGACCCTTTTCATATAACTACCCTTTAGTATGTGGCATTCACTAATTAAGAACATATTTTACCTTGTTGAAGTCTTTTAACTCTAAGTTGACTTTATATAAAATTCCTAGATATAGTAGTTGGAAAAATTAGAAAAATATGAATTTCAATAATATAATAGGGTAAAAGAAATGAATGAATGCATTGAATAAACATCAAACATACAACAAATTAAATTGTACAATCGATAACTTCAAGAGACAAATTTTATGTGTTACTCATGTTCCTCACATCTTTTATAGCTCCCATACAAAATTTCAAATGAATCAGACTACGTTTGCACCCCCGATTAAATTAGAAAGGAAAAAATTCTAAATAACCTAACTTTAATTAATATAGCTCATTATTACATTTAACTGCCACTCTGTTTCCATCACTCCCTGAAACCCGGCGCAACTTCCCCTAGACGCGCTCCATGCGACGCTTGCGTAGAGCACCGGCGCCATGACCGCGTCGTGTTCTCTTTCCCTCTTCCTCTTGATTCTCAGATCCACGAAGTCGGACTACCTCTCTTCCTCTTCCCCTTCTCTCCCTCGCCCTTGCTATTTCATCCTCCCTCCCCTCTCCTCGGCACCACCAGCCATAGCTGCCATCCTTCCTCACTCACCTGACGCACAGACACCCTAGCCGCAGGGCAATGCCCATCTGATGGCTTTAGCCGCCACCTAATCTCCGCCACCAATGGCCATAGGTCCTCTCACCTTGGACCTTCCTGGGACCACCACGTATCCACTGGGACATCACCCCATCTTCCCTGCCATGCACCCAGCCCTTGATGGCAACGCAACACCAGGAAGAGACATGCGACGCAGGCAGTGCTGCCGCCGCATCTTCTCTTCTCCTCGTCTCCTCACATCCCAGCGGCTGTAGGTCCACCTCGTATCTTCTCTACTCAGCCTGCCATCACCCATCGACCAACTTGAAGAAACAACACCAACGACGCAACCTGTAACAGATTTCCGCCATCCACCTTGAAAGTGGCCGACGGAGGCTGTTGGTCGGCCGGCCGCGGCGGCGACGCCCCGCCGTCTTCAATGTTGGGTCCACCGCAGCACCCAGCGGGGTTCCAGTCATCACGATCTCCTTCTCGACGCCCTCTTCATCTTCCTCCTCCGTCACCATCTGGAACCAACACGGCCTACAGACCATGAACATCCATCATCTCCTCTTCTTTCTCTAACACCAAAATAAGAACCAGTAACACGATTTGTTGGGGAAGCCACCAAGGACGTCGCCCTCCTCCCTGAACGCGAGAAGACAGTATGGTCTACCACCCTCGGTGCAGCTGTAGTTGTGGTGTCTTCCACTGCCCCCATCGGCAAACGTCAACCATCTACAAGACAAGCAGCTCTCCGTCTTCTCCTTCTGCGACCTACTTCCTTGGTCCACCGGCTTCACCAACGACCTACAGTCCGGTCCTCCGGCATGGGGCCTTTGCTGGCGCTTGATGACCTGCAATCAACCTCAGATCCCTCCTCCTCGCATTGCTAAGGGTGGCTGCAGTTGCAAACACAATCTCGAGGTTTCAGCAAGTTGTGTGGCATACATGTGAATTTACATATGACCCTCGACACACATTGAAGTGGGCTCATCTTGCCATGGTGATCTTCAATATACTATATGAAGCCAAGCCGATGAGGATCTTGAGACTGATCGTGTACATAAGTGAATCTCGACGTGAGTACTCAACCTATAATCATTTCATTTTCGAATTGCCTTCAGCTAGAGTATGATTGATTAACTAATATTATTAGCTACAATGTTTATATAACTAATGATATCGGTATCATAAGTACAAAGGTAACAACTCGTGAACCTATTATAGACTATGAGGATACTTAATAACCAAAAGTATGTAACTTCAGTCCATGTCTTCTTACAATCTCTAGTATTATGGAATCTTATAGTAAATCAATGTACGAGATATAGAGGCATTGGATAATGGATAGGAAGGCCCCAATGATTTAATAAACTAAAGATTACTAATAAATGTTAACTATAGTATATGTATTAACCACTTGAATCCTTAACACTAATCATCTAAATCTACATGTTAGTACATGCTTTTGGTACATAGCAATTGATGAAATTATGTAAGTTTAATAGATAAATGTTTCATTTAAGGTAGTATGTTTGGAAAGAGACATTCATATACTAATACAAAGCATGGTTATAATGATACACTCTGAGTAGTCATGTACATGGGTACAACTAATAGTATGAATCCATATTATTATTCACAACTTTATGTAACCTAAGCATATTCATATTAGATATGGATTTTAAGACTAAGATAGACATTTAATGGGTCATATGTTTACTTAATAATCTTCAAACCCTTATACCAACATGTGATCAAAATTAGGGTAAGATTTAAATATGTGACTATACTACGAATGAATACACATGTTGAGTTAGGTTGGCTAACACACACATTTTGTTCTTAGGATGAATACTCAACCTTGGGGGACCAAGTATATCTATTCAGTTAGCCATTAGTCTTGAAGATCAGGTATGTACATCCTCTATTTTAATTTGGGCATTATTTGACTTAAACCTACTTTTCTTTTAATGAGGCATCTCTTGAAATTTTAATTCCACTTGAAATTTATTTACTTGGACACTCATATCTCATGTTCCTTATTCATTATATTCATGTGGTTGATGAACTACTCTGTTTATATGGGTTCTTGGACCCCCTTGCTATGATTGCCATTTTATGAAGAATTGACTGAACTACTAGTCTTGCCTCTCTATTTTATGCATGCTACATGTTTGACTAGAATATCTAGAATAATGGTACTTATGTACAACCATACTTATATAGGGCGTGCGTATTCCGCCCGGGGTGTGCGTTTCCACCCTTATTTCTTTTAGGACATGATCCTATGGTGTTATGGCACTGTTTTAGGTATATTTAGTCTACATTGTTATCCATGCAAATGTTTGTTGTTTTAATATGAATCTGTGGATGATTGTCATGGCAAGACACCCTTTTATTATCATGCTTGTAATAAGAATTTAATATGCCTCATTTCTTTTGCTTCATTCTTTTGGTTATATTCCTTTATGAACATACCTAATTGCAAATAGCCCCCTTCTTGTGGGAACGTTTCTTTTTGCACTTTTACCCCAATATAATGCCCAAAGTTTATTATGTGTACATACTCAGCCTTTGTTGACCTCTTTGTTGTTTCCTTTGTTTCTGGGTGATGTTCCCTTCCACCCAGGTTTAGGTACTTTGGAAGATAAGAGCTCAAAAAGATCACTAACACGATATGAACTTAAGGATGGCTTGGAATGGCTGGGTTACCCTCTACTACTGGCCTTAGTTGTACTTAGTTCAAGTTTTTGTAAAATCACCTTTTATGGTGAGGAACAATTGTATTAATGAATTATGAAGTAACTTTGTAATAGTTTTGTTTCCGCTGCTTTATTATTACATGGCTCTTGTATTATATCATTTGAGTGGATCCCCTTTCAGGTTCCACTCCTTACATTGTCTAATATTTAGCTCATGTTGAGAGAAGATGTATTTTAAGTTTTTATGATCTATGAAGATCTGGCATTTTTCTCCATAAAGGTAGTGCCTCCAAATCTTTAATGCATGAACTACTACAGCTAGATCTAGATCATGTGCTAGATAATTCTCCTCATGTTTCTTGAGCTATCGAGAAGAAAAAGAAACTACATGATCATTTTGCATCAACACACAACCTAAACCATTCTTAGAAGTGTCACAGAAAACAACATACCCCTTTCCCTGCTCAAGTAAAACTAACACAGGTGCACTAGTCAACTTTTTTTTCAACATTTCGAAAGAATGCTGACACTTGTCATTCCAGACAAAAGGAACTTCTTTCCTTCTCAACCTGGTTAAGGGTAACACTATAGAGCTGAAATCTTTGATAAACCTTCTGTAGTATCCTGCCAAGCCTAGGAAACTGCGAACCTCAGTCAGTGTCTTAGGTTGTTCCCATCCCACAACAGATTCTATTTTCTTAGGATCAACATAGATACCTGAAGCAAATATGACGTGTCTAAGGAAAGATACTTCTGATAACCAGAACTCACACTTGCTAAACTTAGCATACAACTTATGCTGTCTCAACAAGGTCAAGGCTTGATGAAGATGTTGTTCATGTTTTTGACTATCTCTACTGTATATCAAGATGTCATCTATGAAAACCACTACAAACTGATCAAGGAAAGGCTGAAAGATTCTATTCATCAACTCCATGAATGTAGCTGGTGCATTAGTTAGTCCAAATGACATAACTACAAACTCATAATGACCATACCTTGTTATAAAGGCCGACTTAGGTATGTCACTCTCCTTGATACGTAACTGATGATATCATGCCCTTAGATCAATCTTTGAAAACATCATTGCACCTCGCAACTGGTCAAACAGATCATTAATCCTTGGTAAGGGATATTTGTTCTTAATAGTCACCTTGTTGAGTTGTCTGTAATCTATGCATAGTCTAATAGACCCATCCTTCTTTTTAACAAAAAGAACTAGAGCATCCCATGGTGAAGTACTCAGTTGTACTAAGCCTTTCTCAAGCAACTATTGCAACTATTTCTTAAGTTCTTCCATATCAGCAGGTGCCATCCTATAAGGGGTTTGGGCTATAGGTTGTGTATTCGAAACAAGATTAATCTCGAAATCAATCTTTCCATGTGGAGGAATACTTGGTAGTTCCTCGAGAAACACATCCTCAAATTCCTTAACAACTGGAACTTTGGAAAGACTAGGACTCTTTATCCTAGTATCTACCACATGTGCCAAGAATGTGAAGCATCCTTTTCTCATCAACTTCTCTGCCACCATAGATGACACTAAATAGGTTGGAAGAATCTTTCTCCCCCCTAAAAGACACATATCTTGTCACCATATGTAAACATAGCCTACTTGGACCAACAATCCAAGACGAATTTATATTTCTCTAAGTTGTCCATCCCGAGAATTATATCAAACCCATACATTTCAAGTGGTATAAGATCCACTTGAATGATGTGTTCTGAGAAGGAAACAACACAGGAAGAGCATACATCCCGCAACATCGCAGATCCATCTAACGGGGTTTCTAATAACCGATCATCCTTTCTAGGATTAACAACCATATTATAGTCATGAATTACCTCTCAGGTGATAAAAGAATGTGTAGCACCCAGATCAATCAAAATAGATATGAAACATGATGAAGACATATTAGAATGAAATAATTCCATCTGACCTGTCACAACTCGTGGGTTAACCACTACCTCTGGCTGATTCATAGCATAGAATCTTGTTGTCGCTTACTGTCGACCTCATCCTATATTGGCCGATGTAGATGATCCTGCATGAGATGCATGTCCATGTCCCCTAGAGCCACTACTGAACTGCTGGATCTACCTTGATGGCTGGGTCACTTTAATGTCCCTAACTGGACAGTCCTTAATCACATACCATGTTTGTCTACACCTGTAGCAGACTCTGTTATCCCACTACGACCTAGAAAGTCCTATCACTAACATCGATGCTGAACTCTGAGCTCCTCCTAATGGAAAACTACGGCCTCTACCTCAGCTAGATGTCCACTGTATCTGAGTATTGAACTTTTGTGGTTCCACAGGTGCAGAAAACCTCAATTTCTTAAAACTACCAGACCTCCAATTCTAAAACTGTGTAGGTGTCTTCCTACGGTTCACCTCTTGTTTCTCTGTCACAGACCTTTCTATCCATCTAAATGACTCCACAAAGGTAGAAAACCTCTCCCTATTCTCTGAGGCAGATACAGGTGTGGTCAATTCAGTGTTCAAACCCTTCTCAAAATGCCAAATTCTCTTCTCATATGTGGTGTTTATGTGCGGAAAAAATCATAGAAGCTCCATAAAGTTGGCTTCATACTCATTAACCTTCATCGTCCTCTGTCTAATCTGCTCAAACTGAGAAATCTTCTCATCCAGATAAGTCTTACGGAAGTATCTATTAACAAACTCTTATCGGAATTCCTGCCATCCGATCCCAACACTCGGTCATTTTTATTCTTCTATGGTCCACCAATGGCCAGCACTTCCCTTCATAAGGTATACAACATGCTTAACCTTATCAGCTTCTGGGATATTAAGGATCTTAAAGGCTTTCTCTATCTCAGTAAGACATAAATATGCATCTGCTGGGTCAGCTGTGCCAGCATATTCAATGGTTCCTACTCGACGCAACTGTTCAAAAGTCTTGCCAGCTCCATGTCTCTTACTAGACCCTGATGTCCTAGGGGATGGTATTGGTATCCAGTCAGCCATATGTGTCACTACATTCATGATCTGCCCTAAAAGAGCTTGAAAAGTTGGGTTTTCTAACAGAGTTTGGTTAGGCTGAGGATTCTCAGGCCCTGGTTCATTTCTATCATGATCCCTTGCACCACCTCCAGGTGCAGCAACCTTGCTCTCAGCAGCATTTCTTCGTGCACTCCAGACATCTTTGGTTCCTACTTCTTCTCATGTACAAGGACAATTTTACTATAAGATATAGTGGAGGGCACTTAGAACATACTCAACAAACTAAATCCTATGTCTCTGTAGACTCAACGAACCTTAGGCTCTGATACCAAAACTTTGTGATGACCTGATTACAAATCAAGCCATCACCAGTAAAACACGGAATTATCACAAATAATAGAAATAATAAAAACCACTAAAAATTAAAACCATTTTGCACATAGATCCCTATCCAGTACGCTTTTACACAAAGGACCAAAGCTTTACACACACACAATTCATGTCACACATTCAGTATGGCGTCTCTCCTCGAGGATAACAAGTATCAATTGCTTTACTCTGATATATATACAATAGAATTATAAAAGCCTCGAGATAAGAAAATGAAAATCACAAGTTGTTCGTGAAAACCACTAAAAACTATCTCCCAAGGACCTTAGAGTACATAGACGACACATAGACATCTATCTACAAAACCCTGACAGGCAGCGTATTCAACCTTAAATACTACTGTTGTTCTTGCTGACACGATCCTTCTTCTGCAGCTTAGTTACTAGTCCCTCATCCGCGACCACCTAAAAAAAAGTTGTTGATCCCACAGGGTGAGACTATTTTTCTAGAGAGAGATATAACTCTCTTCCAGCAATATTATAATCATAGAAAATAATATAAAACTGAACTGCAAGTATCTTATTTGTTTAACAGATATATCTTCAAGTACTAAGCAAGGATATTGATAACAGATCTATAAATCATCTTTTTCTTGAAAAGGAATATGAAGAACATGTATAACATCTATCTATCAATATGTATAAAAGTAAGAAGGCATCAACCAATATTTTCATATTTGGTCCTTAAAAAAATATACTACATGGATGATTACATGTTCACCTTCATACCTATGCCCAGAGGAGATGAGATATACCGCTCATACTCCAACTGACCACTAGTAAGTCGAAATCGGTACCATACAAGGTCAATGGCAGAGCCGACTGTCAAGACCTCACCTTTCTCGGTCAGTTCGAGAACACTTAGGTAACACTTAGGTTTAGCATGACATCTTGTATCTATTGTGATTATCTATGTCGTGGTATAGTGGCATCTTCACTATAGAGTTACTATCGTAGCATGTACCTACTTCGGGAGAAGACCACTTAGCTTTCCCGGATTATCAGGATGACCACTGAGCGATCTTGTTTTGATTTTTATCAGGAAGTACCCTAAGCAACCTGATGTATTTAGGGATTCCACTGAGCACCCTTATTTAGTTTGGGAGTCCACTAAGCATCCTTATATTATCGCATATTCAAAAATATGTGTTCTGAGTAAAAACTCATTTCACCATTCAGCAAATGCTGACACTGAATGGATCTATGGGCTGGGCAACTATATGATAATATTCATCTTGCTTAATTAAGTGCATTACCATATCTTTTAGCATCAATCAAGTTACAAACCAGATTTACATTAAATGCTACAAAGAAAAGCAAAATTGCATTTATCAAATACTTTCATATTCCTTGAGTCACATAGTTATCTTAAGATATCAATCTCTTATCATCATCACACTCGGGTATTAAACCCTTAATTCATCACTTAGTATTGTCACCACTTAGCAGATGATCATTACCTCTAGGTCATCAGACCCAATTATTTATTCACATAGTCCACATAGCTCATTGAATCTGTATTACATAGCCATATATCTTGTTGACTTTGTATCACATAGCCACATAGCTCTTAGATAGTCATGCTTATTACTATAAAATACTTGCATTATTGTCATATCATGTTATCAACAATTTCAACATATGTCTTTAACCATGAAGTACTAATGAACATATCTTCTTAATGAATTAGGGTTATAATCAACCCATTAGGGTTTCAAGATCTCATTAGTAAGAATATATCTTACTCATACTCAACTCTTCTTAGGAGTATTATCCAAGGTTAATCTTATATTCATCTTTTCATTCTTAGTTTCTCTTTCATTCTTACTAAGATGTAGGTTACTTAATTTATATCTTAAAGGTTAACAACTCATCATTATCAAGTTGAGTTAAGCATACTCATCACTTAGACAAGCTCAATGATTAAAGACATGTCTATCATGTCATTCTAATGTATTTGGAAATGCATATATTCAATTAATCACTTGGTGAAACCACATCCTCATATCAGGTATATGGCATATCCCTTATCATTATATCGTGTAGTCATGTTAGTTAGGTATCATTTTACCTTTCTCATCTTAAGTCCACTTCATATCGTGTACTAGGCTACACCATATCGAGCATGTCCATATCTCATGTAAACAATATTATATTGTTTCTACTCCTTAGTTGGTTATGTCAACCCTCAATTTAAACTCCCATATTGGTCTTCCATCATATCGGGTTGTCTCTGGAATTTCCATATCGGGCTCCATCTTGGATTTCTATATCGGGCTCCATCTTGGATTTCTATATCGGGCTCCATCTTGGGTTACCATATCGTGCACTCACATTGGACTTGCTATATGTTGGATATCATATCGTGATCTCATGTTGGACATCATATCAGTTTTCACCATATTGGCTTATCTCATAGGTTCACCATATCGGGTAAGTGCATTGGGAAGCATATCGGGCATAGGTGTTGGGTGCCATATTGGGCATGGGTTTTGGGTGCCATATCGGGTACCCATGTTAATTGATAACTCATGACCATATCGTGTTCCCAATACTAATAATAACCTTGAACTCAAATCATAACAAGGGGATTACCAAGTTGTTCATGTAACCCTAACACCAAGTAAAGGGGTATATCAAGTTTCAAAGATCAAGAACATATCGGGTTTCTAGGGTTTTTCTCATATCGAGCAAAGGTATTCCTTTTACCTTGTATCATGTACAAGGTGGTAGATAGGATTTCTCATATCTCTTATAGAACCTATGATGACCTATCTCCATATTAGGAAAGTCTCCATGTTGGGTCCCATATCGGTTATCCCAAGTCTTCAACCCATGTCAGGTTGCAAGATCTTCAATCCATCTCTGGTTGTCCAAGAGTGATCAACTCATATCGGGTATCCAATGATGATGACATCATCATTAACCTCAAGATCATTAATTGATCCAAAACTATGTATAATAGTCCTAATTACATATTGGAATTCATGATTATATCAATTGATCATAGGAAATCCTAATTTGCAAATATTCAACAAATTGAATAATATTGAAGAAAGGATAATAATATTGAAGGGTTTGAGTTATATAACCCACCTCTTGAAGAGCTTCCAAGCTTCAAGCTTCACTCCACATTTTCCAAGGTTGAAGATGAGCCTTCTCCAAGCTCCAAGACTTGAACTCCAAGATCTTGCATGATATCTCCAATCTCCTTGGGCGATATCACCTCACTTGGTTACTTCAACCTTCTTTGGCCAATATCTCTTCTCCTTGGCCAATACCACTTAACTTTCTTTACTATGGGTGACACAAGAGAGGGTGTTGCATGATACAGGAGGAAGGGCACTTGCTAGATCTGAAAATCTTGCCAACAAATGAAGGTCAAGGTATTTATACTTGAGGTTTATATAAAAGAGTGTAATAGTTGTCATTATCCTAAGGTACTTCATGCCACCTAGACATGCAAGGTCGACACATTCTCTTTCATGCTTTCCACTTAGTATCTAGCCATGAAAAAATAAAAGTCCAAGGGTAAAATGGAAGACAAGGATCGGCTCTTGAGTTGTCCTCTGGGGCAAGCTTTCTTCCACTATCTATAATTATATTCAACTCCATCATTTCCAAGGCAAAAGCAAATCAATGATTCAACATTTCCTTGAAGTGCCTTGCCCGTGATGGGCCAAGCCAAAGCTCCACAAACTGATAGGATGCTCTCCTTATGTCTCTATGGCTGATAGGGACTCCTTTCCTAAGTCCACAATCGATATGGCTCATGTGTATAACTTCAACTCATGCATTTTCTTATTTTCTTCATTATTACGAGTACTAACACTTCAAGATGCTTCAAACATATTGCCTCCTTCTTTCTTTCTCCTCTAGATAACACTAGGTAAGATTAAAAACAATATAGAGGTGATAAATCACGCATTAACCCTACATTTTGTACATATTGCAAATTGTACTACAATCGATGCATCAAGAACTTAGCATCATTTACACAAGTTCTCACTTAGGGTTTAGGCTTTGCACAAGCCACCACTTAGCATCAGATTATCTTTCATGATATACAAAACACTTAGAATATATTCAACATGTAGCATTTGCAACATACCCTTTCATCTTGGGTAAGTTACACTTATCACTTAGATTATCATATAATGCACACATAGCTTTGCATATAAGCTCAATTTGAAAATAATACATCACAAAGGCCTTAATAACTTTTGAAAAGATAAGAACAAGTTTGAAAGAAACTTACTTAAGCAAAACATCTAGGGTTAGGTCATAACCCAGGTCAGGGGTGTTACAATTACTTACTTTAGAAATAACCATCAATTATCCAACCTTAGTAGTTAAATGACTTAGCGAGATGACAAGAAGGAAAAGAGAAAGATAACAAATAAGAAGAACTCCTAGAGAGGGAGAACCAAAGAGGTTGAAGACTTGCTCCCCAAACAACATTGTAATGGTAGGGGCAAAAGAGGAAGATAACGATAGGACCGTGTAGTTGATCGTGCACGATATAGGAGCCATTTGATCATACAGATAAGTATGTACAAAAAAACTAGGCTCGTGTGACATGGAATATGCAAAAAGATTTAGGAAAATCAATTCTATTGATTAATTACACCCAAACACTTAGGTTAATTAATTAATTCCTTCTCTTAATATAATTGAGGGAGCAGTTGATGTCCAATTTACATGAAATTTGACATGTAAGCTAATCAAGATATGAAGAATCTGATTTTGTCATCAATTTCTTCTTATAAACGTACTTAGTATTTTATCTTTGTACTTGTATGATGAGTATCCAATTAGTAAATTTTTTCACCTTTTGAATCGGTTTGATACAATATTGTGTATTCGTTTATATTCCTTTACCCACTAAGATTAGAAAGATCCCAGAGTGACAAATAAAGGTCAAAATGTATTGAGTATGAATTTGTAAAACTCAATCCACTTGAAGACTTAATTTGTTAATTAATCCTACAATCTCATTTGAAAGAAGTTTCATAACAAATTACAGGTATAGACTATGTTTAGTTTAATTTACCCTACACTAGGGAAAAGGAATTAATACTAACATAAAAAAGGAGTCTAGTTTATCTATGTTCCTATATTCAGGTATGTCACATGATGGGACTCTACATCATATAGGTTCCTAGTAAGGTGCATATACTCAATAATATATGTCTTTGAGCACCTTCTTGTGATTCTTTGATTATTGCAAGGATTTTCATTTTACCCTAAAACTTGAATATTGGGGAAGTGATATGATTCTCATGTCAAACTATGATATTAAGATTTCACTTATTCATTGGTCTAATTAATTATATTGAAGTGAAATGGATTTAGTTAGCATCATCACATGAATATTTAAACAATAAAAGCACAAAAAGAGGACAAAATCCTAATATCAGTGCATCAAGCACATGTATAGCTAGCAATGTTATTTCCATGAATAGGTCACAACATGAATTAGAATAAAAACATTAACATTCAAGGAAATATCATCAATCACCAATAACATAAATCTCGAAATTTTCATCAAAAAATCTCCCAATCATGATCTCATAAGATAAAAACATATTAAAAACACTAAAATTGACGACTCGGAGCATTTTCCTATGTAAAGAACAAAACTTTCAGTTATATAGCATGGAAAATATTAAAAGTTTCATTTCAGAATAGTAAGTTAAATAAAAGAGGGAAAACTTGAACTTCTAAATTATTACAAAGAGGGTAATATTTGAGTTCCATACATTCCATTGCAAAACAACTAAAAATGCTCACTTCTAGGTCTTATGACATGCAATTTAGGGATTCTTGGTGATTTAGGTACAAATACATCACAAAGATCTGTGGAACAAAATAAACATCACTTGATGAGGGACTCCTATTATTCATATTTTGTCGTGATAGAAATAAATCTAGCTCCAAAGGATCCACAATAGAGCACCAACCTCCCAACTTGCATGCAACACCTTTAACTAGGACAATCAAGGATGGCAGAAGGGAATTAGAAAGGATAATTTTATCTTGTAGAAATATGATGAATGCATATTCATCAAAGTTGCAATCGCCATCCTTGGCCCAATTTTTCTCCAATTATTCACTTTTATTGCTCAAATCTCTCATACACATATTTACTTAGCCTAATTGGATTATCCTTAATTCTGTTTGGTTTATCCACAGTTCTAATGAATTTATGCACTTATTTATAGGTCAAATTGGGCACTTGGGCCCAACCTTCTCATCCCAGTCACGCTAGTTCTCAAGTCAGAGACCATGCTCTTATTCAAGCCCATGAGGATTGCGGCCCATCCTCTAATTCTGGCACGTATTTCATTCAAGTCAATAGTGGGCAACAATTTCCCTTTAACCCTAAGTCTACAACCGTGATTACATTTCCCCTAGGCAGACCATGACCCCACCTTTACCATATCATGATCGTGGTTTTTCCCTCTCCCTCTTCTCCGCCACCTGCCCACAGTTCCGTGCTTCTTCACATAACCGTGACTTCCCCTCTCACACCGTAGTCATGGCTTTCTTCTTCCTTCATCCACATCCATGACCATTCGCTCTTCACCTCAACCCCCACGCCAACCTCGAGCAGTTGTCAACAACCAATGTCGCGCCCGTGGTTGCCTCACGTACAGACCGCGACCACATCTCCTCCACCCTCTACAATCCCTTCTCTCTATCACCACCACTATCTCCACTCTCATCAAACCTTGTTGTTGGGTTTTAGGGGAGACAGAGAAGGCAACAGAAATAAAAAAAATTCTTCTCCCCGAACCCAGTATAAAGGAATCGCATCAACGTCTATATAGTAGGAAGGATGGTTTGTAGAGACATACCTTGTCCCGAGGCTTGCTCGACGACGTTACCTCGCGGCTTGCACGGTCTTCACCTCCGATCTTGGATAGTGACTGTGCAGCTCCTGGTCACACCGGGACTGTCGGGGTTGACAGCTGTCCTCTGAGCGGTAGAAATCTCCTGCCTCTGTAGTAGTCCACACAGACCACCTGGAACTCTGATCGCCTTGTCGCATAAGGCACTGGAAGGAGTTGTACCCTCCTGTCAGCATACTAGTCACCGACACACTCTCCTACCACCAGTCTCCTTTCTACAGTTGTCTTTCCCTTATTGTGCCTCCCTTATCAGGTAGCACTTTCTCGGGCTCTCATGGTTACCACAACCAGAGACAACGACAACTTTGCAGAGCAACTGGTGTTCTGAGTTGTACTTGAGAATCCCTCAATACCCCTATATATAGGAGAGTCATGGAACAATGTTCTCTACCCTGGGCAATGCGGGATTAAAGTAGGAGCAGAAGGGTTTGAGGTTTTCCATAAGATTTGACAAATTGCACCAGTTGAACCAATCTGTTCAACCCTGAAGTGATCGTTTGGGACCCTAAGATGATCGGTTCACACCTGAACCGGTCAGTTGGGACACCTAAGTCGATTAGTTCACTTCTGAAATGATCAGTTCATTGCCCTGGTCAGTTCTTGATTGACTTTTCCTCTTTTGTTTTGAATTGATCCAAATACCAATCCTTGTTCCAATCAAATTGGACAAGTGAAATGAAGAGAAATTTCTTGCCAACCTGACTTTCCCAACTCGCTCGGTTGGACCAGTTGAGCCGATCAATTCAACCCTTGAACCGATCAGTTCAGCCTGTCCTGAGCCGATCAGTTCATCACATGAGCCGATCGGTTGGGAGTGCAGACTGTGCAGAATCAGTCAATTGCAGTTTTAGTCAATTTAATACTCTAATCAATTGGACCAACACCTTGAACACTATGATACTGAGCTATCAATTGATTGAGTGTTTAATTGACCTACTAAACTCCTTTGGAAATCAATCTAAACATCATTTGTGGATAAACTCCTCTTCCAGTTTAAATCCTATGTGTGTGACCCTACAGGCCCATTTCACGTTGGCAGTGAAAGTCCATAACATATATGACTTCACAAGAAAAGAGCGGTGCCTAGTCGCACATCAGTGCTACCCAAGTGAAAAGTAAAGTTGGAGAACAACTTTCAATCCTACCATCCTTGAATGGTGTTACAATCAATGTATAAATCCTTTGACTCTGATATCCCGAATGAACTCAAGGCATGGAACAGTCATCCAGTCAACGTCCATTCACTTTCTTGATCTCAGAGTAGATTAGAGGAGATATGTATGACATCATTATCACATACTAATTCACACATGCGTGTGCATGCCTATCTCAATCCTACTCATCAAGTGGCCATAGATATCAAACTCCCTCAGGAGGGACAAATCCCATATCTATCACTCACCCCTCAAAAGCCCCATGTGTCAAAGCCACCCAATCATCACCTTTATAACAACCCATGTTTTAGGACTGCGTTTGATGATGTCAAAGTGTACCCAACGAAATGTGTTGAGTGTAGTGATTTCAGGTCAAAGAATCACACTCACCACCATCACTGTGAGAACTGACTGTGACTACCATGTCATGGTTCCATGTGTCAAACTCACGGTGGATTTATCTGGTACACTTGTTCTCTAACAAGTACCTATGTGTTTGGTTTGATATCTCCATATCATGACTAACGGGATTCTGTCATCAACCAACACCACAATCTAGTCTTGTGTGTCATTGTTGTCTATCTACCTTCCACAATGACATATGACTAGGGACATAATAAGAATGTACAAACTCTTAGCATCCGTATGATCTCATCGTTCAGG
This sequence comes from Alisma plantago-aquatica, assembly GCA_963693085.1. Taxonomy (NCBI): domain Eukaryota; kingdom Viridiplantae; phylum Streptophyta; class Magnoliopsida; order Alismatales; family Alismataceae; genus Alisma; species Alisma plantago-aquatica. The sequence goes on along the minus strand of OY856409.1, from coordinate 1,114,856,818 downwards.
TCCTCAACCTGAAAGCATACATCATTGAATACTGTCATTCTCTAGACATTCAATTTGTTCTATCATTATCTCATATGACTGAACCAAAAATAATTGGAAGCTTACCTTTGATGTTTATCAAATCAATCTTAACGTATCCCACCAATCATCCCATGATTGGCTCTCAGGGCATACATACCAACAGACTCACACTTACACTGCGAGTCAATCACCCTTGAATCATATTCATAGTGATCTTCAAACATGTCCCACATGTTACTGTGCTCTAGTACTTATGCAGTGAGTTATGGCAACACCTTGCCAAAGTCAGTATTAACAACATGTCTCTCATCTCTTCGATGTACATCATACATATGAGATGGAGTTGTCATAATAAGTGATCTAGTATTCCTTCGCTAACCTTTAGCCACATTACATGACCAAGTACTCCTTATTGGTCATCAATGACCGAAATAACTATAAGTTCATCTCATGAACTTCCAGATCCATATAGTATCCACTACTGTTCTCTAACGCACGGATACTCGACTTTTCCTTTTAAAATGAATTTATTGGAACGTTTCCATTTATCAACAAACATTCACTTTTATATATCCCATATATATTTTGTGATTAATTTTCTGTCCTTTTCAGAAGTTTGCATCAGTGTAACTCTTTACTGTGAACCCTTCCATATTTCCATAGAACTATTACTTCTCAAGTACTTATCAAGTTCTTATGGTATTCCAGTAACCCTTACTGGAACTAGACATACATCCACTCGTCATGTCCCACATACAATTTATCAGGATGAGCACATCATATTGTCAGGTCCTACATACAAGATGAATGCCTTTTATTCTTGCCATGTCCATACATGCAAGATAATGGGATGATTACATACATGATAGATCCATATCTATTCTTAGTGTTTCCATTCTTCATAAGAATTTGACACTTGGCCTTGGGATACTAACTCCATGTAACATGGATAAGTTTTCTCCCACTGAATATGTGCACACTGAACCCTTCAGTATAGATTGCCAATGTATGCTTTCTCTTTTCAGGTCAAGAGGTTTTCGAGAACTATCTCTATAGATCTCTATTCCTATCACATAGGAAACATCTCTATCTTCCCTAAAGATAATTTCCACAAAGGATTCCATTCTAGAACATCTCATTCCTCATCGACATGTGGAATACAAATACGCCCTCACTAAATCACAGATCCCTTCTTTATCTTTGTCATATCAGTCAAACCATTTGACTATATCATCAAAGTAAAGATCCAACTCTGAGTTTCTTGTACTTAATCAATCACATTGATTAGTTCATTGTAACTTATAGACTTCATTTGCATTAATGGATTCATAAACCTTATAGGTTGTGTCACGTACACATCCTTATTTTATTCCTCATAGGAATGCAGTTTTAGTATCCGTATGCAAATCTCTTAGTCGTTAAGTTGCAATTAACAAGCATCATCCTTCTCAAAATGTTATCCATGTGTCTTAACGCTTAAGAATCATGCACACTTATGGATTTCATCCCAATGGGTGCTACCATCAAGGTCATACCTTATGGTTCACATGCAAGTCATTTAGGATGTAATGGTCATAAACCATAACTCAAAATATGGTTCCTCATATTCATCTAGATAGTTGACTCATCACATAGATAATCGAGGTGTATCTGTCAAGGATATAAGAACTCACAACCCTTTGTGATTCTTAATGTCCTTTATTAGTGTAGGGTATACTTTATTTAAGAAGAAATTAGTTATTTGATAATCATCCTCGAACTCCTTAGAGTATGACTCCTTGTTGATTTAGACATCACCATGCCTTAATCATGAGTTCACTATGATACACAATCATAATCACTCATAAGGATCTCAAACATTTGGTCCAAGTATTTCATTCATTGATCTCATCAAGAATTAGCACTTTACCAAATTCACACTTCATCTATGATATTCTTGAACACTTCAAGATATTCATATTGGTATTTCTCTAAACACCATTTGAAGTACTAGCATTAAGTCCAATAGGTATGTAAATACATCACATGTATTATACCTAATAGGATAATCAATCTCCCACTATGACTAGTGAAGATTGATCATGTCTAAGAGATTCATGTCTCTTACTGGTTCTCTAACCAATAGAGTCTAGATTTATCCAACATATGGAAACTAGAGATGAATTTCTCATGATAATGCTAATTCGTTGTTTGAGTTATCAGTAACTTTTAGGTATCATTTTATCTTATGCTTACCAAGTACCACAAGATAAAGAAGGCATTGCCACAAGGAAACATCAACTTTATTAATTGCCATCATTGTCATACAATATGCAAAAATTAAGGTGTTTCTATCCATTGGAAAATATGAAATAGCAGTTCATAACTCTATTACATGCCTTCAAGGCTGAAAATAAACTAAAGTACTCCTATGTATGGTGGAAACACTTGCCCCATTTATTGGGTGCTTTACATTTTATATCTTGGTATCATATACCTCAAAAAAATGTTACAAGTTTATTTTATGACACCTTCAGGTGGAGACGTCTGTCGCCTCCTTCTTCTTTAGTTCTTCCAGATAGAGAGGAAAATTCCTTTTCCAATGTCCTGGCTTTTGATAATGGTGACAATTTCCTCTCTTGGTCACGCCTCCCTTGGCTTTGAGAGTTGAAACGACTTGGGCTGCTGGATAGCATCAAAACCTTTCTTAGCCTTGCCCTTGAGCTTGGACTTGCCTTTCTTGTTGCTAATCATCATCATAGATTTAGGCTTGTCCTTCTTCATATGTGCCTGGGCTGTCCTCAACATGCCCAACAACTCTGTCAATGGTCTGTCAAAGTTGTTCATGTTGTAGCTCATCACAAACTGACTGTAGGATTCTGGCAATGATTGCAGTATCACGTCAGTAGCCAACTCTAGGCTCAGGGGAAATCCCAGTCTTGTCAGGTTCTCCACACACCCAATCATTTTGAGCGTGTGTGGACCAAATGGATCTCCTTCTGTCATGACACACTTGAACAGGCCATGGAGACATCATATCTCTCTTGCCGTGCTTGATCTTCATACATGTTCTTGAGATGCTGAATCATCTCAATGACACCCAGGTTCTCATGTTGTCTCTGCAACTCGTGGTTCATGGAGCACAAATTCAAGAACTTTGCATCAATGGCATCTTCAAAATGCTTCTTATAAGCATCCCTTTCTGCCTTTGGTGCGGTAGGATCATGTTCCTCTAGAGCTGGAGTATCCAGAACATAGAGCTTTCGCTCGAGTGAGAACAATTCTCAATGTCCTAAACCAATCGTAGAAGTTTGTCCCATTCAGCTTGTCCTTTTCAAGGACCGATCGCAATGAGAAGTGATCGTTGTTTGTTTTCATTTGTAATACAAAAGGAAATATATGCAATTTAGTCCAAAACTCAATTTTGACTTGTTTGATTGATTTGAAAGGTTGACGATATAATTAGGACTTTAATTAATTATCACTCCCACTATTTTTGTTCAAATTGATAGCCCTCACAATCAATTTGGAAGATTGCAGCGTATAATCTTCTAGTGGGCACGATCCTAAAATCCTCTGAGTCATGGACCAACTAGGGATGTCACCCACAACTTAGATCTTCCAGGTAGGCAACTCTTGCCAATTGCATCATATGCAACTCTTGAAAGATGTCATATGCAACTCCTTTCCATGATCACCTCCATGCCTCAAGGTGCTAGATCCTATCTAGGTCACCTTGTTAAGTCCGACCCAAAGCCAACACGATGAATATGCAGCCTACTAGGGAGGACCCACATATTCATCCTTCACGCTTCCACGAGATAGACGGTGTACCACACTAGGGTGTGCCCACACTTGGCCGATCAAGCTTTTCACGCGTGTTGCATTTGGAAGGCATCTAAAACTTTAATATTTAATGAGGGATTTGGTTTTTATAGGTACATATACATATCCAATCACCACAATATATAGTACACATCATATACATGCTATATCCCACAGAAAACATGCAAAATGATAAAAGTGATGATTATGGCCATCCTAATGTAATTCCTCGAGCCAAGAGGAATCACGGTCATCTAGGTCTACATCACATGCAACCTTTACAAGATGAACTCTGTGCTTTGCCATTTTGGGTTTGATCAACTCATCTCCATGATTGATCGGCTTGCCATCAGGCTGGTCGGTTGGGTGCCACCATCCAATCGACGGGTGCCTCTAGCCGATCGGTTCACTGGTCGTCGTGCTTCTCCTTAGGTCACCACCCGCTCGACTCGAATCGGTCGTCTGGAATGCCAACCGATCAGTTCATTCCTTGAACTGATTGTCTCAGTCACCGTCAGGTTGTCCGCCGTTCTTTGACATAACAGGAAATAAAAGTTCTATCCTATTTACATTAGAATTGAGAAACCCCAAGTTACATTCGAGGGGAGCAAAGGTAGGAAAGAAATCTCAAGTTATCTCGAGTTACGTCAGGAATATGAGATAGGGAATTGGTGCGCAGACCGAGATGCAAGCAACCACATTCAACCAAGCATACATACATAGGGTTTATTGGCCATAACCATGCTATACATCCACCACAAAACTCATTTATGGGTGATGCGTATTGAGTGCATTCATATTACATATCATATATGTATATTGGGATTTGTGGATTTAGGATTGGACATGCATAAAGCCAATTTTATTCACATCGTATGCAATAAATAAAGGCGACAAACCAAAATCGATCATATCGATAATCCTAAAGTATAGAGCAGTTGATGTGGCTTTGATACCACTAAAGTATAAACCAAATTCGTGGCTTGCACGGTCTTCACCTCTGATCTTGGACAGTGTCTCTGCAGCTCTTGGTCACACCGGGACTATCGGGATTGATAGCTGTCCTTTGAGCAGCAGAAATCTCCTACCTCTGTAGTAGTCCACACACACAACATGGAACTCTGATTGCCTTGTCGCACAAGGCATTGGAAGGAGTCATACCCTCCTGTCAGCGTACTAGTCACCGACACACTCCCCTACCACCAGTCACCTTTCTATAGTTGTCTTTCCCTTGTTGTGCCTCCCTTATCGGGTAGCACTTGCTCGGGCTCTCCTGGTTACCACAACCAGAGAGAACAACAACTTTCCAGAGCAACCGGTGTTTTGAGTTGTACTTGAGAAGCCCCCAATACCCTTATATATATATAGGAGAGTCATGGGACAGAGTTCTCTACCCCGGGCAATGTGAGATTAAAGCAGGAGTAGAAGGGTTCGAGGTTTTCCTCAAGATTTGACAAATTGCGCCAGTTGAACCGATCGGTTCAGACCTAAACCGATCGTTTGGGACCCAGAGCCGATCAGTTCACACCTGAACTAGTCAGTTGGGACACCTGAGCCGATTGGTTCACTTCTAAAATGATCGGTTCACTGCCCTGGTCAGTTCCCAATTGACTTTTCCTCTTTTGTTTTGAATTGATCCAAATACCAATCCTTGTTCCAATCAAATTGGACAAGTGAAACAAAGAGAAATTTCTTGCCAGCCTGACTTTCCCAACTCGCTCAGTTGGACCAGTTGAGTCGATCGATTCAACCCTTGAACCGGTCGGTTCAGTCTGTCCTGAGCCGATCGGTTCATCGCATGAGCTGATCAATTCATCGCATGAACCGATCAGTTCACCAACCTGAGCCGGTCAGTTCATCACATGAGCTGATCATTTGGGAGTGCAGACTATGCAGAATTAGTCAATTGCAGTTTCAGTCAATTTGATACTCTAATCAATTGGTCCAACACCTTGAACACTATGATACTGAGCTATCAATTGATTGAGTGTTTAATTGAACTACTAAACTCCTTTATACATCAATCTAAACATCATTTATGGATAAACTCCTCTTCCAATTTAAATCCTATGTATGTGACCCTATAGGCCCATTTCACATTGGCAGTGAAAGTCCATAACACTTATGACTTCACAAGAAAAGAGTGGTGCCTAGTTGCACATCAGTGCTACCCAATTGAAAATGAAAGTTGGAGAACAACTTTTAATCCTACAATCCGTGAATGGTGTTATAGTGAATGTATAATTCATTTGTCTCTGATATCCTGAATGAACTCAAGGCATGGAACAGTCATCGTATCAACGTTCATTCACTTTCTTGATCTCGGAGTAGATTGGAGGAGATATGTATGACATCAATATCACTATTGATTCACACATGCGTGTGCACACCTATCTCAATCCTACTCATCAAGTGGCCATGGATATCAAACTCCCTCAGGAGGGACAAATCCCATATCTATCACTCACCGCTCAAAAGCCCCATGTGTCAAAGCCACCCAATCATCACCTTTATAACAACCCATGTTTCAGGACTGTGTTTGATGATGTCAAAGTGTACCCAACGACATGTGTTGAGTGTAGTGATTTCAGGTCAAAGAATCACACTCACCACCATCACTGTGAGAACTGGCTGTGACTACCATGTCATGGTTCCATGTGTCAAACTCACAGTGGGTATGTCCAGTACACTTGTTCTCTAACAAGTACATATGTGTTTGGTTTGATATCTCCATATCATGCCTAATGAGATTTCGTCATCAACCAACACCACAATCTAGTCTTGTGTGTCATTGTTTTCTATTTACCTTCCATAATGACATCTGACTAGGGACATAATAAGAATGTATAAACTCTTAGCATCTGTATGATCTCATCGTTCAAGTCCTCAACCTGAAAGCATATGCCATTGAATATTTCCATTCTCTAGACATTCAATATGTTCTATCATTATCTCATATGGCTGAACTAGAAAGAATTGGAAGATTGCCTTTGATGTTTATCAAATCAATCTTAATGTATCCCACCAATCATCCCATGATTGGCTCTCAGGGCATACATACCAACACTTGCACCTCGAAATGCTGCTTCCTCCACCATAGAATCGTGATCATGGCTTCTGTTATCCGTGACTGCACTTTCCAGTCTCCTCAAATTGTGACCTCATCACAGTAGCAACCACGACCGCAGATTCATCACCAACAACCGCGACCAACTCCTCACATGAACCGCAGTCTACCTGCCAGCAACACCTCCTCTCCTCTTCACCCTAACAACTGCAGTTCCCTCCACTCCTAACCTTAAACGCAACACTGTGACCTCCCCTGCTGCTAACCGCACCCGCGGTTCCCAAGCCAACAACCGCGAGCGCAGTGTTTGCATCATAGAACTGCAACCAGTAAAGAACCGCGACCTGTTGGAAGCAACAGAAGAACCGCGACCGAGGACCCAAAGACCTCGGCTGAGGTCCCAACAGTGCCCATACACCTGTGGCTATATATAGCCAGCCATCCCCATCATTCAAATCACCCTCTCCATACATCGTTAGGCTGCAGGTTTGTCCCCAGCCTAAGGAGACAGTCTCCACATCCAAGAGCAAGCCTCTGTGGTGGTCTTGTGCCCCTATTCATCCATATCTGAGGTGGAAACCCAGATCTGCAAGCCACTCGATCCAAATATAGATCTAGATCTATTGCATCTACGCCGTGCCTACACTACCATCACGTCCATGAGTTGCTCCTCTTGCTCTGAGCAAGGACTACGAGAAGAGAGAGAAGGTGGACAGAGAAGACCTACCCCGTCTATCGTGGTGTTCTTCCCTCCTTGTCTAGATTTGCCCCAATGTTGTATAGAACATTGTTCCTCCACCGAGCTACGATCATCTTCTTCACCATGCTCATGGTAGAATCTTCTCTCTCTCTTGTTCTTCTTGTTTCTTTCACCATGAGTGAGTAGTTTCCTTTCACTGGGGTGTGGGGACTAGCCCCCTTCCCATGCTTACATGTTCAAATATTAAACATTCCATGGCTTGTATATAACTTTTCATTTCATCGTTAATCGTTTGATGTGTGCTTGTGGGTTGATCACCTGCTTTCATTGTCTATTTCATTCCTATGTTGTGAGAACTTCAATACGTAGGTTTTGAATGTCGATTAACGCGGTTGACTGATTGACGAGAACTTTTGATGGGATTCCCAGAAGTCATAAGTGTATGATCCGTGAGGGGACGATACATCTAGCCCACGGTGATGCTTTTGTGTGCCTAATGCCCGTTTGGGGGGGCATAGCTTCAGTTGGATATTTGTATCTTTGGAGCCGTAAGTGTGTGATCTGGATGGTGAAGAGACATGTGATGCCTAAGGTGATGCTTACGCGAACCTAAACATCCTAACAGAGGGTTTGTAGCGGCTCTATTTGGATGGTTATATCTAGCCTGGATGTTTGTGTTTGGAAGTGTTTGCATGTGTAGCGGTGGTGAAACTCAGGTCCATCCCAGAAATTCCCATCATTAATCTTTAATCATCTTTTAATAATGCTCTTTACTTTCCTTGCATTTAATTTAATTAAACTCAAACCAACCTCTGTTCTAAATATTTGTCTTGATTCAACTAGATTCGACTAGTAAAAGATTCTTAAAAATGTTGAACCTTGGGATTCGATCCTCAACTATACAGTGATAAGACCTGTATGCTTGCGGGTGGTATTATTGCATACAGTTTTGGTAAAACTCAGGGATTTCATCCCTGGGTGAGTTTGTTAGTGCAATAAGAAGCACGTCAAATTCTGGCGTCATTGTCAGGGACAAAAGAATCATCTAGTTAAATCTAGTTCGATTAGATTAATTTACGATTTTACTTTTAATTTTGATACAATCGAGCATCTACTTGAATTTGACTCTACTCTGTCCATCTTACTTCCAAAAGATCCTTCCATCCCAGGTGCCCCCAAAGACTAGTATATGCACCGCTCGAATAGTTCTGGCCTTGCTACTAGCTTTGATCCTGAGATAGAACGAACCTTTCATCATCAGAGTAGAGAGAACCAAGCTAGGATGGCACAAGAGGAGGAAATTGCCCGAAGGGTAGCTCAAGCCCTTAATGCACAAAGAGAAAGGCTTATGCAAGAAGCCCGAGCTGCAGCTCAAGGAGAAATCCAAGTAGCTCAAGCAGCAGCTCAACAAGCTGAGTTACAAAAAGACCTTCAAGAATTCTCAATCCCTAAAGTTGTTGATGTTCACCGCCCAGTACAACCTCCTCCCATCAATGCTGCCAATTTTGAGATCAGGGTACATTGGGTTATGCTGCTTCAGAATAGCCCTTTCTATGGTAAGCAAGGAGAAGATAGTCAAGAACATCTTCTGAGGTTTATAGATCTATGTGCTATGACAAAGCAAAATGGAGTCACAGATGACGCCATCAGACTCCATCTTTTCAAATACTCTCTTGCTGACAAAGCCATGATTTGGTACAACTCTTTCAAATGTGAACCCATCACCACCTGGGAGTAACTTCAAAATGTCTTCCTAGAAAAATTCTATCCTCCTTCTCTCACCTATGAAATTAGGGGCCGAATAACACAGTTCACTCAAGTCCCTAGTGAAACCCTTGCAGAAGCATGGGAGAGATACAAAGAGCTCCTACAAAAGTGTCCACACCATGGCATTCCTAAGAATCAACTCATCAAAATCTTTTATAGGGGTGTGGATGATGATATCAAGAAATTCTTAGACTCCTCTTCTGGGGGAAACTTCATGCGTCAAAGTTATGATAGCGCATGGAAGGTTGTCACCCTTGGAGCTGAAAATCAAGCCATCTGGGGTAGACCCGTAAGTAAAGGAGTGCTGAAGGTTGCTATGGCAGAAGCTAATCCTGAGTACAAGTCTATCGCCGAGTCTCTTAAGCTTCTAGTTGCCAAGCTAGACCAACTTGAATCATCTTTTTCCGCCTATGAAAGAAGACATTCACCCCCTCGACAACAAGGAAAAGTCAAGTCAGCTTCATTGTTCTATGAAGCATGTAAGGGCACCGATCATTCTACGCTATCCTGTAATATCCTCTATGATGTTGTTCTGGGCAATACTTGTGCCCAAGGAGATAATGGTGAAATGGAAAATATGAATGTTGTCAACACTATCCCTAGTCAAGGATATTGTAATCTGAATCAGAACATGAACCATCCAGGTTTTCAATATGGAAATCCTTCAGGAGTGGAAAACTCGCGACAACTTGGTTTGAATAATCAACAATGAGGCCCTCCAGGATTCCAGTATAACCAACAACAAAATTTCAGGAATCAAGGTAACTTTAGAGGTAACTTCCAAAATAGAAACTACAACAATTATCAGAACAATTCTCATTTCTAGAATCCAAACTAAGTCCCTTATCAACAACAAGGACAGCAAGCTAGTCCCATCTCTCCTGATGACAAACTCTCAGCCATTGAGAAGATGTTGCTATCGCAACAGACTATGATAGTAAACCAGCAAGCCCATCAGAAGGCTATTGAACTCAACTAGCTCAACTGTCGGCTAGCCTCAAGACACCTGTTGGAGATTTTGCTAGCCAACCAGAGAACAATCCTAAACATCCAGAGCAATTGAAGGCTGTCACCACCAGGTCTGCAAAAGACTATTCTGGTCCTCCTTTCAAGACACCCATGGTTGTTATGGATGATGATGATCTTGTGATTGCCCAAGACTCTACAATACATGAATCTCAACCAAAAGAACCACCAACCGCTGATAAGACTGAAAAAGCAAGTTTAGAGAAACCTATTATTGTACAAGCAGAAGACACACTTGAATCAGATGTGCCAGTGTACAAGCCTCATCCTCCTTTCCCATCTCGACTAAAGTAGACAAAGCTTGATACTCATTTCAATAAGTTCAAGGAAGCAATGAAGAAGCTTCATGTTGATATACCCTTTCTTGATGCGCTGGCTGAGATACCATCCTAGACAAAGTACTTGAAGTCTCTCCTTATAAGGAAGTATATAACTAAAGAATACAAGACAGTTAAGTTAGCAACAACCACTTCTGGTATCATTTAGAGCAAGATGCCCAAGAAGAAGAAAGACCCAGGATCCTTTGGGATTTCATGCCATATCAGTGACTCTTCATGTAAGAAGGGATTGGCCGATATTGGAGCTAGAATCTCTATCATGGCACTTAGCCTTTTCAAGAGGCTAGGGTTTGCAGAACTGCTTCCAACTGGCATGCCATACAACTTGCTAACAATTCTATGACTCTCCCTTTGGGAATCATCGAGGATGTCCCAGTCAAGGTAGGAAAAGACTCTTATATCCCATGTGACTTTTTCATCATGGACATAAAAGAAGACGCTAGATACCCTCTTATCTTTGGTCGTCCATTGCTTGCCACTACAAGAGCTCTGATTGATGTTGAAGCAGGAACCTTGCTCCTCAGACTAGGTAAAGAAACCCTCGAGTTCAAGGTTTTTGAAAGTATGTGAAGACCAAGCATGCAAGAAGAAGTCTACTTGATTGATTGCATAGAGCAAATGTCACTCCTTACACAAGAGGATTATGAACAAGACAATCTTATAGAAGTGGCTCTAACAAACCCATCTGCTGACAACTCCATCGACGATCAAGTGAAGGATTGCGTTCTCCTACTTAATGCTGCCGAAGAAGATCCTTAAGCTAAATTTAAGGAACTCAAGGTTGTAAATGTAGATAAAGGCCTATGTGAGAAACCAGAAGCTCCTGAAATGAAGCCCCTACCCGAGGGACTAAAGTACGTGTTTCTGGATGATGTCAAGGTCTTCCCAGTTATTATAAATTCTGATCTAATGATCGAACAAGAAGATAAACTCCTAGAAGAATTAAAAGAAAGAAGGAAAGCTATCGGCTACAAGATGAATGATCTCACCGGGGTTAGTCAAGCACTCTGCATGTATAGAATCCCCATGGTGGAAGACCACAAGCTGACTATCAAACATTAATGAAAGCTTAATCCAAATATGAAGGAAGTAGTTTGCCTTGAAGTTATTAAATTGATCACTATGGGGATCATCTATCCTATATATGACTCGCCATGGGTGGGTCTTGTACATGTTGTCCCAAAGAAAGGTTTCACTACTGTGATAAGGAATGAAGATAATGAACTCATCCCCACTCGAATAGTTACTGGGTGGAGGATGTGTAACAATTACAGGAAGTTGAATAAGGCAACTCGTAAGGATCCTTTCTCAATTCCTTTTCTAGACCAAGTTCTAGAGCGACTGGCTCACCAAGATTATTTCTGCTATCTTGATGGTTACTCTGGATTCTATCAAATTCTTATACATCCTGATGACTAAGAGAAACCTACTTTCACTTGCCCCTTTGGAGCATACACCCTTAGAAGGATGCCATTCGGGCTATGTAATGTGCCTGCAACCTTCCAACGCTGCATGGCAGCCATATTTGTTGGTCTTACCGAAACTATTATGGAAGTTTTTATGGATGATTTTTTCATATATGTGGATTCATATGACTCATGCCTGAAACACCTCTCCCTAGTCCTCAAACGATGCAAAAAAGCACATCTAGTGCTAAATTGGGAGAATTGCCACTTTATAGTAAAAGAAGGCATAGTCCTTGGACATAGGGTCAGTAATCGAGGAATTGAAGTGGACAAGGTGAAGATCGAAGTGATTTCCAAACTCTCTATCCCGACCAATGTAAGAGAGGTTCGCGCATTCCTTGGTCATGCAAGATTTTACATAAGGTTTATCAAATATTTCTCCAAGATAACCAAGCCTATGACCAACTTGATACTAAAGGATGTTGATTTCCATTTTGATGAAGAATGAATCAAGAGTTTCAACAACCTGAAGCATGCTCTTACAACAACACCCATCATCTGAGCTCTAGATTGGGGGCACCCATTCAAAATAATGTGTGATGCAGTTACTACACAGTTGGTGCCATTTTAGGCCAATGTATAGAGAAGAAACATCATGTCATCTACTATGCATCAAAGACCCTTGACAAAGCTCAGAGGAATTATGCAACTAGTGAGAAGGAACTCCTAGAAGTCATGTATGCCTTTGACAAGTTCAGATCCTACCTCATTGGTTCGAAGGTCATTGTTTACACATATCATGTTTCTATCTGTTACCTCCTAAAAAAGAAAGATGCAAGACCCACGCTGATCAGATGGATTCTCCTCTTGCAAGAATTTGATCTGGAGATAAGAGATAAGAAAGGAACAGAGAATGTTGTGGAAGACCACTTGAGTCGTATCCACACCTTGGACACTGAAAAGATCCCAATTAACGATTCTCTTCCAGATGACCAGCTCATGAAAGTCTCAGAAGCTACTCCTTGGTACTCGGACTATGTGAACTACCTCATCGCCGGTGTCATCCACCCTGAATGTACCGAAAATGCACTGAAGAAATTCATGCATGATGTGAGGAAATATCACTAGGATGAACCGTACCTCTTCATGCTTTGTGTTGATGGTCTCTACAGACGTTGTATCACTGAGGAAGAAGCCCAACTTGTTTTAGAGCAATGCCACTCAGGCCCAGTTGGAGGCCATATGAGTTCTAAGAAAACTGCTTTGAAGGTTTTGCAATGTGGTTTCTTTTGGCCAACCATATCCAGATATGCATACAATTTTGTTCTATCATGTGACAAGTGTCAGAGAGCATGTAACATTACGAAAAGAGATAAGATGTCGCTTAAGCTATGGCAAGAAGTCAAGTTTTCGATGTATGGGGAGTGGACTATATGGGCCCATTCCCATACTCGCATGGATTTTGCTACATCCTAGTTGCAGTTGATTATGTCTCTAAGTGGGTAGAGGCCATACCAATCGTAACTAGCAATTCCAAATTAGTTATCAATATGTTTAAAGATATAATTTTCCCCATTTTGGAGTCCCACGCACTGTGATATCTGATGGAGGTTCTCATTTTTTGGAAAGAAACTTTAAAGAGTTGTTAAGAAGATATGGTGTAACACACAAGGTAGCTTCCCCCTACCACCCGCAAACAAGTGGGTAGGTAGAGGTTTCAAACCATCAACTCAAGGCTATCCTAGAAAAGATAGTAGGACGCAACCGTAAGGATTGGTCAGTGAAAATCAATGACGCTTTATGGGCCTACTGAACTGCTTTTAAAACTCCTCTTGGAACAACTCCCTTCAGAATAATCTATGGAAAGTCATGTCACCTACCCGTAGAACTTGAACACAAAGCTTGGTGGGCAATCAAATAGCTGAATTTTGACATGAAGAAAGCTGGCCAAGCCAGGATGCTGCAACTTCAGGAGCTGGATGAACTCCAGATGACATCGTATGAGAATACTAGAATCTATAAAGAACGCACAAAGTTGTGGCACGATGTTCATCTGAAAAGGAATGACATTCAAGAGGGAGACCAAGTTCTACTATTCAACTCAAGACTGAGGTTATTCCCAGGGAAACTCTTTTCTCGATGGTCTGGACCATACATTGTCAAAAGCATCTACCCACATGGTGCCTTCATTTTATGGAGTGAAAATTTAAGAGAATTTGTGGCAAATAGCTAATGCTTGAAGAGATATTTCACCAAATCTGACATAGGCACTGAAGCAATGTTGGATCTCTCCAAACCAACATATCTACCAGAAAATTGAAGGAATCAAGTCGAGCCAATGACATAAAACAATGGTGCTTATCGGGAGGCAACCCAACCCTTACCTTAGATTTTTACTCTGAGTTTTAGTTTTAGATAATGCATCACAAGATGCAATCTTAAGTTATGATAATTTTCATTCTTGAAATTTCAGATGGAGGACACGTCGCCAAAAGGAATGCAACCACATCTGGTGGACCAACTGGCACGATTTTTCCCCTCCATCTCAGATTTAGAGTTTGCTCAGGATGAGCAAATTTCTAAGTTCGGGGTGGAGGGTGGGTGGTACGTACTTTACTTTCCACCCACTCCTGTCTGTTTTAGACTTAAGATTTTATCGTTGCAATTTTGAGCAAAAAAAATCAAAATTTTCAAAAAATTTCAAATTTTCAAAGTATTTTTGTCTATAAACTTGATGAAGTTTTGACACTTTTCGTTTCAATCAAAGCCTTTACCTAGCCAGCTAGTTCTTTTTCATGCAGTTTTGAATCATTATACCCTCCTTATTCGAAGCAAAACCTCAAGGGAGACAATTTCTAAAACTAGCCAATGGTTGGAAATCACCATGTGAAGCTTATGAATCCTAACATCATGATCCGTAAAAATGGCAAGTATCTATCGAACTGAGAGTGATCAAACACATTGTGCTTGCTAACCGACTAGTGGAACAATAACATGGAAGCTCCACCAGATCCTCATCAAGTCATTATTTGAGTAGAGTATGATAGGGAGAACAACCCGATGCACTGAATTGTAAATCAAGTTGCATTATGATCTGAACTCTCTTCTACACTTCTTCTATCATCTTCTTACCCCTCCGTCCATCAAAAAGAAACAAAAATAGCTAATATAGTGCCAAACCTAAGTTCGGGGTGGCACACCCTCTCTCTATCTTTATTCGCTTCTTCCATGCCCCTCTCTATATAATAGGGGCATAACACCAAGAAAAGATGTCAATGCGCACACAAAAAAATGCAATCTTGAGTCGAATAGAGGAGAGATTCGCACACAAAAAATGCAATCAATGTAATTGCAACCATATAATAAAAATCTTGAGTCAAATAGAGGAGAGATGTATTTCTTCCTTCCATACCACCCTTCACTCCCTTTTCTACCTAAAGCCACAATGAATGCCTCCCTTATCTTGAAAAAAAAACACTAGTGTCAGATCAGGTGCACACCTGTTGTTCTACGGGTATCTCTAGACTTTTACGAAGCTCTTAGAAATGCTTGTTGTTGGAAAAAGTGGGGAGGAAGTGATGTTGTAAAACAAACTCAGGAACAAAGATATTGTAAGATGTGTTCGGTGATCTTAGGAATTGAGATGCTTAGTCATACCGAGCAGAAAAGAAACAATCATGATGTTAAGATGAGGCAATCGCATGAGTTAAAATTATTCATTTGGAGACTGTTTTAGATTTTGTGTTACTCGAGGATGAGAAACGTTTAAGTGTGGGGTGTTTTGATGAATGCATAGTCATCAAGGTTGCAATCGCTATCCTTGGCTCAGATTTTCTCTGATTATTCACTTTAATTTCTCAAATCTCTCATACACATATTTACTTAGCCTAATTGGATTATCCTTAATTCTGTTTGGTTTATCCACGGTTCTAATGAATTTATGCACTTATTTGCAGATCAAATTGGGCACTTGGGCCCAACCTTCTCAGCCCAGTCACACTAGTTCTCAAGTCAGAGACTGTTGCCTTATTCAAGCTCACGAGGATCGCAGCCCATCCTCTAATTCTGACCCATATTTCATTCAAGTCAACAGTGGTCATCAGTTTCCCTTTAACCCTAAGTCTAGGACCACGATTACATTTCCCCTAGCCAAATTGCGACCCCGCCTTTACCATACTGCGATTGCAGTTTTCCCCTCTCCCTCTTCTCTACCACCTTCCTGTAGTTCCATGCTTCTTCACATAACCGCGACCCCCCCTCTCACACCGTGGTCATGGCTTTCTTCTACCTTCATTAACAGCCACGACCATTCGCTCTTCACCTCAACCCCCATGCCAACCTCGAGCAGTCGTCGGAAACCAACGTCGCGCCAGCGGTTGCCTCACATCCAGACCATGACCACATCTCCTCCACCCTCTACAATCCCTTCTCTCCATTGCCACCACCATCTCCACTGCCATCATGACGTGGTAGTTTGAAAGCACTAACAAATTCACTCGAGGTTGAAATCCTTGAGCTTTTACCAAAACCAAAGTGCAATAATACCACCCGCAAGCGGACGAGTCTTATCGCAGTATAGTTAAGGATCAAACCCAAAGTACAACGTTTTTAAGAATTTTTGTTAGTCTAGTCTTGTTCGAGTAAGGCTAACATTTAAAATGATTGGTTGATTTGAGGTTATTTAAACTAATTGCAAGAAAGTAAAATCTGAATTAAGTTGGGTTTAGATCAATGATATGGAATCGCTGAGATGGTATCGGGTTTCACCACCGCTACGCACACAAACACATTCCAAAGCAAACAATCCAGGAAAGATAAAACGATCCAAATAGAGCTGCTGCAGAACCCCCCATACGGGCGTTAGGTTCGCGTAAGCATCACTTTAGGCATAAGATGTCTCGTCACCAACCAGATCACTTACTTACAGCTCCAAAGATATAGAAATTCAACGAAGGTTGTGGGCCCCCTATATGGGCGTTAGGCACACAGAAGCGTCACTGAAGGCTAGATGGCTCATCCCCTCACAGATAATACACTTATGACCTTGAAGAAATCTCATTCTATTTCTAGTTTGGGAGTCAACCACATTAATCAATAATCAAGAAGGTGATTAGTATATGAGAAAAAAATGACGATTAACAAGAAGATACAAAATCCAACTAAGGCTGTGAACCACCTATACAAGCGTTAGGTGCACATAAGCGTCACCGAAGGTTAGATGGCTCGTCCCCTCACGGATCACACACTTACGACCTCAAGGAATCCCATTCTATTTCTAGTCTGGGAGTCAACTTATTAGACGACATTCAATCCTACATATAGAAGTTCTCAAAACATAGGAAGAACAAAGATGACAACAAGCAGATAATTAACTACGAACGTACCAATTAACAACAAAATGGAAAGTTATATACATTTCCATGGAGAGTTTAACAAAAGAACATGATTTGCATGGGCATCAGGGCTAATCCCCACACCCCAGTGAAGAGGTACTACTCACTCATGATGTGAGAAATAAGAAGAATGAGAAAGAGAGAGAAATATGCCATGAACTCGGTGCAGAAGGTAGTCGCAGCTCGGTGAAGAAGATATGGCCTCCTATTTCGTGTCGGATCAGATCTAGACGCGAATGGGAGATGCCAAGACAGACCGTACAGTCTCCCTCGCTCCATCTTCCTTCTCTCTTCAGTCTCCTTGGTTACAACACAAGCAGCAGGTGGAATGAGACTGACGTGGATGGCACTAGATTTGGATCGGACCTGTGTAGAGGAAACCTATCGGCATCCCAGAACTGATGCCAATTGAGGACCCTTGTGGTTCTATTTATAGGCTTAGATGGGGTCTTCACATTTTCTACATGAACTTACTCCAAATGGTTTCGATACCGTTTGACATCCAAACGGTCTTGAGTTCTATCTTCTTTCGGTCTTCATTTGGTCTTGTGAGCAAATGGTCTTGGGACTGAATGGCTCCAAACGGTCTTGAGACCGAATGGAACCAAACGGTCTTGGGACCGAATGGCACCAAACGGTCTTGGGACCGCATGGATCCAAACGGTCTTGGGACCAGACGGCTCCAAACGGTCTTGGGACCGAATGGCTCCAAACGGTCTTGGGACTGAATGGCTCCAAACGGTCTTGGGACCGAATGGCTCCAAACGGTCTTCGTTGTTCAAATGGTTTGGCGATGCAAATGGTCTCGAAGACCGATGGATTTCAAACGATCTCTGTGTCAAAGTTCAACTGGTCTTTGTGTGATCTCCTCCAATCAGTATGTGATCGATCAATGCCTCACAGTCTCAAGACCATGAGGGCTTCTCTGCGGTGAGCACAGAGTGGGAGCGGCAACGTTGCAGGTAGCATTTAGGGTTGCTGGAGGTAGAAGGAGGCAGAGGTGTAGGTGTCGATGTTGTTGATGGCAGAGGAAAGAGGAGGGGAAGCATGCCCAATGCTGCTGAGTTGCCCAAATGGTTTCGAGCAGGTTGCTCAACTGATCTTGAAGACCGTATGGAGTTAGAAACCAATTGGATGAGACCGAACAGTCAAGACCGAATGGTGAGTGGAATGTGGGTCCCAACTAAATGTTCAACCTCATCAAGACCTGCATCAAATCAACATAAATTCAGTTGAAATCATGATAATTGGACCAATTATGTAGTTTTGCACATTTTGATATTTAGAAACTGAAATTGGGTGTATTGAGTCAAAAAGGGGTCCAAGATAGCGACTGAAAATCATGATGAATATGCATTCATCAAAACACCCAGAACTTAAACGTTGCTCGTCCTCGAGTAACATGAAATTTGAAACAGTCGCCAAATGAATACTTTCAATTAGTGTGATTGCTTCATCTTCACATCACAAATGTTTTCTTTCTACTCAATATGACTCAGCATCTCAACCTCCGGAGACCACTAAACACATCTTACCATATCTTCGTTCCTGAGTTCTCTTTCCAATATCACTTTCTCCTCACTTTTTCTGACAACAAGCATGTCAAAGAGTTTTGTAAGAATCCAGAGACACCCGTAGAATCAACAAGTATGCATTTGATCTGACACCGGTGTTTTTCAGGATAGGGTAGGCATTCATTGCACCATTAGGTAGAAAATGGAGTGAATGGTGGTATGGAAGGAAGAAATAAATCTCTCCTCTATTCGACTCGAGATCTTTATTTGCTTTGCAATTTCATTTATTGCATTTTTTGTGTGAATCTCTCCTCTATTCGACTCGAGATTGCATTTCTTTATGTGTTCTCTTTGGCATATTTTTGTTTACAAATCTCTCCTCTAATCGACTCGAGATTGCATTTTTGGTGGTACGCCCCTATTTATCTGCGAGGAATATGGAAGAAGCGGATATAGAGGGAAGTGGCGTGCCACCCCGAACTTAGGGTTTGGCACGAATTTGGCTATTTTTGTTTATTTTTGATGAATGGAGGGGTACGTAGATGATAGAAGAAGTGTAGAAGAGGGTTCATATCAGAATGCAACTTGATTTACAATTCAGTGCATCAGGTTGTTCTCTTTATCAAACTCTGCTCAAATAATGACCTGATGAGGATCCGGTGGGGATTCTATGCTATTGATCAACAAATCAGTTAGGAAGCCTGACGTGTTTGATCCTTATCAGTTTGACAGACACTTATCATTTTTGCAAAAGTATCATGATGTTAGGAATCATAAGCTTCACAAGATGATTTCAATCAAAAGGCTTGTTTCAAAAAGTGGTCCTTTTGAGGATTTACTTCGAATAAGGAGGATATAATGATTCAAAATGCATAGCATGTTAGTTAGTGATTTTTAATGAAACCAAGAAGTGTCAAAAATTCATCAAGTATCTGTTCAATTTCTTTGAAAAACATTAAAGAATTTTGAAATTTTTGAAATTTTTTTATCAAGAATGTGATAGTGAAAACTTAAGTATGAAAAGGATGGGTGTAGGTGGAAAGTAAGATACATACCACCCACCCTCCACCCCGAACTTAGAAATTTGCTCGTCCCGAGAAAACCCTAAATCCAAGATGGAGGGTAAAATTCGTGCCAGATTGACCACCATGCGTGCAGCCTCTTATCTGAAAATTTTGAAGTAAAGTGCAATTAGATCTTAAAATAGCATCTCCTGATGCGAATTTTATTTAATGAAAAATTAACTAGAAGGTAAAAAAAATTAAAGAAACATTCTAATTTGATATGAAAATTAAAACAGATTTATTGACCGGGTTGCCTCCCGACAAGCGCCTTTGTTTTATGTCGATGGCTCGACTAAATCCTTCAGCTTCATGGTGGATCCTTTGGATTGGTAAGTTCCAACATTGCTTCAGTGCCTATGTCAGAAGAGGTGAAATATCTCTTTAAATGGTGACCATTTGCCATAAATTCGCCTGACTTTTCACTCCATAAAGAGAAGGCACCATGTGGGGATATGCTCCTGACGATGTATGGTCCAGACCAGTGTGAGCGGAGTTTTCTTGGGAATAACTTCAGCCTTGAGTTGAATAGCAGAACTTGGTATCCCACTTGTATGTCTTTTCTTTTCAGATGTCCATCATGCCAAAGTTTTTTGCATTCTTTGTAGATTTGTGTGTTCTCATAAGTTGTCATCCTGAGTTCATCCATCTCTTGGAGTTACAAAATCCTGGCTTGGCCTACGTCTTTCATATCAAAGTTTAGTTGTTTAATTGCCCACCATGCCTTGTGTTCCAGTTCGATTGGCAGGTGGCAAGACTTTCCCTATATTAATCGAAAAGGTGTAGTCCCGAGAGGATTTTTATAAGTGGCTCGATAGGCCCATAAAGCGTCGTAGATATTTGCCGACCAATCTTTCCGATTGCGGCCTACTGTCTTTTCCAAGATACTTTTGAGTTGACGATTAGAAACCACCACCTGTCCACTTGTCTATGGGTGGTAAGGTGAGGCTACCTTGTGAGTAACACCATACTTTCTTAACAATGCTTCAAAGATTTTTTCAAGAAAATGGGAACCTCTGTCGGATATCACCGTGTGTGGGACACCAAAATGGGGAAAATTAATATCCTTGAATAATTTGATGACTGGTTTGGAATCACTAGTGACGGTTGGTATAGCTTCAACCCATTTTGAGACGTAGTCTACCGCCACTAGGATGTATGAAAATCCATTAGAACATGGGAATGGACCCATGTAGTCCACCACCCATACATCAAATATTTCTACTTCTTGTCATAGATTCAGCGGCATCTCATCCCTCTTTGTTATATTGCCTGATCTTTGACATTTGTCACATGACAGGACAAAGTCATAGGAATCCTTGGATATGGTTTGCCAGAAGAATCCACATTGCAAAACCTTCAAGGCAGTCTTTTTAGAGCTCATATGTCCTCCCACTGGTCCTGAGTGACATTGTTCCAAAATAAATTGAGCTTCTTCTTCGACGATACATCGTCTATACAGACCATCATCACATAGTTTGAAAAGGTACGGCTCATCCCAGTAGTACTGTTTCACATCATGCATAAATTTCTTCAGTGCATTTCCGGTGCATTGAGGATGAAAAACCCCAGCAGTGAGGTAGTTCACAAAATCCGAGTACCACAATATATCTTCTGAGATCTTCATTAGTTGATCATCTGGAAGGGATTCATTAATCAGAATCTTCTCCATATCCAGGGTGTGGATGCGACTGAGGTGGTCTGGTACAACATTCTTTGTACCCTTTTTATCTCTTATCTCTAAATCAAATTCTTATAATAGGAGGATCCATCTAATCAACCTTGGTTTTACATCTTTCTTTGCTAGAAGGTAATGAATGGCAGCGTGGTATTTGTAGACAATGACCTTCGAACCAATTAGGTAAGATCTAAACTTGTCAAAGGCATACAGGACTGCTAGAAGTTCTTTCCCGGTAGTTGCATAATTCCTCTAGGCTTCATCGAGAGTTTTCGATGCATAATAGATCACATAGTGTTTCTTCTCTATATATTACCGTAAAACAGTGCCCACAGCATAGTCACTGGCATCACACATAATTTCAAAAGGATGGTCCCAGTCAGGAGCTCTAATGATGAGTGTTGTTGTGAGAACCTGCTTTAGTGTGTTAAAGCTTTTGACACATTCTTCGTTGAAATTGAAATCAGTATCCTTTAGTAATAGATTTGTCATTGGCTTGGTTATCTTTGAAAAGTCATTTATGAATCTTCTATAAAATCATGCATGACCTAGGAAAGCACAGACTTCTTTGACATTTTTTGGAGTAGCCAGTTTAGAAATCACTTCAATCTTGGCTTTATCTACTTCAATACCTCTATTGTTGACCCTATGGTCGAGGACAATGCCTTCCTTTACCATAAAATGGCACTTTTCCCAATTCAGCACAAGATGTGCTTCTTCACAACGTTTGTGGACCAAAGAGAGGTGCTTTAGACATGAATCGAATGAATCTCCGTATACAGAAAAATCATCCATGAAAACTTCCATAATGGTTTCGGTGAGACCGACAAATATGGCAGCCATGCAACGTTGGAAAGTTGCAGGTGCATTGCAGAGGCCAAACGACATTCTTTTAAATGCGTATGTTCCGAATGGGCAGGTAAAAGTAGTTTTCTCTTGGTCATCTGGATGTATGGGTATTTGATAGAATCTAGAGTACCCGTCAAGATAACATAAATATTCTTGGTGAGCCAACCTTTCTAAGACTTGATCAAGGAAAGGCATTGGAAAATGATCTTTTCGAGTTGCCTTGTTTAATTTTCTATAATCTATGCACATCCTCCACCCTGTGACTATTCGAGTGGGGATGAGTTCATCATTTTCATTCCGTATAATAGTTTTTTCACCTTTCTTTGGGACTACATGCACTGGGCTCACCCATGGCGAATCTGATATCAGATAGATTATTCCAGCTGTGAGAAGTTTAATGACCTCGCGACGTACCACTTCCTTCATTTTGGATTCAATTTCCATTGATGCTCAATAGTAGGCTTGTGATCTTCCATCATAGGGATCTTGTGCATACACAACACTTGACTGACCCTAGTGAGGTCACTCATTTTATAACTGATGGCTTTCTTTCTTTCCCTTAATTCCTTCAAGAGTTTATCTTCTTGTTCAGTTGTTAGATCAGAATTTATAATAACTGGGAAAACTTTTAGATCGTCTAAAAACACGTACTTCAATCCCTCGGGCAGGGGCTTCATTTCGCGAGCCTCTGGTTTTTCGCATGTTTCTTCTGTAGTTTCCATAGCTTTGAGTTCTTCACTAGTGGCTTCAACATCTTTAGCGGAGTTGAGGGATTCGATACAATCTTTTACTTGTTCGTCAATTGGCTCATCGACTGATGGATTCATTAGAGAAACTTCTAAAGGATCATCTAATGCATGATGCTCTTGAGTCAGAAGTGACATTTTCTCAATGCAATCAATCAGATATACTTCTTCTTGCATACTTGGTCTTCTCATACTTTCAAAAACCTTGAATTCGAGAGTTTCGTTGCCTAATCTGAGCAGTAAGGTACCAGCTTCAACATCGATCAGGGCTCTTGCAATGGCAAGGAACGAATGACCAAAGATGAGAGGATATCTGGCATCTTCTTTTATGTCCAAAATGACAAAGTTGCATGGAACATATGTGTCCTTGCCTACCTTGACCGGGACATCTTCGAGGATTCCAAACGGACATTTTATCGAATTGTCTACAAGTTGTATAGTCATGCCAGTAGGAAGCAATTCTTCAAACCCTAGTCTTTTGCATAGGCTAAGTAGCATAATAGAGATGCTTGCACTGAGATCTGCCAATCCTTTCTTGCATGATGAGTCGCCAATGTGACATGAAATTCTGAAGGATCCCAGGTCTTTTTGTTTCTTGGGCATCTTGCTCAATATGATATCAGATGTAGTTGTAGCCAGTTTTACTGTCTCATACTCTTCAGTTATATACTTCTTGGTGAGGAGTGACTTTAAGAACTTTGTTCATGCTGGTATCTCAGCCAAAGCATCCAAAAAGGGTATATCAACATGAAGTTTCTTCATAGCTTCTTTAAACTTATTGAATCTGGTATCAAGCTTTGTTTTCCTTAGATGAGCTGGAAAAGGTATACGAGGTTTGTACACAGGGATATCAGGTTCTGGATTTTCAGCTTCCTCATCTTCTTGAGAAGACTTCTCAGAATTTCCTTTTTCGGACTTATCATCTTTTAATTGAGTCTCTTGTGTTGTTGAGTCTTGGGCAATTACAGGTTCATCCTCTTTTGTAATAACCACAGGTGTCTTCTCAGGAGGATCTGAATAGTCTTTCCATGACCTAGTGGTGACTGCCTTCAACTGTTCAGGATGCTTAGGATTGTTCTCGGGTTGTCCGACAAAGACTCCAACATGTGGTTTTATGCTAGCTGCGAGTTGAGCTAGTTGAGATTTAATAGCCTTCTACTGAGATTGTTGGTTAGCTATCATGGTTTGCTGGGTTTGCAACATCTTTTCAATGGCTGATAGCGTATCATCAGGAGAAACTGGACCTGCTAGTTGTCCTTGTTGATTAATATTTTGGAACTGAGAGTTATTTTGGTAATTATTGTAGTTCCTATTCTGAAAGTTCCCCTTGAAATTTCCTTGATTTCCAAAATTTTGTTGTTGATTATACTGGAATCCTGGTAGGCCTCTTGGTTGATTGTTTGAACCAAATTGATGCGAATTTACTGCTCCCAAGGGGTTCCCGTATTGAAAACCGGGATGATTCCTATTCTGATTTGGATTTTAGTAACTTTGACCAGGAATGGTGTTGATAGCATTAAGATTTTCCATTTGACCATTATCTCCTTGGCTACATACATTGCTCAGAACAACATCATAGAGAACATTACATGATAAAGTGGAATGATCGATGCTCTTACATGCTTCACAGAACAGGCAAGTGGACTTGACCTGTTCCGGTTGTTGAGTGGGTGAACATCCTCTTCCAATAGCAGTAAGAGATGATTCAATATGGTATTGCTTGGCAACTAATAGTTTCAAGGTTTCAGTGATAGATTTTTACTCAGGTGTCGCTTCTGCCATAGACACTTTCAACACTCCTTTACCTACAGACCTACCCCAATTAGCTTGATTTTCAGCTCCCAGGGTGATGACTTTCCATGCGTTGTCATAACTTTGACGCATGAAGTTTCCTCCAGACGAGGAATCTAGGAATCTCTTAATATCATCTTCCACACCCCTATAAAAAATCTCAATGAGTTGGTTCTTGGGAATTCGGTGGTGCGGACACTTACGTAGAAGCTCTTTGTATCTATCCCAAGCTTCAGTAAGAGTTTGTCCAGGGACTTGACTGAAGTTTGTTATTCACCCTCTAATTTCATATGTGAGAGATGGAGGATAAAAAATTTCTAGAAACACATTTTGCAGTTGTTCCCAGGTGGTGATGGGTATTTCACATTGAAAGGAATTGTACCAACTTATAGCTCTATCAGCAAGGGAGTACTTGAAGAGTGGGAGTCGAATGGCATCATCGGATACTCCATTTTGCTTTGTCATAGCACATAGATCGATGAATCTCAGAATATGTTCTTGGTTGTCCTCTCCTTGTTTGCCATAGAAAGGGTTGTTTTGGATCAAGGTGATCCAATGTGCTCATATCTTCAAATTAGGAGCATTGATGGGAGGAGGTTGCACTGGGTGATGAACATTCACAGCTTTTGGGATTGAGAACTCTCTAAGGTCCTTTTGTAGTTCAGCTGCTTGTGCTGCTGCTTGTGCTGCTAGGATTTCTTGTTGAACCGCGACCCTGGCTTCTTGCGTGAGCCTCTCTCTCTGTGCATTGATGGCTTGAGCCACCCTTCGGGCCACCTCTTCTTCTTGAGCCATCCTTTCTTGATTTTTTCATATCTGACGATGAAAGGTTCTGTCAATCTCGGGGTCAAAGCTTGTTGTAAGTCTGGGGCTGTCCGAACGGTGCATGCACTACGCCTTGGATTGTACCTAAAATAGAAAGATTTCAAAAGTGAGAACCACAGAGTAAAGTCAAATTTCAAGTAGATGATCGATTGTGTCAAAAGAAAAAGCAAAATCCTAAATTAGTCTTAAAAGAACTAGATTTGACTAACTGATTTCGTTGTCCCCGGCAAGGCACCAGAATTTGACGTGGTATTTTGAATGCACTAACAAATTCACTCGAGGTTGAAATCCTCGAGCTTTTACCAAAACCAAAGTGCAATAATACCACCCGCAAGCAGATGAGTCTTATCGTAGTATAGTTAAGGATCGAACCTAAAAGACAACGTTTTTAAGAATCTTTGTCAGTCTAGTCTAGTTTGAGTTAAGGCTAACATTTAAAATGATTGGTTGATTTGAGGTTACTTAAACTAATTGCAAGAAAGTAAAAGATGAATTAAGTTGGGTTTAAATCAATGATATGGAATCGTTGGGATGGTATCGGGTTTCACCACCGCTACACACGTAAACACATTCCAAAGCAAACAGTCCAGGCAAGATAAAATGATCCAAATAGAGCTGATGCAGAACCCCCCCATACGGGTGTTAGGTTCGCATAAGAATCACCTTAGGCATCAGATGTCTCGTCACCAACCCGATCACTTACTTATGGCTCTGAAGATATAGAAATTCAACGAAGGTTGTGGGCCCCCTATACATGCGTTAGGCACACAGAAGCGTCACCGAAGGCTAGATGGCTTGTCCCCTCACGGATCATACACTTACGACCTTGAAGAAATCCCATTCTATTTCTAGTTTGGGAGTCAACCGCATTAATCGATAAGCAAGTAGGTGATTAGTATACGAGCAAACATCGACGATTAACAAGAAGATACAAAATCCAACTAAGGTTGTGAACCCCCTATACAGGTGTTAGGCACACAGAAGCGTCACTGAAGGTTAGATGGCTCATCCCCTCGCGGATCACACACTTACGACCTCAAGGAATCCCATTCTATTTCTAGTTTGGGAGTCAACTTGTTAGACGACATTCAATCCTACATATAGCAGTTCTCAAAATGTAGGAAGAACAAAGATGAAAGCGAGCAGATAATAACTATAAACGTACCAATTAACAATGTAATGGAAAGTTATATACATTGCCATGGATAGTTTAACAAATGAACATGATTTACATGGGCAACAGGGCTAATCCCCGCACCCCAGCGAAGAGGTACTACTCGCTCATGATGCGAGAAACAAGAAGAATGAAAAAGAGAGAGAAATCCACCACGAACTCGGTGTAGAAGGTAGTCACAGCTCGGTGAAGAAGATATGGCCTCCTACGTCATATCGGAGCAGATATGGACGAGAAGGGGAGATGCCAAGACAGACCGGACAGTCTCCCTCGCTCTGTCTTCCTTCTCTCTGCAGCCTCCTTGGTTGCAACACGACCAACAGGTGGAATGAGACTGGAGTGGATGGCACTGGATTTGGATCGGACCTGTGTACAGGAAGCCTGTCGGCGTCCCAGAACTGATGCTAATTGAGGACCCTTGCGGTCCTATTCATAGGCTTAGATGGGGTCTTCACATTTTTTGCATGAACTTACTCCAAACGGTTTGGACCGTTTGGCGTCCAAACGGTTTCGAGACCGTTTGATGTCCAAACAGTCTTGAGTTCTATCTTCTTTCGGTCTTCATTTGGTCTTATGAGCAAACGGTCTTGGGGCCGAATGGCTCCAAACGGTCTTAGGACTGAATGGCACCAAATGGTCTTGGGACCGAATGGCTCCAAACGGTCTTGGGACCGAATGGCTCCAAACGGTCTTGGGACCAGATGGCTCCAAACGGTCTTGGGACCAGATGGCTCCAAATGGTCTTGGGACCAGATGGCTCCAAACGGTCTTGGGACTTAATGGCTCCAAACGGTCTTGGGACCGAATGGCTCCAAACGGTCTTCGTTGTTCAAATGGTTTGGCAATGCAAACGGTCTCAAAGACCGGTGGATTTCAAACGATCTCTGTGTCGAAGTTCAACCGATCTTTGTGTGGATCTCCTCCAATCGATATGTGATCGATCAATGCCTCACGGTGTAAAGACCAAGTCTCTACTAAAAATCCTGGCAAACAAAAACACCAATTGTGTGGCAGCGGAAGAAATAAAACTTGACTTTATTCAAAATGTATAAAGAGTACATTATAACATTTTCCATAAAGGCCTCCGCCTAGGGGGGTGGGTTTCCCCCGGCAAACTAAAAAACTTTCCATAAAGGAAGTACAACTTTATACAAAACATAGGATCTAGGTAGAGGAAGACTTAGACTAAGCCAATATTGCCTCCCAACAACTTATAAAGGTAACTATGATCATGCAAGCTATAAGTTCCTTTTCTTCTTGTCTTATCCTTAGCCTTAGGCAGGTTCACCAAGCTTCCATGCGCAACTCTGATCCTAGTCTGGATGGTTGGGGTCATCCAGCAAGAGAAAGATAAAAGTATGTGTTATTCAAGAGAAATAGGACAGTTAAATAATCTAAAGCATTGCAATATAAAAGATTCTCTACAATAAGAGATTTCAAAAGAAATGAGGCAAGTATATGAATAAGAGAGAGAAAATTGCCATAATCAATCACCACAATAACAATCACATAGCATGAATATATTAAGACACAAAGTCATCTCAATGTAGGGTGAGGCACCTACCGGACCTCACCAGTGGTAGGGGGACTAAAATTCCAGTGCCTATAAAAAGTGGCAGGGGACTAAAACCCCAGTGCCTAATATATAAAATGGCAGGGGGACTAAAACCCCAGTGCCTGGCAGGAGGACTAAAACCTCAGTGCCCTATGGGTGGTTTGTACTCATGTACACTACATTGTCATTTGGCCTAAAATACATCATGCTTAAATAGTCACTTGGCAGTATTGAGAAGTATAACAACATTGCAACATAGTATTGGGAATAAAACCCAAGACTCAAAATGAATTACTTATGCATTTTAGAACATTTTATACACTTAAAAAGGCATTCAAAGAAAACTTCGAAAAAGGAATCCAATTCATGACTCAAAAACTTCAAAATCGAATTCTACGTTAAAAATCCTTTCCATTGACTATTTATTCGATTTTTTCTGACATGGGAATGATTTATTATGAATTAAATCATCTCAGCCAATCAGAATTCAGGGAAATCCCAAATAGGCAAAATAAATAGGAGAATGGGCCAATGAGGCCGGGCCCACGCTGACGCGGACCAATCACAATTGGCTGCGTCGACAGGTCCACTCTCACTTGGCTGAGGTCAAGGGTGATTGTAGGAAGAGGCAAATGACCATTTTGCCCTAGGTCGTCAATATTGATTTAATGAAAACTACAAGGGTTGAACGGTCATTTGCAAGTATTAATCTTGCAAAAGACATCATTGCCCATGCTCACCTAATCAGGCTATTAACACCACACGGACACAAGGGTCCATACACCCGCAGGCATCTTGCTGCTTCAAGCCATGGAAATCAGGCAACAGCCTGGGAGTCATGGCTGAAGGCTCTGGGCCGCAACAACCAACGAAATGAGGATCTAAGATGTGAGCAAACTCCCGAGGTCTATACGATCCCAAGGAGCTACTGAACGGCAACTCTCGTGCCCAAAACCACTGGAAACAGGCCGTGGAATGGCCAGAATAGAGGAGGGTCAACACCACAGCAAACGAATGGGAAATCATATGCTAAGGCCGTGTAAACGCTCGCAAACTCAATGCGAGGTCAAAGCAACAGTCGGTGAGGGCAGAGGAACACCGCGGTGAAGAAAAGCTTGGTGTCGGCGGCTGCTCTACTATGACCATATAGAACTAGGCGACTGGGGGCATCGCGGGACAAAGCGAGGGTAGAAACAGGAAGACGGATGGCCGAGGATGCTTACCCTAATGATAATAGGCCTATGATGGTCAGAGGAGGGAACATTAAGAAAAAGTCGTCGGAGATCCTCCTTGCACAGGTCGGGGTCACTGAGGGCATCTTAGGGCCAATTGAGTGTGGAGGAGTGTTGTGCGGGGGCTGAGGAGGGCTTTACAGGCCTCAAGTGGGCAAGAGGGTAAATCTACCCTGCTCTGTACTCTTTCCGCGAAGAAGAGGCGAAGAGCCCAAATGGGTATTTTGTGTTCTTGGAGAGGTAGGCAGAGATTAAGAGCTCATTCGAACCGGCTCGTCAAGACGAAGCCAAAGGGCTTGAGATCATGTGAAATGATCAATCACTGAGGGAGAACGGTCATGCGAGAGTCCGACAGTCAGGACTGCTCAGTGGCTCGTGAAGCGACGGAGGTAGAAGACGAATCTTCGGCCGTCTGATCGTGCGGATGATCGATTCTGAGCCATCTGATGGCTCGCAGACCAAAAGGGAGTGTGTGACAAGGAAAATAACTAAACAATAGAGTGACAAATGACATTAATGAAATCGATATAACTACCATGGTTGCACTATATTAAAAGATTATAAAATGGATTTGAAGGGTCAAAGGAAGTCCAAAAGCCACCAAATTTGGACCATAGGTTCATATTAGCATATAGAACGATGTCATATAATTATATTTCGTATTTATGTCCAATAAGGTCCTTTATTAATATATTGCTCATTAAAGTGTATATTAATATATTAAAATGAATTAATTATATGAAAAGACTTCTTTTTATGAAACATGTGATTAAATTTTGAGATATTAAGCACATTAAGATTTCAATAATCATTTCTCAATTAAATAACATATTTTCATGAATTAAAATCATATTTTGAGGAGAGAGAAACAATTAAGGTTAATGTTCTCATACATTAACTTTTTTTGGGAATAAAACCCAAGACTCAAAATGAATTACTTATGCATTTTAGAACATTTTATACACTTAAAAAGGCATTCAAAGAAAACTTCGAAAAAGGAATCCAATTCATGACTCAAAAACTTCAAAATCGAATTCTATGTTAAAAATCCTTTCCATTGACTATTTATTCGATTTTTTCTGACATGGGAATGATTTATTATGAATTAAATCATCTCAGCCAATCAGAATTCAGGGAAATCCCACATAGGCAAAATAAATAGGAGAATGGGCCACTGAGGCCGGGCCCACGCTGACGCGGACCAATCACAATTGGCTGCGTCGACAGGTCCACTCTCACTTGGCTGAGGTCAAGGGTGATTGTAGGAAGAGGCAAATGACCATTTTGCCCTAGGTCGTCAATATTGATTTAATGAAAACTACAAGGGTTGAACGGTCATTTGCAAGTATTAATCTTGAAAAAGACATCATTGCCCATGCTCACCTAATCAGGCTATTAACACCACACGGACACAAGGGTCCATACACCCGCAGGCATCTTGCTGCTTCAAGCCATGGAAATCAGGCAACAGCCTGGGAGTCATGGCTGAAGGCTCTGGGCCGCAACAACCAACGAAATGAGGATCTAAGATGCGAGCAAACTCCCGAGGTCTGTACGATCCCAAGGAGCTACTGAACGGCAACTCTCGTGCCCAAAACCACTGGAAACAGGCCGTGGAATGGCCAGAATAGAGGAGGGTCAACACCACAGCAAACGAATGGGAAATCATATGCTAAGGCCGTGTAAACGCTCGCAAACTCAATGCGAGGTCAAAGCAACAGTCGGTGAGGGCAGAGGAACACCGCGGTGAAGAAAAGCTTGGTGTCGGCGGCTGCTCTACGATGACCATATAGAACTAGGCGACTGGGGGCATCGCGGGACAAAGCGAGGGTAGAAACAGGAAGACGGATGGCCGAGGATGCTTACCCTAATGATAATAGGCCTATGATGGTCAGAGGAGGGAACAACAAGAAAAATTCGTCGGAGATCCTCCTTGCACAGGTCGGGGTCACTGAGGGCATCTTAGGGCCAATTGAGTGTGGAGGAGTGTTGTGCGAGGGCTGAGGAGGGCTTTACAGGCCTCAAGTGGGCAAGAGGGTAAATCTACCCTGCTCTGTAATCTTTCCGTGAAGAAGAGGCGAAGAGCCCAAATGGGCGTTTTGTGTTCTTGGAGAGGTAGGCAGAGATTAAGAGCTCATTCGAACCGGCTCGTCAAGACGAAGCCAAAGGGCTTGAAATCATGTGAAACGATCAATCACTGAGGGAGAACGGTTATGCGAGAGTCCGACAGTCAGGACTGTTCAGTGGCTCGTGAAGCGACGGAGGTAGAAGACGAATCTTCGGCCGTCTGAACGTGCGGATGATCGATTATGAGCCATCTGATGGCTCGCAGACCAAAAGGGAGTGTGTGACAAGGAAAATAACTAAACAATAGAGTGACAAATGACATTAATGAAATCGATATAACTACCATGGTTGCACTATATTAAAAGATTATAAAATGGATTTGAAGGGTCAAAGGAAGTCCAAAAGCCACCAAATTTGGACCATAGGTTCATATTATCATATAGAACGATGTCATATAATTATATTTCGTATTTATGTCCAATAAGGTCCTTTATTAATATATTTCTCATTAAAGTGTATATTAATATATTAAAATGAATTAATTATATGAAAAGACTTCTTTTTATGAAACATGTGATTAAATTTTGAGATATTAAGCACATTAAGATTTCAATAATCATTTCTCAATTAAATAACATATTTTCATGAATTAAAATCATATTTTGAGGAGAGAGAAACATTAAGGTTAATGTTCTCATACATTAACTTTTTTTTAGCAATCTAAACATCTTCATTACTGAAAAGCCATACGGCATCTACACATAGGAAAAGTGATTCTGGAAGTACATACAACCAAGAGCAGGGCTATCCGATCCCCAAAACTCATATTGGAATGATAATAGAACACTTCTGCATTGATCTCTTTTCCACTAGGCTGACATAAGCAGCTTTTCATAAGAGATTCCTTCAACCTGAGCATAGATCGGAGATGATAAACCTGCAAATGAAAAATATACAGACCAGTGTTTTCCGCCACATTCAAAGCCATAGACCCAGTAGTGAATCCAAACAGAAGAAATCGAGGCCAAAAAGGGCCAAGACTCATAGCTCCCAAACAGAGAGAACAACAACGCCGACAAGCAGCGACAACAACGCCGACGAGCGGCGAGAAACGGACAGAATAACCTGCAGCAAAGAAAACAAGAAAAAAAACAGGGAGACCCGCAAAGAAGCACGGGGGCGGGGGGTCTCGACTGTCGTAGGGATTGACGATCAGGGCAAGTCGCCCACTCTCCCCTCCACCCCAACGAGCCAAAGGACCACCCGGGCACGCTGCCCAAACCACCAGCGCCGCAACCTCAAGATCTAAGGCCGAGTACCACCGCTGAGAAGGACGGGTCCTAGATGAAAAGTAGGCGAAGGCTCTGATCATCGAAGCACCTTGAGACAGCCGAGGAAGAAGAAGCCTAGGGGGAGAGGAAACGCTGCGCGTCGGCAGGCAGCCTCCCCCCCCAAGTAGAGTAGGCGACGGGGCACGCCCTAGATCGCGGGAGCTAGGGAGAGAGCCGCCGCTAGCGGCCTGCTCTCATACATTAACTCAAATACACATTATTGCTAATATATTTATCCAAAAAGCTCCAAATTAATATTATCTACTTATATCTCTCATAAAACTCCATTTTGCATTATTAGCCCTTAATTATTACCTTAAGTGGGTTATTTGTGCAAACACCCCTCCATTTATATAAATGAGGGAAAAAGGTAATTTCAACCTTGAATTGTGCTCAAATTGCACAAGGAGTCCAAAAAGAATATAAAAGAAGGGAAATTTATGAAATTAGTCCAAAATGACTTGAAAGAAATGAAAATATAGAATATGGGTAAATTGTAGGGAAGACCCTGAGATTTAGTATGTTACAGCACACCACCCCTTAAAGAGGATTTTGTCCCCGAAATCACAACAAGAGGGAAGAGAGGGTGGGTGTGCAACTTCCCAACCTTAAATAGTAGGTTATAACCCTTAATCTAGGATACAACACAAAATCTACATAAGTCAGGTGTTACTAAGGTTTCCACAAAACCTATAGCCTTTTATCAAACTTAAATTAACATTTTTGCCTTATTAGCATAATCTCCATCATGAAGAGGTATCATATTTATTATACTATCACTTGTGCTACATTTTATTCAAAACAATTACATCTCAATATTATATCATGTGTATTTCCCTCATCAAGGGTTTTAAGCCAATTAGGGTTTACTAAGCCATTTCAACATTAATTAATGTATTAGGTCAAAAACCTTAATAACATGAATTCATTTTCCATTATCCTCTTAAAACTATCATGTAGAATTATCACAATTATTTTGTATAAAAAGTTAATATTATCCAACAAGTTATTAAGCCTATAATAATTCCAAATAATGTTCATATTGCACATTGTCACATCATCTTTCATTCTCATATTAATGACATCATTAATCATTTTCGTCCATTACACTTCATATTATAAATTATACATATTTTACTTCACATTAGGCATTTTATGAATATTTATGTGAATCCAATTATTCATTATCATGTTTGAGTCATTATACTCATTTTAGTGAATAGGATGTAACCCGTTTAAATATTAATGAATTAATTCATATATCAAGTTATGATGAGGTGTTAATTAGAGAACATGGTGATATACCTTACATATATTGATAACTTTGTGAGTATAATCCATTTATATGTATCAAGGTATATTATGTGATGATGACACCTAATGCCACTAATGTATCATGAAAGGCATTAAGGATATATATATATATATATATATATGTATATGTTGTCAAAGGTAGATGATTACATATTAGGGTTTAGGTCAACATGATCATTACATATTAAAGCATCCTTAGGGTGCATTATCCATACACATTTTACCATTAGGGTGGCATAGTCAACGTTATGTATATTCACCATTAGTAATGAGTAACTCATTATTATGTGCATCAATAATATGTGAAGGTTCAAGCATATGAACTATCTCTATATGACTTACTACATATTCACGTGTGTATAAACAAATAAGTTGAATTACAAGTATAATGTGTTTGGTAAATTCTTGTTCACAGAAGTCATTATGTACATATGTCCACATAGGTAGGGTTTCTAACTCCAAAGGTATTTGATTTTTCTTTTAATTGGGATTCCATCCCCCTAAAAAGGGATTTCATCCTCGAAATCAGATTTGCAAAACCAAATAGGGTACTAACACCATTACCCTCACTCCACCCCTTAAAAGGGTCAACTAAGTCAAACTAAGCTAAGGGTAAAAGGGTACATAAAACTCAACACTAAATGGATTTACAAACCAAGCTTGTACATGTAACATAGGGTACACTAAACCCTAAACATAGGAGTATAAGGTATTTAAGGATGATTTTTGTGTAAGAGATCAAATCATCACTTACGGTTTTCCTAAGGTATTCAACAATTAGGCAACATGCCCAAAGATAGACTATTTCGAACTGTCTGTATTAGATCAGGCCAGGCCAGGTCATATGAGCTCAGGAGTCCTCGTTACCAAGCTAGTGGGGCGGAGGAAAATATTGTCTGCCCCCAAGCTCTGACCCTTTCTAGACACCATCACTTCAACTTCTTGCTCTAGTAGCTTCTCAATAGAAAATTCACCAAAACGTTGACAAATTTTATTTCTAATTATGAAGTTATTATAATCCTAAATTAAACTTTCATTATAGGTGAACTCTAAGGTGAAACACTTACTAAAGGAAACTACATATGGTAAGGGTTCTATCTAGGAGACAATTTTGAATTAGTCAAGAATCTGACTACCTTGATGCTCTGATACCATGTTGTAAAGACCAAGTCTCTACTAAAAATCATGGCAAACAAAAACACCAATTGTGTGGCAGCGGAAGAAATAAAACTTGACTTTATTCAAAATGTATAAAGAGTACATTATAAAAATTTTCATAAAGGAAGTAGAACTTTATACAAAACATAGGATCTAGGTAGAGGAAGACTTAGAATAAGCCAATATTGTCTCCCAACAACTTATAAAGGTAACTATGATCATGCAAGCTAT
The DNA here is from genome assembly GCA_963693085.1 of Alisma plantago-aquatica. Classification (NCBI taxonomy): domain Eukaryota; kingdom Viridiplantae; phylum Streptophyta; class Magnoliopsida; order Alismatales; family Alismataceae; genus Alisma; species Alisma plantago-aquatica. The sequence goes on along the minus strand of OY856409.1, from coordinate 1,114,820,770 downwards.
AAGTTCCTTTTCTTCTTGTCTTATCCTTACCCTTAGGTAGGTTCACCAAGCTTCCATGCACAACTATGATCCTAGTCTGAATGGTTGGGGTCATCCAACAAGAGAAAGATAAAATTATGTGTTATTCAAGAGAAATAGGACAATTAAATAATCTAAAGCATTTCAATATAAAAGATTCTCTACAATAAGATATTTCAAAAGAAATGAGGCAAGTATATGAATAAGAGAAAGAAAACTGCCATAATCAATCACCACAATAACAATCACATAGCATGAATATATTAAGACACAAAGTCATCTCAATGTAGGGTGAGGCACCTACCGGACCTCACCAGTGGCAAGGGGACTAAAACCCCAGTGCCTATAAAAAGTGGCAGGGGGACTAAAACCCCAGTACCTAATATATAAAATGGCAGGGGGACTAAAACCCCAGTGCCCGACAAGAGGACTAAAACCTCAGTGCCCTATGGGTGGTTTGTACTCATGTACACTACATTGTCATTTGGCCTAAAATACATCATGCTCAAATAGTCACTTGGTAGTATTGAGAAGTATAACAACATTGCAACATAGAATTGGGAATAAAACCCAAGAATCAATCTCAATAAATAGGCCATCATAGGCAACAATAATATCCAAGAACTCCAAGTAAATGAGCCAACATATGTAGTAGCAAGATTCAAGAGTTACAATTAAATGAGCCACATAAGCAATAGAAGCATCTTATAAGTGAGGAGCCAAAAGACATTTCTAAGGATAACAAGGATAGCACATCTTTAAGGTAGGGTTGTATAATAGCCCAACTGAAGGATAGGTAATTTGCACATATACATTCCACATAGATTTCACATTCATCATAGATGTCACATACATAAATATGATTCACATACCTGTGTTAATTAATTACCATCACGTTCACCAATCTGATTATATCCAATTCCACATTATCCTAGTTGCAAACATTATCATGTATTAGAATTTATTAAGGCATAAAGTATATGAAAAACCCTAATTTTGGAACTTATCTACAAAACCATGATTTAAGGTTCAAAACCTAGTCTAATATATTAGTCATATTCTCCTGAATAAGAAAACATATTTTATTTTACAAATTGGACTTAAAATGAATTACCTATGCATTTTAGAACATTTTATACACTTAAAAAGGCATTCAAAGGGCTTGAAATCATGTGAAACGATCAATCACTGAGGGAGAACGGTCACGTGAGAGTCCGACAGTCAGGACTGCTCAGTGGCTCGCGAAGCGGCGGAGGTAGAAGACGAATCTTTGGCCGTACGATCATGCAGATGATCGATTCTAAGCCATCGGATGGCTCGTAGACCAAAAGGGAGCACGTGACAAGGAAAATAACTAAACAATAGAGTGACAAATGACATTAATGAAATCGATATAACTACCATGGTTGCACTATATTAAAAGATTATAAAATGGATTTGAAGGGTCAAACGAAGTCCAAAAGCCACCAAATTTGGACCATAGGTTCATATTAGCATATAGAACGATGCCATATAATTAGATTTCGTATTTATGTCCAATAAGGTCCTTAATTAATATATTGCTCATTAAAGTGTATATTAATATATTAAAATGAATGAATTATATGAAAAGACTTCTTTTTATGAAATATGTGATTAAATTTCGAGATATTAAGCAAATTAAGATTTAAATAATCATTTCTCAATTAAATAACATATTTTCATGAATTAAAATCATATTTTGAAGAGAGAGAAATAATTAAGGTTAATGTTCTCATACATTAACTCAAATACACATTATTGCTAATATATTTATCCAAAAAGCTCCAAATGAATATTATCTACTTATATCTCTCATAAAACTCCATTTTGCATTATTAGCCCTTAATTATTACCTTAAGTGGGTTATTTGTGCAAACACCCCTCCATTTATATAAATGAGGGAAAAAGGTAATTTCAACCTTGAATTGTGCTCAAATTGCACAAGGAGTCCAAAAAGAATATAAAAGAAGGGAAATTTATAAAATTAGTGCAAAATGACTTGAAAGAAATGAAAAGATAGAATATGGGTAAATTGCAGGGAAGACCTTGAGATTCAGTATGTTACACACGGTCTCAAGACCGTGAGGGCTTCTCTGCAGTGAGCGCGGAGTGGGAGCGACGGCATTGCAGGTAGTGTTTAGGTTGTTGGAGGTAGAAGGAGGCAGAGGTGTAGGTGCCGACAATGTTGATGGTGGAGGAAAGAGGAGGGGAAGCATGCCCAATGTTGTTGAGTTGCCCAAACGGTTTCGAGCAGGTTGCTCAACCGATCTTGAAGACCATATGGAGTTAGAAACTGATTGGATGAGACCGAACGGTCAAGACCGAATGGTGAGTGGAATGTGGGTCCCAACTGAATGTTCAACCTCATCAAGGCCTACATCAAATCAACATAAATTCAGTTGAAATCATGATAATTGGACCAATTAAGTAGTTTTGCACATTTTGATATTTAGAAACTGAAATTGGGTGTATTGAGTCAAAAAGGGGTCCAAGATAGCGATTGAAAATCATGATGAATATGCATTCATCACATCACACCCTTGCACCTCCACCTGTTGCTTCCTCCACCACAGAACCACAATCATGGCTTCAGTTATCTGCGATCGCTGTTTCCAGTCTCCTCAAACCGGAACCTCATCACAGTAGCAACCACAACCACAGATTCATCACCAACAACTACAACCAACTCCTCACCTGAACCGTGGTATACCCACCAACAACGCCTCCTCTCCTCTTCACCCTAATAACCGCGGTCCCCTCCACTCCTAACCCCAAACGCAACATCGCGACCTCCCCTGTTGCTAACCGCGCCCGCAGTTCCCAAGCCAACAACTGCAATCACGGTGTTTGTAGCACAGAACCGCGACTAGCAAAGAACTACGACCTACTGGCAGCAATAGAAGAACCGCGAACGAGGCCCCAAAGACCTCGAACGAGGTCCCAGCAGTGCCCAGCCACTCATGGCTATATATAGCCAGCCATCCCCAAAATTCAAATCACCCTCTCCAGATGTCGTTAAGATGCAGGTCTGTCCCCAGCCTTAGGAGACGGTCTCCACAGCCAAGAGCATGCCTCTATGGTGGTCTTGTACCCCCGTTCATCCAGATATGAGGTGGAAACCCAGATCTACAAGCCACTCCATCTAGATCTAGATCTAGATCTAGATCCAGATCTAGATATGTTGCATCTACGTCGTGCCTATGTCACCATCATGTCCACGAGCTGCTCCTCTTGCTACGAGTAAGGACTATGAGAAGAGAGAGAAGGTGGACAGAGAAGACATGCCCCCTCTGTCATGGTGTTCTTCCCTCATCGTCCAAATTTTCCCCAATGTTGTGTAGAAGACCGTTTCTCCACCGAGCTGTGATCATCTTCTTCACCATGTTCATGGTGGAATCTTCTCTCTCTCTCTTGTTCTTCTTATTTCTCTCACCATGAGTGAGTAGTTTCCTTTCGCTGGGGTGTGGGGACTAGCCCTGCTGCCCATGCTTACATGTTCAAATATTAAACATTCCATGACTTATATATAAATTTTCATTTTTTTGTTAATCGTTTGATGTGTTCTTGTGGATTGATCACCTGCTTGCATTGTCTATTTCATTACTATGTTGCGAGAACTTCAATATGTAGGTTTGAATGTCGATTAATGCAGTTGACTCCTTGACGAGAACTTCTAATGGGATTCCCTGAAGTCGTAAGTGTGTGATCCGTGAGGAGATGAGACATCTAGCCCACAGTGACGCTTCTGTGTGCCTAACGCCCATTTGGGGGGGGGGGGGCACAGCTTTAGTTGGATATCTGTATCTTCAAAGCCGTAAGTGTGTGATCTGGATGGCGATGAGACATCTGATGCCTAAGGGGATACTTACACAAACCTAAACATACTAACGGAGGGTTTGCAACAACTCTATTTGGATGGTTATATCTAGCATGGATGTTTGTGTTTGGATGTGTTTGCATGTATATCGGTGGTGAAACCCAGGTCCATCCCAGTGATTCCCATCATTAATCTTTAATCAACTTTTATTCCTACTCTTTACTTTCCTTGCATTTAGTTTAATTAAACGCAAACCAACCTCTTTTATAAATATTAGTCTTGATTCAACTAGATTCGACTAGTAAAAGATTCTTAAAAACGTTGTCCCTTGGGATTCGATCCTCAATTATACTACGATAGGACCCATCTGCTTGCAGGTGGTATTATTGCACAAGGTTTTGGTAAAACTCAGGGATTTCAGCCCTGGGTGAGTTTGTTAGTGCAGTAAGAACCACGTCAAAATACAATTCAAGAGATATAAATGATGAAAATATGAGAAGAAATAAAAGGAACTTACCAAGATTGAGCCTCTTCTAGGTTATAAAAGTGATTCATATCTTGAATCATGCAAACCCAACAAGAAAACTGGCATGCAAATGTTTCTTTTGAACTTGACTTCTTCAACAAAATGAAATCTAGATATGATTTAGAGTTGATAGGTTCATATGCATAGGGTTAGTATGTATGAAATTTGTATTTTAGTCAAATTTGCAAATATTTTAGCAAAAAAGAGCATTAGTTAGAAACTATTCAATAATCAATATAAGCACATTGATAAAATCAGCCAAACTATACAATAACAAGATTGAGTAGTGACTCTAACCCCCTACTAGTCACTCATTAGATCATGTGACTACCTTCTATTTTACTGAATATGGGTCTCAACTAGTAGAGGATCAAGGTCAACTACTGGTAGAAATCCCCTCAATATTTGTTGCCCGATTACTCAACCAACTAAGTAGTTGTTGAGTCACTCATGACCAAACTAATATTACAAAGTAATGGTTAAGGTACATATATCATTGTTGACTTTAAGTCATATTGGTTGGCTGACTCATTGCTTAAAATAGTTGACTAAGGGTAATCAGAATCACAACGATGTAAAGTCAGCTTGCTACGTGGTAGGTAAAACCTAACTAAGTTTTGGAACTCTTCCAATAAAGCCAGAACACTAAGGAAACATAAGATATTCAAACTCAATTTTTTCATATTCTATCATGTGAAAACTTAAAATAACCCTAAATTAAAGCTACTCATAATGAGATTTCAATTGATACTAGCCCCTAGCTATACTCATGAAAACCATGACCAATATTAGCATGAAACCTGAGATATTGTCATCGTTCAATCTAATCAAGATCATACAATGTTTTAAAGTTGACAAAACACAACCTAGGCTAAAGTAATAAATAAAGTATTACATTAAAATGATACAAGTTTGGACTTTGCTTCAATTTTATAAAGGTGAATGACATACCACTACATGTTAAATTTCAATCTATGGTAAGTATTTCAATCTATGTTGTGTATACATGAAAAATATTAGCAACATTTTAAAGAATATAAACATTAAAATGGAATGAATTTATTTGAATATTTAATGATCGTATAATCAATCAAAGTTTACATAGATTTGTCTAATTTTTGCCAACTATACAAATAATGGTTTAGAGGATAGAATTACTTTTATATGGAAACAACTTAATTAAATTTTATAATTTTAATCAATAGTTCAAATAGTCATTTATATAGAAATGGACACTAGTTGAAGTGACAGAGTAAGTTCCACGTTAAACTTGTATTTATAATCAAGTTGGTTCATTTTAGTTCAATTGCTCAGTAATAATGTTTCTAAATCCTAGATGGATATTAGTTTTAAATACATTCATATATAAGGAAATAATGATATGGAATTATTTTGATAGATCTTGTTACAAATAATTATAGTAGTAAGTAATCCATAGAATAGGTTGTCATACAATATAGAGAAAAATATATAAAAGCAAGAAAAACTACTTTTATAGATGTTCATTTAATTCTTTATGAAACTTTCCAAGTTTTTCTATTAATATGGAATTTATTATATGTGTCATTGACATACTGACAACAAAAATTAGGAATATGCATTAGCAAGTTTAACAAGTAGATTAGGAAAGGGAAGAGAACTGAGTTGATTATGGATATAAAGATCCTTTTGTTATAATAATAAATGCATTAGTTTTCTTTCATCAAATAACTAAATTAATAAGTCTAAGGTTTAGAATCATAAGTGATCGGGTTAATCCCAAACATGAGATGATTTCATAAGATTAAGATATAATCACTTAAGTTCCAATATATCAATCAAACAAATATTTCAATGGTAAAATAGTGTGCCAACTTGAATTGTAATGTATTATTGGTACAATAACTCTATGGATTACACCAAATAAATGTTAAAGTTATTTAACTTCAAAGTTCTAGTTTGAAATAAGTTAACATCCCATCATCATAATATAGTATGACATTTAGTTTGTTTGAGATAGCTAATATAGTGGTGTATAGCTTGCATATGACTGTATTATATATTCCCCTTAATTACATATATCATTTAAGCAAGTAATTTCTAGTGCCAAATATGTGTGGGAAACATATGGTTCAATTTCTATGCTGAAACTCACCTCATTTAACATAAAAAAATGTAAAACAAATAATGGAGTTCATGTTTCTAGAAATATCATGTATCAAATGCTTGAGTTATGGGCTAAATTGGCTTATTCATATAGTTGATCAAGTTTGAATTGAATGCATGTGTAAATATTTCTTTTACATGTGGGTCATGTTAATATAATATTTACATGCATATAAAGATAAGTACGATCATATACAAATATGCTACTAATGTGGAAATGTATGAATATATGACTAAAAGTAAATGTTAGGTACTAATATTTGAACATTGGAGATTCCTCATATGTCATATGTACTTATGAGGAATGATGGATTCATATACTTCATATACTTGACCAATCATCATAAGAATCCACATCATTTCCTATGTCAAAGACTTTGGGTCGAAGCATGGGCTACTGAATGAGGTATTCTTACTTATAAGAATTTTTGCTACTTTGTTGTACTTGTTGTCACCACCAAGTTTTGGTGAGGATATGACTCAAATTGAAATCTCCCTCTATGCACCCTTCTTGTGTGTAGCATATGTAGACCTCTCTTGAGTACTAATGTCATGACCATAATGGTGAGGTCATTGAGCCCCTATAACCAATTTTAAGTGGGAATCTTAGGGTTTCTGGAGTGCCTAAGTCTGATATGGTGGGACTTGAAATGCGAAATCAAAATTGTATGTATGATGAAACAAGTTTAGGCCATGTAACAAAAAACTTCAAATGAAAATGTGCATTGTATTGTATACATATGGTACAATCTAATTGCTCAATTATCTTTTCATATTTGACAGCCAGTGATCTCATATGATAAGTTTGTCCAATTGTGAAAAACATGAGTATGGAAATAGTTTTAACATTATCAAATTTCTTCATTGTACTTAGGAATAATGTAGTTCATGTTTATGTAACAAAAATTTAGTTTTTGTGTACCAGTTTAGATTAATTCTATTGTGTTTTCCATGGTGGTTGCAAATATGCATACTCTACTCATAAAACCAACATCTAACATTTCTTAGGAAAGGAATAAGACAAGTTTGTGAGAGAAAACCAAATTTGTGAACTCATACATAATTAATGATGGACTTATTGATTCGTATATGTATGTGTGTCTTTGTGTGTCTCTCCCTCTCTCTTTAGTGAAGTTAGGAGGCCATATTCATCTCTACCTCTTATAACAACCATATTCAACTGATTATTATATGTATTATAGTTTGAGAAAATAGGAAATATGGTATTACTACTACCATTACACTTATCTTACTCTAAGTACATTCTAACATTCTATGGATGTCTTATGTACTTGAAGTACCCATTCTTGTTTTAAAATGGAAGTTGGTTAAGTTGTTGAGAAAAAAGTGACCTTTTCGTTATTCCTCATCTTCCCATGGATCTTAATGATCTGGTTTGCATACTTTGTATCTACCTTTGGTGACATCTTTAGCTCTTAGTAGCCTTCTTACAGTCTATCCCAATAATGATATATTGATCACTTTCCTTCATAGAAAGAGTTAGATCCATCTCAACCTCTATCAATTCATTCTGAAGGGTGCCTTTAGTTTTAGTAGTATTGCCATGTTGAACCAACCAATGTCATGTTTATCTATTATGACTACAACCACTACAACCTTATTCCTTGTCCAGATTCTGTCAGTATACAATTTGATTTCTCTGCATGAAGGTCTACTCTATCCCATTTGTTTCTCTAGTTTTTCCATTTGTTCTCTGCTCTCCCATGCAATTACACTTTTTTCCTTTTCCTTCATTATGTATTACACTTGATGGGTCATGGTTTTGATACATTCCTTGAATATATGCTTATTTTTGCACTTCCAAATATATAGCATGCTCTAATGAAAGTGATATGATGTTGATCATTGCTTCCCCTGTTATGCTTAGCCAATTGTGAAGGTTTGTGCCAAATAATTTAGTTTGATTCATAGTTTAAAAATGTCTCTCCAAGTATCTCAGACAAAGTTGTAGTCTTTTATTGTATGATGACTTGTTTTTCTATAGTGGCACACCTTTCACACTTGATGTTAGTTTCAATGTGCCTTTCACACTGCTTGTCGTTGATGAGAATGGTGTTGAGTGTCAATTACCAAATGAACATATTTATCTTTATAGAGTCCTTTGCTTTCCATATGTTTAGCTAGTCACCCTCGCATCTTATAACTTTGGTCTTGTAGATTATACAATAGGACATTTTTGTAATGACCCAAACTTACGTTATTTCTAAATCTCATATACTTGCCAAAATTATTCTAAACCTCATCTCATTTTGTTGATTTAAGGATTATCTTCTAATGATGTGAATGAGTAGATAATAGACACTTACTTAGATGAATGTATCTTAAGTCTAACTTGAAAGTTGGAATCTTATGAAACACAATGTAGAAGCATCGCATACTCAAATACTTGAGTATTGAATTTTGTGAAAATTTTATATTTGATATTTCTTTAAACATGTACAACATTCTTGTAGAGAATTGAATTACAAATCCAACACAAAAAATGGATGGATTTGGAATTAAAATGAGAAAGTTATTGCATTTTTAATATGCATATATAAAATAGCCAGCAGTTGACGCGCAAACAGTAGGTGGAAAGCGGCGCCTCTATTTAGGACCAATCATAAAAAGTGACATAACTTTTTATATATTAGGTGTATTCCAATGAAATTTGGTTTTATAGATTCATATTTTCATCCTATATCCATGTAAATAAAAAAAAGTACCTTTGGAGGGTTGTAGAGTGACTTATATGGTGACAAAGGGAGAACCTTGGTAAAGAGGGATGAATAGAGATATTTTCTTACACATTTCTAGCTGAAGAGTTTGAATATTCTTCTCTTTTCTCAAATTTAAAGTTGATTCTGTCTAGATCTTTGATCAGATATTGATTTTACTTCTCTCTTCCTCAGTTCACTACGATGTTGGTGCAAAAGGTTGATTTGTTCTTCCCCTTCTATCTGTTCTTCTCCATGGATATTTTTTGAATAAAATGAGGTTGATTTAAGAATAGAACTTGCTGGAGGAAATTTTGATTGTGCTTTTCTTACTAAACTTCAAATTTTCCACTACTAAAAGAAAGGTGATTATATATGTATTCGTACTAACTACGCAAAACCTTTTTTCTCCCTCATTTTCTTAAAAATGACTTTCTTTCGAAACATATATGAAATGGATCATAAGGAATATATGTGACCAGACATGCTATGGTATATATCCTTTTGCTTGTGCATAATATAAGTTCCGAAACTATGAAAGATAAATAAAATTTGCAAACTTAACTATTTATAAATTTGTCTATTGCTTATTTTTCTTAAAGGGATCATATCATGAAATTAGTTTTATTCTACCTTCTAAATCAGATCTATAGATGAATATACAGCTCGTGAAATGTATAAGAACATGAAAAAGATGATTATTTATTTGTATTTCTAACTGAATCATTGATATTTAATATATTAATCTCATGTTCTTGAGGATTTATGGCTAAAAGAAAGCCTACGGAAGACTTGAAATGAATTTACAGTTTGTTGAATTCACTCTTATACTTATATGACAATTTTGGTAGCACTAGCCTGTGAAAGCCTAGCGAAATAAAGGTTGGATTAGTACTTGATGCTTTGGAAGAAGTTTGGATATTTATATGATAATCTTATGGTCTGTCCTTGGAAAAAGGCTTAATATCATTATGATAATCTTGCGACTTGATAAGATTTAAATGTAGTTGATGTTACTAAAATAATTCTATTTGAACTGCTATTTATTTATTATGATGCTATGTTCTATGTAATGAGTTGGAAGAGGAGCTTGAAATTGAAGGAATGAAGGAAGGAAGAAATTTCCATAGTTGGGAATCCTAGACTTGTTCATATTGGTCCAGATATGGGGAGAATATTAGACTTGTTTGTATTGTCCAAAGGGGAGAATCTTGTACATGCTGTGAAAATTTTTAATTTCTAATACAGAAGAATTTAATTTTCATTTATCCATAGGGGGGAATCTTGGACTTGATGGGAAAGAATCAGATTTTTTCTATATATATTTGTAATATTTTTTATTATGCCAAGTGATGTGTTGCTCACATTCTTCAGCTATCTGTTTGTATGTTGTTAAGAATAAGAAAGTTCTAGCAAGTCATTACATATATCTATTTGCTCACTTAGACATTGGCTAATCAACCAATGCAAAAAATGTATGTCCTGAAGACAAGGAACCAACTAGCCAACCTTCTTGTCAAGATGAGTAGATTATTCAGTTAGGTGAAGTTCTTATATGATGCATAAAGTCTAGATTGTTCCTCTACTGGCATCATGGGATGAACTTATAGTTTTCCTTATGTCTTGTAGATTAACATGATGTTTAGAAATCAAATCCTTGTATATAAATTGTATAGTTTGTCTTTATGTGAACATTGTAAATATAGTTATCAATAGCTAAATGAAACCATGTTAGTTCAACTTTGATGATCAATGAGAAATGGCATGTATGATGAGTTGTTTTAGTAAATTGCCAAAATGCTACATTATTATTATTGTCATGTTTGTTGTTTGAGGTTTGATGTTTCTTAAACCTTGGGGTTTATTTCAATAATTGGTGTTTGGTCAGATATTGGGACCGGTTCTAACAACTTGGTATTAGAGTCAAGTTGTAAGTTTGCACATGAACATAGGATGTGTTGACCCTTTTATTTTTTCATCATCTATAATATGTGTGCATTTTAAATCTATTGATGTAAGAAGAGGAAATTAGGATTTAGACTTAACTCTTAGTGTGAGTGGAGCTCAACAAGATCAAGAACAATTGTAGAAAATGAACCTTCCATCACCTCCTCCATCATTTAGCGTCAATTTAGTTCATGGTGTCAAGCATGTACATGATGAGGCTAAAGGAATAAGGCCTCAACAATATCATCATTCTCCTGGTCCATAGATTTCACCTAAAATGTTTGCAATGACACAAGATTTTATGGCTACAATTACTTATGCAGTAGGGAGTTCTAAGGCACCTGTACCACAACATGACCATGCTAGATAATTAAGTAGATCATATGAAAAACTAAGAAATATTATGGCTTATGACTTCATAGTAATTTTATATGATGGTGAAGATGATGTTTGGTTATTTTAGATAGATAAGATATTTTAGTTTGCACATGTACCAGAGGAGCAGAAGGTGGAACATGATGTGTACTTATTAAAAGGTAGTACTAGCCATTGGTGGGGATTGGAGTAGATGTAGGGAGATAGAAACAACATAGCATGGACTGAATTTAGGATACATTTTGAGTCATAATATTATCCTAAGACACATGTGCATGACGAGATTAGGTAGGTTGAAGCATTCAAGCAAGGGAATATGTCAGTGATTGAATTTGAGTTCTTTTTTCTAAACCTACCAAGGTTTTGTCCTTAGCTTTGTGTGACTGATACAAACAAAAGATTAGAAGGTTTAAATGTATATTGAATCCATTGATGTAGGAAAAGGTGAATGTCATGGAAATTCGCTCAAATTTCATGCCTTTATAGATGCCTCTAGGGGAGTGGAAAGATCTAGCCAAGTCAGAAGAGAATTTGAGGGGATAATGCGTTTGGGCACTAAAATGATTAACCAAGTTTTAGAAAACATCTAAGGACTAGTAAACAACCATCATATAGAAGGGAACCATCTTCATGTAGTGCACCACCTAGGAAACAACAAGGCAAAGGTAGAATCGATAGAGGTTATGGTAGAGGATACTATCCACAGAGAGCTAGTAACGCAAAATCTTTGGTAGTCTTGGGTCCTAAAGAGTTTGGATCACCTAGTTATGCCCTAGCACCATAACAATGTACAACTTGTGGATGTATGCATATGGTCGAGTGTTGGTATTCCAATCTAAACATGTGTTACAAGTGAAAATAGCCTACACGTCTTTGTAGACAATGCCCAAAAGGAGGACAATAGAACATCCAAGAAAAATGCCAAGAGGTCAATATCACCAAATCTAGCAGTCTCAATAGTGTGGTATTAGAGGTACAAATTCTAGGAAGATGTAGTGCACATGGAGTTGTATCACAGAGTGGTACTGGTAGATGAAAAGGAAAGGCACCTGTGAGTGGTTAGCAATACGTTATGTGGTGTCTCCACATGCAGTGATTGGTCAGATGAAATTATTTTTGATATCATTACTCCCGTATCTATTCTAGTTGATCTTGGTGCCACTCATTCTTTATGGCCTGAGTTGTGATAGCCAAAAGTAATTAGCAATTCCCTTATCCTATGATTTTGTTCTGAAATCCCTACATTACAACCTATGTATATTGCTAAAATATTCCCAAAGTATGGTTTATCTGACGGGAATCATAGCATTCAAGTGGATCTGTTGCCACTTAAAATGCATGAATTTGATATAATCGTGGGTGCAAATTGTTTAGAGAAATGTAAAAAAGGACTAGATTTCTTCATAAAAGAGGTAGAATTTAGTGATGAAGATAAAACATGGACTTTTTTGGGGAATAAAAGATTCCTACCAATATGTATGATCTCAGTGATGGTTGCTGAGAAAATTTTAGGAAAGGGGTGCCAGGGATATCCAATACATGTGATAGATGCTTGCATTGACAACCCTTACAAATTAGATGTACATGTAGTGCAAGAATTTGTTGGCAAGTTTCTTGAGGAATAATTAGGATTTCCACCACCTAGGGAGGTTGATTTTGAAATCAACCTAGAGCATGGTACTTTACCAATATCTTTACCACCTTAGTGTTTGGCACTAGAAAAACTTAGAGAGCTTAAAATACAATTACAAGATTTTTTTATGTAATGGTTTATATGCCAAGTACTTCACCTTGGGGAGAGCATGTTTAGTTTGTGAAAAAGAAAGATGGAACAATGAGATTGTGCATTAACTACAAAGAGTTAAATAAGGTCACTATAAAAAGTAGGTACCCCTTACCTAGGATTGATGACATGTTTGATCATCTAAGAGGATCTACTATTTTTTTTAAGGTAGACTTGAATTCAGGTCATCATCAGTTAAGGATTAAGTCACAGGATATGCCAAAGACAGTTTTCTGAATGAGATATAGAACCTATGAGCTTTTAATTATGTCATTTCTACTAACCACTACTCCAGCAGTGTTTCTGGATGTAATGAACATAGTGTTAAGACAGTTCATGGATCATTTGTTGTTATATTCATAGATCATTTTCTGATATATATTTTGAAATGTTGAGCAACATGAACATCATTTACAAATTTCTTTGCAATTACTACGACAACATCATTTCTATGCAAAGTGTAGTAATTGTGAGTTTTGGCTTTCATAAGTTGCCTTTTTATGCCATGTTATTTCTAGATGAGGGATTTGTATATATCCAAAGAAGGTTGAGTCAGTGTTACTGTGAGAATAGCTGAAGGCTCTGACTAAAATATGTAGTTTTTTGGGACTGGTAGGATATGATAGATGCTTCATACATGATTTTAGTGTTATAGTCATTCCCTTAACTAGATTAACAATGAACGAGACACCTTTTATTTGGGTAGGAGAATATGAGAATAGTTTCTAGGTTTTGAAGGAAAGGTTGACTACAATACCAATTTTATCACTACATGAGAATGGTAAAGGATTCATAGTTTTTTGTGATGCTTTAAGGAAGGGTTTGGGATGTGTGCTTATGTAGGACGACAAGGTAATTTCCTATGCTTCTATACAATTGAAGAAGCATGAGGAGAATTACACAACTCATGACTTAGAGTTATATGTAGTGGTGTTAGCCTTAAAGACTTGGAAAAATTATATCTATGGAGAACCATGTCAATTATCTACATACCATAAGAGACTTAAGTATATTACTACTCAGAAGGACCTGAATTTGAGACAGGATAGATGGCTTGAGCTAATTAAAGATTATGAGTGCACAATTGATTATCACCTTGGTAATGCCAATGTGGTTGGATAAGCATTGAGTCATAAATTATCTTCATATATAGTTTGATTGAATCATCTAGCATGTAAAAGAAGAGATATGTTGTTAGATCTTAGAGGGATTAATATTCAGTTGAGTATAGCACAAAGGGAGCACTTGTCACACAGTTATAGATTAAACCAACTATAGACAACAGATTTTACAACAATGCGGTATAGATTTTGATATTTAAAAGATCAAGCATGAGGCACAAGAAGGAAAGGGTGAAGGATTTCACTTCCCAGATAACAACCTTCTATAGTTTAAAAGAAAGTTGTGTGTACCAATTCAAGCATAACTAAGGAAGATAGTTCTAGAGCACACACATGCCTCTATATATGCTATGCATCTAGGAAGTACTAAGGTGTACCAAAATTTAAAAGAATTTTATTGGTGTTCGAGGGTGAAAAAGAAAGTGGATGAATTTGTGGCATGTTGTGGAGCATATCAACAGGTTAAGTCAGAACATCAAAAACCAGTAGGGCTGCTACAACCCTTACCTATTCTTGAATGGAAATGGGACCACGTCACAATGGACTTTGTGATAGGATTACCACAAACACCATAACGTTTTGACTCTATATGGGTTTTCATTGATAGATTGAGAAAGTCAGCTCATTTTTTCCAGTAAAAGATTTACATACATGAAATAGTCAGATTGTATCGAACTCCTTTGACAATAGTGACAGAGTGAGAACCATAATTTTTCATCTAGATTTTGGGATAAACCACATGTTTCTATGGGTACAAATCTTAACTTTGGTATGTTTTTTCGCCCAGTGAGTGATTGCCAGTCAGAAAAGACAATTCAGACACTAGAAGGTATGTTGCGATCATGTGTCTTACAATTTTCACGAAGTTGGGATGTATATGTATGCTAGATAGGATTTTCCTACAAAAAAAGTTTCCAATTCAGTATATTAATGGCACCTTGTGAGTATTTGGAAGAAATTATAGATTTCCAATATATACTAGTATGAAGTGGGTAAGAAACAACTAACGGGTCTTGAGTTAATTCAACAAATTACAAAAAAGATTGAGGTGATCAAGTAGCAGTTAAAATATGCACAAGACAAATAAAAATATTATGTTGATAAAAGGTGAAGGCCTTTGGGATTCAAAGTAGGAGATAAGGTTTTCTTGAAAGTTTCTCCATGGAAGGGTGTACTTAGGTTTGGAAAGAAGGGTAAGTTGACACCAATCACTAATATATATACCACCTATCACGTCAGTTGAAATAGACCTGCAATGTTGGTTTTGTATAGAAACCTAAGTGGGCGACACTACAGTTAAGGGCCTTTTGCGTCAGTTTTAAGGGAAAGGAAAAACTGACAACAATGAGTTAGTGTCGGTTGCTATGAAAATAAAAACGGATGACTCAGAGTGATATCAGTTTCATGGTACTGCTCTTTGTCGTTGGTTTTGGGAAAAAGAGTAAATGCTATAGCCAAGTTGTGTCATTGATTTCTTAATGACCAACAATGCAACATGTGTCATCAATTTCCTATTGAAGAACTAACAACACAGAGAGAAACTATGTCTTGGTAGCATGGCCATTTTGGGAAGCATAGTCGTGTTGTGGGTTGGGTAGAACGATCATGATGGGTGGCTTGGCCATTTTTTAATAGATGTGATGTCAATTTTATAAGAAAACTGACACTGGATATATATAGTGTCAGTTTTTTTGTAGCAATAGAAGCTCATGTATGTCTTTTTATAGTAAGTCTTTATACCTACTGTCTAATTGTTCTGCATGATGCAGAACATGCGTTCATTAGAATTTTAGGTGTCATCCTTTTTTCATCTTAACAATAGACCAGCATACTTGCAAAACCTACAATATCAAACATATACACACATTTCATCCACCACATATATTTCTATTATCCAATCCAATTCTCCTCGACACTTAATTTCATTTTCATGCACGTACACAGTTCAGAAAACACACATGCAAAATTTCATTTCCAATTCCATTCTCATCACATGTAAAATTGGAATTCTCATTTTCTTCACTCCTCTCCACATTCATTCACACGCATGCATATATACACACATCATTTACATATGCATCAATAATTCACTTGCATTAAACTTAAAGTTACAAAAGTCATAATAATCACATGTATATAGAAATAATGACATCAAGGTTTATAAAACTCATATTTTGTCCCAATCAAATTCAAGGTTGACTTCCTTAATGATGTAGTGTGACCATTCTTCTTGAATCTCATCTAGCTATTCATTTGTGTAGGGCTTTGCCATATCAAATAGATGAAAAGAGAATTACATAATTCAAAAGTTTTATTTGATTTTTTTATATTATCAAATGAGACTATTCATTTATGATGATCACTACTATATAGCTTACCTTTTGTATACAATGCATATCTACTATCGTCCATTTGACAATTACATCCATATACCACATCACTTAGTATCTGCATGCCTAATATTTATTTTGTAATGGGCACTAAAAATTTATAGTTATATGATATGTTAATAAATATAAGTGAGCATAGTTGGCATATATATCCATTGAAGTCTGAAAACTACCTCAACATTCTTCCAACATAATATATTTTTCTTATGTACCTTTCCTCTGGCCTTTTTGAATTCTTTTATAACCCTATAAATTAATTCAATACATTTAATTGAATTATTAAATAGTCATGTAATGGTGCATACATTAATATGCATTGATGGATATAAAAATTACTTTGTGTAATGCCATTTTCATTGTGTGTCACCCAAACCCTAGTTTTTCACCTGAAGGGTCAAGATAATACATAATTAGCATCTCGAGAATAATTACCAACAACTCCCAATGCTTATTATTGAGTGAAAAGAAGGCAAAAAAAAGAAAACTCAAATTCCAAAATGAAATATAAATCATAAGTCAAAATTATAAGCAAAGTTCTCAAAACTTATCCAACATTGAAAGAAGATACAATCACGCTCTTTCATGCCATACTAAAATATTTAAATGTGGTAGAGTAGTGATCACTAATAGATGTTGGGTCTTTATCGACACGTCTAATCAACTATGAAACTAGAAATGCCACATAGGTTAGTGCAAACTATCCACGCACCCTATATAAGTTGCAAATCATATATGTATGTATTAATATATAAGAAAATATGTCAAGTTATGTTTTCACATATATAGAATGAGTTATTTAGCCATGAGATTTCACCATACCAAAGTTATGTCACAGTTGTATTCAACCAATCATAAGTATACAACATCATATTATCTGCCAAGGATACACTAGTATTGTGATTTTAACATATAGCATCCTCCTAGATATGGACCATCATAGTCAACCCTTCTTCTAAGTCGCATAGACATAGTGTCAACCCCCTGCACTTAGGACCTAGCAAGTCAAACTCGTCCTTTGCAATCCAAGTTGGTAATTGAATATATAGAGGAGGAAGTGGACAAGTAACTATAGGGAGTTTCTTAGGTGTTATAATATGTATATATTCTCATATCTGTTACCAATTATATACACAAGTAGAGAAGAATCACAAATACAAACTCAATGACAATTAGCATACACCTAAATTGATAAGTCATGCTTTGGTCCATGCAACCATGACGCCTTCTGCATCACCTATATCTTGTGCTTAGGGTGTCCAAATGGTAGTGATGTCTATTTCCAAGTGTCATAGACAAGCCTGATACACACACAAACCACATCGACGGACATTGGATCACCATGAATCATGTCACTTGGAAGGGGTGGGTAAGCATATCCCAGTGAAATGACATGGAATACAAGTTCTATTCATGTAAGACGACATGGCCTTAACCCCTACTATTTGTATATGGTGCTATATATACCTAAACATAAATATAGTATAAATTCACCTGAAAGACTATCATATCACAAAAAATCAACATTGGGTGTGCCAGATGGCCATGGGATTACTCCCAACCATCTATGTCATAGGGGGGTCCACTTAATTCCTTAATTCCTCCCACAATATGGCATCACCTTTTATGATGCAATTTTTCATTAAGGTCAAAGATGCTCTACAAAATTTCATATACTTAATGGCATATTTTTATAAACATAATTGTCAATATCTTTAAAATTAGATTATCTCACAACTATGTACTTCAATATGCAGTCTTTCATGGAGGGATCAACTTTATTCCAAGATTCTATTGTATATGCACTTTGTTGTGAGTAATAACCTCTAGATATTGCATGAAAGTACTATGATTATTCTCAGTAGGATTTTCTACATCATCGAAGTCAACAGCTAGCTTTGGTCCTTTACCCCTTTGTGCTACTAACTTGTTCACCAAGGTGATGCCTCCTTTTACATGAATGATCACGCTTCTTCTTAGCATACCCAATAAGATCCTCAAGGTAGCACATCCTCGGGTTGCTCATCCTAATATTTTCAAAAACACATATAAGTAATAAAAAAATATAACTTATATAATTGTTATAGAGAATGTAAAATGCATATCTATGTATAAAACAATACAACTTACACCACACTCATCCTCACAATGCACATCATCACGGTGCTCATCCTCACAATCAAACACCATCTAGAAAATGTCATACTAAAAATATTCAATAATAATGTCAGGCACATTGCTTTTGGTTGGTACTGTGCAAATGTTCACATCTCTTTGTTGTATGATCTCTCACATGAGATGGAACCACCTTTGTATATGCTAGGAAAGTTGATGCGATATGGGTTCCTTAGCTTGTCAAATATCTCCTTTTTTGTCACAATATAGCTCAATTGTATTGTTTTTTATAACGAGGAACCCTTCCCATGATCAGTTACTATTGGACCCCACACAGCCAAGAGTAAACCCCAGGACCATCTATGTCATTGGGGGGACACCACGGTGCACCCAATCAAATTCCAACTCAATTGCATTGTTGATTCTTAGAACCACCCCAAGTTCCAAAATGAACTTCTTGATCCAAACATCCTCCTTTGTTACATTGAATGCAGCAATATGCTCGACCACTATTGTAGAATTTGCAATTTTCTCTTTCTTGGAACTCTTCTTGCTCACAACTCCATTGTTGATGCAAAGCTCAAATATAAGTTGTGATATGTAGTCATCTTTTGTCAGTTTGGAAGCTTGAATCAGTGTAATCCTTTACCACCAACTCTTCCTGACCATCGTAGACAAAGAATTGATCCTTACTTCTTTATAAGTACTTAAGGATGTTCTTCACAACAGTCTACTAAGCATCACTTGGATCTGAATGATATCTGCTTGTCATTCTCAAGTCATATGAGACATTGGGATGAATACCTAACATTGTATACATGATGGATCTAATTGTAGATGCATATGGAGTCCTACTCATGTGTTCCCTTTCTTCACAAGAATTGGGACATTCATCTCTAGAACTAGTGACACCATGAGACATTGGTAGGTTTCCTCTGAGTCCTCCATGTTGAACCTATTCAACACTTTATCAATGTATGGGCTCTAACTTAGTCTAGGAATCCTTCTAGATCTATCTCTATAGATCTTGATTCCTAATATATAGGATGACTCACTCAATTCCTTAGTAGAGAATGTATTTCCTAGCCAGGTCTTTACCATCTGTAAAGTAGGGATGTCATTCCCCAATAGTTATCATCCACATATAGTTGAGGAATAAATCATGCTCTCACTAACCTTCTTGTAAACACAAGGTTCATATCCATTTTTACGAAAGCCAAACTCTTTGACTGTCTTGTCAAAATAAAGATTCCAACTCTCGGGTTCTTGCATTGATCCATAGATTGACATTTGTAGCTTATATACTTTATTTGCATCCTTTGGATTTATAAAACCCTCAGGTTGTGTTATGTACACATACTCAAGAAGATTCCTATTTTAACATCCATCTCCCAAATCTCATAGTCATGATAAGTTGTAATGGCAAGCATGATCCTGATGGACTTGACCATGGCAACTGGAGAAAAGGTTTCGTCATGGCCAATACCTTGAACTTATTTAAGACCCTTTGCAACCAATCTACCCTTATAGGTTTGCACATTAGCGTCCATGTCGGTCTTCTTCTTAAAGACCCACTTGCACCATATGGGTTTTACCCCTTTATGTGGATCCACAAAGGTCCATACCTTGTTGGTGTACATCGATTCCATCTCAAATCTCATGGCCTCAAGCCATTTATCATACTTTGGTCCCTTAGTAGATTCTAGGTAGGTTGTTGTCTCATCATCTATGACCAACTCACTACCTTCTTGAGTCACAAGATAACAAAATCTTTATGGCTTAAGGCGTTTCCTACTAGATCTATGAGGTTCTTGTGTTACATGATGAACTTGAGATTTCACAAGAATTTGTGAGTCTCCTTGTTCCCCTTGTACCTCTAAAGGTTCAATGTTCTTTTGTTGGCCTCAAAATTCTTTGAGTTCTACTTTCCTCCCACTGATTCCTTTAGAAGTGAATTCCCTTTCTAGGAATATAGTATCCCTGGAAAAAAAACAATTTGTTGTCAGATAGGGTATAAAAGTAATATCTTTTGGTTTCCTTAGGATATCTAATAAAATAACATTTGTCTGATTTGGGTCCAAGCTTTTTGGAAAACTACATTCTCACATAAGCTTCACAACCCCAAATCTTCATAAAAGACACATTGGGACGCTTTCCATACAATATCTCATATGGTGTCTTTTGAACCGATTTAGATGTTAAATGGCTTAGTGTAAACATGGTGGTTTCTAGAGCATAACCCAAGAAAGTAGTTCAAAGATCAGCTAAAGTCATCATTGATCACACCATATCTAGCAATGTGTGATTCCTTCTTTCTGATACACCATTGTTTTATGGTTTTCCTGGTGCAATCCATTGTGATACAATACCAAGGTCTCCAAGAAGGTCCTAAAACCTTTGGCTTAAGTATTAGCCACCTCAATCAGAATGAGTTCCCTAATACATTTTCCAAGTTGGTTCTATACTTGATTCATGAAATCCTTGAACTTTTCAAGAGTTTTTAACTAATGTTTCATCAAGTAAACATAATCATATCCACTAAAGTCATCAGTAAAGGTAATGATGTCGTACTTGATTCATGAAATCCTTGAACTTTTTAAGAGTTTTTGACTTATGTTTCATCAGGTAAACATAACCATACCTACTAAAGTCATCAATAAAGGTAATGAAGTACTGATAACCACCTCTAGAATGTGTTCTAAAAGGGCCACATACATGAGTATGTATGAGTCCAAATAGATCACTTGCCCTCTCATTGTTTCCATAGAAGGGAGTCTTTTTCATCTTGCCCAACAAACAAGACTCACAAGTCGCTATTGATTCAAAATTAAAAGAGCCTAGATAACCATATTTATGGAGTCTAGATATGTGATTCTCATTCATGTACCCTAGACAAAAATGCCAAAGATATGTTTTGTTGTATTTATTGAGTTTTAATTTTTTAGTATTTACATTATAAACATGTCTTTATATCTAGAAAATAAAGACCATAAGACATTGGGGCACTGCCATAAAAGATCTCATCTTTTAAATAGAATATTGACAATTCTTGTTATGAAATTCATATCTATCCTTGTCCATACAATATACAGAAATGATGTTTCTATTCATGGAAGGTACATAATAGTTGTTCATTAACTCTATTACAAGCCCTACAAATAGAGATAAATTATAGGTTCCAACTACAATGGCAGCAACTCTTGCTCCATTTGTGACTAACAGTTCAACCTCACCCTTTCTTAAAGGCTTAATTCTTGACAGATCATGCATATTCAAACATATGTGAGATCTGCATCTGATATTCAGTACCTAAGATGAAGAAGTAGACAAATTCATCTCAATAATGTATATACCTGAAGTGGAGATCTATATCCCCCAGCTTTATCTTCCAGAATCCTTCCAAGTACAAAGGATAGATTCCTCTTGCACTTTTCTTTTTCTTTATCTTGAGTGTTCAAGATTTGGATTTATGATTCACCTCAGAACTCTTGGTGGCTTTGCTTCCATCCTTGGAATCCATTCTGCTGATCACCATCATAGATTTGTCCTTCCTCATTCTTTCTTTCGCATTCATCAACATGCCAATCAATGCTGACAACGGTCAGGTCATGTTATTCAAGAAGTAACACTCGATAAACTAGCTATATGATTCATGAAACGATTATAGAATCATATTTGTGGCCAATTCTTGGATCAAAGAGAATCCTAGTTCTTCTAGATGTCCCACATGTCCAATCACATTGACCACATGGAGATATCTCTCTGTCATCTTACACTTAAAGATCACTTTTAATACATTGTACCTTTCTTGCTTTGAATGATTATGGTTCACATTCTTAAGGTGTGTTACCATCTCAAGAATTCCCATGTCTTAACACTGCTCATGCCACTCATAGTTCATGCATCATAGAACAAGGTGCTTTATGTCCAAGGCATCATTGGCTTGCTTCCAATAAGCATTCGCCTCAGCTCTAGGAGCAGGCATTTTTGGCACTGGTGTATCTAGGACATAGAGGTTATGCTCATCATTGAGAATACTTCTCAAAGTCCAAAATCAATCATGGAAATTTGTCATGTTAACTTTGTGCTTCTTATGGATTGATCGCAACAACGATTTGTTTGCCATTTATTTCAAAAGAGAAAATTTGCATTTGCCAAAATACTTTTTTATTTGATTTGATTTGATAAAATTTAATGATTTTTAATTAGGCCTTCAATTAATTATTTCTCCCACTATTTTGTTTCAATTGATAGCCCTCACATATCAATTCTAAAGATTGTAGTGTTCAACCTTCTCATGAACCAAGACCCAAAACAATTGAGCTATTACCCCCACCAATGCTTGCGTCCATAATCAATTATTAAGGTAGGCAACTTTTGTCAATTACATCTTATACGATTCTTGGATAGATGTTATGTGAAAATATTTCCATAGTCATCTACATGCTTCTAGCTGCTTAATCTCCTTAACATCACCTAGTTAAGTTTGACCCAAAAGACAACACAATAGTAATGCACCCTACTTGGCAAGCCCACATAACTACCATAACACTTCCACGATATGGACAACGCATAATGCTTAGATGCCCATGCTTAGTCAATCAAGCTTTTCATGTGTCACTAAGTAAAGAATTTAAGACTTAGTAATATATTGAGGGATTTTATATTTATAAATATATATACATATCCAATCACCACATACTTATAATACGTATTATATACATGATATATCTCACAAACATAGACATGCAATAAAACATAAGTGATGGTAACGACCATACTATTGTAATTCCTTGGTGCCACAAGGAACTACCACCATCTAAAGTCTACATCACATGCAGCAATCTATTGTTGATGAAGATTTGTGCTTGAACCAATTTGGGTTGATCGTCCAACCCTTGAACTGATCGACTCACCTCCTGGTCAGATAGTTGGTCTGTCTGAATGGTCTCCTGGTCTCTGTTCCAACATCTTATGGACCCCTCTAGTCGATTGGTTGGGCCACCAACTAACTTCTTCAACTCCTCCTATCTTCGTGTCCTCCTTGGTCCTCCAGTCAATTGGCTCGTCATTTGAAACGGGTGGCTTGTCTAATGTTTAACATCTTCTTCATCGTAACAACAATTAAAACTATCCTAATGCTATTTAAAATATTACAAAGTAATAGAAAACCTCGAGTTACATTTGAGGGGAGCATAGGAAGGGGAGAATAATAATTTTACATACAGAAGAGAAGATAGAAGCTTGGTGCGCAAACCAAGATATAAACAAAAATAAATAACCACACAACTATGCATAGAGATCTGGATTATTGGCCATAACTATGCTTCACATCCACCATTAAAACCAACTTTTAGGGCAACGCATGTAAAATTGTATATATATATCATATCATATATATTAGTTGGGATCGAGTGTGATATTTAATCAGTTAATAATTATAGGTATTCACATCATATGCAATAAATAAATGAAACCAAAATGAGATCACATCAATTAAATCCCAGAGCATAATAAATTGGCATGGTTTTGATACCACTGTAGGGTAATATGATGATAGAACGGGCAGCAGAAACAAAAATTTACTTACCATATCCCTTTGAATAGTAGATCGTGTCAACAACTATGTAATGAGAAGGATGTTTGTAAGTTTATACCTGGTCCTGGTAGTCTAACCATGATACCTTATTGCAGCATGCACTTTTCTTCAAGTTGCCAACCTCCTAGTTGTTCACCATGCACAATAGTTGACTTTGTACACCAAGCGGTAAGAAATGGCCTCCTCGCCTCTATAGTAGTCCATACGGACAACTGGGAACTCCTATGGTTCAAGTAGAACATATAGGAAGGAGTTGCCCCTTTCTATTTAGTACACTAGCACTGACTTACTATCCCACAATTGTCCATCTCGTTGTATCCCTCCCTTTGACGGGTAGGACTTGCTTGAATTCTCTCAGTTACCACAACCAGAGAAGAAAACATTTGTTAGAGTAATTGATGTGTCTCTACAAAGCCTCATCTACCTCTCTATTAATAATGGGTCTGGGTCAGTATCTCTAATCCTAGTGGGAGTAAAAGGGAGGAAGATTTCATGAATTTTGTAGCCTACAAATGGTGCAACTATTGGTTCAAGCATGAACGTATCAGTTGGCATGTGAGCCGATATGTTTAGCCCTTCAATTGGTCATTTCAACATGTTTCCCAATCATGATTGTATTGGAAATAAATATTCAATTAATGCACAACATGATGTCAACACTAATCCTTGATCCAGTCGAATTGATCAACCAACTAGTCAGTTCACAACCTGAATCAGTTGGTTCATAGACTTGAGTCGATCAGTTCACCTACTGAATCGGTCATCTCATGATTCTGATTGTCAAATTTGGTTCAATTGACCTAACACTTGAATCGGTCGATTCAATACTGGAATCAGTTGGTTCATAGTCCACTCAATCAAATTTCAACCATTGTTGTTTAAATTGAATACCTAACTCTTTAGTAATCAATTTTAAACCACATTCATGGACAAACTCCTATTCCAAGTGTATCCTTTGTGTGTTACCCTATAGGTTTCAAATTACATTGGCAATGAATGCCCACAACTAATTTATGACATCAAATGCAATGAGTGGTATCTAGTAAAACATCATTGCTACCCAAGTAATTAGAAATTTGGAGAAGAACTTCAACCTACAATTTGTAATTGGTTTTATAGTGTTTGTATAGTTCCTTTGTCATTGATATCCACACTAAACTCGAGGCATGGAATCATCATCCTCTTCAATGTTCAATCTATGCTCCTTAAACTAGAGCAAACTGTCTAAGATATATGTAAGCTCAATACCACATATTGACTCACATGATCATGAGCATGCATTTCTCAGTCTCGCTTACAAAGTGGTCAGGATATCATTATCCTATAGTAGGGACAAATCTTGTGTACATTACTCACAGTCATCCACATGTGTCATTGTAACATACTGAATCTTGAACCCTACCCTAGAACTTTGATCCTTTTGGGTTTTTCCAAACAAGGTTGAGGTTAGGATGATCCTAATAATCTAATGCATGAATAATGTAAAATAATATGTCATATAATTTATTTGGTGATAATAAGATGATAAATAACTTAAATACATGCATAATATGGCTAATGGGCCTATAATGGGCCTAATGGCATAATCTATGTAATAAAGTCTCAAAATAAATAATAAACTTCAAATTCATAATCAACACATTAAAATAAGCTTACATGTCAATTTTCATTTAATTTGGACAACCTTGATTTAATATGGTAATATTAAGAGAGAGTAATTGCCTAAAAGGTGTAATTAATAAATAAATATAATGATTTACTCGAAAAGAGGAAAATAATCTTAGATTCGTGATCTACATAATAATTATAGCCTTTGGGTGAATTTTCATCCAATTTGGAGAAAGTTCGCTTAAAAGGTGAAATCAAAGAGAGAGAAAAAGGTGCATTATTGTGGCCCCACTTTAATTTAATCGGATTCAATATTTGATGTGTCACGCTGGCTTTAGAATATCAGACTTCTTTTGGAGCGTTGGATTTAGATAGTGCGGTATCTATACTCTCTCCTACCTTTTGCTTCTTGTTTCCTCTTTCATTTCTCGCGCACAGGGACCCGAACCCTGTGGTCTTTCCTTCTCCGATTCTTTTTCTCCAGTTTCTCTCTTTCCTTCTTTGATTCCCTCTCCATCTCGTCCCTCTCTTCCTCTCAGAAATGATGACCCTATATATATATGGGTTTGGGGCTTTGTTTTCCGGTTCACAATCCATCGCTGGCCTCCTCTGTTTTCTCTTCGTTTCCTCTGTTTTCCCCAATTCTCGGCCATCTAGGCCTTCGGACCTGGAGGGGTTGGTCTATTGACCTCCGCCGAGGTCGCGGGTGTATCTTGCTCGCTTTGGTTCTAGCCTTGTCAGGCTCTGGGATGTCTCCTCTACTCCGATCACCTCTTCACAGGCACTCCGATCAGAGGTTGGTACCTCGGACATCGAGAGGCCTGGACAGGTCTTGGAGATCGGCTGTGCAATCTTTCCATGGATTTGTGGTGCTCTATGCTCCTCCACGACTTCTAATTCGAGGTATGATGTTTTTCCCCAAATCTGGGTGTGCACAGCTCTCGGCCCAGCCGTGGCCATGGCACGGCTTGGGTAGAAGAAGGTTGTAGGTCTTTTACTCGTGTGCCCCTCTGTTTGTCTTTCGCTTTGTTTTTCCACAGAGGGCAAAACTGTCTTTTCACCTCTTTCTCCTTTGCTTAGGTGAGTCATGGCCATGGGTTGATGCGGTGACTTGTTCAGCCCTGATTGGGCCAAGTCATGCAGGCCTGGTCTATTTTTGTGGATTTTCTCGCCTATGTGGCATTAAGTAATTACCTGATTGGTCGGATTTATAAAATCCATAACTAATAATCTGCTCATCAGAAAAATATGCAAAAATACTCGTTGGATTCAAAAAAATAATACCTATCTAATGGTACAGGTTTTGATAACTCAATCCGAAGATTAATAACAGGTGTTTTTAATGGATATAATTAAATAAGATAATAACTTGTATAACTCATAACTAATAATTTATAAGTCAGAAAAATATAATAAAATATGTTTTGAGTTCATAAAAGTATAACCTAAAATATGGAATCGTTTTGAAAACCTAATTCATATAATAATAAAAAGGTGTTTTTAGGGTTTTGTATAATTAATCGAAACCTAACCCTAATTTCACATATATGCTAAATAGGTGTTTTGGAAGCCTAGGCTTGGACCTAGAAGTGGCTTTGGATCTGTTTGACTCTGAAGTTGAGGTATGATTGCATCCCACATTATTTCTATATTGAGCAATTCTTGTATCTTATGTATGTTGTATCCCCTATTACTCAATGTTGAGCAATTCTTGTCTCTTATGTATGCTTGCATCCCATATTATTTCTATATTGAGCAATAGCCTATTTTTATCATTCTTTTGACTTTTGCCTACACATATGTCTATTCTTTTGATATCATGGTTCGTGTGAACTATCTTTCTTGTTATGAACTTGGATATTTTCTTGATATCATATCTTGTGCCTTTGTGCATGTTGGTCTCTTTTGTTATGTGCCACATTGAAGTGGATATTATATGTTGGTGTTGTCCATTGTGTGATGGCAACCTTTGTTTTATCTTCTGACTAAACTATTTACTTGCCTCTATATTTACATGCAATGTGAATCAGTAGCACTAGAATAATGTAAATTACTTTGGTTTTGGGTGTGTGCCCTTTTTGTTTATGGGATGGTGGTGGTGGTGCCCCATACCTGAGTTTCAAGGATGTGAAGCCTTGGCTCAACTTTTATATATTTGGGAGTTTGACGGTGAGTCATTCTCTATCAGGTTTTCAAGGATGTGAAGCCTTGGCCGCCTTAGTGTTTATATTTTTCTAGGACTATGTTTATCTCACATGCATGCAGGTTTGATGATTGGTTGTGGGGTGTGTGCCCTACTACCTATCCATGTGCTTTTGTTGCACAAATTTTATTGTTTATGGCAAGTATCCTCTTTTATCTCTTTTGTTATTATCTTATTCTTTTATGCCCATGTGGGTAGTCCTTATCTCTTGTATGGGAAGCACTTTACATTTGATGTCCTTTATATCCTTATATTGCTCAACTTGCTTTTTAGTATGCACATACCAACCTTTGCTGATGTCTCCTGTTGTTTCTTCTTTTGCTGGGGTATGCTTCCAACCCTAGGTGGAGGACATGGATGGCTTGACATGATGACCTAAACTTAGCTTGAGATGATGAAGCTTGGAGACAATCTTTAGGTGTTTTAGATTTCCTCTGCATGGATCCTTGTGATGTAAGTTTGTAACCCTTTGTTTTATAATTGAATAGTCAAATATTTTCTTCCGCTGCTATACATTGGTCTTTTGATTGCCATTACATAAAGATTTGAAAATTTTACACCCACTCCATCATACCTTATGAGTGTGTTTGGACTGGAGGTTTTATTGTTCAAATTTTTAGTAAGGAAGTGATTTCACTTCTTTACAGCATGGTATCAGAGCCCATGGTAGTCGGAATCTGACTATTTCAATTTTGTCTCCCTTTAGAACCCTTGACTTTTCTAGATAGCTATAAGTATGATGTTGAGCTTAGATTTGATCAATGATGATCTTTTGTGCAATAAGGTTTGTTTTGAGGATAAGATTAGGTTATGAGAAGACCTTATTATGGAAATATTGTGACTTAGTTTTCGTATTGATTTTTGCTAGCATGTTGCTTTTACATCGCAAAGTTTTTCATTAACTCAAAATTATTTCCATTATACTACTATATGTACAAAACATTCTCTGGTTTGTCGATGTTTTCTCGAACTAAGTCACAATGAAGAGAAACTATAGTTTGAGTAGAATATAACCTTAGTTTTGTAACTAGGAGTTTATATGATGGTGTAGTTGACCTACCCTATGACTTTTTGGATGATCATGTAGGGTTGATAGGTTAGAGACACGAAGACCTAAAAATTCAGCCCTAGATGGTGACTTTAGTTGGATACATACATAATAAAAATATCTAGAACTTTCACAATTAAGAGATGTGGGTAACTCTAAAAAGTTGTTTAGTATGACTGGCTAGGTTGAACCCTTTAAGGGGTGGAGAGTATTTAGTGATTGATGTTTGAATCTATAGATTTCGAGGACGAAATCCTTTTTAAGGGGTGGAGTGCTGTAACATACCGAATCTTGAACCCTACCCTAGAACTTTGATCCTTTTGGGTTTTTCCAAACAAGGTTGAGGTTAGGATGATCCTAATAATCTAATGCATGAATAATGTAAAATAATATGTCATATAATTTATTTGGTGATAATAAGATGATAAATAACTTAATTACATTCATAATATGGCTAATGGGCCTATAATGGGCCTAATGGCATAATCTATGTAATAAAGTCTCAAAAAAAATATAACCTTCAAATTCATAATCAACACATTAAAATAAGCTTACATGTCAATTTTCATTTAATTTGGACAACCTTGATTTAATATGGTAATATTAAGAGAGAGTAATTGCCTAAAAGGTGTAATTAATAAATAAATATAATCATTGACTCGAAAAGAGGAAAATAATCTTAGATTCGTGATCTACATAATAATTATAGCCTTTGGGTGAATTTTCATCCAATTTGGAGAAAGTTTGCTTAAAAGGTGAAATCAAAGAGAGAGAAAAAGGTGCATTATTGTGGCCCCACTTTAATTTAATCGGATTCGATATTTGATGTGTCACGCTGGATTTAGAATATCGGACTTCTTTTGTAGCATTGGATTTAGATCGTGCGGTATCTGTACTCTCTCCTACCTTTTGCTTCTTGTTTCCTCTTTCGTTTCTCGCGCACAGGGACCCGAACCCTGTGGTCTTTCCTTCTCCGATTCTTTTTCTCCGGTTTCTATCTTTCCTTCTTTGATTCCCTCTCCATCTCGTCCCTCTCTTCCTCTCGGACATGATGACCCTATATATATATGGATTTGGGGCTTTGTTTTCCGGTTCGCAATCCATCGTTGGCCTCCTCTGTTTTCTCTTCGTTTCCTCTGTTTTCCCCAATTCTCGGCCATCTAGGCCTTCGGACCTGGAGGGGTTGGTCTCTTGACCTCCGCCGAGGTCGCGGGTGTATCTTTCTTGCTTTGGTTCTGGCCTTGTCAAGCTCTGGGATGTCTCCTCTACTCCGATCACCTCTTCACAGGCACTCCGATCGGAGGTTGGTACCTCAGACATCGAGAGGCCTGGATAGGTCTTGGAGATCGACTGTGCAATCTCGCCATGGATTTGTGGTGCTCTATGCTCCTCCGCGACTTCTAATTCGAGGTATGATGTTTTTCCCCAAATCTGGGTGTGCGTAGCTCTCGGCCCAGCCGTGGCCATGGCACAACTTGGGTAGAAGAAGGTTGTAGGTCTTTTACTCGTGTGCCCCTCTGTTTGTCTTTCGCTTTGTTTTTCCACGGAGGGCAAAACTGTCTTTTCACCTCTTTCTTCTTTGCTTAGGCGAGTCATGGCCATGGGTTGATGCGGTGACTTGTTCAGCCCTGATTGGGCCAAGTCATGCGGGCCCGGTCTATTTTTGTGGATTTTCTCGCCTATGTGGCATTAAGTAATTACCTGATTGGTCGGATTTATAAAATCCATAACTAATAATCTGCTCATCAGAAAAATATGCAAAAATACTCGTTGGATTCAGAAAAATAATACCTATCTAATGGTACATGTTTTGATAACTCAATCTAAAGACAAATAACTGGTGTTTTTAATGGATATAATTAAATAAGATAATATCTTGTATAACTCATAACTAATAATTTATAAGTCAGAAAAATATAATAAAATATGTTTTGAGTTCAGAAAAGTATAACCTAAAATATGGAATCGTTTTGAAAACCTAATTCATATAATAATAAAAAGGTGTTTTTAGGGTTTTGTATAATTAATCGAAACCTGACCCTAATTTCACATATATGCTAAATAGGTGTTTTGGAAGCCTAGGCTTGGACCTAGAAGTGGCTTTGGATTTGTTTGACTCTGAAGTTGAGGTATGATTGCATCCCACATTATTTCTATATTGAGCAATTCTTGTATCTTATGTATGTTTTATCCCCTATTACTCAATGTTGAGCAACTCTTGTCTCTTATGTATGCTTGCATCCCATATTATTTCTATATTGAGCAATAGCCTATTTTTATCATTCTTTTGACTTTTGCCTACACATATGTCTATTCTTTTGATATCATGGTTCGTGTGAACTATCTTTCTTGTTATGAACTTGGATATTTTCTTGATATCATATCTTGTGCCTTTGTGCATGTTGGTCTCTTTTGTTATGTGCCACATTGAAGTGGATATTATATGTTGGTGTTGTCCATTGTGTGATGGCAACCTTTGTTTTATCTTCTGACTAAACTATTTACTTGCCTCTATATTTACATGCAATGTGAATCAGTAGCACTAGAATAATGTAAATTACTTTGGTTTTGTGTGTGTTCCCTTTTTGTTTATGGGATGGTGGTGGTGGTGCCCCATACCTGAGTTTCAAGGATGTGAAGCCTTGGCTCAACTTTTATATATTTGGGAGTTTGACGGTGAGTCATTCTCTATCAGGTTTTCAAGGATGTGAAGCCTTGGCCGCCTTAGTGTTTATATTTTTCTAGGACTATGTTTATCTCACATGCATGCAGGTTTGATGATTGGTTGTGGGGTGTGTGCCCTACTACCTATCCATGTGCTTTTGTTGCACAAATTTTATTGTTTATGGCAAGTATCCTCTTTTATCTCTTTTGTTATTATCTTATTCTTTTATGCCCATGTGGGTAGTCCTTATCTCTTGTATGGGAAGCACTTTACATTTGATGTCCTTTATATCCTTATATTGCTCAACTTGCTTTTTAGTATGCACATACCAGCCTTTGCTGATGTCTCCTGTTGTTTCTTCTTTTGCTGGGGTATGCTTCCAACCCTAGGTGGAGGACATGGATGGCTTGACATGATGACCTAGACTTAGCTTGAGATGATGAAGCTTGGAGACAATCTTGAGGTGGTTTAGATTTCCTCTGCATGGATCCTTGTGATGTAAGTTTGTAACCCTTTGTTTTATAATTGAATAGTCAAATATTTTCTTCTGCTGCTATACATTGGTCTTTTGATTGCCATTACATAAAGATTTGAAAATTTTACACCCACTCCATCATACCTTATGAGTGTGTTTGGACTGGAGGTTGTATTGTTCAAATTTTTAGTAAGGAAGTGATTTCACTTCTTTACAGTCATAATGCACCCGAGTACCACATTTATAAAAAAACCCTTAATCAAGGTCATAGTGTATGATGTCTAAGTACATCAAACGACATGTGATGAGTCTAATTTTAGTTCTCAGAACCACAATCACCACCATCACTACCAGAGATGATTTTGGCTACCAATCATTGTTTCCATCAATCACTCTCAAGGTGGGTTTATCTGATATGTTTCTCTATAACAAGTATCTATGTGTTTGGTTTGATATCACATATCATAACTTAATGATATTTTGTCATCAACCAACACACATTCTAGTTTTATGTATTATTGTTGTCTATCAGCCTTCCACGATAACATCTAACTAGGGACATAACAAGAATGTATATACTCTTAGCATCCCTATGATCTCATTGTTCAAGCCCTCAACCTGAAGAGATGTGTCATTGAGTAATATTATTATTTAGACATTTATTATGTCACATCATTATCTCATAACTAAATCAAATGAAATAAATTAAAAGATTGCCTTTATTATTAATCAAGTCATTTATAATATATGCCATTACAATCTATTGGCTAAATTGGGCATTAATATACCCTTTGTTTTGATGATGACAAACATTTCACACTTGTGGATCTAACATGTTATTTGAGTATTTCAGGGTTCAAAGGAATAAGAAAATCTTACTAAGTCGAAAGATAAAGATCAATGTGAATTGAAGATCAAATGCGCTTAATTATATAAATGTTTATGATTGTAATCAAAATGTAAACACCTGTACAAAATATAATGTACAAGTACTTAGACCTCATGTAAATCAAGTGTTAGATCTTCCCTACCCACTTATAACCCTTACATAGGATTCCCTAAAGTTAGAGTCACGATCACTCATTTAAACACACACACCATAGGTGATTCTGAAGTCTGAAACAGGGACACCCTCAGTCAAAAAACTCGTCAACCAAGACACGCGCGGTCAAAGTTTTTGTTGACTGAGAACCACCTCAGTCAAAATTGTAAGCATTGTTCAACAACTAACACAATTGTGCTCTAAAATAGTCTTTTACCAAAAATAATCTCGACCGAGTAAGCTTCGGTCTAAAGCTTGCGACTGTTAGACTGAGTGGTTGGTAGTTGGGAGTTGTAAATAGAGGTTGCAACACTTTTTCCATAAACCCAGGCTCATTCGAAGAAATTATCGACCGAGACAGAGTTCGGTCGCCAAACTTGTCGACCGAGTAGGGTTCTGGATTGTTCTTTTCAAAAACGAACAAATTAGCAATTTCTAGCCAACTAATGTACACCTAACGACTAGTTAAGCACTAAAAACACTCTAGACACTCCCTAGAACATCCCTAGACACTTGCAAATCATTCCTATAAATAGGATAGGCCTTAGGACCCCTAATGCACTTAAGCTACACTTGAGCATTTACTATTGAGAGAAACCAAGATAAGATTCACGTGTTGTCTTCTTCCTTGTGCTCTAGAGTTGTCCTATAGAAACAATCTCCTAGACACCATACATAGTCATGTTCATCTTAAGTGGATAGGAGATTCTAACGCTTGATATAGGATCAGAGTGCTACACTTAATTGTTGTATTTCCTTCTTCCAATCCCCCTTCCTAGGTACAAGATACTTTTGCTCCTTGGCTACTCCAAGATCGTGGTGGTTGCTTGAGGGAGTTTGGCTGAAGCTACTTCTTGGTGGAGAAGGTTGTGTCAAGAGGAGCTTGAGATTACTTCAACGAAGGTTGCTTCAAGGGAGGTTGGAGCTACTTCCAAGGGAAAGCTGTCTCAAGGTGGTGGAGCTACTTCTAGGAGGAAAAGGATGCTCTAAGGGCTTGGAGTTACTTCAAAGAAGGTTGCTTCAAGGAGGGTTGAGGCTACTTCTAGGTGAAGGCTACTTCAAGGAAGGTGATTGTATTTTATGTAACATACTTGTGAGGAAATAAAATTAATCACTTTCAAATTCCCAATTGGAGACAATTGGGCAAGACAACCTTTGAATTCAAAGGTTGGAACCACTCTAAACACAAGTGTCTTCCTTGTTTCCTCCTTTGTTTGAGTGTTTTTAATTATTTTTAAATCATCAAAAAGCTCTATTCATCCCCCCCCACCCATAAATCTTTCAATTGGTATCAAAACATATCTTCAAGGAGCCATAACAGGTCTTGAATAATGGGGGACAACATGTTCAGGAACCTAAACCTTGAAGGAACTCATGTAACTCGACCACCACCTTTTTATGGAAGCAACTACACCTACTGAAAAAGAATAATGCAATTCTACTTTCAAGGAATTAGATTGGATCTATGGAGTATGGTGTCTACTCCCTATGTGCTTCCCACAACTAAATATGCAACATGGGATCCAAACACGGTAAAACAAGTTCAATTAAATGCAAAGGCGGTAAGCACACTATATAGTTCCATTTCTGTAAGTGAGTTTAATAGAATATCTTCATGTGATATGCCTTATGATATATGGCACAAACTCTCCATAACACATGAAGGTACTACCCAAGTTAAATATACCAAAATTAATATGCTTAAGCAAAAGTGTGAACAATTTCGTATGCAACCTAATGAATCTATTATTGAAATGTATGCCAGATTTTCTTCCATTGTTAACAGCTTAAGTGCATTAGGCAAATATATAAGTAAATAAGATCAAGTGTCCAAAGTTCTCAGATCTTTGCCTCTGATATACAAACCAAAGGTGACAACCATTGAAGAAGCAAATGATCTCACCACAATGAGGATGGAGCAGCTCATTGGCAACCTAGAGACTCATGAGGTCACCCTTGAAGAAGAAGAAAGATTGGAGGTCGAGCTTTAAAAAGGAAAAAGGAAGTACATTGCCTTAAAAGCTACCACAAAGGTTCAATCAAAGGTCATCACTCAAGAAAGTGATGAAACAAGTGAAGGAGATGATGAAAAAGATGCACTTATTGTAAATAGTAAGAAATATAGAAGGTATAAATATAACAAAAATTCCAATGCTTCTTCCTCTTCTTCACTTAGGTTTTTTTAATGTGGCAAGCAAGGACATGTGAAGAATGAATGTCCCAAAGTCAAGAAAGGTAAGAAATCTTCCTTCAAGAAGAAAGACAAAGAAGATAAATCTTACAAAGTTGCTTGGGACAAATCAAGTAATGAAAGTGAAAGCAGAGAGGAAGAAGTGGAATGTCTTATGGAAAAAGAAGATGAAAATGAGGACTCAAGTCAGGTAAGCCTTCTTGAATTATCTAAAGAAGAATTAGTCACTAGTCTTCAAGAAATATGTGACAAATATGTTCATTGTAAAAAGAAATTAAAAAAACTTACAAAAAAATGATGATTTGCATGCTAATATATATACCCTCTCTTCTAAAAATGAAAGTCATATATCTGAAAGAGATACTTTAAAATCTTCCATTAATGAGCATAATATCAAGTTTCTTGATGTAGAAGTAAACTATAATTTTCTTTGTCAAGAAAAGGTTGAATATCTTGCTAAAATGAATGATCTTCAAAATCAACCTATTATATGTACTCATTTTGATTATGATGTTATTATCAAAGAAATAGATAGTTTTCTATATAATCTAGACCAAGAAAATCTAGACATCAAAAATAAAATGGATGAAATTTCCAAGTTTCAAAAGGATATTAGTATCTTGAAAAATAAGGACATTCTTGATAAAATCTTAGAGGACTTTTCTGGTCAAGTTGTCAGGAGAGGCCTAGGTTATGTACCCAAAGAAAAATCATATAAAAAACCTAGAGCTGGAAAGACACAAATACCCAAGACCGAAGTCATGTATGTACCTAAAAACACTCCAACTCATGACCACAATGTTAAAAAGAGAAATGGAATTGATTTCATATGTTGTCATTACTATTTACATCTTAGACATTATTCATTTTCATGCCCTTACAAGAAAAATAAGCATAAGGATCTAGCTTGGGTTCCAAAACCAAAAACTTAGAAATGTGGTACTTATTTGAGATTTGACTTGAAACTTAATTTGAAAATCTGATTGTCTTATCTCAATTACACTAAGCTTTAAGTTGCATATTCTTGTATGATTTGATTATAAATAACAAAATGATTTGTTTGAAATTGATAAATTCACACAAAATCCTTCTCGGTTGACAAAGTTTTTGATTAAGACCCTCTTTGGTCTAAGAAATAGTTGACCAAGAGATGTTCAGTCAAAATCATATTTTCTGGCAAATCATTCTGGCTGACAAATAGCTCGATCGGAAAATCTTTTAGTCAAATAAATTGTCGACCGAGTATTGTTCTAAAAAGAGATCAACAAACTTGTGACTATATTCAACACTATTGTTCAAAAACTCTTCCTAATTAGTTATTATAAAATACAAAATGCCTTAATAAATGTCCCTAACCAAAAGGACCATCACATGGGTACCAAAATCCATTTATTTTGCAAGATTGGGTGGTTGATAGCGGCTGTTCCAAACATATGACGGGAAACAAAGAAGCCTTTCAAACTTTTGAAGAAAAGAAGAGTGGAATAGTCACATTTGGAGACAGTGCCAAAGGTAAAACTATTGGAATAGGTAACATTGGTACAAGTCTTCAAATTAAAAATGTCCTACTTGTTGATGGATTACATCACAACTTGATTAGTGTTAGTCAATTATGTGATAATGGCTATGATGTTCTTTTAAACAAATCTTGCTGCAAGCTACTCATAGAAAGCACTAATAATGTTGTTTATGATGAAAAATATTAGGAAATCTATATATACTTAGACCTAATTCTATACAAGCTATTGTTGGAAAATATCTTATTGGAACTGATGAATCTTTACAACTATGGCATAGAAAACTAGGTCATGCAAGTTCACATGTAATCAAAAAGTTGATTAAATATGATCTTGTTTGTGGTTTACCTAAACTATCTTTTGACAAACCTAAAAATTGTGAACCATGTACTTTTGGCGAGCAAAGTAAAACTACTTTCAAATCCAAAACCTTACTTAGCACTACTAGATCATTAGAACTCATTCATATGGATTTATTTGGTCCTATGATGACTAAATCTATTGGTGGTAAAAGATATTTCTTTGTTTATGTTGATGATTATAGTAGATACACTTGGGTTCATTTCCTCTCAGCTAAAGATGATACAATTAGAATATTCATTCAATTTTGTTCTAAAACTGAAAATCAACTGCAAAACAAAATATGCACTATTAGGAGAGATCATGGTGGGGAATTTGAAAATCACATCTTTGAATAATTTTATACATCCCAAGGGTACACTCATAACTTTTAAACTCCACGCACCCCACAAAAAATGGGATAGTAGAAAGGAAAAATTGATCTTTATAAGAAATGGCTAGAACTATGTTACTTGAACACAATACACCTAAAACTTTTTGGGCTAAAGCAGTCAATACAGCATGTTATGTATTGAATCATGTAACAATTCACTCCCATCTTAAGACGATTCATTATGAACTTATTTTCAACAAGAAACCAAAATTTTATTATTTTCATACTTTTGGAACACCCTGTTACATCTTAAATACAAAGGATGATAAAGATAAATTTGATCCTAAATCACACAAAGGATTCTTCTTGAGATATTCAAGTTAGAATCTATAATGCCATCTCTAGAAAAGTTGAAGAATAATTTCATATTACATTTCATGAAAGACAACACAAAGTGCTAAAAATGATATTGAAAACTTAGATGACGTTACTCATAAAATTGAGGACCTAACCATATCTACAAAAGATGATCAAAATACTAAAAATGAACAACAAAATGAGACACAAAAAATTATTCCTTGATTAATCAAGGACCATCCTCAAGACTTAATCATAGGAAACCCTTTTGATAAAGTAAAAACTCGATCATCATTTAGATATGTTGAAAACATGGCATTTGTATCCATTGTTGAACCTGAAAAGGTGAATGAAGCTTTAAAGGATGAATATTGGATAATGGCTATGCAAGAAGAACTAAATCAATTTACGAAAAATAATGCATGGGACCTAGTTCCTACCCTACAAGATAAAACCATTATTGGAACTAAGTGGATTTTTCGTAACAAACTTAATGAAGCTGGGGAAGTAGTTAGAAACAAAGCTAGGCTGTTAGCTCAAGGATATAATCAGATAGAAGGGATAGATTTTGATGAAACCTATGCTCCCATGGCTAGACTTGAAGCTATTAGAATGTTATTAGCTCCAGCTTCCCACAAAGACATCAAACTATTCCAAATGGATGTAAAAAGTACTTTCCTAAATGGAATTATAGAAGAGGAAGTATATGTTTCTTAACGACCTAGATTTGAGATTCCTGAAAAAATTGACCATGTATATAAACTTAAGAAAGCCCTTTATGGTCTAAAACAAGTACCACGCAATTGGTATGAAAGACTTAAAAACTATCTATTTGATAATGGCTTTTCAAATGGAAAATTGGATTCTACACTATTTTTCAAAACATACGAGTCAGATTTTCTTTTTCTTCAAATATATGTTGATGACATCATTTTTGGTACTTAAAATGATTCCTTATGTAATCAATTTTGTGATATTATGCAAAAAGAGTTTGAAATGAGTCTCATGGGAGAATTAACATTTTTCCTTGGTTTTCAAATAAAACAAATGGCTGCCATAAATTTTCTAAGCCAAGAGAAATACACCAAAGAACTCTTAAAATGATTTGTTATGGAAAATTGTAAACATGCTACCGCTCCCATGGCTACCTTTGCCAAAATTGACAAGGATGAAGATGGTAAACCCATTGATAATTCCTTATATAGGGCCATGATTGGTAGTTTCCTATATTTGACCGCTTCTAGACTAGATATCATGTTTTTTGTTGGGCTCTGCGTTAGATTTCAATCAAAACCAATGCACTCTCACTTTCAAGTTGTCAAAAGGATCTTTAGATATTTTGTTGGTACTATCGACTATGGTTTGTGGTATCCTAAAGGACAATCTCTAGACTTAAAAGCTTACACCAATGTTGATTATGTTGGTTGTCGACTTGATCACAAGAGCACATGTGGTGGTTGTTTCTTACTAGGAAGAGCCTTAGTATCTTGGTTTTATAAGAAACAAAATATAGTTGCCCTATCTACCATTGAAGTCGAATATGTGGTTGTTGGTTCATGTTGTGCTCAAGTACTCTATATGCAACAAGTTCTGAATGACTATGGCTTTGCATTTTCTTCTACGTCAATTTTTTGTGATAATACTAGTGATATAAACATGGCCCATAATCCTATTTTACATAGTCGTCCCAAGCATATTGAAATTAGACATCATTTCTTAATAGATCATATTTCTTAAAATAATATATCTCTCCATTATGTTGATACTAAAGAAAAAATAGCAGGTATCTTTACCAAACATCTTCCTCTTGATCAATTTAAATATATTAGAAAGAGGTTACTCATTACTCCCCTAGAAGATGTATTCTTTAATATATGTGCTCAAAATTGTTAATTTTCTTACTTGAATTTCATGTTATTTTTATTGCACAAAATTCTAGTATCGTTTCTTTGGCTAGTCACAATAATTTATTAGCATGATCACGTACATAAACAAGCTCAAATCAATTCAACAGAACTACTCACGGACTCTTGTTCGTTCGAAAATATTTTGGACCGAGAAGATTCTCGATCAAAAAAAAACTCAACTGAGTTCCAATCAGTGGAACCCTTGGCCAACAAGGCAATTTTGAACCAAGTTTACTCTAAAAATTTTGCAAACTGGAAATTTTTGCAAAAAGACCCCTCGATCAAAAATAATTTTGACTGAATCCTCATCACAACGGTCATTTTTTTTAAAATTTAATGATTGACTAAACTAGTTGTTATGAGGAGCATCAGAAGAGATATGTTGAGCCCTCGGTTGATGAAATCATTGACTGAGCAGGTCCCTAATTTTCTATAAAAGGGACCCCAATCCGCCCACTCTACTCACACTTCAATTGCTTTCTTCTCCATCTCTTCTCTAGTGATATTTAGAGCTATTTTTCAGCAACACTCTTCCACTACCATCTCTAGCTCTTCTTCCACATCCATTTTTTCAAGATGGGCTCATATTCAGCTCACGGTGGGAAGAAGCAAGTAGCTGTGAGGAAGGGGAGAACGTTCACTCCAGTCTTGCAACAACATTCCATTCAATGATGTTGTTGTTGGAGAATGCTACCTAAAGCTCACTTGGAAGACCCCTCTTTCTCGATGACTGGTGAACACCAACAACTTCATCACACTCCTTGACCTCCCCAAGATCTTCAAGGTGTAACAGTTGTTAGAGTTTCTTGAACCATCCTTTCATTTCTAGTCCACCCAAGCCATTAATAAGTTCAACGCTAATCTTACTAGGGACTCTAATAATCCTTTCTCTTTCACTTACATGTTTGATGAGTTAGGATTCTATTTTTCTAAAAAAACATCCTTAAAATGCCATATATAGATGAGGAGGAATATGGACATTTCATAGACCTGACCACCAGAAACCCTTTATCCAAATTCTCCACTAATGATAAAATGATTAGCTTAGGAGACATCAAAAAGGCCATTTTCCTTCCCAATACTTCATGTCATGAGAATAGGGGAATATACTATGCTACATCTCTAACCCCTGAAGATAGGGTAGTAAACCTCATTATCTCCCATAACATCTACCCTAGAACAAACAAAACTAAAATCCCACAATTCAGGATGTATCTAATTTATGCTATTCTAGAAAGCATTCATGTCAACTTCATCCACATTATCCTATCCAATATGTTTGACTTCTCTAGAAATCCTCTGTATGCTGATTTTGTGTGCCAAACTATCCAATTTTGCCTTGACATAAATCTAGAGGATTTAAACTACAAGTGTGATAGGCATCCTCAAAAACTCACCAAACACATTGTACATAAAATGGGACTTGAATTTGGACACAAGAGAGCTAGGGCCGAAGGAGAGACATCCACCAAAGCAAATCCTCCACCTCCTACTCTTCATAGCTACTCAATAGAAAATATAGCAAATGATGTGTGTTATCTTAAAGGGGCTACCTATCATCTTGGGAGACAACTAGATTACAATCATCATGCCATGACCTACCTCAATCGAAAAATTCAAGCTTTGTCTCCCAATGTTCCCGAAACATATCCATATAATTTCTATCTTGGGAGACTATATCCTTTTAACCCTTCAATCCAATACACCCAAGTCCCACAACCACCTTGGCATGATCTTTCCCATACCCAATACTCACCCATTCAACTCTAGGACATAGTTTCCCACTTCAGATTTGATCAGGCATCTATATTTCTGAAGTCATATGCTCTTACCAAGACAGGTGCACTTGATTGGCAAACACTTGTCAAGTACTATGGTGATGCTCCATTCCTTGGGAAAGATCCTGAGATTGATGTAATTTTCCAATTTTTCAAGTGATGATGTCCTATGTACTTAGTAGTACAACTTATGTAATCATTTTTGGTGAAGCATATGTTGTTATCTTATGTTGTTATCAATGAAATTGAGCTTGTTTGTGTTCACTTGATCATGTTAATAAAAATCTATCTTGTGGCTTTCATTGGACATTTTCTATCACTTTGTTTTGTAACTTGTGTATCATATTGAGGGGGAGTATCCCATTCAGGGGGAGTAAAATGATTATATGGATATATTTTTGAAATGATAAAGGGGGAGAAATAATATAAAACAAAATAAATGAGTTTAATGTTCTCTTGTCTTAACATTAATTGATGCTACATCCTTAAGAGATGGATACTATGTTTCATGTCTCTTTAGGAATAATTAGCACACACTTTATGAAAACAAGAGAATATTTTGAATCTTAGATAAATCTCAGGTATGAAACTCATCTCATTTAAATTATTTTGATTATATTTTAGAAATGTTTGTCATCTTAAAAAAGGGGGAGATTGTTGGATAAATTGGACATTAATATACCCTTTCATTTTGATGATGACAAAAATTTCACACTTGTGGATCTAACATGTTATTTGAGTATTATAGGGTTTAAAGGAATAAGGAAATCTTACTAAGTGGAAATATGAAGATCAATGCAAATTGAAGATCAAATGCGCTTAATTGTATAAATGTTTATGATTGTACTCGAATGTAAACACTTGTACAAAAATATAATGTAAAAGTACTTAGACATCATGTAAATCAAGAGTTAGATCTTCCCTACCCACTTATCACCCTTAGATAGGTTTCCCTCAAAGTTAGAGTCACCATCACTCATTTAAACACACACTTAGTAGGTGATTCAAAAGTTTGAAATAGGGACACCCTCAGTCGAAGAACTTATTGATTGAGACGCGCTCGGTCAAATTTTTTGTCGACTGAGAACCACCTCCATCAAAATTGTGAGCAATGTTCAACAACTTACACAATCATGCTCTAAAATAATCTTCGGTCGAAAATAATCTCGACTAAGTAAGCTACAGTCTCAAGCTTGTGACTAT
The DNA here is from genome assembly GCA_963693085.1 of Alisma plantago-aquatica. NCBI lineage: Eukaryota > Viridiplantae > Streptophyta > Magnoliopsida > Alismatales > Alismataceae > Alisma > Alisma plantago-aquatica. The sequence continues at coordinate 1,114,777,532 of OY856409.1, read as the reverse complement.
TAGACTGAATGGTTGGTATTTTGGAGTTGGAAATAGACATTGCAACACTTTTGCCTTAAACCCAGGCTCGATCAAAGAAATTCTTGACAGATACATAGTTTGATCAACAAACTTGTCGACCGAGTACGGTTTTGGATTGTTCTTTTCAAGCACGGACAAATTAGTATTTGCTAGCCAACTGATGTACACCTAATGGCTAGTTAAGCACTAAGAACACTCTAAACACCCCTAGAACGTCCCTAGACACTTCCAAACAATTCCTATAGATAGGAGAGGCCTTAAGACACCTAATGCACATAAGATACACTTGAGCATTCACTATTGAGAGCAACCAAGCTAAGATTCACTTATTGTCTTCTTCCTGGTGTTCTAGAGTTGTCCTATAGCTACAATATCCTAGCCACCACACATAGACACATTAATCTTATGTGGATAGGAGATTCTAACGCTTGATATAGGATCAAAGTGCTACATTCAATTATTATATTTTGTTCTTCCAATCCCCCTTCACAGGTACAAAATACTTTTGCTACTTGGCTACTCCAAGATCATGGAGACTGCTTGAGGGAGTTTGGCTGAAGCTACTTCTTGGTGGAGAAGGCTGCTTTAAAAGGAGCTTGAGATTACTTCAAGGAAGGTTGCTTCAAGGGAGGTTGGAGCTACTTCCAAGGGAAGGCTATCTCAAGGTGGTGGAGCTACTTCTAGGAGGAGAAGGCTGCTCCAAGGGCTTGGAGTTACTTCAAAGAAGGTTGGTTCAAGGAGGGTTGATGCTACTTCTAGGTGAAGGATAATTCAAGGAAGATTATCGTATTTTATGTAACATCCTTGCGAGGTAATAAAATTAGTCACTTTCAAAATCCCAATTGGAGACAATTGGGTAGTGGACTGACAACCCTTGAATTCAAAGGTTGGAACCACTCTAAGCACAAGTGTCTTCCTTGTTTCCTCCTCCTTCTTTGTCTGAGTGTTTTTAATTATTTTCAAATCATCAAAAATCTCTATTCACCCCCCTCTAAATATTTCACAATCATCATATGATTAGCTCTCTAGGCATACATACCAACACACCCTTCTCATCAATCTTTCCATAACCCATGATATAGAATAAAGGGAACTTCATTCCTCACTTGATCCATTGAATGCTTTAGGCAACCTTCAGTAAGGATGTACTTTTGGAAGAAACATTCGATGAACAAGATATAAAGTCTTGCCACCATGTTTTAGTCATACTAAATCAATGATCTCCTCATATATAAGGCATGATTTGGATCCTTTTACATTGTATCAAGACAAATTTCCATATGTTGGAAAATCATTTATAGTAAAAAACAACATAGCATGCAAAAAGAATGTATTCTATGCAAATCATCATAGGTCATCACACCTTATCCCCAGAGTTTCTTTAAGTCATTTATCACAGGTTCAAAAAAAACATCAATATCATTACCAGGTTGTTTGGGCCCAATATCAACAAGGACAACATGATGTACCTATTTTTCATACACAAACAAGGAGGATGTCTGTATATAACAATCTTAATAGGCCAAGTGTTGTGTCTGCTGCCTAATGTGCTGTATGGATTCATCCCATTAGTATAAAGTCCAAGTCTTATATTCCTGACTTCTTCACCAAATTCAAGGTACAACAAATTATTTTTCTTCCATTGTAGGGAATTAGATGCATGGGAGAGGATCCCATCACTACTTTTCTTTCCTATGCATGCCAATATAAAGTATGTACATCCATGGCATTAGCAAATAAGCATTGAAATCGAGATATTATAGCTAGATGCCACATCAATTTGGCAGGAGCGTAAGCTTTGGACTTATCGAAGTCGTCATTTTTTACCTTGGCACCCCACATTTTGGACAATCTTTTAAATCAATATAGCCCTTTTGAAATAATACATAGTCATTTGGGCATGTATGTATCTTCCTATCCTTCGTTCCCATTGGGAACAACATTTTCTTTAACTCATATGTTGATATTGGAAGCTCCCTGCCTTCAGGAAGCATTTCTTTCAAAAAATACAATAGAGATGTCAAGTTTTTGTCACCATATATTCTTAGCATTTCGAGTATACAATCTCAACACAACGCTCAACTTCATAAACTTTGTACATTTAAGTATAATGGTCTCTCACATCATGCACAATTTTTATGAAAAAGGAAGGAGGATATGTAATATTTACCCTATAAATTACTATCATTCCATCCACCATGTCTATCAGAATCGTCTTGTTCACATCTACATCATTGAAAATTTCTTCTTCAAAATGAGTATTGCTATAAACATCTACTAATCTCATAGTAGGAATCTCTATGCCAGTACCATTTTGTATAGCCTTGTATAATCCCATTGCATATGAAATGACTTTTGATTTCGTCAATAGTGTCGACTTTCAAGTTATTATTATCCTACATGGACAATAGAACCTATCTCCAGATTGTTTCCTATGTTCCTCTAAAAATCTTATAAACTGATCAAGACCAGTAATAAACTCTGGAGTACAACAATTTAGAATGGAAATCCATGATCAATTCATTCTATGATCACAGAGAAATGAGTATTAAATCAGGTTTAGAGATTAAGATTTAGATATTAGGCTTTGGATATTAGGGTATATTGTCTTGAGTTTAGGGTTTACAGATAAGGGTTTAAGGTTTAGGGTTTACAAGTTAGGGTTTACGGTTTACAGATTAGGGTTTAGGGTTTACAAGTTAGGATTTAGGGTTTACAGATTAGGGTTCAAGGTTTAGGGTTTACAAGTTAGGGCTTAGGGTTTTGTATTGAATGTGTACCACCTATCCCATTCTTGAAAACCTAATCTCAATAGTAATTTTATAGTGTGTATTCATTTTTCAAGAATATTTTGGCAACATTTCCCCATAGTTCTCCAAGTACACCAATGTAGATGGGAAAATACCGACATACATATGTACTTAGAGAACAAATAGGGAAGTGTTGATGAAACATCTTGAAAATCGAATACACATAATACCCTTACATTCTAAATGTGATAAAGTGTTCAAGAAAAGTCCTAAACCAGGACTATCCGAGATTTACTGCTATTGATTAAATCTCGAATGAGTTTCTAGGTCAACAAAATATATGCCTAGATTATGGTTTACAGTTTAGAATTTAACTAAATATAAAAAATTCAGTCTAAATCAAGAAAAATTAGTTAATTAATATCAATTCATTTTAATTAATTCTTGGGTGTGATTATTTATCCATGCTACATTCAAAATGTATAATGTGCTAAATTATACAAGTAGTTATACATGAATCCCAACTATACAAGTATGATTTCTCCAATTTCCAAATGAAAAGTTGCATTTCATCATTCAATTGATATCAGTTTAGGTAAATTCATATCAATGTTTAACTCATATCAAGTTAATTAAACAATTACACAATAAAACAGTCCACAAATAGTTATAAAATAAAGCACTCAACAAGTAACTATAACTAGATAGGCAGAGGATATATTACTCAAATTCAGTAAACTATTCATACATTTGGTGACATGGAAGTATACAAAGATAAGAAGGAGAAGAAGGACCTTCCATGGTAGGGGCAAAGAATGTGCTCATAAAAGTGGCATTGGGTGAAAGAAGTGGTTGCAAGAAAAATGTAGAGGGCACGAGCAACAGCATTGGTAGTAGGGTTGTGGGAAAGCAAGCAACAACATGTGACACTTGTAGCAATGGCAGAGGTGATGGTAATAGCAGGAGAAAATAGTAGGTGGCAACAATAGTGGCAGAGGTGACTGTGGAGGCAAGCGACAACAAGCGGAGGCAACTAGAGGTGATGACAAGGCATTGGCGGCATCTCCAACCAGGGCATAGGTGGTTGTGGCGATGCGGTGATGGAGGCAAAAGTTGCGATGGAGACAACGGTTGTGGTTGGAAGAAGCTAGGCCGTCTTCTTTGTCATCCCTAGAGCTAGGGATCATGTGAGATGAAATGGAGAATGGGGAAAAAACTTTTTCGGGTGTTGTGAAGTGGAACATAGTCATCAATAGTTACAAACAACCAACGACATATTTTAATATATGTCATCATTTATCCATTAACAAATTGACACCACATGTACTTATCCCTATTAAAAAAATTCCAACCTAGCTAAGACATGTATCATCGATTGTTCTGGAAAACCAATGATAGAGATCAATCTATGTTGTCAATTATCCACAAATAAATTGATGCCATATGCACTTATTCCTATTAAAAGACTCCAACCTCACTAAGACCTGTGTTGTCAGTTTCTAGAAAAAAACCAAAGACATAAACCAATTTGGGGGGAAATATTTTCTATGAGGCACGTGATGGGAACCCTTTATTGTTGTTTCTTTAAGAAAAAACCAAAACAACATGTTTTTGGAGGTAAATATCTTGCGGTGGAAGTGACCTATGGTTTCTATTTTTGTCGAGTGCAACCGGTGATAGAGTCTTTTGGAGGAAAAAATTATTTTGTGGGAAGGGATTTGTCGTCAGTTTTTGTAAAACCCATGCAATAGACCTATATAAAATTTTTCCTTATAAAGTTGAATTTCACGGGATATCTGAGATGGGTTCTTCACAAAGAAACTGACATTATGATAAAAGTGATACATGTGTTTTTTTTAACCAGAATGACTTGACCAATAATGATGTTTGTGATTTATCAACTGACACCATAGCATCAATTTTCTATAAAAATGGACGTCAAGAAAAGTGACACCAATGGTCAAAAATGTATTTTTGAAGATATATAGATCATTATCATACTATAGAGAAGATAGGCAAGGTTTCCTATAGACTGGAGCTACTACTTGAGCTAATAGGTACATGATATATTTCATGCTTTAATGCGAAGGAAATGTCACTCAGAAAAAACTAAAATTCTACATGCTACAAATTTACACATAGTATATGATGTCACATATGAAGAGGGGCCAGTTTAGATAATGGATAGAAAGGTTCAAAAACCTGGGAACCATGATATATCTAGGGTTCAAGTGCTTTGGAAACACCACAATGTCAAAGAAGCGACATGGGAGCTTGAAAGTGAGATGAGGAAAACTCATCCCGAGATGTTCTAAGTCTCATGGATGAAACTTTTAGAGGGGGAGAACTGGTAATGGTCAAAATTCACATTATTTATAAATCTCAAACTACACATCATGATTAGTATACACCTCATCTCATTTTATTAATTTATGGATTATGTTCAGTTGATGTGAATGAGTAAATAATATACACCTAATTGAATGAATGTGTCTTAAGTTTGATTTGAAAGTTGGAACTTTAATAAAGGCAAAAGCAGAACAAGCATAATTTTGAAGCATTTCATACTCAAAGACTTAAGTATTTAAATTATAGAAAAATTGGTATGATATTTAGTTAAACTTGTACTGATTTCATGTAGAGAATTTAATTATGAATCTAACACAAAAAGAACATATGGAATAGAAATTAAAATGAGAAAGCTATTGCATTTTTAATATACATGTATAAAACAGCCAGCAGTCGACACACAAACAATAGGTGGTGAGTGGCATTGTTTAGGACCAACCACAAAAAGTGGCATAACTTTTTATATACTTGACATATTTCAACAAATGATGGATTCATATTTTCATCCTCCATCCAACTTAGTTGAAAGCATAAGCTTAGGAGGTCTATAGGGAAACTTCCATGATGACCAAGGGGGAACCTTGATAAAGAAGACAAAACAAGGTTGTTTTCTTATAGATTTCTAGTTGAAGAGTTTAAATCTTCTTCTCTCTTCTCAGATTTAACGTTGGTTTTGTCCAAGACTTTGAGTGCCTACTGATTTCACTTCTCTTTCCCTCTGTTCACTAAGCTTTTGGAGTAAATTGTTGATTTGTTGTTCCCCTTTTATCTGTTCTTCTCCATGGCCATTTTTTAATAAAAAGGAGGTTAATTTAAGAAAAGATATTGCTAGACGAAATTTTAATTGTGATTTACTTACTAGAATTCAAATTTGCCTCTTCTAAAGCAAGGTGGGTAGCTACATATTTCTTCTTCTTCATTTGCTTAAAAATAACTTACTGTTGGAACATATATGAAAAGGATCATAAGGAAACTACAAAATCAGACTTGCTATGGTTTGTAACTTTTTGTTTGTGCATAATATAAGTTTTGAAATTATGAAGCATGCATAAAATCTTAGAACTTAACTATTTATACATTTGATTGTTGTTGATTTTTCTTAAAGGGGTCATAATATGAAATTATCTTCTATCTACCTTCTAAATTAGATTTATAGACAAATATACGGCTCATGAAATGTACAACAATATGACATAGATGATTATTTGTTTGTTGTTATAAGTGAATGATTGGTATTCATGATATCAATGTCTTGTTCTTACAAAGTTATGGCTTAAAGAAAGTCTATCAAAGGCCTAAAATGAAATTACAATTTGCAGAATTCATTCTTATACTTATATGAAAATTATGGCATAAATAGCATGTGAAAGCCTAGAGAAATAAAGGTTTTATTAGTACTTTATGCCTTGGGAAAATGTTGGATATTTATATGATAATCTTGTGGCATTATAAGGATTAAATGTGGTTGATTGTATTGGAAGAAGGCTTAATATCATTATGATAATCTTGTACCCTGATAAGGTTATATGTAGTTGAATGCTACTAAAATATTCTTTTTGAACTACTATTTATTTATTTATTATGATGGTATACTTTGCATGTAGTGAGTCGGAATAGGATCTTGGGCCCTAGATGGAAATGAAGGAAAGAAGAATTGTCCACATGAGGGAATTCTATACTTGTTTATATTGGTCTAGGGAGGGACCTTTGACTTGTTTATATATTCGAGAGGGGGGAATAATGGACTTTCTTGATCCAGAGGAGGGGGAACCTTAGACTTACTATAAAATAATTTAATTTCTGCTACATAAGAATTTAATTTCTATTTATCCACATGGGTAAATCTTAGACTTGTTGTGGGAGAATCTAATGTTTTCTATATATATTTGTAACACTACTTCTTACGACAAGTGATGTGTTGCTCATACTATTTAGCTATTTTTTAATATGTTGTTAAGAATAAAAAAGTTGCAAAAAGGTATTATGTTTATGAATATTCTCACTTAGAAAATGGATAATCAACAAATGGAAAGAAAGTAGGTTCTGAAAGCAAGGAACCAGCTAACCAACCCTCTTCTTAAGCTGAGTAGCTTATTTAGTTAGGTGAAATTCTTATCTTATATGCAAAGTTTATATTGTTCCCGTACTAGGGTCATGGGATGAACATGTTTTTTCTTTGTATCTTGTAGCTTAGCATGATTTTTAGAAAGAAAATCTTTGTATATAATATGAGCAATTTGTCTTTCTACGAATATTGTAAATATAGCTATCAAGAGCTAAATGAAACCATGATAATTGTACTTCGATGATCAATGACAAATAATATATATGACAAACTATTTTAGTAAATTATTCTCTGTTTGAAGAACTTACTTTATTGATATCATTATTTTTTTATTTGAGGTTTAATGTGTCTCAAATACCGGGTCTGTTTACAATCATCAATGTTTGATTGGTTATTGGGACTGGGTCCTGACAATTTTAGTACTAAAGTTACCATTATGTGTATCCTCCCAGACTCTAATGGTTCTTTGGTTGTATCTTTATGGCTCAGTGTTCATGATTGTCTTCAAAAGGTTCTCAATAATCTATTCATGTAAGAAATCTACATCATATATGCCATCTTTCTTCACAATAGTAGACACATGCAGGCCCTTGAGATTCTTCATAATAGCTTTATTAGCCACCAATTCTAGAGTTGTTCTTGTGCTCCACCATTTGTCTTTCCAAAAGTTGGTATATCTTCCACTTACATGAATTAGGTATGAGTTATCATTGATCGTACTTTTACAAATCATCATGGCTTTTCCTAGGCTAGACATGTTTATTTCTTAGTATAATCATAATTATCATTTCTCTTCTTTGAGTATTTTCACCAGGATGTACCCCTTATCATGATGATTTCCCATGTATTTATTTAGTAGGAGTGCTAGGTTCCATTCCCTCATTGACTTGATGCCAAGGCCGTCATCCTCCTTTCTGCTTGAAATGTTTAGCCATGTGACTAGAGACATGGGATGTGCCTTGTGGTTGCCTCCCCACAGGAACCTTCGAATGGATTTGGCGATGCAATTGCATAGGTTTATAGGTAGACCAATAGTTTGCATTACATAGGTAGGAATTGTAGTAAGAGTGGACTTTGCAAGGTATGTTTCACCTATAAAGGAAATGGATTTTACTGACCACGCATTGATCTGAGTTATTACTTTATTAAGAAATTCATATTAGGTTAATTTTTTAACCCTTGAATGAATAATGAGAACCCCCAATTACTTCCATGGGTCCTCTATTTTCTTGAATTTGCAAACACTATAGACTCTTCTTCTTGTAGTATTTGGCAATTCAGCCACAAAGAAGATTCTCTCAACTTTGCCACTGAGACTGTCTCTACATAGACTCTTTCAAAAATGTCAAAGTGAGTCTTTATGATCTTCATATGTTTTCTTGTAGCTTGATAGAACATGACTAGGTCATAATAAAAATAGAGGTGTGGCATTTTACTTCTCTTGCGTCATCATTGTGCATGTTTTCATTTCCCACAAGAAACTAGATCATTAATCATATGACTTAAGCATTCAATACATAGACAAACATGTATAGAAATAGAGGGTCTCCTTGTTGGAGCCCTCTACTACCTTTACAAGATTCTACAATTTTCCCATTCCACATGATTGAGCATTCACCCCTAGATATAAAATTATGATGTAATTGGTGATGTTAGAGGGAAGTCCCATTTTATTCAGGGTCTCATTGATGAACGGAAATTACAACTTATCATGTTCTTTGGATAGGTAAATTTTAATGGTTATGATTTTGACTATGTTCCTACTCTTTGTAGTGTGAATAAGTTCCTACACAAGAACAATGTAATCACCAATTTTCTCCCTAGTACAAAAATACTTTGTGATGGAGAACCCAATCAGGTAGGTAAGCTTTTATTCTCTCCACAACTAGCTTGTGTGGCTTGAGGTAGAGGTCTTTGAGGGATATTGTCCAAAATTGCTCACAAATCTATGACTTGGTGATCTTTGGAATAGTTACAATGGTAAAGTCACAAGGAGTGAGATGTAGGGTATCATTGTTTAGCGTACTTCAGATCAACTTTAGTACAGAAACATTGATGTGTTTCCAGTTATTCATAATAATGAATCATCAATGCCATGAGGCGTTGATGATTTGTAAGGACTCGTCAGTTTTATCATATTATAGATTTTGAGACAATTATTTTGCTATCTCACTCAATTTTTGTATAGATAAACTTTTGAATCAACCTGATATTTCTATTGAAACGTTCCCACATACATCGTTAGGGGTGGCGAGAATGTTATTGAAGTGGTTTCTATCATGGCTTGGATTTCATTCTTGTCACTAATCCACTCCCCTTCACTGGTCTTAAGCATCGTAGTAGTGTTTTGTCTTTTGTGTTGCTTGACTTAAGCATTGTAAAAGTTTGAGTTATTTTCTTCATTACTAAGCCAATTGATGTGGATTTTTTTTTCTTCCATTCCTTTTCTTCTTCTTTTAGTAGTTTCTAGAGATTTACTTCGATATTGATGCAAAATCTATCTATAATCTCATCATATTTGTTGGCTATATGAGATTGTAAGTTGCTAATGTTACAAATTAACATTTCTTTTTTCTTCTTATTTCCTTTGCATTAATTTTTTCACATGTTAGAAAATCTTATTTAACCTATTTTAGATCCTCATTGAACTCTGCCAATGTAGTGGCATCTAAGTGGTAAAATTGATGTTGTATGAGAGAGAGGTGACAAGTTCAAAACCCCCTGGCAACAAGATGAATGGATTGCCAATTCTTTATTTTTAAAAAAGAGCATCATTGAACTCCATATCATTGTTTCCCTCTCTATAAAAAATTTGGTGAATTTCTTATCATTGAATCTTACATACATATACAAAAATCTCTACTTGATCTTTCTAATCTCATTCAATCATACTGGTAGTAGGCAATAATCAGATTGGAGCCTAGTAGGTGTTAAATAATGAATTGAGATAAACATGAATGAATGTTTAAATTAGCAATTGCTCAGTCAATTCCTTATTGTGTCATATGTTTGAATGTATTCTTAATGACTAAAAATTCAATATTAGATAGCACTACTTCAAGAACGGTTTTGTTGAAGAGCTTAGCTTCAACATGGTTATAGTGATTGTTTCTTATTTCATAAGAACTAATGGTGGTGTTAAAGTCACAGAGGACAATCTAGGGTTGTGTAAATCTATTACACATGTTAATAAGATGCTTCTAGAGGAAATTTCTCATTGTGATGTGTGGGTTTGCACAAATGTTACCACCATCATGTTGTTGTTGCAACATTTCACGAATTGTTTGTGATTATTAGTGATATATACCTTACATACCTCCTCATTCAACACACCCAAATACCTCCCACAAACACCTCTGCCTCGACTAGATAGACCCCAACATCTTGATAGTGTCAGTTACATTTTAACCACTGATTATCAATTAAGTGTTGCCAAAATATGTGATTTTTTAACTGACATATAGTCTTTGACGACATTGCATGTCATATTGTTGTCAATTCATCTAGAATTCCAATATAGTAAATATAACATTAATAGGTGGTAAAGAGAAAAGTTGTATCAGATTTCAACTACCTTGAGCTAGTGTAGGCACCTAGTTATCTTTATCTGTAGAATGTTCGGTAACTTGACTTAGCCTTGAGCTCCTCCTTTATTTAATGGGGGGCTTTGGTTTGCCACTCCTCTTCATTTTAGTGTTGCTTCCTTTGAACTTACTTCTATGTGGATTAGCAATCATCATAGGGTTCTCATCTACATGATTTTCAACTAATGTAGTTGAGATGAAATGGGCTCCTTCCTGAGAGATATTTATTGATATGTCCATGTCACTGTTATTTTGTAGTTTTGACTTCAGTAAGTTCATCAATTGTAGGATTTGCCACTATGTTGGTTTCGATAGGAACATCAATTTGCTAATTTTTGATCATTTTTGGGATGTTAGTTGTCTTTTCATTATTAGATAAGTTCTCAAGTATCTTCCTCTTTTGATCATCATCTTCCACCATCTCTAAGTTTTATCTTGATTGAGTGACTCTTCTTCTCCAAATGTATTTTATTTACTATATTCTCTTTTATTGGTTTGCTTTCTGTTGTTGTCTCTCCACATTCTCTATATCAGCATACTTCTTGTTTGTTAAAAATTTAATCAGTGGTTTCTCCAATTCTAGCCCTCGGCCATGTCTACTTCCTCTTCTTTTTTGTTTTTATCAATTTATGGTGTTCATATCCTCCTCTTCATTGTGTGTTTACTCTTTGTAGTATCCACCATTGTTTTCTGTTGATGTTTTATTTCCCTACAATGTTTTTTATGTGTGCCTTGATCTTCCACATGTTGAACATCCGAGTCCAAATCCCACATATTCAATTTCATATTCTATCCCATTTATCATAATGGTTGGTACTAACTCCCTTGTAGTGTCTATTTCCATCACAAGTCTTGTGAATTTTCTCTGCATTCTACTCGTTGTGTGAGTGTCAACTTTTTAGTTTTCCAAGTTATAGTCCCATGTATATAAACATCATTGGCACATACAAATGAAGTGAAAGGTTTAGGATTCACACCCCAAGTCACAATATAGTTAGGTAGATATATTGTCGGAGTGAATGTCAGGTACTAGCCTTATATTGACATACCTCATCTAATTAGCTTCCATGAGAATTCAGTTAGGGTCATCTCATAGTCTTTCTTGCATGATAGTTACACCACAAAGTGTCCCATATCAAGTTCATACATGTTGAATGTCCAGTCAGATCATCATGTACCTAATCCCATACTTATCAACCTTGCTACCACTGCATACTTCCACAGTCTTATAGGGTTGTCTTCTGCTTTTGAGACGATTACCAGTGTTGGCTTGCCTTATATTTCTCCCACAGTGACATCTTCTATAGAGAGTTTATCTTCAAAAAAAAATCCAATGAAGAACATGTTGTTCTCTATCCACTACTCTCCATGACCACTTTGTCATATGTCAGTTGTTCAATTAGATGTGTTTCTGAGACCCCATTGGTCACCCCAAAATTAGGGTTAATGGATGCATCCTAGTAACCTTTTAGAGATGTGTCTCAAAAATGGTTTATAGGTATACTAAGACTTGGTATTCTCTTCTTGCTTTGTATCTTATTAATCCTCCAAATAAATATAGCTTGGTCCCCTCAGTTCCATGTATTTAAATAGGCATCCTACCTCTAACACTTGTATTTCCACTCCCTTCTTTAGTGTTCCATTAGTAGTTCTTGTATATACTACCTCCACCCTTGATCATCAGGTTCCCTATATCTCCATGCTCTCTTTCATGACCTCAGACATGGCCCAATACATTCCTCCATGAGCTGCCACCATTGTGTCTTCCCCTCGTCCCCCAAGATTCCCCATTCAAGATTGTTTTGCCTCTCCATCTCTATATCTACAATTTAGAGTCAAGCCCCTATAGTACCTAGCATTGGGGAATTTGTACTTTAATTTTTGTCTGTTGCTTGAACATTTATTTTTAGGTATATGTATAATTATTGTGTGAGTACTTAGGTTAGATGCAACTTATGCACATGTTTTCACCCTCATTTTGTAGCCTATTTTTAGGCATGTTTTCATTCAAAAATCTTTAATATTAACATGCTTTGTGCATATTACCTAAATAACTTGTATAGATCTTGTGCATCCATTTTATCTATTTCAATGCATTTAGTTCAAAACTATCATATTTTGTCATATTTCGGTGCATTGTTTACTCTATTGTAGACAAATATAGTGTAAATTGCAGAAAGTCGGTACCACTGACAACATTTTTGGTACCACTAACATGGAGAAAAAGATTCAAACTAGTAGAGTCATCTTGGTAGAAGTGGTATAGGACTTGATGCCACCGTGACTTCAAGTCAATATCACCAACTATAAGCTTGGTGGTTCAGACAAGAAGGTTCATAGAGTCTCAGTACAATCTCAATACCATGGACCTTTAGCTTGGTGGCACTGTGATAGCCCTTCCTGAGTCAAACAAAAAGCCATATTAATTATACTAGATTCGAATTTGGTAGCACCAAGGTTTCCCTAGTAGTCGTGGTAAAGAAAGGTAGCATCTAACAATTAAAGCGATGTTATGTATAGCCTCTTTGGTCAAAACCTAAGAGTATAGTTGTAAGGAGGGCATCAACCCTTTTAGGAGAGACCAAATATGCATGAGACAAAGAAATGGATATTTTTAGTAGAAATCATTGTGACACCTCTAACGCGAGTTCAATGACAAAAATGTTATTTGATTGACAATCATCAGAGGGATCATTCTAATGCATGGCTACATAGGTTTTATAAGGCCCCTGGCCTAGATTAATGCTAAATTGTGCTTATCTTGTATAATGAGATGCTTAGAACCTTGCTCAAATTCTTTTAGGTGTTTTGTTATCATGTGGCATACTTATGTTTTAAGTTTGAACCTGTTTGAATTTTGTTTGAGCTATATTTGCTTGTTTTGGACCAAAATGCAATTAACCCAAGATGAGGGTTTATCTTGCAATTTTTCGCATGTTTAGTGTTTTCTTAGTGCTTTAGCATCATAAGATAGAGAATGATGCTATGGGGCGCCTTGTGGGACCATGGTTGATAAGTGGCATCATGTGGTAATGTTAGGGTTTCTAGGGTTTTGTTGGTGTCGACCTTATTGTGTTGCTTGAGTGTAGCAACCGTTGTCTCGACCTCAAGGTGTGTTTTAGGAGTGTTGATACACATCGTTTGCACACCAATTCACTAGAATAATTATCCTAGAGTTTAATCCTTTTTTACTTTCTGATTAAGGGTAGTATAGAAGGGTCGATCCCATAGGACAACTTTTTTAAGCTTGTTTTCTTTTAATCCTGATTGATGTTTGAAAGTGATTATTTTTGGTATTTTTGGATAACAAATAGAAAATAAAGTTCAATTTGAGGGGGTTGGTTTATCTAATGCAAGAAAATAAATTGCAAGAAGAATAAAAGACTACACTAATGCAAAGTAAGAAAAAGGATTATTCTAAGACAAGAAAGAGTAAAGGAAGGAAATTGTTAGCACACAAGATTATCTAAACAAAAGTAAAGTGCTGAAATTTAAAATGTGAATTGAACACAAACGTTTAAGAATAGTTTGACATCAAGAAGGAAGGCATCGAGGCTTAGGGGTTTCACCACCATAGCCCTTATGAAAATAAAATTGAACGATACACGACAACAAGAAAGAAGCAGGTATGCACTTTATTTGTAAATAAATGCAAAAGAGGAACTCCATGTGAACCTATTGGTCCTGGTGTTCACGTATCCTTGTTCTTCATCCTAAAGATAATTTTTCCACGGTTGCATCCAAATTCTCATGAAATCGGTTTAGGCGTTCTAACTATTGGGTTCCATGGTCGCATCCATTGGGAGTAACAAGCGATAAAAATGATTAATTACGTCGTTAAAATCTATGATTTCTAAATGAAAAACCATTCATCCAAATAGTCATGTAAAAGCTTGATCCGGTTAACACATGGCTAAGGGGCTATTCCCCTCACCTCAATAAGGAAACTAATCACTACTCATGGTGAGGATGGGAGAAACTAGGAAAGAAAGCAAAGGAGTCATAGACCGCAATTACAGATCTCCGTAGAGTCTAAGGCGGTATGATTAAATGACTTGTTTGCTTTTTCTCCCACTCTAAGAGAAACACAAAAAAATAAGAACCAGAGAAAGGAGATCCAGAACCTAAATAAAAAGAACTAACTTTATGAAAGAACATATCTTTACTACTTTTCAAAGGAAGATTACACTAAGATGAAAATGATAGAATTTTACTTTTGATTGTGTACAAAGAGAACTTGGGGCCCTTTTCTTAGTAGAGTCCCCCCTTCTTTTATAGAATAAGGAGGGGTGGAAACCCTAGATACAATACTATCTAGAAGACTCCTAGCCGCCAGCTGAAAACTTTCTAGAAATAGAGAAAATAATTGATTGCTTTTAATTATATGACTGCTTGCATTCTTTTTGCTGTAGATTCCCATAACAGCAATTTCGAGCAAATTTTTGGGCCAGTCATAACTTCGAAAGCGGTCCAAAAATATATTTTCCTTGTAGATAATTCAATTCATTTCCAACGCATACTTGCCCATTCAATTCCACCTTAGGATGTGAGAGTTATGGCAATATTGGTGCAAGGTATATGTTTAAGTCAGGCACTGTGGGAATTTGTGCAAAATATCTTCCAAGGAAAATTAGACATTGAGCTATTTTCCTACAAAAAACCAACCAAATATAATTAAAACTATAAATAAATAGAAAAATCTAAACTAATGAAATTAATTACAAAAATAAGAAGATAAATAAAAAAATCCTAAAAAGATATCTAAAAGATGTAAATAAAAGGGATAAATATACATTTATCAAAATATCCTGGACTTGAATCTTTGCTTGTCCTCAAGCAAATAAAATCACAAATAAAGACCAATTTATACTCCCATTATGTCATTCCTCACCCTTGTAACATCACTATAATCCTTACCTCCAATTTTTGGCCAAGTGACCCAATCTCCTAAAATCACATAGCATAAAGTTCTATATTCCCTATCAAAATAATTATCACATCTTGCTTCAAAAACAAGATTTTTGTAGAAAAATAGGCTTCCTCTTCTATTGCTTTGACACTCTTAATTTATGAATATTTTTTTCTTAGGTATTTGCACAAGAACAGGATGAAGGAGGGGGTGTGAACAAGTGGGTGCATCTGGATCCTTTGCCCCATAAATGGAAGCCAGTGGATTTGGTGTGGAAGACTCACAAATGGCATAATTGTCATCAGAATTATCAAAAATGATCAATCTAGGTTGTTCCGTCTCTTTTGGGGAGTTCTCCATCTCTTCTTCATAAAAGATCTCATCAACATGGACGTCTATGGAGTCATTAGGATCCTTTACTATGTTGAAGGGGAGATTTGATTCCCTTATAGGACATGTGCCCAACTCAATGGGCTCAGAAGGGATCACCTCACAATATAATGATGTAATGTAAGGTTCTTGTAGTGGTGGAATCACCTCATCAGGTTCGACCAGATGTAGAAAAAGAGGTGGTTGAGTGAGATCATAGTGATCTTGATGAGGAAGCCTTTCAAAAGAATCCATCAGTGCATGTTGGGGAGGTGATGATACATTGGTCACAATAAGCTCAACTGAGATGGGATGATTATTGGAAACATTCAAATATGGGCCTACAACTGAGAAGGGTGGTGGATCCTTAGGTTGTTGGGACGTTCTTTGAGCCCACCAGTCTTTAACCTTTTTGTTAAAAGATTCTTGATTCATGAATTTATCAACATAGTCCTCCATCCACTCATTTTTTTACTTATATGGATAGTCAGGGCCCCATACAGATGCGGCCCTAGCTAAACAAAGTTATTCATTTGCGACATCCTTAATTTCTTTAAAACACCTATCCATCCCCGGCAACGACGCCAAACTGATATGCATCGTTTGCACACCAATTCACTAGAATAATTTTCCTAGAGTTTAATCCTTTTTTACTTTCCAGTTAAGGGTAGTATAGAAGGGTCAATCCCATAGGACAACATTTTTAAGATTGTTTTCTTTTAATCCCGATTGATTTTTGAAAGTAATTATTCTTGGTATTTTTTGAATAATAAATAAAAAATAAAGTTTGATTTAAGGGGGTAGGTTTATCTAATGCAAGAAAGTAAATTTCAAGAATAATAAAAGACTACACTAATGCAAAGAAAGAAAAAGGAATATTCTAAAACAAGAAAGAGTACAGGAAGGAAATTGTTAGCACACAAGATTATCTAAACAAAAGCAAAGTGCTGAAATTTAAAAGTTGAATTGAACACAAACATTTTTTACAATTTGAAATCAAGAAGGAAGGCATCAAGGCTTAGGGGTTTCACTACCTTAGCCCTTGTGAAAATAAAATTGAACGATACACGACAATAAGAAAGAAGCATGTATGCACTTTATTTGTAAATAAAATGCAAAATAGGAACTCTACATGAACCCAATGGTCCTGGTGTTCGCGTATCCTTGTTCTTCATCCTAAAGAGAATTTTTCCACAGTTGCATCCAAATTCTCATGAAATTGGTTTAGGCTTTCTAACTCCCGGGTTCCACAATCGCATCCACCAGGAGTAACAAGTGATAAAAACAATTAATTACATCATTTAAATCTACAATTTCTAAACTAAAAACCATCCATCCAAAAAGTCATGTAAAATCTTGATCCAGTTAACACATGGCTAAGGGGCTATTCCCCTCGCCTCGATAAGGAAACTACTCTCTACTCATGGCGAGGATGGGAGAAACAAGGAGAAAAAGCAAACAAGTCATTTAATCGTCACCGCCTTGAACTCTGCCTCGACTAAGACACCCTTCCTTGATGTTTTTTCTCAACCTAGATGGTCTTGGTTGTGCTTTAGATCCAGATAGTTGTCTTCTTATGATGTGTCTTGACCTAGTGTGTTAGTGACCTTTTTTTCTCAACCGACACATGTGTTTTGATTCTTGTTTTGACCCCTTGATGTGTCTTGACCAAAACCAATATGTTGGGGACCTAAAGAGGTAGAGACACAACATTTTGTATCACCATAGGTTTCATTCATGCATATAGGGGTTGCATGTTGGCCTTTTTCATGGACAAGTGTCCCTTTGGTGTTTTATTATGTTGACAACTCACATATACCCTACGTCCCTCGTCCTTTGGGTATATAACCCCTTATCTTCATTTGTGAGAAACTTTTCAGGCCTATCCCCTTCCCTCTCCCTTGTGACTGACCTTGGATCTTGGGGAGCAAAGGAGGTTTGATCTTGGAGTTGTGGTGGTCGATCAACCGTGCTTGAGGAAGGATTTGTGCCAAATCAACTCTTGTGGTGGTGATTCTTGGATATTTTTCTCTTGGTAAGTGATCTTAACTCTTGATCACATTTTCCCTCTTCTCAAATCCTCATTTGCTTCTTCCTCCTTGTCCGTTGACTATGGATCATCCATGGTGGTCATTTTGGAGAGAAAACTCCTCATCACAAAGGGTAGGAGACCATGTTTTGACAAGGTGGCACCCTAGTGAGAGGAATTATTTTCTCTTTCTCTCTTATTACTTTGGTTTGGCCTAGGGTTTCTTGCTCTCTTTATTGAGCCATCTCTTGATCATGGTGTTCTTCTTTTGTGAGGTAATCATGTGACTGAAGCTCTCATCAAGTTTTAGTATCTTCTTCTCTATTGGAGCTTTTGATCTTGGATCTTGGATCTCCACATAAGGCAGTTATATAACTTTCCCCTCTTATTTTTTGGCACCATAATCTTGTTCGTTTGTTTATGTTTCTATCTCTAAAATATGATATGAACGTGCTAAAAGGTATTATCATGAATTAAGGTTTGATACGTGATAATAGTTATATGAAATTTTGTTTTAATCCTAAACCCTAATTCTCTTGTACCCGATTTCAAGATAAATAATAGATGGATAGTTTTTCTTGTTCTTGATCTATAATTTCTATCTACGTGTATGGGTTTGGTTACCTTAGTGTAACATGGACTGTGGTGTTGTTTGGAATATATGGAATAAGATATTCACTTCTCTTACCAAGGTTCTTTATGGAGACTCTATCATATATGTTTAAAGGATTTTGGAGACCATCTTTGTAGAAAGTCATCTCCTTGACTTTGATGAGTTTCCATTGAGGATAACCTACTATTTTGATCATGGTACATCCCTAATTTTAGGGTAGATATTTGTTCTTGTGGTATTTTAACCTTGGTGTTCATAACATCCTTTGTTTTAGTCTTGGTCAAAACATATGTTTTGTTGGTGGTTGACACCCATGAATTGTTAAGCAAGGGTGGAAGTGTTGATTATATGAGTAGTACAACACTTGGTTTTGTTATATGATGTTAAGATGGTAATGTGGTTCTTATGATTTTAGCATTTAAGACTTTGTAGTTTTCTCATGTAGATTACACTCTTTCTTATCCATATCCTTGATTCTTAAAGTGTTCTTGAGAGGATGATCTAATATGTATCATAAGCTTTGGTTTAATTATCATGTGCTAAGTTTTGGTTATCATGTTGTCTGTAGAGTTATGGATGATTTCTCATATATATTGAAGTTTAACTTTCTCTCTCCTAAGTGGTTTGGCTTGATAATCTTCATGGTGGTTGTTCTAGGGTTTGTTGATCATGAACCCATGAGTTTTGAGTTTTGTGACGCTTGGTATTCTTGTTGTTAGCCTTGGTTTCAGTTGACACATATGTCCCTATTGGAGTTGAGATTGAGGCACCTATGTATAGTTTTGGGTCGAGACACTCTATCATGATGTAGTCGAGATATCTTTTTTTAAGTTTTTGGTCGAGACATATGTACCCTTGGTGTTTGGGTTGTGACCATGAGTTGTGCTTTGGTCGAGTCTCCCTTGAGTTAGCTTGGACATGGTCGATACATGAACTTTTGTTGATGGTCAAAACCCTAATCATTGGATGGTCGAGACACCATGTTTAATGGTGGTTGAGACACATGATTGGTTGCAGTTGAGAGACCATGTTGAATGGTGGTGGAGACACATGGTTGGTTGCAGTTGAGACACCATGTTGAATGGTGGTCGAGACACATGGTTGGTTGCGGTCAAGACACCATGTTGAATGGTGGTCTAGACACATGGTTGGTTGCGGTCGAGACACCATGTTGAATGGTGTTCGAGACACATGGTTGTTGCGGTCGAGACACCTACCTTGAAGGTGGTCAACACACCTATTATGTTACATGGTCATAACACATGCATGATATGATGAGATAGTACACATACACGTCTATATGAAGGTGATATGCATTGTTGTTAATAAATGATGATCAAATGATATTAAATGATGGATGCAAGCCTTAATGAGGTGCATTGGAATTATAATAATGTAAGTGTGCACACTTAGTTATAATTTATAGTTCTTAGACCTAATACACTCCAAACATGAGGGAGGTAATGAAACTAGGGATTGGTGAATAAATAATGCCATGGAACCCTATGTGGTTAAGCATGAAACTTTAACCCTAAATTCAGGGAACATATGATGCAATTGATTACCTTGTTTAAGGTGATCAATATGTTGTGATGTTTTCTCTCTCCTACTTGTATGTATCTAATCTTGAAAATTAATTGAGTAGCATAGCTTGTGGATGATATGATGATGATGATGATATGATATAGGGTGATGGCTATGAGAGCATTGAAGAGGTGTATTGAAATCATAACAATGTAAATGTGCATACTTAGTCATAAATTGTTGTGCCCAACCCTAATACACTCCAAACAGATGGGAGTTGATGAAATAGGGTTTGATGAATGATTATTGCAATAGAACCCTAATTGATCATACTTGGAACCTTAACTCTAATTTTGGGATCAGATGATCTACATGCTTATATTTTTAAAGTGAATAGCATATTATGATGTTTCTATATCCTATTTCTGTACATTTGAGCCTTGCGGGTCAACTTGGATGTCATAGATAATGTTTTCTATGGTGTATATCTGATATGTTACAAGGTGATGTGTATATGTCTGATGAGGCAAGATAAGACAATAGTGAGACAAATGAATAATGTGATTGGTCTTATGACCTAGTGAAGGCTTAATGCCTAATGTGAGGTAATATCCTCTATTGATTTAATGAGGGATTGATATTCCTTGTGATGGTGGAAATGTGAGCCATATTTGGCAGTGATAACGTGTGTTGATGTTGATAGCCTTGAATAAGGCAGTGTGAAAGTGATATCAAGTAATAGTGTGACAAGTTTATACTTTATATGTTTTATATCTTCTGGAGTTGTGCTATACATTAATCTTTATAGAAGATATTTAGGGTTTGTGTGTTGCAACTTGATTGATTCTAAAAGACACTCAATTGGCTTTGATAATCAAGTAAAACCCTAATCATGTAGTTTCCATGTACCATAGATCCATCTTCAGCATCAGTATCTAGCTAGATGGTGAAACGAGTAACTCCTACGGGAACCTCGGAGTGCATATTGTTGAACATGTGGGGTGTTAGTGAAGGTATCTCCCTATGTCCTTAAATTTTTGAAATAGTGGTATAATGTTGAGTTATAGAATGGCCATGCGTGAGCATGTTATCTAGCGTTGTGCTATGAACCAAGGCAGGCTAGTTTTTTTATAGGACCATAGCTTTGATTATGTGTTGCTATCTTTACAGGACTATATCTATGACTATAAGTTGTTGTCTTTGTAGTTTGACTATATTTCATTGTGTTGCAGACTCAAACTGATCGAGTAGTGTTGGTGATGATCATGAAGTCTGGATCTTCCATGGATCTTGTTTGGTACTAATTTCAACTTAGCAGTGGTCTGTTGGATTTGAGTGGTACGCCTGCAATCCTCAGGGCAAGTAGATAAAATATATAATACATTTGTGTAGTATAATTGCTTAGGGTCAAGTACATTTCACATCAATTGGCCCCTTTACCTTATTTATTATACTGGTTATTTTATTACAATTATACGTGTTCTTCATATTCCTTCTAAAGGTATAAGATGTTCAATGGCTCAGCTATAGATATTTGAACTGCTTAAACAATGACAATTGCCTTGCTTATATCATGAAGCGGAATCTGCTTATCTGTTAAAAGTATTATATCCTATTTCAATTATATGTGCTTATAGTAGATGTTGGCAGAGAGTTATATCTCTCTCTGGGACTTTGGTCCCACCCCATGGGATCCACTTTTTCTTAGGTGGATGGACAGGATGAGACAGAGATCGTGCAGTTGATATTGATAATAAAAAGGAGTTGTAGATGTTGGATCATGGATATGTTGTCAGTGTCTAGTAATAGAGTCCTATGTGTCGTCCCTGTAGACTCTGGTCCTTATGGGTGTTTTGTGAATATTGTACATTGGTTTGAGTTTTTGGCTTTATGCCATGACAATATAGACATGATTTGTACACAAGAACAAGTGATCATATGCAACTGGTTGTGGCGTGATAGACAATGAAGAATGATATGTAACCTCTTTTGGAAATGAATGAAATACAATTGGCACAAGTTTATAGATTCAATTGTGGTTATTGAGCTTGAGATCCTGATATGAGATCGGTTTTAATTTACCATTTTTTGTAGTAATATCATTTTTAGTAATAATTCCATGATTTGTTTTGAGTGATCTCAGTTTCTATGGCAAAGGGTGTCACATGTTTCCCCATTTTTATGGTGTTCTTCTAATTCAAATATTCTTTTGATTTCATTTTGAGCATGAGGGACTAAATTTTATGTTTTTTAGGACCATGGAGGATCATGGTAATGACTTTGTGCATGTTTATTTTCAATCTAAAATAGATTTCTACGCTATGGATTTTAATAGTGCAAGTTCATTGATTTTTCATATTTGTATATGATCACCATGAATATTTGTCAGATTGTTAATTACTTTGAGTTTGGGATTAATAGTTGTAGAAGTCATTATCAGCATAATGAATGATGCATTTTGAGAGTAGACTAACCATTGTGAGGTCAATTGTCCAAAGAGAGATCATATCATTTAATATTGTATATTGGCACTACGAGAGTGGGTTGGTGATTAGGTTAAATAGTGTATTAGACTGCAAGTGAGAGTAGTGAAAGATACAAACTCTAATCCAAATAGGCATAGATAATTATGCAAAAAGAACTCATGCATAAATCACATTGTGGTGAAAGTGGAATGTTAAATATCCCACTAATCCAATCTTCAAATCATTTTTAATTCTTTGTTATTATTGTGAATTTTATTTTAATCAATACAACCATCTCTTTCTTTAGGTCTAGCTGAGATGTTTTAGTTAGTAGTAATCCCTAGTCATCTTGATTCCCTGATATCGACAACTCAAGCCTCTTTGAGACCTTTACTACTATGATGTGTACACTTGCTTATTACATGTATGTTTAAGTCTTGTCAAGCCTTTGGCATCATTGTTGGGGAATTGACAACTATAACACTATGAGTACTAAAATTGGATACTCTAGATCATTTTAGTTCTATTGATTTTCTTTTTAAATCAAAATTAATTGCAAAAATTGTTTTGTTACTCTTGACTAGTATCATGCCTCCTCAAATTGAGTCTCTACTTTTTAGGTACTAGTTTAAGGTCCAAACTCAAACCACTGACCATAGAGATCCTAGAACAACATTGGCCGATCCTAAAAAGCTCTTGAAGCAAGCTCAAAAATACATAGCCTCATCTCTAGGGCTAATTCTAGGTACACTGCCAACAACACTAGAGGTTACATAGGCAAACAAAGGGGAGTGAAATCATTAATCCAAAATAACATGTTGTAGAAGAAGAAGAGGAATACAATATGTTTAACCATGATGAATGTATATTCATCTCTCTTTTATACATATCTTGCATAATCTTTTTTTATTAGAACTTATCTCTTTTTACTAATTTTCTAGGACAAATTGCAATTTACCCAGTTGTTGATTAATTGTGCAAATATTTATCTTTTCTTCTTTACTTTTGTAGGTTTTATCTTCAATGCAAAATCCTAAACTATTGACCACATGAGATGACCAGTTCAATGTGCCAAGCAGTCGGTTCATCTCCAAAAAGTTTCAAATCTCGAATCTAGATGGCCATTTGGTCCTCGATTCAACCTCCCACCCTGACACTTCAAACGATCATCTATACATAGTGAGTCGGTCAGCTTGTTGCACTAGCCAATCATCTGATTCCACCAAAACAATCATCGCATGTACCTCATGACCACATTGGGTCAAGTGTCTATGTCGCACCCAAACCTTAGGGTTTCCATGATTAATCAGTGTGTGCATCGGCACCAACCGGGTGTCTCACACTCAAACAATTGGTTTGAAATTTTGCTTCATGACCAAGAAACGTTCAAGTCAGCATCCCCACCCCTTCGCCTAGTGATGAATGCATATTCATTAAGGTTGCAATCACCATCCTTGGCCCAGTTTTGCTCCGATCATTCACTTTTATTGCCTAAATCTCCTCATATACATCTTTACTTAGCTTGATTGGATTATCCTTATTTTTGTTTGGTTTATCCATGGTTTTAATTAAACCTTGCATCTTTGTGTAGGCCCACGAGCATTGCGGCCCATCCTCTAATCAAGGCCCTTTTTGTTGTTCCAAGTCAGAGGCACTACGGGCTCCTTCTTGACACCACGGTCAACACCTATCTCCCTACCACAATCGCGGTCCTCCCTCACAACCAGCAGCCTGTGGTCTATGCCTCCATCTCCTCACCCCAGCACAGGCTGCAATCCTCCTCCACGCTCTGCTACACCATGATCCCCCTCACCTTCCACCCACGGTCGGCAGTCACTTCAACTGTGCCCGCGATAGCAACGCCAACCCTCACCGCTTCCTCCTTTGATTGTGGTATGACACTTCACCACCGCAGTCTCGACATCACCTTCTCTACAACCGCGGTCAAGGTCTTCCTCATCAACATCCTAGTCGCGACACCAAGCAACCGTGACCATCTCGACGCCATCCGTGGTCTGCCCTCTACATCGCGACTACTGCTTCCTCCTTCATCACCTACCGTGGCGATAGGCAGCAATCGATCTCCAACTATCGCGACCACCTGCAACCCTAGTCGTGGGCACGACACCTTTCCTCCAAGCCTCAATAGATGCGTTCACAACTGAGCCAAGACTGTGACCTCCTTCCTCGACGACACCATGATCAATTGACTCCTGCCCGCGGTCAAGTGCAACACCACCGCGACCTCAATGCATCAAACAGACCCCGCGGTTAGTGCATACACCTCGACCAAGGTTTCCCAGCAGCACCTAGCAAATCGCCCACTACTATAAATACCCCCTTACATCAGTCTTGTCAAAGCATTGACTCCAGACGCCGCTAGGCTACCGCTCTATGCCCAACTAGGGAGTACGGTCTCCATAGCCAAGAGACAACCTCTGTGGTGTTGTTGCACCTCTGTTCATCTAGATCTTAGGTGGAAACCTAGATCTGCAGCCATCTATCTACATCTCCAATGCCTTGCACACGCCATCACATCCACGAGCTACTCCTCCTACTAAGAGCAAGGACCACGAGAAGAGAAGGAAGGTGGAGAGAGAAGATCTGCCCCGTCTGCCATGGTGTTCTTCCCTCCTCGTTCTAGATCTTCTCCACCAACGTGTAGAAGACTGTCTCTCCACTGAGCTCTGATCATCTTCTCCACCATGGCCATGGCGGAATCTTCCCTCTCTCTTGTTCTTTTTGTTTCTCTCACCATGAGCGAGTAGTTTCCTTTTGCTAGGGTGCGGAAACTAGCCCTGTTGCCCATGCTTACATGTCCATTTATTAAACAATCCATGGCTTGTATATAACTCTCCATTTCGTTGTTAATCGTTTGATGCATGCTTAGTGGATTGATCACCTACCTTGAATGATCTTTTCTTTCCTATGTTGTGAGAACTTCAATGCATAGGTTTTAAATGTCGATTGACGCAGTTGACTCCCTGACGAGAAATTCTGAAGGGATTCCCTGAAGTCGTAAGTGTGTGATCCATGAGGGGACGAGACATCTAGCCCACGGTGACGCTTCTGTGTGCCTGACGCCCATATGGGGGGCCGCAGATTTAGTTGGATATATGTATCTTCGGAGTCATAAGTGTGTGATCTGTAGGGGACGAGACATCTAACCTACAGTGATGCTTCAACATGTCTGACATCCTAAGGAGGGGTTTGCAACTCCACTTGGATGGTTATATCTATCCTAGATGTGTGTGTTTGTATATGTTTGCATGTATTGCGGTGGTGAAACCCGGGTCCATCCCAGTGATTCCCATCATTAATATTTAATCAACTTTCCTACAAGTAGTTTAATCCAAATCAATCAACTCTCGTTATAAATATTAGTCTTGATTCAACTAGATTTTGTTGGTATGTATGCCCTGAGAGTCAATCATGGGATGATTGGTGGGATACATTAAGATTGATTTGATAAACATCAAAGGCAAGCTTCCAATTCTTTCTGGTTCAGTCATATGAGATAGTGATAGAACATATTGAATGTCTAGAGAATGACATAACTCAATGACGTATGCTTTCAGGTTGAGGACCTGAACGATGATATCATATGGATGCTAAGAGTTTGTACATTCTTGTTATGTCCCTAGTCGGATGTCATTGTGGAAGGTAGATAGACAACAATGACACACAAGACTAGATTGTGGTATTGGTTGATGACAGAATCTCATTAGTCATGATATAGAGATATCAAACCAAACACATAGGTACTTGTTAGAGAACAAGTGTACCGGACAGACCCACCGTGAGTTTGACACATGGAACCATGAGATGGTAGTCACAGTTAGTACTCCCAGTGATGGTGGTGAGTGTGATTCTTAGACCTAAAATCACTACACTCAACACATGTCGTTGGGCACACTTTGACATCATCAAACGCAGTCCTGAAACATGGGTTGTTATAAAGGTGATGATTGGGTGGCTTTGACACATGGGGCTTTTGAGGGGTGAGTGATAGATATGGGATTTGTCCCTCCTGAGGGAGTTTGATATCCATGGCCACTTGATGAGTAGGATTGAGAAAGGCGTGCACACATGTGTGAATCAGTATGTGATACTGATGTCATACATATCTCTTCCAGTCTACTCTGAGATCAAGGAAGTGAATGAACGTTGACAGGATGACTGTTCCATGCCTTGAGTTCATTCGGGATATCAGTGACAAAGGAATTATACATTCGCTGTAACACCATTCACGGATTGTAGGATGAAAGTTGTTCTCCAACTTTCTACTTTCACTTGGGTAGCACTGATGTGTGACTAGGGACCGCTCTTTGCTTGTGAAGTCATAAGTGTTATGGAATTTCACTGCCAACGTGAAATGGACCTGCAGGGTCACACACATAGGATTTAACCTGGAAGAGGAGTTTTGTCCACAAAGCAATGTTTAGATTGATTACTAAAGGAGTTTAGTAGTTCAATTAAACACTCAATCAGTCGATAGCTCAATATCGTATGGTTCAAGGTGTTGGACGCATTGATTGGAGTATCCGATTGATTGAAATCACAATTGACTGATTTTGCCCAACCTGTGCTCCCAACCGATCGGTTCATGTGATGAACCGGTCGGCTGAGGTTGCTGAACCGGTCGGCTGGAGTGTCTAGGACGATCGGCTGATACCCAGGTTGAAACGACCGGTTCAAGGGTTGAACCGATCGGCTCAACTGGTGCAACCGACCAGTTGGGAAAAGTCATGTCGGCAAGAATTTTCCTTTGGTTTCAAATTGCCCAATTTGATTGGTAATAATATTGGTATTCGATACCAATTGGGAAAGAAACAAGGAAAGTTTTTTTGAGCCGGATTAGGACCATGAACCGATCAGTTCAGGGCACCAACCGATCGGTTGGAGTGCCCCAAACGATCGGCTCAGGTCCAACCGATCGGCTCAATGGCCGAACCGATCGGTTCAGTTGTGAACCGATCATTTCAAGTTGTGAACCGGTTGCTTTTAGTGGAAAATTCTCGAACCCTTCTACTCCTGCTTTAGTCCCGCATTGCCCGGGATGGAGAACCCTGTCCCATGACTCTCCTATCTATATAGGGGTATTGGGGGCTTCTCAAAGTACAGCTCAGTGCAACCAGTTGCTCTGCAAGTTGTCGTTCTCTCTGGTTTTGGTAACCGTGAGAGAGCCTGAGCAAGTGCTTCCCGCAAAAGGGAGGTGCAGCAAGGGAAGGACAACTGCAGTTGCAACAGGAGGCAGGAGAGCGTGTTGGCGACTAGTACGTCAACAGGAGGGTGCGACTCCTTCCACTTCCTTGTGGGACAAGGAGAGTGGAGTTCCAGGTGGTCCGTGTAGACTACTACAGAGGCGGGAGTACGCTGCCGCTTAGGAGGACAACTGTCATCCGACAGTCCGGTTTGAGTAGGAGTTGTCAGTCCCGGTGCGACCAGGAGCTGCACAGACACCGTCGAAGTCCGGAGTTGATGACTGCGCATTGCGTGAGGTATTGTCGCCGAGCAAGCCTTGGGACAAGGTATGATTCCGCAAACCATCCTTTCCTATTATATAGACGTTGACGCGTTTCCTCGGTATGGGTTGGGGAGAAATTTTTTGTTTCCGTTGCCTTCTCTGTCTCCCCTAAAACCCAACAGTGGTATCAGAGCCACGTCAGCTGTTCTATATTTTAGGAATATCGATATGATCGATTTTGGTTTGTCGCCTTTAATTATTTCATACGATGCGAATAATATCGGCTTTATGCATGTCCAATCCTAAATCCACAAATCCCTAATTACATATATGATATGTATTATTAATGCACTCGATACGCGTTGCCCTTAAACGAGTTTTGTGGTGGATGTATGTAGCGTGATTATGGCCTATAAATCCCTATCTGTGTGTGGTTGTTTGTGGTTGCTTGCATCTCGGTCTGCGCACCGATCTTCCCTCTCTTATTCCCAATGTAACTCGAAATAATTCGAGATTCTTTCCTACCTTTGCTCCCCCCGAATGTAACTTGGGGTTGTCCTTCTTAAAGCGATGTAATAAATAGAATAGATTTTTTATTTCCTGTTATGTCAAAGACTGGCGGACATCAAGACGACTGCTCAGACGGTCGGTTCAAGGCGTGAACCGATCGGTTGACCTTCCAGACGGTCGGTTCAAGGAGTGAACCGATCGGTTGATGACCGGTTCGAGGAGCGAGACGATCGGGTGGCGGACATGACGAGATGCACGACGACCAGGCGAACCGATCGGTTGGAGGAGCCAACCGATCAGCTGGTGGCACCCAGACGACCAGCTGGAGAGTACAGATCATTCATGTGATGAGTTGATCAACTCGGATGGCAAGGCACAGAGTTCATCTTGTACAGGTTGCATGTGATGTTGACCTAGATGACCGTGATTCCTCTTGGCTCGAGGAATCACATTAGGATGGCCATAATCATCATTTTTTATTGTTTGTGCATGTTTTCTGTGGGATATAGCATGTATATGATATGTACTATGTATTGTGGTGATTGGATATGTATATGTATATAAAACCAAATCCCTCATTAAAATATTAAGTTTTAGATGTCTTCCAAATGCGACACACGTGAAAAGCTTGATCGACCAAGTGTGGGCACACCAAAGCGTGGTGCACCGTCTATCTCGTGGAAGCGTGAAGGATGAATGTGTGGGTCTGCCAAAGCAGGGTGCATATTCATCATGTTTGCTTTGGGTCGTACTTAACAAGGTGATCTAGATGGGATCTAGTACCTTGAGGCATAGAGATGATCATTGCAAGGAGTTGTAGATGACATCTTATCAAGAGTTGCATATGATGCAATTGGCAAAAGTTGCCTACCTGAGTGATCTAAGTTGTGGGCGATCATCCAAAGCTGACTCATGATTTAGAGGATTTCAGGATCTTGCCCACTAGAAGATTGTACGCTGCAATCTTCCAAATTGATGGTGAGGGCTATCAATTTGAAGTAAAATAGTGGGAAAGATAATTAATTAAAGGCCTAATTATATCGTCAAACTTTCAAATCAATCAAATAAGTTAAAAAATGAGTTTTTGACTAAAATTGCATATTTTTCTTTTTGTAGTTCAAATGGCAACAAACAACAACAACTTTTCTTTGCGATCGGTCCTTGACAAGGACAAGCTAAATGGGAAAAACTTCCACGACTGGTATCGGACATTGAGAATTGTTCTCACTCAAGAGCGCAAGCTCTATGTCCTGGATACTCCAATTCTAGAGGAACCCGCTCCTAATGCACCAAAGGTAGAAAGGGATGCTTACAAGAAGCATTCTGATGATGCCATTGATGCAAAGTGCTTGATGCTATGTTCAATGAACCATGAGTTGCAGAGGCAACACGAGAACATGGGTGTCATAGAGATGATTTTGCATCTCAGGAACATGTATGAAGATCAGGCACGACAAGAGAGGTATAATGTTTCTAGGGCGCTGTTCAAGTGCGTCATGACAGAAGGAGATCCAGTTGGTCCTCACACACTCAAGATGATTGGGTATCTTGAGAACCTGCAGAGATTGGGATTTCCACTGAGCCAAGAGTTGGCTACTGACGTGATACTGTTATCATTGCCAGAATCTTACAGTCAGTTTGTGATGAACTACAACATGAACAACTTTGATAGGCCACTGTCAGAGTTGTTGGGCATGTTGAGGACAGCCGAGTTACAGATGAAGAAGGACAAGCCTAAAGCTATGATGGTGATCACGAGCAAGAAAGGCAAGTCCAAGTGCAAGGGCAAGGGCAAAGCTAAGAAAGGTTCTGAAGCTAGCCAGGAGTCCAAGCCATCTTCAGCTCTCAAGGCCAAGGGAGACGTGACCAAGAAAGGAAATTGCCACCATTGTCAAAAGCCAGGACATTGGAAAAGGAATTGTCCTCTCTACCTGGAAGAACAAAAGAAGAAGGAGGCGACTGAAACCTCTACTTAAAGGTGTCATGAAAGTAAACTTGTAACACTTTTGAGATATATGATATCAAGATGTAAAGTGTAAAGCATTCTTACTTGGGGCAAGTGTTTCCTTTATAGATAGGAATACTTTAGTTTATTTTCAGCCAATAAGGCATGTAATACAGTTATGAACTGCTATTTCATACTTGCCAATAGATAGAAACACTTTATTTTTTGCATATTGTATGACAATGATGGCAATTAATAAAGTTGTGTTTTCAATCTTAAAGATATGATCTTTGTGGCAATGCCTTATTTATCTTGTGATATTTGATATGCATAAGATAAGACGATACCTAAAAGTTATAGATAACTCAAACAATTTAATTAGCATTAATCATGAGAAATTCATTTCTAGTTTCCATGTGATGGATAAAACTAGACTATTTTGGTTAGAGAACCAGTAAGGGACATGAATATCTTGGACATGATTAATCAATCTTCACTAATGTAGTGGGAGAGTGATTATCCTATTAGGTATAATACATGTGATGTATTTACATACCTATTGGAATAAATTCTAATACTTCAAATGGTGTTTAGAGAAATACCAATATGAATATCTTGAAGTGTTCAAGATTATCATAAATGAAGTACAAATTTGGTAAAGATTAATTCTTGATGAGATCAATGAATGAAATACTTGGACCAAATGTTTGAGATCCTTATGAGTGATTATGATAGTGTATCATAGTGAACTCATGATTAAGGCATGGTGATGTCTGAATCAAGAAGGAATCATAGTCTAAGGAGTTAGAGAATGATTATCAAATAACTAAATTCTTCTTAATAAAAGAATACCCCACACTAATAAAAGAAATTGAGAATCACAAGGGTTGTGAGTTCTTATATCTTTAACAGATACACCTCAATTATCTATGTGATGAGTTGTTCATGTGATGAGTCAACTATCAAGATGAATATGAGGAACCGAATCTTGAGTTATGGTTTATGACCTTTACATCCTAAATGACATCCATGTGAACCATAAGGTATGACCTTGATGGTAGCACTCATTGGATCATATCCATAATTGCAAATGAGTCTTAGGTGTTAAGACACATGGATAACATTTTGAGAAGGATGATGCTTGTTAATTGCAACTTAATGACTAGGACATTTGGCATATGGATACTAAAACCGCATTCCTATGAGGAATAAAACTAGGATATGTACGTGACACAGCCTATAAGGTTTATGAATCCACTAATGCAAATGAAGTCTATAAGTTACAATGGACTAATCAATGTGATTGATTGAGTACAAGCAACTCAAAATTGGATCTTTACTTTGATGATATAGTCAAAGGGTTTGACTGATATGTCAAAGATAAAGAAGGGGTATGTGATTTAGTGGGAGCGTATTCACATTCCACATATTAATGTGAAATGGAAATGTTCTAGATTGGAAATCCGAATGTGGAAATTATCTTTAAGGAAGATAGAGATGTTTCCTATGTGATAGGAATAGAGATCTATAGAGATAGTTCTCGAAAATCTCTTGACCTGGAAAGAGAAAGCATACATTGGCAATTTGTACTGAAGTGTTCAGTATGTACAGATTCAGTGGGAGAAAACTTGTCCATGTTACATGGAGTTAGTATCCCAAGGCCAAGTGTCCAATTCTTATGAAGAATGGGAACACTAAGAATAGATATGGATCTATCATGTATGTAATCATCCCATTATCTTGCATGTATGACATGGCAAGAATAAAATGCATTCATCATCTTGTATGTAGGACATGGCAATATGATGTGCTCATCCTGATAACTCGTATGTAAGACATGACGAGTGGATGGCTGTCTATTTCCAGTAAGGGTTACTGGAATACCATGAGAACTTGATAAGTACTTGGGAAGTACTAGTTCTATTGAGATAAGGAAGAGTTTGATGTAAAGAGTTACATTGATGCAAACTTCCGAAAGGACAGAAAATTAATCGCAAAATATACATAGGATGTATAAAAGTAAAAGTTTGTTGATAATTGGAAGTGTTCCAATAAATCCATTTAAAAGGGAAATGCCGAGTATCTATGTGTTAGAGAACAGCAATGGATACTATATGGATCTATAAGTTCATGAGATGAACTTATAGATATTCCACTCATTGATGACAAGTCTGGAATCCTTGATCATGCAATGTGGCTAAAGGTTAGCACTGGAATACTAGATCACATATTACGGCAACTCCATCTCATACGTTCGTCGTACAGCGAAGAGATGAGAGACATGCAATTTGTACAGACTTTGGCAAGGTGTTGCCATTACTCACTATGTTGGCACTAGAGCACAGTAACATGTGGGACATGTTTGAAGATCACTATGAATATTATTCATGGGTGATTGGCTCGCAATGCAAGTGGGAGTCTGTTGGTATGTATGCCCTGAGAGTCAATCATGGGATGATTGGTGGGATACATTAAGATTGATTTGATAAACATCAAAGGCGAGCTTCCAATTCTTTCTAGTTCAGTCATATGAGATAGTGATAGAACAGATTGAATGTCTAGAGAATGACAGAACTCAATGATGTATGCTTTCAGGTTGAGGACCTGAACGATGAGATCATACGGATGCTAAGAGTTTGTACATTCTTGTTATGTCCCTAGTCGGATGTCATTGTGGAAGGTAGATAGACAACAATGACACACAAGACTAGATTGTGGTGTTGGTTGATGACAGAATCTCATTAGTCATGATATAGAGATATCAAACCAAACACATAGGTACTTGTTAGAGAACAAGTGTACCGGACAGACCCACCGTGAGTTTGACACATGGAACCATGAGATGGTAGTCACAGTTAGTACTCACAGTGATGGTGGTGAGTGTGATTCTTAGACCTGAAATCACTACACTCAACACATGTCGTTGGGCACACTTTGACATCATCAAACGCAGTCCTGAAACATGGGTTGTTATAAAGGTGATGATTGGGTGGCTTTGACACATGGGGCTTTTGAGGGGTGAGTGATAGATATGGGATTTGTCCCTCCTGAGGGAGTTTGATATCCATGGCCACTTGATGAGTAGGATTGAGAAAGGCGTGCACGCATGTGTGAATCAGTATGTGATACTGATGTCATACATATCTCTTCCAGTCTACTCTGAGATCAAGGAAGTGAATGAACGTTGACAGGATGACTGTTCCATGCCTTGAGTTCATTCGGGATATCAGTGACAAAGGAATTATACATTCGTTGTAACACCATTCACGGATTGTAGGATGAAAGTTGTTCTCCAACTTTCTACTTTCACTTGGGTAGCACTGATGTGTGACTAGGCACCGCTCTTTGCTTGTGAAGTCATAAGTGTTATGGACTTTCACTGCCAACGTGAAATGGACCTGCAGGGTCACACACATAGGATTTAACCTGGAAGAGGAGTTTTGTCCACAAAGCAATGTTTAGATTGATTACTAAAGGAGTTTAGTAGTTCAATTAAACACTCAATCAGTCGATAGCTCAATATCGTATGGTTCAAGGTGTTGGACGCATTGATTGGGGTATCGGATTGATTGAAATCGCAATTGACTGATTTTGCCCAACTTGTGCTCCCAACCGATCGGTTCATGTGATGAACTGGTCGGCTGAGGTTGCTGAACCGGTCGGCTGGAGTGTCCAGGCCGATCGGCTCATGCCCAGGTTGAAATGACCGGTTCAAGGGTTGAACCGATCGGCTCAACTGGTGCAACCGACCAGTTGGGAAAAGTCATGTCGGCAAGAATTTTCCTTTGGTTTCAAATTGCCCAATTCGATTGGGAATAATATTGGTATTCGATACCAATTGGGAAAGAAACAAGGAAAGTCTTTTTGAGCCGGATTAGGACCATGAACCGATTGGTTTAGGGCACCAACCGATCGGTTGAAGTGCCCCAAACGATCGGCTCAGGTCCAACCGATCGGCTCAATGGCCGAACCGATCGGTTCAGTTGTGAACCGATCATTTCAAGTTGCGAACCGGTTGCTTTTAGTGGAAAATTCTCGAACCCTTCTACTCCTGCTTTAGTCCCGCATTGCCCGGGATGGAGAACCGTGTCCCATGACTCTCCTATATATAGGGGTATTGGGGGCTTCTCAAAGTACAGCTCAGTGCAACCAGTTGCTCTGCAAGTTGTCGTTCTCTCTGGTTTTGGTAACCGTGAGAGAGCTCAAGCAAGTGCTTCCCGCAAAAGGGAGGTGCAGCAAGGGAAGGACAACTGCAGTTGCAACAGGAGGCAGGAGAGCGTGTTGGCGACTAGTACGTCAACAGGAGGGTGCGACTCCTTCCACTTCCTTGTGGGACAAGGAGAGTGGAGTTCCACGTGGTCCGTGTGGACTACTACATAGGCGGGAGGATACTGCCGCTTAGGAGGACAACTGTCATCTGACAGTCCGGTTCGAGTAGGAGTTGTCAGTCCCGGTGCGACCAGGAGCTGCACAGACACCGTCGAAGTCCGGAGTTGAAGATCGCGCATTGCGCGAGGTATTGTCGCCGAGCAAGCCTCGGGACAAGGTATGATTCCGCAAACCATCCTTTCCTATTATATATACATTGACGCGTTTCCTCGGTATGGGTTGGGGAGAAATTTTTTGTTTCCGCTGCCTTCTCTGTCTCCCCTAAAACCCAACAGATTTGACTAGTAAGATTCTTAAAAAATGTGTCCGTTGGGATTCAATCCTTAACTATACTGTGATAAGATCCGTCCACTTATGGGTGGTATTATTGCACAAGTTTTTGGTAAAGACTCAGGATTTCAGCCCAGGGTGAGTTTGCTAGTGCAGTAAAGACCACGTCAAATTCTAGTACCGTTGTCGGGGACAACAGAATCGTTTAGTTCAACCTATTTATATTGAGACTAATCTAGGATTTTACTTTTACTCTTGATACTATTGATCATACACTTGAATTTGACTCTACTCTACCCATCTTACTCCCAAAAGATCTTTTCCATCCCAGGTACCCCCAAAGACTAGTGTATGCACCGCTCGAATAGTTCCGGCCTTACTGCTAGCTTTGACCCTGAGATAGAACGAACCTTTCATCATCAGAGTAGAGAGAACCAAGCTAGGATGGCACAAGAGGAGGAAATTTCTCAAAGGGTGGCTCAAGCCCTTAATGCGCAAAGAGATAAGCTTATACAAGAAGCCCAAGTTGCAGTTCCAGAAGAAATCCAAGCAGCTCAAGTAAAAGAGTTACAAAAGGACCTTAGAGAGTTCTCCATCCATAAGGTTGTTGACATTCATCACCCAGTACAACCTCCTCCCATCAACGCTCCTAATTTTGAGATCATAGCACATTGGGTTACACGTCTTTAGAATAGCCCTTTCTATGGTAAGAAAGGATAAGATAGTCAAGAACATCTTCTAAGGTTTATAGACCTATGTGCTATGACAAA
Source organism: Alisma plantago-aquatica (assembly GCA_963693085.1). Taxonomy (NCBI): domain Eukaryota; kingdom Viridiplantae; phylum Streptophyta; class Magnoliopsida; order Alismatales; family Alismataceae; genus Alisma; species Alisma plantago-aquatica. Next base: position 1,114,741,503 of record OY856409.1, on the reverse strand, counting down.
GAAGAACAGAGTCACAGATGATGCCATCAGACTCCGTCTCTTCAAATATTCTCTTGCTGATAGAGCCATGAGTTGGCATAAGTCCTTGCAATGTGAACCCATCACCACCTGGGAACAACTTCAAAATATTTTTTTGGAAAAATTCCATCCTCCTTCCCTCACCTATGAAATTATGGGCCGAATAACACAATTTGCTCAGGCCCCTGGAAAACCCCTTACAGAAGCATGGGAAAGATACAAGGAGCTTCTATGCAAGTGTCCACACCATGGCATTCCTAATATTCCGCTCATCGAAATCTTTTATAGGGGTTTGGATGATGATATCAAGAAGTTTTTAGACTCCTCATCTGGAGGAAACTTCATGCGACAAAGCTATGATAGCACATGGAAGGTTGTCACTCTTAGAGCTAAAAATCAAGCCAAATGGGGTAGACCCATAGGCAAAGAAGTGCTGAAGGTAGCTATGGTAGAATCTGCTCCTAAGTACATGTCTATCGTTGAATCCCTAAAGTTCCTAGTTGCCAAGCAAGACAATCTTGAATCATCTTTTGCTTCCTATGAAAGAAGGCGCTTGCCCCCTCGACAACAAGAACAAATCAAGTTAGCTTCACTGTTCTATGAAGCATGTAAAGGCATTGATCATTCTATGCTAGCCTATAACATTCTCTATGATTTTGTTCTGGGAAAAGCTTGAGCCCAAGGAGGTGATGGTCAGATGGAAATTTTGAATGTCGTCCACACTATCCCTAGTCAAGGATATTATAATCCAAATCAAAATAGAAACCATCCGGGTTTTCAATATGTAAATCCTTCAGGAGTGGAAAACTCGCAACAACTTGGTTCAGATAATCAACAATGAGTTCCATCAGGATACTAGTATAACCAACAACAAAATTTCAGGAATCAAGGGAACTATAGGGGTAACTATTAGAATAGAAACTACAACCAGTATCAAAAAAACTCTCAGTTCCAGAACCTCAACCAAGTCCCTTATCAACATCAACAGCAAGGGCCACAAACTGGTCCCATCTCTTCTGATGACAAACTTTCAGCCATTGAGAAGATGTTTTAGTCACAACAGACTATGCTAGCAAATCAGCAAGCTCAACTTTCAGCTAGCCTCAAGCCACCTACTGGAGCTTTTGATGGCCAACCAGAGTACAATCCTAAGCATCCGGAGCAACTGAAGGTTGTCACCACCCGATCAGGAAAAGACTATTTTGATCCTCCTATCAAGACACATGTGGTGGTTATGGACGACAATGACTTTGTGATTGCCCAAGACTCTACAGTACATGAATCTCAACCGAAAGAACCACCAACCGCTGATAAGACAGACAAGGCAAGTTCTGAGGAACCTATTGTTGTAGAAGCAGAAGACACACTTGAGCCAGATGTGCCAGTATACAAGCCTCATCCTCCTTTCCTAGCTCGACTGAAATAGATAAGGCTTGATACTCGTTTCAATAAGTTCAAGGAAGCAATGAAGAAGCTTCATGTTGATATACCCTTTTTTGATGTGCTAGCTGAGATACCAGCCTGGACGGAGTACTTAAAGTCTCTCCTCACAAGGAAGTATATAACTGAAGAATATGAGATAGTCAAGCTAGCAACAACTACTTCTGACATTATTCAGAGAAATATGCCCAAGAAGCGTAAAGACCCAGGATTCTTTGGAATTTCATGTCATATCGGTGATTCCTCATGTAAGAAGGGATTGGTCGACCTTGGTTCTAGCATATCTATCAGGCCACTTAGCCTTTGGAAGAGGCTAGGATTTGCATAACTTCTCCCAACTGGTATGACCATACAACTTGCAGACAATTCTATGACTTCCTTTGGGAATCATTGAGGATGTCCCAGTCAAGGTAGGCAAAGACTCTTATGTCCCATGCGACTTCATCATCATGGACATAAAAGAGGACTCCAAATACCCTCTTATCTTTGTCTATCCATTCCTTGCCACTGCGAGAGATTTGATTGATGTTGAAGCAGGAACCTTGCTCCTTAAACTAGGTAAAGAAATACTCGAGTTCAAAGTTTTTGAAAGTATGCGAAGACCAAGCATGTAAGAAGAAGTTTATTTGATTGATTGCATAGAGCAAATGTCACTCCTCACGCAAGAGGATTATGAACAAGATGATCCTTTAGAAGTGGCTCTAACAAATCCATCTACTGATAATTCCATCAATGAACAAGCTAAGGATTGTGTTCTTCACCTTGACTCTATAGAAGAAGATCGTGAAGCTAACTTTGAGGAACTCAAGGCTGTGAATGTAACTGAAGACCTGTGTGGGAAACCAGAGGCCCCTGAAATGAAGCCCCTACCTGAGGGACTGTAGTACGTGTTTCTAGATGATCTCAAGGTTTGTCTAGTGATCATAAATTCTGATCTAACATCTGAGCAAGAAGATAAACTTCTGATAGAACTAAGGGAGAGAAGAAAAGCTATCAGCTACAAAATGAGCGATCTCACCGAGGTCAGTCAAGCGCTTTGCATGCACAAGATCCCTATGGTGGAAGACCACAAGCCGACCATCAAACATCAAAGGAAGCTGAATCCTAATATGAAAGAAGTTGTTCGCCTTGAAATTATCAAACTACTCACTACAGGAATCGTCTATCATATATCTAACTCGCCATGGGTGAGTCATGTACATGTTGTCCCAAAGAAAGGTGTAACTACCGTGATACCAAACGAATATAATGAACTCATCCCCACTCAAACAGTCACTAGCTGGAGGATGTGTATCGATGATAGGAAATTAAATAAGGCAATACGTAAGGATCATTTCCCGATGCCTTTTCTGGACCAGGTCTTAGAGCGATTGGCTCACCAGGAATATTTTTGTTATCTTGATGGTTACTCTAGATTCTATCAAATTCCTATACATCCAGATGACTAAGAGAAGACTACTTTCACTTGCCCCTTTGGAACATATGCATTTAGAAGGATGTCATTCGGGCTTTGCAATGCACCTACGACCTTCCAACATTGCATGGTAGCCATATTCATTGGTCTAACTGAAACTATCCTGGAAGTTTTAATGGATGATTTTTCCGTGTGTGGGGATTCATACAACTCATGCCTGAAGCACCTCTCCCTCATCCTCAAATGATGCAAAGAAGCAAATCTAGTGCTTAATTGGGAGAAATGTCACTTTATGGTGAAAGAAGGTATTGTCCTCGGCCATAGGGTCGGCAATTGAGGAATTGAAGTAGACAAAGCAAAAATCGAAGTGATTTCTAGACTCAGTATCCCAACAAATGTAAGAGAGGTCTGCACCTTCCTCGGTCATGTAGGTTTTTATAGAAGGTTCATAAAGGACTTCTCCAGGATAACTAAGCCTATGACGAACTTATTGCTAAAGGACGCTGATTTCCACTTTGATGAAGAATGTATCAAGAGTTTCAATAATCTTAAGCATGCCCTTACGTCAACCCCTTTCATCAGAGCTCTAGATTGGGAGCACCAATTTGAAATAATGTGTGATGCAAGCGATTACGCAGTTGGCACAGTTTTGGGCCAATATATAGAAAACAAACATCATGTCATCTACTATGCATCCAAGACCCTTGACGAAGCTTAGAGGAACTATGCAACTATAGAGAAGGAACTCTTAGCAGTTGTGTATGCCTTTGAAAATTTTAGACTCTACCTCATTGGTTCGAAGGTGATTATCAACATTGATCATGCTACGATTCGCTATCTCCTAAAAAATAAAGATGCAAAACCCAAGCTAATCAGATGGATTCTTCTCTTACAAGAATTTGATCTTGAGATAAGAGACAAGAAAGGAACTGAAAATGTTGTGGCAGACCACTTGAGTCGTATCCACACCCTAGACACTGAAATGATCCCTATTAATGACTCTCTTCCAGACGACTAGCTCATGAAAGTCTCAGAAGCTACTCCTTGCTACTCAGACTATGTGAACTACCTTGACGCTGGTGTCATCCACCCTGAATGCACTGGAAATGCACTGAAGAAATTCATGCATGATGTAAGGCAATATCACTGAGATGAGTCATACCTTTTCAAGCCCTGTGTGGATGGTCTCTACAGACGATGTATCGCCGAGGAAGAAGCTCAACTTTTTTTAGAGCAATGCCATTCAGGCCCTGTTGGAGACCATATGAGTTCTAAGAAAACTGCATTGAAGGTTTTGCAATGTGGCTTCTTTTGGCCAACCATATCCAAGGATGCCTACAACTTTGTTTTATCATGTGACAAATGCCAGAGGGTGGGTAACATAACAAAAAGAGATGAGATGTCCCTCAAGCTTTGGCAAGAAATCAAGATTTTCGACATTTGGGGCATGGACTACATGGGTCCATTCCCATCCTCACATGGATTTTGCTACATTCTAGTTGTGGTGGATTACGTCTCTAAATGGGTGGAGGCCATACCAACCATAACTAGTGATTCCAAACCAATTATCAATATGTTTAAAGATATCATTTTTCCCTAATTCAGAGTTCCACGCACTGTGATCTCCGATGGTGGTTCTCACTTTCTGGAAAGAAGCTTCGAAGCTCTATTAAGAAAATATGGTGTCACACACAAGGTAGCTTCCCCCTGCCATCCGCAGACAAGTAGATAGGTAGAGGTGTCCAACTGCCAACTCAAAGCTATCCTGGAAAAGACTGTAGGCCATAATCTGAAGGATTGGTCAATAAAAATAAATGACGCTTTATGGGCCTACATAACTACTTTCAGAACTCCTCTTAGAACAACGCCTTTCTAATTGATATATGGGAAATCATGACACCTACCCATAGAACTTGAACACAAAGCTTGGTGGGCAATCAAACAGTTGAATTTCGATATGAAGAAGGCTGGCCAAGCTAGGATTCTGTAACTTCAGGAGCTGGAAGAACTTCGAATGACAGCTTATGAAAATGCAAGAATATATAAAGAACGCACAAAGTTATGGCATGATGGTCACCTAAAAAGGAAAGACATACAAGTGGGAGACCAAGTTCTTCTGTTTAACTCAAGATTGAAATTATTCCCAGGAAAACTTCGTTCCCACTAGTCTGGCCCATACATAGTTAAGAGCATCTACCCACATGGTGCTTTCGCTCTTTGGAGTGAAAAGTCAAGAGAATTTGTGGCTAATGGCCAACGCTTGAAATGATATTTCACCTCAGATGACACGATCATCAATGCATCTCTAGATCTTTCCAAACCAGATTATCTATTGGAAAATTGATGGCTTCATGTCAATCCATTGACATAAAACAAAGGCATTTGTCGAGAGGCAACCCAATCCTTACCCTAGATTTTTACTTTGAGTTTTAGTTTTAGATAATGCATCACAAGATGCAATCTTAAGTTCTAATAATTTTCATTTTTGAGAGTTTAGGTGGAGGACACGTCGCCGAAAGGAATGCAACCACATCTGGTGGACCAATCGGCATGATTTTTCCCCTCCATCTCGAATTTAGAGTTTGCTCAGGACAAGCAAATTTCTAAGTTTGGGGTGGAGGGTGGGTGGTACGTACTTAGCTTTCCACCTACACCCATCTATTTCAGACTTAAGATTCCATCATCACAATTTTGATCAAAATTTTCAAAATTTCTAAGTTTTCAAAGTAGTTTTGTATAGAAACTTGATGAAGTTTTGACGCTTCTTTTTCAATCAAAGCCTTTACCTAGTCGGCTAGTTTCTTTGTCCATGCAATTTTGAATCATCATACCTTCCTCATTCGAAGCAAAGTCTCAAGAGGGACAATTTCTAAAACTAGCCAATAGTTAGAAATCACCTTGTGAAGCTTATGAATCCTAATATCATGATCAGTAAAAATGGCAAGTATCTGTCAAACTGAGAGGGATCAAACACATCATGCTTCCTAACTGACAAGTGGAACAATAGCATGGAATCCCCACCAGATCCTCATCAAGTCATTATTTGAGCAGAGTATGATAAGGAGAACAACACGGTGCACTGAAATTGTAAATCAAGTTACATTCTTATCTGAACTCTCTTCTATGCTTCTTCTATCATCTTCTTACCCCCCCATCCATCAAAAAGAAACAAAAATAGCCAAAATGGTTCCAAACCCTAAGTTCGGGGTGGCACGCCCCCTCCCTCTTTATTCGGTTCTTCCATACCCCTCTATGTAATAGGGGTGTACCACCAAGAAAAGATGTCAATGTGCACACAAAAATGCAATCTCGAGTGGAATAGAGGAGAGATTCGCACAAAAAAATGCAATCAGTGTAATTGCAACCATATAATAAAATATCAAGTCGAATAGAGGAGAGATTCACTACTTCCTTCCATACCCCCCTTCACTCCCTTTTCCACCTATAGGCACAATGTATGCCTCTTTTGCCACTATTTTAAAAAACACCAATGTCAGATCAGATGCACACTTGTTGTTTTTAAGGTATCTCTGGACTCTTACAAAACTCTTAGACATGCTTGATGTTGGGAAAGTGGGGAGAAAGTTCTTTTGAGAAATGAACTCAGTAATGCAAATGTTGTAAGATGTGTTCTGTGATCTCAGGAGGTTAAGATGCTAAGCTATACAAAGCGGAAAAGAAACAATCGTGACGTGAAGATGAGGCAATCACAAGAGTTGAAAGTATTCAATTGGCAACTGTTTAGATTTTGTTTTACTCGAGGATGAGCAATGTTTAAGTTTGGGGTGTTTTGATGAATACATATTCACCAAGGTTGCAATCGCCATCCTTGGCCTAGTTTTGCTCCAATCATTCACTTTTATTGCCTAAATATCCTCATATACATATTTTCTTAGCTTGATTGGATTATCCTTATTTGTGTTTGGTTTATCCATGGTTTTAATTAAACCTTGCATCTCTGTGCAAGCCCACGAGCACTGCGGCCCATCCTCTAATCAAGGCCCTTTTTTCTATTCCAAGTCAAAGGCACCACGGGCTCCTGCTTGATACTACGGTCAACACCTATCTCCCTACTGTGATTTTGGTCCTCCCTTACAACTAGTAGCCCGCAGTCTATGCCTCCATCTCCTCACCCCAACACAGACCGTGATCCTCCTCCACACTCTGCTACACCGCAATCCCCCTCACCTTCCACCTGCGGTCGGCAGTCACTTAGCAACGCCAACCCTCAACGCTGCCTCCTTTAATCCCATCTTGGTCGCGACATCACCTTCTCCACAACCGCGGGTGAGGTCTTCCTCATCAACATCCTGGTCGCGACACCAAGCAACCGCAACCATCTTGATACCATCTGTGGTCTGCCCTTCACATCACGACTACTGCTGCCTTCTTCATCACCTACCGTGGTGACAAGCAACAATTGATCTCCAACTATCATGACCACTTACAACCCTAGCCACGGGCATGACACCTTTCCTCCATGCCTCAACAGCCGCGATCACAACCGAGCCAAGGCCGCGACCTCCTTCCTCGACGAAACCACGATCAATTGAATCCTACCCATGGTCAAGTGCAATAGCTCTACGACCTTAGTGCATCAAACAGACCCCGCAGTCAGTGCATACACCTCGACTGAGGTTTCCCAGCAGTACCCAGAAAGTCACCCACTACTATAAATACCCCCCTACATCAGTCTTATCAAAGCATCAACTCTAGACGCCGCTAGGCTACCACTCTGTGACCAGCCTAGGGAGTACAGTCTCCATAGCCAAGAGCCAACCTCTGTGGCATTCTTGCACCTCCGTTCATCCAGATCTGAGGTGGAAACCCATATCTATAGCCATCTATCTACATCTCCAACGCCTTGCACACACCGTCACATCCACAAGTTGTTCCTCCTGCTACGAGCAAGGAGCACGAGAAGAGAAGGAAGGTAGAGAGAGAAGATCTGCCCCGTCTTCCGTGGTGTTCTTCCCTCCTCATTCCAGATATACTCCGCCGGCGTGTAGAAGAATGTCTCTCCACCGAGCTGCGATCATCTTCTCCACCATGGCCATGGTGGAATCTTCCCTCTCTCTTGTTCTTTTTGTTTTTCTCACCATGAGCGGATAGTTTCCTTTCACTGGGGTGTGGGGACTAGCCCCGCTGCCCATGCTTACATGTCCATTTATTAAACATTCCATGTCTTGTATATAACTCTCCATTTCATTATTAATCGTTTAATGCATGCTTAGTGGACTAATCACCTACCTTGCATGATCTTTTATTTCCTATGTTGCGAGAACTTCAATGTGTAGGTTTTAAATGTCAATTGACGTGGTTGACTCCCTGACGAGAACTTCTGAAGGAATTATCTAAAGTCGTAAGTGTGTGATCCGTGAGGGGACAAGACATATAGCCCACAGTGATGCTTCTGTGCGTCTGATGCCTGTATGGGGGGCTCGCATCTTTAGTTGGATATATGTATCTTTGGAGTCATAAGTGTGTGATCTGTAGGGGATGAGACATCTAACCTGCAGTGATGCTTCAGCATGCCTGACATCCTAACGGGGGGTTTGCAACTCCACTTGGATGTTTATATCTATCCTGGATGTGTGTGTTTGGATATGTTTGCATGTGTAGCGGTGGTGAAACCCCTGTCCATCCCAGTGATTCCCATCATTAATCTTTAATAAACTTTTAACCATGCTCTTTACTTTCTTGTAAGTAGTATAATCCAAATCAATCAACTCTCGTTATAAATATTAGTCTTGATTCAACTAGATTCGACTAGTAAGATTCTTAAAAATGTTGTCCCTTGGGATTCGATCCTTAACTATATTGTGATATGATCCATCTGCTTACGGGTGGTATTATTGCATAAGGTTTTGGTAAAGACTCAGGATTTCAACCCTGGGTGAGTTTGTTAGTGCAGTAAAGACCACGTCACCTAAGGTTTGACTTGCTTCTGAAATGGCCAAACCATGTCACTAGCCAACTGATCGGTTCGGCTAGTGAGATGCTCATCTAGAGATGCACGAATAGTAAAGTCAGCATCGCCTCTCCCTTTGTTCTCTTCCCCACTTTAGGGTTTCCTCCCCTCTTTCCCATATAAAAGGAGGGGGGACTCCACTAAGAAAGGCATCCTAGTTTTTGTTCTTGCACCTTTACTTGTAGTATAGTTATCTTAATTTATGTATTGTAATCTTCCATTTCTTTAATAAAGTAGCAATCATTCTGGATATTTTGTTCTCATTCTTTTCTATTCGTATTCTTATTTGGGAATAAGGAACCAAGAACATTGGCCATTTCATAGTCACTAGCCAGAGTCCTCAAATTCTTTCCTTCCTATTCTATGGCCTCCCTTCTTTCTTCCTTCATTCTCCCTTTAATTTTCATGGCTAGCGAGTAGTTTTTCTATCTAGGTGAGGGGAGTAGCCCCTTAGCCACGTGTTAACTTAGATCATAGTTTTATACAATTACATTAGATGGATGGTTTTTGGTTTGGACTATCATCAATTTTAACAAAGTGATCTCTCATTTTCATCATATGTTAATCTTGGTGGATGTGATGGTGGATACCAAGATTTGGAATGACTTAACCAATCACATGGGGATTTAGATGAGACCTTGGAAAATCCCTATTAGGATGATGGACTAGGATCCATGAACTCCAGGACTAATGGGTTCACGTGGAGTTCGGCTTTTGTGATTCATTTACAAATGTTTTGCATGCCTTCTTCTATCTTGCTTATAGTGTGATTTATTTAATCATGTTTTCACTTTAGCTATGGTGGTGGAACCCATAAGCCTTGATACCTTTCTTGTCTGATTTAATCCTCTTTTCTTTAATCACTTATTTTCAATCACCTTCTTTCATTACTTGTAATTTATTTCTTGCTCTTAGAAAATTCTCCTTATTATTTTGCTAACAATTTCCTTGTTTCGTTGTTCTTAGCATAATATTTCCTTTTCATTGCTTTAGTGTAATCTTTACTTTCTTGCAACTTTATTTTATCAATAGTGTAATCAACCCCCAATCAAACAACAGATTTTTCAAAAAACCTTTCAAAAAGAAATAAAATTCAAAAGAAAATTGGGTTTTGAGAATTCAATCTTAAAAAGTTGTCATGTGGGATTCACCCTTCTATACTAGCCTTAATTGATAAGTAAAAAAGGTTAAACTCTAGGATAATTTATCTTAGTGAATTGGAATGCAAAAAGACGTGTATCAATTTTGTCACCGTTGCCAGGGACAAGAGATCATTTTTTTCAAACCCCAAAACTTTTTTAACAAAAACTTTTTTTCTTTTTTTCTGCCTTCCGATTACCATTTTGGAAGTGTTAACTCTGGTTTGTGTCGAGTTTCCATTCCAACAGTACTTTTTTTCTACACTCAATTATATCTGTTCAAATTATAATTGTGCATGTGACGTCTGCAAATGTCGACTCTGTGCCACCAGTTTTTGATCCAGAACCAGAAAGAACTTATCATCATTTGAACCAATAATATCATTTTAGGATGGATGAGGAGGAAGTTACCCATAAGATTGATAAATCACTTGCTGCTCAAAGAGAGGCCATGATAGTTGAGTGTGCATCTTAAGAAGACACTTTACGTGCGACTTGTATGGCCAAACAAGAGGCCTTAGAGGCCGCTCAAAGGGAGCTAGAAAGACAAAAACAATAAAAAGATTTCTCTACCCTAAAACAAGACATGCATAGCATCCTGTTGTGCCACCCAAAATCACATCACCCCAATTTGAGATCCACATCCAATGGATTGTCGTGCTTCAGGCTAATCTATTTTCTGGGAACAAAGGCGAGAGTTGCCAAGATTGCCTCCAACATTTTTCTGACTTTTGTTCTTTGCATAAGATCCTAGGCATTTCTGAAGATGCCATTAGACTTAGGTTGTTCAAATACTCTCTCTCAAGGCAAGCCAGTAGTTGGTATAATTCCATGGAGGGTGAAGAATGTGTCTCCACTTGGGATACACTTCAAACCAAGTTTTTGGACAATTATTTGCCCCCTTCCCTCACCTAGTAAATTAGGTAACAGATTCTTCTCTTCTCTATGGTCTTTGGTGAAACTCTGGGAGATGATTGGGAAAGGTTTAGGGATCTTCTCTGATGTTGTCCTCACTAGGACATTACCCAAGCTCAACTTGTTGAGACATTTTATCGCAGTGTTGATAATGACACCAAACAATTCCTTGATTCCTCATCTAGAGGAAATTTTATGTTCTAAAACCTAGATAGTGCCTGGGGAGTTTTGAAAGGTGCTTCTAAAACACAAGTGAGATGAGGTATCGATGGGGTCCTCAAGGTAGCCAAGGCTGAGGTAAATCCTAATATCCAACAAATTGTTGAAAGTCTTAAGCTAATTGCCTTGAAATAGGATCACCTTGAATCATTTTTAATGCTTACGAAAGGAGATAGCAACCTCAAAAAATAAAAGCTATAGACTTTTTCTGTGGGATTTTCCAAGCGTATGACCACACTACCCTTCAATGTTAATATACAAAACTCCCTACAGACATAAGTTGGTCAAATGGAGGACCTAAACTCCATTCATAGCATACTTGGTAAGGCTTACTATAATCCAGACCAAGCCAGAAATCATCCTAGATTCTAATATGGAAATTCTTCAGGAGCGGAAAATTCCTCTAAACTCCCTCCCCAACAAATACCACCATATCCTCAAGCCAACAACCGTCCACCACCAGGCTTCCCATGTAATAAAAATCAGAGGAACTTTGGGAATCTAAGAAATTATAGGGGCAATTTCCAAAATTGTGGTCCCTACCAAGGGCAACAATATCAAAACCTCAACCAACCACCACCTCAAGCTCAAGCACAACAGAATGCCCCCACTCTTTCAATCGAAGATGGGGTATCCGCCTTGGAGAAAATCATTTTTGCACAACAAGCCCATCAGAAGGAAACTAACGCTCAGTTAGCTCGCCTCGTTGCTCAACAAAAGCTTCCTGTCAAAACTTTTGTTGGGAAGCTAGAAAACAAACCAAAGCACCCTGAACAACTTAAGGTTGTATCTACTCATTCTAGGAAGATTCATTCCACTCTCCCCTTCCAGAGAAAACTATAGTTGTACCTTTGGATTTTGAGGATGAAGACATTGTGATCATTGAAACTCCACCTTCACCAAAACCTACCATTCCCGCTCTTGTGGTTCCACCTGTGGATATTTATGAGCCAGAAATACCTATTTACAAACCTCATCCACCATACCAAGCCCGCCTAAAGCAAACTAGGCTTGATACTCGTTTCATGAAGTTTATGGATGCCATAAAAAATTGCATGTGGATATTCCTTTCTATGATGCATAGTTGATATTCCTATCTGGTCCAAGTACATTAAAACTGTATTGATTAGGAAATATACCACTGAAGAGAATGAGACAATAATGCTTTCCAAAACCATCTCAGATATCATTCAAAGCAAAATTCCTAAAAAGAAGAAAGAGTTTGGTTCCTTTGGGATTGGGTGTTACCTAGGTGATAATGCTTGCAGGTTGGGTGCTAGTATTTCTATCATGCCCTATAGTCTTTGTAGGACGATTTGTTGACATGCTTCCCACTGCCATGACACTACAGTTGGTAGATTCATCCATGATGAAGCCTATGGGTATCATTGAAGACATACCTATAAGGTTTGGGAAAGATGCTTATATCTCGTGTGATTTTGTAATCATGGACATAAAGGAAGATTTATGCTACCCTGACATCTTTGGCCACCTCCCAGGACATGATTAATGTCGAGGCCAGAACTATCTTTTTTTGCCTTGGAAAACAAACCCTACAATCTAGGGTGTTCAAAAGTATGTGAGGATTGAGCGTCCAGGAAGTTGTTTATCTCCTTGATTGAGTTGAGAATCTCCACTAGTTAAGACAAGAATGGGAGCTAGTTAGGATCCCCTTTAGACCACCCTCATGGCCCCTGTTGAATGTGGATTTGTAGATGAGTAATTGGAGAAATATAGAGCTCATATAAACACCTTTGAGGAGATCCATGATGAACAATTTGAGGACCTCAAAACGATTTCTCTTGTGGATGAAAAGCATGAACCCCCCCCCCCAAGGCACATGAGACAAAACCCCTCCCGGAAAGACTTAAGTATGTTTTCCTTGATGAGAAACAAGTATGTATGTTATCATTAACTCCAATCTTACCATGAATAGGAATCCAAGCTCAAGACTGAGCTTAGGAAGAGGAAAGTTGCCCTAGGATATAAAATGGTTGATTTTATAGGGATCAATCAAGATATTTTCATGCATAAAATTTCTATGGTAGAAGAATACAAGCCATCTCAAAACCCTCAAAGGAAATTAAACCCAAACATGAAAGAGGTTGTGTGCCTCAAGGTTATCAAACTATTGACTGTAGGAATCATCTACCATGTCTCTGATTCACCCTAGGTTAGCCCTGTCCAAGTTGTCCCCAAGAAAGATGGAACCACGGTTGTGAAAAATGATAATCATGAACTCATACGCACCTATACTTTTACAGGATGGAGGATGTGTATTGATTATAGAAAACTAAATAAGTCCACTGGGAAATATCACTTCCCTCTTCCCTTTCTAGATCAAGTACAAGAGCGCCTTGCCCATCAACAATAATGATGTTATCTTGATGGCTATTCAGGATTTTATCAGATTCCCATCCATCCGGATGACTAGGACAACCTTCATCTTCTTGTTTGGCACTTACACATTTAGGTGAATGCCTTTTGGTTGTACAATGCCCCAGCCACCTTTTCATTGTGCATGTCCTATATCTTTACTAGGTTGACTCAGACCGTGATGGAGGTGTTCGTGGACAATTTCTCCATTTATGGAAACAGATTTGACTCTTTCCTTGGAAATTTATCTCTTGTTCTAGAAAAGTGTGAGGAAGCACACTTTGTTTTAAATTGGCAAAAATGTCACTTGATGGTGACAGAAGAGATTGTCTTTGGACACAGAGTTAGCAACCATGGCATAGAAGTTGATAGACCCAAGATCGAGGTCATCTACAAACTTCCACCACCTTCTTCTTTCAAATATAACAGTGCATTCCTTGGGCATGCGGGGTTTTATCAATGATTCATCCATGATTTTTCAAAAATAACCAAACCCCTAACCAACCTCCTCCAAAAAGACACCTATTTTGTTTTTGGCTAATCTTGCATCTAGTTTCTTTGTGTTTGAAAGATGCTCTCACTTCCACCCCTATCATTCAGGCCCCTGATTGGTCCTTTCCTTTTGAATTGATGTGTGTTGCTAGTGATTTTTCTATAGGTGTTATTCTTGGACAGCATGTTGACAAAAATAACCATGTGATTTACTATGCATCCAAAACTCTAGATGATGCCCAATAGAATTACATTACCACCAAAAAGGAAATGTTGGCCATAGTTTATGTCTTTGACAAGTTCCACTCTTACTTGGTTGGGTCCAAAGTGACTGTTTACATGGACAATGAATCCATTAGATATTTTATGACCCAAAAGGATGTCAAACCTCATCTTCTTCATTGGGTCCTTTTACTTCAGGAGTTTGATTTATAAATCCTTGATAAGAAAGGTTGCAAGAAGGTAGTTGATGACCATCTCAACCACCTTGACTTCTATGAATATGATGCCATTCCCATCAATGATTCCCTTCCTGGTGATAAGTTACTCAAAATGGAATCACAATACCCTAGGTTTGCAGATTATGTTAATTTTCTTGTTGCATACGTCCTACATCCTGAATACAAGGGACACAGTAAAGAAAAAAAATTGCATGATGTCAAGAAGTATTACTGGGATGATCCTTATCTCTTTAGATTGTGTTTGGAGGGTCTTTATTGTAAGTGTGTTACTGAGGAAGAGGCTCATGACATACTTGATCAATGTCATTCTGGATCCAATGGAGGGCACATGAGTTCTCAGAAAACTACTAGAAAAGTTCTTCAATCTAGTTTTTTCTTGCCCACCTTATTCAAAGATGCTTACAGATTTGTCTTATCTTTTGAACGGTGCCAAAGCCTGGGAACATTTCTAAGAGAGACCAGATTCCCATGACCTCTTGGCAGGAGATAGATATTTTTGACATTTGGGGAGTGGATTATATGGGACCCTGTCCTTCCTCTTATGGGTATAAATATATCCTTGTGGTGGTAGACTGTGTCTCAAAATGGGTTGAAGCCATCCCCACCAAAACTTTTGAATCCAAACCGGTAAATAAGCTTTTCAAAGACATTATTTTTCCTATATTTGAGGTACCTCATACCATAGTTCATGATGGTGTCTTCCATTTCTTAGATAAAAAATTTTGAATCTTTGTTGAAATGTTATGGAGTCCATCACAAGGTTGCCTCTCCTTACACCCTCAGACTAGTGGTCAAGTTGAGGTTTCGAATAGGCAAATCAAGTTCATCCTGGAAGAAATCGTTAATCACACTAGGACAGATTGGGCTTTGAAAACTAATGGTGCCTTGTGGGCATACTGAACTACCTATAAAACACATGTAGGAACAACTCCCTTCAGGTTTATTTATGGAAAATCGTGTCATCTCCCCATAGAGTTGGAACAAAAGGCTAGTTGGGCCATCAAAACTTTAAATTTTGACCTATCTACAACAGGAGAAAACCATTTTTTTTTAATGCAGGAATCGGAAGAACTCAGAATGACCACTTATGAGAATGCTAGGATCTACAAAGACAGAACCAAATTATGGCATGATGGCCATATTAGGCGGAAGGATATTCGGGAAGGTGATCAGGTCCTTGTTTATAACTCTAGGTTACAGCTTTTTCCTAGAAAACTCAAATATAGATGGTATGGACCATATCTTGTTAAACATGACTATCCACATGGAACCTTTTTGCTTTGGGACAAAGTGCTAAGTGAGTTCAAGGTCAATGGGCATAAGCTAAAATGCTACATTACCATTGAGGACTTTTTAACTTTTGAGGCACATCAACTCTCATTACACAATGACCTTGACTCGAAATACCTTCCGCCCACTCCTGCACTCGAGTCTAAAATAGATCAATGAATCACTTGTGTCGGGCCTTTGACATAAAACTAGGTGCTTGTTCAGAGGCAACCCAACTCTTACTTATTTTGCATTTCCTTTTAATTTGTTTTAGCTAACTTTTGTTGTTTCTAATTTTAGAATAGTTTTGAAAAAAAAATAGTTGGCTACCCAACCTAGCAACTCATTTACATGAAAACAAGGAACTCCACCCAGTGAAATGATCTACTGGGGAAGGTAAAATGGATGTTTCGCACTTTAAAGAGAATGTTCCATTTTTTGTAGACGTTCAAATTTTGAAATTTGAGACGCTACCCACAACATTTGGGGCCAGTGAAATGATTGGTTCATAGACCAAGAGGCATATTCAAGCATGTGATTCAAATGCACGACCACATCAAGATGCGAAACCACCATCACCCCCCCCTGAATCACCAACCAAACATTTTGAAGACCCAAAACGATTGTCTCGCTGATCAAGTTGGCTTTTAAAATAAGCTTAATCGGGGAAGGATGAATCACACCTTCATTGTGTTCTTTTGTCTCCCCAAGCCCTACTCTCCACCTTGTTCCTTCCCCTTTTCAGCAATTCTTCCTCCAGCCACCTATGCCCCACTCCCAGTTGGCCACCTTGTTGGATCAGACGACCGCCTAACCAGAGCAGACTATTTTTTTCATCCAAAATGCCTGCCAACAATCGTCTCCCACTTCCCCTTCTTCCAGAAGCACCAAAGGTTTCTTTGATGGCTGCCTCACCACCGAGATGATTGTTTAAAACTAGCGACCACTACTAACTTCCCACCCCCTTTAGTTGTAGCCAGACGATTGCCTCGTGCACCAAATGCACATCACGACTAAGTCTTGTTTCCAACCATTCCTCCCTTTTACCTTCTTCACTGGGCTCTAGTTCTCTCTCACACCCAGGTGAAACAGCAGGTTGGGGACACCAACTGAGCATTTCAATCACCTCACTTGGAAAAGGATCTCCACTTCATATGCTCATTTGGTATTGTTAAATGGTTGTTTCGTTTGCCTGAAATGATCTAGACACCCTTTTTGCATTTCCTACAGCCAACCACCATGTATGAAGGTGGGTCGCACCATGGCCTCTTTGACCACCTCCATAAGGGTAATCAACCCACAAAAAAGATTTTCTCCTGTGAGTCACCTCACCGCTCCACCTCAAGCCAAGGAATTCACATTCAGGAGTCTACAAGTGAATCTTCACCCAAGATACATGAGTAGTTTCATTATGACATTGATGAGGTCAAAAGGTTCATCTAGGAGACCGAGGTGGTACAGTCTTCATCTCGACATGATCTAGATTCCACCTTGACTCATCCATCCTGCATATCCCCAATTCTGAAGAGCTATGTTCAGTTCGTCAATGTCAATCATTTTGACAGATTCAAGGAAACAATCGCAATCGGTGTCTCAGTTTTAGACCTACATTGCTACCCTTGACGCACTCGACATCATGGAAACTGTTGAAAACATCTTGTAAAATAATCATATTCTCCTTTTTCCTGACTATGTCACTTTAGTGTACAGTGATCTCACCCTGGGGTTTGTCACTACTTATCATTGGTTCCACAAATCATGGGGCAATTCCAGTTGCAAGGCTCAAGTTTTTTGTGAAGATTTTGATATCTCCTCCAGAAATATTACCTCCATGACACTTGATGGAGGAGATGACAACTGTCTATCTCATTGCATGGGGTGTCATTACAACATCTATCCTTACAATTACACATAGAGAAGTTCTAGGTAGATATCACGAGACTTCCACCCAAGCTACCCCTGGTCCCAAGGTATCCAACATCCACAACTCAGTGGTTCGCTACCTTCATCGCATCTTGGCCCACACCTTCTTTGGTAGGGAAGGAACTTAGGGTGCCATTACTCTTTTAGAGCTCTACACTCTATGGTATTGTGGCGGAGCATTCAAAACATACATCATTAACTAACTCGAAGCAATTACTAACAGCAGATTACTGAAAATCACTAAAAATTAAAACCTTTTTCAAAGAGATCCAATCATAGGAAAACTCTCTCAACAAGAACCAATGTATTACATTTACATCCTGGTTCATAAGTACATATCTTGTACCATCTCTTCTCGAGGGTTACAACATCATCTGTCGTGTTAAAAGCTAAACACAGACAACATAAGAACCTCGAGGCATCAAGCCAAAATCTCAAAATGATTCATTAAAAGCACTAACTATTATCTCCGAGGACCTGAGAGTACAAAGACGACACATAGGATTTCTATCTACAAGACACGACAGACAGTACACTCAACCTGAGTTGTCATTGTTGTCCCTGCTGTTGCTGAAGTTCTTCCTCTACAAGATGTTCTCAATCTCCTCCATGCTTGTACACCTAAAAATGTTGGATCCCACGGGGTGAGACAATTGAAAATTGCCCCAGCGAGATATATAACTCTCTGCCAGAAACATTATTATTGCAGTTTATAATATAAATTTGAGCAGAGCATAAGCAGTTTTAGACCATTCTCATCTTTAAGTATTACAACTATCTATGATAGAGCATTAAATCATCTATTCTCTTTATAAGGAATAGGAAGAACATGTATATCATTTATCTATTGTATTAACTCAACATCCCATGCTTTTCTCATGATACTCATTACTCTGTTATGTCACCCATGACTCTTTCTTGTTTCTATTAATTGACTTTAGCCAATCTGCTAAATAGATATTAGTTTATACTGGACATGAGAGTGTACATCATCATGTCTTGTTTAGGCATTGGTCCATACCAATCCTGTATAAATATTCCAGGCATTGGATTATACCAATTTGTGCAACTAGTACAAGCATTGGACTTATATTGTTCATGTGTATCCATTCCAAGTATTAGATTATGCCAAACTTGTGCATCCATTCCAGATATTAGACTATGCCAGACCTATGCATCCATTCCAGGTAATGGACTATGCCAATCCTGTGCAACTATTCTAGGTATTAGACTATGTCAATCCTATGCAACTATTCCAGGTATTAGACTATGCCAATCCTGTGCAACTATTCTAGGTAATGGACTATGCCAATCCTGTGCAACTATTCTAGGTAATGGACTATGCCAATCATGTGCAACTATTCCAGGTATTAGACTATGCCAATCATGTGCAACTATTCTAGGTATTAGACTATGCCAATCATGTGCAACTATTCTAGGTAATGGACTACGCCAATCATGTGAAACTATTCTAGGTAATGGACTATGCCAATCATGTGCAACTATTCCAGGTATTGGACTAATCCAATCCTGTGCATCCATTCCAGGTAATGGACTATGCCAATCCTGTGACATTTCTCTAGGTATTGGGTTGTGACCAATCATGTGCAGTTATTCCAGGTATTGGGTTATTACCAATCATGTGCAGTTATTCCAGGTATTGGGTTAATACCAATCCTGTGCAGTTATTCCAAGTATTGGGTTGTAACCAATCATGTGCAGTTATTCTAGGTATTGGGTTATTACCAATCTTGTGTATCTATTCCAGGTATTAGACTATGCCAATCATGTGCATCTATTCCAGGTATTGAACTATGTCAATCCTGTGACATTATTCCAGGTATTGAACTATGTCAATCATGTGCAACTATTCCAGGTATTGAACTATGTCAATCATGTGACATTATTCTAGGTATTGAACTATGTCAATCTTGTGCAAGTATTCCAGGTAATGGACTATGCCAATCCTATCATTACGTCCCATGTCTGTTTACACAGCACTGGGTACCTCATTCTTCTACTGACATTTAGACTTTGGCCATGCCATCATGCTCAATCACATTCTTTATGTAATACAAGTATCCCTCTCTTCTCCACACTTGTATAATTAGGGTTCCATCATTATTATTGTATCCTTTTGTTATAATTATTATGTTACTAAGTTTCCATTTTCTTGGTTTATTAAGAACATTATCATCTCTTATAGGGGAATTTTATAATTATCTTGGTACCTTTTACTAGGTTTCACTTACTCATGTGGTTCACAAGGCCTATCAAAATATCTTGTTACCTCTCACTAGGTAACCACTAATCTCATGGTTCATAAAGCACATTTAACATCTTGTCACCTTTCACTAGGAAACAACCATTCTCATGGTTCATAAAGCACATTACATCTTGATGTAATGATTAGGATAACACTCTTTATATGTTACTCATCCAAGTATGTTGGATTTGAGATGCATCAAGGGATATCATTCTTAAAGAGTTGGATGTGATATCTATGATGTCTTGATATATCACTTCCCTCAGCACTTTAAACGTACTTGAGTTTATCAATTTATATTGTATTAAGGTATTCCGCATCTTAATACTTCCATATACTAACCTATCACCTTTATTGTGAAGTGCACAGGTCATAAAACACACATAAGGATTATCCAACTATCTTCAATGATAGGGACTTATCTCAGATTAAGGCATTGCTTGCGATAAGGTTACCTATAATCGATCACGTTAGGTATTTCCCTTATCAGTGTAATAGTCACCATTCTATTATTAGGATTAGGGTCTCCCATACCATCACCCTTTATTAGGGTTTATGGTTTCATATATTATCATCCTTCATTAGGGTTAGGATTTCACATACCATCACCCTTTATTAGGGTTAAGATTTCACATACCATCTCCCTTCATTAGGGTTAGGATTGCATATAGCATCTCCCTGGATTTGAGTTCTACATCATATCAATACATCAGGGTTTTGCATCACATTACCCTAGTTTAGGGTTTCATGCACTTTACCCTAAAATTAGGGTTTCTTATTCAACTATCCATAATTAGGATTTACTATTCATCCCAACTAGGGTTTCATATTCCATTACCCATAATTAGGGTTTACTATTCAAACCAATTAGGGTTTCATTCTCCATTCCCATAATTGGGGTTTTACATTATGTTATCCTGAAATAGGGTTAGGGTTCATTAACCTTCTTGATTAGGGTTTCATGATCTCCTTACAAAGGATCATATCCTAATCACCACATGATTAATACTCTTGTATGAATTCCTTTCTATCATCCTTTCAACTTGATTAGGTTACATCAACCCTCCAATCAAGTACATACAACTATGATTGACATAGTGTATTGAGGTATTGCTTACTTAAGCTTCAAGGATTAACTCATCTAAGGATTATCAATCACTTAGTATCTTAAAGGTACAACCCTAGTGATTATCTTTGAGATAGATCAGCAACAACCATATGGTAATTTGATCTTTCATCAACTTGGGTTTCCAATTGATTTAATCATATAGAATCATCCAAACAATCTTGATCATTGATGCTCCAAACGGTTTGAAACTATTTGAATCCAAACGGTTCTGATACCGTTTGACCCCAAACGGTTTCAACATCGTTTGGACTCAAACGGTCTCAAGACCGTTTGGTCCAAACTACCCTTGAAACCAAAAGTCCAAAAGAGGTACTTCTTCAACTAAATTGATTAGGGTTTTGCATCAACAATTCCTTCATCAATTGGATCATTGAAGTCCATCAATGTATGATCCTTGGATCTTCATCCCTCAATTACTGTAATTTAATCATCCAAACGGTTTTGGTTGACCTTGTCCAAATGGTTTGAAACCATTTAAGGCTCCAAACAGTTTTGACCTAAATGTATAAATGGTTTGAAACCGTTTAAAGTTCCAAACGGTCAACTATCACATTCTGTCAACCATGTCCAAACGGTTTGGAACTCAACCTCCAAACAGTTTGCAAATTGTTTGGTCACCAAACAGTTTGCCAAAATTGATTAGACGAAATGTGTTGAAACTGTTTGCAACTAAAACTTGTTAAGATCTGTGCTTAAGATGATGTCACTGTCATCAAGCTTCAACCCCTCGAATTCTACTGCCATTCCCATGGTAGTTTCATCAATTATTCAAAGGAATTGCAAGAAGAACAATTGAACATAATGGATTGAGAAATTAAATTCAATAACAATGAATAAGGGTTCAAGTTATATAACCCACCTCCAATTGAGCTTTAAAGCTTCAACATCCATGTCTTTAATGGTGAAAGCAACACCTTCAACTATCCCAAGCTCGTCCTCAAGCTTTGAGTGAAAAGGAGTGGCTAGAATTGAAGATCGAGTGAAGATAAGAAGAAATCAAGCATTGATTTGTGATTTCCACCATGGAATCAAGGTGAAAGAGGGTCATGGAGCTTACCTACAGGTTGTTAGTCATCCTCCTATTTCTCCTAAGCTCCCTTGGTAGTTTTTCAAGCAAGAAGTGAAAGTGGCTTCGAAATTACCCATTCAAGCTATGGATAAATGAGTATATATGAATTTTATTGAAAATTCATTTAAGAGAGAGAAAGTAGGAATTATATCCTCCATTTCCTTGCCACTTGCCCCCTTCTCTTCCTTATATACGAGGCTATCTTCTTTGTCTCTTATTCCTCTCAATTATCCATGATTTAAAGAAAAGCAAATTAAACACCGTAAAACATATTATAATAATATCCATAAGTGAGTGGATATTTCTTTTTCTTATAATAATGTGAGTGGGTTCTTCACCTCCTTAAGATATTTCCGTTGCCTTTGCAAGGAACAAGGAAATCCTCATATATGGATTTCAACCAACACAATTTTGGTTGAAGAGCACTTCAATTAATATATTTATTTTTTTGCATTAAATTGAATTAGGGTTTCAATTATACTTAAATCTTGATTATTTTAATATCAAGATTCTCTCCTCCAAAGTGATACAAATGAGATGCCCTTCTCATTTTATTTGCTCTACATGATGCCAAGAAACATTATGGATTCTCTGGAGGAGGTAATTTTCATATAGAACCCTAGGTTTTGGGTAAATTGCACATCACACCAAAACTAGGTTTTAATGCATAAGCATTACCTTATCAGCTCTTTCTTGGTACTTAGGCTATCACAAGCCATGCCTCTGCATCATCTTCATTCTCATGATGCCTCAACACATGAGGAACATTTTATCATGTAACATTTGCAATTTAACCCCTCAACTTGGGTAATTTGCACTTTAGTCCAAAACAGGCAAAACATTATTTCAACATTGTTCAAAAAGGACTAAATTTGAAATATAAGTTCCTCTTGAACCTTAATTACTTTTCAAAAGATAAGAACAAGCATATAATTGTCTTTCTTAAACAAAACACCTAGGGTTAAAGCATAACCCAGGTCAGGGATGTTACAGGTATCTTCTGCATGGCAAGCCCTTCAACTAGGGAAGTGCTATGGTTGATAATATTAACTATCGGCCCACCTGCACAACTTCTTCCCGAGCCTATGGCCCACAAGAGGAGTGTCTCTGTCGAGGCACATGATGATGTGATTGGACCTCCTCCTCACCCTTCTCGATGTTGAGACACACAGACACTGAGGAAGGACCCATGAGCCCTATGGATTTTATGAGATTCGAGACCATTTGGATGAGATCCAACATGAGCAGTAGTGCCAAGGTCACCAGCTCAACCATATGTACCTGATGTAGCACTCCCAAGAGTTTTGTGTAACGACCCCGCCTTCCAGTAACCCCCAACTAAGGGAGACCAGGAGGTCAGAGTCGTTATCCAAATTATCTGGATCAAAGGTTCGACAAATAAACATTAATAATTATCAAACTTTACCAGACTACTGAAAATCTGTAATAAATAAAATTTTGCATACCTTTGAAAAGTTTGGATTTCTAAACTTCTATCCACGTATGAATTCTAGTCTAACTAATCCTCCTTGCACTTTAATTCATGTATTCACAATATGCCAATTTATTATTTGTCCTTTTGGGTTTGTACCTAAAATGACGACAAACAAAATGTCGGTCAGCATAAAGCTGGTATGTGGGGAAAACAATAATTGGGCAATTAATAACAACATATTGCAGTCAATTATAGTTTAACAACCAACTTTACATTTTAAATATAATTGCACGATCCATACATACCCTATCCTCTATGTTGTCCCTATAGTGGACCTGGATGCTACCTTCCTTATGGTAGATCCCCATTAAACCCCTCATGATCCTACCTAACTGGTGAATCAGTTTCTAGGGTTGAGTCACATGGAGCTACTCGTAGGTAGCCCACTCCTTAACTCATGGTGTGCTATAGAGTCTCATGGAACAACACATGGGTAGCCCAATTTATAACTCATGATAGCCTAGACCTTACTCTAGGTTACCCTTTTCAGCATTTTGCAAAGCCACAGAGGAGGATTCGGATCTAAGCCAGTTATATATGTATTTATAGTGATAATCATAGTCACTTTATAGTTGCATGAAATAAAAGTCATCCAAACATTTTATTTCAAACAACCAATAAAATCTCTGGGAATCATTGTGAAACTAAGGCGGTTAATCATAAACATAACCACATACCTGTGATTGCATATTTTGAGACAGAATCAATCAAATAGAGAAATCTCAACCAAGCAACCAATTATGCACAGAAATCCTAAAATAAACATACAAATTTCCTTTTATCAAGATTTAACCAAACTCATCTTATTTCTTAGGATTTCTATTCCAATTTTAGGGTTTCCCTTGAAATTAGGGTTTTGTTTCTACTTTTAACATTATGAACCCTAAATCAACAAAACTACATAAAAACCTTAAATTTCTTATCTTAATCATTCCTATCAGACTTAGGATCGTTATTTAGTAACTTATTTCCCTAATCTGAAATAAACAAAGTTTTTCTCTTCTTTTAAACTAAATTAGGGTTTCTATATGTATTATCCTTCATTTACAGATTAAAATCCTAAATTAGCCAACGTTGCATTCAAAACAGATGAAAACTCTATTTTAGTATTCAACAGGTTAATACTCCTCAAATTAACCTATTAACCCACAAAGATTCATCCTTTATATTCAATTACGGTTTCTAATTACCTTTTAATACCTTTTTCTACCAAATTAATGTACTTTTGCAAAATGAGATAGCATCAAGTCACCAAATTATTTTTATCATGTTCCTCATATTTTTCTAAGCAACATTCATGTATAAAGTTTTCTCATCAGAGATTCCTAGCTATTTCTATGAATTTCGCAAGGAAAACCCTTTTTCTTGATTATTTGAGCAGAGAGAGCTAATTACCGAATTTTGTTGTCCATTCGATCGATGCACCGCTGGTCCGCGTCTAGATCTGACGCTCCGCATTGATCGCCTCCACTAGCTGGGTTGCACGCACTGCTGCCCACTGCCGATCGTCGGATCCCTCTCAAGTCCACGATGGACTCTTAACTGAGGGCTACTGCTCCTCGTCTTCCTCATTTTCTTTACTCAAACAATGCGGCGGTGCCGTGACTGGACCTCATCGGAGTGAGAGAAATCGAGAGAGGGAGAGGGTTCTAGGACTCGAGAAGTAGTCGTCTAGGTTCGCGAGGATGTGAGGGAGCGTGTGAGGGTCTATTTATAGGATATGGGGGCTTGTTTAGGGTTCCTTCAACCCTACCGCCACCCTAAACCTCGGGCGATTTGGGCATTTCATGTAGATGCATTGAAAGCCAGCCAACCTAGGGTCGAGAACCTTCGTCTCTCTCTCCTGAACCCAAAGGTACACCTCCCATGAGTGCACATGCACTGATTTGATCGGAAATCAAAGGGGAAAATCCCTCATGTACTTGGCCTAAGTCCATGTCCTACTGGGACTTTGACGATAAGTGGTTCCTATTGGATCAAGATCCAACGGCCCACATCCTTCACGCTCAAACAAAAGGAAACATTTTTTCCTATTTTCAATATAAATCACATTTTGAGGATAATTTGAAAATACCATAACTCTCAATTCGTAATTCCTTTTTACCTCAAATTTTAAGGGAATCTTTTTTATGATTTTATCTCTCATCATGGAAAAATTGGAATCATTATATAAAGAAAACGAGTCCTTTTCTTTAGTTGCAAGTTAACACTTAATTATTCATATTTTCCACATATTTTCTCTTTCCCTAGCCTTTATATTATTATCTTGAGTTCCTTGAACCTCAAGGAACCTTATATCTTAAAATTCCATCTTGGAAAATATTCCTTAGCCTTTTATTCTTATTTTATCTATTTTCTTGTTTATTCCTTTATCCAATTGGTTTCCTTTTCCTTTTCTTTTTCTTTCAATTGTGCTCAATAGCCAATAAGGCCCATTAAGAAAACATATAAGGCTATTATACACAAAATTCATTCAAATCAAACCATTCAATCAACCATTGATTTCATTTATCTTTTAAAAGGAGATTTACAAATCTCATTACATGATTTAGAAAAATGGGGTTATAACATCCTCCCCTCCTTATAGGAATTTTGCCCTCAAAATTCAACAATCAAGCCAACAAATTAGGATATGCCTTTTCCATGTCCGTCTTCAGCTCCCATGTGGCTTCATCCTCACCATGGTGCTTCCAAAGAACCTTTACCATCTCTATATTCTTATTTTTGAACTCTTTTACCTTGGTATCTAGAATCCACAAAGGTAACTCAGGATAAGTTAGCTTCCCTTAAAGCTCAATGGGTTCAATGCTCAGCACATGGCTCGGATCTTGCACATATCGCTTCAGATTGGATACGTGAAACACATCATGCATCATACTATATTGAGGGGGTAACGCCAAATGATATGCGGCTTCACCAATCCGTTCTAACACTTCAAACGGACCCACGTATCGGGGACTCAACTTTCCTCTATTCTTGGCTATAGCTCAGAGTGGCCGGATTTTTAGAAAAACATGCTCTCCCATAGTGAAATGCATGTCAGTCTGCTTCGCATCAGCATATGACTTCTGTCGATCTTGGGCTCTTTATAGCCTTTTCATGATCAAAGCAACTTTATCAACATACACTTGGAGTTCATCTGACCTCAACAAGATCCTTTCACCAACATCATCCCAGTGAAGTGGTGACCGACGCAGGCACCCATAAAGAGCTTCATATGGAGGCATCCCGATACTGGCTTGATAACTATTGTTGTAGGCAAACTCAGCTAATGGTAAGTACTGCTCCCATGATCCACCCCAATCGAGCATACAAGCTCTCAGCAGATCCTCTAAGGTCTGAATTGTCCTTTCTGACTGACCATCTATCTGGGGTGATATGTGGTACTGAATTTCAACCTTGTACCAAGTTCCTCTTGAACTTGCTTCCATAGCTTGGAAGTAAACTTTGGGTCTCTATCAGAGGTGATGGAACCGGGTACGCCATGCAAATGCACTATCTCTCCGATATACAACTCAGCTAAGTCTGACACCTTGGCAGTGGTTTTCAGGGCAAGGAAGTGTGCTGACCAGGTAAGGCGATCTACCACAACCCATATAGCATCATGACCCTTCTTAGACCGAGGTAGACCCACCACAAAATCCATGGTGATCTACTCCCATTTCCATTTTGGAATCTCTATAGACTATAACAGTCCACCGGGTCGTTGGTGTTCAGCCTTCACCATTTGGCACGTAAGATAGTTGGCCACATATGCCACAATATCTCTCTTCATTCCTGGACACCAGAAAAACATCTGCATGTCCTTAAACATCTTGGTAGTTCATGGGTGCACCGTGTACTTAGAACCATGAGCCTCTTGTAGGATACGTTCCTTCAACGGTGAGTCTTCAGGAACCCATATGCGATTCTCAAATCTAATCCCTCTGTCTATTCCCAATGAAAGACGGGTTTGAGGTTTCTTCATCAAGCCTTTCATCTTGTCAAGTTCCCCACTGGCCAACTGCACTGCTACAATCTCACTCAACAATTCAGACTGTATCTGGATATTGGCCAATCGAACTCGATCCTCTAACAATTGTGGAGTCCACTTCACAAGTTCTTCTAAACTCTTCCACTGGCTGGACAAAATAGCTGCACATCTGAGCTACTTCCGACTTAAAGCATCCGCCATGACGTTTGCCTTTCCTGGATGATAGGTGATGGTGAAGTTGTAATCCTTCATGTACTCCATCCATCGTCATTGTCGTAGGTTTAAGTCTCTCTGTGTCAGGAGGTACTTTAGGCTCTTATGGTCAGTGAGGATCTCAAAGGTAGCTCCATACATGTAATGCCGCCAAATCTTCAATGCATTGATGCCTTGTACCAAGTTCCTCTTGAACTTGCTTCCATAGCTTGGAAGTAAACTTTGGGTCTCTATCAGAGGTGATGGAACCGGGTACGCCATGCAAATGCACTATCTCTCCGATATACAACTCAGCTAAGTCTGACACCTTGGCAGTGGTTTTCAGGGCAAGGAAGTGTGCTGACCAGGTAAGGCGATCTACCACAACCCATATAGCATCATGACCCTTCTTAGACCGAGGTAGACCCACCACAAAATCCATGGTGATCTACTCCCATTTCCATTTTGGAATCTCTATAGACTATAACAGTCCACCGGGTCGTTGGTGTTCAGCCTTCACCATTTGGCACGTAAGATAGTTGGCCACATATGCCGCAATATCTCTCTTCATTCCTGGACACCAGAAAAACATCTGCATGTCCTTAAACATCTTGGTAGTTCATGGGTGCACCGTGTACTTAGAACCATGAGCCTCTTGTAGGATACGTTCCTTCAACGGTGAGTCTTCAGGAACCCATATGCGATTCTCAAATCTAATCCCTCTGTCTATTCCCAATGAAAGACAGGTTTGAGGTTTCTTCATCAAGCCTTTCATCTTGTCAAGTTCCCCACTGGCCAACTGCACTGCTACAATCTCACTCAACAATTCAGACTGTATCTGGATATTGGCCAATCGAACTCGATCCTCTAACAATTGTGGAGTCCACTTCACAAGTTCTTCTAAACTCTTCCACTGGCTGGACAAAATAGCTGCACATCTGAGCTACTTCCGACTTAAAGCATCCGCTACGACGTTTGCCTTTCCTGGATGATAGGTGATGGTGAAGTTGTAATCCTTCATGTACTCCATCCATCGTCATTGTCGTAGGTTTAAGTCTCTCTGTGTCAGGAGGTACTTTAGGCTCTTATGGTCAGTGAGGATCTCAAAGGTAGCTCCATACATGTAATGCCGCCAAATCTTCAATGCATGGATGATAGCAGCCAGTTCTAAGTCATGTGTCAGGTAATTCACCTTGTTGGGCTTGAGTTGTCGGGAGGCATATGCAACCACATGCCGATTCTGTTCCAACACACAGCCAAGTCCCATCTTTGATGCATCAGTGAAAATCATGAAACCCTCATTGCCTGATGGTAGAGTCAAAACTAGTGTAGTGGTTAGCTTCTCCTTCAGCTCCTGAAAATGAGCTTCACACACATCAGACCATACAAACTTCACATCCTTTCGAGTCAACATGGTCAAAGGCAAAGCGGTCTTTGAGAAATCCTTGATAAAATGTCAATTGTACCCTGCCAACCCCAAGAAAGTGTGTATTTCCGAGGGATTCTTTGGTGTAGGACAGTCTTGAACTGCCGACACTTTAGCCGGATCTACAGCGATTGTTCCTCCTGAGATGATGTGTCTGAGGAACATGACCCGGTCTATCCAAAACTCACATTTGGAGAATTTCCCATAGAACTTCTGCTTTCTCAAGATATCAAGGACTTTACTTAGGTGGTCTCGGTGTTGATCTAAGTCATCTGAATAAACTAGTATGTCATCTATGAATACAATGAAAAATGATTCAAGGAAGGGTTGGAACACACTATTCATAAGGTTCATGAAAACACTGGGTGCATTGGACAACCCAAAAGGCATAACCACAAACTCATAGTGGCCATAAAGTGTTCTAAAAGTTGTTTTCGAGATATCCTCATTCTTGACTCTCAACTGGTGGTAACCCAATTGATGCAGGGGTTTTGAGTCATTTTTATAGAGTGGTTTTGCATATGTTTTATGTGTATTTTGATTGTATTTTGATCATATTTGTGATTAATATTGCATGATTCGCTACCTTTAGTCTATAATCTCATTTTGCATCAAATTTACCTTGTTTCCTTTTATTCTGTATAAAAGATCATATTTGTTGGATTTTATTGGTGTTCTTCTTTTCTTTTCAGGAAATTCGAATATCTGCATCCGTCGATACCATCGACATGGTCACAGTGTATTGCCAGAGACGAGCAACCGGGTTTTGAGTCATTTTTATAGACTGGTTTTGCATATGTTTTATGTGTATTTTGATCATATTTTTTATTAATATCGCATTATTCGCTACCTTTAGTCTATAATCTTATTTTGCATCAAATTTACCTTGTTTCCTTTTATTCTGTATAAAAGATCATATTTGTGGGATTTGATTGGTGTTCTTTTTTTCTTTTTAGGCAATTCGAATATCTGCATCCGTTGATACCATCGACGGATGGTCGATACCATAGACATGGTCACAGTGTATTGCCGGAGACGAGCAACCAGAAGTCGATACCATCGATGTGACTGTCGATGGTATCGAGAGAGCATCAGCGAGCCATATTTCCAGGTGTCGATACGATCAACCCAAAGTTGATACTATCGACCTCGCCTCAGCAAACTTAGCTTCAACATCAGATTCCAGAGAAAAGTGACACCTAAGGTGTCGATACCATCGACACTTTGTCGATGGTATCGAGGCAACATCAGAGAGAAACCCAAGAATTGCGCAAGCACCGGTGCCTCAGTCAGGTCGATACCATCGACCCGCGTCGATGGTATCGACACCGTCAGATCAGGTTCTGCTAAAGATCATGTCTAATCATACAGTGGTGATTTTTGGGTGACCTAAAGTGGTGCATATACCTAATTAAGGCGGCCCTAAGCAATCTATCACGTCATTAGCCACCGGAGAAGTCTCAAGAAGGAGAGGAGAGAAGAACAGAGCTGAGAGTGATGTCCCAATCATTCTGAGAGCTACAAAAGATGTTTTCCACCGCCGGAAGGCTGTAGAACATTCACCCCGCGCCAAGGAACGCTCGGATCTCCTCCGTTCAGGGGTTTACATCACATCTATTCATGTTTCCCTATGTTTTCCCTTTCTTTCATCATGTTTTTCATTGAGATGAACATGCGGGGCTAATCCCCTTTATCTTTAGGACCGGGAGTAGCTCGGGTAATCGTTGTATGATACTTTTTACATAGTTTATCATAATTTGTCTCTTAAATCTGTGACATGATGTTGTTTTCTCAATTATATCATTATGATTGATCACCCTAATGATAATCTAATACCTTTAATTACTTTGAAAGAAGAATTAACGGTTGAAAAGAGGTGGATATCACATTAACTAATAAATCTTTTGAATAACGCGATGTACAGTTAATGGTGGAAACCCAGAGTGTGATCTTCATGCACCTAATTTAGGGAATACGTTACTACTACCATGGAACCGACCTAGATTTAGGTAGTGAATTGTATCGCAACAGCGAACAATTCTGACTACAGGCCACTACCCAGAATAGGAGATGAATTAGGATAATTGTGTAGGAATGAGTAAAATGAGAACCTGTGGTGAAACCGCAATCTTAAAGATTCCATCTTTAATTGATTAAACCAACCATTTAATCGATTGTTTTGTTTTCGTTGTTTTTTATTTTCTTTTTCAAACAACTCTCAAACCATTTTAATCGGTCTAGCTGATCGCGAATAGTTAGTAGTAGTCTACTGAAAAAATCTGTTCCCTGAGTTCGACTCGGGCCTCACAAAGGCCTATATTACTTTGGCGTGTGCACTTGCATTTTACGCACCGTAAATTCGTGTCAAATTTTTGGCGCCGTTGCCGGGTAACGGTGATTTTTGGCACTACGAGGGTTGCAAGCGGCCACTCTAGGCCACATTTTTTTAATTTAAATTCTAGAAATTAATCGTCTATCTTCCATAATCTGTAATCATCTAGCATTGTGCCTAATTAAATTTATTACTATGCAGGTACTAGTGCATGGTGAGTACGTGTAGCATAGACTATGCACAATCATCGCCAGAGGTCCCATTTTTGGGATCAGACTATGAGAATTTAGATTCTGACACCGAAGCAATGGCTGAGGAACAAACAATCTGGGAGAAAATCAAGGCATCATCCTCTTCTGCATCTTAGGGGCCAATTAAGAAGTAGGCCATCAATATTCCTAATTATAAAATTGACCCAGGCCTAATCAATTTGGTCAAGTCCAATGTGTTTCACGGGCTCAAAAATGAAGATCCGGTGACCCACATAAGCCATTTCGTGGAGAACTGTGATATGGTCAAGATAGATCAGTTTCCACAAGATATGCTCTACTTGAAGTTATTTCCCAGTTCTCTGGTAGGAAATGCTCGAGAATGGCTACATAATCTAGATGACGAGTATGTGGAATCTTGGGACCACATGGTTGAAGTTTTCTTTGAGATATTTTTCCCACCTGAGAAGACAAATGATCTTATAAGAAAAATCCACAATTTCAGTCAGAAAGCTAGTGAAACATATTCTGAGACTTGGGAGAAATTCCAGATAATGCTGAGGAGATGCCCACATCATGGGTTGGATAAAGAAAAGCATGTCAAGATTTTCTATTTTGCTTTTTCTGAGCATGATAGAAGCAATCTAGATTCAGCAGGATCAGGGTTCTTCCTGAATAACACTGATATAAGGTGTTGGGAAATTCGGAAAAACATGGCTAAAAAGCAGTCATGGGGTGATAGAGATGCTCCAGAACAAGTTAAGGTTGCGGGAGATGCCAAAGCTATCAAAGAACTCAATGAAAAGATGGACCTAATTGCTAAAAGGATACTTGCACAAGAGGAGGAAACGGATGAAGAAGCGCAGGTCAAATTCATGCGTCAACAACAAGGGTACAGAAATAATGATTACTCTTGGAGGAAAGACAAAAAGTTCTCATGGAAGGATCCAAATAATTTTCTCCAGGATCCAGATGCTAAGCCACAGCCCATGGTAGAGGACAAGAGCAATGATTTTCTCAACCAGGTGATAAAGTAGAATCAAGAGCTGATGAGCACCTTTCGTCAACAAATCAAGCAACAAGGGGAATTTATGAATCAGTTTGGGCAAACTCTGCAAAGTCATGGGGCTTAAATGAGGACACTTGAGACATCTTTAGCACAGATGGCAGCAGAGATTTCAAGTTTAAAGAAACCAACACAACAAGGCTTCCCAGGAAATACAAATGTTCCACGAGGGAATCAACAAGCCAAAGCAATTCTATTGAGGAGTGGAAAGAAGACTTTAAACTCTAAGGCCGATGAACAAAGCATAACACAGCCAGAAGCAATGGGCGAGGCCGCAAAGGACGTCACAGCCACAGAGATAGTGGATGATGTTGCAGAAAAAGTCACACAAGAGCCCATCCCAGAAGAAGAAACTATTCAAGAGATTGAGAAGAGGACATCATATGTGCCACCACACCATAGGGCACAGGTTGTCCCCATCCCTTACCCCAACAGCCTCAAAGCCAAGAAAGTGGATGCACAGTTTAAGAAATTTTTAGATAGCTTTCGGAAACTTTCTGTTAACATTCCTTTGTTGGAGGCAATTGAGCAGATACCCTCTTATGGTAAGTTTCTGAAGGATGTAATTACCAAGAAGAGGAAGATTCCTAATACTGAGGTGGTAGTTCTTAAATAGCAGGTTAGCGCCTTCATTTTGGGCACATTGCCACCAAAGCGACAAGATCTGGGTTGCTTCAATATTTCATGTTACATTAGCAAGGTGAAATTTGGTGAAGCATTGTGCGATTCCGGGGCAAGTATAAACTTGATGCCCCTATCTACTTTTAAGAAGCTGGGACTTAAAGAATCTAGACAAAGCAACATGATGATTCAACTCACTGATAACTCTATGGTTAGGCCATATGGAATTTGTGAGGATGTCTTGGTGAAAGTTGACAGATTTGTATTTCAAGCCAATTTTGTAGTTATGGAGATGCAAGATGAACAAGGGAATGAGTTTCTCTTAGGAAGATCCTTACAGGCTACCGCTCATATGATACTGGAAATGGGTAGAGGTCGTCTAACGTTGGGTATAGCATATGACAGATTTGAGATGGTTATGCCACCAAGTACAAAACAATCACAGGCAAAGGAGCAATGTCATATGGTGAAGAACTTTGATCAGAACATTTCTCTTTGTTTAGGGGAGCCATTTTTGGATATGGCTCATGTGATGACTAAGGTAGACAAGGGGACACTGGTCGTGGATATCATGGAACAAACAAAAGTTGTATCTCTTTGTTAATATGTGGGTTATCCAAACGATGAAGAGGAAGAAATTTCTCTATCTACTGAGGATGATGCTATAGCAGTCTCAATGATCGACTCATATCCAAAATTGCCCCTTGAGGCATGCCTATTCAATGTCATGGATGATTGGATGAGAAACATGTCTTTACGAGAATGTATAAAGATGCTTCAAGTGCTTCCTTGCTATTATGCCAAGCACTATGAGGATCTAGGGCCACTCCTACCACCGTTTCAATCTTCATTGGTCAGCCCCCCAAATCTTGAGTTGGAGCCACTACCCCCGCATTTGAAGCATGCTTTCTTAGCGGATGATGAGAAGCTCCCGGTGATCATCTCGGCATGTCTGAGTGTCGAGGAGGAAGAACAGTTGATGATCGTGCTGAAGAACCACCGTGGTGCATTCGGGTGGTTAGTTGTTGATATTAAGGGGATCCCCCTACTCTTTGTCAGTACAAGATTCGGCTCGAGGAAGGAGCCAAGCCTGTGATTCAGCCACAACGTCGACTCAACCTGAGTATGATGGAGGTCGTTAAGAAAGAGGTGATCAAGCTCCTTTCTGCGGGCATCATCTATGCCATTTCAGACTCGACGTGGGTAAGTCCAACACATTTAGTCCCTAAGAAGGGGGAAATCACTGTAACTCAAAATCTACTAAATGAACATGTCACTACCCAATTAGTAACCGGGTGGTGAGTGTGTATTGATTATCGTCGCCTCAATTCTGCCACTTTAAAAGACGATTTTTCTCTCCCATTTATTGATCAGATTTTAGAGAGGCTAGTTGGACGCTCTCATTTTTTTTGGACGGTTATTCTGGCTATAATCATATTTCTATAGACCCCAAGGATCAAGAGAAGTCTACCTTTACTTGTCCTTATGGGACTTTTTGCATATCGCCGCATGCCGTTTGGGTTATGCAATGCACCGGCCACTTTTCAGAATGGTATGCTTGCTATATTTGTTGATATGGTTAAGCACTGTTTAGAGGTTTTCATGGACAATTTTTCTGTCTACGGTGCGTCGTTTGATGAGTGCTTATATAATTTGGGTAAAGTTTTACAAAGATGCGAGGACACGCATCTAGTCCTTAATTGGGAAAAGTGTCATATGATGGTTAGCGAAGGAATTGTGCTTGGACACAAGGTGTCTAGCAAGGGACTGGAGGTGGATCCATTCAAGATTGAGGTTATTTCCAAACTACCTCCACCAAATTCAGTGAAAGGGGTGAGGAGTTTTCTTGGTCATGTAGGGTTTTATCGCCATTTCATTAAGGATTTCTCTAAAATCGCTAAACCATTGTCTGAATTACTTGAGAAGGATGTCGCGTTTGATTTCAATTAGAAATGCATGCACGCCTTTAATGTCCTTAAAGAAAAATTAATTTATGCACCGGTTGTCCAAATGTCGGATTGGACTAAGCCCTTTGAGCTTATGTGTGATGCGTCGGATTTTGTTGTAGGGGCTATTCTTGGGTAGCATTTTGAGAACAAACCCGCAGTGATTTTCTATGCATCTAAAACTTTAAATGATGCACAACTTAATTACACCACCACTAAAAAAGAGTTACTTGTTGTGGTTTTCGCATTTGAAAATTTTAGGCAATATTTTGTGGGGTCAAATTTTGTGGTTTGGACGGACCACACTGCCATCAAATACTTAATGGAAAAGAAAGATGCCAAGCCTAGATTGATTAGGTGGATCTTGCTCTTGCAAGAGTTTGACATCAAAATTAAAGATAAGGCGGGCATTGAAAATGTGGTTGCGGACCACTTGTCTCAGTTAGAGCGGGTAGATGAGAGAGATATCAATATACCCATTACCGAGACATTTCCCGATGAGAAAATCCTTTCAATAAAATCTAAGAATTCATGGTTTTCGAAAATATGAATTATCTTGTATGTAAGGAAATACCGGACGATTGGACTTATCAAGAAAAGAAGAGATTTTTTCATTCTTTAAGATATTATTTTTGGGATGACCCAATTTTGTTGAGATAGTGCAGGGATGGCATCTTACGCAGGTGTGTACCATAAGGTGAATATGATAGTGTGCTCAGTCACTGTCATACACTACCCACTGGCGGTCATCATGCGAGCACAAGGACAGCGGCCAAAGTGTTGGAGAGTGTCCTTTATTGGCCTACACTCTTTCGGGACGCCTATGACTATGTGAGAAGATGTGATTCATATCAAAGGGCGGGCAACATCTCAAGATGGCAAGAGATGCCCCTCAATGTGTTTCACGAGGTTGAGGTATTTGATTTATGGGACATCGATTTCATGGGACCATTTGTGTCCTCAAATTCCAA
The DNA here is from genome assembly GCA_963693085.1 of Alisma plantago-aquatica. Lineage (NCBI taxonomy): Eukaryota > Viridiplantae > Streptophyta > Magnoliopsida > Alismatales > Alismataceae > Alisma > Alisma plantago-aquatica. The sequence continues at coordinate 1,114,705,171 of OY856409.1, read as the reverse complement.
CTTATATATTTTGCTTGTCGTTGATTATGTGTCGAAATGGGTAGAGGCAATACCCACAAGGACTAATGATGCTGCGGTAGTATGCAGGTTCATGAAACAAAATATTTTTTGCAGGTTTGGTGTGCCACGAATGATTATAAGTGATGGAGGCACCCACTTCATGAACAAGAAATTTGCTACCTTATTGAGTAAATATTGGGTCAAACACAATGTTGGTACCCCGTATCACCCGCAGACGCAAGGCCAAGTCGAGGTTTCCAATCGAGAGATCAAGAAGATATTAGAACGCATAGTGGCATCTTTAAGGAAGAATTGGAGTGCACTACTACCGGATTCTTTATGGGAATATAGGACCACCTTTAAAACCCCTATAGGCACTACACCTTTTAGACTGGTTTACGGGCAGGCTTGTCATCTGCCAGTCGAGTTAGAGCACAAAGCGCATTGGGCGTTACGGAAGCTCAATATGAGCTATGATGCTGTAGGAAATAAGAGAATGTTAGAGCTCAATGAGTTAGATGAGCTTAGGATGAATGCTTACGAGAACCAGAGGATCTATAAAGAATGGACAAAGAAACTCCATGACCGCCACATTCAAATGCGTGTTTTCAAAAAGGGTGATCGAGTGTTATTGTTCAACTCGAGATTAAAGTTGCATCCCGAGAAATTGAAATCCTGGTGGAGTGGACCTTTTGTGGTGGAAGATGTCCGACCACATGGTGCCATTATGTTGAGAGATGGAGAGCTAACATTCTTAGTGAATGGTCAAAGATTGAAGCTCTACTATGGGGAGGATTACACAAGAAAAGTGCATGAGGTTAAACTCATGGCACTTAAGGAAGAATGATGAGCTTGATTGCATCTAGCCTAAGACGTGAAAGTAGGGCTCTTATTGGGAGGCAACCTAACCATCGGTAGTTTATACTTTTCTATTTGCTATATTTTATATCGTGTTTTAAAGTTAGTTTTGACTAATTTTGTTTTAGTGTAAAAATGATACCCTAATGTGTTTACTCAGTGTGCAGTACTGATAGAAAGTCGATACCATTGACAAAGTGTCAATGGTATCGACGTGGGTGCAGGCACGAGGCTACAGAAAATTTTCTAAGTCAATACCATCGACAGCCTCATCAATGGTATCAACCTACCATCAGTGACATCGGGAAAAAAGAGAGCGTCAGGTCGACAGTATCGACCCCCGAGTCGATACTCGCGAGATCCCTGAAGATTTTCAGACGAATTTGTCTCAGTGAAATCGATACCATCGACGGGGCAGTCGATGGTATCAACCTGGAAGTAGCAACGAAGCATCGTCGGGGCCTCGTGAAGATAAAGGACACATCAAGTGTCGATGCCATTGACACTTTGTCGATGGTATCGACTTGACACGTCACCAATCCGTGAGAAGATATCAACAGTGCTCGCCAAATTCAGAAGTCAGTCCGTGGGATGGGTCGATACAATCGACTCACATCGATGGTATTGACGCATCATCGATCTGGGCCCCCACATCCAGCCATCGACGACCATCGATAGCAGTGAATACTTGGATTGTGCTACAGGTGTCGATACCATCGACACTTTGTCGATGGTATCGACGGATCAACAGTGGTGGCGATCTTAGCTATAAAAGGAGGGGTTGAATTCATTTTCTCTTCACACTTTCAGACCTTCTCCTTCCTTACTTGTGCTTGAGCACTTGTGAGCAACCGGAGGTCTTCACCGAGCATAGAGCGAGTGATCTTCCCCGAGCTCTTCATCGACTACGGGGATCCTCTTCTCCGACCTTCATTGAGTTCTTCTCTGTTATCCTTTTCTGTTCACAATGGTGAGGACAGCAGGAGCTTCTTCCTCATGGGTGGCCCCCATGGAGAATGAGACGTTCATTCCACCCCCACCAGGCTCTATTCCTCGTCCGAGGATCGTTCACCCTTCGGCGGAAGTGAGATAATTTATGAGGAGCTATTGAAGTGAAAAATCGAGCCTACCTGATATGTTAATCGGGCTATGATCTGTGACCTCGGGTTTGAGGCCAACCTTACTTATGTCCTTCAGGGTCAGGCTAGGCATACCCAGAGGTTTCCTTCCCAAGTCCAGTACCACACCGAGGGCCACCCCTTTTTCGGCAAATGGCCAACTTACAAGGAGTTGGTGGCAGAATTGATGGCATCTCTTGACATATGTGTCGTGCCCAATGACCTCATCACTATTGATCAGGAGTGGATCAAAGGGAGAGTATCTTTTTGACTCTTCAACAACAACTACACCATTACCCTCGACCAGTTCAATTCTATCTACAACTGGTATCATTCTCCTAACCAGCACAGTAGGCCAGACAGTCGGGCAGATTATGATGCTATTTTTGCTGATCTGGTGACCACTCCAGCAGGAAAGGTGATGAGCTATCACAATGCGGTTGTGGCCAACTTCGAGCACCCATTTGTTTGGGTTCTACATCGCATGTTTTGTGTCAAATTCTTTGCTCACAGTGATCTGGCGCTGAGTAAATTTCAAGAGACAGATCTATTTTTCCTCTACAAACTGCTGACTAAAGAGGAACTCAACTGGGGTGTGTTTTTCTTAACGCGTGTGTTGGATGTGCGGAGGAGTACCATACGGGCTGCTATCCACTTTGTGGGGCTTATCACGCCGCTAGCTCTCTATCTCCGGCTAGATCTGTCACAACTCACTCCGTTGGTCAACAAAAATAAAGTCGATCTGGAGCACTTACACCACTCCAGCCTTATTATCGTCGATGGCGGTGTGTCATATGCTCATTGCCACATCGGGAAGGAATATATGTAACTATCACTCCCAGACCCCATCTTCAACATTCAGGCGGGCCAACACTTTTGGTGGCCCATCATTCCTATTGTCGAGTCCAAGGAAGAGGTGAAGATGCAGATGAAGACGATGATGCAGGCGAAAGCGAGGAGGAAGATGAGCCTCTCATTCCTCTTTGAGCACGAGTGACACCGAGGAAGCGGCCACACTTCTACCCGGGTGCATCATCATCCTCACAGCCTCTGCCACCACAGCCCTCTCAAGAAGGAGAGGATGTTTTTTCGATGCAGGGAATGTATACCATGCTGTAAGGCATTCAAGAGATGCAGCAATGCCATACCGCATCCTTCGCTGATATCCAAGAGACCACAAATCGGTTGTATGTGAATCAACAAGCCATCTTCGAGAATGAACGTCAGCTTCACAAATCAACACTAGGTCTACGACCGGTTGGGGAGGATCGAGCAGCAGCAACAGCCATTTTATGATCATTACTGGAGTCAATGTTACTTCAGGGGCTACCAACAGCCACCACTGATGCCCCCATATGATCCAAACTTTTAGGGGCAATATCCATCTTGGGATCCCACTGCCCCACAGTACCCACCACCTGAGAAGTAAAACGGTATCACTGTTCCACCTACTGATATTGTTTTTTACTATGAGGTCGTAGTCGAATTCAAGCTTGGGGGGAGATGGAACAGTTTCTATCTTTTATTTCCTTTTCTTTTATTTTAGCAATTTTCTTAGTATTTAGGATCCACATGTTATCTAGTGTATCCGTGGATTTCTAATGTTAATGTGTCATCTCAATGTTTTTCACATGGGAGTTATGGGTGCCATTATCTAAAATCGGAGTATAACTGAAAATTTTTCAAGAATTTGCAAGTTGAAGTTGTTTGAAGTTGAGCACTTAACCTATGAAAATAATTGGGTTTGTCAACTTTAAAACATAAGATCATAACTGTATAGCCGTATGATTCAAGAAATGTGGACAGACATGGATGTTGATCCTAAACTGACCAAATGGTAATGGGATTTTAATCGAAAGTGAGAGAGAGAAACCCTTTGATTTATTGTTACACAGGTCAGTAAAGAGGGAAATATAATCTATTCCAATGGTTTTGTACATTAGTCTTGTGATCTATCCATTTCATTTCATTCAATATCCACCATAAGAACTGGAAGCACTTGTAGTTTTTCGTCTCTTGATTGCATGACATGTAGATAGGATTTCATTGTAGCTAGATTTTGTATCTATGCATTCACACATTCTCTAGTTCATGTCATTATAGTTGCATTTTGCATACTCTAGAGCATATAGGACTTTTTGTGCCTTATTTCTTTTGGAAAATAAGAAAAATAGGAAATTGTTCTATACCCTCTGAAAAGTAATTTGTAAGGCATAAATGATGTTAGCTAAGTGGAAATAAGCCTGAAAAAAAATATGGTGAATGTTCTTCTAGTCAATTGAAAAATGAGGTTTTTTTTTAAAAAAACAAGAGAGAGGGAGAAAGGAACTTGTTTCACCTGCATGTATACATAAAGAAAAGAGGAATAAGCACATAATGTAATTTTAGTAGTCATTCCATCTTATCTTGAGATGGAATGATAGTGCATGCATAATTCTACCTAAAATTTAGGCATTAGGTCATTTTCACATGCATATGCATCATTTAGGCCATTTTGTTGATTTTGCATGATAAAACTATTTGGTGCTTCTCTTTCTTCCACAGCTGCCCATTTCATCCACATGTTGCTCAAAATGGTAGGCCACCCATGATTATCTCCTCATTTTTGTATATCAGGAGATCTACTTCCATTTAAATGGTAGTTAAGACTTGAGCAACGTAGATAGGAGATCACAAGATGCACTAAGTCTGAACCGGAGGAATTCATTATATCAACTACTTTATTTGGTAGTGTTTGATGATCTTGGGGTGGACATTTCTTATGGACGATTATTGTCACCTTTAGGGTAGTTATCATTTTGTGGTCAGTGAGGGTCGGCATGTGCATGATAGGTGGGAGTTATATTGAGTTGTCTTTTATGCTAATATGTTCTTTAGTTGACTCTCGCAATTCTATTCTACTATTTTGCGCTCGAGGACGAGCAATGTTCAAGCTTAGGAGAGTTTGATGCAGGGGTTTTGAGTCATTTTTATAGACTAGTTTCGCATATGTTTTATTTGTATTTTTATCATATTTTTGATTAATATTGCATGATTCGCTACCTTTAGTCTATAATCTCATTTTGCATCAAATTTACCTTGTTTCCTTTTATTCTATATAAAAGATCATATTTGTGGGATTTGATTGGTGTTCTTCTTTTCTTTTCACGCAATTCAGATATCTACATACATCGATACCATCGACATATGGTCGATACCATTGACATGGTCACAGTGTATTGCCGGAAACGAGCAACCATAAGTCGATACCATCGATGGGACTGTCGATGGTATTGAGAGAGCGTCAGCGAGCCAGATTTCTAGATGTCAATACTATTGACCTCACCTCAGCAAACTTAGCTTCAGCATCAGATTCCAGAGAAAAGTGATGCCTAAGGTGTCGACACCATCGACACTTTGTCGATGGTATCGAGGCAACATCAGAGAGAACCCCAAGAATCGTGCAAGTGTCGGTGCCTCATGCAGGTCAATACCATTGACCTGCGTCGATGGTATCAAGACCGTCAGATCAGGTTCTGCTAAAGATCATGTCTAATCGTACGGTGGTGATTTTTGGGCGACCTAAAGTGGTGCATATACCTAATTAAGGCGGCCCTAAGCAATATATCATGCCATTAGCCACCAGAGAAGTCTCAAGAAGGATAGGAGAGAAGAACGGAGCCGAGAGCGATGCCCTGATCATATTGAGAGCTGTAGAAGATGTTTTCCACCGCCGGAAGGCTATAGAACGTTCACCCCGCGCCAAGGAACGCCCAGATCTCCTCCGTTCAGGGGTTTACATCACATCTATTCATGTTTCCCTATGTTTTCCCTTTCTTTCATCATGTTTTTCATTGAGATGAACATGTGGGGCTAATCCCCTTTATCTTTAGGACCGGGAGTAGCATGGGTAATCGTTGTATGATATTTTTTTACATAGTTTAACATAATTTGTCTCTTAAATCTGTGCCATGATGTCGTTTTCTCAATTATATCATTATTGATCACCCTAATGATAATCTAATACCTTTAATTACTTTGAAAGAAGAATTAATGGTTGAAAAGAGGCTAACTAATAAATCCTTTGAACAAGGTGATGTACAGTTAATGGTGGAAACCCAGAGTGTGATCTTCATGCACCTAATTTAGGGAATAGGTTACTACTACCGTGGAACCGACCTAGATTTAGGTAGTGAATTGTATTGCGACAGCGAACAATTCTGACTATAGGCTACTACCCGGAATAGGAGACAAATTAGGATAATTGTGTAGGAATGAGTAAAATGAGAACCTGCGGTGAAACCGCAATCCTAAAGATTCCATATTTAATTGATTAAACCAACCATTTAATCGATTGTTTTGCTTTCTTTGTTTTTTCTTTTCTTTTTCAAACAACTCTCAAACCATTTTAATCGGTCTAGCTGATCGTGAAAAGTTAGTAGTAGTCTACCGAAAAAATCCATTCCCTGAGTTCGACTCGGGCCTCACAAAGGCCTATATTACTTTGGCGCGTGCACTTGCATTTTACGCATGGTAAATTCGTGTCACCGATCTCAAGTTGATCTTGGAAAAGACTCGAGCTAACTTCAACTGGTCAAACAAGTCATCTATCTAGGGTAAAGGATATTTTTTCTTAATGGTATCATGGTTGATCATTCGGTAGTCTATGCACATTCAGAGTGAACCACCCTTTTTCTTTACAAAAAGTATTGGTGCTCCCCATGGTGATGTGCTAGGGCGGATAAAACCCTTGTCTAGCAATTCCTGTAATTGTTTCTTCAAATCGAGCAACTCTGCAGGGGCCATTCTATAAGATGCTCATGAAATAGGGCTTGTCCCGGGAGCTAGCTCTATGGAAAAATCCACCTCTCTCTCAGGAGGAATCCCAGGTAGATCATCCAGAAAAACATTTGCATAGCTCCTAACTACCTCTATTTCCTCTAAGGGTTGCACCATGGGTTATGGCTCAGTAACTACTGCCAGGAAAGCTTGACAACCTTTACTCATCATCTGCTCCGCTTTCAAGGCCGACACATATAGCCTAGTGGTGGCATCCTTCCTACCCCTAATGACAAAAGGTGGGTGACCCGGTTTCTTAATGATCACTTTCTTCTCCCTACAGTCAATATTGGCCCTATAAGTATAAAGCCAATCCATACTAATTATCACATCAAAGTCATTCATATCAAGAAGGATAAAGTCTGTAGGAAACTCATGATCTTGATATTTCATAGGTATCACCGGAGTTTTCAAAAGAGATGTAAAGATCTGACCACTCGGGGTTGTAACATCTAAGACATACCCTAAATCCTTGATATCCAAACAAAGCATAGTTGCAAGATTTCTTAAAATGAAAGTATTAGTATATCTAGAGTCAAACAAAGCTTTTACATTGTGTCCCATGACTTCAAGCGTGCTTACATTGTTTTTCACCATACATTAGACCATTACATGCTTATCTTAAAACATAAAAGAAAACTCTAAGGGTTATTACCCTCGATCAACCGATTAGCATTTTCTCGAGCCTCCTCATTGTCAATAGCAAACACCCGAGCTTGTCTTCTCTCTCCAGCAGGTGGGGTTGTGACTATAGGTGGAGCTGCCACAGGTGGGTCTACTACTGGTTCTAGTCCTCTTGGATTTGGCAGAGGACAAACAGATTATAGGTGTCCTTCTTGATGGCACTGAAAGCATGTCTTCTTCTTGTAGCGACACTCATAGGCGTACCCCTTCCCGCAGATGTGGCACTGCGGTCGATTGTTCTCTTGAAGGGGTTTCCCTTTTCCTCCATGTCTTCCTTTAACATGATGATGCTCTGGACCTTTCTTGTGGTTGTTCCTCTGACCTTGAGTTTCTTTAGTGAAACCCAAATACCCCTTGGGTGGAAACTGGGCAGGCATCACAGTCCTCTCCATGTCTAAAGCAATGGTGTATGCTTCAGCGAAGGTTTTAGGTTTACTTGCCATCACATGGGGCTTGATGGCAGGGTGAAGGTGCTCTATGAAGTGATCCACCCTTCTTTCCTCATCCATATTATACCGAAAACGCTCTAGGATTCGAAACTTACAACCAAAGTGTGCCACAGAGGAGTTTCCTTGAGTCATGTTGGTGAACTCCCTTTCCTTTTCCTTCTTAGATGAGATAGGGACAAATCTGGCGGTGAAGATTGTCTTGAAGTCAACCCATGCCATTAGTTCCCCAGTCAGATCTCGACCTATGATGTGTGTCTCCCGCCATATATTGGCTGCTTCTTCTAGGAGGTGAGCAGCAAAGAGGCCCTTCTTGCTCGGTTGTACCTCAAGCATGAAGAATCCATTCTCGATTGTAAGCAGCCAAGCTTCCGCTTTGTCGACCACTTCAGACTTATCTTCTCCCCAGAGCTTCTCAATGTTTAGCTTGACAAAGTCCAAAATGGTGGTTCCCAGTCAAGGACGAATAGGAAATGGCTCGCCATTTTCACCTCTAGCTAAATCTCAGAGGGCCAAAGCAGTAATGGCCTCTGTCAGCTTCTTTTGTTGTTCCATCCACAAAGCATCAAGGGTGTGGATCATCATGGTTGGTTTGGGACCACCAGCTTGGTCCTCTTCCATCTGGGCCACCTCCTGGTACTCATGTTTCTCCTTGTACCCTTGGTATTCTTCTTGATCAAGGTTGCTGAAGGGTATCGGGTCAGGATTAGGGACCTCATGAGTGGTTTCTTCATGTCTCTTCCTCTTCTTTGAGGAATCTCCACCGTGGTTCCTCTTCCTCTTCTCGGAAGACACCTTTCCCTTGTGTGAAGGTCCACCACCATTGGTGGCATCCAGGACATGCACTGTCTTCACGTTATCCATCTGCATAAGCATACACATAGACCCTTTAGTCTAGACCTTTAAGCTAATTATACTTATGTCGATGACATCTTATTACGTATCTTTTATTAATTTGATGGAGGATTCCTTAATCCTTAACTTACTTACCCATACCACATGAGGGTGAGGAAGAGAGAGAAAAACCCTAACTCTTAAAATCCTTAATAGAATGTGTGATGAGAAGGGATGAATAAGATGAGAGAGTCCTAAAGGTATCTTATTTTGAATCATACCCTAAGACTTTAGCCAGGCAGTCACATGGATCTGGGAGTCCTCATATTCTGACTAGCAGTGTAGAGGAAAATATTGCCAGCCCCCAGTCATGATCCTTTTCTAGACACCTATGTCTTTCAGATAATCCTCTAATAACTCCCTTGGGTTCTATAGAGTTTGTAAAATTTAATAATTATTAATGGTTAAGTGAGGAACCTTGGCTCTGATACCAATTGTAATGACCCCGCCTTCCAGTAACCCCCAACTAAGGGAGACCAAGAGGTTAGAGTCATTATCCTAATTATCTGGATCAAAGGTTTGACAAATAAACATTAATAATTATCAAACTTTACCAGACTATACTGAAAAGATGTAATAAATAAAATTTTGCATACCTTTGAAAAGTTTGGATTTCTAAACTTTTATCCACGTATGAATTCTAGTCTAACTAATCCTCCTTGCACTTTAATTCATGTATTCACAATATGCCAATTTACTGTTTGTCCTTTTGGGTTTGTACCTAAAATGCCGACAAACAAAACGACGGTCAGCATAAAGCTGGTATGTGGGGGAAACAATAATCGGGCAATTAATAATAACATATTGCAATCAATTACAGTTTAACAACCAACTTTATGTTTTAAATATAAATGCACAATCCATACATACCCTATCCTCTGTGTTGGCCCTACAGTGGACCTAGATGCTACCTTCCTTATGGTAGATCCCCATTAAACCCCTCATGATCCTACCTAATTGGTGAATCAGTTTCTAGGGTTGACTCACATGGCACTACCTGTAGGTAGCCCACTCCTTAACTCATGGTGTGCTATAGAGTCTCATGGCACTACACATGGGTAGCCCAATTTCTAACTCATGATAGCCTAGACCTTACTCTAGGTTACCCTTTTTAGCATTTGCAAAGCCACAGAGGAGGATTCGGATCTAATCTAGTTATATATGTATTTATAGTGATAATCATAGTCACTTTATAGTTGCATGAAATAAAAGTCATCCAAGAAGTTTATTTCAAACAACCAATAAAATCTCTGGGAATCGTCATGAAACTAAGGCGGTTAATCATAAACGTAACCACATACCTGTGATTGCAGATTTTGAGACAGAATCAATCAAATAGAGAAATCGCAACCAAGCAACCAATTATGCACAGAAATCCTGAAATAAATATACAAAATTCCTTTTATCAAGATTTAACCAAACTCATCTTATTTCTTAGGATTTCTATTCCAATTTTAGGGTTTCCTTTGAAATTAGGGTTTTGTTTCTACTTTTAACATTATGAACCCTAAATCAACAAAACTACATAAAAACCTTAAATTTCTTATCTTAATCATTCCTATCAGACTTAGGATCATTATTTAGTAACTTATTTCCTTAATCTGAAATAAACAAAGTTTTTCTCTTCTTTTACCCTAAATTAGGGTTTCTATATGTATTATCCTTCATTTATAGATTAAAACGCTAAATTAGCCAACTTTGCATTCAAAACGAATGAAAACTCTATTTTAGTATTCAACAGGTTAATACTCCTCAAATTAACCTATTAACCCATAAAGATTCATCCTTTATATTCAATTAGGGTTTCTAATTACCTTTTAATACCTTTTTCTACCAAATTAATGTACTTTTGCAAAACGAGATAGAATCATGTCACCAAATTATTTTTATCTTGTTCCTCGTATTTTTCTAAGCAACTTTCATGTATAAAGTTTTCTCATCAAAGATTCCTAGCTATTTCTATGAATTTCGCAAGGAAAACCCTTTTTTCTGGATTATTTGAGCAGAGAGAGCTAGTTACCGAATTTTGTTGGCCGTTCGATCGATGTGTCGCTGGTCCCCATCTAGATCTTACGCTCCACGTCGATCGCCTCCACTAGCTGGGTTGCGCGCGTTGCTGCCCACTACCGATTGTCGGATCCCTCTCAAGTCCACAATGGACTCTGATCCGGGGGCTACTACTCCTCGTCTTCCTCCTTTTATTTACTCGAACAATGCGGTGGCACCACGACTGGACCTCATCAGAGTGAGAGCAATCGAGAGAGGGAGAGGATTCTGGGACTCGGGAAGTAGCCGCCTAGGTTTGCGAGGATGTGAGGGAGCGTGTGAGGGTCTATTTATAAGATATGGGGGCTTCTTTAGGGTTCCTTCAACCCTACCGCCGCCCTAAACCTTGGGCGATTTGGGTGTTTCGTGTATATGCGTTGAAAGCCAGCCAACCTAGCATCAAGAATCTTCTTCTCTCTCTCCTGAACCCAAAGATACACCTCCCATGAGTGCACATGCACTGATTTGATCGGAAATCAAAGGGGAAAATCCCCCTTGTACTCGGCCTAAGTCCATGTCCCGCTGGGACTTTGACAATGAGTGGTGCCTATTGGATCAAGATCCAACGGCCCACATCCTTCACGCTCAAACAAAAGGAAACAATTTTTCCTATTTTCAATATAAATCACATTTTGAGGATAATTTGAAAATACCATAACTCTCAATTCATAATTCATTTTTACCTCAAATTATAAGGGAATCTTGTTTATGATTTTATCTCTCATCATGCAAAAATTGGGATCATTATCTAAAGAAAACAAGTCATTTTCTTCAGTTGCAAGTTAACACTTAATTATTCGTATTTTCCACATATTTTCTCTTTCCCTGACCTTTATATTATTATCATGAGTTCCTTGAACCTCAAGGAACCTTAATATCTCGAAATTCCATCTTGGAAAAAATTCCTTAGCCTTTTATTCTTCTTTTATCTATTTTCTTATTTATTCCTTTATCCAATTGGATTCCTTTTCCTTTTCTTTTTCTTTTTCTTTCAATTGGGCTCAATAGCCAATAAGGCCCATTAAGAAAACATACAATGCTATTATACACGAAATTCATTCAAATCAAACCATTCAATCAACCATTGATTTCATTTATCTTTTAAAAGGATATTTACAAATCTCATTACATGATTTAGAAAATTGGGGTTATAACATCTTGGCATGTGGATGTGGGCCACTACGCTACCAGTCGACCCCAGTATGAGGAGTATGGGACCTATCAGGCCTACCTTGAACCCAACTCCCCATATTGGGGGGAGTACTACTACAATGCTCCATCTTCCTCTCATCCACCACCACATTACCCACTTCCAGAGTGATCTTCTTCCCTCCATCTCCAGTTTAGATTTTGCTCAAGATGAGCAAAATTCTAAGTTCACGGTGGAGGTGGGTGGTATGTTTTTATTCCACCCCCTTATCCTTTCCTTTTTTGCATTATTTTTGTCTTTTATTTTCAGCATGTAGTTGCTTTTCTTCATGGCCTTTATCTAGTGGGTCATGCCTTTATTTTCCTTAGTTGCAAAATGGCATTTATCTAGTTGGTCAATATGAGTAGATGTCTATCATTGTAACCCTTTTGAATTTAGTAAATATTTTGCAAAAATGTTTATAAATTGCCATGTCTAAAACCACCATGTAATCCAGGACCCCAAACTAGCATCACTCCTTGGAAAAGTTGTCAAGTCATATGAAATCAATCAAAACCAAAAACTATTTTACTCTATATTTAACTATGGATTAACTTGTCATAAATATTACATAATGTGATTGATAGGAGAATTCTATCTAATGCAATGACACTCTCTGGAAAAAAAGTGAACTTTACAAGTGTGGGAACAAACCTCCCTCCTTTTCTCTCAAAATAAAGCAAAGAATAACCTCCGGACAAAATTAAGTCTGGGGTGGCATGCTTCCCACATCAAATTTTCCGTACCCCATCACAAGGGGTGTACCATCAAAATATGCCAAAGAGCACATGAAAAAAAGTTTGTGACCAATGTAGCTACAAGTCCATAATTAAATATATCTTGAGTCAAATAAAGGAGGGATCATCTTCTTCCGCACCCCCCTTCATCATGTTCCTGTGAAACAACTTACAAAAAGAAAAATATAAAAGTGTCAAAGAAAAAGTAAGTTGAAGCTTGTTTTTCTACAAAATCTTGATTTAGAAACAAGATATGAAATTTTTTATAGGAAATATAGATTTTTTTGTTATGTTGCTTTAGGAGATTGGATTGCTTAAGAAATCAAGTGATGCTATAAGGGTAAGGATAGACATGTTGCTAGTAAAAATTGGATTTATTTGTGATTTTATTTGCTTGAGGACAAGCAAAGATTCAAGTTAGGGGTATTTTGATGAATGTCTATTCATCTCTCTTTTTTACATATCTGTCATAGTCTTTTTTTATTAGTGTATCTCTTTTTACTAATTTTCTAGGAAAGTTGCAATTTACCCAATTGTTTATTAATTATGCAAATAATTATCTTTTCTTCTTCACTTTTGTAGGTTTTATGTCCAGTACAAAATCCTAACCTCCTGAGCACACAAGATGATCGGTTCCATGTGCCAAGCGGTCGGTTCATCTCCAAGAAGTTCTAAATCTCAGAGCCGGATGGCCATTCGATCCTCGGTTCAACCTCCCACCCTAACATTTCAGACGAGTGTCTTGGCATGGCGGGTTGATCGGCTCGTGGCACAAGTTGAGCATCTGAGTCCACTGAAACTATCATTTCATGTACTTCATGGCAACATTAAGTTAAGAGTTTGTGTCACACCCAAACTGTAGGGTGTCCATGATTGATCAGCGTACGCACCGGCACCAATCGGGCGCCTCACACTCAAATGACCAGTTTGACATTTTTCTTCATGGACAACAAATGTTCAAGTCAGTACTACCACCCCTTCGCCTAGGCTTCGACTTGCTTCTAAATGGCCAAGCCATGACAATAGTTGTTACCGGATGGAAGTTAGGATTAAAACTTTTGGTAATGGTGCTGAAGTTGAACTCCACAAATTTCAAACACCAAATTTCTCCTAAGGCAAATTGAACACTTGGACTTAGAGAAATCTCGCCAAAGTCTGAGTAGATATCTCCTTGGATAAGAAGACGTTAGAGGTCGCATCATAATTGAGGCATGCAGCCTAAGGCAAAGTATAGATAGAGAAGGGGGAGCAACTCTTTCGTAATGAGGCACTTCTTCCTTCTTTTCATTAAGGATAAAAATATAATACAACGGGTTAGATCTCCGTTAATAGAGTTCTTCCATATTTGACAATGCTTAAGTGATCAAAATGATCGAGAATGTCTGCACAGCCCGCAAGGCTATTCCTTTTATAGCACTAAGGGTCGAGACGGTTGAGGTGTGCAAGCCCATAACAGCTCGCCTGGCGACATGTGCCCAAGGGACGTGTCGATTCACTTAGTAACTACTTGTGTTCACTCGCTCCAGTGGTTAAGTCACGTTCCGTTGTTTGAGCCCACTCCAGGAAACCATCTCACCCGCTCCTGCTCTATGTGCGGCTCTCTTGGCCAAGCGTTGCCTCACTCCACTACCCAAGTAGTTAGAGTTTATGATTCCCGCACCCACGTCTGAAGTCTCTGTGCATAACATCTCTCCTGTCAGCTCGCTTCCATTCGCAAGTGTCACCTCGCATGAGTTTAATTCTAGGCGGTTAGGCTCGCATGCTTTGTTTTGCTAAGGCGGATAACTGCCAAGCGGTTACACCTAGTGCTCGCACCCCTAACTCGCACCCTTTTGAATTGTCGCATATGTTCATCCATGTAACTCTCCCTTTGAGCCACCCACTCACGTAAGGCAACCATTCGGGTAGCATTGCCATGTGGCACCTCCGTAGTGACATGTCCCGACATCCTTGACTCGGCCTTGATTGTGGGTTAGAGCTAAGATTTAAGCTATATGAGCTGCACACAGGCTGAGTCTCACCTACCCAATTTGCTACTCTCTCCATCCACACTTGGTCAGTTACTCATGAGCTTTGACCAAGTCTTTAGAGATCCATCCAAGCTACTACTCGCCCCTCTTAAGTTTGGCCAACGGCACGCGTGCATGGGCCAACTACTTTGGGTCTCCTTGATATGTCGCTCATATGGACTTAGCTCAATCCAACTCCATCTGAGCTCCACATGTTGCAAGTGAGTTATCCATAAGGTAGGCCTCACCTTTGTTGGATGCGACCAGGTGAGCCCGAGGTGGGACTAGCTACACGTGAGCTAAGGCAGCTAAGCATGCGCTAGGACCAGCTCCCTCGAGCTCTCTTTAGCTTTGACTCAGACCATTAAAGTTGTTCCATGCTCCTTTTAGCTTAGTCCTACCCTGATCGATCTAGGATCTACCCTCTTGAGCTATGACATGCTTCATCCAAGCTAGGCCCAACTCCTTAGAGCTTCATTTAGATGTGGTGCACCCCATATGAGCTACACCGAGCTGCGTCTAAGCCTTTGACCCACAGTATTAGCTAATGGCATACCTTTAAGGTCAAGCTCAGCCCCTTGGAGAAATAAGGGGGTAACATGCCTCCCCACTTGGGGAAACCAACATCCTCGTTGGAACAAACCGACTATAGGGACATCCTTGAGATGATCAATTGCCACTCCTGCCTTAGAACTTTTCCCACTTGTCATGTAAAGGAAATTTTCCCACCTGGTGAAGCACCTCTTCACTTGGTTTCATCTGGCCTGTAACTTGAGGTGATTGATCCACGAAACATGCAAAATTGATTCATCTCTGTCAAAGGTCTATTGAAACTTTTTTTAACATAGTCCTTCACTTTTGTGGAGTCATTTGTAGTTGTAACTCCTGATCTCTGGTTTCACCATTTTTTTCTCCATGTCGAACCTTGGTGAAAGGTCACCTCCATTCAAGGTCTGGCCTAGTAGCAACTTCATGAAATAATTGTCAAGTCCTACCCTATTGGCTGATGTGTTGCCCTTAGACAACTTGTGAAGTCTAAAGTATATTGTTGCCCATCCATTCTAGGAGTCAGGGAACACTCCCGTTTGGACACAACACTCCCATTCAAAACTCTGAACTCCCAAGTAACTCCAAGTAATTGGACATTATTTTTGCAATTGTAGAGGATTGAAGTGACCAGTTACACCCATGTGTCATTGCCCCAAGAAACCAACACTTTTACAACTCAATGCCAATAAGTATGGAATAAAGGACCTACTTTGAACACAAGTATAACAATTCTTTTTATTCCATTCACAAAAGTCAGTGTACATTGGACTTAATCGAAACCTTGGAGGTCATAAGGTACCCTCCCATTACATCAAACTTCCACTTTCAAACAGTGGTGCTAGCAAGTACAAATAAATTAGGGATAAGGGACCAATTACACTCGCACCTTTTCTAAGTGATTGCTCACTTGAAGTAGAGACCAAACAGCCTTGGTCCTCTTTTGAGTGAACTGTCATCAACCAATATGTTCATCCATGAGTGCCAAGACACCTTCGTTAACATTGTTGCAACGAGATGTTGCCGCCAACATGAAGTGCTCACACTCCTTAACTCTTAGGTGTGTCCCACCAAGAGTCAGTTATGAGACCTGCTTCATAACCACTAAGTCTCTATGTGTAATGGAGCAACTCAATTGTTAACCAGCCCAAGAAGTTACCTTGGCCCATCACGCATCATTTGTGGATCTATCAGTAGTGCCACATGAGATGTCCATACTCGATGCATCTCTTCGTTCGCCTGCACCCCCAATGCACTCCAAGGGGTCATTACACCCATGGTAACTGTCGATAGTTGCACAAGTTGCCAACCATTGTCCTAGGTGTGCATAGCCAACAATGAGATCACATGCCTCTCCATCATGTGCCATTTTCCCACTCGAACGAACTGTCGTGAGCAGTTATCACTGCCAACGGGTGTCAGCAGTTGTTAAGGACATGGCTTAGATCCCTTCTAGAACTGTCACGACATGCTACGTCCCTTGTGACCGCAACCGCTCAGTTTCCCTTTTGAGAGGGAATGGATGTGAGGAAGCAAACCTCATCATCCTTCTCCACATTAACTGCCATGTGACTTGCAACCATCACTGGCAGCAGTCGTGGTTTCTTCCAGGAATGCTCATGGTCATTGACCAATATCATCTCGGCCAGGTACTTATCCCTAGGAGCATCATCTTCCTTTGAATCCACTTCCAGGGTCACCAAGTAGTGCTCCTCCTTATCAACAATCATCCCTTAGACTTGAGTGTATAGCGCCTCCACCTAGTTTGTTAAGGAGGTAACCCAGACCCACATACCGTCATCCTGAGGGTTGGTCGGACAGTTGTTGGAACAATTGCTCTCTTTTTTGGACTGATTGGATGAAGTGTTCCTCTCCACTTCAAGCATTTCAAGAGCCCTGCCTCTCTCACAAAGAGCCATGATCTCTTTAGTAAACATGCAATCAAGTGTTTGCATCTGAACCTTGATTTCCTATAGTACATTATGGACACCATCCCGCAAGTTGTAGAGGTCCTCCCTTAGCTATCAGACCTTATCATTTGTGCTCCTCCTGCCCTCATGGCACAACTGATAGTGGAATTGGCTCTCTCCCAAGAGAACGGCCAACTGTGTCTCCATTGTCCCCAACCTATCTTCCATACCATGCTACTCCTTCAGGTCATTGTCGAAGACATCAACTCATACTATAAACTCCCACTTGTAGATAGTGGTCCCCTTCTGTATCAGAAAAACTATGATACCACTTTGTTATTGGGTGGAAGTTAGGATCAAAACTTCCGGTAATGGCGTTGAAGTCGAACTCAACCAGCCCAAAAATCTCGAACACCAAAATTTTCCTAAGGCAAGTCGAACACTTGGACTTAGAGAAATCTCACCAGTTTGAGTAGAGGTTTCCTTGGAGAAGAAGACTCTAGAGGTCACAGGGGAATTGAGGCACACAGCCTAAGGAAAAGTAGAGATATATAAAGGGGAGGGACTCTTCCGCAATGGGGCACTTCTTCTTTCTTTTCACTAAGTATAGAAATATAATACAACATGTCAGAATCTCCATTTATGGAGTTCTGTCAGAGTTGACAATGCTTAAGTGATCTGAATGATCAGGAATGCCTACACAGCCCACAAGGCTATTTTTTTATAGCACTAAGGGTAAAGATAGTTGAGGCATGCAAGCCCATAACCGCTCACCCTTAGACGTGCACCCAAGGGACGTGTCGGTTCACTTATTAACTACTTGTGTCTGCTCACTCCAGTGGTTAAGTCTTGTAATGTTGTTAAAATCCCACTCCAGGAAACTATCTTGCTCACTCCCGATTCATGTGTGGCTCTCTTGGCCAAGCGTCTTTTCACTCCACTACCTAAGTAGTTAGAGTTGTTGGATCCCGTACCCACGTCTGAAGTCTCTAGGCATAACATCTCTCATGTCGAGTCGCGTCCATTCGCAAGGGTCGCCCCATAAGATTCTAAGTCTGAGAGGTTAGGCATATGCTTGCACGCATCGTTTCACTAAGGCAAATAACTGCCAAGCAGTTATGCATAGTGCTCACACCCCTACCTCGCACCCTTTAGAACCGTCGCATCTGTTCATCCATGTAACCGTCCATGTGAGCCACCCGCTCATGTAAGGCAACCGTCTGGGTCGCATTGTCATGCGACACCTCCACAGTGAAATGCCCTAGCACCCTTGACACGGCCTTGACTGTGTGTTAGAGCTAAGCTTTAAGCTATGTGAGTTGTGAGTTAGAAAAGTCTTTAGAGCTCCATCCAAGTTGTTGCTTGCCCCTCTCAAGCTTGGATAATGGCACGTGTGCATGGGATAACTACTTTGGGTCTCCTTGATCTGCCGCTTGTATTGACTTAGCTCAATCCAGCCTAATATGAGCTCCATATGTTCCAAGTGAACTGCCCACAAGCTAGGACTCACCTTTGCTGGATGCGACCAGCTAAGCCTGAGCTAGTCTAGCTGCATGCAAGCTAAGGCCAGTTGTGCATGAGCTAGGACCATCTCGCTCGAGCTCTCTTTAGCTTTGAGTCAGACCATTGGAGTTGCGTCATGCTCATTTTAGCTTGGTCCTGCCCTGACTGAGCTAGGACCCACCCTCTTGAGCTACGACCCACTTCATCCAAGCTAGGCCCAGCTCCTTAGAGCTTCATTGAGCTCTGGTGCACCCCATATAAGCTACATTGAGTTGTTACTAAGCCTTTGACCTACACTATTAGCTAATGACATACCTTTTAAGGTCAAGATCAGCCCCTTGGAGAAATAAGGGGGTAACACTAGATAATCGATCGATTTGGCTAGTAAAATGGTTTGACGTGGAATATTATCGCACTACAAATTCACTAGGAATATAATTCCTAGAGTTTAACCAAAGTGTAATATTGCCACCCGTAAGCGGACGAATCTTATCGTAGTATAGTTAAGGATCAAATCCAAAGGGACAACTTGTTTAAGAATTATCTAATCAAAGTAACTTAGCAAGAACTAGTATTTATCACAAAAGTTGAGATTGGTTTGATTAATCTAAGGTTGTAAGAATAAAAAGACCTAGATTAAGGTTCTAGTTACCAATTGATGGAAACACTAGGGTGGAACTAGGTTTCACTGCCACTACTCAAATTTGTGTAATAATTCAAATCCAAACATGTATGAAGGTATAATTGGAGTTATGCAAGTTTCCCCTTTTGGCGTCAGAAACTTGTATGAGTAGTTATCCTTGTAAGCTTGATGTCTCGTTACTTAGGGATCCTATATTCACTACTCTGAAGACTTTCTGTCAGAAGTTCTCTTTAGGGTGTCAACCAAAGCTAATTGATATTCAAATCTTAAACATTAAAGTTCTCGCAGTAAAAGATTATAATAAATCATGTAAAGCGGGTGATAAATCCAAAAAACATGCAATGAATGATTGGCTATGAATTATATGAGTTCATACAAGAATTGGAACATGAATGAAATTGCAAGAAAAAGGTAGTGGGGTTAATCCCCACACCCCAGTGAAGAAACTACTCCCTCGACATGGCCAAATTAATATCACAAAAAGAGGAAGAGGATGACATCATGGTCACGATGGTGGTGGAAGCAATTTAGGTGCCATTGACTTTGAATTATCCAGTTTTCTCACTCAAGATTAACACAGCTCTGTGAGTGAAGATGTGCTTGATTATGAATGGACCCGACCAACGAGTCTTGAGCTTTCCTGTGAAGAGGCAGATGCATGAGTTGTGTAGTAATACTTGGTCTCTGACTTGTAGGTCCTTCCTCTTCATTGCCACATTTTCGTGTGTTCTTTATAGATGCTTGCATTTTCATATGCAGTCAGTCATAACTCTTTGAGTTCCTGTAGTTGAACTAGTTGATTCTCTTTTTCTACACTGAAGTCTAAGTTGAGCTTCTTGATGGACCATTAAGATTTGTGTTCAAGCTCCACTGGTATATGACATGACTTCCCATAGATCAGAAAGAAAGGTGTAGTTTTGAGGGGAGTCTAGTAAGCAGTTCTATATGCCCATAAAACATCATTCAGCTTGTGTACCCAATCATGCCTTGTCTTACCAACTATCTTCTCAAGAATGGATTTTATTTGACGGTTAGAAACCTACACATGTCCACTCGTCTAAGGATGATATGGAGTGTCTACTTGGTGGATAATAGCATATCTGTGAAGGAGAGTTTTGAAACTACGCTTGAGGAAGTGTGATCCTCCATCAGAAACAACAGTGTGTGGGACTCCAAAGTGAGGGAAGATAATGTCTTTAAACATCTTTATGACTGTCTTGGAATCACAATAAATTGTAGGGATGGCTTCAACCCACTTAGAAAAATAGTCGAGTGCAATAAGGGTGCAAGAGAACCCATAAGAAGAAGGGAATGGACCCATGTAGTCCACACCTATACATCAAATATCTTCACTTCCTGCCAAACATTGAGGGGCATTTCATCCCTCTTAGAAATATTTCTAGACCTTTGACATTGATCACATGATTTAACAAAGCGGTGACCATCTTTGAAGATAGAAGGCCATAAGAATCTGCATTAAAGGACTTTGAAAGCAGTTTTCTTAGAGCTCATGTGCCCCCCTGTTGGGCCAGTGTGACACTGCTCCAAAATGAGAGGAGCTTCTTCTTCAGATATGCAACAGTGATAGAGACCATCAGAACAAAAACAAAAGAGATAGGGCTCATCCTGATAATAGTGACAAAGGTCTAACATGAATTTCCTTCTATCACTTCATGTGCAATCATGGTGTAGGATTCCTATAGCTAGATAATTGAAAATTTTGCATACCATGGCATGAATGTAGATATTTGTAGCAAGTGGTTATCAGGTAAAGAGTCTTGATAGGGATTCCATCAGAATCTTGAATATGTAATCTACTAAGGTGGTCAGCAACTACATTTTTTGTCCCCTTGTTATCTTCAATCTCCAGATCAAACTCTTGTAGCAATAGGATCCATCTGATCAACATGGGCTTCATATCTTTCTTCGACGTTAACTACCTTATAGAGGCATGATCAGTGTAGACTATCACTTGCGAGCCTATTAGGTAAGAGAAAAATTTGTCAAAAGTGAAGACAACAACAAGAAGCTCCTTTTCTATTGTAGCGGCAATTTTTTTGTCTGTCATCTAGTGTCTTGCTTGCATAGTAAATGATGTGATACTTTTTATCGACATGTTGCCCCAGTACTGCACCTACGGTGTAATCACTAGCATCGCACATGATCTCAAAAGGAAGAGACCAATCTGGGGTACGAAGGATGGGAGTTGAGGTGAGAGCTTCCTTCAATGTGTTGAAGATCTTAATGCAATCAGAGTCAAAATTGAAGTCTACATCCTTTTGAAGAAGATTTGTCAATGGCTTAGTGATCTTGTTGAAGTCACGGATAAACCTCTTGCAGAACCCAACATGTACTAAGAATGCTCAAACGTCTTTGACAGTTGTTGTAGGAGGTAGATTTTCTATTACTTCAATCTTCACTTTATCAACTTCAATGCCTCTAGAGCTGACCTAATGCCCTAAAACAATGCCCTTCTTCACCATGAAGTGGCATTTTTCTCAATTAAGCACCTAATGTGCTTCTTTACAACGTTCCAAGACCAGGAAAATGTTGCATAGACATTGTTCAAAAGAACCTCCATAGATTGAAAAGTCATCCATGAAGATCTCCATTTTATTTTCAATAAAGTCAGAGAAGATGGCAGACATGCAACGTTAAAAAGTGGTCGGTATGTTGCATAATCCAAAAGGCATTCGGAAGAAAGCATATGTGCCAAAGGGACACGTGAAAGTCATCTTGTCTTGATCACTGGGGTAAATGGGTATCTGATAGAAACCAGAATAACCATCTAAGTAGCAGAAGAACTCTTGATGTCCAAGCCTCTCTAGGACTTGATCAAGAAATGGAAGTGGGAAGTGGTCCTTCTTGGTTGCTTTGTTGAGCTTATGGTAGTCTTTATACATGCACCACCCAGACACAGTGTGTGTGGGAATAAGCTCATTCTTCTCATTCAGAACAAATAGGGAATAAGCTCATTATTCTCATTTAGAACAAATGTAGTGCCACCTTTCTTGGGCACCACCTGCATAGGATTCACCCAAGGTGATTCAGAAATGGGATAGATAATCCTGAAAAGTACCACTTTATCACCTCCTTGCTAACAACTTCCTTTAGGATAAGATGTAGCTTGTGTTGAGGCTCGATAGATGGCTTGTAATTTTCGAACATGTTGATTTTGTGCATACAGAGGGCGTGTCACACACCTATTAGGACAGTCATCTTGTAACCTAGTGCATTCTATCTTTTCTTCAGTTTGGTTAATAGCTTGTCTTCTTGGGTTGTTGTGAGTACTGCATTGATGATGAATGGGTAGGTCTTCTTCTCATCTAGGAAAACATACTTGAGCCCCTCGGGTAGAGGTTTCATCTCTGGCGCAGTAGGTTCTTCTTCTTTGATGATGGAGGCAGATTTTAGATCTTCAAACTTGGCCTCAAGATCTTCTATAGTAGAGTTTAGGAGAAAGAGACATTTCTCCACCTGTTCATCATCCAATACGTGAGTGTTGGCATTGATGAGTGCAGTCTCCAAAGGATCTTTAGAAGTGTGGTCCTCCTATCATAGTTGTGACATTTTGTCAACACAATCAATCAAATAGCATTGTGATGGAGCTAGAACTTACACCAAAAGATTAATCTTCCAATGGAAGTCCTAATATGCACCAAAAACCCTAGGGAGTTGATGTTCTCTCTAGGTTTACCTACAACTGGTGCTAGATAAATAATCCAACCCCATAAGAGTGTGGAAGCCTTATCATAGTACAGATTTAGGATCGAACCCAAAGGACAATGTTAAGAATCTAAGTGTCTTTTTCTCATTTCGTATCGATCCAAGTTAATCATCTAAGACCAAGAGTTTGATTTGAGTTATTTAACCTAAAATATGCAAAAGAAAAGGCAAGAATAAAAACTAGTTTGAAGATTAAAATCTAAGATTAGAAAATTATGATGGATCACTGGGGTGATGCGGGTTTTCACCACCACTACACATGTATTGTACCAGTACCAATCATAGTAAGACTTGCAAGCAAGATACATGGATGTTATACAATATCAATGTCTTGTAGGACAAGAGTAATGCACACATCCTCTACGGGTTGAGTAACTCTCATCTGGTACATGTCTATGTGTCAATGAAGAGATGTAGCCTCCGAAGAGAGAACCTTACTCAACCTCGTGAAATGTGCATCAGAAAACTAACAAGCGAGCGATAATCATCAATTCAATTAGTATCCTTATAGACTATCCCTCTTTCGAGGAAATAGCTATGAGAAACGTGGGAGTGTTGCAATGTCATCCATTCCCGAACGAATGGTCAAATACCTTGCATCACTCCCTCCGTAGAATGTGTTCCTCGACCCATCAAGGTTGCACTTCCGTATGTCAATTGATTCCATTTCATAGTGCGGAAGTGCACAGATGGAGGTGAGTTTACTCCATCCCTCGAGAAGCATTCCTAGATACCGAAATAGATGCACGGTGGATACGCACACCAGAAACCAATACTAAATCGGTATTCAAGTCCCAAGAGCAGTCGTAGACAAACCGCAACGAAAGACAATAGATGCATACAACAATGCGGCCAACATTCAAGCATGTATGAAACGATTTAGTATTAAATCGGAAAGATAACATCTTTTAGTACATATTACAAAACATGGGCAGCGGGGCTATTCCCCGCACCCCAGTGGATGAAACTACTCGCTCCTCATAGAGGGAGCAACAAGGAAAGAGAAGGGAGAGAAAGAAAGCATCATCGGAGCAGAAGAGTAGATCTGTGACAGGCCAGTGTAGATCGTCGCAGTCTCTGAGACTGCTCTGTCGTGGTCGATGACATCCGTCTCTCCGCCTCGATTCTCATGTCTACCTCTGGGATTACACGAGTAGAATGAGGTGTTGTGTGGCGGAGCAATGGTGGAAGTCGGCTGACAGTGGAGCAGCCTTCTGGACTTCTGGCTCTAGTCCCAGTCCGCCAGCCTTGGGCCGTAGTGAGATAGATCCCCAAGACCATGCCTCTACCCTTATATTTATAGGCTTGGCATGTGTCTTGGACGGATTGGGTTAGATCTGCAATTTGCCCAAATATCTTGGTCCATACGGTTTCCAACCTTAAACGGTTTGAGAGACCGTGAGAGGCCTCATGGTCTTGAGACCGTGAGATGCTTCTCGATTTTGCCTGTATGGTCCGGCGCTCATGATCTTGATAGTATTATAGCAAACAGTCAATGTTGCTCATTTGGTCCTCATGCAAGTGACCATACGGTCTTCATCGATGGCCCAAATGATCTGCCTCAATCAGTCTCTGTGCTGCTTGGTCCCTCGCAGCCAAATAGTTTGGCGTGATCACGATTCCAAACGGTCTGCTGTGGTGGTTGTGAACAGTCTGAGACCGTGAGCTCTTCTCATATGGTCTGGGACCGTGCATTTCCCCCAAACGGTATGGGACTGGCTATGATCGGTCTGCTGGATTACGTCTAAGCAATCTTGAGTCCTCATCCATACAGTCATCGTTCGATCGATCTTGCGTCTGTGGCCTCCAAAACTATCTCACACTGACCGCCCTATCTCGTCGACTGGTTGCAAGCCGCTGTGTGCGGAGGACAATGCCAGAGGTCACGAAATGCTAGAAGCTGCAGGTTAGCGGCATCCTGAGGTAGGGGACGACATGCCACGGTCGTATTGAGGCACCACGGTCGTGGTGATGTTGCTGTCCCATGGTCGTGCTACCTTGCACGGGTGTGGCAGGTGTGAACTTGGGCTCTGATGGCGTTGTGCCATGGCTATGGCATGACACCACGGTCGTGGTGAGGCTACAACCCCACGACCGTGCCGCCTTACACGGGCGTGGTAGGTGAGAAGACTTGGCACTATTGGCGATGTGCCACGGTCGTGGCGTGACCAGCACGGTCGTGGCAGGTGGAGACTTGGCACTGTTAGCGATGCGCCACGGCCGTGGCGTGGCCAGCACAGTTGTGGCGGGTGGAGACTTGGCACTATTGGCGATGCACCACGGTCGTGGCGTGGAAAACACAGTCTTGGCGATTGTTCTGCTTGATCTTGATTTATTGTTGCACAGGCTTGAGTTAGGCTCCAAACGGTCTCTGTTGGCATATCAGTCTTGAGACCGAATGGGCTCGAATGGTCTTGAGACTGAATGGGCTCAAACGGTCTTGAGACCGAATGGACTCAAACGGTCTTGAGACCGAATGGGCTCAAACGGTCTTGAGACCTAATGGGCTCAAACGGTCTTGAGACTGAATGGTCTCAAATGGTCTTGAGACCGAATGGGCTCAAACGATCTTGAGACCATTAGAGTCAAAGTTGTAGGGGTCATGACCATTGGTAATGGTTGAGGATGATCTGCAGAGAGGAAGGAAAGTGAGTGAGAGATAAAAAGATCGAGTAAACTTGTAAATAGAACTATTGAAGCAATATTGGCATGAAACTAGGGAAATACTCAAAGAAAACCAAAGAAAGGGTAAATCAGTTGATATGTGGTGCAAAATCCCTAGAATTGGCGACTGAGAGGGTGAATTTGGGGGATTCATCACCACACCGAACTTAAGTGTTGCTCGTACCGAGGAACGAAAAAGCCTAAGACAATCGCCAAAATGCATGTTCATCTCATAATTACCTCACCTTCGTGCAAATGTCAGAATTTTCACGAAAAAGAGAAAAGAAAATGAGGCAAAACGAAATTAGGAAAAAAAACGTCAGAAATCCTTTGAATTGGTGACTGAGGATGAATCTGGAGGATTCATCACCACACTGAACTTAAGAGTTGCTCATCCTAAGGAATGGTAAACTTAAAACAGTCACCAATGAGATCATTCATCTCGTGATTGCCTTGTCCTTATGTCATATCATACTTTTGTTCGTGGCTCAGATCGATACAGCATCAAGGCTTCCTTAGATCACGAAATACATCTTATGATATCCTCATTTCTGAGTTCACTTTACTGAAGTATTTCCTTCTCACTTTTTGTTTGTATCATTCATGCCTAAAAAGTTTTATGAGACTTTGAAAAGACCCACAGAATCAAGCAAACATGTATATGATCCGTCGCTGGTTTTTCTAAGAAAATGAAAGAGTAGGGGTGTGATCAAGAGATAAGAGTCTCTCCTCTAATTTATTCAAGACTCTTATTATTGGTGGATTCATCAAGATATTTTGAGTGTTTTATGCACAACTCTGGTTGACTTAGCCTTACACCCGATTTTTTCTAAAGGTAACTCAGAAGTGTGTATAGGTTGGTTGTAAGGCTTTTGGCTATTTTATCTCTTTGAGAGGAGGTAAGGGGTCATTTTTGGATCCTTAGGATCTCACTACCAGTCACGACACATCTGCCTTTGTGAGGGCAGATAATGTATCGGCCGGGCAAGACCTTTATCAGTTATCCTTATTCAGGGCACAACTCTCATGTTTTTATTCACACTCTGGCTTTTATTCATTCTCACTTGGCTTGGGAGAAAGGGTATTTTTGGATTTTTGTATATTTGGGCTGCTAAGCCTCTTTTTGGAATCGGGGTAGATTTTTCACCAACCTCGGTATGTGCACAATCATCATTGTATACTCTTTGAATCAAGAAGAGATGGTGATACGCCCCTATTTATGTATTGAGGGGTATGGAAGAAGCGGTAGTAGAAAAAGAGGTGTGGTGTACCACACCGAACTTAGAGTTAGACAGAGGTGTGGTTTACCACACCGAACTTAAAGTTCGGCGGAGGTGTGGTTCACCACACTGAACTTAGAGTTCGGAAATGTTCTAGTTTTTACTAGAAAGGAGTGTGGCGTACCACACCGAACTTAAAGCTTTGGCATGATTGATGAGCGGAAGGGTATGAAAAAGAAGGAAGAAGTGTAGAAGAGAGTTCGGATCATAATGTTGTTTGCTTAGTGATTCCATATGACGGGTTCTTTTTCTCCGTCACACTCTGCTCAAAAAGTGACAAGATAGAACTTCAAATGAGAATTCCATATAGCAGATCCATTATTCAGTTAGAGGCGCAATGCATTTGATCTATTTCAGACTTATTGAGGCTTATCATTCTTATGGAGGATATGACATTAGGGTTCATAGACTATACAAGATGAAATCATTTATTGGTTAGTTTTAAGCATAGGTTCCTTGAGGATTTGCAACGAAAAGAGGTGATGACCGCAGATTCGAAAAGTAAAAGCCAACTAGGTAAAGGCATTATTTTAGAAGGCTACGAAAATACAGAAAAAAAAATATGAAAAAGGATCTAGAATGGAGAAACAAAAAACAGTAAAGGTAGAGGGTGGAGTGAGAAATATACCACCCGCCCTCCACCTCAAACTTATGAGTTTGCTCATTTCTGAACAAATACTAGGTTCGAGGTGGAGGGGAAGGGTTGCGCAGTGTTAATCAGGCGGTCCTCATAGTTGGAAGAAGGTCTGGCAAAGATGTCTCACAATGGTCGGTGCCGAGAGTGAGGAAGTGGCCTGAACAACCTATTGACTGGGTGGTCGTGGCAACTCGAACAGGTTTTCTAGATGATTTGGATGCATATTTCTTTCGCCTCTTTGTCCGTCCAGAAGAATCCAGAGTCCTTCCCCCATTGGTGGGGGAGGTGAAATATAAGCAATTGAGACTGGAGGGCTAGGTGAGTAATCGAAGCATTGCTTATTTGTGTCCTCTAGTTGTGGCTCACCCTCGAAGTTTAAAGTAAAACTGCTTTCTCCAAAATGTAGAGCAATTGATTGTGGGTCGGCCACTTGAACTTCCTCCTGTCCTGGATCGGGTGGCGGATCTGATTCAGGTTTCATTTCGTCAACTGGCTTTTCTTGTGTAGGATATGGTATCCAGGATGACATTTCTTCATCAGAGGAGTTATTGTGAGAAGCATCCTCATCTTTATCAATGTTGAAATTGATAAGAGTGTCATCCTTTTCTTTAGAATTTTCCTCATAGAACAATCTTAATTCATCCAAGTAACTAGAAGAGGATTCGACTGGTGGGATGAACTCTTGCTCAGTTAAAGAAATCATGGGATTCCAAGGTAGAGGTTCTGATGATATCTCTTCAAGGGAGGGATTGGTCCATGAAAGGATGTTTTGAAGACTAGAATCTCCTAATGACTCCACTTCTTCGATGTTGGGAATAGAATACTCCATTTCTAAGCTAGGTTGTTGTTCTGGCATTTCTTCATAGTACTCCTCTGATTCTATTAAGTGCTCGGGAAGAGCCACTATAGGAAAAATGAAACCTTGTGTAGATAATGGAAGTATCTCATTCTCTTGATTATGTGGTGGCTCAGGAGGAGCTTCTTCATAGGGATGAGTTACTATAAGAGGGCAGGTTTGTGGCTCGATATCCTCCCACGGGTCCTTTTTGTCATCACAAGAGTCTACGGAAGTGTCGTAATCTACTCCAAAATCAAGAGATGGTTTATGTTTCTCTTTATAGTGCATTATCAACTCGTTCAAGTGATTAATAGAAAGAGCATGCTCTTGTTCGAGAATCGGCTCTGTCAAGACTTCTTGTAAAGGTAATGTTATCTCATGGAAAGGAATTATAGGATTGTCATCTTGAGACTCATCATCTTCCCTTGATTCTATTTCATCAGTGAGAGTGGTATGGTCCATTTCTGAACCAAGATCTTGATCAGTCCTATCCTCGAAATATGTTCCTAGATCAGCCGAATGATCAGAAATTTCTTCATAAGGGTAATTCAGACCTTGTTCCAGAAATGGAGGAATTTGGTTTTCTTGCATAAAAGACACATCATTTTCTGAATCAGCCACACATTCCTCTGAGTCTGACTGTGAAGGAGTGTAGAGTTCCTGTGACATAAACCCTTCTTCTATGGACTTCATTGAAGAGACGGCTGAAGTTGAAGAAATTTTGCCATTTTGGGAGTTGATCATCACTAATTGCTCCTCTATAGTCATATCTGGGTCTATGAAGTCAGAAGGTAGGTGAGTGTTGAAGTTTATCTCTGATTGATCTCCTGACTGAAGAGAATCCCCATATTGGCTACTCATCCTTCCCTCTGAGAGCATAGTGCATGAATCATTATCCGAGTCAGACCTTGGCTCGGAAAATAATTCTTCCCCTTGTGATGTTATGAGTAAATCATATTTGAGTTCAGTTGTCAGCTCTGAGGATGGTTCCCCACCCTGCACTGATGCTTGAAGATCATTAGAAGGCATATCCCACATGATTTCATAATCATCATCATAGTCAACATGTGGGTTACGTATGTGCTTAGTTGAAGTTTGTGGCTGTTCTATATGTTGGTTAGAAGTGTTGACAAATTGCGTAAGTTGATCAAGATCGGCTATCAACTTCTTGGTCATGGCTATCTGATCATCTAGTTGTTGAGGTACTGATATATGTAAAGTTTGTAGTTCTTCCATCAATGTGTATTGATCTTCATGAAAAGGCTCTTCACTGCACCCGTTGGGTTGATGATGATAATAGTTCTCCTCATCATGGTATTGATCTGCATTGTTTTCCTAGTTTCCTCCTATATTATAGTCTACGCCTTGAAATACGTCATAGTTGGGTATTTCATAGTAGCTTCCAGGGTGATACGAATTATAATTTGTGTTATATTTGTAGTTGTATGAAGAGGCTTCTTTGAGTTTCCGAGCTATAAGATTTGTGATTAGTTGATGCAGAGCCATCACATAGAGAGGAGGGGCGTTGAAGCAGTAAATCGATGAATGAGAATAGTCACCACATAGTTGACATCTAACGGTTGGTGGTGTTGACTGCTTCATTTTGAAGAGAGTTGGTACCTGAAATCAAAGAACGAGTTTATCAAGTTTAACCAACCACTTCAAATCCAAGAGGATATGCAAGATTAAGTCCTTCACTTTTTTAGGTTTTTGAAAAGAAAATGAAAAACCTTATAGAAACCTAAATTGACACAGAATTCGAAAAAGACGATTCTTACACCGTTGTCCCCGGCAACGGCACCATTTTTTGATGGAGCTAGAACTTACACCAAAAGATTACTCTTCCAATGGAAGTCCTAATATGCACCAAAAACCCTAGGGAGTTGATGTTCTCTCTAGGTTTACCTACAACTAGTGCTAGATAAATGCTCCAACCCCACAAGAGTGTGGAAATCTTATCATAGTACAGATTTAACATCGAACCCAAAGGATAACGTTAAGAATCTGAGTGTCTTTTTCTCGTTTCGTATCGATCCAAGTTAATCATCTAAGACCAAGAGTTTGATTTGAGTTATTTAACCTAAAATATGCAAAATCAAAGGCAAGAATAAAACTAGTTTGAAGATTAAAATATAAGATTAGCAAATGATGATGGATCACTGGGGTGATGCGGGCTTTCACCACCACTACACATGTATTGTACCAGTACCAATCATAGAAAGACTTGCAAGCAAGATACATGCATGTTATACAATACCGATGTCTTGTAGGACAAGAGTAATGCACACATCCTTCATGGGTTGAGTAACTCTCATCCGGTACATGTCTACATGTCAATGAAGAGATGTAGCCTCCAAAGAGAGAACCTTACTCAACCTCGTGAAACGTGCATCGGAAAACTAACAAGCGAGCGATAATCATCAATTCGATTAGTATCCTTATAGACTATCCCTTTTTTGAGGAAATAGCTACGAGAACGTGGGAGTGTTGCAATGTCATCCATTCCCGAACGAATGGTCAAATACCTTGCACCACTCCCTCCGCAGAATGTGTTCCTCGACCCATCAAGGTTGCACTTCCGTACGTCAACGGATTCCATTTCATAGTGCGGAAGTGCAACGATGGAGGTGAGTTTACTCCATCCCTCGGGAAGCATTCCTAGATACCGAAACGGATGCACGGTGGATACGCACACTACAAACCAACACTAAATCGGTATTCGAGTCCCAAGAGCAGTCGTAGACAAACCGCAACAAAAGACAATAGATGCATACAAAAACGCGGTCAACATTCAAGTATGTATGAAACGATTTAGTATTAAATCGAAAAGATAACATCTTTTAGTATAGATTACAAAACATGGGCAGCGGGGCTAGTCCCTGCACCCCAGTGGATGAAACTACTTGCTCCTCATAGAGGGAGCAACAAGGAAAGAGAAGGGAGAGAAAGAAAGCATCGTCGGAGTAGAAGAGTAGATCTGTGACATCCCGGTGTAGATTGTCACAGTCTCCGGGACTGCTCTGTCATGGTCAATGATGTTTGTCTCTCCGCCTCGATTATCATTTCTACCTTCGGGATTATACAAGTAGAATGAGGTGTGGTGTGGTGGAGCTATGGTGGAAGTGGGCTGGCAGTGGAGCAGCCTTCTAGACTTTTGGCTCTGGTCCCAGTCCGGCAGCCTTGGGCCGTAGTGAGATAGATCCCCAAGACCATGCCTCTACCCTTCTATTTATAGGCTTGGCATGTGTCTTAGACGGATTGGTTTAGATCTGCAATTTGCCCAAATATCTTGGTCCATACAGTTTCCAGCCTTAAACGGTTTGAGAGATCGTGAGAGGCCTCACGGTCTTGAGACCGTGAGATGCTTCTCGGTTTTGCCTGCACGGTCCAGTGCTCACGATCTTGACATTGTTAGAGAAAACGATCAACGTTGCTCATTCAGTCCTCATGCAAGTGACCATACGGTCTTCAGTGATGGCCCAAACGATCTGCCTCAATCAGTCTTTGCGCTGCTTGGTCCCTCATGGCCAAACGGTTTGGCATGATCACGATTCCAAACGGTCTGTTGTGGTGTCTATGAATGGTCTGAGACTGTGAGCTCTTCTCAAATGGTCTGGGACCGTGCATTTCCCCCAAATGGTCTGGGACTGGCCGCGATCGGTCTGTTGGATTACATCTAAGCGGTCTTGAGTCCTCGGCCATACAGTCGTCATTCGATCGATCTTGCGTTTGTGGCCTCCAAAACTATCTCACACTGACCGCCCTATCTCGTCGACTGGTTGGAAGCCGCTGTGTGCGGAGGACAATGCCAGAGGTTGTGAAATGTTTGAAGCTACAGGTTAGCAGCGTCCTGAGGTAGGGGACGATGCGCCACGGCCGTATTGAGGCACCACAGTCATGGTGATGTTGCTGTCCCACGGTTGTGCTGCCTTGAACGGGCGTGGCGAGTGAGAACTTGGGCTCTTATGGCATTGTGCCACGGCCGTGGCGTGACACCACGGTCGTGGTGAGGCTACAGCCCCACGGTCGTGCCGCCTTGCACGGGTGTGGCAGGTGAGAAGACTTAGCACTGTTGGCGATGTGCCACGGTCATGGTGTGACCAGCACGGTCGTGGTGGGTGGAGACTTGGCACTGTTGGCGATACACCATGGTCGTGGTGTGGCCAGCACGGTCATGGCGGGTGGAGACTTGGCATTTTTGGCGATGCGCCACAGCCGTGGCATGGCAAACACAGTCGTGGCAATTATTCTGCTTGATCTTGATTTATTGTTGCACAGGCTTGAGTTAGGCTCCAAACGGTCTCTGCTAGCCTATCGGTCTTGAGACCGAATGGGCTCGAACGGTCTTGAGACTGAATGGGCTCAAACGGTCTTGAGACCGAATGGGCTCAAAGAGTCTTGAGACCGAATGGGCTCAAATGGTCTTGAGACCGTATGGGCTCAAACGGTCTTGAGACCGAATGGGCTCAAATGGTCTTGAGACCGAATGGGCTCAAACGGTCTTTAGACCATTAGAGTCAAAGTTGTAGGGGTCATGACCTTTGGTAATGGTTGAGGATGATCTGTAGAGAGGAAGGAAAGTGAGTGAGAGATAAAAAGATCAAGTAAACTTGTAAATAGAACTATTGAAGCAATATTGGCATGAAACTAGGGAAATACTCAAAGAAAACCAAAGCAAGGGTAAATCAGTTGATATGTGGTGCAAAATCCCTAGAATTGGTGACTGAGAGGGTGAATCTGGGGGATTCATCACATTGCTCTTGAAAGGAAGGACCCTTGAGACCCACAAAGACTCTAAAGTCAATAGTATCTGTCTCGAGCCTTAATGTCAAGATCCCCACTTCAACATCAATCAGTGCATGAGCAATAGCAAGGAAGGGATGCCCAAATATAAGAGGATAATGTTGGTTTTCATTGATGTCCATGATGACAAAATTATATGGGCAATATGACTTGGGACCTACACGAACATTGATATCTTCTACAATACCCATGGGGGTATTCATTATAGAGTCAGCAAGTTGAATCATGATTCCAGTAGGAAGGATGTGTGTTGTGAAGTCTAGTCATTTGCACAAGCTATAGGGCATGATAGAAATGATTTCCCCAAGATCAGCTAGGCCCTTTCTACACATACTGTCTCCAACTAAAAAAGAGATGTTGAAATATCCAAGATCTTTTAATTTCTTGGGCATCTTGCTTAGGATGATATTTGATGTTGTCTATGTCAGCTTCACAGTTTTAATATCCTTTGTTAAGTACTTGTGCGTGAGGAGGGTCTTTAAGAACTTTATCCAAGATGGCATTTTTGTAAGAGTGTCAAAGAGAGGTATGTCGACATATAGCTTCTTCATTTCTTCCTTGAACTTCATTAATGTTAAGTCTAGTCGTGTCTGAGCAAGATGGCTCTGGTATGGGAATTGAGGCTTGTATACATGCACCATAGACATTGGGTGGGTGGTTGATCTTCTAGTGCCTTCTCAGGATTGGGTGTGTTGTCTGTCGGTGGAGTTTCCACCATTGGTTATGCTGGGATGGATGTTGGTACAGCTGTTGGAGTTTCAACAATTGGTTCTATTAATGTGTATGTTGGTATAGTTGTTGGGTATCTTCTTCATCCTCATCATATTCAAGAATCAACCTGTTATTGTTGATCACTGGAGATGGAGGTTCTGGCAGCACGCGTCCAGAGCACGTAGTGATGGTTTTCAACTGCTCTATTTGATGCTTGGGATTATTCTCTGGTTGGCCAGAAAAAGAGACCACTGGAGGTCTTATTGTTATTGCAAGTTGTGAAACCTGGTCTTCTAAAGACTTTATGTAGGCTTATTGGGATTTTTGTTTTGCTTCTTGTTGTGCTTGTTGGGCTGCTATCATTCTCTCAATTGTTTCCAGGCAACTTTGTTTATTGGTTGCTGGCAAGTTCTGCTAGCTGCCTTGGCCCAGGAGGAGTTGTTCTTATTGATTGAAGTTGTTTCCCTGGATGAGATTGTTGTGGTACTGACTAGGGTTGTAGTTATTCTGGAGGTAGTTTTGATTCTATTGGAAAGTAGGAGGACCCCAAACTTGGTTCTAGCTTAGTCCCACTTGGAATTGTTGGGCATTGGCTGCTCCATCCAGATTTCCATATTGAATCGTGGATGGTTCATTGGCCTATTGGGGTTGTAGTACCCCTGTGTTGGAATGGATTTGATAGAATTAACTTCTTCAATGACATGGGCATTATCAAATTGAGGTTGGATCGTGCTCATAGTGGCTTGGTAGAGATGGTTTCACTATAGACTCGTGTGGCATTGTGCACTAGAGACTTGGCAGACTTCTGGGGATGCCTTAGATGAAAGGGAAGATTGGCCTCTTTGCCCACCATTTAGAAGAGTGTACTCTAGGTTTTCTGTCTTCAAGGTGAGAATCTTAAGAGATTCATCAATTGTCTTCAACTCGGATTTGTCTTCTGCCATTTCCACCTTGAGGATGCCACCCTTGTGGGATGAACCCCAGTTGGCTTGGTTCTCACCTGCCCTACTGATGACCTTCCATGCATCGTCAAAGTTTTGCCACATGAAGTCTCCATTAGAGGCGATGCTAAGGAATCACTTGATTTCATCATCAACTCACCTATAGAAATGTTCCAGAAGTTGTGAAAGAGGTATTCCATGATGAGGGCATTGTCGTAGCAACTCCTTGAATCGCTCCCAAGTTTCAAAGAGAGTTTTGAATGGATCTTGCTTGAAACCAGTGATATCCCCTATGAGATGATAAGTGAGTGAGGGTGAAAAGAACTTCTC
The DNA here is from genome assembly GCA_963693085.1 of Alisma plantago-aquatica. Taxonomy (NCBI): domain Eukaryota; kingdom Viridiplantae; phylum Streptophyta; class Magnoliopsida; order Alismatales; family Alismataceae; genus Alisma; species Alisma plantago-aquatica. The sequence goes on along the minus strand of OY856409.1, from coordinate 1,114,669,840 downwards.
AAGGAATTAGATCTAAAGCTCCTCCCAGGTTGTGATGATACGGTCATCTAGAGAATCATACCATAACCTAGCCTTATCAGTGAGAGAGTAACAAAATAATCACAGCTTCATCGCCTCTTCCGGTGCTCCAGGTTGCTTAGTCCACAGAGATCTATGAACTTTTGCATATGCTCATTAGGTCCTTTACCAACGCGTCCTATGAAGTTGTTCTTCATCATCATCACCCTATTGGTCTTGATCTCAAAGTTTTGAGCTTGGATGGCAGACTAGATAATAGGGTTGTGTACATCTATAGCCTTAGGGATAGAGAACTCTCATAGCTCTCTTCTTCACTCTACTTTTGTGGCTACTTGTTGCTCAACTTGTACAGTAACTCTGGCTTTGTCCATGAGTCTCTCTCTTTGTGCAGTTAGGGCTGCTTGCAACCTACGATTGACCTCCTCATCATTCATCTTGGCTCTTTGTTCATGAAGGAGCCTGTGGTAAGCTCTTTCAATATTGGGGTCAATGGTGGTCAACGAGTTGATGCTAGCGGAGTGTCGCATGCATAGGAATTACCACCTAAAAAATAAGAGAAGCTAAGTTCATATGGTTCAAAGAAAAAAAATCAATTCAAGATGATATGCAATAATATCAATTGGTAAAGAAAAATCCTAACTAATCCAAGTAAGTTGCAAGGATTAGAAAATTTCATTGTCCCCGGCAACGGCGCCATAATTTGACGTGGCATATTATTGCACTACAAATTCACTAGGAATATAATTCCTAGAATTTACCAAAACAAAATTGCAATAATGCCACCCGCAAGCAGATGGATCTTATCACAGTATAGTTAAAGATCAAATCCCAAAGAACAACTTGTTTAAGAACTATCTATTCATAGTACCTTATCAAGAACTAGTATTTATCACAAAAGTTGAGATTGGTTTGATTAATCTAAGGTTTAAAGAATATAAAGAGCTGGATTAAGGTTCTAGTTATCAATGGATTGAAACACTATGGTGGAACTGGGTATCACTGCCACTACTCAAATCTCTGCAATCATTTAAATCCAAATATGTATGAAGATATAATTGGAGTTATGCAAGTTTCCCCTTTCAGCATCATAAACTTATATGAGTAGATATCCATGTAAGCTTGATGTCTTGTTACTTAAGAATCCTCTATCCACTACTCTGGATACTTTCTGTCAGAAGTTCTCAGTGTGGTGTCAACCAAAGCTAATTGGTGTTCAAATCTTAAACATTGAAGTTCTCACAGTAAAAGATTATAATAAATCATGTAAAGCTGGTGATCAATCCACAAAACATGCAATAAATGATTGGCTATGAATTATATGAGTTTATACAAGAATTGGAACATGAATGAAATTATAATAAATGGGTAGTGGGGCTGGTCCCCACACCCCAGTGAAGAGACTACTCCCTTGACATGGTGAGATTAATATCACAAGAAGAGGAAGAGGATGTCATCATGGTCACGATGGTGATCGAAGCGACTCAGCATGGTGTGGGGCAATTTTCTTCCGTACTTCTTTCTCCTTTAGGTATTAACTTTTCCTTGTAGTAGAAGTAGGTGGAGGAACAACGGCTCGGGGAAGAGGTTGATCGCCTTGGAGAAGGGGATGAATGGCTTGGAGTTGTAGATGAAGGAGATCTGTCGATCTGTGCTAGAGGTCAATAGACGTCATCCATCTAGGTCGATAGAACTAGCTTGGTCGATGGGTCTCATCCTTTCTCTAATCTCAGCGGCAGCATTTTGATGTTTTTATCTCTCAAAAATCTAAAATGAGTTGTATGGTTGCGTTGGGGACCTATTTATAGGGTCGAGGCTGATGACCTCTTTTGTTTCTTATTGATGTCGACCACTTTTCATTGGTGTTGATCAATGAGTCCATTGGTTGACAAGATTGTCGACCGATATGTGTTGATGCTTGGACTTCCTATCGTCGGTTATTGGAGTTTAAAAGGACTGTCAACCTTGTGGGTTGACAAGACTGTTGAGCAGTTGTGGACATCGATAAGCATGTCGAAAGGATTGTCGACCAATGGGATGATCTCTTGTTGACTGTTGGTCAATGATGTTGTTGAGCAAAGGGGTTGATAAAGGTGTCGACATTTCTTATCGATGGATTGTATGTCGAGTTCTTGAGTGTCAACCTTCTGGAGTGTCGAACAATGTGTCGATGGGTCATTGGCCTAGAAGGTCAACAAGGATGTCGAGCATAGAGTCGATGGATTGATAACTGATGATTGTGAAGGTTGATTGTCATGTCGATCGACATGTTGGTTTTGGTCTTGGACACAATTTTTGTGTATCGGTCTGCCTTCTAAAAGTTCTCAAAATCCATATTTTTCTAGGTGCTTCCCTACATCCTGTGAGAGGCGTCCCCCTCTCGACTCCCATCCACTGAAGGGCAGCGGGAATCCCTAGGCAAACTTGCTATAGAGTGATAGAATTCAATATCTGCAAAGGGAGTCAAGAAAAGTATCAAATTACTATGAATTAACATAAAAACCTAAGCAGGTCAAAACAAAGCTATTCTAATGAAAACTAAGCTATATGAATGCTAAACTCGACTAATAATGCAACTAAAAATGGGATGAATATGCATTCATCATGGTCGTCTCGCGGTGCATGAACAATAAAGTCATCGTCCCCTCTCCCTTTGTTTTCTTCCCCCCTTTAGGGTTTCCATCCCTCCTTCCCCTTATAAAAGCAAGGGGACTCCACTAAGGAAGGCATCCTACTTTTTGTTCTTGCACCTCTACTTTGAGCATTGTTGTTTTAATTTCTACATTGTAATCTTCCATTTCTTTAAGAAATTAGCAATCATATTAGAGATTTTGTTCTCTTTCTTTTATATTCTTGTTCTTCTTTGGGAATAAGGAACCAAGAATGGCGGCCATTTCATTGTCACTATCCAGAGTCCTCATATTCTTTCCTTCCTAGTTTATGGCCTCCCTTATTTCTTCCTCCGTTCTCCCTTTAATTTCCATTGCTAGTGAGTAGTTTTTCTATCAAGACGAGGGGAGCATCCCCTTAGCCATGTGCTAACTTAGATCAAAATTTTATACGACTACATTGGTTTAGAAAATTGTCAATTTTAACAAAGTGATCTTGTAAAAGAGTGAAATCACCCCTTTACTAAAATTTTTAAGAATAAAACATCCATCCCAAACATACTCAAAAGGTATGTTGGAACAGGTGTAAAATTTTCATGTAAGATTCAACAAAAGGATCTAGATATAGGAAAGTCTAAAATACTTCAAGTCTTCTCTTCAAAGTAACATCTCCAAAAGCTAGGTCCATGCCAAAAGATATGTTCTCCTTGATCTTGTTCAACACCTTGTGCTTTACATGGGTGGTTGGGAAAGCACCCAGCAAAAGTGAGAAGCAAGGTATGTGTCAACAATGTGAACAAGAAACAAATATAAGAACAATAATGAAACATAAGGATATAGATTCATCATAAGATGAGAAGGTCAAGAGAATGAGACATATACAAAAGATTCTTGCCAAAATCAATAAAAAATAATAAATTTGTATGAATGATTAATATTGGACTAAATTAACTAAGTAGGGTTGAGGCACCTACCAGACCAAAACCAAATAGATGAGGGGAGATTAATCACATTCCCAGTCACCTATCAAATATTTTATATTGGGGAGAAATAACACATTCTCTAGGGCAAAACAACACATGCCCTTACTATGGGTGGTTGTACATAAGTATCATTATTATAGCTAAATATTCAAATAAGCCATCATGCTCAAGGAACAGTAATATGCCAAGTTTAAATTAATAAATAGTTGCATTATGGCAATGGGGTTACAAGACCCAAGAAATAATATAACAGATCTAATTTTGAGGCAATTAGAACAATAGAAACAATAATATAGGAAATAGGATTCAATTAATGTCTCATTAAGGAAAATAGGGTTGGTTCACAAATATCCCAACTTAAGGATAATATTTGCACATACCTCTCGTACTTATTTCAATTATTCACTTTTACCACTTTAATTGAGTCCAAGGTCCACTTTTCCTATTTTCACTGTATAATCATGTATTTGGGTTTTTCATATGCATTAATGTAAAGAAAACCCTTGTTTTGGACTTTTTGAACAAAACTCTGATTTAGACTCTGAAAAAATCACCATTGATATTATTTGGTTCTCCTTATTCAGAAAATATATAATTTTGTCTATTTTGGAGTTATGATGATTAAAGTGTATTTTTTGGTTAATTTTAAGCATTAAAACCATTTTCTAGAAAAAGCCTTTGAATAAAACTCAAAACCAAACCTAGAAAGTATTTTATTAGAAAGATTACATTTTTCTGATTCCAAAACATATTTTACTTTAATTTTGGACAAGTGAGTCAAAAGATATGATTTTTAGAAGTTGGACCAATCAGAAAATCAAGAAAATCCATGTCAGCAATGAAGTCGCAAGAGAGAGAGTGAGGGAGATGGAGATTGGGCCCCAGCTGACTTAGCCCAATTAGCTGAGGTGAAGTCACGGGTCAATGGTCTCGCTGACTCATCCCAAAATAGAGGAGAATGCAGCTAAAAGATGAACATTCCCCTCGTACAAAAAAGAAAAAGAGAAGATATCAGAGTGGTAGAATGGGAAAATAACTCAGGGGATTCTCCCCTTTGCACACAGCACCATGGCTGGGAAAGCAGCTCAAGACTGGGCAAAATCACATTCCATGATGATTCGAGAAACTAGAAGCATAGAAAGGAAGAGAAGGAGGTGGTGAACTCACTACGGTGGGGAATCGAAGACCAATGCAACCGATTACTCATACAGGGCACCACAAGATTGGCACAGATATTTGGATTACGATGAATGTGTGAAGAAGCTCCAGTCAAATTGAAGTAGGGAAACGATCTCACGAAAGTCGATGGAGGTGTACATGCCCCGATTTATAGATAGGGTAAGTATCTAGGGTTTATCCTAGTTGGGCATGAGAAAGATCTAAGGACAATTTTGGGTGTTTCTCCAATCCACAGAAATAGGCCTTGAGTAAGGGGTCATTGCATGTGCAATCTTCTCCCAAACTCGTAGCACCAAAAATCTCAGAAAATCATTGAGAAACAAGCATGAAAATCTTAAAGTTCCTAGCCTCTAGGCTGGCATCACTATTCACATATGTGAGCTCTCTTTGCAAGATGGAAGATCATCGGGAACCGTCTGATCAAAAAATAAATAGCTGAGATCCTGCGCACCAGTTGTAACTGTGTGACAGAGAAAATAAGGGAAACCTAATGCAAATCGAAATCCGATTGAAGTGATGCATTAATTTATTTCCCTTTTTCTCTCTCCTCTTTTGAGGGTGCAAACGAATCCCAAATTAGTTGAAAATTGACACCTAGCCTTTTTATGATATGAGGAATCCAAATATACAATTAGATTTATCTTTTGAGAACTTTTTATGTGTTAAATAAATCAAATCTTATTTTCTCTTTCCTCTATCATTAATGGTTATAAGATTCTCCAAATTTGATGAAACTTCACCCATAAGTCACATTAAGTGTCTCATATAAGAATTTGCCATCAGTTTTACATGTTGAAGTTGTTTGTACATTTATTTAATAATTTTATAGTTCTACACAGTTTCTCTCTCATGATATCATCTTTTAATCAAATATTCTCCAAATTGAGTGAAAATTCACTCAATGGCATATTTTAATGTGTAGATTAAGAATCTAAGATTAGTTTCCACTTTTGGAGTCATTAAGAATTTTATTTCATATTTTGAGGAAAATTCACATTTTCTTTTTAAAATAAAAGAGAGAGAGTTATTATTATTCTAAAATTATGAAACTTGCCCTCCAAACCAAGCCAAACCCAAGGAAAACGAATCTCAAGTTATTTTTAACCAATTAGTCTTCCTTTTATAAATTTTAGCCAATATTCATTATTACCAAAATTTCACAAATGAAATAATTCCATATCACATTAACATGTTTAAAGCATTATTATTCATTCCTTTTTCTCTTCTTCCTTGCTCCAAAAGGCTAAGGAATTATCTAGAAAAAATTCATTTCATTAATATGTCACATAAGTGATCGGACTTGCGGCAAGAAGTAGACGGCGACTTTTCCGCAGCGAGCAGGCGATAGGTCTGGCGATTTAGGGCTCTCTCTATGCGGCGCACTGGCTTGGGGGAGAGGGTCTGGCTGCCAGAGATTTCCACCCGTATCCCCCCTGGCCTTTTCCTCGACCGGCTTTAGTTTGCTACGTTAGGTGGCGGGCGGATCCCTTTACTTTTCTCAAGTCTCTCAACTCCTAGCGGCGGCTGCGACGGATCCGGTTCCTATATCTGGACCTGACGGCGCTTGGCGTGGAGCTTCACAGTGGGCGCGGGGCTCGGCTTCTGGGGCGTTTCCATGTTATAGGTACGACACTTGGCGTGGAGCTTCACGGTAGTGGGCGCGGGGCTCGGCAGCTGGGGTGTTTCCGTGTTGCAGGTTACCTGACAAGTCGGCTCTTTGTTCCCCCTTCCCCTCTCAAGTGACGTGTCAGGCTTTGGGTCCTTGATCCGAGTTTCGTACGACGTCCAAGGGGGAAGAGTATCGGTTGTTCTACGGTTCAAGCCGAAGCTTCTAGCATTTGACGAGGCTATTTTTGGTAAAGTTGTGGTTTCCGTGGCTGACGCTGCCCAACTTTGGAAGCGGTGATCTTTTAGTTAGGATCCCGATCAAGAGCCTCTCGACCTCGGCGGCGGTGCCGGGGGCGGCGTTGGTTGGGGACGACAAGGAGTCGACGGTCTTTGGCAGGTGTGGGGCTGGGCGGCGGGTCGTTGTTTTTTAGTTTTCTTGTGTTGTTCTTCTGGTTTTATTAGTGGCAGGTGTCTTTGGCTTTTTTTAGTCTCTGCCTGTAGGCATTTTCTGTGGTCGTATGTTGGTCGTGTCGTGCCTTGGGTTCCTTCTTGGGCGTACAGTAGGCTCGGGCGCCCCTTGGTGCTCCAGGCAGAGGAGGAGAAAGATGGGTTTTGGGATTCGTGTGGGTCTTCCGCCCCCTGTTCGCAGTGGTGGTCGGGAGTGGTGGTGGAATTCCCGGCACCCTCTACTCCCCGCCTTTGTACCCGCATGATCCATCCTTCCTCTATATCTGCATCATTAGGGTTTGGCCTCCTTCCTGGGTCTCCGGTTGGTGCAACCTTAGTGCACGTCGTTGGTAGTTGTGTTTCTCGTCCTATTTTGTGGGACGTTGTGTTGTTAGGTCTGTGTTGTTGCTTTGTGGTCGAGCTCTTTGTCTGGTGATCTTTCGTTGTCTTCAGGATGATTTTCTCTGTCAGCAAATTTGAAAACTCCTCTCCATATGTACTCTTAGGCTCTTGTAGATTGATGAATTCCATCCCAGATAGCTGTTTTAGACAGCCACTACAAGAGGTGGACGATGCAGAAGCGTACCTATCACATCCCAATCTGAGCCTTGTGCTATGTCTTTCAGTAAAAGGAGTTGATGCTTGGTTACTTGATGAGAGATGTCTATCTTGTAGATGCCGTATGGCTTTCTTTTAATGATATTGAGCTATTTTCAAAAAAAAATGTCACATAATTGGTCAAATTGCACATTAGACCATGATTAAAGCATTCATTGAGGTATTTGTGCATAAAAACATGTGTTGGCATAAATAATGAACAAATGTTTACCAAACCACTATTATTTCCACAAATTGAACATCAAATCCAAAAAGGATAAAAATGAAAGGAAAATCTTAGAAAGAGGGCCAAAAGAGAAAAAGTCCAAGTTTCAGTTCATTATAGATCTCTTATTTTTATCGTATGTTAATCACAGTGGATGTGATCGTGGAAACCAAAATTTCAAATGACTAAACCGATCGCATGGGGATTTAGGTGAGAACTCAGAAAAATCCCTATTAAGGTGATGGACTAGGATCCATGAATGCTAGGACCAATGGGTTCACGTGGAGTTCTTCATTTGTGATTCAGTCATGCGTGTTTTGTGTGCCTTCTTCTATCTTTCTTATCATTTGATTTCTTTGATCATGTTTTCACTTTGGCTATGATGGTGAAACCCATAAGCCTTGATACCTTTCTCATATGATTTAATCTGCTTTTATTTAATCATTTATTTTCAATCGCCTTCTTTCATTACTTGCAATTTATTTATTTCTCTTAGAAAATTCTCCTTATTATTGTGGTGACCATTTCCTTTTCATTGTTCTTAGCATAATATTTCCTTTACATTGCCTTAGTTTAATATTTACTTCCTTGCAACTTTATTTCCTCATTAGTGTAATCAACCCCCAATCAAACAATGAATTTTTCTTTCCTGCTCAAATAATTTTAAAAAAATCAAAAAGAAATGAAGTTCAAAAGAAAATTGGCCTTCGAGAATTCAATCTTAAAAAGTTGTCTTGTGGGATCGTCCCTTCTATTGTAGTCTTAATCGGTAAGTGAAAAAGGTTAAACTCTAGGATAATTAGTGAATTGGTGTGCAAAATGATGAGTATCAAACCACAAGGAAGAAAATGAGGGTGTGATAGTTTTAGACGTCGAGCAAACCATTTGGGAGGAAATAAGGGCATCATCAAGTACAACTTAGTTGGGTCCTATAAGGCAACATACATTCAATGTGGGAAGTTATAAAATTGATCCATGACTTGTTGCATTGTTCAAGTCACATACACTCCATGGGCACAGCATTAAGGACCTAATGTATCATATTAACACATTTGTTGATAGTTGTGATATGTTGAAGATAGATTGAATTTAAGCAACAGTGATCTATGTGAAATCATTTCGTTTTTCATTGATGGAATTGGAAAAAACTTGGTTTCTTAGTCTACCTTCAGAATCCATAGTCTCCTGGGATGAGATGATTGATAGTTTCTTCAAGAGGTACTTTCCTCCTCAAATGACCAATGCCTTGGAGGGGGAAAAACATAGCTTCAAGAAGCATGCAAATGAATCACATTCAGAGGCTTGGGAGTATTATTAGATTATGTGAGGAAGGTACCACATCGTAGCATCGATATGTATGGTTAGAAAAAAACCTTCTATTATGGGTTGCATAAGGGATAGAGGATCGCTCTAGATAGTACAAGTGAAGGTTTCTTTCTAAAAAGAAGGCATCAAAGTGTCATGAAATTCTGACAACATGAACATGAATCAATCATGGGGTGATGAGCGTGAATATTGATGCACGTTATTTGCACAACAATTCACTAGGGGGTTAATTCCTAGAGTTTAACCTTTTTTAAAGAAAAACAACCACCTTGACTAGTTGGTTAATTTATTAGTATATAAAGGGTCAGTCCCATAGAACAACCTTTTTAAGATTGGATTTTTTAATCAGATTTTCTTTGAAAAATTTTAACAAGAATTAAATTTCATTTATTTGAGAGTGATTAAGCTAGATCAGAAAGAAAAGAAATTACACAAAGAACAAAAGTAAAGGAACTACACTAAGAACTAGATATAAAAATTACACTAAGAATAGGAAAAGAATTGTGTTAGGAAAGAAAGTTTTGATAAGAAGTAAGTGAGGAAATTCAAGAAGTAAAGGAGATTGAAAGTGGATATTAAGTAGATAATGAGGAATATCAGGGTTATGAGTTTCGCACCCATAGTCTGCATAGAAATTAGATCAATAAAACTCATGAATACAAATGGTTAGATGAGGGCATGCAAAACATTTCCTGAAACACATCACAAAAATCAAGCTTCCCGCAAACCCTTGATCCTTGTGGTTGTGGATCCTTGTCTGATCATCCCAAATAAGCTCCTTTAGAGATTTACTCTAGAGCTGAATTTGTTTACTGGGTTGTTCTACCTTGGATGTTCGAGATACCTTCACCTAAACATTAACATGTGTAAAGGTGATATAGAAAATCATAAAAATCATACCATAAAGTCATCAAAACACCATATAACATGATATATCACATAGTTAAATAAAATCTAATCATCTAAAGAATATGTGGATACTCCCCATGCCCCGATATATGAAACTACTTACACATCATAAAGATACATACAAGAGTGAAGGAAGGAAGAAGGGAAGCCATAGGCTAGTAATATAAGAAGAATTCAACAGGACTCTAATTTAGCAATAATGAAATTGGCGCTCTTCTTTAATCTTTGTTTAAGTAATAGAAGAAGATCAACAATAATAGATTCTAAACTAAATTTTCAATATGAAAAGATGGGTACAAGTTTCATGAATTCTGGGTGCAAAGATGTAAATGAGATATTAAAGACAATAAAATGGATCATTTTCTTTGTGGAGTCCCCCCTCCTTTTATAAGGAGAAGGAGGGGTGTAAATTCCATGGACAGTGCCAATTGTGGCAAGATAATGCTATAAAAAAATTTGTCCTGCGATCTCTAGTCAATCGACTAAGAGTCCCAGTTGAACGACTGGGACGCATGGTTGCAAGGACTTGTGGAAGTGAGTCAAAACCATAAAAGGGGTGGTAGTGTGAAATTAGCTTAGGGTCAATGTGATCTTTATCAAGACTTGTGCTCCAAGGGACTTGAGTCAGCTGATTGGGACGTTTGAATCACCCATTTGGGATACTGAGTGGACTGATCATTGTAATGAGTGGACCGGTTCACTGGACTGTGTGCTTTCTTGAATTATATTGAGTCAACGATGGGCATCATGAAATTCTCTATTGGAGTTCTGGATGGAACGGTTTGGGCACGTGAGTCGATTGACCAGAGGGATGAGTCTATTGACTGGAGTATTGGGAAGCTTTTTGTAAGTGAAATGGAGCTTCGAGTCTTTTGATTCTTTAAGTGGTTAAGTAAGTTCTTGTACTCTAGATCTAAGAGAATATGAATGAACATGGAACCTAAAATGTGAATAAAAAGCGATAAGAAATCTAATTAACGGGTCAAGAGAAAGTAAATTACAATTATTTCCTAAAATTTGGAAAAAGCAAGATCAGAACCTAAACAAAGACCTAAAGATGCGATGAAAAAGGTATGAATATGCATTCATCGAAATAACCTGGACTTGAATGTTTTCTCTTCCTCAAGAAACAATAAATCACAAATTATGCCAATTTGTACTAGGAAGCCTTTCCTCACTTGCATAGCATTACTTTGTTCCTTACCTCCTTCCTTGCCCAAGCAACCTAATCTCCTAGAATCACAAAACTTAAAGTATCACATTCTCTACTAAACATGTTTATAGCTTGTTTCAATATCAAGACTTTGTGAAGAAGTAGGTTTTATCTCTCTATTACTTTGACACTCTTGCATTTTCTTATAAGATTTTTGCACAGAAATAGGGGTTTAAGTGGATTGTGGGGTCCTTTGGATTCCCCTGGGTAGAAAACAGAGTGAATGAGGTATGGAAGAAGATGATCTCTCCTCTATTAGACTTGAGATCTTTGTTTCTAATGTACTGCAGTTACATTAGTTGCATTTTTATGTGCACTTTGGCATCTTTTCTTGATGATACGCCCCTATTAAATTTATGAGGGTATGGAATAAGCGGTGAGATGGGAAAGATCATGCCACCCGAACTTGGGGTTTGGCATAAGGTTATTTTAAATTTTCTTTTGCAAGGTGAGGGGAACAAAGATGGTGGAAGAATGTGTAGAAAAGGCCGGTCTTGTGCATCTCACCTTTTTTTTTAATTTCTTTCATAGTATCATTGTATTAGTTCAATTCTTCTTGTTACCGCCTCATGCAAGAGATATGACAAGTTATTCTGTAGTTTTGAATAAAGAAAATATTGTGTTTGATCCATATCATTTCAATAAGGCTTTCCAATATTTCTAAGGAGTAATGCTATATTGAGATCCTAGGTGACATGGTGAGTTCTAATTGGAACTTTGTAAAATTATTTGCAAAGAAGGTTTACTGTATTCAAAAAGGGTACATTGGTATAATATATCTATCCATCTATCCAACTAGATAAGGGCCAGTTCACATCATTATGGAATAGAAGCAAATGCAAACTAATACTTCATGCAAGCAAATATGACAAGATACATATGCTAGGAAAGGAAGATAAGGGAGGTGGACTTGGTACGTACCACCCACCTCCACCCCGAACTTAATTTTTTTCTCATCCTAAGAAAATCTCAAGTCCAAGATGGAGGGAAGAAGATCATTGTGGGGGTGGGTTGAGAAGAGGAAGAGTCGCTCTCATAATAGTCTCACCCCCCCATATTGGGAATCGAGGTTAGGGTAGGCCTAATCAGACCCATACTGCTCATAGAAAGAAGGGGTGGGAGAAAAGTGGCCACTCTCAACATGTTGATGCTCCTAGGAGCGTCACTGAGGTAAAGGTGGTTCAATTGATGGCCTTAGCGTTGTTTCTCATGCTCCATGCATTGCTAGGAAATCTAGATGTGGTCCAACTATTATTGGATCTCTTAAGAACCATAAGGTCACTCAGGAGCTTCAACATCAGTAGTGTGCCTCCTAGTGAAGTGTGATGGTGAAGGAGGAGGGGGAGGGTCGGTTATGTCATCGTTGGTCTCTAGGGAGACACTCCAATGATGGGTTGTAGGCTTGGGAATAGCACCCTCTAAAATAGGGTTCTCATGGATGAACCTATGGATTTGAGTAGGGAGGTTCTGCAGCTCGTAGATAGTGTCGATGATGCAAATCCAGAATGGCGTGGAAGCTTAAGATGAATGGTGGTATCCTTGAAGATCAAAGTATAAGAACCATGTTGGACACCAGAGCAGATGATTTGGTGTGATCATAAGTAGATAAGGACAATCAAATGTTGTGTCCCCTTGTGCCACATAAATGTGAAGGTAATATGGGTGTAACCTAAAAAGGTGGTGATGGAAGTAACAAAGTGGCTTGGACTAAAGGCTGAGTTGGTGGACTACTAGCTTACATCTGAATATGCTCAAGGATTGTTGCCCCAATTGAAGGGATCTCCTTGAAGAAGGTACCACAAGGTATAAAGATCTATCAAGATGATAGTACCTTGAGTGTCGGGCCTGTTGAAGATAGTGTAGGTGAGGATCTTATGGAGGTAGCATACCATATAATTGTGAATATTTGAGGCCTTGGACCCTACTAGAAGAAAGGGGAGTTGGCTGGTGAGGTCCACCCAGAAGTTGTCAAGATCATACTAGTTGTGTAAGGTAGTGTGGGAGTGTGCCATGCACCACGATAGCCAAGAAGGGTCTTCACCATCAAGTAGGAGGGAGGTGATCACCCTAGCATGGATCTCTACATTCTCACCAAAGACGTAGATCAAACAAGAGGGGCCCTGGGAGGTCTGCAGTCTTTAAAAAGTGGTTATGAATTCCAAGTTGATCTTGACGTAGATGAGTTGGACCCAGTAGATGAAGGAAAGGATGTGAATCAAATGCAAAATGTTGTCAATAGAAGCATGGATCCTAAGGTCATAAGAGTGTCACTGCATGCCAAATGGGGAAGGGTGACTCTGATCGCACCCAATTTGGAGTACCGATCGAGATGCTCATCATCAAAGAACTATTATGTTTGCCCAAAATGGGTGAAATGTGGGTTGTGCAGGGGGTGATTGATTCAGAGTCACAATGGGGGCCTGATCAGCCACGGATTGGGCGATGCAATCATCAAAGTTGCAAGGTCAGCCATAATCTCCTCAGCAAACTCGAGTAAGGATATCTGGTGGGCTCACTAAATTGGATCCCATTGTTGTAGTTGTGGTGGTGACAGGGTCATGAGATGGTTTTTTCTGGACTATAGGCTTGCCTTTATAGAGATAGCTAAAATGTCTGCGTTGCGGCTATTCTAAAGACATGGTATGACCATCAGAACCCCTGGTTTCTCGACTCAAAAATTCATTTGAATGACTTGTGGTACTTCTGTTGGTATGGAAGTGGCATAGTTCGTCCAACTCACATAATGATTTGCTTGATTCGGTTGCTAGTAATCTATGATTTGGAGTCGTAGGTCAACCAATTGATGTATCAAGTCACTTGAGTCGCACGGATAAGAAGGATGTTGATGTTCTAGAAAAGAAGTAGCAAAAGAAGAAGAGAACGGGAGGGAAGTTGTGTCAAGCAAGCTGTGTGAATCGAACAACTTGTGGCAGTGGAGGGGATGGTGAGATGGTGTTGGCAGGGAGGTTGTAACTAAGCAATATTGTTGATGAGTTGTACGACTCTAAAGGGGAAGGGAGGAGTTGTCACTTTGCCAGTGAAGAAGGGAGTTTGTCGTAGTTGTTCTTGGGAAGAAGATGCCCATTGGGGCTTGGTTGAGGGATTAGTGCCCCCCCCAAGTGATTAATCTTTATAGAGTCTTTTTGAATTGTGATTTGATCGAATTATAAAGTGACTTGTTCAACTTGTCATTTGTGGGGGGGGGAGATGAAGTAATTCAAAATTTAATTGAAATGCCAATTTCAATCAATCGGTTGGGGGGACCAACCGATCTACTCTCTTTTTTTTAATAAAGAACTAAGGGAGATCTATAACAAGAGAGATAGTAAGACAAAATTTGTAACATAAAAGAAGAAAGAAAACCAAAATGAAATAAGCACTTATAGAGATATTGGGTTGCCTCCCAAAAACCATTGGATTTTACATCAAGGGCCCAACGTGTGTGTTCATGAAGCCAATTCTAGCTCTAGGTTGAGTGGGGGTGGAGGTTTGCTTAAATCTAATTCTTCAGGAATAGGGAGGCATTGTGCTCCATGTGCCATGAAATCCTTAATGGTTATGTATCGCTTAAGTATATGCATGTTTACTAAAAAGTCACCCTTCCCTTTTTCCTAAATTTAAAAACTTCCATGTGGATAGGCCCACTTTACAAGATAAGGTCCACACAATCTAGATTTGAGTTTTCTAGGAAAAAACCTCAATATAGAGTTATAGACTAGGACCTAATCATCATCTTGAATGTCTTTTCACTTAATACGGACATCATGCAACAATTTGGTTTTGTCTTTGTAAATCCTAGCATTCTCATAGGCAGTCATCCTATGTTCCTCTAAAACATGTAGTTGAAGAAAATGGTTTTCTCTAATTGCAAATACATTAAAATTAAGGGTTTTGATAGCCCAATTAGATTCTACATGTAGATGGCAAGATTTATTGTAGATCATCAAGAAGCAGTGCCTAAGGATGTTTAGAAGGTTGTTTTATGTGCCCACAAGGCATCATTGGTTTTCAAGGCCCAGTCCATCCTGGTGTGTCTGACTATTTTCTCCAAAATAGATTTGATTTGTCAGTTTGAGACCTCGACTTGGCCACTGTTCCTAGAGTGGTAAGGGGAAGCGTCCTTGTGGTGGACACCATATTTCTTAAGAAAGAACTCAAACTTTTTCTCCAAGAAGTATGACCCTCCATAAGAAATCACGGTGTGAGGCACCCTGTACCTAGGGAAGATGGTGTTGGTATGTATGCCCAGAGAGCCAATCATATGATGATTGTAATGTGGCATCAGATACCTAATTTGATAATTATAAAGGTAATTTTGTCTATTATGTTTGTCTCAATCATGATATGATGAAACAAACATTGTAGATGTCTAAATAATGATATAACTCAATGACATATGTCATTAGTTTGATGACTTGAATAGTGAGATAATATGTATGATAAGATTACATACATCCTTGTCATGTCCCTAGTTGGATATTATTGTGGAATAAAAATAGACAATGGTGATACATAAGACTAGAGTGTGTCTTGATTGATGAAAAAATCTCATCAGTCATGATATGTGATACCAAACCAAACACATAGGTACATGTTAGAAAATAGTGTATGAGACATACCTACCTTGAGAGTGGTACATGGAGACCACAGAATGGTAGTCAGAATTAGTTATCATAGTGATAGTGTTGATTGTGGTTATTAGACCTAAAGTCACTACACTCATCGCATGTCATTTGATGTATTTTGACATCATTCAACATGACCTTGAATAAGGGTTGCCATAAAGGTGATGCGCAGGTGCATCATGACACATGGGGATTGAGTGTGATCAATGTAGATGGGATTTGTCCCTCCAACAGGAGATTGATATCCATGCCACTTGATAAGCGAGACTGAGAAATGTATGAACATACTCATTTGAATCAATATATGATGTGTGAGCTCACATACATCTCAGATAGTCTGCTCTAGTTCAAGGAACATGGATTGAACATTGAGTAGGATGTCGATTCCATTCCTCAAGTTGAATATCATAGAAAAAGGAACTATATGATCATGGTAACATTGATCACTCATTGCAGGATGAAGTTTGTGGCGACAAATCCCAAAACATCATTAACTAAGTGGAAGTGATCATCAACAACGGATTACTAAAAATCACTAAAAATTAAAACCATTTACAGAGAGATCCAAACATAGGAAAACTCTTTTATCAAGAACCAATGTATTTCATTTACATCTTGGTTCATAAGTACATATCTTGTACCGTCTCTTCTCGAGGATTTCAAGCATCAACTGCTCTCTTAAAACTATACACATACAGCATAAGAACCTCGAGGCTTCAAGCCAAAATCTCATATCGATTCATTAAAAGTACTAGCTACTAACTCCGAGGACCTGAGAGTACAGAGATGACACATAGGACTCTCTATACAAAATATGACAGTCAGTGCCTCCACCTGGAATATCACTGTTTTCCTTTGTATTGTTGCTACTGCTCTTCCCCTACAGTAGGGTTTCTGCCTCTTCTCCCTCGTCTACCTAAAAAGGTTGGATCCCATGGGGGTGAGACAATTGAAAATTGTCCCAGCGAGAGATATAACTCTCTGCCAGAAACATTATTATTGCAGTTTAATGGAATAATACTGAGTAGAGGAATCATATTCATTCAACAGCAGATAAATCAATATCTAAACAGATTAGAGCAATATTCTTATTCCAAGCATTTCAGCTATAACTTGATAAAGCAGCATGTCACTTATCCAATAAGGAATTGAAGAACATATATAACATTTATCCATCTAGGATATGATAAGCAAGGCAGCATCAACCACTGATTCTCATAATTCAACCTTAAGCAAATATGCAACATGGCTGATTACATTTTATAATCATACTTTAGCCCTGAGGAGATGAGGTATACTGCTCATACTCCAACCGACCATTGTGAAATCAAAATCGGTACCATAAATAGGTTAAGGAAGAGCCAGATTTCCATAACCTCCCTTATCTCAGTCAATACGAGGTCTTATGCAGGACATCTTGTGTCTCTACTAAATAGCATTCCAGGGTATACTAGTAACTTCTCTATAGAGTTATATCACGTAGCATATACTCTCTTCAGGATATGGCCCTTAGCCAATGCCTGGTATTGTGGAGTTGTGGCCCATAGCCATACTCTTATTGGGATATGGTCCATAACCATTCATGTGCATAGGATATGGCCCGCAGTCATTCCTGTGAGGTGTAAGGATATATTCGCCCATTACCCCCACATATTCAAAAATATGCATTCCATGAATTCCCATAGGAAAACCTATTTCTCCATCACCAACTACTAACAATGATGGATCTATGGTCAGGGCTCTACATGATAAGATTTCACTTGATTAATTATGTGTATTACATATTATTTTAGCATCAGACATGCTCCCAAACATCAATTATTATGACATAAGCTACAAAAAAATGAGTAACACTTCTATCAAGTACTTTTCAAAACTTCATACCACATTGGGATCTCAATCCCTTATCTCATCATGGGCATCCTCATCACTTAACATCTCATCATCATGATTATGAAATATGGGTATTCAAACCCTCAGTTCATCAAAGAACACTTGTTACCACTTATTAGGTAACTAATACCTTCAAGTCATCACACCAAGGTAAACATGGTATTTGCTACACAAGCATGTCACATGGCTTTCAAATCCCATTTAATCTCTTGTTACCTCTTACTAGGCAACATATCATATAATGGCTGACAAGGCCCATAAAACATTTTAAATAACACATCATAGCTCATACATGGCTATGCTCATCATCTCATGATACCTACATGGTTAGTACACATGATGACAATTATACCAATTACATATCAGTACCATGCAATGTAATGGTAGCATCACTATTCCCTCATTAGGATTAGGGTTTCCCAAATCATGTCAATTAGGGATACTCATCCCATTACCCAAAATTAGGGTTATGATTTATCATCATATAACCTAAGATTAGGGTTATATGCACTATAACCCAAAATTGGGGTTTCACATACCTTCACCTTATATTAGGGTTAGGGTTTCATATAGCATTACATAGCATCACCCTAGATTAGGGTTTCACATCTCATCATTGCATTAGGGTTACACATAAAATTACCCTTGATTAGGATTTCACATCACATCACTGCATTAGGGTTTCACATGGCATTACCCTAGATTAGGGTTTCACATGTCATCACCCATGATTAGGGTTTCACACATCATTGTCTCGAATTTAGGTTCCTTATAACTTTTCCCCAATTTAGGGTTTCATGTTACTTTACCTGAAATTAGGGTTTCATGAAGCATCCTCTTGAATTAGGGTTTTTCATTATATTACCCTGAATTGGGATTTCTCATATCATCACCCTAGATTAGGGTTACACCATTACCCTAGATTAGGGTTTCACCTATTATTGCCCTAAATTAGGGTTAGGGCACATCAACCTTCTCAATTAGGGTTTCATGATCTCTTTATCAAGGATCATACCCTAATTACATATTTTATTCATGTTGAAAGTATTGAGGCTTAACCACTACATGATTATTATACATGTATGAATTCCTCTCTCTCTCTCTCTCATCCTCTCTAGGATGTTGATTACTTCAAGCTTGATTATATTAGGTCAACCCTTCATTCAAGTACATACATCTATGGTTATCATAGTGTATAGAGTTACTTCTTTCATAAGCATCAAAGAGTAACCACTCAAAAGGTACTAATCACGTAAGTACCTTAAAGGTACAACCATTGTAATTATCTTTAATATACATCATTAACAATCATGGGGTTAATTGTACTTACATGGTTTGAATCAAATAGACCTTCAAACGGTCTTGAGGTATTAGACCCTCAAACGGTCTTGAAGTACTTTGACCTTCAAACGGTCTTGGTCCAAAACTCCAATCAGTAGGAGACCGTTTAGACCTTCAAACGGTCTTGGACCAAACCTCCATATGGTATGGAGACCGTTAGACCTTAAACAGTCTTGGTCCCAAAACCTTCAATCGGTCTTAAGACCGTTAGACCATCAAACAGTCTTGATCTAAAAAAAAATCCCTAAATGGTTTGAGATCGTTTGAATTAAATAATAATTAACCCCAAACGATTTGAAACTGAATGGCCCTCAAACGGTCTGAGACCGAATGGTCCTCAAACAGTCTAAGACCGTTTGGTCTCAATCATCTTGAAACTGTTTAACCCTAAATTAGGGTTTCTACAATCAATCGATTTAGGGTTTTCTTCATTGAATCATTCATCAATTGGACCATTGAAAATACATCCAATTATAACCCTTGGATCTCCAACCATCCATCACATCCCTTGACCTCCAAACGGTCTTGAGACTATTTGGTCTCAAACGGCCTTGAGACTGTTTGCCCTCAAACGGTCTTGAGACTGATTGGGCCAATCAACATGAAATTGATTCAATCAATTTAAGGTTTCAACCAATCAATCCAATTAGGGTTTGTAATCAATGGATCATCCCTTCTAGAAACCATTATAATTAAATCAATTTGAACCATTAGTTCTTCATTCCTCTACATTAGCATTTAACCCCAAATGGTCTTGAGACCGTTTAACCTCAAATGGTCTTGAGACCGTTTGCTCTCAAACGGTCTTGAGACCGTTTGATCACCAAACAGTCTTGAGACCATTTGGTCATCAAAGTGCAAACCGTTTTCTCATGATATTAATTGAGGTGTGTGCTAAGATGACGTCATCATCTTATAGCTTCAAACCTATGAAATTTGATGTGATCTTTGTGGTGATTTCAACAATTAATCACAAAGAAATTCGGGAAAGAAAAAGGGAATCAACATACGATGAAGAAATGAAATCAATAATGATGTTTAAGGGTTCAAGTTATATAAACCGCCTTCAAAGTTGAATCCAAGCTTCAAGATTCACGTCTTTAATGGTGAATGAATCTTTCTCAACTCCCCAAGGTCCGTGCTCAAGTCTTTGAGTGAAAAGAATGGCTAAAGTTGAAGATTGAATGGAGAAAAGAAGAATATAAGCATTGAATTTCGATTTCCACCATGAAATCAAGGTTGAAGATGACTATGGAGCTTCCCTACAGGTTGGGGTACGTCCTCCTATTGCTCCTAAGCTCTCTTGTGTTTGGCCCAAGCAAAGAAAGAAAGTAGAGTCGAAAAAGAGTCTTTCATGTGGTGAAAAATGGGATATATGTAAGGGAATTTCAAGAGAGAGAAAGTGTTATAAAATCCTTCAATTCCTTAAATTGGTTCCGCTTATCCCCCTCAATTCCTTGCATACAAATCCATAATCATCCCCTTCAAAATCCTCTTCTTTATCCTTGAATTAAAAGAAAACAAATTAAGCACCTTAATCATTATAATAATAATATTTGTGAGGCTGAAGGAACTAGGGGGCCTCGGGCTGTTGGATCCTCAGCACTTGGCGGACAAAGCTACTAGTTACTGGATTGAAAGATTCCTTACAAGGCTGGGTTCCCCTTGGGTGACTTGGTTGAGAGTGAGATATGGCGTTAATCTCAACGTGCAGCCGGTGATGGGGGTTTCCCTGGTCTGGCGTAGAATGATCAGTATGTGGTCGTTAGTTAAGCACGAGTATAACCAGCTAAATAAAAATCTTTGGAGTCGTGGTATTCTGACTCAGATTCTAAGGATGGTTGGGCCTCCAGTTCCTTGGTCCATGGTTGTTTGGAATAAAATGTAGACTCCCAAGTGGAGTTGTACCCTCTACATATGTATTTTGGGTCGGCTTCCTACTGCAGATAGGATGATTGGGTGGGGGCTGCAGGTTGAGCCGATTTGCAGCTTGTGCAAGTAGCTAAATGAATCCCATGGGCATCTCTTTTTTTACTGTGATTATTCTAAATATTTGTGGGTACTCTTGATTCTCAAATGTGGGTGGGGTGGGTCTCCCCCCTCTTCTCTCGAGGATATCCTGGATTGGTTGCGCACCAAGATGGCTACGGAACATTTTTTGGGGCACTTTGTGAGTATAGGCTTCACGGCACTGGTGTACCTGGTTTGGCAGCAAAGAAATGCTAGGTTACATGGTGGGAGGGTGCTAGATAAATTCCAAGGTTTTGATGTGCTGACGGAGAGGCTACATTTTGTTTGTAAGGCTAAACCTATGCTTTATAAAGGTTTAGACCTCAATGTGAAAAGACGCTGGGGCTTTTGTAGCTAGTACCCCGTGGGTTTTGTAGTTTCCTTGTATAGCACAGTATAGGTTCCCTATACTTTTGTTTATAATAATAATTTACCCGATCAAAAAAAAATATCCAAAAATTAGTGGATATTACTTTTTCTTTAACTAATGTGAGTGGGCTCTCCACTCACTTTAGATATTTTGGTGCCATTGCAAGGCACAAGGACGTCCATATTATACAAATTCAACCATCGCATTTTGGTTGAAGGTCACTTCCATTAATATATTTATTTTTGCATTAAATTGAATTAGGGTTTCAATTATGCTTAAATCTTGATTATTTTAATATCAAGATTCTCTCTCTTCCAAAGAGATTCAAATGAGACACCCCTCTAATTTTCTTGTCTCTGATTCATACCAAGAAACATTAGGGACTCTCTAGAAGTGGTATCTTTCATATTGAACCCTAGGTTTTGGGTAAATTGCACATTACACCAAAACTAGGTTTTAATGCACAAACATTGCTTAACAAGCTCTTTCTTGGTGCTCAGGCTACCACAAGCCATACCTCTGCATCATTCTCATTCTTATGATGCTTCAACACTTGAGGAACATTTTGTCATGTAACATTTGCAGTTTAACCCCTCAACTTGGGTAATTTGCACTTTAGTCCAAAACGAGCAAAACATTGTTTTCAACATTATTCAGAAAGGACTAAAATTGAAACATAAGCTCCTCTTGAGCCTTAATCACTTTTCAAAAGATAAGAGCAAGCATATAATTATCTTTCTTAAACAAAACATCTAGGGTTAAAGCATAACCTAGGTCAGGGATGTTACAAAGTTGTTCTTTAACTTTCTAAATTACTTGGATAGCAATGATGTGTCTCTAGACACTGCTCATTTCTTGCGATGTCATAAGTTGGTTATGGACATTTACTACCAACGTAATTTGGGACATATAGAGTTACATGCAAAGGATGCACTTGGAATAGCAGTTTATTAATGAATGATGTTTAATTTGATTACTAAAGTATTTAGGTATTCAATTTAAATAACACTTGTTGAAAATTGACTAAGTGAACTATGAATCAACCAGTTCAAGTGTTGAACCAATCAGTTGGAGTGTCGAGTTAATTAAAATTGCATTGTTTGAATATTGGTTGAGTTGGGGGCTAAACTGACTAATTCATTTAGTGAACCGATCGGCTCAAGGTCTAAAACAACCAGTTCAATTTGTGAATCGTCTGGTTCAATTTGTTAATCCCCTGGTTCAATGATCAATGCAATTGGATCAAGGATTGATGATTATGTCATGTTGTGCATTAATAAAATATTAAATTCCAATATAATTGTGAATAGGAAACATGGTGAAATGACTGGTTCAAGGGTGAACTGATCAGCTCACATGTGAACTGATCGATTCAGCTCTAAACTAACCAGTTCACTATTTTGAACTTCCAGAAGATTCATGAATTTTGTCTCTTTGACTCCCAGATCGACTGGAAACCCTGACCCTGGCCCTCAATAAATAGAAGGGTAATGGGGACTTCTCAGACACAACAATAAGTGATGACAATTGTTATCCTCTTTTGTTGTGGTAACCAAGAGAGCTCGAGCAAGTCCTACCCATAAAAGGGAGGGACAGTAAGGGAGAGACAATTGGGAGAGTGAATCAACCCTAGCAGGTTGATTTTTAGTGGGACAAATCCTTCATGTTGGCTTCGATAGCACAAAATGGAGTTCATGGTGGTCTGCATGGACTACTGTAGAGGCAAGGTGCTTGTTTCCTACCACTAGGAGGACAAAGGCAAACTGAAGGACACATGCCCTAAGCAAATCCTCCAAAGTTTGTATGGTCCTCTCAGATTGTCCATTTGTCTGTGGGAGAAAGGCAGTACTAAACCTTAACTGTGTACCCAAAGCTTTATGTAGTTGTTCCCAAAAATGACTCGTGAACTGGGGACCTCTATCAGAAACAATAGTAGTTGGAACCCCGTGCAACCACACTATCTCATTTATATATATCTGTGCAAGCTTCTCAGTAGTGTAGGTAGTTTTGACAGGAAGGAAATGTGTTGTCTTAGTCAACCTATTAACTATCACCCTAATGGAATCATGACCTTTGGTCATTCTAGGCAAACCAACCACAAAGTCCATGGTCACATGATCCCATTTCCACTGCGATATAGGCAAAGATTGCATTGTTCCTGCAGGCTTCTGATGTTCAGCTTTAACCTGCTGACACATCGGACACCGCATAACAAACTCAGCTACATCCTTCTTCAAACCTGGCCACCAATACATATCCTTCAAGTTACGATACATTTTGGTGCTCCCTGGATGCATTGCATACATCGAAGAATGAGCTTCCTCTAAGACTAACTTTCTTAAGTCATTGGCATCAAGTACTACCATCCTACCATGGTAATAGACTACCTGATCCTCTAACTCATGAAAGCCATCCCGTTTCTCACTACCATACTCTGACCTGATCTGCTGAACCACAAGATCAGCATGTTGTGCTTCTTTAATCTGTTGTTTCATAGTAGGTTTCACTTGCATCTCAGCTAACAGCCCGGCTAACAATGATACCTTAAGTTGTATATTGTTTTGCCTCAAGGAGATAAGCATATCTCTTTTGAAGCACACTAAGGAGTTCAATTATGCTTTATCTAAGGTTGGTGATGATGATTTCCTACTTAGTGCATCAGCCACTACATTATCCTTTCCTAGATGATAATCAATTGTACAATCGTAGTCCTTGATTAACTCCATCCAGCGGTGTTGTCTCATATTCAACTCATGTTGTGAGAAGATATGTTTTAGATTCTTATGGTCTGTGAAAATCTGGAATGTTTCTCCATAGAGATAATGTCTCTAGATCTTCAAAGCATGGACCACAGCAGCTAGTTCTAGATCATGTGTCGGATAATTCTCCTCGTGTTTCTTAAGTTGTCGAGAGGCAAAAGAAATCACTTGATTATCTTGCATCAACACACATCCTAGACCATTCTTAGATGCATCACAGAAAACTATGTACCCCTTCCCTTGCTCAGGTAACACCAATACAAGTGCACTTGTTAACCTTTCTTTCAACAGTTGGAAAGAATGTTGACATTTGTCATTCCAGACAAAAGGAACTTCCTTCCTGGTCAACTTGGTTAGGGGTAAAGCTATAGAACTGAAGTTCTTAATGAACCTCCTGTAATAGCCTGCCGGTCCTAAGAAACTGCATGTTTCCATTGGTGTCTTTGGTTGTTCCCATTGCAGGACAGATTCTACCTTCTTAGGATCAACACGGATACCTGAGGCATATATTACGTGTCCTAGAAAAGAAACTTCTGGTAACCAGAACTCACATTTGCTAAACTTAGCATACAACTTATGCTCTCTTAGCAAAGTTAAAGCCTGACGGAGGTGCTGCTCATGCTGTTGAGCATCTCTACTATATATCAAGATGTCATCTATGAAGACTACTATGAACTGATCAAGAAAAGGTTGGAAGATTCTATTCATGAGTTTCATGAATGCAGTTGGTGCATCAGTTAGTCCAAATGACATAACTATGAACTCATAGTGACCATACCTTGTCCTAAAGGCAAACTTAGGTATGTCACTCTCCTTGATACACAACTGATGATATCCCTACCTCAGATCTATCTTAGAGAAGATAGTTGCACCACGCAACTGATCAAATAGGTCATCAATCCTTGGCAGAGGATACTTATTCTTTATGGTTACTTTATTCAATTGTCTATAATCAATACATAACCACATAGATCTGTCCTTCTTCTTAACAAAGAGAACCAGAGCACCCCATGGTGAAGTACTTGGTCGGATAAAACCTTTCTCAAGCAACTCCTATAGCTGTTTCTTAAGCTCTGCCATCTCAGCAGGTGCCATTCTATATGGTGTTTGTGTTATTGGTTGTGTGCCTGGGATGAGATTAATCTCAAAATCAATCTCTCGGGGTGGAGGAACACCTGTAAGTTCCTTAGGAAACACATCTTCAAACTCCCTAACAATCGGAACTTCAGAAAGATTAGGGCTCTCCATTGTGATATCTACCACATGTACCAAGAATGCAAAGCATCCTTGTCTCATCAGCTTCTCAGCTACCATAGCCGACACTAGACAGGTTGGAAGAATCTTTCTATCTCCCTGAAAGATCCATGTGTCACCATCATCTGTGAATACAGCTTTCTTGGAATCACAATCCAAGACAACCTTATACTTTTATAGGGTGTCCATCCCAAGAATTATATCAAACATGTGCATCTCAAGTGGTATAAGATCCACCTGAATGCGATGTTCAAAAAAGGAAAGAATGCAGGGAGAACACACCTCCCTCAGCACTGCATATCCCAGCAAAGGGGTTTCTAACAACAGATTATTTGTTCTATGATTGACAGTCATATTGCAGTCAAGAATTACTTCTCAAGTGATAAAGGAATACATAGCACCCGGATCAATCAAAATAGATATGAAGCAGGATGAAGACATATCAGAATGAAATAGTTCCATCTGACCTGTCACAACTCGAGGGTTGACTACTGCTTTGGGTTGATTCATTGCATAGAATCTCTTCGTTGCTTGTTGTTTACCCTGTGCTCGATTGTTGGGTGCTGACAAACTGGCTTGGGACGCTTGTCCACATCCTCTAGCGCCACTCAAAAGTTGTTTCCTCTGATGACCTTGTTGACTCTTCCTCGGTGGTTGGGTTACCATTGTGTTCTCAACTAGACAATCCCTTGCTAGATGTCCTACCTATCTGCATTGATGATAGGTTCTATTCTCTTAATATGGTCTAAAAGGTCCAGTTGCTGACATTGATGCTGTGTTGGGGGCTCTATTTGGAGGAAAACTATGGCCCCTACCCCTACTTGATGTCCATTGCGTTTGGGTATTAAAACTCAGTGGTGTTGCTGGTGCAGAAAACCTCCATTTCTTAAACTTTTAGACCTTTGTCCTTGGAACTAAGTATACACCTTCTTACTCTTAGTTTGACGCTTCTCAATCACCGACCTTTCTATCCATCTCACAGACTCCACAAAGTTGGTGAACCTCTCCCTATTCTCTAAGGCAGACACAGGAGTGGTCAATTCAGCGTTCAGTCCCTTCTCAAAACGTCGAATTCATTCTTCATCAGTAGTTTCCATATGCAGACAAAACTGCAAAAGCTCCATGAACTTAGCTTCATACTCACTACTGTTCATTGGTCCTTGCCTTAACCTCTCAAACTGAGAGATCTTCTCATCTAGAAACATCTTGGGAAAGTATCTATTGACGAATTCTCATCGGAATACTTCCCATCCGATTTCAACACCTGGCATCTTGCCCTCTTCTATTGTCCACCAGTGGCCAGCACTCCCTTTTAGAAGGTATACTCCATGCCTCACCTTCTCTGCTTCAGGGATATTGAGGATTCTAAAGGCCTTTTCCAACTCAGTCAACCACAAGTCAGCATCTGCTGGGTCTGCTGTACCAGCATAATCTGTGGCTCCAACTCGGTGAAGTCATTCGAAAGTCTTGCCGACTCCATGTCCTTCATTATGGGTTGGTGCCCTCGACGCAGGTGGTGGCATCCTATCCTCCATATGCGTCATGGTTGCCATGAACTGCCCAAATAGATCATGGAAATTTGGGTTTTCTAGTGCAGCTTGGTTAAGCTAGGGATGTTCAGGCACTGGTTCCTCCCTATCCTGATCCCTTGCACCTCTTCCTGGTACAGCAATGCTGCTCTCAGCAGCATGTTCTTCATGTGATCCAGACATCTTTAAGTTTTTCTTCTCCTCCTATATGAGCAGAAGACACTATCAGATAACTGGAAAACACTAGAACAGACTCAACAACCTTAATCCTATCTCTCTGTAGACTCAGCGAACCTAGAGCTCTGATACCACTAAATTGTGGTGACAAATCCCAAAACATCATTAACTAAGTGGAAGCGATCATCAACAACGGATTACTGAAAATCACTAAAAATTAAAACTATTTACAAAGAGATCCAAACACAGGAAAACTCTTTTATCAAGAACCAATGTATTTCATTTACATCCTGGTTCATAAGTACATATCATGTACCGTCTCTTCTCGAGGATTTCAAGCATCAACTGCTCTGTTAAAACTATACACAGGAAGCATAAGAACCTTGAGGCTTCAAGCCAAAATCTCAGATCGATTCATTAAAAGTACTAACTACTCACTCTAAGGACCTGAGAGTATAGATACGACACATAGGACTCTCTATACAAAATATGACAGCCAGTGCCTCCACCTGGAATATCATTGATGTCCCTGTTGTTGTTGCAACTGCTCTTCCCCTACAGTAGGGTGTCTGCCTCTTCTCCCACATCTACCTAAAAAGGTTGGATCCCATGAGGGTGAGACAATTGAAAATTGTCCCAGCGAGGGATATAACTCTCTGCCAGAAACATTATTATTGCAGTTTAATGGAATAATACTGAGCAGAGGAATCATATTTATTCAATAGCAGATAAATCAATATCTAAACATATTAGAGCAATATTTTTATTCCAAGCATTTCAGCTATAACTTGATAAAGCAGCATGTCACTTATCCAATAAGGAATTGAAGAACATATATAACATTTATCCATCTAGGATATGCTAAGCAAGGCAACATCAACCAATGATTCTCGTAATTCAACCTTAAGCAAATACGTTAC
This sequence comes from Alisma plantago-aquatica, assembly GCA_963693085.1. NCBI lineage: Eukaryota > Viridiplantae > Streptophyta > Magnoliopsida > Alismatales > Alismataceae > Alisma > Alisma plantago-aquatica. Next base: position 1,114,641,850 of record OY856409.1, on the reverse strand, counting down.
ACGGCTGATTACATTTTACAATCATACTTAAGCCCTGAGGAGATGAGGTATACCGCTCATACTCCAACTGACCATTGCAAAATTGAAATTGGTACCATACATAGGTTAAGGAAGAGCCGGATTTCCATAACCTCCCTTATCTTGGTCAGTACGAGGTCTTATGCCGGACATCTTATGTCTCTGCTAAATAGCTTTCCAGGGTATACTGGTAACTTCTCTATAGAGTTATAGCCCGTAGCATATACTCTCCTCAGGATATGGCCCTTAGCCAATGCTTGTTATTATGGAGTTATGCCCCATAGCCATACTCTTATTGAGATATGGTCCATAACCATTCCTGTGTATAGGATATGGCCCACAGTCATTCCTGTGAGGCGTACGGATATATTCGCCCATTACCCCCACATATTCAAAAATATGCATTCTAGGAATTCCCATAGGAAAACTTGTTTCTCCATCCCCAACTACTAACAATGATGGATCTATGATCAGGGCTCTACATGATAAGATTTCACTTGATTAATTAAGTGTATTACATATTCTTTTAGCATTAGACACATTCCCAAACATCAATTATTATGACATAAGCTACAAAGAATGTGTAACACTTCTATCAAGTACTTTTCAAAACTTTATAGCACACTGGGATCTCAATCCCTTATCTCATCATGGGCATCCTCATCACTTAACATCTCATCGTCATGATTATGAAATATGGGTATTCAAACCCTCAGTTCATCAAAGAACACTTGTTACCACTTATTAGGTAACTAATACCTTCAGGTCATCAGACCAAGATAAACATGGTATTTGCTACACAAGCATCTCACATGGCTTTCAAAGCCCATTTAATCTCTTGTTACCTCTTACTAGGCAACATAGCATATAATGGCTCACAAGTCCCATAAAACATTTTAAATAACACATCATAGCTCATACCTAGCTATGCTCATCATCTCATGATACATGCATGGTTAGTACACATGATGATAGTTATATCAATTACATATCAGTACCATGCAATGTAATGGTAGCATCACTATTCCCTCATTAGAATTAGGGTTTCCCAAATCATGTCAATTAGGGATACTCATCCCATTACCCAAAATTAGGTTTATGGTTTATCATCATATTACCTAAGATTAGGGTTATATGCACTATAGCCCAAAATTAGGGTTTCACATACCTTCACCTTATATTAGGGTTAGGGTTTCATATAGCATTACATAGCATCACCCTGGATTAGGGTTTCACATCTCATCATTGCATTAGGGTTACACATAACATTACCCTTGATTAGGATTTCACATCACATCACTACATTAGGGTTTCACATGGCATTACCCTAGATTAGGGTTTCACATGTCATCACCCATGATTAGGGTTTCACACATCATTGTCTCGAATTTAGGTTCCTTATAACTTTTCCCCAATTTAGGGTTTCATGTTACTTTACCTGAAATTAGGGTTTCATGAAGCATCCTCTTGAATTAGGGTTTTTCATTATATTACCCTGAATTGGGATTTCTCATATCATCACCCTAGATTAGGGTTACACCATTACCCGAGATTAGGGTTTCATCTATTATTTCCCTAAATTAGGGTTAGAGCACATCAACCTTCTCAATTAGGGTTTCATGATCTCTTTATCAAGGATCATACCCTAATTACATATTTTATTCATGTTGAAAGTGTAACACCCCTGACCTGGGTTATGACCTAACCCTGGAAGTTTTGCCTAAATATGTAATTAATATACTTGTGAACACTCCCTGGCATGTAATTAAGTTCCTCAGGAACATTTACTTTCAATATTGCTCCTTTTTGTATAAAGTTGTAGCATTATGTTGTATGCAGGGACCTATGTGCAAATTACCCAGTTTAAGGGTTGAACTTGCAAAATTCACAAGATAAGATGTTCCTTTGATGTTGAGACATCATGAGGATGTCTATGATAAAGTTTGAGGGATTTCCCAAGCTTGAGCACCAAGGTGCAGCTGTGGAAGCAATTCCCATGCTTAGAAACCCTAATTTGGGGTAAAGTGCAATTTACCCAAATTGAGGGGGTCCAAGTTGTAATTCTTAATATCTAAAACATCTTTTAAGACTCTTGTCATCATTTAGAGTGGAAATGATGAAAGGGGCACATCAAAGATTGATCAGATAAGAAAAGATGAACTTTGTGGTAAAAGACACCTAATTTGGGTATAGAAATCTTTCATGTATGTACCCTAGTTGAAGGTTGGATTCCTTTACCCTTAGATCTTGAGATTTCATTAGATTTGCATAAGGATAGATAGGTTTGGACGTGCCTTTGAGCAAGGAGGGACCTAGATGTGATTTCCAATCTTGTGAGGTCCTTAGGGTGTAAAAGAGGCTAAAGTATATAACCCCTTTTCCCTTGCAATTAAGTGAACGAACTTTCTTTCCTTCATTTCTCTTCCTTTCTTGCTCAAACGACCAAGGATAGCTCTGGAGCTCAGGGGGGACGACCAACCTGTTCTAGGTAAGAGAACCCCACCTTCTAGCTCGAATTCATGGAGGAATTCACTTTCTAAGGTTGGTTTTATGGTTAGCTTACTTGGTCTTCTTGTTCTAGCCGACCAAAGCAACGTTTCCTTGGAGAATTCACCTCTGACCAAGTTGTGTAAGCTCAAGGACGCCATTAAATCTTGGGTCTTGAAGGCTTGGAGCTCTAAGAGCAACCTTTAGGCGGGTTTTATAACTCTAAACTTATGCTTTATATGTATGCTCAATTCTTGCAATTTACTTGGTAAATTCTCCTTCTACCACCCTTCTTCCTTGCACGTTTGCAAGCAAATCAGTAGAGAAACCGACCTTGCAAGAGGTTGAAGATGAGGGGCGTGATTCCCTATGTTACTTTTTCAAACGACCTTGGACCCTTTTTGTAACATCCCTGACCTGGGTTATGAGTCAACCCTAGGTGTTTTGCCTAAATATGTAATTAAATCTTTGTGATTAACTCTGAGCATGTAATTAAGTTTCTCAGAAAAGTATATTTCAGTATTTGCTCCTTTTTATTTAAAGTTGTAGCATTGTTTTGATATATAGGGACCTATGTGCAATTTACCCAGTTAAAAGGGTTAGCTTGCAATTTGCACATGATGAGATGTTCCTCTGATGTTGAGACATCATGAGAATCTCTTTGGCAAAGTTTGAGGGATTTCCCAAGCTAGAGCACCAAGGTGCAGCTGTGGAAGCAATCCCAGGGCTTGAAACCCTAATTTGGGGTAAAATGCAATTTACCCAAATGATGGGATGCAATTTGTAAAGAATGTCATCTAAAGTATCTTTTTAGACTCTTGCCATCATTTAGATAAGAAATGATGAGGAATTCACCTCAATTGAGTTATCAAGTTAAGAAATAGGCTTTGTGATTGAATAATCAGGGTATATGTGCAATATCCCTTTAAGTATGAACTTTATTTAGATTGTTCTTCCTTGCCTTCTTTTCTATAACATTAAGATAAGGTTTGTCCTTAGAATAAATAGGAAGGGACGAGCAAGTAATAAAGGAAGGACTTAGTTGGAATTAAGGGAAACTTATGAACTAATGTTGAAAATCCTACCCCATGTATATAAGCCCTCCTTCCCTTAGTTGCAAGGGAACTTAACCTTCGTTCCCTTACTGTTTCATTTCACCAAAGACGACCAAGGACTTCCTTGGAGCTAAGGAGGACGAACAAGGGGTGCAAGGTAGGTTTAAACCCCTCTTCTTGCCTAATTCCATGGTTAGAATTCGAATTCAAGGTCATCTTCATGGCTAATTCTCGAAACCCTATCTTTCTAGCCGTCTCTTTTCATCCTTCCTTGGAATTTTCACCTTGGCCAACCTGTGGGAACTCAAGGACGCCATTAGAGCTTGGAGCTTGAAAGCTCGGAGCTCAAGAAGCAAGCTTTAGGCGGGTTTTATAACTCTAAACCTATGCTTTACTATGTGCATCTTTATATGCGATTTGATGATAGCTCTTAGTATTTCCCTACTTTTCCCTGCTATTTTGCAAGCAAACCCGTGGGATATCGGTACTGTTCTTGAGCTAGAAGATGAAGGCGTGATTTCCAAGAAAAACCCACCGCTTTTCTTTTCCTTAAACGGTCCTAACAGTTTGCTCTCTCGGAATCAAGACCGCGAGGTGAGCAAACGGTCTCGAGACCGTGAGAGGGCTCGCGGTCTCAAGACCGTTTGGCCCCGTTGACCGAGCATGGACCGTATAAGAAATCTGTTCCTAATTATATAGGCTAATTACCCTCAAAATTTGGGAGACTAACTCTAAAGGAATCGGGAGATATGACCTTTTTAAGTCACAACTTTAAATGAATTAATTGCTGATTCTCAAACGGTCTGAAATTGCCTTTTTGGGCAAACGGTCTCAAGACCGTGTAAGGTCGTTGACTAAGCATTGACCGTATGAGATTACTGTTCAAAATTATGTTAATTAACAACTCACCAAGTTTTATGGTCTAATTCCAAACGGGCTAAGAGTTGAAGGGTGAATACTAGGGCTAACCCTAGATAAAATCAGTACTGAAATTATGGTGACCTAATTAGGGTTTTTAGGGTTGATTGACCTAAACGGTCTCAAGACCGTTTGGGGGTCACCAAACGGTCTCAAGACCGTGAGGGCAATCAACTAAGACCGTTTGGAGGTCTGGGGTCAAGGATAGTTGACCAATTAAAGGTACAATTACACCAAATTACATTGCAATTAAATATTGACATGATCATCAACTCAATGGGTCAGACCTTGATGAATCTGCATTAGAATCCAAAATTTGGATGGGAAAACGGTCTCAAGACCGTTTGGAACTCATCCAAACGGTCTCAAGACCGAGAGGACAATCACCCAAGACCGTTTGAAGGTCTAGGGTTGAGTGATTTGACCAATTGAGGACCCAATTGCAAATAAGTTATCAATTTAATCAAAATTCGGTTTTGTGGTTCAATCATGGTTCAACCCCTATCAAATCACCTTAGACTTTGATGAAATCTTGGGCAAACGGTCTCAAGACCATGTGGGGTCCACCTACATGACCTCAAGACCGTTTGGGCCAAGTTTGGGCCCAATTGGAGCTCAATTGAAGGGTTCAACCTTGTGTTGATGCACACTGTTGAGTGTTGATGGGTGAACATTGATAGACCCCAATTGAATCGATTTCAACCATAATTGGTTAACCATTATGGGTCAAATGAATGACCAAGTGATCAAGCATAATCTTAATTGACTAAAATCCATAAGTGGTCAACATAGCTTTGACCATTTGAGGGCTTTAACATGGGTTGACATTATCGGTTGCATCTTTGAGCCTTGTTGAAGGACCAAGCGGCTGAGACCATGAGAGCCTCGCGGTCTCAAGACCGTGAGAGGGCTCGCGGTCTCAAGACCGTGAGAGGGCTCGCGGTCTCAAGACCGTGAGAGGGCTCGCGGTCTCAAGACCATGAGGGGGCTCGCGGTCTCAAGACCGAGAGGAGGCTCACGGTCTCAAGACCGTGAAGGGCCTCGCGGTCCTGAGGTCAAAGAAGGGCAAACGGTCTTCATGACCCTCGCGGTCTCAACTCAACTTGGTCTTCGCGGTCTTGAACCCTTGAAGAGGCTCACGGTCTTGAAGCCTAAGGGGGCTCGCGGTCTTGGAGCTAGAAAGAGGCTCGCGATCTTGGAGGGTCAAAGTGGGCAAACGGTCAACACTTTCAACCAATCTCAACCCAATTGATGATTAATGATTGAAATCAATCAATGTGACTCAAGGTTGACCACATTCAATCATTTGATGATGTAAATGGTTCAATGTTACCCAAATCAAACCCTAATGATAATCTAGGATAGTAAGGGGTTATTTGACCAAGGTTTTTGACTATGATGATGATCAATGGGGTGAATTACCAAATTACCCCTGAAGGGTCAATTGAGTTATACCTTGCTCATTTCAAACCCTAATTACATGAGAATGATGTTTTTAGTCATAATGACTCTATCTAACCTGATCTAGTCTAATGTTATCATCAACCATTAGTATGATGAAAGAGAGAGTACTCTAGAGAGAGAAAGTACCCTAGAGAGAGAAAGTAACTCTAATCACTTAATGGTGATGTTTTTGGCTATGTAAGCCTATGATGTCTCAACCCAACTTGTTTTAGAGTGATGTTGACATCACCTAACCTTATGATGAGAGAGAAAGTACTTCTAGAGAGAGAAAGTACTTCTAGAGAGAGAAAGTACCCTTTTTAAATGGAAACTCAATTGAAGCATCCCCAATACACAGAAATGAGCATAATTAGGGTATGATCCACCTGTGTGAGATCATAGAAACCCTAATTATGATAAATGATGAACCTTTAACTAATCCAAGAGCATCAATGAAGATGTTACTCATACATGATGATGTTATGAGTTTAATTCACCTTGATGTGAATAGTAAACCCTAATTCAAGGGTAATGGCATGCTTTTGAGCAATAAACTCTATTTGAATAGAATTAAAGATTTAACTCTTATGACAAAAGTAGGAAGTACATTCCTTATTGTTGCATTACCTTTATCAGATGTATTAACCATGCAGGTTCTGATATCAAGGTAATCATATCCAGGTATGGATGTTGATGTTATATTCATTGAAGGCATGTTGTTAGCCTTATGAATAAGTAAAGTAATCTGATGCCTTGCCAGTGGCATCCTATGCTGATATTGGGCTATGAGAGCCATGAATACCATCAAGGTCATGCCTTAGAGATGACTTGTGATGAGGATAATGAGAAATGATGATTGATATAAGTTAGGCATGTTACATTTAGTATTCTTCTTTTATAGCTGCTATGCTACTGTTATTGTTTGAAGAACAATGTATGCTGTTAAAGAATACTGAATGTACCTAACTAATCAAGTATAATGTAGAGCCCTGATCATAGATCCATCATTGTCAGAAATTAAGTGATGGTGAAACAGGTTTTCCTCAGGGAACTCCTGGAGCACATACTTTTGAGTATGTGGGGTACATGGATGTGTAGAACCTTACATCCTAGTGTAGGAAAGTGATGTAGATGTGTAATCCATCCATCCTTCACTATAGTTTCATACCGTATCAGTGGTAGGTAAACATGAAACCTCCTGATGACGAAGAAAGTACAGATATCCGTATCAGTGGTAGGTAAATATGAAACCTCCTGATGACGAAGAGAGTACAGAACGCCACTGTGACTCTAGAATAGCGAAGGACCAGTTTACCCTGGTGAGCTATAATAGTAGAGACACGAGATGTCCTACAAGTGATCCTCTTACTGACTGAGGAAGGTGAAGGTCATGAGAATCCAGCTCTCTTAATGACCTATGTATGATACTGATGCGGCTTCTCAGCGATCAGTTGGAGTATGAGTGGTAAGCCTCATCTCCTCAGGGCATAATGTTGTTTGTAAAACATAATCAACCATGTAGTATAACTTGTTAGAGATGACTCCAAGTTAGTTGATTGATGTTACATTGCAATAATGTTGATATTCTCCATATCTCCTAATTTGTAGAGATCTTGTTATATCTGCAACGGTTATAGAATGCTTTGAAGGCTTTACTGTTTAAAATAATCTTTGATGTTATAATAAAGCTTCTGGCGAAGCGTTATAACTCTCGCTGGGACAATTATGTATAATTGTCTCACCCCGTAGACTTCAACTTTTTAGGTGGACGTCGAAGACGAAGAAACCAGCCTACAGGTGATCAGTCTCAGCAGCAGCAGCACCAGGGGCAGCAGTAATCTCAGGTGGAGATTTGTCCTGCCATGTGGTGTAGTTAGAGTCAGTCCTATGTGTCCTCTGTACTCTCAGGTCTTGGAGTCTTGTGTTATGTGATATTGAGATTTTATATCTTGATGTATATAATTACTCAAGAAGTAATTATCCTGAGATGTAAACAGTTACCTCTCTTTATGAAAGGAGTTTTTATGGATACAAATTCTTATCTCGAAAAGTTTTAATTTCCCATGATTTTTGTCTTCCGCTGATTACCGATTCGCTTCCGCTAAGTTTTAATCGTGTTTATGTCATGGTTTGGAGATCAGAGCCCACACTTTTGGTCCAAACGGTTGCAAACCGTTTGGGTTCAAATGGTTTCAAACCGTTTGCTCTCAAACGGTCTTGCAAGACCGTTTGGATTGAAACGGTCTCAAGACCATTTGAAAGAGTTGACCAAGGGACGACCGTTTGAGGGTCTGTCCCTAACATATTGAATTTCATCTCTGCAAAGAATCAAAGTCTAATTCTTAACCAATTGAGAGTTGAAGGCACTTCAACATGAAACCCTAATCGGGTGAAAGAGTGCTGATTTGACATATAGATCTTGTTGAGTTTTGGGTTGAAGGACCCAAACGGTCTCAAGACCGTTTGGGGATTCCTCCAAACGGTCCTAAGACCGTTTGGGCACAACCCAAGACCGTTTGAAGGTCTAGGGTTAAGTTAATCTAATGGTTTGAGGGTCCAATTGTAGGAAATTGATGAATTGATGAAAATTGCTGATTTTGACCTAATTGGACTTCAACCTTAGTCAAAACGACTTGGATTTTGGTCAAACTTTGGGCAAACGGTCTCAAGACCGTTTGGATGATGTCCAAACGACCTCAAGACCGTTTGGGCCAAGTTTGAGCCCAATTGGAGGTCAATTGATAGGTTCAACCTTGAATTGATTCACATTGTTGAACATTGATGACCAATCGATTTGAAACCCTAATTGAGGAGGATTGAACCCTAATTGACTTGCAATTGAGGGTCAATTTGATGTCTAAGTGGTTAAGGCTAACCCTAATTGACTCAATTTATAAGTGGTTAGCATAGCTTTGACCGATTGAGGGCTTCAACACACATATCCATGAACTTTGGTGACCTTTGAACCCCTTTGGAGGTCCAAACGGTTTGAGCCCATTTGGACCAAACGGTCTCAAGACCGTTTGGATCCAAACGGTCTCAAGACCATTTTAGACCAAACGGTCTCAAGACCATTTTAGACCAAACGGTCTTGAGACCGTTTGGGGCCAAACGGTCTCAAGACCGTTTGGGCTCAAACGACCTCAGGATCGTTTGGTCCATTCGATCTCAAGCAAGTTTGATCAAACGGTCTCAAACCGATTGAAGCTCCAAACGGTTTGGAAGTCAACCCTTCCAAACGGTCTTCACCTCCAAACGGTCTCAAGACCGTTTGGGGTCAAACGGTCTCAAGACCGTTTGGGTGGTTGAAACCGTTTGAAGGTTGAAACCGTTTGGAGCTTCAAGATATATATTGAGATTTTATATCTTGATGTATATAATTACTCAAGAAGTAATTATCCTGAGATGTAAACAGTTACCTCTCTTTATGAAAGGAGTTTTTATGGATACAAATTCTTATCTCGAAAAGTTTTAATTTCCCATGATTTTTGTCTTCCGCTGATTACCGATTCGCTTCCGCTAAGTTTTAATCGTGTTTATGTCATGGTTTGGAGATCAGAGCCCACACTTTTGGTCCAAACGGTTGCAAACCGTTTGGGTTCAAATGGTTTCAAACCGTTTGCTCTCAAACGGTCTTGCAAGACCGTTTGGATTGAAACGGTCTCAAGACCATTTGAAAGAGTTGACCAAGGGACGACCGTTTGAGGGTCTGTCCCTAACATATTGAATTTCATCTCTGCAAAGAATCAAAGTCTAATTCTTAACCAATTGAGAGTTGAAGGCACTTCAACATGAAACCCTAATCGGGTGAAAGAGTGCTGATTTGACATATAGATCTTGTTGAGTTTTGGGTTGAAGGACCCAAACGGTCTCAAGACCGTTTGGGGATTCCTCCAAACGGTCCTAAGACCGTTTGGGCACAACCCAAGACCGTTTGAAGGTCTAGGGTTAAGTTAATCTAATGGTTTGAGGGTCCAATTGTAGGAAATTGATGAATTGATGAAAATTGCTGATTTTGACCTAATTGGACTTCAACCTTAGTCAAAACGACTTGGATTTTGGTCAAACTTTGGGCAAACGGTCTCAAGACCGTTTGGATGATGTCCAAACGACCTCAAGACCGTTTGGGCCAAGTTTGAGCCCAATTGGAGGTCAATTGATAGGTTCAACCTTGAATTGATTCACATTGTTGAACATTGATGACCAATCGATTTGAAACCCTAATTGAGGAGGATTGAACCCTAATTGACTTGCAATTGAGGGTCAATTTGATGTCTAAGTGGTTAAGGCTAACCCTAATTGACTCAATTTATAAGTGGTTAGCATAGCTTTGACCGATTGAGGGCTTCAACACACATATCCATGAACTTTGGTGACCTTTGAACCCCTTTGGAGGTCCAAACGGTTTGAGCCCATTTGGACCAAACGGTCTCAAGACCGTTTGGATCCAAACGGTCTCAAGACCATTTTAGACCAAACGGTCTCAAGACCATTTTAGACCAAACGGTCTTGAGACCGTTTGGGGCCAAACGGTCTCAAGACCGTTTGGGCTCAAACGACCTCAGGATCGTTTGGTCCATTCGATCTCAAGCAAGTTTGATCAAACGGTCTCAAACCGATTGAAGCTCCAAACGGCCTAAGACCGTTTGGGCACAACCCAAGACCGTTTGAAGGTCTAGGGTTAAGTTAATCTAATGGTTTGAGGGTCCAATTGTAGGAAATTGATGAATTGATGAAAATTGCTGATTTTGACCTAATTGGACTTCAACCTTAGTCAAAACGACTTGGATTTTGGTCAAACTTTGGGCAAACGGTCTCAAGACCGTTTGGATGATGTCCAAACGACCTCAAGACCGTTTGGGCCAAGTTTGAGCCCAATTGGAGGTCAATTGATAGGTTCAACCTTGAATTGATTCACATTGTTGAACATTGATGACCAATCGATTTGAAACCCTAATTGAGGAGGATTGAACCCTAATTGACTTGCAATTGAGGGTCAATTTGATGTCTAAGTGGTTAAGGCTAACCCTAATTGACTCAATTTATAAGTGGTTAGCATAGCTTTGACCGATTGAGGGCTTCAACACACATATCCATGAACTTTGGTGACCTTTGAACCCCTTTGGAGGTCCAAACGGTTTGAGCCCATTTGGACCAAACGGTCTCAAGACCGTTTGGATCCAAAAGGTCTCAAGACCGTTTGAGACCAAACGGTCTCAAGACCGTTTGGGCTCAAACGACCTCAGGATCGTTTGGTCCATTCAATCTCAAGCAAGTTTGATCAAACGGTCTCAAACCGATTGAAGCTCCAAACGGTTTGGAAGTCAACCCTTCCAAACGGTCTTCACCTCCAAACGGTCTCAAGACCGTTTGGATCCAAACAGTCTCAAGACCGTTTGGGGTCAAACGGTCTCAAGACCATTTGGGTGGTTGAAACCGTTTGAAGGTTGAAACCGTTTGGAGATTGGTGATGGTTTGTACTTAACCATTTGATGGTGTAAATTAGTTCAATGGTGATCCAATCTAAACCCTAATGGTAACCTAGGTGATTAAGGGACTATGTGATTAGTGAGTTAACCCATGATGGTAATCATGTGGAAAATTACCAAGATACCCTTGAGGGGTCAAAAGGGGTAAAACCTTGTTCTAATCAAACCCTAATCACATGATGTTGATGTTTTGGCTCATGTTAGTCAATGGAGACTTATCTCAACCTGATCTAGAGTGGTGTTGGCACCATCTACTAGTGAGAGGAGAGAGAAAGTATTTCTAGAGAGAGAAAGTATCCTAGAGAGAGAAGTACCCTTTTTGGGTGGAAACTCAAGTGAGATACTTCAAATACACATGAATGTGCATGATTAGGGAATGACCCACCTATGTGAGGTCATGGAAACCCTAATTATGATATCTAATGGATCTTAATCTTAATTAAGAGCCTTAGTGATGATGTTTCTCTTACATGATGATGTAATGAGTACAATTCACCATGGAGTGAATAGTAAACCCTAATTTTAGGGTGATGACATGAAAGATGAATAGTAAACCCTAATTGTTGAATTGTTTACTATTATCTGTTGAATTAACCCTACAGGTTATTATGAGATGATGGTCACACCCAGGTATGGAATACCATGTTTTATTCATTGAAAGCATGTCTTAAGCTTTATGAATAATGAATCATCTTGATGCACTGATAAGTGACATCTTTTGTGAATTATGGGCTGTAAGAGCCATAAATGTTATCAAGGTCATGCTTGACAGATGACTTGAGATGAAATAACTGATGATGGTGATAAGTTAGGCCTGCTACATTTTAGTATTCTCATATATAGCTGTGTTATTGTATGATGATAAGAATACTGAATGTAACTAACTAATCAAGTGAAATGTAGAGCCCTGATCATAGATCCATCATTGTCAGAGTCTAAATGATGGTGAAACAGGTTTTCCTAAGGGAACTCCTGGATCACATACTTTTGAGTATGTGGGGTACATGGATGTGTAGAACCTTACATCCTAGTGTAGGTATTTGATGTAGATTCTTGTAGTCCGTCATACCTTCACTATAAAAGAAAGGGTGAGAGGATGATGTAGATTCTAGTAGTCCATCAGACCCCACCATAAAGTCCTAAAGGTGAGATGTATCTCTACACTCCCTTAAAGACACAAATACCGCATCGATAAAAGATAAACAAGAAATCTTCCGATGACGAAGAGAGTACAGAACGCCACTGTAACTCTAAAATAGCGAAGGTCCAGTTTACCCTGGAGAGCTATAACAAAAGATATCCCGCCAGATATCTAACATTCGATCCTCTAACTGACTGAGGAAGATGAGGTCATAAGAATCCGGCTCTTTTAATGACCTATGTATGATACTGATGTGACTTCTTAGCGATCAGTTGGAGTATGAGTGGTAAGCCTCATCTCCACAGGGCATAACAATAAATGTTTGAAAAACATAATCAACAGCGTAGTATATCTGTTAGAGTTATCTACGAGTTATTTGATTGATGTTACCTTCAATAGTATAGATGTTCTCATATTTTAATATTGATTGAACTCTTGCATATCATCAGAACTGCTAGTGAATATCTTGAAGGCTCTTATTGCTTTAGTTATTCCTTGCTTTGCTTATAAAGCCTAGTGGAGAGTTATAACTCTCGCTGGGGCAATTATGTATAATTGTCTCACCCCATAGACTTCTACTTTTTAGGTGGTCGTCGAAGACAGAGGAACAAGAACACAGGTGACCAATCCCAGCAACAGCAGCATCAGGAGCAGTAAATATCTCAGGTGGAGATCTAGCCTACTTCATGGTGTAGTTAGAGTCAAGTCCTATGTGTCCTCTGTACTCTCAGGTCCTGGAGTGTTTTGGAGTATGAATTCTTGAGAATTTTTGTATCATGTTGTATATAATTACTCAAGAAGTAATTTTCAGTGATGTAAACAGTTAAATCCTTTTTCTATGGAAAAGGTTTGTGGTTTCAGGCTCTTGTCTCGAAAAGTTTTAATTTCCCGTGATTTTTGTCTTCCGTTGTTTACCGATTGCTTCCGCACATGTTTAAATCGGGATTAATTCGTGGTTTGGAGATCGGAGCCCACAATTAAGTGGTATCAGAGCTCTAGGTTCGCTGAGTCTACAGAGGCATAGGACTTAGGAAGTCGAGTCTATCTTTAGTATTCCTTCCTTATCTAAAAGAATCTTCTACTCCTCAGGAGAAGAAGATACTTAAGATGTCAGAGCCACATGATGAGTATGTGGAAGAAAGTAGTGCCAGTGCACCTCAAGGCGGTGCAGGAGTACCAGAGGTGGAACAGCCTGTACCAGAACAACCTAGAGAGCCACCCCAGTTTGGCCCAGCTGACATAGGTAACCCAGCAGTCCAGACAATGTTTGGGCAGTTCATGACTGCCATGACACATATAACCGACAGGTTGCCTATGCCTGCACCTAGGGCACCTATCCAGCCTGAGGGGCAAGGTATCGGGAAGACATTCGAGCGACTACGTCGTGTCGGAGCTACCGAGTACCATGGGACTGCTGACCCCGCAGATGCTGATCTGTGGTTGACAGAGCTGGAGAAGGCTTTTAGGATCCTCAACATCCCTGAAGCTGAGAAGGTTAGACATGTTGTCTATCTTCTCAAAGGAAGTGCTGGTCACTGGTGGACCATGGAAGAGCAGAAGAGACCTGGAATAGAGATCTCGTGGGAAGATTTTCGGCGGGAGTTTGTCCAAAGATATTTCCCAAAGACCTTCCTAGACGAGAAGATCTCTTAGTTTGAGAGACTGAGACAGGGTATGATGAACATTAGCGAGTACGAAGCTAAGTTCATGGAGCTGTTGCGGTTTTGTCCGCACATGGCTGCCACAGAAGAAGAAAGAATCAGAAGGTTTGAGAAGGGGTTGAATGCTGACATGTCTACCCCAGTGTCTGCCTTAGAGAACCGAGAGAGATTCTCTACCTTCGTTGAGTCAGTCCGAAGGATAGAGAGATCTGTGGTTGAGAAGAGGCAAACACAGAAAAGGTATCCACAGTTCCAGGGTTCTTCATCTATGGACTTTAAGAAGTCTAAATCCTCTGCACCTAACCCTCCACCATCTAGATCTAGTCCTCAGACTCAGTGGTCTCCTAGTAGAGGTAGAGGAAGAGGACAACCACCTCGGGAGACACAGAGTTCTGCATCAATGTCTGCTACCGGACCACAAAGACCACAAGAAAGAAGATGCTACAACTGCGGTAAGGTGGGACATTTGATGAAGGACTGCCGATCTAGGCCTGTCAGTGTGACACAGCCTCCGAGACAAGGACAATAGGGATCACAGGGAGGACAATCTCAAGGAACAGGTCGAGGACGCGGGCAAGCGTCTCAAGCTGGATCATCAGCACCACCTCAACAACAGGCTACGGCGAGGTTCTATGCTATGAACCCACCAGAGGCAGTGGTCAATCCACAAGTAGTGACGTATCAGATGGAACTTTTATATTCTGATATGTCTAAATCTTGTGTAGTATCTGTTTTGATTGACCCGGGTGCTACGCACTCTTTCATCACTCGAAGAGTGATTCGTAACTGCAATATGATAACTAGTCATAGGGCAGATAAGTTGTTGTTGGAGACTCCGTTGAGTGGGTCTGCTGTTCTGCAAAAAGTATGCTCTCCTTGTGTACTTTTCTTTTCTAAGCATCGCATTCAAGTGGATCTCATACCGCTTGATATGCAAGGATTTGATATAATGCTAGGGATGGATACCTTGGAAAGGTATCGAGTTGTCTTGGATTGTGAGTCCAAGCTGGCTGTGTTTGCTGATGAAAGCAACACATGGATCTTTCAAGGTGAAAGAAAGATTCTGCCCACCTGTCTTGTATCAGCTATGGTTGCTGATAAGTTGATGAGGCAAGGATGCTATGCATTCTTGGCCCATGTGGTAGATGTTACCAAGGAGAGTTCCAACCCTACTGAAATTCCGATAGTCAGGGAATTCGAGGATGTGTTTCCCGAAGAACTTCCTGGTATACCACCACCCCGGGAAATTGATTTTGAAATCAATTTGGTCCCAGATACGAAACCCATAGCCCAGACTCCGTATAGGATGGCGCCTGCTGAGATGGCAGAACTCAAGAAACAGCTTCAAGAGTTACTTGAGAAGGGTTTCATCCGACCGAGTACCTCACCTTGGGGTGCTCCGGTTTTGTTTGTTAAAAAGAAAGATGGATCGATGTGGTTGTGCATTGATTATAGATAACTCAATAAAGTAACAATAAAGAATAAGTATCCTTTGCCGAGGATTGATGATCTCTTCGACCAGTTGTGTGGTGCAACAGTCTTTTCCAAGATAGACTTAAGGTCTGGATATCATCAAATCCGCATTAAGGACAGTGACATATCCAAGTCTGCCTTTAGGACAAGATATGGTCACTATGAGTTCACGGTTATGTCGTTTGGACTAACCAATGCACCAGCTGCATTCATGGAACTCATGAATAGAGTCTTTCGACCTTTTCTTGATCAGTGTGTTGTCGTCTTCATAGATGACATACTGATTTATAGTAAGGATGCTCAGCAGCATGAGCAGCACCTTCGCCAGACTTTGACCTTGCTAAGGGAACATAAGCTATACGCTAAGTTTAGCAAGTGTGAGTTTTGGTTATCTGAAGTATCCTTCCTTGGACATGTGGTATCTGCCTCGGGAATTCGTGTTGACCCTGCAAAGATAGAGTCTGTTCTGCAGTGGGAACAACCGAAGACACCGATGGAGATTAGAAGTTTCTTGGGGTTAGCCGGTTATTATCGAAGGTTTATTAAGAATTTCAGTTCTATAGCCTTACCTTTGACCAAGTTAACCCGAAAGGATGTTCCTTTTGCTTGGAGTGATAAGTGTCAACAATCTTTTCAGCTGTTGAAGGAGAGGTTAACAAGTGCACCTGTGCTTGTGTTACCTGAGCAAGGAAAGGAATATATAATCTTTTGTGATGCCTCCAAGAATGGACTTGGATGTGTGTTGATGCAGTATAAACAAGTGATTTCTTTTGCTTCCCGACAGCTTAAGAAACACGAGGAGAATTATCCAACACACGATCTAGAGTTAGTTGTTGTGGTCCATGCCTTGAAAATCTGGAGACATTATCTCTACGGAGAGACTTTTCAGATTTTCACAGACCACAAGAACCTTAAGTACATCTTCACTCAGCATGAGCTTAATATGAGGCAACGTCGCTGGATGGAGTTAATCAAGGACTACGATTGTACAATTGATTACCATCCGGGCAAAGCCAATGTGGTTGTTGATGCCTTGAGTAGGAAATCAGCAACATCAACCATGGATAGGGCACAACTAAGTTCCTTAGTATGCTCTAGAAGAGATATGCTTATCTCTTTAAGGCAAGACAATGTGCAGATAAAGGCATCATTGTTAGCTGGTCTGTTAGCTAAGATGCAGATTAAACCTACCTTAAGAGAGCAGATAAGGGAGGCACAACAAGTAGATGTTTTTGTACAGCAGATTAGATCTGAGTTTGGAGATGAGAAGTGAGAAGGTTTTCATGAGTCAGATGACCAGGTGGCATGCTATCATGGAAGGATGATAGTGCCAGATGTGAACAACCTGAGGAAGTTAGTCATGGAATAAGCTCATTCTTCGATGTATGCTATGCATCCAGGGAGCACCAAGATGTATCGAAACTTGAAGGATATGTATTGGTGGCCTGGGATGAAGAAGGATGTAGCTGAGTTTGTTCTGAGGTGTCCTGTGTGTCAGCAGGTCAAGGCTGAACACCAGAGACCTGCAGGAACAATGCAACCCTTACCCATACCACAGTGGAAATGGGACCATGTGACCATGGATTTTGTTGTTGGCCTACCCAGGACAAACAAAGGACATGATTTCATTTGGGTAATTGTTGATAGGTTGACAAAGACAGCACATTTCTTACCTGTCAAAACAACCTATTCTGCTGAGAGGTTATCCCAGATATATGTTCAAGAGATAGTGCGTTTGCACAGAGTTCCTGTCACTATAGTTTCTGACAGAGGTCCCCAGTTTACAAGTCGCTTTTGGGAGCAGTTACACAGAGCCCTAGGCACCAAGCTAAGGTTTAGTACAGCTTTTCATCCCCAGACTGATGGACAGTCAGAAAGGACTATACAGACCTTAGAAGATCTGTTGAGAGCATATGTTCTCCAGTTTACCGGGAGTTGGGATCTACATCTAAGCTTGATAGAGTTTGCCTATAATAATAGCTATCAACATAGCATTGATATGGCACCATATGAAGCCTTATATGGTAGACGTTGTAGATCACCCTTGTGTTGGTATGAAACTGGTGAGCACCAGTTGTTAGGCCCTGATCTTGTACAGCAAACTACAGAAAAGATTAAAGTTATACAACAACAGCTTAAGACTGCACAAGATAGGCAGAAGTCGTATGCCGATAAACGTCGTAGACCCCTAGAATTTCAAGTTGGAGACAAAGTGTATCTCAAGGTCTCACCTTGGAAAGGAGTCCTTCGTTTTGGGAAGAAAGGAAAGTTAGCTCCTAGATTTATGGGACCTTATCCAATTGTTGAAAAAGTTGGAAAGGTGGCCTATAGACTAGAGTTACCTCAGGAGTTGCAGAAGCTGCACCCTGTGTTTCACATTTCCATGCTGAGGAAATGTCATCCAGATACCGAGTCAGTTCTACAACCTATGGAGTAGAATTGAATGAAGATATAACGTATGAGGAGGGACTAGTGTCAATCCTCGATAACAGAACTAAAAAGTTAAAGAAGAAGGATATAAGCCTTGTAAAAGTCCTCTGGAACCATCGTGGTGTTGAAGAAGCCACTTGGGAACTAGAAGATGAAATGAGAAGAAAATATCCTGCTCTTTTCTTATAATATGCTTTATCGATTTTGGGGACGAAATCCTTTTGAAGGGGTAAAGAATTTGTAACACCCCTGACCTGGGTTATGACCTAACCCTGGAAGTTTTGCCTAAATATGTAATTAATATACTTGTGAACACTCCCTGGCATGTAATTAAGTTCCTCAGGAACATTTACTTTCAATATTGCTCCTTTTTGTATAAAGTTGTAGCATTATGTTGTATGCAGGGACCTATGTGCAAATTACCCAGTTTAAGGGTTGAACTTGCAAAATTCACAAGATAAGATGTTCCTTTGATGTTGAGACATCATGAGGATGTCTATGATAAAGTTTGAGGGATTTCCCAAGCTTGAGCACCAAGGTGCAGTTGTGGAAGCAATTCCCATGCTTAGAAACCCTAATTTGGGGTAAAGTGCAATTTACCCAAATTGAGGGGGTCCAAGTTGTAATTCTTAATATCTAAAACATCTTTTAAGACTCTTGTCATCATTTAGAGTGGAAATGATGAAAGGGGCACATCAAAGATTGATCAGATAAGAAAAGATGAACTTTGTGGTAAAAGACACCTAATTTGGGTATAGAAATCTTTCATGTATGTACCCTAGTTGAAGGTTGGATTCCTTTACCCTTAGATCTTGAGATTTCATGAGATTTGCATAAGGATAGATAGGTTTGGACGTGCCTTTGAGCAAGGAGGGACCTAGATGTGATTTCCAATCTTGTGAGGTCCTTAGGGTGTAAAAGAGGCTAAAGTATATAACCCATTTTCCCTTGCAATTAAGTGAACGAACTTTCTTTCCTTCATTTCTCTTCCTTTCTTGCTCAAACGACCAAGGATAGCTCTGGAGCTCAGGGGGGACGACCAACCTGTTCTAGGTAAGAGAACCCCACCTTCTAGCTCGAATTCATGGAGGAATTCACTTTCTAAGGTTGGTTTTATGGTTAGCTTACTTGGTCTTCTTGTTCTAGCCGACCAAAGCAACGTTTCCTTGGAGAATTCACCTCTGACCAAGTTGTGGAAGCTCAAGGACGCCATTAAAGCTTGGGGCTTGAAGGCTTGGAGCTCTAAGATCAACCTTTAGGCGGGTTTTATAACTCTAAACTTATGCTTTATATGTATGCTCAATTCTTGCAATTTACTTGGTAAATTCTCCTTCTACCACCCTTCTTCCTTGCACGTTTGCAAGCAAATCAGTAGAGAAACCGACCTTGCAAGAGGTTGAAGATGAGGGGCGTGATTCCCTATGTTACTTTTTCAAACGACCTTGGACCCTTTTGGTCCAAACGGTTGCAAACCGTTTGGGTTCAAACGGTTTCAAACCGTTTGCTCTCAAACGGTCTTGCAAGACCGTTTGGATTGAAACGGTCTCAAGACCATTTGAAAGAGTTGACCAAGGGACGACCGTTTGAGGGTCTGTCCCTAACATATTGAATTTCATCTCTGCAAAGAATCAAAGTCTAATTCTTAACCAATTGAGAGTTGAAGGCACTTCAACATGAAACCCTAATCGGGTGAAAGAGTGCTGATTTGACATATAGATCTTGTTGAGTTTTGGGTTGAAGGACCCAAACGGTCTCAAGACCGTTTGGGGATTCCTCCAAACGGTCCTAAGACCGTTTGGGCACAACCCAAGACCGTTTGAAGGTCTAGGGTTAAGTTAATCTAATGGTTTGAGGGTCCAATTGTAGGAAATTAATGAATTGATGAAAATTGCTGATTTTGACCTAATTGGACTTCAACCTTAGTCAAAACGACTTGGATTTTGGTCAAACTTTGGGCAAACGGTCTCAAGACCGTTTGGATGATGTCCAAACGACCTCAAGACCGTTTGGGCCAAGTTTGAGCCCAATTGGAGGTCAATTGATAGGTTCAACCTTGAATTGATTCACATTGTTGAACATTGATGACCAATCGATTTGAAACCCTAATTGAGGAGGATTGAACCCTAATTGACTTGCAATTGAGGGTCAATTTGATGTCTAAGTGGTTAAGGCTAACCCTAATTGACTCAATTTATAAGTGGTTAGCATAGCTTTGACCGATTGAGGGCTTCAACACACATATCCATGAACTTTGGTGACCTTTGAACCCCTTTGGAGGTCCAAACGGTTTGAGCCCATTTGGACCAAACGGTCTCAAGACCGTTTGGATCCAAACGGTCTCAAGACCATTTTAGACCAAACGGTCTCAAGACCATTTTAGACCAAACGGTCTTGAGACCGTTTGGGGCCAAACGGTCTCAAGACCGTTTGGGCTCAAACGACCTCAGGATCGTTTGGTCCATTCGATCTCAAGCAAGTTTGATCAAACGGTCTCAAACCGATTGAAGCTCCAAACGGTTTGGAAGTCAACCCTTCCAAACGGTCTTCACCTCCAAACGGTCTCAAGACCGTTTGGGGTCAAACGGTCTCAAGACCGTTTGGGTGGTTGAAACCGTTTGAAGGTTGAAACCGTTTGGAGATTGGTGATGGTTTGTACTTAACCATTTGATGGTGTAAATTAGTTCAATGGTGATCCAATCTAAACCCTAATGGTAACCTAGGTCATTAAGGGACTATGTGATTAGTGAGTTAACCCATGATGGTAATCATGTGGCAAATTACCAAGATACCCTTGAGGGGTCAAAAGGGGTAAAACCTTGTTCTAATCAAACCCTAATCACATGATGTTGATGTTTTGGCTCATGTTAGTCAATGGAGACTTATCTCAACCTGATCTAGAGTGGTGTTGGCACCATCTACTAGTGAGAGGAGAGAGAAAGTATTTCTAGAGAGAGAAAGTATCCTAGAGAGAGAAGTACCCTTTTTGGGTGGAAACTCAAGTGAGATACTTCAAATACACATGAATGTGCATGATTAGGGAATGACCCGCCTATGTGAGGTCATGGAAACCCTAATTATGATATCTAATGGATCTTAATCTTAATTAAGAGCCTTAGTGATGATGTTTCTCTTACATGATGATGTAATGAGTACAATTCACCATGGAGTGAATAGTAAACCCTAATTTTAGGGTGATGACATGAAAGATGAATAGTAAACCCTAAGTGTTGAATTGTTTACTATTATCTGTTGAATTAACCCTACAGGTTATTATGAGATGATGGTCACACCCAGGTATGGAATACCATGTTTTATTCATTGAAAGCATGTCTTAAGCTTTATGAATAATGAATCATCTTGATGCACTGATAAGTGACATCTTTTGTGAATTATGGGTTGTAAGAGCCATAAATGTTATCAAGGTCATGCTTGACAGATGACTTGAGATGAAATAACTGATGATGGTGATAAGTTAGGCCTGCTACATTTTAGTATTCTCATATATAGCTGTGTTATTGTATGATGATAAGAATACTGAATGTACCTAACTAATCAAGTGAAATGTAGAGCCCTGATCATAGATCCATCATTGTCAGAGTCTAAATGATGGTGAAACAGGTTTTCCTAAGGGAACTCCTGGATCACATACTTTTGAGTATGTGAGGTACATGGATGTGTAGAACCTTACATCCTAGTGTAGGTATTTGATGTAGATTCTTGTAGTCCGTCATACCTTCACTATAAAAGAAAGGGTGAGAGGATGATGTAGATTCTAGTAGTCCATCAGACCCCACCATAAAGTCCTAAAGGTGAGATGTATCTCTACACTCCCTTAAAGACACAAATACCGCATCGATAAAAGATAAACAAGAAATCTTCCGATGACGAAGAGAGTACAGAACGCCACTGTAACTCTAAAATAGCGAAGGTCCAGTTTACCCTGGAGAGCTATAACAAAAGATATCCCGCCAGATATCTAACATTCGATCCTCTAACTGACTGAGGAAGATGAGGTCATAAGAATCCGGCTCTTTTAATGACCTATGTATGATACTGATGTGACTTCTTAGCGATCAGTTGGAGTATGAGTGGTAAGCCTCATCTCCACAGGGCATAACAATAAATGTTTGAAAAACATAATCAACAGTGTAGTATATCTGTTAGAGTTATCTACGAGTTATTTGATTGATGTTACCTTCAATAGTATAGATGTTCTCATATTTTAATATTGATTGAACTCTTGCTTATCATCAGAACTGCTAGTGAATATCTTGAAGGCTCTTATTGCTTTAGTTATTCCTTGCTTTGCTTATAAAGCCTAGTGGAGAGTTATAACTCTCGCTGGGGAAATTATGTATAATTGTCTCACCCCGTAGACTTCTACTTTTTAGGTGGTCGTCGAAGACGGAGGAACAAGAACACAGGTGACCAATCCCAGCAACAGCAGCATCAGGAGCAGTAAATATCTCAGGTGGAGATCTAGCCTGCTTCATGGTGTAGTTAGAGTCAAGTCCTATGTGTCCTCTGTACTCTCAGGTCCTGGAGTGTTTTGGAGTATGAATTCTTGAGAATTTTTGTATCATGTTGTATATAATTACTCAAGAAGTAATTTTCAGTGATGTAAACAGTTAAATCCTTTTTCTATGGAAAAGGTTTGTGGTTTCAGGCTCTTGTCTCGAAAAGTTTTAATTTCCCGTGATTTTTGTCTTCCGCTGTTTACCGATTGCTTCCGCACATGTTTAAATCGGGATTAATTCGTGGTTTGGAGATCGGAGCCCACAGAACGTATTGAGGCTTAACCACTACATGATTATTATACATGTATGAATTCCTCTCTCTCTCTCATCCTCTCTAGGATGTTGATTACTTCAAGCTTGATTAGATTAGGTCAACCCTTCCTTCAAGTACATACATCTATGGTTATCATAGTGTATTGAGTTACTTCTTTCATAAGCATCAAAGATTAACCACTCAAAAGGTACTAATCATTTAAGTACCTTATGTTGGATAAATTGGACATTATGATAAATCCCTTTGTTTCGATAATGACAAACATTTCACTCTTGTTGATCTAACGTGCTACTTGAGTGTTGTAGGAATAAGGTGGATGACAAAGCTCTAGGGTATCTATATGCTTGAATGATTGTAAATGTCATGAAATGTAATCAATTGTAAACTTGTACAAATATATAATGTACAAGTACTTAGACTTCATGTAAATCAGGCGTTAGATCTTCCCTAGCTAAACACCACACTTAGATAGGTCATACCCTTCAATAGTATCACATATGCACACTCATACACACACTTAGTGCCTTAAATTGAAAGATTGAAACAGGGTCAATCTCGGTCGACAAACTCCTCGATCGAGACACTCTCGGTCGACAAACTTCTCGACCGAGAATGACCCAAGTAGCCGTTAGACACAGCTGAGAAAGTAGTTGGCAGTTGGAGATGAACGTTGCTAACACTTGATCCAGAGAGTCTGTCGGTCGACAAAACTTCGACCGAGTAGGTGTCTCGGTCGACAATTCTTCGACCGAGATGGACTCTGACAGCAACTGGAGAATTAATTAACTAGCTGTTGCTAAAGCAACTAACTTGTACCTAACGGCTAGTTAAGCACTTAGAACCCCCTAGAAAGTGTCTAGAACGTCCTTAAGCACTTGTAGGTCATTCCTATAAATAGGACATGCCTTAGGACACCAAAACACACCTAAGATACACTTGTGATACACTTGAGCATACACTTACAATTGGCAATCTGTTTTGAGAAATTGAGCAACACTTGCTTTTGCAATTCCTATACTTGCTCTAATTTCGTGTCCTATAGGCTAGTATTTCCTATCCACTACAATCACATGTGCATATACATTGGTTAGGAGATCTACACGCTTGATATAGGCAAATCAAGCCTTGTGCTTCAAAGGATAAGTTGTAATTTCTATTTTCCTTCTTGTTCCTTTTTATTCTTTGTATTCTCCTTGCTACTCCTAGGGTTGGAGGCTGCGGATTGGAGAAGGTTCTTCTCGGAGGAGAAGGTGGACTTCAAGCTGCTTCAAGAAGGCTATTGCAACGGGAAGCTACTTCAAGAAGGCTATTGCAACGGGAAGCTACTTCAGGAGGAAGGCTGCTTCAAGGTTGGTGCAATTACTTCTAGGTGAAGGCTGCTTCAAGGTTGGTGCAATTACTTCAAGGTGAAGGTCGCTTGAAGGGTTTAGGGAAAGAATTGTAATTTTATGTAAAGTCCTTGCGAGGTAATAAAATTAAATTCTTTCCAAATCCCGGTTGGGTAAGCAACCGGGTAGTGGACTGACTACCTTAGTATTTGCTAAGGTAGGAACCACTCTAAATCCTTGTCCCCTTGTCCAATATTCTTGTGGTTGGTTGTTTGAGTTAAATAATTGTTAAAATATTTAAAAACTCTATTCACCCCCCCCCCCCGCTAGTGTTTTTTCAATTGGTATCAGAGCAGGCTTCAAGGAACCCTAACAAGGTCTTGAAGAATGGGTGACGGGGTGCTCAACAACCTTAATCTTGAAGGGACATTTGTTGCTAGGCCTCCAGTGTTTGATGGAACAAACTACACATATTGGAAGAGAAGGATGCATTTCTAATTTCAAAGGAATAAGTTGGGACTTATGGAGGATGGTCTCAACCCCATACGAGCTTCCTCAAATGCAATATGCAGAATGGGATGCAAATACAGTAAAGTTGGCTCAAATGAATGCCAAAGCTGTAAGCATTTTATATTGTTCAATTTCAGTAGGAGAATTAAATAGAATATCAAATTGTGACACAGCCTATGACATTTGGCATAGACTGTCCATAACTTATGAAGGTACAGTTCAAGTTAAGAATTCTAAGATTAGTATGCTTAAACAGAAGTTTGAACACTTTCGTATGGATCCAAATGAATCCATTAGTGAAATGTTTGCAAAATTCTCTTCTATTGTTAATGGTTTAAATGCCTTAGGAAAAATCGTTCTTGAAGAAGACCAGGTATCAAAGGTACTTCGATCACTTCCTCCCAAATACAAGCCCAAGGTGACAGCCATTGAAGAAGCTAATGATCTCACTAAACTGAAAATGGAGCAACTCATTGGCAATCTAGAAGCTCATGAGGCAACTTTAGAAGAGGAAGAAAGAAGAGAACGTGAACGTCAACAAGGCAAAAAGAAGGACATTGCATTCAAAGCATCAACCAAGGACACTCATGACACAAGTGAAGATGATAGTGAAGAAGAAACTCTCATTGTAAACGGTAAGCAATATAAAAGTTTTAAAACTAATAAAACTTTTAGTGTTTCTTCTTCCAGGTGCTTTGAATGTGGCAAAAAGGGACACATGAAAGGTGATTGTTCAAAACTCAAGAAAAGGAAGAAATCATCTCACAAAAAGAAAGAAAGAAAGAAAGAGCATATAAAGCTGCATGTGATGATTCAAGTGATGATAGTGATGATGGAAAAGAAGAAGTAGAATGCCTCATTGCTACAACAAATGAAGACGAAGAAGAGGTAAGTCTTTATGATCTACCAAAAGAAGATCTAATTGCTAGTCTTCAAGATACTCATGAGAAATATATTGAGTGCAAGAAGAAACTTAAGAAATCAAATAAAGTAAATGATGATTTAAATGTTAAACTTCTTGCTCTTGTATCCGAAAATGAAAATCTCAAAAAGGAAAATGAAGATTATGATCTTAAGTTAAAATCGGTAGAAGATAATTGCAATCTTCTTTCCTTAGAAAAGTTAAACTTGCAAACTCAAGTGAATGATCTTCAGAAACAACCTGTTCTATGTTCACATTTAGATTATGATGAGGTTGTCAAAGAAAGAAACTCTCTAGTATCTGATTTAGATCAAGCAAAGAAAGATATAAACAAGAAGATGGATGATATTGCTAAGTTACAAAGAAATGTAAATGAGTTAAGAGGAAATGACATGCTTGAAAATATTCTGAAAATTTCCTCTAGTTATAATGGAAGAAAAGGATTAGGATATGATCCAAGGAGAAATAAACCCAAAAGAGTTAAAGCATCCAAGACTAAGATTATGTTTGTACCTAGGAACACAATTCCTAGAAAGAGAAATAAAGTTGACTCTATTAGTTGTCATTATTGCATGCGTCTTGGACATTATTCATTTTCATGCCCATATAAGAAAAAGAATGATGATTTATCTTGGATTCCTAAAACTTAGTAGCTTAAAATTAACTAGTTGAGATTTGACCTAAACTGATTCTTGATATACAAATGTCATATCTCAACACAATCGAGCTCTAACTTGCATAATCTTATTTTGCTTGGAATAAATTAACAGTTCTGAAAATATTCCAGAAACTTTGTCGGTCGAGAATTTGTCAACCGAGTGAACCTCGGTCGAGAAATTATCGACCGAGCATGTCACTGATTTCCAGTCTGCTGTAAAATTGCTGAATTCTTTTTGTAATTGATAAAATTGCTATCTATTTGAGATTAATGACTGTATATATTTTGGAAATCATCCCTGAAAACTTATATGAGATTAATTTGGTTTATTCTCTAAATGATTTAAGTCAAAACTGAAATATTGCTTAGCTTAATAAAAAGGAAATTTCTATTTTATGCATGGATCCTTGATGATACATAGGCAAGCAAAATAATTCAATGATGATATGTCTCTTAGAAATGCTTGCAACACATAAGATAAAAATTTCTCAATTGGCATCTTTAAAAGACTTGAGATATTAATCGTGCTTTCATTTTTAAGAAGATGTTTTCATATTGAGTATCACTAAACATATGAGTGCTTAAATTGGAAATCTGCAATTTTTGCCTCTTGGTTGAAATAAAATTTGACCAAGGGGCGCTATGGTCGTAGTCAAGGACGACCTAAAATAAGCTTTGACAAAATGCTTATTTGAACATCATTTTGAGCTTGTTACGACCTTAGTATTTTTACTCTTGGTTATGAAGAAATCTATGAATTTCATAAAAATGATATATCTTGTACTTAAAGGAACTCTCTAAACAAATCAGGACTTAACATCCCTTGCATTTGGATGGAGACATTTTTATATACTCTAAGATTAAAGGATTCTCATTTGATTTTTAGGGCTTAACATCCCTTGATAGATGAGAAATCAATATACATTCATCATAAGCTTAAGGGAATCTCATATCATTTCAAGGCTTAACATCCTTTGCAAATGATTGAGAAACAAATTGTGGTTAAATTAGACAAAAATGATATTAAATCCATATTCCTAATAGAATATCTATTTAAGGGGGAGCATAGTATAAAATTAAGGGGGAGAAGAAATATAACATATTCAACTTGGATATGTTTTTGAAATGACAAAGGGGGAGAAAGAATATAAAATCACAAATATAAAAATGAGTTTCATCTTGATGGCCAGCACTCACTTGTAAAACAAGAATGGCTACAAAAGGTAATCTTCAGGTATGAAACTCACATGCTTTATATTTCCTTATTTCATATTTAGGAAATGTTTGTCATCTTCAAAAAGGGGGAGATTGTTGGATAAATTGGACATTATGATAAATCCCTTTGTTTCGATGATGACAAACATTTCACTCTTGTTGATCTAATGTGCTACTTGAGTGTTGCAGGAATAAGGTGGATGACAAAGCTCTAGGGTATCTATATGCTTGAATGATTGTAAATGTCATGAAATGTAATCAATTGTAAACTTGTACAAATATATAATGTACAAGTACTTAGACTTCATGTAAATCAAGCGTTAGATCTTCCCTAGATAAACACCACACTTAGATAGGGCATCCCCTTCAATAGTATCACATATGCACACTCATACACACACTTAGTGCCTTAAATTGAAAGATTGAAACAGGGTCAATCTCGGTCGACAAACTCCTCGACCGAGACACTCTCGGTCGACAAACTTCTCGACCGAGAATGACCCAAGTAGCCGTTAGACACAGCTGAGAAAGTAGTTGGCAGTTCGAGATGAACGTTGCTAACACTTGATCCAGAGAGCCTGTTGGTCGACAAAACTTCGACCGAGTAGGTGTCTCAGTCGACAATTCCTCGACCGAGATGGACTCTGATAGCAACTGCAGAATTAATTAACTAGCCCTTGCTAAAGCAACTAACGTGTACCTAACGGCTAGTTAAGCACTTAGAACCCCCTAGAAAGTGTCTAGAACGTCCTTAAGCACTTGTAGGTCATTCCTATAAATAGGGCATGCCTTAGGACACCAAAACACACCTAAGCTACACTTGAGCATACACTTACAATTAGCAATCTATTTTGAGAAATTGAGCAACACTTGCTTTTGCAATTCCTATACTTGCTCTAATTTTGTGTCCTATAGGCTAGTATCTCCTATCCACTACAATCACACGTGCATATACATTGGTTAGGAGATCTACACGCTTGATATAGGCAAATCAAGCCTTGTGCTTCAAAGGATAAGTTGTAATTTCTATTTTCCTTCTTGTTCCTTTTTATTCTTTGTATTCTCCTTGCTACTCCTAGGGTTGGAGGCTGCGGATTGGAGAAGGTTCTTCTCGGAGGAGAAGGTGGACTTCAAGCTACTTCAAGAAGGCTATTGCAACGGGAAGCTACTTCAAGAAGGCTATTGCAACGGGAAGCTACTTCAGGAGGAAGGCTGCTTCAAGGTTGGTGCAATTACTTCTAGGTGAAGGCTGCTTCAAGGTTGGTGCAATTACTTCAAGGTGAAGGCTGCTTGAAGGGTTTAGGGAAAGAATTGTAATTTTATGTAAAGTCCTTGCGAGGTAATAAAATTAAATTCTTTCTAAATCCTGGTTGGGTAAGCAACCGGGTAGTGGACTGACTACCTTAGTATTTGCTAAGGTAGGAACCACTCTAAATCCTTGTCCCCTTGTCCAATATTCTTGTGGTTGGTTGTTTGAGTTAAATAATTGTTAAAATATTTAAAAACTCTATTCACCCCCCCTCTAGTGTTTTTTCAATTGGTATCAGAGCAGGCTTCAAGGAACCCTAACAAGGTCTTGAAGAATGGGTGACGGGGTGCTCAACAACCTTAATCTTGAAGGGACATTTGTTGCTAGGCCTCCAATGTTTGATGGAACAAACTACACATATTGGAAGAGAAGGATGCAGTTCTACTTTCAAGGCATAAGTTGGGACTTATGGAGGATGGTCTCAACCCCATACGAGCTTCCTCAAATGCAATATGCAGAATGGGATGCAAATACGGTAAAGTTGGCTCAAATGAATGCCAAAGCTGTAAGCATTTTATATTGTTCAATTTCAGTAGGAGAATTTAATAGAATATCAAATTGTGACACAGCCTATGACATTTGGCATAGACTGTCCATAACTTATGAAGGTACAGTTCAAGTTAAGAATTCTAAGATTAGTATGCTTAAACAGAAGTTTGAACACTTTCGTATGGATCCAAATGAATCCATTAGTGAAATGTTTGCAAAATTCTCTTCTATTGTTAATGGTTTAAATGCCTTAGGAAAAACCGTTCTTGAAGAAGACCAGGTATCAAAGGTACTTCGATCACTTCCTCCCAAATACAAGCCCAAGGTGACAGCCATTGAAGAAGCTAATGATCTCACTAAACTGAAAATGGAGCAACTCATTGGCAATCTAAAAGCTCATGAGGCAGCTTTAGAAGAGGAAGAAAGAAGAGAACGTGAACGTCAACAAGGCAAAAAGAAGGACATTGCATTCAAAGCATCAACCAAGGACACTCATGACACAAGTGAAGATGATAGTGAAGAAGAAACTCTCATTGTAAATGGTAAGCAATATAAAAGTTTTAAAACTAATAAAACTTTTAGTGTTTGTTCTTCCAGGTGCTTTGAATGTGGCAAAAAGGGACACATGAAAGGTGATTGTTCAAAACTCAAGAAAAGGAAGAAATCATCTCACAAAAAGAAAGAAAGAGCATATAAAGCTGCATGGGATGATTCAAGTGATGATAGTGATGATGGAAAAGAAGAAGTAGAATGCCTCATTGCTACAACAAATGAAGACGAAGAAGAGGTAAGTCTTTATGATCTACCAAAAGAAGATCTAATTGCTAGTCTTCAAGACACTCATGAGAAATATATTGAGTGCAAGAAGAAACTTAAGAAATCAAATAAAGTAAATGATGATTTAAATGTTAAACTTCTTGCTCTTGTATCCGAAAATGAAAATCTCAAAAAGGAAAATGAAGATTATGATCTTAAGTTAAAATCGGTAGAAGCTAATTGCAATCTTCTTTCCTTAGAAAAGTTAAACTTGCAAACTCAAGTGAATGATCTTCAGAAACAACCTGTTCTATGTTCACATTTAGATTATGATGAGGTTGTCAAAGAAAGAAACTCTCTAGTATCTGATTTAGATCAAGCAAAGAAAGATATAAACAAGAAGATGGATGGTATTGCTAAGTTACAAAGAAATGTAAATGAGTTAAGAGGAAATGACATGCTTGAAAATATTCTGAAAATTTCCTCTAGTTATAATGGAATAAAAGGATTAGGATATGATCCAAGGAGAAATAAACCCAAAAGAGTTAAAGCATCCAAGACTAAGATTATGTTTGTACCTAGGAACACAATTCCTAGAAAGAGAAATGAAGTTGACTCTATTAGTTGTCATTATTGCATGCGTCTTGGACATTATTCATTTTCATGCCCATATAAGAAAAAGAATGATGATTTAGCTTGGATTCCTATAACTTAGTAGCTTAAAATTAACTAGTTGAGATTTGACCTAAACTGATTCTTGATATACAAATGTCATATCTCAACACAATCGAGCTCTAACTTGCATAATCTTATTTTGCTTGGAATAAATTAACAGTTCTGAAAATATTCCAGAAACTTTGTCGGTCGAGAATTTGTCAACCGAGTGAACCTCGGTCGAGAAATTATCGACCGAGCATGTCACTGATTTCCAGTCTGCTGTAAAATTGCTGAATTCTTTTTGTAATTGATAAAATTGCTATCTATTTGAGATTAATGACTGTATATATTTTGGAAATCATCCCTGAAAACTTATATGAGATTAATTTGGTTTATTCTCTAAATGATTTAAGTCAAAACTGAAATATTGCTTAGCTTAATAAAAAGGAAATTTCTATTTTATGCATGGATCCTTGATGATACATAGGCAAGCAAAATAATTCAATGATGATATGTCTCTTAGAAATGCTTGCAACACATAAGATAAAAATTTCTCAATTGGCATCTTTAAAAGACTTGAGATATTAATCGTGCTTTCATTTTTAAGAAGATGTTTTCATATTGAGTATCACTAAACATATGAGTGCTTAAATTGGAAATCTGCAATTTTTGCCTCTTGGTTGAAATAAAATTTGACCAAGGGGCGCTATGGTCGTAGTCAAGGACGACCTAAAATAAGCTTTGACAAAATGCTTATTTGAACATCATTTTGAGCTTGTTACGACCTTAGTATTTTTACTCTTGGTTATGAAGAAATCTATGAATTTCATAAAAATGATATATCTTGTACTTAAAGGAACTCTCTAAACAAATCAGGACTTAACATCCCTTGCATTTGGATGGAGACATTTTTATATACTCTAAGATTAAAGGATTCTCATTTGATTTTTAGGGCTTAACATCCCTTGATAGATGAGAAATCAATATACATTCATCATAAGCTTAAGGGAATCTCATATCATTTCAAGGCTTAACATCCTTTGCAAATGATTGAGAAACAAATTGTGGCTAAATTAGACAAAAATGATATTAAATCCATATTCCTAATAGAATATCTATTTAAGGGGGAGCATAGTATAAAATTAAGGGGGAGAAGAAATATAACATATTCAACTTGGATATGTTTTTGAAATGACAAAGGGGGAGAAAGAATATAAAATCACAAATATAAAAATGAGTTTCATCTTGATGGCCAGCACTCACTTGTAAAACAAGAATGGCTACAAAAGGTAATCTTCAGGTATGAAACTCACATGCTTTATATTTCCTTATTTCATATTTAGGAAATGTTTGTCATCTTCAAAAAGGGGGAGATTGTTGGATAAATTGGACATTATGATAAATCCCTTTGTTTCGATGATGACAAACATTTCACTCTTGTTGATCTAATGTGCTACTTGAGTGTTGCAGGAATAAGGTGGATGACAAAGCTCTAGGGTATCTATATGCTTGAATGATTGTAAATGTCATGAAATGTAATCAATTGTAAACTTGTACAAATATATAATGTACAAGTACTTAGACTTCATGTAAATCAAGCGTTAGATCTTCCCTAGATAAACACCACACTTAGATAGGGCATCCCCTTCAATAGTATCACATATGCACACTCATACACACACTTAGTGCCTTAAATTGAAAGATTGAAACAGGGTCAATCTCGGTCGACAAACTCCTCGACCGAGACACTCTCGGTCGACAAACTTCTCGACCGAGAATGACCCAAGTAGCCGTTAGACACAGCTGAGAAAGTAGTTGGCAGTTCGAGATGAACGTTGCTAACACTTGATCCAGAGAGCCTGTTGGTCGACAAAACTTCGACCGAGTAGGTGTCTCAGTCGACAATTCCTCGACCGAGATGGACTCTGATAGCAACTGCAGAATTAATTAACTAGCCCTTGCTAAAGCAACTAACGTGTACCTAACGGCTAGTTAAGCACTTAGAACCCCCTAGAAAGTGTCTAGAACGTCCTTAAGCACTTGTAGGTCATTCCTATAAATAGGGCATGCCTTAGGACACCAAAACACACCTAAGCTACACTTGAGCATACACTTACAATTAGCAATCTATTTTGAGAAATTGAGCAACACTTGCTTTTGCAATTCCTATACTTGCTCTAATTTTGTGTCCTATAGGCTAGTATCTCCTATCCACTACAATCACACGTGCATATACATTGGTTAGGAGATCTACACGCTTGATATAGGCAAATCAAGCCTTGTGCTTCAAAGGATAAGTTGTAATTTCTATTTTCCTTCTTGTTCCTTTTTATTCTTTGTATTCTCCTTGCTACTCCTAGGGTTGGAGGCTGCGGATTGGAGAAGGTTCTTCTCGGAGGAGAAGGTGGACTTCAAGCTACTTCAAGAAGGCTATTGCAACGGGAAGCTACTTCAAGAAGGCTATTGCAACGGGAAGCTACTTCAGGAGGAAGGCTGCTTCAAGGTTGGTGCAATTACTTCTAGGTGAAGGCTGCTTCAAGGTTGGTGCAATTACTTCAAGGTGAAGGCTGCTTGAAGGGTTTAGGGAAAGAATTGTAATTTTATGTAAAGTCCTTGCGAGGTAATAAAATTAAATTCTTTCTAAATCCTGGTTGGGTAAGCAACCGGGTAGTGGACTGACTACCTTAGTATTTGCTAAGGTAGGAACCACTCTAAATCCTTGTCCCCTTGTCCAATATTCTTGTGGTTGGTTGTTTGAGTTAAATAATTGTTAAAATATTTAAAAACTCTATTCACCCCCCCTCTAGTGTTTTTTCAATTGGTATCAGAGCAGGCTTCAAGGAACCCTAACAAGGTCTTGAAGAATGGGTGACGGGGTGCTCAACAACCTTAATCTTGAAGGGACATTTGTTGCTAGGCCTCCAATGTTTGATGGAACAAACTACACATATTGGAAGAGAAGGATGCAGTTCTACTTTCAAGGCATAAGTTGGGACTTATGGAGGATGGTCTCAACCCCATACGAGCTTCCTCAAATGCAATATGCAGAATGGGATGCAAATACGGTAAAGTTGGCTCAAATGAATGCCAAAGCTGTAAGCATTTTATATTGTTCAATTTCAGTAGGAGAATTTAATAGAATATCAAATTGTGACACAGCCTATGACATTTGGCATAGACTGTCCATAACTTATGAAGGTACAGTTCAAGTTAAGAATTCTAAGATTAGTATGCTTAAACAGAAGTTTGAACACTTTCGTATGGATCCAAATGAATCCATTAGTGAAATGTTTGCAAAATTCTCTTCTATTGTTAATGGTTTAAATGCCTTAGGAAAAACCGTTCTTGAAGAAGACCAGGTATCAAAGGTACTTTGATCACTTCCTCCCAAATACAAGCCCAAGGTGACAGCCATTGAAGAAGCTAATGATCTCACTAAACTGAAAATGGAGCAACTCATTGGCAATCTAAAAGCTCATGAGGCAGCTTTAGAAGAGGAAGAAAGAAGAGAACGTGAACGTCAACAAGGCAAAAAGAAGGACATTGCATTCAAAGCATCAACCAAGGACACTCATGACACAAGTGAAGATGATAGTGAAGAAGAAACTCTCATTGTAAATGGTAAGCAATATAAAAGTTTTAAAACTAATAAAACTTTTAGTGTTTGTTCTTCCAGGTGCTTTGAATGTGGCAAAAAGGGACACATGAAAGGTGATTGTTCAAAACTCAAGAAAAGGAAGAAATCATCTCACAAAAAGAAAGAAAGAGCATATAAAGCTGCATGGGATGATTCAAGTGATGATAGTGATGATGGAAAAGAAGAAGTAGAATGCCTCATTGCTACAACAAATGAAGACGAAGAAGAGGTAAGTCTTTATGATCTACCAAAAGAAGATCTAATTGCTAGTCTTCAAGACACTCATGAGAAATATATTGAGTGCAAGAAGAAACTTAAGAAATCAAATAAAGTAAATGATGATTTAAATGTTAAACTTCTTGCTCTTGTATCCGAAAATGAAAATCTCAAAAAGGAAAATGAAGATTATGATCTTAAGTTAAAATCGGTAGAAGCTAATTGCAATCTTCTTTCCTTAGAAAAGTTAAACTTGCAAACTCAAGTGAATGATCTTCAGAAACAACCTGTTCTATGTTCACATTTAGATTATGATGAGGTTGTCAAAGAAAGAAACTCTCTAGTATCTGATTTAGATCAAGCAAAGAAAGATATAAACAAGAAGATGGATGGTATTGCTAAGTTACAAAGAAATGTAAATGAGTTAAGAGGAAATGACATGCTTGAAAATATTCTGAAAATTTCCTCTAGTTATAATGGAATAAAAGGATTAGGATATGATCCAAGGAGAAATAAACCCAAAAGAGTTAAAGCATCCAAGACTAAGATTATGTTTGTACCTAGGAACACAATTCCTAGAAAGAGAAATGAAGTTGACTCTATTAGTTGTCATTATTGCATGCGTCTTGGACATTATTCATTTTCATGCCCATATAAGAAAAAGAATGATGATTTAGCTTGGATTCCTATAACTTAGTAGCTTAAAATTAACTAGTTGAGATTTGACCTAAACTGATTCTTGATATACAAATGTCATATCTCAACACAATCGAGCTCTAACTTGCATAATCTTATTTTGCTTGGAATAAATTAACAGTTCTGAAAATATTCCAGAAACTTTGTCGGTCGAGAATTTGTCAACCGAGTGAACCTCGGTCGAGAAATTATCGACCGAGCATGTCACTGATTTCCAGTCTGCTGTAAAATTGCTGAATTCTTTTTGTAATTGATAAAATTGCTATCTATTTGAGATTAATGACTGTATATATTTTGGAAATCATCCCTGAAAACTTATATGAGATTAATTTGGTTTATTCTCTAAATGATTTAAGTCAAAACTGAAATATTGCTTAGCTTAATAAAAAGGAAATTTCTATTTTATGCATGGATCCTTGATGATACATAGGCAAGCAAAATAATTCAATGATGATATGTCTCTTAGAAATGCTTGCAACACATAAGATAAAAATTTCTCAATTGGCATCTTTAAAAGACTTGAGATATTAATCGTGCTTTCATTTTTAAGAAGATGTTTTCATATTGAGTATCACTAAACATATGAGTGCTTAAATTGGAAATCTGCAATTTTTGCCTCTTGGTTGAAATAAAATTTGACCAAGGGGCGCTATGGTCGTAGTCAAGGACGACCTAAAATAAGCTTTGACAAAATGCTTATTTGAACATCATTTTGAGCTTGTTACGACCTTAGTATTTTTACTCTTGGTTATGAAGAAATCTATGAATTTCATAAAAATGATATATCTTGTACTTAAAGGAACTCTCTAAACAAATCAGGACTTAACATCCCTTGCATTTGGATGGAGACATTTTTATATACTCTAAGATTAAAGGATTCTCATTTGATTTTTAGGGCTTAACATCCCTTGATAGATGAGAAATCAATATACATTCATCATAAGCTTAAGGGAATCTCATATCATTTCAAGGCTTAACATCCTTTGCAAATGATTGAGAAACAAATTGTGGCTAAATTAGACAAAAATGATATTAAATCCATATTCCTAATAGAATATCTATTTAAGGGGGAGCATAGTATAAAATTAAGGGGGAGAAGAAATATAACATATTCAACTTGGATATCTTTTTGAAATGACAAAGGGGGAGAAAGAATATAAAATCACAAATATAAAAATGAGTTTCATCTTGATGGCCAGCACTCACTTGTAAAACAAGAATGGCTATAAAAGGTAATCTTCAGGTATGAAACTCACATGCTTTATATTTCCTTATTTCATATTTAGGAAATGTTTGTCATCTTCAAAAAGGGGGAGATTGTTGGATAAATTGGACATTATGATAAATCCCTTTGTTTCGATGATGACAAACATTTCACTCTTGTTGATCTAACGTGCTACTTGAGTGTTGCAGGAATAAGGTGGATGACAAAGCTCTAGGGTATCTATATGCTTGAATGATTGTAAATGTCATGAAATGTAATCAATTGTAAACTTGTACAAATATATAATGTACAAGTACTTAGACTTCATGTAAATCAAGCATTAGATCTTCCCTAGCTAAACACCACACTTAGATAGGTCATCCCCTTCAATAGTATCACATATACACACTCATACACACACTTAGTGCCTTAAATTGAAAGATTGAAACAGGGTCAATCTCGGTCGACAAACTCCTCGACCGAGACACTCTCGGTCGACAAACTTCTCGACCGAGAATGACCCAAGTAGCCGTTAGACACAGCTGAGAAAGTAGTTGGCAGTTGGAGATGAACGTTGCTAACACTTGATCCAGAGAGCCTGTCGGTCGACAAAACTTCGACCGAGTAGGTGTCTCGGTCGACAATTCCTCGACCGAGATGGACTCTGACAGCAACTGCAGAATTCATTAACTAGTTGTTGCTAAAGCAACTAACTTGTACCTAACGGCTAGTTAAGCACTTAGAACCCCCTAGAAAGTGTCTAGAACGTCCTTAAGCACTTGTAGGTCATTCCTATAAATAGGACATGCCTTAGGACACCAAAACACACCTAAGATACACTTGTGATACACTTGAGCATACACTTACAATTGGCAATCTGTTTTGAGAAATTGAGCAACACTTGCTTTTGCAATTCATATACTTGCTCTAATTTCGTGTCCTATAGGCTAGTATCTCCTATCCACTACAATCACACGTGCATATACATTGGTTAGGAGATCTACACGCTTGATATAGGCAAATCAAGCCTTGTGCTTCAAAGGATAAGTTGTAATTTCTATTTTCCTTCTTGTTCCTTTTTATTCTTTGTATTCTCCTTGCTACTCCTAGGGTTGGAGGCTGCGGATTGGAGAAGGTTCTTCTCGGAGGAGAAGGTGGACTTCAAGCTACTTCAAGAAGGCTATTGCAATGGGAAGCTACTTCAAGAAGGCTATTGCAACGGGAAGCTACTTCAGGAGGAAGGTTGCTTCAAGGTTGGTGCAATTACTTCTAGGTGAAGGCTGCTTCAAGGTTGGTGCAATTACTTCAAGGTGAAGGCTGCTTGAAGGGTTTAGGGAAAGAATTGTAATTTTATGTAAAGTCCTTGCGAGGTAATAAAATTAAATTCTTTCTAAATCCCGGTTGGGTAAGCAACCGGGTAGTGGACTGACTACCTTAGTATTTGCTAAGGTAGGAACCACTCTAAATCCTTGTCCCCTTGTCCAATATTCTTGTGGTTGGTTGTTTGAGTTAAATAATTGTTAAAAATTTTAAAAACTCTATTCACCCCCCCTCTAGTGTTTTTTCACCTTAAAGGTACAACCATTGTATTTATCTTTGATATAAATCATTAACAATCATGGGGTTAATTTTACTTACATTGTTTGAATCAAATAGACCTTCAAATGGTCTTGAGGTATTAGACCCTCAAACGGTCTTGAAGTACTTTGACCTTCAAACAGTCTTGGTCCAAAACTCCAATCAGTCTGAGACCATTTAGACCTTCAAACGGTCTTGTACCAAACCTTCAAATGGTCTAGAGACCATTAGACCTTAAACGGTCTTGGTCCCAAAACCTTCAATCGATCTTAAGACCGTTAGACCATCAAACGGTCTTGATCTCAAAAAAAATCCCTATACGGTTTGAGACTGTTTGAATTAAATAATAATTAACCCCAAACGGTTTGAAACCAAATGGCCCTCAAACAGTCTGAGACTGAATGGTCTTAAAATGGTCTAAGACCGTTTAGTGTCAATCATCTTGAAACCGTTTAACCCTAAATTAGGGTTTGTACAATCAATCAATTTAGGGTTTGCTTCATTGAATCATTCATCAATTGGACCATTGAAAATACATCCAATTATCACCCTTGGATCTCCAACCATCCATCATATCCCTTGATCTCCAAATGGTCTTAAGACCATTTTCCCTCAAACGTTCTTGATACCGATTGGGCCAATCAACATGAAATTGATTCAATCAATTTAAGGTTTCAACCAATCAATCCAACTAGGGTTTGTAATCAATGGATCATCCCTTCTTGAAACCATTATAATTAAATCAATTTGAACCATTAGTTCTTCATTCATCCACATCAGCAATTAACCCCAAACGGTCTTGAGACCATTTAACCTCAAACAGTCTTGAGACTGTTTGCTCTCAAATGATCTTGAGACCGTTTGATCACCAAATGGTCTTGAGACCGTTTGGTCATCAAAGTGCAAACCATTTGCTCATGATATTAATTGAGGTGTGTGCTAAGATGACATCATCATCTTCTAGCTTCAAACCTATGAAATTTTTTGTGATCTTTGTGGTGATTTCAACAATTAATCACAAAGAAATTCGGGAAAGAAAAAGGGAATCAACATATGATGAAGAAATGAAATCAATTATGATGTTTAAGGGTTCAAGTTATATAACCCGCCTTCAAAGTTGAATCCAAGCTTCAAGATTCATGTCTTTAATGGTGAATGAAGCTTTTTGAACTCCCCAAGGTCCATGCTCAAGTCTTTGAGTGAAAAGAATGGCTAAAGTTGAAGATTGAATGGAGAAAAGAATAATATAAGCATTGAATTTCAATTTCCACCATGAAATCAAGGTTGAAGATGACTATGGGGCTTACCTACAGGTTGGGTACGTCCTCCTATTGCTCCTAATCTCCCTTGTGTTCGTCCCAAGCAAAGAAAGAAAGTAGAGTCAAAAAAGAGTCTTTCATGTGGTGAAAAATGGGATATATGCAAGGGAATTTCAAGAGAGAGAAAGTGTTATAAAAATCCTTCAATTCCTTAAATTGGTGCCACTTATCCCCCTCACTTCCTTTCATAGGAAGCCATCATCATCCCCTTCAAAATCCTCTTCTTTATCCCCTTCAAAACAATTTGAGACAAACACAGGAGCGGTGTCATGCCGAGAGGGAGAGGCGGAAGAGGGCGAGGGCGAGGGCGTCTTCCTAGCGCGAGAGGGGGAAGGGGAAGGGTGAATTCTGCTGCTGAGCACTCACCTGCTCCTCCACACCACCAACCAGAGGCTGATGGAGAAGTAGGTAGGAAGATACCAGACCCTCCTCAATCTCCGCAATCACCTAGGGCTGAAAGCGCCGACGCCAGTTCCTCGAAGCTATCTTCGGGTAAATCTGCGGAGACTTCGGCTCCTGTTCGATTTGGAGACTGGCTTGCTGCTAGTAGACAGGAAAGGGAAGAAATTGAAGTGGAAGTAGACTATGTCGAGCCAAGCATACGAGATGGGGAGAAATGTGCCACAATCTCTAGCCAAGATTGCCTGATTCCTAACTGGAACGAATATCTTTCTGTGCGATTTGTGGGTAGGAAACCGTTTAGCAGTCATCTGAGTGGCTGGATGCGGCGACTTTGGCGGCCCAGTGGTCCTGTCGAAGTCATAGCTGAGGAGCGGGATGGCTTCATCGTGAAGACCTCCACCTGAGAAAGACGTTCAAATCAGATTGGGCAAATCAGCTGTTCGACGTAATGCCAAGGAGGCTATCAAGCCTGCAAAGCAACCATCGAGCAATGCTTGTGAGGTCCTCTCAAATGAGGATGATAATCTATGTGAAGTGATCTTTCAACAGGTCAAAGACACTGTCATTGACAGTGAACGAGAGATCCACCTATCCCACTGTTCTTCTTCCAACATTCAATTGGAGGAACCTGACTTGGTTGGGGGCACGCCTAGTTGTAATGTTGGTAGTAGGAACGTTGACTGGGAATTGGAGATTGCCAAGAAGGGTGAAAAATCCTTTGGATCTGGTTATTTTTAGCTAAATAAAATCTGGAACAGCTGCAGCTTCTCGAGCCACTCCAAAGAGGACCTGCTCGGAGAAGATGAGGTATCCAATGCCTCTGACCGTGAATCAGAGCACTGGGATGAATTCTCTATGGACTACGATCAAGTCTGGTCAAAGAGAAAGAAGAAGTCAGGCAGAAAGAAGCTGGTCAGGTACTAATGTGCTCATCGGCCTTGCAAAAGCTTGAGCCGCTTGTTTCCTTTATGGCTGCAGTTTGTTATCATTGGGTTCCTAAAGAAGGGAATGTTGATAGTTGATGAAGATGGGTGGTACGCCCCTGAAATCCATTCTTTCATAGGTGAGCAGACTGCATATGGAGGTCAGGGGGGTCTCCCCTCCATGGACATAAGTTGTTTATCATAATCTTTGGATGGGCTATATTGGTTCATTCTCTGCTGTTTCAGTTGCAGGCCTGCAAGTAGTTTGGATCTGTTGATGGCTAGCCTTTGACGTTGCTATCTTCTCATGTAGTTTAAGGCTACCTCGGGCGGCTTGATGTCACACTTTGAAGGTGGTCATACTGCCAGTGATTGTTGAGTCATCTGTAAGCAGCTCTTAAAGTGCGTTGTAGATGCTAGCATTGGTTAGGGGTTGATTTCATCTCTCTCTCCTTCTACTTTTTAGGAGGTCTTGGAGTAGGACCTATGTGTTTTTTATGGATTTTTCTATCCTGGTTGTATGGGGTGCTCCTTTGTGCCCAAAGTTTTGGATTTCATTTAATAGTAACACGCTTTTTGGACCGACCAAAAAAAAGAATTAAAAGAAAACAAATTAAGCACCTTAATCATTATAATAATAATATCCAAAAATTAGTGGATATTACTTTTTCTTTAACTATTGTGAGTGGGCTCTCCACTCACTTTAGATATTTCGGTGCCATTGCAAGGCAAAAGGACGTCCATACTTATACAAATTTAACCATCTCATTTTGGTTGAAGGGCACTTCCATTAATATATTTATTTTTGCATTAAATTGAATTAGGGTTTCAATTATGCTTAAATCTTGATTATTTTAATATCAAGATTCTCTCTCTTCCAAAGAGATTCAAATGAGATTCCCCTCTGATTTTCTTGTCTCTAATTGATACCAAGAAACATTAGGGACTCTCTAGAAGTGGTATCTTGCATATTGAACCCTAGGTTTTGGGTAAATTGCACATTACACCAAAACTAGGTTTTAATGCACAAACATTACTTAACAAGCTCTTTCTTGGTGCTCAGGCTACCACAAGCCATACCTCTGCATCATTCTCATTCTTATGATGCTTCAACACTTGAGGAACATTTTTTAATGTAACATTTGCAAGTTAACCCCTCAACTTGGGTAATTTTCACTTTAGTCCAAAACGGGCAAAACATTGTTTTCAACATTATTCAGAAAGGACTAAAATTGAAACATAAGCTCCTCTTGAGCCTTAATCACTTTTCAAAAGATAACAGCAAGCATATAATTATCTTTCTTAAACAAAACATCTAGGGTTAAAGCATAACCCAGGTCAGGGATGTTACAAAGTTGTTCTCCAACTTTCTAAATTACTTGGATAGAAATGATGTGTCTCTAGATACTGCTCATTTCTTGTGATGTCATAAGTTGGTTATGGACATTTACTACCAACGTAATTTGGGATCTATAGAGTTACATGCAAAGGATGCACTTGGAATAGTAGTTTATTAATGAATGATGTTTAATTTGATTACTAAAGTATTTAGGTATTCAATTTAAATAACACTTGTTGAAAATTGACTGAGTGGACTATGAATCGACCAGTTCAAGTGTTGAACCAATCAGTTGGAGTGTCGAGGTAATTAAAATTGCATTGTCTGAATATTGGTTGATTTGGGGCCTGAACTGACTAATTCATTTAACGAACCGATCGGCTCAAGGTCTAAAACAACCAATTCAATTTGTGAATTGTCTCGTTCAATTTGTGAACCCCATGGTTCAATGATCAATTCAATTGGATCAAGAATTGATGATGATGTCATGTTGTGCATTAATCAAATATTAAATTCCAATATAATTGTGAATAGGAAACATGGTGAAATGACTGGTTCAAGGGTGAACTGATCAGCTCACATGTGAACTGATCGGTTCAGCTCTAAACTGACCAGTTCACTATTTTGAACTTCCAGAAGATTCATGAATTTTGTCTCTTTGACTCCCAGATCGACTGGAAACCCTAACCCTGGCCCTCTATAAATAGAAGGGTAATGGGGACTTCTCAGACATAACAATAAGCGATGACAATTGTTATCCTCTTTTGTTGTGGTAACCAAGAGAGCTCGAGCAAGTCCTACCCATAAAAGGGAGGGACAGAAAGGGAGAGACAATTGGGAGAGTGAATCAACACTAGAAGGTTGATTTTTAGTGGGTCAAATCCTTCATGTTGGCTTCGATAGCACAACATGGAGTTCATGGTGGTCTGCGTGGACTACTCTAGAGGCAAGGTGCTTGTTTCCTACCACTAGGAGGACAAAGGCAAATTGTCCTCCATGGTGATTAA
Organism: Alisma plantago-aquatica; assembly: GCA_963693085.1. NCBI lineage: Eukaryota > Viridiplantae > Streptophyta > Magnoliopsida > Alismatales > Alismataceae > Alisma > Alisma plantago-aquatica. The sequence goes on along the minus strand of OY856409.1, from coordinate 1,114,598,779 downwards.
CCAGGAGGCTAATGTTGACGTTGTCCTGGTGCAAATTGAAAAAAAGGTGCACACTACCCACAAGGGATTGTGGCTAGACTTGCTCTAGGATCAGGTATAACCTTGCAAACCTTCCTTCCTAGATACATTGTTATTGACACAGTCTCACTGGTTAGGGAATCAGGCATTAAACCTTTGTGTCTTCTACCTTATCTGTTGTCCGGATTTCCCAACAATGGTATTAGAGCCACGTCAGTTTATAGTGTATCTGGATTTAAATCGATATGATCAGATTTACTTTATTTCATATGATATGAATATTAAAATGATTAATTTGCATATCCTAAAAAATACCACGTATGATCACAATATATATATGCAATCTATATGTGTTCCCCAAAAGTGTTTTGATGGTGGATGTTATCATGGTTATGGATAATAACCCTTGATCTGTGTGCATAGTTGCAGTTGTTTATTCCTATTTATATCTCAGTTTGCATATTGAGCCTCTACCTTCTCTTACATATGCAAAAGTATTAATTCTTTCCTTCCTATGCCCTCCTCAAATGTAACTTGAGGTTTCTTTAATACCATGTAGTATGTAAATAGGATTAGGATCACTTTAATTCTTGTTATGGCAAAGAAGATTCTCTGCTCCAAATGAATTTACCAATTCAGTATATTAACTGAATGACTAGAGGACCAAGGAGGCCAGATGATAGAAGAATGAACCAATCAACTGATGGACCAACCGATCGGATGGAGGAGTCCAGACATCACTTGAACCTGAGACTAGATGACCGTTTGAGGAGCCCAATCGAGCGGCCAGGAGGCGATCCGATCGGTTCAAGTGTTGAACTGATCAACTTGGATTGGTTTGAGCATGGATCTTCACCAGAAATAGATTGCTACATATGATGTAGACCTTAGGTAGTAGAAATTCCCTGTGGCTCTAAGGAATCACAATAGTATTGCCATAACCATCGCTTGTCTTTAGAATTGTGTGTTTTCATTTGTGGGATATTGCATGTATATGATACATAATGTAAGAATGTGGTGATTGAATATGTGTATATATATAATCCCTCAATCTAATGCTAAGTCTTAGATGCTTTACATAAGCAACACACATGCAAGCTTGATTGACTATGCATGGGCACGCCAAGCATGGTGTGTTGTCCATCTCGTGGAAGTGTGATTGTAGTCATGTGGGCCTGCCAAGCAAGGTGCATTACTATCGTGTTGGCTTTTGGCTCAGACTTAACTAGGTGATCTTAATGAGATTAAGTAGCTAGAATCATGCATATGGACTGTGGCAAATAGTTGTACATACCATCTATCCAAGAATTGCATGAGATGCAATTGCAAAAAATTGTCTACCTTAACAATTGGTTATGGACGCTGGCGATGGCCAGGCAGTAATTCAATTGTTTTGGGTCTTGGCTCACTAGAAGATTTTACATTGCACTCTTTCAAATTGGTAGTGAGGGTTATCAATTTAAACAAAATAGTGGGATCAATAATCAACTAAAAGCCTTATTAATATTGTCACATTTATCAAATCAAAGTGTTTTGATAAAAGTTGCAATATTTCTTTTGTAGAATCTAATGGCAAGCACAAACATGTTGTCATTGCAACCAATCCTTGAGTAGGATGAAGTAAATGGGATTAACTTCCATGTCTAGTTTAGGACTTTGAGAAGCATTCTCACCAATGAGAAAAAGCTCTATGTCCGTGAAAGGCTAAAGCCAGAGGAACCCACTCCAAATGCTCCTAAGGCTAAAATGGAGCTTACCTGAAGCATGCCAATGATGCCCCAGACATCAAAGACCTTATGTTGAGCTGTATGAATTGTGAGTTTCATAAACAACATGAAAAATGGATATCAGTGAGATGATAACACATCTTATGAATCACGTAAAGCAAGCAAGGTATAATGTCTCCAAAGTGTTGTCTGAGTGCAAACTGATAGAGGGAGATCTAGTAGAGCTCCATGCGCTTAATATGATTGGGCATGTGGAGAGACTGGAATTTCTTTTAGGTTAAGAGTTGGCCATGGATATGATTCTACAATCATTTCCTAGATCATATATCTAGTTTATCGAGTGCTATCACTTGAGTAACTTGGCCAAATTGATGTCTGAAATTCTTGCCATGTTGATGAATGTTGAAGTGAAAATAAAGATGGGCAAACATGTGATGATGATTAGAAGAACAAAGTCCAAGGACAAAGGCAAGTCCAAGAAGTGTTTTGAGGCTAAGCTGAAGTCCAAGTATTTTGCACTGAAGATATGGAGAAGGTAAGTGATAAGGTAATCTATTCTTTTCACATAAAGAAACAAAGGAAGTGCCACCATTGTCACTAGTCTGGACATTGGAAAGGGAATTGCCCTATTAGTCTGGAGGAACTCAGGAAGAAGAAAGAGATAGATATCTCCACTTCAGGACCTAAGAATAAGTAAGCTAGAACTGTGCAGAGCAAGTGTTGTTGCAACTACAATTGGAACTTTTCATTCATCTAATGGGCATGTAATAGAATTAGTGAATTGCTATTATGTACTTGTCATTAATGAAAACATCATGTATCTTGTATGGACAAGAATATTATGAATAAATTGATGTTTCATCTTAAAAGATAAGATCTTGTATGGCAATACCCTATGTCCATACTTGATAGTTCTAAAGAAAAATATGTGTAACATATATACATAATGAATCGAAGACGCAAATAGTGAATACATATAACATTGTTGTCTAGAGCACATAAATGAGATATGCACTTCTAGAATCCATTATGATGGTTTTTTAGATTCTTTTGGTTATTGAACCAATAAAAACATGTGAGTCTTATTTGTTGTGCAACATGACAAAATATCTTTTCACTAATAGTAGTGGGAAAGCAAGTATTCTATTAGTGCTAGTACAAACTAATGTACATAGACCTTTTAGAATAAATGCTAGAGGTAGTTACTTGTACCTCATTATATTTATTGATGATATCAATATATATATGGAAGTTTGTATTTAATGAAATACAAGACTGAATCTCTTGAAATTGTTCAAGGAGATCATGAATGAAGTATGTAACTGGCTTGGTAAAAGTATTAGGACACTTTGATGTGATCAATGTTGAAATATTTTAAACCAAAAGTTCAGGACCTTCTAAGAGGTCATGATAGTGTACCACAATGAACTCCACTTGAAACATAATGATGTATCAGAAAGAAGGTATCACACCCTGTTAGTCATGGTGCAATTATCAATAAATCTAGTTGATCTTCCAATTTCCTTTTTGGGCACATGTTTTACACTAAAGCAATGTACCATCCAAAATGGTTCAAAAGACACCATATAAGATATGGCATGGGAGGTACTCGATATGTCTTTTATAAGAATTAGGATTGAAAGATTATATGGAAAATAGTTTCTTGAATATCTTTGTCCACAAATCATATAAATGTTATTTTGTTGAATACAACTTTTATAAATTAATCCAACGACAAAAGTGTTTGTTGCCAAGATGGTTGAATTCCATAAGGGGAATTTAATTCTAGAGGAATCAGTGCAAGAATAGTAGAACTCAAAGAGTGTGAGACCAACAAGAAAACATTGAACCTAAAGAGGCATAGTGAGAACAATGAGAATCACAAATTGTTGTAGAATCTCAAGTTTCTTTTGTAACACAGAGCTCATAGATCTGGTAGAACATGCCTTGAGTGTGACCCTCCATCAGATCTAGTAGAACATCATATTTCTAAATCAAGGACTCAAAGTTTTTCTCCAAGAAGTGTGACCCTCCACCAGAAATCACAATGTGAGGCACCCTGAACCTAGGGAAGGTGGTGTTGGTATGTATGCCTAGAGAGATAACCATATGATGTTGTAATGTGGCAATAGATACATGATTTGGTAATGACAAAGGTAATTCCAAATATTATGTTTGTCTCAATCATGAGATGGTGAAACCAAAATAGTAGATGTCTAAAGAATGATATTACTTGATGACATAAGTCTCCAGGTTGAGGAACCTGAATAGTGAGATCATTTGTATGATAAGAGTACATACTTTTATTATTATGTCCCTACTTGGATATTATTGTGGAAGTAAAATAAACAACAGTAATACATTAGACTAGAGTGTGTATTGGGTGATGATAGAATCTAATCAGTCATGATATGTGATATCAAACCAAACACATAGGTACATGTTATAGAACTATGTATGGGACATGCCCACCTTGAGAGTGATACATGGAGACCATGGAATGGTAATTAGAACCAGCTCTCAGAATGATAGTGGTGATTGAGGTTCTTAGACATGAAGTCAATACATTCATCACATGTAGTTCAATGTATTTTAACATCATCCAATGTGACCTTGAATATGGGTTGCCATAAAGGTGATGCACAGGTGTATTGTGACACATGAGGATTGAGTGTGAGTGACATGGATGGGATTTGTCCCTCCTACAGGATATTGATATCTAGGCTACTTGATAAGAGAGACTGAGAAATGTATGGCCATACTCGTGTGAATCACTATATGATATGTGAGCTCATGGGCACCTCAAACAGTTTGATCTAGCTTAAGGAACATGGATTGAATGTTGAAAAGGATGTCGATTCCATGTCTCGAGTTCAATCTAGATATCAGAGAAAAAGAAACTATACAATCACGGTAACACTAATCACATATTGTAGGTTGAAGTTGTTCTCTAACTTTTCAAATTACTTGGGTAGCAATGATGTGTTTCTTCATACCACTCATTGCTTGTGATTTCATAAGCTAGTTATGTGCATTCATTGTCAACGTAATTTGGGACCTATAGGGTCACATGAAAAGGATGCAATTGGAATAGGAGTTTATTAATAAATGATGTTTAATTTGATTATTAAAGTGTTTAGGTATTCAGTTTAAACAACACTGGTTGAAAATTGACTAACTGGACTATGAACCGACTGGTTCAAGTGTTGAATGATCAGTTGGATGTTAGGTTAATTGAAACTACATTGGGTGAATATTGGTTGAGCTGGTACATGAACCGATTAGCTCAAAGTTTGAAATAACTGGTTCGCTTTGTGAACTCTCATGTTCAATGATCAATTTGGTTGGATCAAGGGGTTGATTTTGACATCATGTTTTGAATTAATTGAATATTATATTCCAATACAATTGTGAATAGGAAATAAGTAGAAATGAATGATTCAAGGGTTGAGCCAATCATCTCACATGTGAACCAATTAGTTCAGCTCTGAACAGACTCGTTCACTATTCATAGCTTCCAGAAGATTCATTAATTTCGTTTGTTTGACTCCCCAGATCGATTGGAAACCCCAACCATATCCCTTAGATAAATAGAGGGGTATTGGGGGCTTCACAGACACAACAATAATCTCTAACAATTGTTGTCCTCACTGGTTGTGGTAACCAAGAGATCCTAAGCAAGTACTACCCATAAAAGGGATGGAAGCGAGGGAGTGACAATTGGGAGAGAGAACCAACCCTAGTAGGTTGACGTTCAAAAGGAAAACTCCTTCCCTTTGGCTTTGATAGCACAATGTGGAGTTCTCGTTGGTATGTGTGGACTACTCTAGAGGAAAGGGGGTAGTTGCCTATCGCTAGGAGGATGAAGTCAAATTGCCGTCAGTGGTGATCAACCAGGAGGTCGATGATGATTTTGTCCAAGTGCAACTTGAAGAAAGAAGCACACTTCTGCAAGGGATTGTCATTGGACTTGCTTCATGACTAGATATAACCTTGCAAACCTTCCTTACTATATACAATGTTATTGATGCAATATCACTGGTCTAGGAATCGAACATTATTTTTTTTTTGCCTTATTTGTCGCCCAAATTTCCCAACATATGGTATCCTTAAAAAGTTTCATGACAAATTTGGAGTCACTAGTTTTCGTGGGAATGTCTTCTACCCATTTTGAAATGCAGTCCAATCCACAAGGATATAGGAATACCCACAAGAAGAAGGAAAGGGTCCCATATAATCCACTCCCCAAATATCAAAAATTTCTATTTCTTCACAGGAAGTCATCGACATTTGATCTCTCTTAGAAATATTTCCAGTCCTATGGCATTGATCACAAGCTAAGAGGAACTCATAAGAATACTTAAATAGAGTAGGCTAAAAGAAATTAGACTGAAGCATCTTCCTAGCAGCATTTTGAGAGCTCACATTCCCTCTAGTGGGTCTAGAATAACATTGTTCAAGAATATTCTAAGCCTCTTCCTTAGTTAACCATCTACGATAAAGACGATATGCACATAGTTTCAGAAAATAAGGGCCATCCCAATAAAAATACTTAACATCATGTAAAAAATTGCCTTGGCATGTCCCTTGTAATCAGGGTGTAGGACACTTGCCACAAGATGATTTATAAAAAACCATGGATATTGGGATTCAACTTTAAGCAGTTTGGCAAGGATCAATCAAAATTCCATCATCATAAACTAAGGCAGATAAGGTGGTCAATAACTACATTTTTGGAGACATTTTTATCAATCATTTCTAAGTCAAACTCCTAAAGTAATAGTATCCAACGACTGAGTTGAGGTTTAGCATCTTTTTTTTTCATTAAGTATCAAATGGCAGTGTGGTCCATGTACACAATCACCTTGGATCCAACAAAGTATGATTAGAACTTTTTGAAGGCATAGACAATTGCTAACAATTCCTTCTTGGTCATGGTATAGTCGGTTGTGTGACATCTATGGTTTTGGACACATAGCATATGACATGATGTTTCTTGTTGACTCACTTCCCAAAAATGGCACCGACAACATATTCACTGGCGTCGCACATAATTTCAAAGGTTAGAGACCAATCTGGTGCACAAATGATGGGGGTAGATGTGAGACCATTATTCAAACTAAGGAAGATGTCCATGCAATTTTGTTCAAAGGCAAAGGGAACATCCTTCATGAGAAGATTGGTAGAGGCTTGGCAATTCTTGAAAAATCACGAATGAATCATCAGTACAGCCTAGCGTGCCTGAGAAAGGAACGAATGTCCTTAACAGAGGTAGGAAGGGGAGTTTTGTGATGTCTTCAATCTTTTCTCTATCCACTTTTACTCCTCGATTGCTAACTCTATGTCCCAGGACAATTCCTTCTCTCACCATGAAATGACATTTTCCCAATTCAAAACTAAGTGTGCCTCTTCAAAATTTTCTAGCATTAGGGATAAATGTCTCATGCAAGAATCAAAACAATCTCCATAAATGTAGAAATACTACATAAAAATATCCATGAAATTTAAGTTAACCTGGAAAAAATAGTGGGCATGCACCGCCAAAAGGTGGCGGGGCGTTATAAAGACCGAAGGGTTTTCTCATAAATGCGTAGGTGCCAAAGGGAAAAATGAAAGTGGCCTTATCCTAATCTTTGGGACGCATGGAAATCTTACAAAAACCTAAATAATCATCTAAGTAACCTGAGTAATCTTGATGCGAAAGGCATTCTAGTACTTGATCCAGAAAGGGAAGGGGAAAGTGATCATTCCTAGTGGCCTTGTTCAATTTCCTATATCAATGCACATTCTCTATCATGTAATAATACATGTAGGGATGAGCTCATCATTATCGTTCTTCACAACATTGGTGCTCTCTTTCTTGGGTACAACTTGGACAGGACTAACCTAGGGGGAGTCAGGGATTGGGTATATGATTCATGTAGTCAAGAGCTTAATAACTTCTAGACGGACAACCTCTTTCATGTTTGGATTCAATTTGCATTGAGGGTCTTGCCATGGCTATATTATCTACTGTCAGAATTTTGTGTATGCAAATGTCTTAACTAACCCATGTTAGTTTAGTAATTTTTTATCCTAGAGAAGCTCTCCTTTTTCTCAACTGGTCATGATGTTGTCCTTGCTCGAAGGTGAGGTCAAAAATGAGTATGACTGGAGAGATTTGCTAGTTATCAAGAAATATATATTTGAGTCCTTCCGAAAGGCATTTCATTTTTGGGGCTTTAAGAGGTTTGGGATTTCTTCCAGAAGAGATATCATTTTAATATCCTTGAATTTGTCTTGAGGAACTTCCTCAATATATCTAGGTGAGCCATGTATTGATTTAATTGCTCATCATCAAGCCAAATTCAGTTGGGGTCGTAAGGGCGGTGTGGAGTGGGTCCTCAATTAATTCCCACTCTTGTCTCAATTGGAAAAGCTGGTTGACACAATCTAGAAGATAAACTTCATCATGTATGCTTGAGACTTTCATGCTCTATAAGATACAAAACTCTAATGTTTTCCTACCTAGTCGTATAAGGATGGTTCCAATCTCAACATCAATCAGTGCTCGGGCTATAGCTAGAAAGGGACAGACAAAAATAAGGGGATAACATCGGTCCTCCTTGATGTCCATGATCACAAATTCACATGGAATGTAAGTGTCTTTTCCTACCTTCATCGGTATAACTTCTATGATACCCATGGGTTTCATCATGGATGAATCTGCTAACTGGATAGTCATGGTGTTGGGAAGTGTGTGGACAAATTCTAATCTTTTGCAAAGACTATAAGTGTAACATCCCACTCTTGTTATGCAATTTTTCAAATTATTTTATTCTTTGCATGCTCCTTTCTAATTAGATAATAGTTGAGGACTTAAGTGCAATTTTCCCATGTTAAGTTTTACAAAATCATTTTATTTTGCTCAATGGCTCTCTTATCCTTGTTTTGATTAAAGAAAATCTTTTCATGTATATCTATGCCCTTTTGTTGAAGAAAATTTAGAATAGATGTTTTATGTCCAATTTTCTCTCTTATGATAATTAGTGATTTACTTGTTTAATTATTTGCTTAATGGCATCCATATTGTTAATTGAAATTAAATAAGGTTGAATGCACGTTTTCATGTTTTTCAATTCTTATTTGAGATATTAATAGCTTATTATGAATTAATCATGGCCATTTAAGTATACATGAGGGTTTGCTATTCTTAGGCCTAAATGGGTACAAAAACGAAATCTAACTCCACAGGAATATTCTAGACACTCCAGTGAACCTGTGGTCAAAATTTGAATGCATTTGACCCATGTTTGACCCCTCAATTAAATTGAGAGAGATTTGAATATTATTTGATCTAGATTTTAATCCAATTTCATTTATGCAGCCGATTTAAAGCATAGTTCGTTTTATTAGATCTGTCACGCGTTACTTTTCTTGCACGCGTACACGGTGACCATTGGATCAAGATCCAACGGCACTCGTATTCTCTCCTACCTCCATTTTTCTCGCGAGCCAGCATCTGTTTTAGCTACTTTGAATGCTCGCAGTCGATCTCGGTCATTCCTCGACGGTTTCACGTCGTTTCTTCGCCATTGAATTCGTCTCTCTCTCTCGAACCCAGCGAGCCCTAACTCGCACCCTCTCGTGCTCTGTAGGGCAAACACCCAATATAGGGCTCACGACCCCCCCTGCACAGACGGTCTCCTAGCCTCCTCCGCCGCCACCCAAAAGCCTCGAGAGCACCACCGGACTGCAAGATCTCTTCCTCCTCAGTCAATTGCGACTCACCTACCCCCAAGCTCCCCAACCTGCTCAACTTCCCTTTCCGGCGAGCTTGACTCCGCTCTAGCCTGCACCGACACCTCGAGTCAAATTGGAGCGTCGGTGAGCATCCTCAGAGCCTCACCTTCGTTTTTCCTTTCTCAGTTTGTCTCGCGGTCGCCCCTTCTAGCAGGACCTGTACTCCGCCGCCTGGACCTGCCAGCACTCATCGCCATGGCGCTCCAGTGCCCGTCTAGCCCTCGTGAGGCATCGAACGAAGTCGCCCGACCTCCTAGATTGTTTCTCCGGTCGCAAGTTGATGTCAGATTCCTTCAAGTCGTGGTTTTGGCCTCTGAGCCCTTTTCCTCTGTTCTCCGGTCCACACCATGGCTTTGGGTGAGTTCGCCACCGTTTTACCCGCATCCCAGGTTCATTTTGATCGCCGGAGTTCGACGAAGGTAGCGCGATTGTGTTTCCCTGTCGATCAGCCCTATGGCGCGATCGTTGCTCTCACCTGAGCTCCTTGGAGCATTGCTCACTCGCACCTGATGCGACGGAGCAGGCAGGGAACGAACCAGGTCAGTCAATGACCTCGGTGGCCCTATGTTTCTAATCCAGTTATTAATATCGCAAGGACAATATTGTAATTTCGACATTCGATTTGTTTCATCAGCCGCGAGTAGTTTGTACGCCCAAATGACAATTCTACCCTTACATGTTGTATTCATGTGTAAATTGCGGCCTAGGTTTTTCCGACTTTTAACCTGTGATTTACATCAGATTAATATTCGATTTAAATGATGTCACGCTATGGTTTCCTTTTTTTTCTGATTGGTCCAGAGTGCAAAATTCATAACTTTTGTATACGACCTCAGAAAATTACACAAAAATATGTTTTGGAAAGGATTTTTGATGAGGAATCTGATTTTTTGGTTTTTATCGACTGATTCTACTGTTTTAACATCTCAATATTTTTTATGGACAAATTAGGGTTTCAGGTTGTATAATGAAAGACACACATGTTATTTCAGGTGATTAAAAGGATCCAATCAGTCAAACTAGGTTTGACTTAGGTGATTTAGTTCAAGGTAAGCGGGCCATGCCCTTGGCATAGTAAATTTGATTTATTGGATGTTTATGATATGTTTATGCACTTTATGTTAAAGTCATGATAAATGCATGTATTCCTTCAAGTATATGATTATTGAATTCTTGTTTGCTATAATATAAGTCTAAATATAGAAACCACATTTATGTTATGAATTATGGTTAAGGAACATGAAATCAAGGTTAAGAGGGAAGAAGTTTCTCATTCATGCTTAAGAGGGAGAAATCCCATTATGGTCATGGGGAGAAATCCCATTATGTTCAAGAAGGGGAAATCCCAATTAAGATCAAGTTTAGGTTATTAAGAAGATAAGTCAAGTCTAAGAAAGATCATGATTAAGGGAATTTGATTTAGATTTATATGCACCTTGTTATGGGCTTTCCGAGCATTATGGGCTTTCTGAGCAATTATGGGCTTTCCGAGCATTATGGGCTCCTTATGGGGCATTAAGAGAGGAGCATATACTTCTAGTCAAATTCTTTATGTAAAAGATGCTAAGAAACGATTAATGTTAATGCATGTTCATGATTATGTTAAGTCACTTGTATATTTATTTTTATGTCTTATAACATGCCAATGCCGCTTACTTACTATGTTTGTTTTCCTTTGCATGGCTGGGGACGTGATGTCCACAGAAGTTGGAGCTAAAGAAAAGGAATCATCTTGAGAATACTAAGGACCCAGAGATCCAAGGAGTTGTTGCCTGGTGGGACGTCCATCTATGGAGATCCTATCTTTCTCATGATTATCTAGTTTATGTTTAGTATATCTTTGGAAACCTGATGTAGCTTTTATTCCAAGAACTTATGTATGAATCTATGTTTCAATAATGCCAAGTGTTATTTGTTTCTTGATATGAGATCATGTATGTGACATTCCCTCCCCGATATGCCAAGTACCCCACATTATGGATAATGTTGGGGATTAGGCTATGCTTCCGCTGGTTATGTAAGAAACCCTAGGGAGGGGTGTTACAATAGGGCATTATTGAAATACTTGCACCTAACTCTGCAAGACCCTTCCTACAAGCATTGTTTCCTAGATAACACCCAATCCCAAAGGAGTTGAGGTCTTTCTATTTTTTAGGCATCTTGTTAAGAATGATATAGGAGGTGTTCCTAGAAAGTTTCAGGGTTTCATATTCCTCGGTGGTATACTTCCTAATCCACAGAGTTTTCATTTATTTAAACCATGCAAGCATGTCTACAAGAGCATCTAAAAAGGGAATCTCCCCATGAAGTTTCTTCATGGCTTCTCTAAATTTCATGAATGTGGCATCTAGCCTAGTTTGTTTGAGGCGTGCCTGATATGGTGGATGAGGTTATAAATAGGGATGTCAGATTCGTCAACTTCCACTTGTGCGGATTCAGTGATGGGAGTGGGGTTTTTATTGGCCTTGGAATCGGTGGTATCTTATGAAGGTTCCTTTTTGAAAACCACAGTGTCGTCATCCTCAAAACTTATGGGTACTACAAGGGGGATTCTCTAGAGGAGGGGAAGCATAAAGATTCCCAGAAGGGGTGGAGATGACCTTAAGTTGTTCATATGATTTGTGTTATTCTCAGGATGCCTAGCAAAGGTGTTGGTAGGAGGTTTTTGGTTGTACATGAGTTGGGCCAATTGAGAACCAATTGCCTTCTAGGGGATCTTGTTGTGAAAGGATGATCTACTGTAGAGCATATATTCTATCATCAGAAGAAGGGATGGATTTATTTTGTTGCATTTGAGGTGTTTGGTTCAAATTTCGGTACTTCTGCCCTTGGTAAAACCATAGTTCCCTTGCTTCCCGAAATTCCTTTAGTTTTTATTGTATTAGAAACTTGGGGGTGGATGGTTTGAGTTGTTGGCTTGAGGAGGTCTTTGTTGGGGGGGAAATTTAGCACCATCCGGATTGCCATATTGGAACCCGGGGTGATTCCTTGCCTAATTTGAATTTTAGTAGGCTTGACCAAGTATATTATGGATGGAGTTGAGGTCCTCTATTTACTTTCCAACTTTAGGTACGTTTGGAATATTATAGGGGAGTTGACATTGTTGGGTACATTGGTCATACCCTTAGCAGATGCCATAGAGAGAGTCAACATATTTAGTTTGTTGTGGTTGCCCTCTCCTTTCATAGGCATTGAAGGAAGATTCTAGACAATCTTGTTTTCAGTCAAGAAGTTTAAGGATCTCAGCAATAGCATTTATATCAAAAATATCTTTAGCTTTGGCTATCTTAAGGACCCCTTTAGACCATCATCATGCTTGAGTATCAGAGCTTCATTTAACAACCTCCCATGCACTATCAAAATTTTAGAACATAAAATTTCGTCTGGGAAAGGAATCCAGAAAGAGTTTGGTGTTATTGTCAACACCTCGATAAAAGTTTTTTGATTAATTAAACATGAGAAAGTTTCATGATGTGGGAAACAATGGAAAAGGTCTTTGAACCTCTCCCAAGCTTCTCCTAGGGTCTCGCATGGATCATGGAAAATAGAGTGATCGCTCTCCTAATTTGATAAGTGAGGGATGGGGGGTAATACTTCTCTAGGAACTTGTATTGGAGTGCATCCCAAGTATTGATGCAATCTCCCTCGTGGAATGGTACCAGCTACTAGCTTGGTCCGACAAGGAAGTTTTGAACAATATCAAGTTTATTGCATCTTTAGAGACACCAGGAATCTTTGTTAAGGAACATAGGTCAGAAAATTGCTAGAGGTGATCTTGACAAGTATCGCCCTTGTTACCCGAGGAGGGGTTGGCTTGAAGCATTGTGATCCACTAAATGTGGATCTCAAATTGGGAGGTAGTGATATGGGGTCACACAACTAAATGTTGTCCATGGGAAGTCACAGGGACTGAAAAGACCTTAAGTTGTTTTTTCATTCAGCCTCGTGTAATGTGGCTTCTCGAGCCTCTTGTTTGACCAATAAGGTTGTGTGTAATGTGACTTCTTGAGCCGCTTGCTCAGCTAACATGGCTTCTATTTGAGCAGAAAGGGTTCACTCAACCCTAGGTTCACTTCTTGTTCATCCATACTATATTGATGTGTTAAGTTCAACTGATGGGAAGTCCTATCTATCTCAGGATCAAAAGCAGGAAGCGCAAAATCAGCATTTTGTGAGCGTGGCATACACCACTTGGTCCTTGAAAGATTGGGAAAAATTTGAACAGAAGAAGTTTGATTCAAGAAAAATAAGTATCATTGCATAAAAATAGTACCACTCGAATGGAAACTCAGTAGAAGGAGGAATACTACCGGAATGGGTCTGGACATGCAAAGAAAAGAAAAAGAAAACAAGGTTTTTGTTCAAAGTAAAATGGGATTCAAAAAACAAATTTGTCATCCCTGGCAATAGTGCCAAATATTGATGTGTGTCATTTACCCAACGATTCACTAGGGGGTTAATTCATAGTTTAACCTTCCTTCACAAAAAAACCACTACCTTGGCAATTGGTTAATTTATTAGTTTAGAAGGGTTTTGTCCCATAGAACAACAATTTTAAGTTAGGATTATTGAACCATGTTTGCTTTGAACAAATCTAACAATAATTAAATTTCGTTGATTTGAGAGTGATTATGCTAGAATAAAATGAAAAGAAATTACACTAAGTCTTAGATTAGTTTTGGTGTAAGTCATAATTTATGTGGAACTTATTTTCCAAGAACTCTATTTTAGTTTTAGGAACTTAAGTTCCACTCACTTCCATGTGATTGGTTTGTTGTAAGTTTAAATATGGACGTCATTTCAAAATATATAATAAGGACAGTAAAAACGTGAAGAAAGAATCATATATGTGAATAACCACAATATTTTTTAACCATAATAACCTCAACAACTAGTCATGGTATGAATGTTACTCCATTATAAAATATTTAGTGTTGTATAATTATAATTTAAATAAAAATATAGTTATTGATACAACATCACAATATTTTTATTTCACTTCGTGTATAGATTATTGTAATAATATTTACATTTTATATGAATGTAAATATAAATTTTGCTTCATCATTGTCTAACAATGTATAATATTAAAAAATTCAGCATATTCTTTGTGCACAGTATAGTTAATTATCATTTTTACATCATGTTTTTAAACATGGAGAATAAAAATATGTTAGATATTTTTTCACATAGTGTGGTGTGGTTGCTTTTTCTTAATGTTCATAATTTTTTTATTTTATAAATCAAACTGATAATGGTAGTTGTAGTGTAAAATATTTTTCATAGCATAATTGTATTATATAGTGTTTTTCATATTATGTTATAGTTTTGGCAGTAAACGATTTCTGTACCGCTAACATTTCTAGTCTAAAATATTTTACATATACCATTTATGAAGAATGGAAAATATAATTGTATAGGAAATGATATTTGTAGTTCCAGAACTCATTTTCCTCTCTTTTTAAGAAGGAAATCAGGAACTCTATTTGTATGTAAACTTGTAACTTGCCGGAAGTCACGAAACTCAAGTTCCAGCACTTACTTTAAACCAATCATGAAAAACTATTTAGGAACCCCAGTTCATAAATTTTCTAGACCAGTGACACAAACCAATCAGAGCTAAGAACAAAAGTAAAGGAATTACACTAAGAACAAGATAAGAAAATTGCACTATGAACATGAAAAGAATTATGTTAGAGAAGAAAGTTTTGCTAAGAAATAAGTAAGGAAGTGCAAGAAGTAAAGGTGATTGAAAGTAGAGATAAAGTCAATAATGAGTAATGCTGAGGTTTTGGGTTTCACACCCATGTCCTGTGTAGAAATTTAATCAATAAAACTTGTGAATACAAAACTAGTTAGATGAGGGCATGTAAAACATTTTCCAAAATGTGTCACAAAAATCAAGCTTCCCATAAACCAGTTGATCTCGGTGATTGTGGATCCTTGCCCAATCATTCCAAATAAGCTCATTCTAATATTTCTTCTAGATCTTAATGCATTTATTAGGTCGTTCTACCTTGGGGGTCTGAGATCTCTTCATGCAAAGATTAACATGTGGAAAGGCGAGAGATCCAGTCCTCAAATGGTACAATAAACCCATGAAAACACCATCTAACATGCTATATCACAGAGTTAAATCAAATATAATCATGTTGGGGCTATGGGGATACTCCCCATGCCCTGACATATGGAACTACTCACATATCATAGACAAAGATACTTGAGTGAAGGAAGGAAGTATGGAATCCATAGGCTAGTAATAGAAGAAGAATCCAACAAGACTATGATCTAGCAACATTGAAATGGCACCCTTCTTCAATCATTTTTCAAGTAACAAAAGAAGACAAAGAACAATATATTTGAAACTAAAATTTAAATATGAAAATATGAGTACAAGTTACAAGAATTTTGGATGCAAATATGTAATAAGATATTATATACAAAAAACAAGATGAAAAGATGGATGCTTTGTTGTTGAGCCCCCACTCCTTTTGTAGGGAGAAGGATGGGTGGAAACCCTATGACCAATGCTAATAATTGTTGGAGGGTATTGTAAAAAAAGTTTGTCATGTGGCCCCTGGTCGATCGACTAGGAGTCTCAGTCATTTGACTGGTATGCATGGTTGTGCGGATCGAGGGAAGTGAGTCAAAAACCTAAAGAGGGTGGAGGTGTGATAACCTCCCATTTTGTGATGTTATCTTATTAGTTATCTTTAGTTTTCCGTACTCTTTCTTAGATAAACTAAATAGAATCATTAAACTTTCTTACTTTATTGCAGATACATCAATAAACTAACTTTTCTTATTTTTCCATTACAGAAAACACAAAAAAATTACAAAGACTCCTCACGGTCCCAAGACCGCGAGAAGCCTCACGGTCCCAAGACCGCGAGAAGCCTCACGGTCCCAAGACCGTGAAAAGCCTCACGGTCCCAAGACCGCGAGAAGCCTCACGGTCCCAAGACCGTGAGAAGCCTCACGGTCCCAAGACCGCGAGAAGCCTCACGGTCCCAAGACCGCGAGAAGCCTCACGGTCCCAAGACTGCGAGAAGCCTCACGGTCCCAAGACCGCGAGAAGCCTCACGGTCCCAAGACCGCGAGAAGCCTCACGGTCTCAAGACCGTTTGGGCTCAACTTGAGCCTATAAATAGGACCTCAAGGGTCACTTCAAAAGGATCGAATTTCAAGACGTCCAAAGGCTGCCTCTCCAGATCCAGAGCGCTCTGTTCCTTCGTCTACTGCCCCAAGGCTGCCAGTTTTGAGATTCGTGCCCATCATCAAGCTACCTTCTCTCTCTTCTTTCTCTCTCTTCAACAAAGAAGGTGGGAAGAGAAAATCCATCATCAAAGCAACCACGAAGTGCGAAGATCGTTGCTCTCTTCACCAAGGGTTCAACCTTCCCTCCTCCGTGGAGATGACGTTCTTTCTCTCTCTTCTCGCCTCCTTCTTTGTCATGAGCGAGTAGTTTCATTCACTAGGGTGCGGGGAGTAGCCCCGCTACCCATGTTTTCATTTCATGCGATGTAATTCAATAACTTGTAATAGAGATACTCTTCTTTTCAGTTTGACTTCAATCGCTTAATGAATACTAGTTGCTTGATCATCAAGTTGTGTTACATATTGTCTTTTGGTATGAATTGTCTATGTTTGTACCCTTAGATCTAAATATTGATTGAATGTTGGTTATGGATGTATGTAGTCACCATATGTCTGTTTCGGTGTCTAGAAGTGTTTTCATGAGTGGAGTAAACTCACCCCCATCGTTGCACTTTCATACTATGAAATGGAATCAGTTGACGTATGGAAGTGCAACCTTGGTAAGGTCGAGGAACACATTTTATGAAGGAGTAATGCAAAGCATGTGACCATTCATTATGGAATGGCTGGCATTGTAATACTCCACACTTCTCGTAGCTAGTTATCCGAAAGGAAGCTAGGACTACAAGTTACTAACTGATTTGACTCTTTTTGCAGGTTGTTTTATTATGTTGCATGACTTGATCCATGTGTAGTGGTGTGAAACCCGATAACATCCTAGTGGTTTTATCAATTGTTTACAACCTTAATCTTTACTTTCTTGGTTTACTTTCCTCGCATTTAGCTTTAAAACCAAAATCAAACTTTCGATCTAAATATCAACTGTTAAGTAGTTAAGTAAAACTAAAAACGTTTTCCATCTTGACTTCGTCAAGACCGTTGTCCCGAGGATTCGACCCTTAACTATACTACGATAAGACTTCCGCGTGTCTTAGCACACGTGGGTGGAGTTCTTACCATAGTACTAGCAAGGCTAAACTTAGGGATTCATCATCTCTAGGATTTTTAGTGGTGTTGCAAAACTCCATCAAAAATTGGCGCCGTTGCCGGGGACCGAACCCGGGTCACCCGCGTGACATGCGGGAATACTCACCACTATAAATAGGACCTCAAGGGTCACTTCAAAAGGATCGAATTTCAAGACGTCCAAAGGCTGCCTCTCCAGATCCAGAGCACTCTGGTCCTTCGTCCACTGCCCCAAGGCTGCCAGTTTTGAGATATGTGCCCATCATCAAGCTACCTTCTCTCTCTTCTTTCTCTCTCTTCAACAAAGAAGGTGGGAAGAGAAAATCCATCATCAAAGCAACCACGAAGTGCAAAGATCGTTGCTCTCTTCACCAAGGGTTCAACCTTCCCTCCTCCGTGGAGATGACGTTCTTTCTCTCTCTTCTCGCCTCCTTCTTTGTCATGAGCGAGTAGTTTCATTCACTAGGGTGCGGGGAGTAGCCCCGCTACCCATGTTTTCATTTCATGCGATGTAATTCAATAACTTGTAATAGAGATACTCTTCTTTTCAGTTTGACTTCAATCGCTTAATGAATACTAGTTGCTTGATCATCAACTTGTGTTACATATTGTCTTTTGGTATGAATTGTCTATGTTTGTACCCTTAGATCTAAATATCGATTGAATGTTGGTTATGGATGTATGTAGTCACCATATGTCTGTTTCGGTGTCTAGAAGTGTTTTCATGAGTGGAGTAATCTCACCCCCATCGTTGCACTTTCATACTATGAAATGGAATCAGTTGACGTATGGAAGTGCAACCTTGGTAAGGTCAAGGAACACATTTTATGAAGGAGTAATGCAAAGCATGTGACCATTCATTATGGAATGGCTGGCATTGCAATACTCCACACTTCTCATAGCTAGTTATCCGAAAGGAAGCTAGGACTATAAGATACTAACTGATTTGACTCTTTTTGCAGGTTGTTTTATTATGTTGCATGACTTGATCCATGTGTAGTGGTGTGAAACCCGATAACATCCTAGTGGTTTTTATCAATTGTTTACAACCTTAATCTTTACTTTCTTGCTTTACTTTCCTCGCGTTTAGCTTTAAAACCAAAATCAAACTTTCGATCTAAATATCAACTGTTAAGTAGTTAAGTAAAACTAAAAACGTTTTCCATCTTGACTTCGTCAAGACCGTTGTCCCGAGGATTCGACCCTTAACTATACTACGATAAGACTTCCGCGTGTCTTAGCACACGTGGGTGGAGTTCTTACCATAGTACTAGCAAGGCTAAACTTATGGATTCATCATCTCTAGGATTTTTAGTGGTGTTGCAAAACTCCATAAAAAATTGGCGCCGTTGCCGGGGACAACGGAACGTTTTAGTTTTTACTTAACAACTTCTTGGTTGATTAGGATTTTACACTTTTTCTTGATAACTACTCCAAATCTTCTTGCTTTCTTCATTTCCTTCCATTATCCTAACGTGTGATTTTCCTTCTACTCAGGTAGAAAACGTGTATGCAACCCCCGCATAGCATCGGATTCTCCCCTGAACCAGAATACGACTCTGAGGTAGAAAGAAGTTTCCACCGAAGGATTAGACTTAACCGCCAAAGAGCCAGACAGATGGCTGAAGAGCAACGCCTTGTTGCAGAAAGAGTTAACGCCGCCATAGCAGCACAACGAGCACAACTTATTGCAAACACTCGTGCTCAGGTGCAAGCTGAGATTCGAGCTGAGGAACAAGCCCGCATCCAAGCAGAGCATGCTGCTGCCCAACTTGCGTTAAGAAACAAGCAACTTCGGGACTACGCAGTCCCGAAGAATTATGAAGACGATCATCCTGTCTGACCACCGATTATTAACATACCACACTTTGAAATCCGGACGCAATGGATCCAGATCATGCAAGGCATCTCTTTCTCTGGAGCACCCGGAGACGATTGCATGGATCACCTTAAGAGATTCAAGTCACTCTGCCGACTTGTACCCCAAGCAGGAATCGCCTTGGAAGCAATAATGTTACACCTTTTCCACTTCACCTTATCTGGAAGAGCACTAAGCTGGTACAACGCTTTGGATAGACACCCCATCATCACTACTTGGACTCCTTTAGAAGAAAAGTTTCTTGAGAAATTCTTCCCACCTTCGCTAACCTATGAGATTAGGGGACAGATTAATCACTTTTCCCAACTACCTGGAGAAACACTTGCTGAAGCTTGGGAAAGATTCAAAGAACTCCTGAGAAAGTGTCCTCACCATGGCATATCTCAAAATCAACTAATAGAAACATTTTACAGAGGAGTAAGTGATGATATCAAGCAATTTCTAGATTCCTCATCTGGAGGAAACTTTATGAGAAAGAATTATGAAGATGCCTAGAATATAGTTACACTAGGGGCCGAGAACCAATCCAATTGGGGAAGGTCATCTAACCAACCCAAAGGCGTTCTCAAGGTTTTCAAGGCAGAAGAATCCATGGAACTCAAGGCCATTGCTGAGGCCTTGAAGACTATCGCTAGCAAGCAACAAGCCCTCGAAACTTCTTTCGGGGAATATGACAAGAAGAAAAGCTCTCAGGTTCAACAAGTTAAGGCAGCTACTGGAGCTTGTGAAGCCTGTCATGCATCCGATCATCCCACATTATCATGTGGCCTGTTATACAATGTCATGATGGATTTCCAACCACCTATGCCGCAATATGAACCCATTATCGAGCATTCCGAGGACCAAATGCCAGAGCAAGTCAACTCCATACATTCAATACCTGGCCAGGTGTATTACAATCCAGATAAACCAAGGAACCATCCTGGTTTTCAATACGGGAATCTTGCAGGGACCGCCAACCCACAGCAACAGGCACAAGGTGGATCTTTCAATAGACAACCACCAGGATTTCAAAATCAAGGAAACTATAGACAAGGTTTCCAAAGATCTAACTATCCTAGAAACCCTTCCTACCAATATACCCATTCAGGACTGCACCCGCAGCTGCAACAACCTCAGTTACAGCAGCCACCCCAACCTCAGTTGCAGCAGTCACCACAACCACAGTTAACTACACCTTTACAACAACCACAAGGACAGCAAGTTACTCAGTATCAACAAAGGGGTGCTCCTCCCCAATCATCAGATGAGATATCCTTGATTAGACAAATGCTTCAATCACAACAAACCATGCTTGCAAACCAGCAAGCTCAACAAAAGGCCGTAGAAGCCCAACTGGCACAGATTGCCGCTCAATTGAAACCTCAAGCCGGCACTTTTGCTGGGCAACCAGAGGCAAACCCGCGTCATAACCCAAATAGACCAGAACAACTTAATGCCGTCACCACGCGGTCTGGCCGTGTCCTGCCTGATGTCACCAGAATCGACCATGATGATGATGACGTAGCCATTCTTTCCCTAACAGGGAATTCAAGCAACGAAACAGAAAATTCTGCAGAGGAAGAAAAGGAAAAAGAACCAAGCCCAGAAGTCCCACCAAGAATTCCTTACCCAGACAGACTAAAAGGAACCAAAATGGATACTAGGTTCCAAAAATTTAAAGAAGCTATGAAAAAGTTATACATTGATATTCCTTTTCTTGATGCCCTTTCCGAAGTGCCCGCTTGGGCAAAATACCTGAAAACCCTCTTGTCGAGAAAGTATATGACAAAAGAGCATGAAACAGTGAAACTTGCTCAGACCACTTTAGATATTCTACTTAATAAAATGCCAAAGAAAAAGAAGGACCCAGGTTCCTTCGGCATTCAGTGTTCCATTGGAAATGGCTCCAGCAAGAAAGGATTGGCAGACCTAGGAGCAAGCATATCTATTATGCCCTATTCAATGTGTAAAAGATTAGGCTTCACTGATTTGTTACCTACGACAATGACAATTCAGTTAGCCAACTCTACCATAACTGCCCCTCTTGGAATTATCGAAGACATCCCTGTCAGAATAGGAACAAATTCTTATGTCCCGTGTGATTTTGTTATTATGGACATACAAGAAGACCTGAGATATCCGATAATCTTCGGAAGACCTTTCCTAGCTACCGCCCGAGCTCTCATCGATGTAGAAGCAGGAACTATTATTTTGAGACTTGGGAGGGAGGCTTTCCAGTTCAGAGTTCTAAACAGCATGAAAGGTCCAAGCATTCAAGAGGAAGTCTTTCTCCTGGATGCTATATATCAAATGTCCCAGTTAGAAATGTCTAAACCATCCGACGAATTGGAAAATACTCTTACAAATCCGGAGGTAGAATTCTCGGCCAGTGAACTAGTGCAACAATGCCTGCAATACTTAGAAAAAGCTGAAGAAGCTCTGACATCCACGTTTGAAGAACTTAAGGCCGTCACAATTATAGAAGTCACTGAGCCACCTAAGGCTCCAGAAATGAAAGCCTTACCCAAAGGGCTTAAACATGTCTTTCTTGATGATGAGAAGCTCTGTCCAATAATCATCAGCTCCACTCTGGAGGATGATCAAGAAAACAGACTCCTCGATGAACTGAAGAAGCATAAGAAAGCCATTGGCTATAAAATGACTGATCTGACAGGCATAAACCCTACTTTATGTATGCACAAACTGCCCATGGTTGAAGAGTTTAAACCATCACGAGAACACCAGAGAAAGTTAAACCCCAACCTCAAAGAGGTGGTTCGCCTTGAGGTCCTCAAGCTTCTAAAGGCAGGCATTATCTACCCAATTTCTGATTCTCAGTGGGTAAGCCCAGTGCAGGTGGTCCCTAAAAAGGGGGGAACCACCGTTGTTCTTAATGACAAAAATGAACTGGTGCCCACTAGAACCGTTATAGGGTGGCGTATGTGCATTGATTATAGGAAACTTAATAAATCAACACGAAAAGATCACTACCCCCTGCCTTTCCTAGATGAGGTCCTCGAGCGCCTAGCTCATCAGAAGTTCTTTTGTTACCTCGATGGATATTCCGGCTTTTACCAAATCCCGATACACCCGGACGATCAAGAGAAAACTACTTTTACCTGTCCTTTTGGGACGTATGCTTTCAAAAGAATGCCATTCGGGCTCTGTAATGCACCAGCTACTTTCCAAAGATGCATGTCTGCTATCTTTGCGGGATTGACAGAGTCTATAATGGAGGTATTCATGGATGATTTCTCAGTTTATGGAGACTCCTTCGACAACTGTCTGCTCAACCTGGTTCAAGTTCTACAAAGATGTGAGGAAACAAACCTCATTTTAAATTGGGAAAAATGCCATTTTATGGTAACAGAGGGTGTTGTTTTGGGACACAGAGTGAGCGACAGAGGGATCGAGGTGGATCAAGCAAAAATTGACGTTATCTCAAAATTGATGCCACCAAAAGACGTAAAAGGAGTACGTGCCTTCTTAGGACATGCTGGGTTTTACAGAATATTTATTAAAGACTTCTCCAAAATAGCAAAACCCATGACCACACTGCTGACCAAGGACACAGAGTTCAAATTTAACCAAGAATGTTTGCAAAGTTTCACAACTCTGAAAGATGCCTTGATTTCTGCACCAATACTACGAGCTCCAGATTGGTCGTTACCTTTCGAAATCATGTGTGATGCGAGCGACTATGCCATAGGGGCCGTTTTAGGGCAAAGAATCGACAAGAAACCCTATGTCATATACTACGCATCTAAAACGCTGGATGAAGCACAAAAAAATTACACCACTACAGAAAAGGAATTTTTAGCTGTCATCTACGCGTTCAAAAAAATCCGCTCATACCTGATAGGAGCTAAAGTCATTGTCTACACTGACCACTCCGCTATACGATATCTGATTCAGAAGCAAGATGCAAAACCTAGACTTATCCGCTGGGTACTAATGCTTCAAGAATTCGATTTGGAAATTAAAGATAAAAGCGGAGTGGAAAACGTCGTCGCCGATCATCTCAGCCGTATTAAAGTCGAGGATGAAGACAAAGTACCTATCCAAGATTCCCTCCCGGACGACCACCTAATGAAAGTCTCCAATGGATTTCCTTGGTATGCCGACATTGTCAATTATTTGGCAACATGAATCATTCATCTGTCAGCATCCTATCACGACAGAAAGAAGTTCATTCACGACGCTAAGCAATATTTCTGGGACGAGCCCTATCTTTTTCGCTTATGCGCAGATGGACTCTTTCGTAGATGCAACCCAGAGACGGAAATCACTTCGGTCCTTGAGCACTGTCACTCAGGCCCCACTGGGGGCCACATGAGTTCTAAGAAGACAGCCCTCAAAGTCTTGCAATCTGGCTTTTATTGGCCCACCATCGCAAAAGACGCACATGAATACGTGCGATCATGCGACAAGTGCCAACTATCCGGAGGGATAACCAGAAGAAATGAAATGCCATTGAACATATGGCAAGAAATCGAACTCTTCGATGTATGGGGAATAGATTATATGGGCCCTTTCCCCACATCCTATGGATTCAAGTATATCTTGGTTGTTGTGGATTACGTTTCAAAATGGGTAGAAGCTCAACCAACCACCTCTTGCGATTCAAAACCGGTAATCAAGATGTTTAAAGAGATAATATTTCCCAGATTCGGCGTCCCAAGAACGATTATATCTGACGGCGGATCACATTTCTTGGAACGGAGATTTGAAGCCTTATTAAGAAAATATGGAGTCAACCACAAAGTTTCTACACCATATCATCCACAGACATGTGGACAGGTTGAAGTCTCCAATAGGCAAATTAAAGCTATTCTGGAAAAAACTGTCAATCGGCACCGCACCGATTGGTCCACCAAACTATCTGACGCTCTATGGGCTTACCGTACAGCTTTCAAAACACCCATCGGAACAACACCGTTTCGATTAGTGTATGGGAAGTCTTGCCATTTGCCAGTTGAATTAGAGCATAAGGCTTGGTGGTCCATTAAGCAACTAAATTTTGATCTCAAAGGTGCTGGTGAATTCCGACAACTTCAACTCCAAGAGTTAGAAGAGCTACGAATGACAGCCTACCACAACGCAAGAATCTACAAAGAACAAACTAAGATGTGGCACGATGGCCACATCAAAAGAAAAGATATAATCGTCGGAGACAAAGTCCTCCTATTCAACTCCAGATTAAAAATGTTTCCTGGAAAACTGCGTACTAAATGGTCGGGGCCCTTTACAATCAAACATATATACCCGACAGGAGCTGTCATTATTATTGACGATAATGGAGGAGAGAGGACCGTAAATGGCCACATATTAAAAAAGTACCACACTCCGGCAGACAAGTTATCAAGACAAACCATAGAGATTCATGACCCTATAAAGTCAGCATAGCCGGAGCAAAATCTTGTCGAGCCAGCGACGTTAAACCAAGGCGCTTCTTGGGAGGCAACCCAAGGCCTGAGTATCACCTTCCCTAATTTTTCTAGCCTTTTCTTTTGTTTTTAAACACCCTTTTGTTTATCTTTGTTTTTCCTTTTTCTTTTTCTTTCTTTATATCCAAAAATACATAAAAATCCACATGATCTTGAGGTCAAACGGTCTCGAGACCGTTTGGGCCCTCGCGGTCTCCAGACCGTGAGGCCCCTCGCGGTCTCCAGACCGTGAGGCCCCTCGCGGTCTCAAGACCGTGAGGCTCCTCGCGGTCTCAAGACCGTGAGGCTCCTCACGGTCTCAAGACCGTTTGAGCTCTCTCGGTCACCTGACCGAGAGGGCTCCTAAAAACCTATAAATATACCCCCCACCTACGTGTCCCTCTTCTTGATTCCTGAATTCTCGAACTCTCCTGTTTCATTCCGCTCTGAGCTTCGTCTCTGCACTCCCGCGCGTCGCTGTTTCAAGTGCTTCGCCGACGACTCGGCTTCGTCGCCGTCGTTCTCGACTTCGTCGTCGTCGTTCCTAGCTCGTCGTCACTCCCGGCTCGTCGTCCGCTCTACAGCAGCTAGCCCTTCGCCGACCCACCGACCGCCGCGACAGGTTGACGCATCACCATTTAAAACTCGCGTTCGAGCTCCTTTCCGCCGATTGTCGCCATCATCGTTTCCGCAGCTCTTAGCCGACGAACGGCCGCGTGGTTCGTCTCCCGCGCGGTTCGTCACCCTCGCGGTCTCCAGACCGTGAGGCACCTCGTGGTCTCAAGACCGTTTGGATCCTCGCGGTCTCAAGACCGTTTGGATCCTCGCGGTCTCAAGACCGTTTGGATCCTCGCGATCTCAAGACCGTTTGGACCCTCGCGGTCTCAAGACCGTTTGGATCCTCGCGGTCTCAAGACCGTTTGGATCCTCGTGGTCTCAAGACCGTGTAAGCCCAAAACGGTCTCAAGACCGTTTGAGACCAAACGGTCTTAGGACCGTTTGAACTAAATCAAACTAATAAAACTCAAATTCAAAATAATTTTACTTTGTTATAATTTCAAAATTTAAGATTTCTAACTTTTGTTTCTTATCAATTATTTCAGAATGACTTCACCTGCTAAGCAAGGACCAACAGACGCTCCCTTCTGGACAAAAGAGAAGCTCATTGCTGAACGAGCAAATCTTCAAAGCATAGTTGACGACTTCAAAAGGACTGGAAAAGCCCCAGCATAAGTGAACATGACTGCTGTCTTGAAGGACATCAAGCGAATCAACCGCTGCCTAGATGAAGAACCTTCTGACGAGGAGGTCGAAGAGACCTCATCCGACGAGGCCTCCGAATACCAGCCTTCCCCTGAGAAAGAATCACTCACTACAAAATCTAAGGGGAAGAGATTGGCTCACGAACCAACAACTGAGCCAACATCTAAGAAGAGAGCCAGGAAGCAGGTCCACCCTGCCTCTGCAAGGGAACAAATCCTAGCAGGGTGCATCCCACCATCCTCCACCACCGTCACCAACCCTGCCACAATAACCGTTCCTATTTTTCCTCCCATCACCACCACAGCACCACCACCTGAGAACCTTCAACTCCAAAACATTCCCCCCATCAGCCAACTCCTTAAAACGACCAAGTATGTCTGCCCCAGCATACTTATGAAGATGGGGATCTACCACAGAATCCTCACTCTTCTTGACAATTCTAACCTTTCCCGGCTCTGCTTTGTATCTGAAATTTCCTACTCTGAACCCACAACAGAATTATTCACTTACTTCAACAAAGAAGTGGTGGACATCATGCATAGAGAAAGGGACGGTGGTGACCGCAGAATAACCACTAGAATCTTTAACAATGAGGTGGTCATCACCGAAAATGTTCTCAACGAAATTTTCATCGACAATAAAGACCAGCTGAAGAAAGCCAAAGCTGCTGGCACAGACCACCCCGGGTTCAACAAGCATATCTTCTGGAAGTCATCAACGGGGTTACCAACCTTTGATGCAAGGACAAGCAAGGCCTCCAACGTTCATTCTGGCCTAGTGCGCACGTTACACAAAATTATCATCGGCGCACTTTTCCCCAGATCCGAAGGAGGAAATGTTCTTATATCTGACCTTTTTGTCCTCTGGTCAGTCCTCAACGGAATGCCTGTCAACATTGGACGGCATATGCTGCTCAAGCTATCAGCCTTCGCCCTCGGGAAAGAAATCTGCACGGGTGGTCATATCACATCTATCATCAAATATTTTAAGATGGATAGACTTCTACCCAAATGCAGCCCAATAAAAGGCGACATCCTTACCAACAAACAGACACTAAAGAACTCTTACATCTTAAAGGATAAGGATGGACGGCTGAACTACGTGTTCTTCCCAACAAAATCTTCAAGAACCCTGCTTCCACTCCCAGAGCTTGCTGACTATGATAAGGACAAGCTCCTATTCACTGAAGACGAGATCGCCAAAATCATAGCTTCAGTCAAAGCCAGAGAAAAGAAAGCAAAGGCAGGGCAGGCAGAACTTAGTATAACTGCCCCGGCAGCTACAACAACAAAGCTCCTAGTCAAACGACCTTCCAGAAGGCTCGTAAAAGCTCATGAGCTGTCGGGGACACCTACATCGAAGCCTAACCCCAAAACTGAACCCCCCCTCCCTGAAGAACATATTACATCCTCATCACTAGACTCTTTTATAATGAGTCTAAATGTTGAGCTCACTACCACCTCTCCACCCTCCACCACCCCAATATCTACCACCCCACCACCATCAACCACCCTTCAATCATCCTCCGCTCCACCTTCCTCTACCACCCCTCCACCACCCCCACCCTTCTTCACTTCGGGCACCCCATTCTCCACCACAATGCCCGAATTCTCCTCCTTCACATCCACCGACTTTCCATCAACATTCCCAGATCCATTTCTCTCTTCGGGAATGCCACCATTTTTTCCACCCACCACCACCCCGACATCGCTGGTGACCCCATCTACAGTCACCACGCAATTCGCGGGTCCATCAACAGTGTCTTTTCCGCATGACACTATCATTCCACCCCGACCCCAGCCACCTCACCCTTCGTTCACTGGGGTCCCTTATACTAACGTCGGTGCAGAATTCGGACGTCAATTTTGAAAAACTACTAGAGGGGTGGTGAATAGAGTTTTTGAATTATTTTAACAATTTATTGAATTCAAACAACCACAATTGAAATTGGAAGAAAGAGACAGGTGTTTAGAGTGGTTCCAACTATAGCAAATACTATAGTTGTCAGTCCACTACCCGGTTGCTTACCCAACCGGGATTTGAAAGTATTTATTTTATTACCTCTCGAGGATTTATACAAAATACAATACTTTCCTTTACACCCTTTGAACAACCTTCACTTGAAGTAGGTGCACCAACTTTGAGGTAGCCTTCTTTGAAGTAACTCCAAGCTCCCCCTTGAAGTAGCCTTCCTCTCTAGAAGTAACCTCCCGTTGCACCAGCCTTCTGAAGTAGCTCAAAGTCTCCTTCTTCGCCAAGAAGATCTTCACCCTCTCCAATCCGCAGCCTCCAACCTAGGAGTAGCAAGGAGAGTACAAACAATAACAGGGAACAAGAAAGAAAAAGGAAATTACAACTTATCCTTTATAGCCCAAGGCTTGATTTGCCTAGATCAAGCGTATAGATCTCCTAACCAAGTGTGTGGACTTGTGATTGCAGTGGGTAGGAGATACTAGCCTATAGGACACGAATTATGAGCTAAGGAATGAAATGGCCAATTGTCACAATGCTCAAATTGCTCACAAACGGATTGCTCAAAGTATGCTCAAGGATTTCTCAAGTGTAGCAAGTATGTTTGAGTGTCCTATGGCTTGTCCTATTTATAGGAATGGTCTAAGGATGCTTAAGGACGTTCTAGACAACTTCTAGAGGTTTCTAAGTGCTTAACTAGCTGTTAGGTACAAAGTTGTTGCTTTAACAACGGCTAATTAATTAATTCTGCAGTTGCTGTCAGAGACCATCTCGGTCGAGGAATGGTCGACCGAGACACCTACTCGGTCGAACTTTTGTCGACCGACAGGCACTCTAGAACAAGTGATTTGCAACGTCTTTCTCCAACTGCCAACTAACTTGTCTGTTGTGTCTAACGGCTACTTTGGATCTTTCTCGGTCGAGAAGATTGTCGACCGAGAGTGTCTCGGTCGAGGAGTTTGTCGACCGAGATTGATCCTGTTTCAATGTTTCAATTTAGGCACTAACTATATGTATGAGTGTGCAAATGTGATCCTATTTGAAGGGAATGTCTTATCTAAATGTGGTGTTTAGCTAGGGAGAATCTAACGCTTGATTTACATGCAATCTAAGTACTTGTACATTATATATTTGTACAAGTTTTTACAAAGCGATTACATTGCATGAAAAACATAAATGTAAGCATATGGATTTCCCTAGTTGCTTTGGCATCCACCTTAATCCTGCACACTTAAGTAGCTTGTTAGATCAATAAGAATGAAATGTTTGTCATAATCAAAACAAAGGGATTTATAGATGTCCATTTAGCCAACAATCTCCCCCTTTTTGAAGATGACAAACATTTCCTAAATATAAAAATAAAGGAAATATAAACCATATGAGTTTCATACCTTTAGATTACCTTTTGTAGCTTTTCCTCTTGTTTATAAAATGTGTGCTTATTATTCCCCTTGAATTATGGAACATGAAATCCAATTCACTAGGGAATATAGCAACTTTCAATGTAAAGCCAAGAGTTTATTTATGAAACTCATTGATTGAGTTTTTCTAAGTTTTAGTTTTATATTTATTTCTCCCCCTTTGTCAATTCAAAAAGATATCCATTTAGAAATAAAAACTCCCCCTTAATTAGATGTCCCATCAAATCTAATGAAAAAGATGTCTATTTAAAAGCCAAAATATCATGATGCAAATAAGAGTTTTTGTTTAAGTAGCACAAATATCAAAGAAAACATCTTCCAAAGGAGTGATAAGCAATTGCTTCCTAATTTTGTTAAATTGATCTAGTGGAAGCGGTTTTGTAAAAATATCAGCCAATTGATCTTCCGTATCAACATGATGAAGGGAAACATGATTCTTGGAGATGTGATCCCTTAAAAAATGATGACGGATTTCCATATGTTTAGCTCGGCTGTGTAAGATAGGATTGTGTGCTAAGTTTATAGCGCTCGTGTTGTCACAAAAAATAGGTGTAGATGAAAGAGTAAAACCATAATCGTTTAATACTTGTTGCATATAAAGCACTTGAGCACAACAAGACCCAGCTGCCATATATTCAGCTTCAGTTGTAGATAGGGCAACCGTATTTTGTTTCTTGCTAAACCAAGATACTAAAGCTCTCCCTAATAAGAAACAGCCACCACTAGTACTCTTGCGATCAAGTCGACAACCAGCATAATCCGCATCAGTATAAGCTTTAAAATCCAAGGATTGTCCTTTTGGATACCATAAACCAAAACAAGTAGTGCCGGCTAGGTAACGAAGAATTCGTTTAACTGCTAGAAAATGAGAGTGCATAGGTTGTGATTGAAATCGAGCACAAAGACCAACGGGAAACATAATGTCCGGTCTAGAAGCAGTTAAGTAAAGCAAACTACCAATCATGGCTCGATATAAGGAATCATCAATAGGTTCCCCATTTTCATCCTTATCAATTTTAATAGAAGTAGCCATAGGAGTAGTAGCATGTTTGCACTGATCCATCCCAAAACGTTTTAAGAGTTCTTTAGTATATTTTTCTTGGCTTATGAATATTCCGGCAGGTGTTTACTTAATTTGAAAACCAAGAAAGAAAGTTAGTTCACCCATGAGGCTCATTTCAAATTCTTTTTGCATAATATCACTAAATTGTGTGCACAATGAATCATTAGAAGCTCCAAAAATAATGTCATCAACATATATTTGCACAACTAGGAAATCGGATGTATATGTTTTGAAAAATAAAGTAGAATCTGAATTTCCAATAGAAAAACCATTATCAAAAAGATATGTCTTGAGCCTTTCATACCAATTTCTAGGTGCTTGTTTTAAACCATAAAGTGCTTTCTTAAGTTTATAAACATAGTCACCTTTTTCCGGTATTTCAAAACCAGGTGGTTGGGCAACATATACTTCTTCTTGAATGATGCCATTTAGAAATGCACTTTTTACATCCATTTGGTAGAGTTTGATGTTTTTATGTGCAGCAATAGCTAGTAACATTCTAATAGCTTCAAGTCTAGCTACCAGTGCATATGTTTCATCAAAATCTATTCCTTCTTGTTGATTATATCCTTGTGCTACTAACCGAGCTTTATTCCTTATTACTTCTCCTGCCTCATTTAGTTTGTTCCTAAAAACCCATTTAGTTCCTATTATGGTTTTATCTTGTGGTTTAGGAACTAAATCCCATACATCATTTTTAGTGAATTGATTCAATTCTTCTTGCATGGCTATTATCCAATAATCATCTTTAAGAGCTTCAGATATCTTTTTAGGTTCAATGATAGAAACAAAAGCCATGTTTGCAACATCTTTGAAGGAAGACCGAGTTTTAACCTTATCATTAGGATCTCCAATAATTAATTCTTGAGGATGATCTTTAATAAGCCTAGGTGTAGGTTGTGGTTCAACTTGGTGATTATTTGTAGTACTTTTCTCACTATCATTTGGTATGTTTAAATTTTCGAATTGATTTGTGAGATCTATGATTTCTAGATTTTCAGATTTAGACTCTTCATGAAAAGAAACATGAATAGATTCCTCAACTTTTCTAGATATAGTGTTATATACTCTAAAAGCTTTGCTAGAAGTGGAATATCCCAAAAAGAATGCTTTGTGAGATTTTGAGTCAAACTTATCTCTATCATCTTTGGTATTTAAGATATAGCATGTGGAGCCAGAGGTATGAAAATAGTCAACTCTAGGTTTCTTAGAATGTATTAGTTCATATGGAGTTTTCTTTAAATGAGAGTGAACAGTTACTCTATTTAGCACATAGCATGCAGTGTTTACAGCTTCAGCCCAAAAGGTTTTGGGTGTGTTATGTTCAAGCATCATAGTTCTAGCCATTTCTTGTAGTGATCGATTTTTCCTTTCAACTATACCATTTTGTTGTGGGGTGCGTGGAGCAGAAAAATTATGAGTGTACCCTTGAGATGTACAAAACTCTTCAAATGTATGATTTTCAAATTCTCCACCATGATCACTTCTAATGGTACATATTTTGCATTGTAATAGATTTTCAATCTTGGAACAAAATTGTATAAAAACATGAATAGTATCATCTTTAGTTGCAATAAAGTGTACCCATGTGTATCTACTATAATCATCAACAATAACAAAACAGTATCTTTTACCACCAATAGATTGTGTCCTCATGGGTCCAAATAAATCCATATGAATTAATTCTAAGGACCTACTGGTGCTAAGTACATGTTTTGGTTTAAAAGAGGTTTTGGTTTGCTTTCCCATTGTGCATGGTTCACAGTTTTCAACTTGATCAAAAGATAAAGTAGGAAATCCACGAACAAGATCATATTTCACTAACTTTTTAATAACATGTGAACTAGCATGTCCTAGCTTTTTATGCCATACTTGTAAGGTATTTTCATTTGCAAGCAAGCATTTTCCCACTACTGATTTCATAGAGTTAGGTTTAAGAATATAAAGATTTCCAACTCTATTTCCTTCATAAACAACATTTGTAGTGTTTTCTATCAATAACTTGCAGCAAGTTTTGTTAAATAACACATCATAACCACTATCACATAATTGACTAACACTTATCAAATTATGGTGCAAACCATCAACGATTAGAACATTCTTTATTTCGAGGTTTGTACCAATATTACCTATTCCAACGATTTTGCCCTTACCATTGTCTCCAAAGGTGATTGTTCCACTTTTCTTTTCTTCAAAGGTTTGGAATGCATCCTTGTTTCCGGTCATATGTTTGGAACATCCACTGTCAACCACCCATTCCTGCATTAAAATGTAGATTTTGGTACCCATGTGATGGTCCGATATGGTTAGAATCATTTAAGTACATATTTGTATAGTAGTTCTGAATCAGAAGTCCAGTCGGTCGACAATTGTTCGACCGACGTATGTCTCGGTCGACAAATTGTCGATCGAGAAGATTACTATTTTACAAACTAGAAAACACAGAAATGTAGCTCGGTTGACCAATTTTCGACCGAAATAATTGTTGTAAATCTTGATATGTTACAGACATTCGGTCGGTCGACAATACATCGACCGATTAATGGTTCGGTCGACAATACTTCGACCGACTGAGTTTCTGTTTCAGTACAACAATACAAAAAATTAACAATAAGCATGAAATCTTTTGTTTAGTTGAGATAAGACAATATAAATAGCAAGATGGAGCTTTTTGGTCATATCTCAACTAAATTCTATTTGATTCTACTAAGTTTGAGGTTTTGGGACCCAAACTAATTCGGAATCCTTAGTTTTATAAGGGCATGAAAAGGAATAGTGTCCAAGACGTAAACAAAAATGGCAAGTAATAGAATCAACTTCATTTCTCTTTCTAGCCATTGTGTTCTTGGGTACAAACATAGTTTGAGTTCTTTTGGGTTGATTTTTCTTTGGAGCATATCCCAAACCTTTTCTTCCGTTGAAAATAGTACCAATGTTTAGAATGTTATCAAGTATATCTTTTCTTCTTAACTCATAAAGTTCTCTTTGCAGCTGAGCAATATCATTCAATTTTTTGTGTAAATCTTTTCTTGCTTGATCTAAATCAGATAGCAATGAATCTCTTTCTTTTATAACATTATCATAGTCTAGATGGTTACACAAAATAGGTTGAGTTTGAAAATCTTTTAGTTTAGCTAACAAGTCAGTCTTTTCTTTAGAAAGAAGATCAACATTTGTTTCTAAAGTGAGTAGCTTTCTAGTACAATCATCTAAAGATGTTTTTAAAGACAAATTCTCAAGATCAATGTTATTCTTTTCAGAAGAAAGATTATCTAATTTAGCAATTTGCTCATCATTTGATTTAATAACCTTCTTTAGTTTCTTCTTGACATCAACATACTTATCATGAATTTCTTGTAGACTAGTGACTAACTCTTCTTTAGAAAGATCAAGTAGGCTTACCTCTTGAGAGTTTTCATCATCTTCTCTTGCCATTAGACAATCCACGGTTTCTTCTCCGCTTTCACTGTCACTTGACTCGTCCCATGCAGCTTTATAGGCTTTTTCTCCCTTCTTTTTGTGAGAGCTTTTCTTTCCTTTATTTTCTTTAGGACATTCATTTTTGAAATGCCCTTTCTTCCCACATTCAAAACACCTAGGAGGGGTAGAAGAAGAGCTGGAAATTTTGTTAGATTTAAATCTTTTGTATTTCTTACCATTGACTATCAAGGCTTCTTCTCCTTCTTCTTCACTTGACTCCTCACTTTCTTGTGTGACAACCTTTGAAGCTTTTAGAGCCACATCCTTCTTTTTTCCTTGCTGAAGTTCACGTGCTCTTCTTTCTTCCTCTTCTAGGGTTGCTTCATGAGCTTCTAAGTTTCCAATAAGTTGCTCCATTTTCAGTCGAGTGAGGTCGTTTGCTTCTTCAATGGTTGTCACCTTTGGCTTATATTTTGGAGGAAGTGAACGAAGGATCTTTGATACCTGATCTTCTTCAGGAATAGGTTTTCCTAAAGCACTTAAACCATTAACAATAGTAGAGAATTTTGCAAACATTTCACTAATTAATTCATTCGTATCCATACGAAAGTGTTCAAATTTTTGTTTAAACATGCTAATTTTGGAATTTTTGACTTGGACTGTACCTTCATAGGTTATGGACAGTCTATGCCAAATATCATAGGCTGTGTCACAATTAGATATTCTATTAAATTCTCCTACTGAAATAGAACAATATAAAATGCTTACAGCTTTTGCATTCATTTGGGCCAGCTTTACCGTATTTGCATCCCATTCTGCAAATTGAGTTTGAGGGAGCTCGTATGGGGTTGACACCATTCTCCATAGGTCCCAATTGATGCCTTGGAAATAGAACTGCATCCTTGTCTTCCAATATTGGTAGTTTGTTCCATCGAACGCTGGAGGCCTAGCAACAAGTGTTCCTTCAAGGTTAAGGTTGTTGAGCACTCCATCCCCCATTTCTTCAAGACCTTGTTAGGGTTCCTTGAAGCCCGCTCTGATACCAATTGAAAAACTACTAGAGGGGGGGGGGTGAATAGAGTTTTTGAATTATTTTAACAATTTATTGAATTCAAACAACCACAATTGAAATTGGAAGAAAGAGACAGGTGTTTAGAGTGGTTCCAACTATAGCAAATACTATAGTTGTCAGTCCACTACCCGGTTGCTTACCCAACCGGGATTTGAAAGTATTTATTTTATTACCTCTCGAGGATTTATACAAAATACAATACTTTCCTTTACACCCTTTGAACAGCCTTCACTTGAAGTAGGTGCACCAACTTTGAGGTAGCCTTCTTTGAAGTAACTCCAAGCTCCCCCTTGAAGTAGCCTTCCTCTCTAGAAGTAACCTCCCGTTGCACCATCCTTCTGAAGTAGCTCAAAGTCTCCTTCTTCGCCAAGAAGATCTTCACCCTCTCCAATCTGCAGCCTCCAACCTAGGAGTAGTAAGGAGAGTACAAACAATAACAGGGAACAAGAAAGAAAAAGGAAATTACAACTTATCCTTTATAGCCCAAGGCTTGATTTGCCTAGATCAAGCGTATAGATCTCCTAACCAAGTGTGTGGACTTGTGATTGCAGTGGGTAGGAGATACTAGCCTATAGGACACGAATTATGAGCTAAGGAATGAAATGGCCAATTGTCACAATGCTCAAATTGCTCACAAACAGATTGCTCAAAGTATGCTCAAGGATTTCTCAAGTGTAGCAAGTATGTTTGAGTGTCCTATGGCTTGTCCTATTTATAGGAATGGTCTAAGGATGCTGAAGGACGTTCTAGACAACTTCTAGGGGTTTCTAAGTGCTTAACTAGCCGTTAGGTACAAAGTTGTTGCTTTAACAACGGCTAATTAATTAATTCTGCAGTTGCTGTCAGAGACCATCTCGGTCGAGGAATGGTCGACCGAGACACCTACTCGGTCGAACTTTTGTCGACCGACAGGCACTCTAGAACAAGTGATTTGCAACGTCTTTCTCCAACTGCCAACTAACTTGTCTGTTGTGTCTAACGGCTACTTTGGATCTTTCTCGATCGAGAAGATTGTCGACCAAGAGTGTCTCGGTCGAGGAGTTTGTCGACCGAGATTGATCATGTTTCAATGTTTCAATTTAGGCACTAACTATATGTATGAGTGTGCAAATGTGATCCTATTTGAAGGGAATGTCTTATCTAAATGTGGTGTTTAGCTAGGGACAATCTAACGCTTGATTTACATGCAATCTAAGTACTTGTACATTATATATTTGTACAAGTTTTTACAAAGTGATTACATTGCATGAAAAACATAAATGTAAGCATATGGATTTCCCTAGTTGCTTTGGCATCCACCTTAATCCTGCACACTTAAGTAGCTTGTTAGATCAATAAGAATGAAATGTTTGTCATAATCAAAACAAAGGGATTTATAGATGTCCATTTAGCCAACAAATTTGACACCATCCGAAACCTCCTCACCGACCCATCTAACATTTTAAATTCTATTTTCTCATGTGTGCAGGGTCTAACTCAGCAGGTTGCCCAGATTGGCGAGCAAAACCGCGCCATGCCAGGCATCCTCCAAGGCATCCAACAACGTCAAGATTCAGTGGCCAAGCAAGTCGACCACATCGACGGCCACTGCAACAACTTGCCCGAGTTAATCCAGGGAGTACAACGCCAGCATGAAGTGTTGGCAACGCAAGTCGATCGGATCTCTGCGCAGACTCTGCCTCTGCCAGAGACCCTCCGCGAGCTGAAGCAGCAACAGCATGCTTTCAGCACGCGCCTGGACGACCTCACCACGACCCTCACGCAACTACAGAAACGCCAGGAGGAGTCGTCAAATAATGAGCTTATTCAATTAAGAGCTCAAGTAACCGACCTCTCAGCACGACTCCTCTCGGGCGACCAATGTTATTCAGATCTTAAAGAAACCCACGAAGCACTGCTCGAAACACACGAGCACGTACAAGTGGCATATGATGAACTCCAATCCATCCATCGCATGTTCAAGAAGAAAGCACAAAAGAAGACAGCTGATGACGATGAAGATGATGCTGATGACGAGGAAGATTCTGACTCCTCTGCTGACTCAAACAATAGTTCCTCCTCAGCTGATGACTCGGACAAGCCCGATGATGCTGGGGCAGGCCCCAGCCAAGGAGCAGAACCAAAACAACAGCAAGATCACCAAACTGGTGATAAAGATCACAAATCCCCTGCTCATACAGAGAATGTCAACATATATTTCGGGGATCAGTTTCTAAACTTTTCTGCGGGATCTTTGGGGGAGGCTGCCAAAGAAGTGGCTTTTGCTGAGTTCGAAAGATGCATTCAAGGAACCAGCACTACTACAACAGCCACAGCATCCCATCAAATCTCTGCACTCGAACCATCTGCGCCTGAACTTGAAGAATCAGAAAGAGTATGCCTCGACACTGATGAAGATTTAGACACTCCTTTTGATTCTGATAAAGATCACGATCTGCAGCAGTACATGGACAACCTGGAACAACCTTCTCCCCCCACACCGCAAGAGCTACCTCCGCCGCCACCTCTACCTAACAAAATGAAAGACTTAGATATGGCGGCCATCTCTACCTTAGACGCACAGGATATTTTCATCCTCAACACTATCGTAGATGATGCCAAAGCAGGGGAGGATGTCATATATCAAAACACAAAGACCAGATGCGATCTGACGCGTGAAAATTTCCGGTCACTTCTTCGACCCCAGTCGCCGGTGAAGATGGGAATCTTTCGTACTCTCCTTGCCAACTCTATCGAGATCTACAAAAGTTCTCGGCGACAGCAACCGGTCCTCAACACCTCACCCACACTGGGATTGTGCTTACTGTATAAAGAATTACAGCACAAATCCATTACAAGGTTGAAAAGGGGAATCCCAAGAAAAGCAAGATACATAACCGTGCCTTTCCAAGTCTGTAAACACTGGTTACTCATGATTGTGGACATTGTCGCCCGTGACGCCAAAGTGTACAATTTCTGTGCCAGTGACCTAACGGCCGGGATAATAAATTTTGTCAGACTTGAAGTCGGGGAGGCACGGTGCATCCCTTTCCGGATTCTCAAACTCATTTGGGCCGCGTGCCCTTCTCTTCGCCAGGACTGGAGCTCCCCCTGGTTCCGAATTATTAACCCACATGTCCAAGCCGCTGAAGACTCTTGGGACAGTGCTTTCTACGTCATACGGCACATCCTAGCGCTAAACCAGCAGGTCCCTTTTACTGAACTAATCAATGAAGATTTCCACTCCCTATGAGGACGTTATGCCATGGAGCTTATTTGCGACAGACGATTCTTCAATGACCCTACCATGGCGGCAGACGACGTCCCCCGTTATCTCTTTTCATCTATACAACGACCGCAGAGGAGACCTTTCAGACACACTCTAGCGGCGTTGCAAAAAGAAAAACAACCATCCAATGTCATCAAGCAAAGCCAATGGAACCCTTACATCTTCGATCTGGCTCCAGAAAAAGGTGATATTGATCTGATATCAGGGGTAGCCATCAAGACATCCTCATCACATATGGAACCCCAATCTGCCATTGAACCGTCATTTCCCGACTTCGACCCGGAGGCTTGCAAAACACTTTCAGACACCGAGCTCCGGCTAATAATGTCACGGCTATACGCCGAAAAAGACGAGCTGGTATATATCGACGGGGACATTTTAGTTATGGCAGATGCCCTCCGTGAGACCCTACAATTCAAGGGTTCCATGTCTGTAAGTATAATGACCGCCTATCAATACTTACTTGCACGGAATCACAGCACGGTCTATATGGTGTCAGCTTACATGAAGGATGATCTTCTCAGGATGAAGAACTTCGGAACAAAGGAGTCAACCATCTCCTATCTCCAGCATACAACTCCGAAGTTCATCATGCTACCTTTCCTTCATCAAGAGCACTGGATGTTACTGGCAACCAACCTTCATGAAGGAACAACAATAATCTACAACAGTTCCGACAGCCAGTATGATCCAAAACGGAAAGCATACACTACAACTCCAAGGACACCAACGGAGGAGGTGGAAAAGGAGTGTGCTGACAAATTACATGATCTTTTGGGTCAGCACACGCGGGCATATGACAGAGATCGTTTCCAAGCACCAGCCTTCTGCCACAGATGCCCCCAGCAAATCAGAGAATCAAATGACTGCGGCTTCCACGTCCTCTACTGGATGTATACAATCCTGGCCCTCCACAAGCCGGTAGAGGACATGACAGAGGTGGATTACCACGCGCTACGAGGGAAGTTCGCCGCCAACTTATTCAGAACACATGGGGCTAATAAAGGATTAACTGACGCCTAAACGCCCTTGTCCATGCATTTCTCAACCTTTCACTTTGACACTCTGTGGACAGAGTGCGTGATAAGTTAGGGGGGGAGTGCACCGGACAAGGGCGAGGTATCATTTCTTCTTCAACCTTTCTATTTTTCCCGCTTATCTTTAGACTTTTTCTAATAATATTTTTCAATAAAATAACTTTATAAGTAGAACTTTCACCCTGGAAAGAATCACCCCTAGCTAAGTTAGAGATAAAGCAGCCCTCAAAAAAAAAGGTTAGCATACAGGAATGAAATGGCGAATCCATAAATTTCATTCACTTTTGGTTTCTATACTTTTACTTCAAATCTATCTTAGACTCTTCAAAGGTCAACTTCAGGGCCAAAGCGAACCAAAAACTCTCAAAGTCAAGAGGGAAATCAGGGAAATCCAAAATCAAGAAATCTCGCGAGCGGACCACCCATTTCAAAATAAGTGCATATCAGGAACCCTAAGAACAGATTTCTTCTTTCAATAAAAGAGGCTTGGCCGCCCAATCAAAAACCTTAACAAAACCCACTTCCCAAGCCTGTGAGATTCGAATAAAAGCCAGAGTGTTGAATAAAAACATGAGAGTTGTGCCACACATAAGGACCTATATGAAGAGCCAATAAAGATCTCACCCGGCCGGTACATACAGCTGCCCTCATGAAGGCAGATGTGTCGTGCCCGGTAATGAGATCCTAAGGTCTCCTAATATATGAAAAGGTTGATAAAAGTGCTCACCCGGCCGGTACATCCAGCTGCCCTCATAAAGGCAGATGTGTCGTGCCCGGTAGTGAGTCTCTAAAAAGCATAGACAACCCTTCCCACTGAAAGGGGAAGTTACACAATATGCCTTTTAAGCCAGCCCTCATACCCACTCTAGCTACCGGTAGGTTTCTCTAAAGAAGTATAAAACTGATTAAAGTCGATGATATGCACAGAAAGGTGGTCCCAATGCGAGATTCACAACATTAAAGGAACCTGAGATCCACGCAACTTTTGATACTCGAAAGAGTTAGTGTAAGCAGAAGCCCCAATAAGACCTCGGTAGATCTCTAACCTAGAATTGAAGCAAGAGTATGGAAACCTTAATCAAATAAAATCGCCTCGCCCTTACATGCCTCAGCTCTATCTAACTTGAGGACAAGCTAGACTCTAAGTTAGGGGGGGTGATAACCTCCCATTTTGTGACGTTATCTTATTAGTTATCTTTAGTTTTCCATATTCTTTCTTAGATAAACTAAATAGAATCATTAAACTTTCTTACTTTATTGCAGATACATCAATAAACTAACTTTTCTTATCTTTCCATTACAGAAAACACACAAAAATTACAAAGACTCCTCACGGTCCCAAGACCGCGAGAAGCCTCACGGTCCCAAGACCGCGAGAAGCCTCACGGTCCCAAGACTGCGAGAAGCCTCACGGTCCCAAGACCGCGAGAAGCCTCACGGTCCCAAGACCGCGAGAAGCCTCACGGTCCCAAGACCGCGAGAAGCCTCACGGTCCCAAGACCGCGAGAAGCCTCACGGTCCCAAGACCGCGAGAAGCTTCACGGTCCCAAGACCGCGAGAAGCCTCACGGTCCCAAGACCGCGAGAAGCCTCACGGTCCCAAGACACCGTGAGAAGCCTCACGGTCCCAAGACCGCGAGAAGCCTCACAGTCCCAAGACTGCGAGAAGCCTCACGGTCTCAAGACCGTTTGGGCTCAACTTGAGCCTATAAATAGGACCTCAAGGGTCACTTCAAAAGGATCGAATTTCAAGACGTCCAAAGGCTGCCTCTCCAGATCCAGAGTGCTCTGGTCCTTCGTCCACTGCCCCAAGGCTGCCAGTTTTGAGATTTGTGCCCATCATCAAGCTACCTTCTCTCTCTTCTTTCTCTCTCTTCAACAAAGAAGGTGGGAAGAGAAAATCCATCATCAAAGCAACCACGAAGTGTGAAGATCGTTGCTCTCTTCACTAAGGGTTCAACCTTCCCTCCTCCATGGAGATGACGTTCTTTCTCTCTCTTCTCGCCTCCTTCTTTGTCATGAGCGAGTAGTTTCATTCACTAGGGTGCGGGGAGTAGCCCCGCTACCCATGTTTTCATTTCATGCGATGTAATTCAATAACTTGTAATAGAGATACTCTTCTTTTCAGTTTGACTTCAATCGCTTAATGAATACTAGTTGCTTGATCATCAACTTGTGTTACATATTGTCTTTTGGTATGAATTGTCTATGTTTGTACCCTTAGATCTAAATATCGATTGAATGTTGGTTATGGATGTATGTAGTCACCATATGTCTGTTTCGGTGTCTAGAAGTGTTTTCATGAGTGGAGTAAACTCACCCCCATCGTTGCACTTTCATACTATGAAATGGAATCAGTTGACGTATGGAAGTGCAACCTTGGTAAGGTCGAGGAACACATTTTATGAAGGAGTAATGCAAAGCATGTGACCAATTATTATGGAATGGCTGGCATTGCAATACTCCACATTTCTCGTAGCTAGTTATCCGAAAGGAAGCTAGGACTACAAGATACTAACTGATTTGACTCTTTTTGCAGGTTGTTTTATTATGTTGCATGACTTGATCCATGTGTAGTGGTGTGAAACCCGATAACATCCTAGTGGTTTTTATCAATTGTTTACAACCTTAATCTTTACTTTCTTGCTTTACTTTCCTCGCGTTTAGCTTTAAAACCAAAATCAAACTTTCGATCTAAATATCAACTGTTAAGTAGTTAAGTAAAACTAAAAACGTTTTCCATCTTGACTTCGTTAAGACCGTTGTCCCGAGGATTCGACCCTTAACTATACTACGATAAGACTTCCACGTGTCTTAGCACACGTGGGTGGAGTTCTTACCATAGTACTAGCAAGGCTAAACTTAGGGATTCATCATCTCTAGGATTTTTAGTGGTGTTGCAAAACTCCATCAAGGTGTGGAATTATCTTAGGAGCGGCATGATCTTTACCAATACTTGTGCTCCAAGGGACTTAAGTTGGCCGAATGGGACATTGGATCACCCAGTTGGGATATTGGGTTGGTCAATCCTTGTAATGAGTGGACTGGTTTGCTAGAGTGTGTGCTTTCTTGAATTGCATTGAGTTGATGGGTGGACATCGTGAAATGGTCAACTAGAGTGTTGGGATGGAACTATATGGGCGCATGAGTTGATTGACCGCCGAGATGATTATATCGACTAGAGTATTGGAAGCTTTGGGTAGGT
This sequence comes from Alisma plantago-aquatica, assembly GCA_963693085.1. Taxonomy (NCBI): domain Eukaryota; kingdom Viridiplantae; phylum Streptophyta; class Magnoliopsida; order Alismatales; family Alismataceae; genus Alisma; species Alisma plantago-aquatica. The sequence continues at coordinate 1,114,555,963 of OY856409.1, read as the reverse complement.
GTAATGGAGCTTCTAGTATTTTGATCCTTCAAGCATTGAGGTAGGTTCTTGTACTCTAGAGCTGAGAGAATGTGAATGAAAGTGGAACCTAAAACATGTGAATAAAAAGTAACAAGAAATCTAATCAACATGTCAAGATCAAGTAAATTACAATTATTTCCTAAAATTGGGGGAAAATAAGATAAAATCTTAAAGAAAGACCTAAAAGATGTGATGAAAAAGGGATGAATATACATTCATCATATATCTTACATGAGCTAAGAGCACCATTGAATCACTTGAAGTAATGAAGCTCAAGACACATATGGCTTAGTTGACAAGGAAATTGAAGAAGAAAACTATCACCTCATCAGGAGGTAATGAGAACAATGCATGTACAACTGTCTAACTATAGAAGGAATGGGCACTCATGGAGGAAGAAACTCAAATGTTTTTGGAATGCCCAACAATTTTCAAAATGTCCCTTCATAGGTGCAACGGCCTAAAGGGAACCAATAGAGAATTCCACAATAAAATTATCATGTAAGAGGTCCAAGTAGGCTTGATAATCTAAAAGATATGTTTAGGAAATTTTTGACTAATAACGAGTCATATGTGAACCAATCATATAGAGAGAAATAAAATTAGGGGGAAAATTAGAAATTTAGAAACTCAAATCTCACAAATAGCAATAGACTTAGCATACTTGAAGAATCCTACTCAGCAAGGTTTCCCAAGAACCACTAACATCCCACAAAATAAAAAAAGCGATAATATTGCACAGTGGGAAAGTGATTGAGAAAGAGGAAGAAGTAGGGAAGAATAAAAGGCATATTGAATCAACTACAGTCACTCTTGATGCAATAGTTTAAGGGAAGAAGGTAGTTTCGATCCAAGTACCTGAATAAGTTGAAGGTAAAGATCTATTGAATCCAGATTATGAGGAGAAAAATCCCCTAAAAAGGGCCATGTTGTAGAACACCTCAAGAACATTGTAGTGGTTGTGCCTTTTTCAATCAATCTTAATAAGACTAAGGAATATTGGCAATTCAAGAAGTTTTTAGACATCTTTCACAATCTTCATGTGAATTTTCCCTTAGTAGAGGCACTTGACTGCATTCCCACCTAAGGTAATTTTTAGAATGACATAATTACCAAGAAGAGGAGGATAGCAAGTTTGACATGGTAGTACCACATGAGGTGGTTAGCATGTCATTTCAAAGAAAGATACCTATAAAGAGAGAAGTTTTAGGGTGCTTCAAAATACCATGATCAATAGATAGTTTCCATTCTAGAGATTCCTTATGCCATAAAGGAGCCAACATCAATTTGATGCCACAAAAGACGTCTAATAAGATAGGTTTTCCACACATTAGGAAGACTAACATGATGACTCAACTGTAGGATAAATCCTTTGTACGACCTATTACATATGTGAAAACATTTGGGTCAAAGTTGGTATATTTATGTTTTCTACAAACTTTGTAGTTATGGAGATGCAAGAGGACTATGGGTTCGACTAACTCCTAGGCATATTTTTCCATGCCACAACATATGTCACATTGTAGATGGGAAGAAGAAGGATGACTCTTAGCATCGAAGATGATAGGATGGAGTTCAAACTTCCATAATAGCCAAATAAGCCAGCAAAGTTGGGCATTGTAGCAGCATGCCTCATCATGTAGCATGCTGACATAGATGTCCCTAATGTTGAGAAAGCCTTTCTTGGACATGGCAAACACCATGTGTTAGGTTGATAATGGGTTTCTTCACGTAGAGGCAATGGGGAAGTTTAGATAATATCACTTCCTAAAGTAATTAGATACCCAAAAGAACCAGAATTTTCCTCATGCCAACTTATATTTCTAAAGGAGCATTGCCAGTGTGTTACATAAAGAACACTTGGATTCACTACCACCACCATTTGTGACATCACTCTAGTGTCCTATGCACCTGGAGTTGAATCCATTGCTACCACATATAAAGTATATTTTCCTAGAGGTAGAGGAGAAGCTTCGTGTGATCATCTCATCTTCATTCAACAACTCAGAGGAGGAGAAGTTGATAGTTGTACCAAATAACCACAATGAAAATTTTGGGTGGTCAATAACAGATATCAAAGGGATTTCTAAGTTTATGCCAACACAAAATTTGCTTGGATGAAGGATCCAAACTAGTTGTTCAACCTCAAAAGAGATTAAATTTGATAATGCCAGAGGTGGTGAAGAAGGAGGTAATCAAACTCTTGTTTGCAGGTATTATTTATGCAATTTTTTGTTCTAAATGGATAAGTCTTACACAAGTAGTTCCAAATAAGGATGGTATCACATTTACCACCGATGTTGCAAATGAGTTAGTGTATGTTAGTCTAGTGACATGTTGGTGTCTTTGCATGGATTACCGCCATCTCAGCACCACTCTCATTTTTTCTTCTTGGATGGTTATTCATATTACAATCAAATTTCAATAAAGTCAGAAGATTAAGAGGAGTCCACCTTCACTTGTCTTTATGACATGTTAGTCTATTGTTGTATGTCATTTATACTTTGTAAAGAACCTGCAACCTTCTAAAGGTGCATGCTCACTGTCTAATCTGATATGGTGGAGTGGTATCTTGAGATTTCATGGAATATTTTTTGTGTATGAGAAGTTTGTTACATATTGCCTACCAATTTTGGATCGCATGCCACAAAGAGGTGAAGATGCCCATCTCATTTTGAATAGTGAGAAATGCCACATGATGGGAAATGAGGTGATATTTTTGGGACACAAAGTGTCTAGTAATAGAATGGAGGTTGACCCGATTAAAATTAAGGTTGTCTCCAAGCTTCCTCTACTATCAGCAATTAAGGAAGTGAGGAGTTTCTTAGTAAACATGGGTTTCTATAGGAAATTTTTCAAAGTTTTCAAAGATTTCTAAGCCTCTTTCAGAACATTTGGAGAAGGACGTGGAGTGTGATTTTGATGATTGATGTTTACATTCAATTAATGTTTTAAAGGAGAAGTTGATATTTGCACATGTGGTGGTAGCTCTAGATTGGAGTCTACCTTTTGAGTTGATGTATGATGCTTTTGATTAAGCAGTCAAGGTAGTTTTGAACCAAAAGATTGATCATTCTTCATCAATAAATTACTATGCTTCTTGAACTCTCAATGGTGCACAACTAAACTACGTCACCAGAGAGAAAGAGATTTTAGTTGTGGTATTTTCCTTTAACAAATTTAGATAATATTTAATTGGGACAAAAGTGATATGACCATGCCACAACAAATTGTTTACTATAGAAGAAGGAATCCAAACCCCATGTTATTTGTTGGATCTTGCTCTTGTAATAATTTTACATAGAGATTAGAGACAAAGTTGGATTAGATAATGTTGTGGCAGACCATCTCTCTCACCTAGAAAAAATTGATGAGTCTAAGTTAGAGATACCCATTCAAGAAAGTTTTCGTGATGAGAAATTATTGGCTATTAAACATGAAGACCCCTTGTTTGCTACTATTGTGAATTATGTAGCAAGTGGAGTAATTCTTGGTGATTGGACCTCTCAAGATAGGAAAAAAAATTCTTGCATTCATTATGCTATTTTATTTGGGATGTCCCTATCTTGTTGAAACAATTCATAGATGGTATATTTAGATGTTTTGCCTCTAACTGGGGGATGGAGAACATTCTTATTCATTATCACTCATTGTCCACAGGGGGCATCATGAAAGCTTTGAAACAACCGCTAAGGTTTTGTGGTGTGAACTTTATTTTGGTCGTCCTTGTTCAAGAATGTGCATAATTATGTGAAAAGATGTGATGTGTGCCGTCTAACTAGAAACATATCAAATAGACATGAAATACCCCTAATTGTGTTTCAAGAAGTATATATTCTTTATTTGTGGGGGGCTGGTTTCATGAGGTCATTAGTGACTTCAAATTCAAACTGTTATATTTTTTAATCTGTGATAATGTGTCCAAGTGGGTGGAGGCATACCCACATGAACCAATGACACACACGTGGTTTGCAATTTTGTGGAATACAACTTTTTTACAGATTTGGGTTCCTAGGATGATAACTAGTGATGGGGGTTTGAATTTCATGAACCACCAATTAGGTGCCTTGTTGAGGAGATGTGGAGTTTCACACCGAGTAGGCATACCCTACCATCCCCTAGCCTAAGGTCAAGTTGAGGTCTCTAATAGGGAGGTGAAGATGATTTCAGAGAAAATTGTCTCTAACACAAGGACCAAATGAAGTGTGCAACTTTATGATGCCTTTAGTAATATAGGACCGCTTTCAATACCCCAATGGATACCATACCCTATAGGCTAGTTTATGACATGGCTTGCCACATGTCAGTTGTATTAGAACATAGGGGTATGTAGGTGGTTAATTAGTTGAACATTGATCTATCTCCTGCAAGTGAATGACCCAAATTGGAGTAAAATCAATTGTAAAATGATTTTGATAAAATTATATTAGATGCCTATGAGAATGTGAGATTGTACAAAGAGTGTACAAAGAAGATCTAGGTTAGGAACATTCTACATACGATATTCCAACAAGGGAACCCAATGTTGTTGTACAATTCAATGATGAGATTGCACCTGGGGAAATTAATGTCTATATGGTTCGGCCCGTGCACTATGGTCAAGGCATAACCCCATGGAACTTTAGAGTTGAGAGATGACTTAGAGATTTTTAATAGTACTGGCCATATATTGAAGCACATTTTTAGGGGATATTGTTTATGATCATTAAGAGATCAAGCTCTTAACCCTCACTTTATTTAGAGTGATTTAATTGATACTAAAAGTTTAGATATTGGTACTTAGTGGGAGGGAACCCACATTTTCAATTCTCATTTCATTAGATTTTATCCTGCATATTTATCATTATTTTTTTCTTAGTTTTGATTCAACTATTGCATGCTTTATGAGTTTGTCACATGTGGATGGACATAGAAATGTTGGTAACACCAACTACACCTAAGTATGAAAATGTGATTTTGAATGCCAAAAGTCAGTACCACTGACTCCCAAGTCAGTGGCATAGACTCAAACTTTGGTAAGATAATGCTTTTGATGAGACTCTAGGTAGTTTTTGGTGGTAACAAAATAATACTTGACATTGTCGATAATCTTATTAGTTAGTACTAACATAATGTGATATTTCTTTAGATTTTGCTATCATCAGCGCCCAATTTGGAGGCAGCGACCGCAATGATAGAGTTTGATGAATTGCAATAGGAAAATGTCAGCGGCACCGACTACCCAGTCTATACAATGGAGACCATGATTAACTTAACATGTTGCTACAAGTAGATCTCAGTGGCACCTTCCTTTGGGTCGGTAACACCAACATCATTTTTAGTGCTTTGGGTCGTTGCAAGATGTAGAATAAAATAGCATGGGCACCAACATGCCGACCAATGACACTGAGACTGAGATGAAGAGAAATGTGCAGAACTCAATCCAAAGGAAACAAGAGTGTAAATCCAATAACGATCATGCATTGATATGTTGGATCACCCAAAGTCGGTACCAGTGACATGGGGTTTCCACGTGTTTGTACTTCACTTAATCGAAGTTGTCGGTACCAACCATGGATACTAAGAGTACACAAATAAGGGTGCATGTTGGTACCACTGACTTCCAAGTTGATGGCACTAAATTTTCACTAGTGAGGTGTCTCTCCTGCTATATAATAAGGGTAATTCATTTTGAATCTTCACACCTAAGGCACTTATCTATCAAGCACTCTTCTATGAGCTTTTATGTGTGCTTACTTGACAATCAACTGTTATTCCAAGCTTTCATTCTTCATATCCTTCCTCTTGGTGAGCAAGTGACCCTGTCAAGAAGGAGACACATTTGCGATAACATTAACCCATCTCATCCCCGAGTTATGTCTGGATCTTGGGAGAGATAAGAAAAAGAAGCGCTATGCCAAGATAGTGAAACATGATATGGAGGGCCACATGATATGATGATGCAACCTTCATCGAGCATCTATGCTTCATCAACAACCTACACAAGGTGTGTGCATGCTAGGGGATGACAACCACCCACCCTTTCTTGGGTGGATGACCGACCAGGTCAAGTTCCAGCTCTAATATACCACCCATCATCTCTCATGGGAGGTGTTCAACACCATCTTTATGTGATCCAACTGCGAAATGCATTCCAACCTAGACAACTTTGGCCATTCCTTAGCATAGCACAAGATGATAGGGATGTCATCCCATGCCAATATCATATGACATCATTCCATAATCACTGGCATCTTGCATCTTTTCACCCGTCTTCTACATCGACTACTGACGAACACCTCTATGTGCTCTAGACATTTCTCTCACAAGGAAGCGAGAAGGTCAAGCTCAACACATTCTTCTTGGGACATACGAACTAGGTTTCCACAAGTGAGAAGAGGAAGTTTTCCATCCACTTTGGCAGTCTCATCACAAAGATCATTGTGCATTTCAACCTTGACCTCTCCCACCTCCATCTAGTTGAATTGAAGGGAAATCTAGACTTTAGACACTTCTGCAAAGCCAAGATGCTCATCTAGTATTGATATTGCATCCACACCATCTCCATTATGGGGGATTGCATTCTCCTAGATGCCTTCTTCAACATCACAGATTTAGACCACCTACATTGACCAAATGATGATGCGAGAGGCACTAATGATGAGGAAGAAGAAACCAACGAGCTAGCTGACAATGATGAGGAGGAGGAGGTCATGGAGGTGGTAGCTACAATAGTGATGACTCTTAAGGAGGCTGCATCATACTCCTCACTTTTGGGGCACATCTTCTTCCACGCCACTTAGCCTTATGAGAGCCTATATCCCTTTGAGGGAATGTACTACATGTTTAATTCTATCTAGATGAGCCAGCAACAACAACAAGCACTGATGTCTCAGATAGTGTTGCATCTTGAGAGGATCCTCAATAATCAAGAGTAGATCTTCACACCCCAGCAGACAATGTTCTCCATTAAGCTCCTCTTGTTTACAAACTAGAATAGCATACATCAATGATTGCAGTACATGGAGTACACTCAACAACCTCTCTATTACAACTACTAGATCTAGGTAAACTTCACCAGATACCCATTTCCAACACCAATTCTATCTGATCCAACCCACTTCACTAGCACAATCTATCTATAAGATCCACATTTGTCGTTGGGACCTTTCTACATGCTAGATGACAGAGTATATGGTACAAATATTCCACCTCTAGATTTGTGTCTTGATAATAAGTACATTTTAAAATTCAAGCTTGGGGTGGGGAAGGAAACATGGTTTATATTGCATTGATCTTATAATGCATCTTTCTATCTTAATTTTAATTTTTATTTTCTTTAGTTTAGTTCATGTTAACTTTTTTATTTAGTTTTTGTTTTGTTTCATGTAATACACATCCATATAGTGAAAGTGGATTTAGAAATAAATACTCACATGTGTCAACTAAAATATTTACTTTATATTTTGCATATTTTTCCTCCACAAGAAAAACACTCCAACCAATCATTTCGTGATATGAACTGACATTTCATTCATAAAAGAAGTTGTACTTCAAGTCCCAAACAGGCATCTCACTGCTCGGTTCCACTCTTCCACGCCAGCCATTTAGCAGATGAAATGGGTGTCTCACCCGCCCAAACAATTGTCTTAGTTCTTCAACCAAGTGTTCCAAGTTCCAATTGACTCATGTGCATTTCTTTACCCCCAAGCCGCCTTAGCAGTGCACCGCCACTTCATATTAGGGTTTCTCCCTTATTCGACACACACTCAGATGTCAACTGAGTGTCCCATGATCCAGATGCCAGTTCAAGAGAACTTGAGGCTAAGATTTAATTCAAAATGGTGTTGCCACTCTAATATTAGGATTTTGACCCAGTACTCTGGGCCCATGCCCCTTAGACCCCAACAGATTGGTTGGGATTGTGAATCAGTCGATTGTCCACTTGTAAACTGAACATTTTAGATGTTGCCTCCTTTTTTCTTTCCTCCCCTTTCAGGATTTCCACCCTTCCTTGGCCTCCACAAAGAAAAGATAATTTTGTATACTTGCAAATTTACTTTGAGCATTGTTATTTCATTCTTGCATGTGTAATCTTGTTTTTCTTTAATAAAATTAGTTTTGTTTAAGATTTCCAACTCTAGTTCTTTATTTCTTGGTCTTCTTTAGGAACAGTAGACTAAGGGAGATAGCCATTTAACTCTCACTAGCTACAAACTTTGGGATTCTTTGTTCTCTAGTCTATGTCTTACTTGCTTTCTTCCTTTGTTTGCCTTTTAGATATTATGAGTAGTTTCTCATATCAAGGCATGGGGAGTAGACCCATCTCGATGTTGTAACATAGATCGATTGTTTATATGATTTCATTCATTAGATGGTTTTTGGTTTGGATAATCACCATTTTAAATGACTTGATCTCTTAATTCTGTTAAACATTAGTCTTGGGGGTGACTGCAGAACCCAAGGCTCAGAACAACCAACCAATTGCATAAGAATCTAAATGAGACCTTAGAAGGATTCTTATTGGGATGATCGAGTTAAGATCTATGAAAGTCAGGACCAATGGATTCACGGGGAGGCTGTATTTTGTAAATGCATTTGTGAATGTTTTACATGCCCTCTTCTATCTCATTTTATTGTATGAATTCCACTGATCTTGTTTCACGCCGACTATGGTGGTAAAAATTATATCCTCGATACCTTTCCCATTGATATAGCCTTGTTTTTTCAAACGCTTGTTTCAATCGCCTCCTTTTCTTTCTAGCAATTTACTTCTTGCTCTTAGATAATTCTTTTATCGTTGTTCTAAATTTCTTTCTTTTTTACTTTAGTATAACTTTTCTTTACTTTCTATTATAATAACTTTATTCCATTGCTCTAGTGTAATCAATCATCAAACAACTGAAAATTTCTTTCCTGTTCAATTAAATAAATAAATAAATAATTCAAATTAGTTTGGGTTTTAAAAGAAATCTTGACATGTTGTCATGTGGGATCAACCCTTATATACTAATGAACAATATTAATTGGTAATTTTATCATAAAAAAGGTTAAACTTTAGGATAATTTCCTAGTGAAATAGTGTGCTAAACTATGTGTATCAATTTTGGCATCATTATCGGAGACAACATATCTCTTTTTCAAACCCCAAAAAATTAAATAAAACTTTTTTTCCTTTTTTCTACCTTCTAAGTACCATTTTGGAAATGCTACTCCTCTTTCTGTTGAGTTTCCATTCCACCAGTACATTTTTTCTACAATTGAGTATATATGTTCAATTTTAATCATGCTTGTGACGCTTGCTACACACTAATTTTGTGCCACCAATTTTTGATCCAGAAATTGCAAGGACGTTCCATCGCTTAAATAGAGAAAATCATTTTAGGATGGAAAAGGAGGAAGTCGCTTTTAGAATTGAGTAATCTCTCACTACTCAAAGGAAGGCCATGATGGCCGAGCATGCGGCTCAATCGGTCACTTTGTATGCAACCTACATTGCCAAGCAAGAGGCCCTAGCAACTGCTCAGAGGGAAACTGAAAGACAAAAACAATTAAAGGACTTCTTAGTCTCCAAAAAGAGATATGCACAACACCCTATTGTGCCACCCGACAACACAACACCTCAATTCGAGATCCACACCCAATGGATCATCATGCTTCAAGCTAATCGCTTTTCTAGTTATAATGGTGACAGTTTTCAAGATCACCTCTAGCGTTTCTCTGATCTATATTCCTTACATAAGATCCCAGGCATTTTTGAGGACTTTGTTTGCCTTAGGTTGTTCAAATACTCTCTTTCAAGCCAAGTCGGTAGTTGGTATAATGCCATGGAGGGTGGAGAATGTGTCACCACCTAGGAAGCACTACAAACCAAATTTTTAGAAAATATTATCCTCCTTCCCTTACTTATAAAATTAGGGAAAGATCCTTATTTTTTCTATGGTCTTGGTGAAATGTAGGAGAATCTTGGGAGAGGTTCATTACAACAATATGACCCTATACCAACATGATAGTAAAATCTGATATAGGCCTAAAAACATCAGTATATGTTATATCGGCAGCTAAAAAATATTGGATATATTGATGACAGTATAGACATTTACCATCGTCCTCATAGGCTATGCCATCACTTGTAGTTGTTGGTACATGTGTGTCGGGTCATCTCTCATTAGTTTTTATGCCTGCTAAGCCATCACTCATGTGGTGTTGACATAAATTGATTGGTTTTTGGCACAGTATATTGGCGCCAAAAATAACCATCATGTGTCCCATACACCTGCATTGAGAAGATATCGATATAGATACTACAACAACCAATATTCAATTATCTGAGTATGTGTAGGGAAATATATACCATAAAATAAATATATTGATATTGAGTTATTTATCTTCATAACACACTATTTGCTTTTTGGTAGCAAATAACAAAATCAGTCCATGGTGAATTTCATGGTAATTGATTTTTAACATTAGTATCGATTAAACATGGAAAGCATTGTAGAGAGAAAATGAGATTTTATATAATATTGAAGATGAATTTACATGGGGATGACATTAAACTTGCCCCTTGTACATATAGAGAAAACATAGATCTCAAAATAATCATGGGTACATATGATGTGAATGATTCATTGAATTCTATCATTTGATACATAAAGTGCCATCCTATTAGACTAGTACATCACTTCAAATCCCATGGGCCATACATGGAGATCCTATTGTAGCATTGATGTCCCTCACTTGTCTGCATCAAAATGTTACAATACAAATTGAGTTATTCAAAAAGAAAATATAAAACATGATGAGTACATGCCTTACGCAATCTATAAAATAAAGACAATGTCCTAGATACTAGATATAAAATTGACAATGTACAAATACAAAACTAACTAGATTTTTCCACTCTCTTACCTTAAAAAAATTATTGCAACTAAGATAACTATCATGTTGACATATTAAAATATGAATGAACATTTTGGTTATAAAGAAAAATCATATATTAGTAATGTGGAAAAAATAAATTGCATGTGTAGATAAAAGCACATGCATGCCGACTAGATTTGAGTTTCCTTTATAATGGCAAGACAAACCTAGTTGTATGTTGGTAATGTGGTGCAAATAAATTACATATATATGAATGAACATGTAGGCTGACTTGATTTGAGTTACCTTCATAGTGGCATGACAAACATGGTGGTATCCACTATTGCACATTTTAAAAGCTTTATACTTTTAAAATGGAAAGAGAATATTGACAACTACATACTTGTTGGCTTGGAATGATTGCACCTAGATAAGATGACACAAAGAAGCGATGTAAGGAAATAATTATAACATACTGTTTATTATTGAAGGAATCCAATGCTAGATGTCACCCACATTACTTGTCTATTGATTGGTTCAGACTTAACAACCTTGAAATAAACTAAGATGGAAAGAATATAATGATATAAAAATTTATGAAGATTTTTTAATCAAAATAATAAATGGAGACAAGTCATGTTTTAATTTTCTTTCTACACGACAACATGTTTAATGAATAGGAGACCAAACAATTTCACTAGAAGGCAAGAAATCTAGTATATTCCAACAAATTATACATGGTCTCATATGGGGCATTTTTTTTAGTTGGTAGAGAAATGAAAAAGAAAATTTATTGATTTGTGATTACTAGTTTGATACCTTCTTTTCATCTTCATATATAGCAAAAAATATCATCATCCCCAACAAGATATATTTCACAGCAATAAGAGTAAAAAATATAAGTTAGGGCTAGCAAGTCCATAAGGAAACTGGCCATTGGTTAAATTTCAGAAGAAAAATATGCATATCCATTGACTGGCCATCAATGAAGCACATGTTGACTGCATAAATGGCAAATTGTTGGAGATGTCATTGACCAATCACTATGTCCCATCCTTATTAAGAGGCATCCTCATTTTGTCTTGAACCTTCAGACCCAAAGAAGATGTCATCGGTGAACTCATGTTATGCATCATAAGTCATTGTTGGAGATGTATGCTTGCACATTGGTTGCACCTAATTAGAAAGTTCAATAAAAATAAAGGGTGTGGTTTCACTATAGCAAATATTCTTACCCCAATTGCACATTCCATAATCCACACCCTTGTATCTATAAAAACAATGAAACTTAAGCCATTCTAAAATCTAGGGCTGGCAATCGGGTCAATTTTGGGTCATATGTTCAGAAGTCTTGAAATTGAATGTTAAAATAAAATCTTCAAAAAAATTAATTTTGGGTCATTTCGGGTTGGTTATGGCTTATTCGGGTCTCATACAACCAAAAATGTTCACAAATGAAAGAAATTAGGTTTGGAATAAATTGCACATTTTTGGGTCATGTCGGATCAAAAATTGCCAGCCCTACTGAAATCATGGGTTGTGTACACACATTGCAAAGAAATATTGCACACATGATGTTTCTTAGAAAAGAGATGTGTACCTTTTTATGTTACAATTTTGGATTATGCCATTGATGAGAAGTGATGGATCATCAACCTGGGTGCTAGGGATAAGGCATTGATAAAGGGAAGGAGAGCAGATAACACAAAGAAATAAATTCGTATTAATGATCAGTGACAAAAGACATTTGTCCAATCACTATGGCTTAATATTTTTTTTGGTGTAACACTATGGATTAATATTAGAATCACATAGTAAGTAGATGAAAAAATTTAACCAGCAAAAAGATTTTTGCCAGAGTATTATATGTATTGATACAAAATAAAACTTTGTTTGCCTTACAATATGGATACCTTTTTGTATAAAAACCATGATTCAAACAAATACTTGCAAGTAACTAATGGGACATAATATCAAACACCCTAACCTTGTTTTGAGAAACCCAATATCTCATATATGATCTATCTCAACATGGGCATCGTAGATCGACAAAGCTTAGACAGACAGATTCTTTGCTTCTAGTAGAAAAACTTATGACTTTCTATTGTCAAACTCCTTCAAACATTTGTTCTTCAGCTGGTGTCCCTAGAAAGTATCAAGGGTTTAAAGTTCAATTTTGAGGGTAATAAAATTGTAAAAACCCCTTGAATAAATATTCCAACATCCTCTTTTTGTTGCTTGTTGTAAAAATCATTTGGTCAATTTTGGATGGAGATCAAAAGGTAGAGAGGGGATGAGGAGGGGAAGGGTTGAGTTGGAGAGGAGGCTCAAAAGGGATTATTCAGTGAGGAGTTGCCGAAGTGAAGTAAGGAACATGGATGTAGGGAAGTGAAGGGTCGAGGATGTGTAGGGTAAGGATTGTATGGAGGTTGTGTGAGAATCATAGATGGAGTCATTGCTTCTATGGAAAATTTTGTATTAGAAAGTTAGGGGATAAAATAAAATTTGAGAGGGAAACACGTGTGGTATAGGCAGGATGAGGAAAAGTTTCAACATTGACTACAAAACTAATTGGGTATTGTAAACATATGTCAATATGTATACATATATTAATGGTCCTACCACATGCATGCCATTATGATGCACGCTCCTCCCTTGCTAGGTTTTGAACTTTGTGTTCACTTTTGTATTTCTAAGCACTAGTTATACATGTCGAAAAATGTAATCTATGTCATCTCAAAGCACTTGGTGATGGGATAGGATGTCAATATTGACAATGTTTCTTGTAGTGGTTCAAGGTCCTTCTGTGACATTTCCCCCACCATGATATCACCCAAGCCTATCTCATCAAAATATGATATGATGGTGTTGACAATGACGCCAAGGTCTTCCTTGATTCCTCATATGGAGGAAATTTCATGTTTCAAAGTCTAGATATCACTTGGGAAGTGGTAAAATGCACTTCTGAAACCCGAGCATGACAAGAAATCGCTAGAGTCCTCAAGGTAGCTAAGGTTGAGGAGAATCCTTACATCAAAAATATCATCAAAAGTCTTAAGCTTATTGCCTTGAAATAGGACCGCTTAGAGGTTTCTTTTAGTGCCTATGATAAGAGAGAGCAACCTCAACAAGTGAGGGTTGCAAACTCTCTCTGCAGAATTTTCAAGGTATGATCACTCTACCCTATGATGTTAGTATCTTTACAATGTTCCTATGCATCTATAAGTTGGACAAATGGATAACCTCAACTTCATTCATAGCATATTGGGTCAAGCTTATTACAACCCAAATTGAACCAAAAACCACCCTAGATTCCAATATGGAAATCCATATGGTGCTAAAAATGTTCCCCAAATTACTTTCCAACAAAGGCCCCTTCATCCTCAAGCCAACAATCTCCCTCCTCCAGGCTTTTCCTACAACACCAATCAGATGAATTTGGAAATCAAGGGAATTGCAGGGTTAACCTGCAAAATCATGGGCCCTATCAAGGGTAACACTATCAAAGTCTAAGCTAAGCACGAGCACAAATGCAATAGAATGCCCCCACCTCCTCTACTGGTGAAAAAGTATCTTCTTTATAGCATCTCATCCCTACACAACAAGCACATCAAAAGGCAAATGAGGCTCAGTTGGCTCGTCTCTTTTCCCAACAAAAACCTCCTGTCGGCACCTTTGTTAGACAACTCAAAACCAACCCCAAGCACCCTAAACAACTTAATGTTTTATCTACCCATTCTAGAAAGGTGTGTGCCCCTCCCCCTCCTATAGAGAAACCCACTGTTGTGCCCTTGGATTTTGTGGATGATGACATTGTGGTCATTGAAACCCCACCTTCACCATAACCCACCATTCCTGCCCTTGAACCCCCACAGGTGGAGGTTGACGATCCTGAAGTTCCTATCTACAAGCCTCGTCCACCATACCAGGCCCGCCTAAAGCAAACTAGGCTTGATACCCATTTCATGAAATTTAGAGAGGCCATGAAAAAGTTACATGTGGACATCCCCTTTTTAGATACTCTTGCTGACATGCCTGCCTGATCCAAGTACATGAAAACCCTATTGACTAGGAAGTATGCTACAGAACGGTATGAAGTGGTAGAACTTTCTAGGACCACCTCAGATATCATTCAAAGCAAAATGCCTAAAAATCATAAAGACCTTGATTCCTTTGGGATTGGGTGTTACTTAGGTGATAATGCTTGCAGACTTAGACGCTAGTATTTTAATTATGTCTTATAGTCTTTGCAGGATATTGAGGTTTGTGGATATGCTTCCCACTGCCATGATCATCCAATTGGCAGACACATCTATGAAGAAACCTATGGGTATCATTGAATATATACCTATAAGGATTGGAAAGCATGCCTATGTTCCATGTGATTTTGTGATCATGGACATCAAGGAAGATTTACTTTATCCTCTCATTTTTTCCATCCTTTCTTAGCCACTGTCAGAGTCTTGATTGGCGTTGAGGTCAGAACCATTCTTTTGTGCTTAAGAAGAAAAACCCTAGAGTTTAGGGTGTTTGAAAGCATGAGGGGACCAAGTCTCCAAGAAGACATCTACCTCCTTGATTGTGTTGATAAGCTTTACCATTTGAGACAATAATTCAAGTTACTTGAGGATCACCTCCATACTGTCCTCATGGCCCTGTATGACTGTGGGTATGAAGATGAGTAATTGGATCAATGCATGGCCCATTTAGATAGCTTTGAAGATGTTTTTGATGAGGAATTTGAGGACCTTAGGATAGTATCTCTTCTAGATGAGAAACCAGAACCCCCTAAGACCCCAGAAATGAAACCTCTTCCAAAAGGTCTTAAATATGTTTTTCTTGATGAGCAACAAATCTGACATGGTATCATTAATTCTGATCTTACTCATGACCAGGAAACCAAGATCATGACTGAGCTTAGGAAAAGAAGAGCTGCCCTAGGGTATAAAATGACTTTTTTGATAGGGATTAATCAAGCAATTTACATGCTTAAAATCCCTATTGGTAGAAGGACACAAACCATTACGAGACCCTCAAAGGAAACTGAATCCAAACATGAAGGCAGTTGTTTGATTAGATGTTATCAAGCTCTTGACTTCAGGAATCATCTACCCCAACTCTGCCTCCCCTTGGGTAGTCATGTCCAAGTGGTCCCCAAGAAAAGGGAACCATTGTTGTGAAGAATGACAATGACAAGCTCATCCCCACATGTATTGTTACGGGATGGAGGATGTGCATTGACTATAGAAAACTGAATAAGGCCACTAGGAAAGATCACTCCCCTCTTTCCTTCCTGGATCAAGTATTAGAACGTCTTTCCCATCAACAATATTTTTGCTATCTTGATGGTTATTTAGGTTTTTATCAGATTCACATTCATCTTGATGATTAGTAGAAGACGACCTTCATATGCTCGTTTGGCACTTATGCATTTAGGAGAATTCCCTTTGGGTCATGTAATGCCCCAACCATCTTCCAACAGTGCATGTTTGTTATTTTTCACTAGCACAAAAATGATGTATAATGTCACATTTGATGGTGTCAGTTGGAAAGAAAAAATCGATGCCAATATGCTACGACGTCAGCTTAAAATGACAACCAACACCTATATGTGAAGGTTAGACAATTTACAAAAGATACGGGTATCATTTTTTCTTTAATGTCGATTGTTTGACATAAAAACCGACGTCCAAAATCACATGCAAAATACATTTTTTAGGGAAAAATTGCCTCCAAAATTTACGTCAATTTTAAAAACACCGACGACAAATGTTTTGCACCTGAGACCACAAAAGTTTTTAGCCACTAATTGGTCGCCAGTTTTTTCTCAAAGAACTTACGACTAAATATCCTTCACAAGGAAAAATTCATTCCCTTATTTGTCGTCAGTTTTTGCAGAAGAATCGACGAGGTTGTGTATTCGCGTGTTGTCCCTGTGAAAAAATCCCCCCCATTTGCCTAATCAGAGTCGATGTTAGGTTGGAAACCAACAACTATGATTGTAACTCAATAACAATTTTTTTTGTCGGCATATGTGGATATACATCGATTATTATATGCTGAAACTGACGACGAACACCTCGACCCTGTGCAATTTTTTTTGTATAAAGTTATATATAGATGTCGATTCGTGTTTATAAATGACGTCTATTATTGTAGGTGTCAGATTATTTTATTAACTAACGTCGATAGTTAACTCAATAGCACCTGCGCGAGCCAGATTGACTCTTCCCCTAGACTTCTCTGTTTGATTCTCAATTCTCTGAGCTGACTGAACTAGGTCTGGCAATTTTTCAGCTGCCTCCATGTCGCCTCCCCTTCTTTGCTCACTGGCCGCCTGCCACCATGAGGAGCTTGAAGCTTCTCACTGCCTCCACCAGTCTCTGCCACGAGGAGCTTGAAGCTACTTATGCCAGAGTTGCTGCTGTTGTCCAGACGCCACCAGTCGCCAGCCACCACCACCTGCTTCCATCACTGTCACCACATGATGATGATGACGACGACGATGATGATGATGACGACGACGATGATGACCATGATGATGATGATGATGGTGATGATGATGATGACCACCAGGATGACCATGATGACGATGATGATGACGAGGACGAAGATGAAGATGTTAACAATGATGATGATGATGACCATGACGATGACAACGATGACAATGACGACGACGATGATGACGATGATGATGATGAAGACCATGATGACGATGATGACCATGACGATGATGATGATGATGATGAAGATGATGATGACCATGAGGATGAGGATGATGACCATGATGATGATGATGACAACCATGATGACCATCATGATTATGATGACAATGAGGATGATGATGACCATGATGATGATGATGATGATGATGATGATTATGATTATGATGATGATGATGATGATGATGATGATGATGACCATCATTATTATGATGACCATGATGATGATGATGATGATGATGATGATGATGATGATGATGATGATGATGATGATGATGATGATGATGATGATGATGATGATGATGATGATGATGATGATGATGATGATGATGATGATGATGATGATGATGATGATGATGATGATGATGATGATGATGATGATGATGATGATGATGATGATGATGATGATGATGATGATGATGATGATGATGATGATGATGATGATGATGATGATGATGATGATGATGATGATGATGATGATGATGATGATGATGATGATGATGATGATGATGATGATGATGATGATGATGATGATGATGATGATGATGATGATGATGATGATGATGATGATGATGATGATGATGATGATGATGATGATGATGATGATGATGATGATGATGATGATGATGATGATGAAGACAACGACGATGATGATGATCATGATGACCATGATGATGATGACGACAACGACGATGATGACAATGACGATGATGATGATGACGATGATGGTGATGATGATGACGACCACTAGGATGACGATGATGACGATGACGATGACGATGACGATGACGATGACGATGACGATGACGATGACGATGACGATGACGATGACGATGACGATGACGATGACGATGACGATGACGATGACGATGACGATGACGATGACGATGACGATGACGATGACGATGACGATGACGATGACGATCATGATTATGATGACCATGAGGATGACAATGATGACGATGATGATGATGATGATGATGATGACAACGATGATGATGATGATGATGATGATGATGATGACGATGATGATGATGATGATGATGATGATGATGATGATGATGATGATGATGATGATGATGATGATGATGATGATGATGATGATGATGATGATGATGATGATGAGGATGATGATGATGATGATGATGATGATGATGATGATGATGATGATGATGATGATGATGATGATGATGATGATGACGATGATGATGATGATGATGATGATGATGATGATGATGATGATGATGATGATGATGATGATGATGATGATGATGATGATGATGATGATGATGATGATGATGATGATGATGATGATGATGATGATGATGATGATGATGATGATGATGATGATGATGATGATGATGATGATGATGATGATGATGATGATGATGATGATGATGATGATGATGATGATGATGATGATGATGATGATGATGATGATGATGATGATGATGGTGGTGGTGATGGTGGTGATGATGATGATGATGATGATGATGATGATGATGATGATGATGATGATGATGATGATGATGATGATGATGATGATGATGATGATGATGATGATGATGATGATGATGATGATGATGATGATGATGATGATGATGATGATGATGATGATGATGATGATGGTGGTGGTGGTGGTGATGGTGGTGATTGTGGTGGATGATGGTGATGGTGGAAGGTATGTTTATTTCACATGTTTATTTCACTACATAATACACTTAGTAAAAATGTAGTGTATAATTGGTTTTTCAATTTATTTTACCATGACCTAGGCCTCTACCCCCATGTTTATTTCACATGTTATTAGTACTTACATTTGTATTATTTTTTTCTCAACATTATTTTACATTGTTGTAGGCATAACATCTAGATCTTCAATAGTCACCATGGCTTGGGCCTCTACCCCAATGTTACTATTCCCTAATGAAGAACAGTTGGACATCATCCTAGACAATTGTTCCTTAGCACAACTCACTATGCCTAAACATTGGCATTATCTAAATGGAAGATGCTACAAGGCTGGTGAAGTGTACTTAAATTTTGGAAATTCAACATCTGTTATCGAGGTTAAGTACGATGTTGACAGAAATCTTGTATCCATATCCAGTTGGTGTGAGTGGGTTAGGAAGATGCTATTGGGCCATAGTGACATGCTTTTTGTTTGTCTGGTTGACCACAATACCATCAAGGTTTGGATAACCAACATCAACAATGAGACGCTCGATCATCTCAAATGATTTGAGTACTCAATAGAGGATAGCGATGATGATGATGATGATGATGATTAGAACACACCCGATTTCCATTTTATTCCTTTTGGCACTGTCGATTTCCCTATCACCATCAGTTCATATTCATCTAAAGACAACGACAAGATCCGCCCAGCCTCAACATCAACAAAAAAAACCAAGGTATGTCCAAGCAACAAATTTACTTGCCTGTCTTATTTTGTGTTTCCACTTTTTGTCTTATAGTAATCAAACTTCATAGCTATTTTTTGTTGTTAAAACTTCAAGGGAAGACCACCACAATGAAAAGGCCCTCACAATTGCTGATTTTGGGCCATGTTGATGTTGTTTAAGTTGTGTATCTAGTCTAGTTGTGTCTCTCTCTTCCCAGTTATTTTACTTATGTGCATGTTTAGGGGTAAAACAACCCCCTTGTTTAGTTATTGTTTTGGACAACAACACCGCTGCATGTTCATAACTATGTCATTTTCATTCATCCCTTGTAGTATTCACAGAGTGGTTACAATATTTTGTGTTTGTATTATGAAAACAAACTAACCACGACTTAAGTAAGCCTAAATTTTATAATATTGAAGTTAATTTCTGTTTTGTAACCAAACAAATTTGAATTGAAATCAGTTCGCAAAAAATAGGTATGTTGTACTGGAAATTGATACCATACAACATGTATTATATAATCTCATATGATGATGATGATGATGATGATAATGATGATGATGATGATGATGATGATGATGATGATGATGATGATGATGATGATGATGATGATGATGATGATGGAACTACAGGTTTCTACATGTATGTGATGAATCATATGAATGAATTAAATGTGCTTATACATGTGTGTGAATCACATGATCCCTATATAATATAGTCCATCTTGTTAATATTGTAGGTTTGTGGCCTGTTGTTGGCTGAAATCAAAGGATGATGTAAACATGCAGTTCAAAACTGAACTGCAGGTTTTGCATTCTACTGACCAGTCGAACAGCAGGCCTGCAAGCTAATAAGAAAAAAAAACCAAAACATAGTCATCGATTAAATATAAAACACTGAAAATAATTTGAGATCAAAGAATTCGGTTATTTTTAGAAAACCAACACCTATGGTCTAACCTGGGGCCACTTTTTTTGTTCGGGCTGGGAAGTGGCATCAGTTTTGGAATGAATAGCCGATGCCTATGGTCCCACTACTGGCACTTTTTTGGGGGTTGCAATCGGGGGAGGATTTGTGTCATCAGTTATGTAACCGACGCTAAAGGCATCTACTTTTAGTGTCACCCACTTGAGTGTCGCTTCGAAACCAACGTCAAAAGGCTTATTTAACTGACGCTAAAGGTGTTATCTATACTAGTGTTTGTTGGGTTGACTTACACTGATATGGAGGTGTTCATGGATGATTTATCTGTCTATGGAGAATGTTTTAATTCTTATCTTAGACATCTATATCTTGTTCTGGAAAAGTGTGAAGAAGCACACTTGGTTTTAAATTGGGAAAATTTCACTTCATGGTGACAGAAGGTGTTGTTTTGGGACATTGAGTGAGCAACCATGGCATAGAGGTATATAGAGACAAAATTGAAGTGATCACCAAACTTCCCCCTCCTACTTCTATCAATGATATCCACACCTTCTTTGGGCATACTTGATTCTATCGGCGATTCATTTGAGATTTTTCCAAAATCGCCAAACCTCTGACCAACCTTCTCCAAAAGGATGCCCCCTTTAATTTTGATAACTCATGCATGAATAGTTTTCTTTATTTGAAGGATGCCCTCACTTCTAACCCCATCATTTGGGCACCTGATTGGTCTTTTCCTTTCAAGATCATGTGTAATGCCACTAATTTTGTTGTTGGTGCTTTTCTTAGTCAGCATGTTGACAAGAAATACCATGTAATTTACTATCCATCCAAGACCTTAGATTATGTTTAGCAGAACTACACTACCACATAGAAGGAAATGTTATCCAATTGTTTATGCCTTTGATAAGTTTTTCTCTTACCTAGTTGGGTCCAAAGTAATTGTTTATACGGACCACGCATCCATTAGATATTTGATGACCAAAAAGGATGTTAAACCCCATCTCATTCATTGGATCCTTTTACTGTAGGAATTAGAGTTAGAAATCATTGATAAGAAGGGTTGTGAGAATGCCATTGTCAACCATCTTAGTTGCCTAAGATCTTGTGATGATGATGGTATTCCTATCAATGTTCTCTACCCGATGATCAATTGCTCAAAGTTGAATCCCAATACCCTTAGTTCGCCGACTATGTCAATTATCTTATAGCAGGTGTCCTACACCCTGATTACAAAGGACATACTAAAGCAAAAAAAATACATGATGTCAAACACTATTATTGGGATGGCCCTTATCTTTTTAGGCTATGTGTTGATGGTCTCTATCGCAGGTGTGTTACTGAGGAAGAGGCCCATGACATTCTTGAGAAATTTCACTCTGGCCCCACTGGAGGGCACATGAGTTCTCAGAAAATGACCATGAAAGTTCCACAATTTGATTTCTTCTAGCCCACCTTATTTTGGGATTCCTATGAATTTGTCTTAACTTGTGATCAATGCCAAAGGTCTGGGAATATTTCTAAAAGAGATCAAATGCCTATGACTTCTTGGCAGGAGATAGAGATCTTTGTTGTTTGGGACAAGGATTATATGGGACCCTTTCCTTCTTCATGTGGGTACCAATACATCTTTGTATTCGTGGACTATGTCTCCAAGTGGATAGAAGCCATCCCCACTCAAACTTGTAACCCAATATCTATTTAAAAACTTTTCAAAGACATTATCTTCCCTAGGTTTGAGGTGCCTTGAACTGTGATTTCAGATGGGGGATCACATTTCTAGAGAAAAGTTTTGAATCCCTACTAAAAAGATATGGAGTCCACCATAAAGTCACCACTCCTTACCACCCTCAGACCAGTGGTCAAGTTAAGGTTTCAAACTATAGATTAAGTCCATCCTAGAGAAAATAGTCAATCGCACTAGGAAATATTAGGCTTTGAAAATCAATGATGCCTTGTGGGCATACATAATTACCTAAAAAACACCTATAGGCACACCCCTTTCAGATTGATTTATAGAAAATCTTGCCATCTACCCAGAGAGTAGGAGCACAAGGCTAGGTGGGCTATCAAAATCCTAAATTTTGACTTATCTACAGCAGGAGAAAACTATTTTCTTCAAATTCAAGAGTTCGATGAGCTCAGAATGACCACCTATGAGAATGCTAGAATATACAAGTACAGAACCAAGTCATGGCATGAAGACCATATTAGGCAAAAATATATCTAGGAGAATGAATAAGTCTTAGTGTACGATTCTAGGTTGAGACTCTTCCCTGGAAAACTCAAATCCAAATGGTACAGGCCCTATCTTGTTAAGTGTACCTATCCGCATGGAAATTTTATACTCTGGGACAAGGTGCATGGTGAGTTCAAAGTTAATGGGCATAGGCTAAAATGGTACATTACCATTGAGGATTTTGTAGCATCTGAAGCACATCAGCTCTTATTACTTGAAGATCTAGACTTAAAAGGTCATCCACCCCCTCCCACTCCCAAGCCAGAATTGGTACCATGATATTCTTCTGTCGGGCCTTTGACATTAAAATGGGTGCTAGTTGGGAGGCAACCCAACTTTTCTTGTATTTTCATTTTATTCCCCTTTAAATTGATTTATCTAACCCTTGCTTTGTTTGTGACTCAATTTAGTCCTCTAGTTTGAAAAAATGGGGGTGAAATGGATGGTTGGCTACTGATGCGATGATTTTGAGTCGCATTTATAGACTTGTTTGATATGTGTTTTATGCATTTATTAGTCATTTTCATGGTTAATGTTGCATAATTCATTCATTTTGGTCTATGCTACTTCTTTATGTCAAATTCCCTTTATTTAAGCATTTTGAGTATTAATTATCAAAAGAATATATTTTGTGTGAACTTATGTGGTTTCGTGTGTTAATTTTAGGAAAAACAAGTATCTTCTACTGTCGATACCATCGACAGTGGTCGATACCATCGACCGGACCACAGGTTCCCGGCCTCAAGGACCAGAAGAAAGTCGATACTATCGACAAGGATGTCGATGGTATCGAGATACCATCAGGTTGCTGGCGAGAAGTGAGTCAATACTATCGACCAAAATGTCGATATTATCGACTGGTGGAGCTACAGTGAGGGTGAAAGGACAAAAGTGATGCCTAAGAGAGTCGATACCATCGACCCTCATCGATGGTATCGAGCTAGCATCAGTCGCGATAAAGAAAAGAAAAGAATACCAGCCGATACAGTGCAGGGTCGATACTATCGACTCGCGTCGATGGTATCGACACCGTCAGATATGAGTTCGTTTCAGATTAATCTTAATCGAACGGCTGTGATTAATTGAGAACCTAATTCGGGAAATATACCTAATGACGGCGCCCAAGAGGGATTCATCACGTCATTAGCCGCTGCACACATCCCGGAGAGCAAGGAGAGAAGAACGGAGCCCAAAAGCACGCCCCAGCCGATCCGGACGCCGAAGAAGACGATTTCCACCACCGAAAGGCGGGAGAACGTGTATTCCATGCCAAGGATCGCTTGGATCTTCTCCGTTCAGGGGTTTCACCACTCAATCACGTTTTTCTCCATGTTTCCCCTTTTCTCTACCATGTTTTTCTTTGAGATGAACATGCGGGGCTAATCCCCTTTTGTCTTTAGGACCGGGAGTAGCCCGAAAATTCATTGTATGACAATTTTATCATAGTAATTCATATCTTATCTCTTAAATCTGTGGTATAATTTGGTTTTCTCTAATATATTGTTATGCTTGATCACCATAATAATAATCTAATACCCTTAATTGCTTTGAAAGAAGAATTAATGGTTGAAAAGAGACAGAATTTACATTAATTGACAAATCCCTTGAACAAGGTGGTGTAAGGTTAATGGTGGATACCGAGAGATCGTTTTTAATACACCTAGTTTAGGGTATAGGTTACTACGACGGTGGAACCGACCTAGACATAGGTAGTGAATTGCACCACGACAGTGGGCAATTCTGATTTCAGGCCACTACCCGGATAGAGAGATAAAATTGAGTAACTATATAGACTTTATTACAATGAAAATCCGCGGTGAAACCGCAATCCTAAATATCTCACTTTGAATTGATTAAACCAAACATTTAATCGATTGCTTGTTTTGCTTTATTCTTATTTTCTTTTAATTTAGACAACAACTCTCAACTATTTAATGGGCTTAGCTGATCGCGAACAGTTAGTAGGAGTCTCCGACAATTTCACGTATCCCTGTGTTCGACTCGGGCCTCACAAAGGCCTGTATTACTTCGACGCGTTCACTTGCATTTCTGCGCACGGTAAATTTGCGTCAAGTTTTTGGCGCCGTTGCTGAGGATACGGCAAATTGTCGGCACTACGAGTGCTACAAGCGGCCACTCTAGGCCACATTTTTTTTATTTCAAAAATTCATAATCTATTTTCTAAATATTTGCAATCGTCAAGCATTGTACTAAATTTAATTTTTCTATTTGCATGTACTGTGCATGGTGCAGACGCGTAGTACAGACTACACGAGGCACGCACCAGAGGTTCCGCTGTCGGGATCGGAAGACGAGGACGAGTATAATCAAGACCAGCTGGAGGATATAGTTTCTGAACCTGAACAAGAAGAGATGGACGAGCCACAGACAATATGGGAGAAGATCAAGGCTTCTTCCTCATCCGTGTCCAAGGGGCCGATCAAGAAGCAAGCGGTGAATATTCCGACATACAAGATTGATCTGGCTTTAATCAATTTGGTGAAGTCGAATGCTTTCCATGGGCTCAAAAATGAAGATCCCGTCGCGCACATAAGTCAATTTGTGGAGAATTGTGATATGATAAAAATCGATAGATTTCCACAATATGTGCTCTACTTGAAGCTCTTCCCGAGTTCTCTAGCGGGAAATGCGCGTGAATGGCTACACAACTTGGACGATGAATACGTGGAGTCTTGGGACCACATGGTGGAGGTTTTCTTTGAGAGGTTCTTTCCGCCCGAGAAGACCAATGACATGATCAGAAAGATCCATAACTTCACCCAACAAGCAGGAGAGACCTATTCTGAGACCTGGGAAAGGTTTCAGATCATGCTCAGGCGATGCCCGTATAACGGGCTTGATAAGGAGATACAAGTCAAGATCTTCTATTTTGCTCTCTCCGAGCATGATAGAAGCAACCTTGATTCAGCCGGCTCTGGATTTTCCTTGAATAACACGGACACAAGATGTTGGGAAATCCTAAAGAACATGGCTAAGAAACAATCGTGGGGCGAAAGAGGCACCGTGGAGCAGGTTCGAGTGGCAGGTGAATCTAAAGCAATCAAGGAGTTGAATGAGAAGATGGATCTTCTTGCAAAGAAACTGCTCGCAAAGGAGGATACTGAGTCCAAGGATGAGGCTCAAGTTAAATTCATGAGGCAGCAGCAAGACTACCGGAATAACGACTATTCATGGAGGAAAGACAAGAAGTTCTCTTGGAAGGATCCAAATAACTTCTTGCAGGATCCGGACGCTAAACCCCATCCAGTAGTGGAGGATAAGAGCACATAGCTGCTCAACCAAGTGATAAAGCAAAATCAAGAACTCATGACTACTTTCAGCCAGCAAATAAAGCAACAAGGGGAGTTTATGAACCAATTTGGGCAAACACTGCAGAGCCATGGGGCTCAAATGAGGACAATAGAGACATCCATGGCACAAATGGCAGCGGATATAGCTAGTTTGAAGAAGCCAGCGCATCCAAGTTTTCCGGGCAATACTAATGTTCCAGGAGGAAACCAGCAGGAGAAGGCCATCTTGCTAAGAAGTGGCAAGAAATTGTTAAATCCTAGGGCCGATGAAATAAGCAAACCCCAAGCAGAAATTGAAGGTGAGGCCATTGAGGAGCTGCACGTACCGGTCACTGAACCAGTTGATGACACAGCAGTGGATGCTACTGAAGATCCTATTGCAGAGGAGGAGGAGCCTCAGAAAAAGACACCCTATGTGCCACTGCATAAAAGGGCACAGGTTGTCCCGGTCCCTTATCCGAACAGCGCTAAGGCAAGGAAGGTAGATGCCCAATTCAAAAAGTTTTTAGACAGTTTCATAAAGCTTTCAGTCAATATCCCTCTATTGGAAGCTATTGAGCAAATCCCTTCTTACGGGAAATTTCTGAAAGACATCATCACCAAGAAGAGAAAAATCCCGGACACTGAGGTTGTTGTGCTTAAGGAGCAGGTGAGTGCCTTTATCATGGGCACATTGCTACCAAAGAGGCAAGATCCAGGCTGTTTTAACATCTCTTGTTACATCGGGAAAGTCAAATTTGGGGAAGCACTATGTGACTCAGGGGCGAGCATTAATTTGAAGCCCCTTTCTACATTCAAAAAACTGGGATTAAAAGAGTCACGGCCAAGCAACATGACTATCCAATTGGCGGACAATTCAATTGTAAAGCCATATGGATTTGTGAAGATGTGCTAGTGAAAGTGGATCGATTTGTATTTCCAGCAGATTTTGTCGTCATGGAGATGCAAGATGAATAAGGCAATGAGCTACTACTAGGACGACCATTCCAAGATACAGCCGACATGATACTTGAGATGGGGAGAGGTCGTTTGACCTTAGGTATAGCCGATGACCGATTTGAGATGGTCATGCCTTTCAGTGTCACTTCACCTAAATCCAAGGAGCAATGCCACATGGTAAAACATTTTGATAACAATATCTCACTTTGTCTAGGGAAGCCATTTCTAGATATGGCTCATGTAATGACCAAGGTGGACAAGGGGACTTTGGCTGTAGACATCATGGAATAGACCAAAGTGGTATCCCTTTGCAAGGCTGTAGGGTTCCCGAATGATGAGGATGAGGACATCCCTCCCTCTACGGAGGATGATGCTATAGAAAATTCAGTTTTTGATGCATATCCAGAATTACCACTGGAGGCTTGTTTAGTCAATATCACTCATGATTTGATGAGAAGCAAATCACTCAAGGAGTGTGCCAAGATACTTCAGATGTTTCCAACTTCTATGCAAGGTGTTATGAAGATTTAGGTGAACTTTCCCCACCGCTTCAATCATCCTTAATCAACTCGCCAGAGTTGGAGTTAAATCCACTGTCACCGCACCTCAAGTACACCTTCCTAGCTGAGGAAGAAAAGTTACCGATGATTATTTCTACTTATCTGAGTGTGGAAGAGGAGGACCAGTTGTTGATAGTGTTGAAGAACCACCGGGGAGCATTTAGGTGATCTGTTGTAGATATCAAGGGGATTTCCCCTACTTTGTATCAGCATAAGATTCGGCTCGAGGAGGGAGCCAAGCCGGTAATCCAACCGCAACGTCGACTGAATCTGAGCATGATGGAGGTGGTGAAGAAGGAGGTGATTAAGCTCCTTTCCGTAGGTATCATCTATGCAATTTCAGACTCGACATGGGTGAGTCCCACGCAGGTAGTCCCTAAAAAGGGGGGAATAATTGTCACTCAAAATATTTTAAATGAACCTGTCACCACCCGCTTGGTAACCGGGTGGCGAGTTTGTATAGATTACCGACGTCTGAATGCCGATACGCTTAAGGATCATTTTCCTCTTCCGTTTATTGATCAAATTCTAGAGCGTTTAGCCGGTCGATCACACTTTTGTTTTCTGGATAAGTATTCGGGGTACAATCAGATTTCGATTGATCCTAAGGACCAAGAGAAGTCTACCTTCACTTGTCCCTATGGAACTTTCACGTATCGCCGCATGCCCTTTGGATTATGCAATGCACCGGCGACCTTTCAGCGTTGTATGCTCGCCATTTTTTCTGATATGGTAGAACGTTGTCTAGAGATCTTTATGGATGATTTTTCAGTTTATGGTGCTTCTTTTGATGAATGCCTTTATAATCTAGATAAGGTGTTACAAAGATGCGAGGACACACATTTGGTCCTCAACTGGGAGAAATGTCATATGATGGTGAGTGAAGGGATAGTGCTAGGACATAAAGTGTCTAACAAAGGTTTGGAGGTAGATCCGGTAAAAATTGAAGTAATTTCTAAATTAGCCCCACCAAATTTGGTAAAAGGGGTAAGAAGTTTCTTAGGACACACCGGATTTTATCGTCGGTTCATAAAAGATTTTTCAAAAATCGCCAAACCTATATCCGAGCTTCTCAAAAAGGATGTCGTTTTTTATTTCAATGACAAATGTTTACACGCGTTCAACGTGCTGAAGGAGAAATTGATTTCTGCACCGGTTGTTCAAACACTGGATTGGACTAGGCCGTTTGAACTCATGTGTGATGCATCTGATTTCGCTGTAGGAGCGGTGTTGGGACAGCGGGTGGACAATAAACCCGCCGTGATTTTCTATGCCTCTAAGACTTTGAATGACGCCCAACTAAATTATACAACTACTGAAAAAGAATTGCTTGCCATCGTTTTCGCTTTTGAAAAATTTCGGCAATATTTAGTTGGATCGAAAGTAGTAGTTTGGACTTACCACGCCGCTATTAAATATTTGATGGAGAAAAAAGATGCCAAACCTAGATTGATTAGGTGGATCTTTCTCCTACAGGAATTTGATATCGAAATCAAAGATAAGGCGGGGATTGAAAATGTCATAGCGGATCATTTGTCTAGGTTAGAGAGGGTAGATGAAAAAGATATACACATACCCATAACCGAGACATTTCCAGATGAACAAATTTTGAAAGTTAATTCTAAAGATCCGTGGTTTTCATATATCATGAATTATCTTGCTTGCAGGATCATCCCAGATGATTGGACATATCAAGAGAAGAAGAAATTTTTCCATTCTCTACGATATTATTTTTGGGATGACCCCATTCTTTTGAAGCAATGCAGGGATGGTGTCCTACGCAGGTGTGTACCTAAGGTGGAATACGAGAGTGTTCTTCGTCATTGCCACACACTACCTATGGGTGGACACCATGCGAGCTCTCGTACGGCTGCCAAAGTACTAGAAAGTGGCCTATATTGGCCTACCTTGTTCCGAGACGCCTATGAGTTCGTGAGGCAATGTGATTTCTGCCAAAGAGTAGGTAACATTTCAAAGAGACAAGAGATGCCCCTAAATGTTTTCCAAGAGGTTGAGGTATTTGATCTATGGGGTATAGATTTCATGGGACCCTTTGTGTCCTCCAATTCGAATGTATATATCCTTTTAGCTGTTGATTATGTGTCGAAGTGGGTAGAAGCAATACCCACAAGGACTAATGATTCTATTGTAGTATGCAGGTTCGTTAAGGAAAATATCTTCTGTAGGTTTGGAGTGCCCCGAATGATCATTAGTGATAGGGGTACGCACTTTAGGAATCAAAAGTTCTCGGCACTACTGAAGAAATATGGGGTCAAACATAACATAGGTACCTCGTATCACCCGCAAACTCAAGGACAAGTGGAGGTCTCCAATCGCGAAATTAAGAAGATCTTGGAGTGTACGGTGGCTTTCACGAGGAAGAACTGGAGTGCCTTACTACCGGATGCATTGTGGGCATACAGGACGGCATACAAGACACCTATCGGCACCACGCCTTTTAGGTTGGCGTACGGCCAGGCTTGTCACTTACCGGTGGAGTTAGAGCACAAAGCACATTGGGCGTTGAGAAAGCTCAACTTGAGTTATGATGAAGCGGGGAAGAAGAGATTGCTTGAATTAAATGAACTGGATGAGCTGTGAATGACTGCATATGAGAACTCTCGGATATACAAGGAGCGCACTAAGTTGATCCACGATCGCCACATTCAGATGCGCACCTTCAAGAAGGGAGATCGTGTGCTTTTGTTCAATTCAAAGCTGAAGATGCATCTCGGGAAGCTAAAATCCCTGTGGAGTGGACCATTTACGGTGGAAGAGGTCAAACCACATGGCGCAATCATGGTGTGTGATGGTGAGACTACATTTTTGGTGAATGGACAGAGGTTGAAGTTATATTTTAGTGAAGATTATACGAGGAAGGTGAATGAGGTCAAACTCATTTCACTTTCGGATGCATGATGTGCTTCAAGTCGTCTAGCCTAAGACGTTAAATAAGGGTGCTTGTTGGGAGGCAACCCAACCTTTGGTACTTTAGTTTAGTTCCTTTACATTCGTAGTTTGATTTGTTTTAACTTAGTTTGTAGTGTAAAAAAGATATTGTGATTGTTTGCTACATGTGCAGATTTGAGGCAGAGTCGATATCATCAACCCTTGTGTCGATGGTATCGACCATGGTACAGGTTGGCGACTGCAGGAATCGCACTGCATCGATACCATCGACGGCCTCATCGATGGTATCGACATACCAACAGGAAGATCGCAAGCAGAGGTCGATGGTATCGACATGGCTGTCGATACTATCGAGATCTCTGGAGATTTTCAGAATGAATCGTCTCAGGAAAGTCGATACCATCGACGAGCGTGTCGATGGTATCGACACATTCATGCAAAGAAGGTGGCGGCCGGGCCTCGCGAGGGTTTGCCCTAATTAGAGAGTCGATACTATCGAATCACGTCGATAGTATTGACGCGCCACATCAACGATCTGTGAGGAAAGATCAACGGCGATCGCAGCAACAAGGAAGTCGATCTGGGGGACGGGTCGATACCATCGACCTGCGTCGATAGTATCGAGGTGTCAGCAATCCGGGCCCCGCAGATCCAGCCATCGACAACCGTCGATAGTCGCGGAGGTACGGATCATGCTACCCTTGTCGATACCATCGACTCGCATCGATGGTATCAACGGGCATACAGTAGCGTCGGCCACGGCTATATATGAGGAGTATTTGCGTCAGATGACATCACAACTCCAGTGCAATTCTCCTTGACTTGTGCCGAGCGTGTTCCAGAGCTATCCAAGCCCGACGACAAGCAACACCAAGCAAGTTCTTCATCGAGTGGAGATTCACTTCTCCGATCTTCACCGAGCTCCCTTTCTATTCCTCTTTCTGTCGCAATCATGGTGCATGTAGCTGGTGCATCGTCTTCATGTGCGAACCCGATGGACATCCCGGAGTTTGTGCCACCTCCGACCGCGTCAATCTCACACCCGCGGTTGATCCATCCATCCGTGGAGGTCAAGAAGATATACGAGGAGATTCTAAAGAGGAAGATCGATCCGACCCGTTATGTTGAACGGGAAACTATCCACAACCTGGGATTCGACGCCAACCTTGCCTACGTCTTGAAGGGGCAAGTGCATCACACGAGCAGAAGGCCTGACGAACTGGAATACCATGCAGATGGCCAGCCGTTCTTCGGCGAGTGGCCTACTTACAAGGAGTTGGTGGCTGAGTTCATGGCGTCACTAGACGTCTGCGTCATACCCAACGACGTCATAGCCACCAACCACGAGTTGATCAAGGGCTGGGTGTCTTTCTGGCTGTACAACAACGACTACACCATTACACTCTGACAGTTCAATGAGATTTTCAACTGGAATCACTCGCAGTCCGACTACCGGTGACCGGACAACCGCACCGACTACGATGCAATCTTCGTCGAGCTGGTGACGGTGCCGTCGGGCAAGTCAGTGAGCTACCATAATGCTGCGGTAGATGATTTTGGGCACCCCTTCGTCCGGATACTTCACCGGATGCTGAGTTCGACATTGTTTGCTAGGGGTGATTTGGCCCTCAGCAAGTTTCAGGAGACGGACTTATTCTTCTTGTATAAACTCCTGAAACGCCAAGAATGCAACTGGGGCGCCTTCTTTTTGCAGCGGGTTTTGGCGGTGAAGAGGAGTACACGGAAAGCGCCGATTCACTTTGGCGGGCTTATCACCAAGCTGGCTTCCTACCTCGGGCTGAATTTCTCTACTTTGACTCCTCTCTCCACCAGGAGCAAGGGGAACTTGCAACATCTGCACCGCTCCAACCTCATCCTTCTTCAAGATGGTTTGGCGTATGCGCACTTCCACGTCAACCATGCTTACCAGGAATGCTCGCTTCCCGATCCGGTCTTCAACATTGAAGGGGCGCAACACTTTCGATGGCCTATCATAGCCATCGCTGACTCCGATGAAGACGGCGGCAACGACGACGACGACAATGACGATGAGGCTGACGAGGAAGAGGAGGCCTTTACACCTCTTCGGGCTCGAGTGGCACCACGGAAGCGTCCTCGGATGCATTCGGGTGCATCTTCATCTTCACAGCCTCCACCACCACCGCCGCCCTCACAGCCAAGCGAGGATGTCTACTCGATGCAGGGCATGTATGCTATGCTGCAGGACATACAGCAGACGCAGCAGCATCATACAGTGACATACGCTAGTATCCATGACACAACGAACCGGCTTCTTGACAATCAAAGGGTCATTTTTGAAAATGAGCGCCTCATCCTCGACAACCAACAATTTATGCATGATAGGTTGTAACGGATGGAGATGCAACAGGAGCCCTTTTACGACCACTATTGGAGCCAAAATTACTTTGGAGGTTATCCACAACCTCCACCTAGGGCCCAGTTTGATCCAAGCTTCCAGGGGGAGTATCCGTCTTGGGACCCTACGGCTCCGCAGTACCCGCCTCCACCTGAAGAGTAAAAGCGGTATCTCTGTTCCAACCTTTAAGATTGTTTTTGACTATGAGGCCATAGTCGAATTCAAGCTTAGGGGGGGTGTTGGAACAGCTCTATCTTTTATTTTCTCTGTTTTTAGTTTTATTGCTTTTGTTTCTTGTCATTTGTTTCCTGCAATTTTAGTTTGTCTGTAGGATCCACATTCTATCTAGTGTAATCGTGGATGTCGTTAATCTTGAGTCATCTCAGTTGCATGTGCATGGAATTAAGAGGAAAACTAAAAAAAATTAGTGTTCGCAAGCTTGAGTGTTGTTCAACTTTGATCACTTAACTTAGAAAATGATTGGTTTTGTCAACTTTAAAACAGAAAATCACAACTGTATATTCCTAATGATTCATGAAAGTGGACGGAATTGGTTGTTTGAGCCTAAACTGACCAAATGATAATGAGACTTTAATTTGAAGTAAGAGAGAAAAACTTCTTAACTACTACATAGGTCAGTAAGGAGGGACACATAATATTTTTCAAAGGTTCAGTCAATTAGTCTTGTGATTTGTCCACCTCATTGCTTTTCACAATCCACAAAGACTTGGAAGTAAAGTACGGTTTTAACCTTTTTGATTGCATGTCATGTAGATAGGACTTGCATTGCAACCACCTTCATATGTTTTGCATGAAAAATAAAAATTATAGAATAGGTGTACATGCACATTACCCTTAGGTGCATGTCATGTAGTTGCATTCATAACTTTTATGCATAAAGTATATCATGTACCTCATTTATTCTTTAATGGTGAATTAAATTGTTCCATACCTTCCAAATAGTGTAAATATTCGAGTTATGTAGAAAAAAAATAAGCCCAATAAGTATTCATTGACAATTATGGATATAAGGGTTTGAAAAGAAAGAAGAAAAAAAGAAGAAAAATCTGAAGAAAAAAATCTAAAATTGAAAAAAAAAAGTTATTTAGAAGAAACTAGAATAAGAAGGAGAAAGAAACTTAATTTCACCCACATTTCAAGATGAGTGAGTACATGATGTAGCTTAATTAGATATCCATCTCATTTTGAGATGGATTGTTAGTGCATGCATCATTCCACCCGATCTTAGGCATTAGGGCATTTTTCATGTGCATTTGCATCATTTAGGGCATTTTTGTTTTATGCATGTTGAAATCGTATAATACTTCCACTTCTTCCATGAGCTACCCATTTCATCCACCCATTGCTCGAATTGGTAGGCCACCGTGAATTTCTCCTCACTAATGAATATCAGGAGAACTGCTTCCATGTAGATGGTAGTTAGGGTGAGCAACGTAGTATAGGAGATCACAAGATGCACTAAGTCTGGACCGGTGAATTTTATTATGTTAACTGCCTTATGTGATAGTGTTCATCAGTTTTGAGGTCAATATCTTTTATGGATGATTATTATCGCCTTTAGGGTAATTATCATTTTGTGGTTAGCGAGGGCCGGTATGTGAATGTCTAGTGGGAGTCATATGGGATGTTTGTTGTGATGCTTTGTTCTTTAGTTGACTCTGGAAATTCTATTCTAAGGTTTAGTTGCTCGAGGGCGAGCAATGTTCAAGCTTAGGGGAGTTTGATGCGATGATTTTGAGTCGCATTTATAGACTTGTTTGATATGTGTTTTATGCATTTATTAGTCATTTTCATGGTTAATGTTGCATAATTCATTCATTTTGGTCTATGCTACTTCTTTATGTCAAATTCTTTTTATTTAAGCATTTTGAGTATTAATTATCAAAAGAATATAGTTTGTGTGAACTTATGTGGTTTCGTGTGTTAATTTCAGGAAAAACAAGTATCTGCTACCGTCGATACCATCGACGGTGGTCGATACCATCGACCGGACCACAGGTTCCCAGCCTCAAGGACCAGAAGAAAGTCGATATTATCGACAAGGATGTCGATGGTATCGAGATACCATCAGGTTGCTGGCGAGAAGTGAGTCGATACTATCGACCAAAATGTCGATACTATCGACTGGTGGAGCTACAGCGACGGTAAAAGGACAAAAGTGGCGCCTAAGAGAGTCGATACCATCGACCCTCGTCTAATTCATATCTTATCTCTTAAATCCGTGGTATAATTTTGTTTTCTCCAATATATTGTTATGCTTGATCACCATAATAATAATCTAATACCCTTAATTGCTTTGAAAGAAGAATTAATGGTTGAAAAGAGACGGAATTTACATTAATTGACAAATCCCTTGAACAAGGTGGTGTAAGGTTAATGGTGGATACCGAGAGATCGTTTTTAATGCACCTAGTTTAGGGTATACGTTACTACGACGGTGGAACCGACCTAGACATAGGTAGTGAATTGTACCATGACAGTGGGCAATTCTGATTTTAGGCCACTACCCAGATAGAGAGATAAAATTGAGTAACTATATAGACTTTAATACAATGAAAACCCGCGGTGAAACCGCAATCCTAAATATCTCACTTTGAATTGATTAAACCAAACATTTAATCGATTGCTTGTTTTGCTTTATTCTTATTTTCTTTTAATTTAGACAACAACTCTCAACTATTTAATCGGCTTAGCTGATCACGAGTAGTTAGTAGGAGTCTCCGACAATTTCACGTATCCCTGTGTTTGACTCGGGCCTCACAAAGGCCTGTATTACTTCGGCGCGTTCACTTGCATTTCTGTGCATGGTAAATTTGCGTCAGCTACCCAACCAAACGTCTCATTCTAACAAAGTTGGGTGTCCAAAACAAGTGAATCGATCGGTTCATTCCACAAGCCAATCATTTCAGCCATCAACACAACCGTTTAAACTCGACAAGGGTTTTGAATTTCAAACAATGGAACACCGCCCATAGGAGGAGTGTCTCATTAGAGGAACATGACAACGAAACCGACCCTCCTCCACCAACATCTTGATGTCTCATCAGGAGGCACACAATGCATTGGAGATGAGGAGGGCCCCGACGAGCCCTATGGATTCTATGAGGTTCGGAGTCAGTTGGTGAGATCCAATGTGAGCAGCAGTGCCAAGACGACCAACTCAACCACATGTACCACATGCAACACTCCCAGGAGTCTTGGCATGTGGATTGTGGTTATTTTTCCCCTAGTCGCCCATCTTATGAGGAGTATGGGGGGCATCAAGATTCCCCAAATTGGGGGAGATACCACTACAACCCTACCTCCTCCTCCGCTCCTCCACCACTTTATTATCCATCACCATAGTGATCGTCTTCCCTCCATCACAGGTTTGAGATTTGCTCAGTATGAGAAAATTTCTAAATTCAGGGTGAAAGTAGATGGTAGCATTATGTTTTTGTCATTTCAATTGTTACTTATAGGTTGCTTTTGTTTTTCTCTTTATTTCAAATCATTGGCCCTTATCTAGTCGGTCGATATGAATAGATTTACATCATTTTACCCCTTTGAATTTAGTAAATATTCCTTGCAAATTTTTTACGAATTACCATTATTAGAAAACACCTTGTCACTTAGGAATCGATAAGAACCAAATATGAATTTTCTCTATTTTAAATTGTAGATTAACTTGTCATAAATCTTGTATAATGTGTTGACAAGAAAAATCTATCCAATGCAATGACACCCACCAAAAAAAAGTGAAAGTTTATAATCACAAGAACAACCTTCCCCCTCCTTCTCCCATATCAATTCTTCCATACCCCTCGTATCTAGCAGGGGCGTACCATCAAAACATGCCAAAGAGCACACTTTAAAAAATGTTGTCAATGTAATTTTAGTCCATAAATAAATAAATCTTGAGTCAAATGGAGGAGGGATCATCTTCTTCCACATATCCTTCATCATGTTCATGTGCAGAAAACTCATGAAAAGAAAAAATAAAAATGGGAGTGTCAAAGCAGAAGTAAGCTGAAATCTATTTTCCTATAAAGTCTTGATTTAGAAATAAGCTATGAAATATGTCTTTAACAAGGAATATATAATTTTGTGTTATGTGGTTCTAGGAGATTGGATTGCTTGGACAAATAAGGAGGTGAGGAACAAAGTGATGGCTATGAGGGTGAGGATAGACATGTTGCTATACAAATTGGATTATTTGTGATTTTATTTGCTTGAGGACAAGCAAAAATTCAAGTTCAAGGTATTTTTTATGAACGTGTATTCATCTCATTTTTTATATATATTTCATTTTTTTATTAGAATGTATCTCCTTTTTGCTATTTTTTTAGAATTAATTGCAATTGACCCGCTCTTTGACCAATAATGCAATTCTTATCTTTTTACTTTATATTTTGCATATTTTTCCTCCATGAGAAATTTCTGACCAACTCAGCACTCCAACTGATCGGTTCATGCTATGAACCGATTGGTTCATTCATAAAGAAGTTGTACTTCAAGGCCCAAATGGGTGTCTCACTACTCAGTTCCACTCTTCCACACCACCCATTCAACAGCTGAAATGGGTGTCTTGCCCGCCCAGACATTGGTCTCAATTCTTGAACCGAACGTTCCAAGTTCCAACTAGCTTGTGTGAATTTCTTTACCTCCAAGCCACCTTAGCAGTGCATCACCAATTCATATTAGGGTTGCTCCCTTGGCCGACACACACTCAGATGCCAACTGACTATCCCATTCTTGAGATGGCCAGTTCAAGAATACTTTGAGGCTAAGATTTGATTCAAAATGGCACCTCCACTCCAGTATTAGGGTTTCGTCACGCTGATCTGGGCACATGACCCTTTAGGCCCAAACTGATCGATTGGAATTGTGAACCGGACGGTTGGCTATGAGCAAACTGAACATTTCTACAGCCACCTCCCCTTTTCCTTTCCTCCCCCTTTCATGGTTTCCACCCCTCCTTCCCCTTTAAAAGAAGGGGGGTCCACAAAGAAAAGATACTACTTTTGTACTTGCAAATTTACCTTGAGCATTGTTATTTCATTCTTGAATGTGTAATCTTCTAGTTCTTCAATAAAATTAGTTTTGTTCAAAATTTTCAACTCTCATTCTTTATTCTTGGTCTTCTTTGGGAATAGGGGACTAAGGGAGATATCCATTTAACCATCACTAGCTAAGATCCTTCGGGATTCTTTGTCATCTAGTCTATGGCTTGCTTCTTTTCTTCCTCCGTTCTCCTTTTATCTATTATGGATCGTGAGTATTTCTCATATCAGGGCATGGGGAGTATTCCCATAGCCATGTTGTAACACATATCGATTGGTCATATGATTTCATGTGTTAGATGGTTTTTGGTTTGGATAATTGCCTATTTAAACAACTTGCTCTCATTTTTGTCAAACATTAGTCTTGGGGGATGTGACTACACAACCCAAGGCTCGGAACAACCAACCAATTGCATAAGAATTCGGATGGGACCTATGAAGTATTCTTATTGGGATGATTGAGCTAAGATATGTGAATGCCAGGACCAATGGGTTCACGTGGAGTTTGTCTTTTGTAAATGAATTTGCAAATATTTTACATGCCCTCTTCTATCTTATTTTATTGTATGAATTGCATTGTATAGGATAGAACCACCTTGAGAGTGACACGTGAAAACCATGATTGGTAGTCAAAATCATCTCTCATAGTGATGGTGGTGATTGTGGTTCTTAGACCTAAAATCACTACACCTTATCACATGTCATTCGATGTACTTAGACATCATCCACCATGACCTAGAATAAGGGTTACCAAAGGTGGTTCTTGGGTGCATTACGACACATGGGAATGAGTATGAGTGATGTAGATGGGATTTGTCCCTCCTACATGAGTTTGATAACCATGCCATTTGATAAGTGAGACTGAGAAAAGCATGCACATGCACATGTGGATCAATATATGATATTGCGTTCACATATATCTTAGCAGTCTGCTCTAGTTCAAGGAACATGGATTGAACATTGAGAGGATGATAATTCTATGCCTTAAGTTCAATATGGATATCACTGATAAAGGAACTATACGGTTACTATAACACCAATCATAGATTGTAGTTTGAAGTTGTTCTCCAACTTTCAAATTACTTAGTTGATGTATTTCTAGATATGAATCATTGTTTGTGATGTCATAGACTAGTTATGGACATTCACTGCCAGCATAACATGGAACCTATAGGGTCACACACATAGGATACACTTGGAATAGGATTTTATTCATGAATGTAGTTTAAACTTGATTATTGAGGAATTAGGTATTCAATTTAAACAACAATGGTTTAATGTTGATTGATTGGACTATGAACTGACTGGTTCAAGTGTTGAATTGATCGATTCAAGTGTTAGGTCAAATGAACCAACTTTGGCAATTTGGTCCATGAGACAACCAGCTCAAGAAGTAAACCGATCGACTCAGTTCCATGAACCAATTGGTTCAAGTTGTGAACTGACCCTTTGGTTGATCAACTCGATTGGATCAAGGATTTGTGTTGAGGTCATGTTGTGCATTAATCGAATATTTATTGCCAATACAATTGTCATTGGAGAACGCAATGAAACAATCGATTCAAGGGTTGAACTGATCGACTCACATGCCAACTGAATCGGTTCACTTTTGAACCAATCATCTCCTCGTTCGCATGATACAAAAATTCATGAAATTCCATCACATTCGACTACCGCACATACTTGAACTCCTAACCTTAACCCTCCTATAAATAGAGGGGTAGTCAAGGCTTTCTAGAGATGCATCAATTAGCTCTGACAATTGTTGTATTCTCTGGTTTTGGTAACTGAGAGAGCCCGAACAAGTCCTACCTAAGAAAGGGAGGGATAGCAAGAGAGAGAAAATTATGGGAGAGTAATTTGATGATAGTACAATGACTAGAAGGGACAACTCCTTCTTGTCTGTTCATCTAGAATGATAGGAGTTCCCACTGGTCCGTGTGAAGTACCATAGAAGTGAGGAGGTTGTTGCCAACCACTAGGAGGACGAGGTCAACTGATGTTTGTGGTGATCAACTAAGAGGATATTGTTGATGATGTCCGAGTGCAACTTGAAGAAAGGTGCACGCTACTGCAAGGGGATTGTCGTTGGACTTGATCCAAGACCAGTTATAACCTTTCAAACCATCCTTCCCATTACATTATTATTGACGAGATAAACTATTCAAAGGGGAATATTGCAAATAATTTTTTGTTTTTGCTACATGTTCAATATCCATATTTTCCTACAGTGGTATCAAAGCCACGTCAATTTACTATGCTTTGGGGTTTAATCGATATGATCAGATTTTGGTTTTCATCATTTATTTCTTGCATAAGATGGAAATACTTAAAGTGATTAATGTGCATATCTGATTAAATACCACATAAGATCCCAAGAATATATATATATATATATATATATATATATATATATATAATGTACACAGATCGACTTAAATGTTAGTTTTGATGGTGGATGTGTAGCATGGTTATGGCCAATAACCTTAGTTGTCTGTGTTTGCTTGGTTGTGGCTGTTTATTCCTATTTACATCTTGGTTTGCATACTGAGCCTCTATATTCTCTTCCATGTGTAAAAGTATTATTCTCTCCTTCCTATGCTCCCCTCGAATGTAACTCAATGTTTTCTTTTACCATGTAATGTGTTAAACAGGATTAGAATAGCTTTAATTCTTATTGTTCTAAGGAAGACATTCAACATCAGACAAACCACCTTTTTAGATGATGAGTCAATCAGATGGAGGACTGAGGAGGAAAGACAATAGGATGAGTTGAACCAATTAGTTGGTGGCCCAACCGGGCAACTGGAGGTGTCCATATCTCATTTGGACTGGAGGCTAGATGATTGACTTGACGACTAGCTGACCGACTAGGAGGCGAGACGATCAGTTCAAGTGTTGAACCAATCAACCCAAAATGCTTCAAACACATATCTTCATTAACAACATGTTACTTCATGTGATGTAGACCTTAGGTGGTAGTAATTCCTTGTGGATCCAAGGAATTACAATAGTATGGCCATAACTATCACTTATTTTTTTAATTGCATATTTCTTGTTTGTGGGATATAGCATGTATATGATATGTACTATAGTATGTGGTGACTGGATATGTATGTATTTTTTTAAATATAAAATACATCAATCATACATATTAAGTCTTAGATTCTTTCCATAAACAACACACATGAAAATTTTGATCAACTAAGCTTGGGCACACCAAGCGTGGTGCATTGTCCATCTCGTGGAAGCGTGATGGTAGTTATGTGGACCTGCCAAGTAGGGTGCATTACCATCGCATTGGCTTTTGGGTCAGACTTAACTCGATAATCTTAATGATATTAAGCACTTAGAATCATGCAAATGACTATGGAAAATAGTTGTGCATACCATCTGTAAGGACCCTGACCTTCATTTTGGGCTTACCATGTTTGCTTTGCCTAAACCTTGTGTTGAGATGCTTGTTAATCACCTGAGTTGTGATTAGGGTTTGTTTGTGCTTTGTTGAGAGGTGGAGGTGCAACTTGCAATTTACCCAAGTTTTAGGGTTGGTGTGCAAGTTTGTCACCTTGAGAGATGTCTTTCTCTCTCCTTGCATCTTCCAGAGTTGAGAGGATGGGTTGGGCTCGTTGCTTGAATAGCTTTGGGTTTTGTTGAGCCTTGATGGGATTTGTTCTTCCTTGTTGAGGCTTGGTATCGGACAAGGGTGATCCTGGTGCCTTGTATCGGTCATGGTGTATCGGCCAGGAAGGTGTATCGAACAGGGTTGTAGTGGGTGTGTTGGGTTACCATGATGGGCGACACACACCCCACTTGACCTAGCCTCGTTTGTGTCACCATCTTGGGACAAGTGGTCGTTAGGGGTGAGCAAATAATGGTCCAGACCGCAAAACCGGACCAGACTATTCAATTCGGTCTGGTCCGGTCCGGTCCATTTTGAGTTCGGTCTGGTCTGCGGTCTGGGAATTTCGATAAGTTCGGTCTTCAGTTCGGTCTGGTCCGGTATGGTCCGGTCTGGTCCAAAACTGATCTGGTCTGGTCCAGACCGCAGATTGACTTTTGTATAAAATTCATATATATTTGAAGGTACACTCTATAATAACTACAAATAAAGTACATATATAAGCACTACTAGTATAAATGTTTGATACTAAAGTTATATAATTGTTAGAAGTGACTAAGATTATCAACTTTGTACAATTAAATAAGTTGTAAAACATGTAAAAAAGGTTGATTACGGTCCAAACGGTCCGGTCCATTCCTAGCACAAAACGGTCCGGTCCCGGTCCGGTCCTACCTTGAAACGGCCCGGTCTACGGTCCATATATTATTAAAATTCGGTCCACGGTCCGGTTTTGGACTGATGCTCAGCCCTAGTGTTCGTTGCCTTGCTAGTGGGTGGCAAGTCATGGACAAGTGGTTTAGGATGCTAGCATGTGGCATAACCCTTGGACAAGTGGTGGTTTGGGTGAGTACATGTGGAGCTATCCCTTAGTGGACTCCCACTTAACCCTATTGCTTATATACCCCCTTCTTTGCTAGCTTGGGATCCCTTTAGCTCTTTAGTTGCTTTCCTTCTTCCTTGGTGGTCAATACACTTCCCCTTAGTGGAGCTTGGTGGCTGATACTCTCTCCTTGGTGGGAAACATAGCTCTAGTCTCCTTCTTCCTCTAAGGGTGGTCGAACCCTAGAGAGTGCCTTGCTCCTTCTCCTCTTGTGGTGGTGCCTTGGAGCTTGGAAGCTTGGTGCTTGGAGCTTTGGAGCTTGAGGAGTGTGCTTGAGGCGGATTACATAACTCCTAACCCTAGCTATACTACTTCTTTTTCATGTTGCATGCTATATGTGCTATCTTGATCGGCCATGTTTATCTTGTTGGAAATATCTTTGCTCTAGTATGTGCCCTTGATCTTGTTGGATATGGTGACATGGTTATGTTGTTTATATGTGTTCTTGAACCTTGTTGGCTGAACCTTTGGGTTAGGATTCTTTGGGCAAAACCCCTCTCACTTGGTTTTTGAGAGGTGAGCCTAGGGTTTCCTAATCCAATGGTGTGTGTGGTGTGTTCTTGGGGCAAAACTCCTTTCTCTCCCTTTAGTCTTGAAGATGTGAGCTTGATCTCTAGTGGTGTAGGCAAAACCCCTCTCCCTTGGTCGTTAAGAGGTGAGTCTATACTCTAGTTGCTTTAGTAACACCCCTCTCTTGCCATGGACTTGAGAGGTGAGCCTTTGGTTGGTCTTGACCTAGTTGAGGTTGGTGGGTTGGCTGTTATGATGATGAGCCACCTTGCTGTCCGATAGGTGATGGAAGTTGCGCAAAACCCCTCTCACTTGGTTGTTGAGAGGTGAGCCAACTCTCTTGATCTTTTAGGGTTTGGTGTTTGTCTTGAGGTTGAAGATGACCCACCCATAATGGTCTTGGAACCCCTTCACGATACCCTTATGATGTGTTCTGCCCGATATCCCTCTTCTAGGGATGAGTCTTGGGCGATATGCTATATGGTGTTCTATTGACCTTCTTGACTGATATGGACCTTTGCCTTAGTTGGTGTTTGTGGGCATTATGCCTTTGGCCAATATGATGCTTGATAGATATCCCTATTTTGTGCCTTGGATGACATGGGTTGGATTTGGGTTTGCCCGATATGAGTCTTGGATAGGGAAACCCTAGATGGGTGCCATAGTGTTGGCCGATATGGTTGTGCTTAACCTAGTTGGACGATAGGCTACCTCGGGTGCCATGGTGTCGTTTGTGAGA
Source organism: Alisma plantago-aquatica (assembly GCA_963693085.1). Lineage (NCBI taxonomy): Eukaryota > Viridiplantae > Streptophyta > Magnoliopsida > Alismatales > Alismataceae > Alisma > Alisma plantago-aquatica. The sequence goes on along the minus strand of OY856409.1, from coordinate 1,114,511,893 downwards.
TGACAGCAGTGTGCTTGTTGGGTGTTATGGTTTTGACCTTGTGCACTGTGATCTTAGGCGATATGGTGATGATAAGTTGCCCAATATGAAACCATAACCCTAATGGGCGATAGGGGTCTTGGCTGATAGGGTTATTGGGCTACCTACCCATGGCTGCATGATACACCCTCTCGGTCCATGGTTGCACGATACACTCTTACACCTGAGTGCACGATACACCCATGGTTCCTGGTTGCACGATATCCCCTTGTATCTGGTTGCACAATACACTCTTGGCCCATGACTGCACGACACACCTTGGGTGCTAGTCTGCCCGTTATCCCCTTGTGCATGGGTGCATGTCATGCTTGTGGCCGATATCTTTTGGGTGAGGGTTAGTGCCCTGCCTGCCACACCTTTGGTGAGGGTAGGTGACCCCCTTTGGTGAGGGATGTGCCTAGCTTAGGAACTCTAGGTTGGTGAACCTGTTGTCTTGAACCCGCATCTTTGGTTAAGATGGTGCTGAGATATGAAAGGTAGGTTGTGACTAGTGATATGTTTATTACCTAAGTAAGATGATAAGATAATGGTTGTGTTCATAAGATATAGGGCATAGTGGATGCTCACGATTTGATAACACTAATTTAATTGTCATACATGCAGATACCACTTTATACTCCATATGATCACCATAATGGATGTGTTTTTAATCATATGCTCCCTAAGTTTGAATGGCATTATAATAATACTATGTTCTCTAAGATTTATGTTTGGTGATCTAGTTATCTCTCCTAATATGCATACTAACCATGCAGGTGTATCAAATGATTTCATAGCCAGGTGAGAGCTATGAGGTGTATGTGTTTTGTATAACACTGAATGATGATAATCCTTATTGATGAGATAACATGTATCACCAGTATGATGAGAAGGGTCTGTTGACCTGATAAAAGTTGAGTGCCTAGTCGAGGTGTTATCCCCTGATATTGAGATAAGGGATTGCTATCCCAGGATGATGATGTATGATGATGAAGCCTTGAGAGGCAGTGGTATTATGTGATGAGGGATTGAGATCCCATGGCAATATGATAATGGCAGTTGTAGTATTGTTACGACCCATATCAGGATTAGTCAACATATACCTCGAATTACGTGAAACACCTCAATTAGTGTTGAATATCAAATTAAATATCATGGTTAATCAAATAAGTTAATATGTGAATCAATAGTTGAGATTTACTCATATGAGGTAATTAATGATGACAGCAATGTTGATTATTAAGTTCATTAAGTTGAATCAAGTAATCACAGAATGCAATTAGAGTTTTGAACTAGTGAAACAGTCTAATTAGCATGCTTTCATACCTTTAGAAGGTAGAGGATTTAGTTCTTGAAAGGATGCAAAAGAAATCATGCTAATTGGACTTCCGAGGAAAAAGTTATGAGGATTTTCAGTTTCTGGGGTCAAATTAGCAATTTTTCAAAGTTTTGATATTATATTTGTTTCTTTTCTTTCCTTCACGTTTATCTTCTTTCAGCGACCGTCTTCTTTGGGTCGGTGCGCAGTAGAGGCACACAGGGTAGTCGAGCGTTTGATCGGTGGAGATAATAGGCGTTTTTCTTGGGTGCTTCTTGAGCCCCCTGCCTCCGACCAGCTAGGGTGCTACTCCCCCATCTTTATTCTTCCTCTATCTTCCCCCCCCCCACCATCGTGAACCTAGCTACCTGCTTGGGTAGCCGACCTGCAGTAGGTGCGGCGCCCAGCAGCAAGCCGCATCAATTGCAGTAATGGCTAGGAAGCCATCCAGGCGTGATCAGCACCCTAATATGGTGCCAACAGATTCGGCCAAGGGTCTAGAACCCATTTCCGTTGCCAATTAGTCTGTGAACTATACCCAGGTTGGAGCAGTAGCTGCTGCGTACGGCAGCTAAGGGGCTGCCTAGGGTGCGCCTAGCAGCAGTAGAAGCTGCTCCCGAGCTTGGCCATGAGATTCAGGCAAGATTCCATAGCTGCTATCCCCAAATCAGCTGACGATCTAGTTGTTTTCAATCAATTCGGGAAGAAACAGTTCCGTCGGGTTGCTAGAACAGTAAACATAGCTTTTTCCAAAGGTTGAAGAAGACCCAATTTTTTGCCCGGAATCAGACCCTAGACGCAATTCCAAACGAACCCGGACAGTTCAAAATGCGGTGAGTAGGAGTTCATTTAGTTATCATCATTTAACTCCTTCGTTGGAATTTTTCGGTAAATTGTGCATTTTTGCACTGATATCAGTGGTTATCAGGCGTTTTATCGGTATTTGATGAAACTTGAATTTTATTTTATAAATTTCTTCTGTATGATTATACATGATATAGAATAGCTTCTGATCAGTGTAGAACAGTTCAATGATTTTATTTGGTGCAATGGAAACCAAAAGTGCTTGATACAATTACTTGAATAGAAATACTGTTGTGTATGTTTAGGATAATTTAGATATTTGACTAGCTCTGAGAATGCTTTTGTACCGGTTGAGTAGTTTGTTGAATGTGAGTAGTAGTTCATTCAGAAATCATTATTTAACTCAATTTAAATGCTTAATTGCTTCTGTATCAGTTGGTATAACTTCTAAATAGTGCAGTACATACAATAGAGTATGTTAGATTCATTGGAACTTAAAATACGTAATATGCTTAATGAAAATGATGAAATTTCCTGTATTATGGTTTCAATGTATTTGTTGATTTAAAAATGGATATTTAGCATGGAAACTGGATAAATGATACTGAATCATGTTTAAGGATGACAAATGTTATAAATGTGTTTCAAGTAATGTTCAGAATGTGCAGTAAGTATGGAATGTGATATTCTTGTTTTAAATGGTTATATGTTAATCAGTTAATAGACTTAGGTGCCCTAACACCGTAGAACCCCTTTGACAGATCTGCTTCTTAGGGGTGAAACTCGTGTTGCAACATTATCCGTGCGGAGTCATGGAGACACGAGGACAGAGAGGCAGTGTCCAACAACAACGCGTGCGATGTCACGGTGGCACTGGAGAAAATTGGGGGTTATTGCAACAAGATCTGTGCGGAGTCATGGAGGTAACCCCGTGAGACTCTCCGCCTGTGTACTCAGGTTAGAGGAGGAGTCTAGAGCACTCGATGTAGTGCAGTGAGGCCGATGAACCTGAAGGCCGATGAGCCTGGGGTCCTGTGGCAGAGCAGGGCTGGCGTCAGACTTAGCATTTCCCGGGTGTGTCGCTAAGTCTTGTACGGTGGGATCGTAGTTCGCTATGGATCTTTATATGCAGGGTACACTGCATATGATTAGGGCATAACAATAATATAAATATGTAATCATATTGGATCACAGTAAATTAATATATTCGAACTTTTGTGCCAATTCTATATATATCTGTTTATTTGTTTAAATATCTGTTGTTGCATAGAAATGTGATTATTATCTGCAAATTTGCTATGTCATTAGAACTGCCCTGCTTGTATTGCACTTATGTTTTATTTCAATTTTATAAACCTGATGAGTTGTTTAGTGATAGCTAAGTGAAATGATATTCACTGAGCGAGTAGGCTCATACCTCTACTCAAAACATTTTCAGGTCATCAACATCACAGGAATCCGGAGGATCCTTTCATCCTAACGCTCAGTCTGTAGAAGGTTTATGTAGTTAGTAGTTAGAGGTCTCTTAGTCCTTTCCCCTCGATCTTTGGGACAAGGTGTGGGTGAGAGAGAATGTGTAAAAAGATGTAAATTAACTGTTATGCTTTATTTTATGTCGAACAATGTAATATGTTGTAGACTTTCTGTTTATATTGCTAGTCAGCTTAATCAAAATGCTTCCGCAGTTTGTTGAGTTTTATTTTACAGCATAAATCAGATTACCTTTTAATGCCTTCTAAATGTTCTTAAAAAGTTATGAATGGTTTGGCTTGTGTATAATCCCTCCGTCGCGCCCTAATCTCGTGATTTCGAGGTTAATGTGAGATCGGGGTGTGACAGCTTGGGATCAGAGCATAGGTTGAGTAAATGGTTACTCTAAGTCAAGGTCAAGGGATGATAAGAGACCAATAGGATGAAGGTTTAAGAGTTTTTCTTCTGTCTGTAATTTTCTAACATGAAGTGTTCTGTTATACTATTACAAATGGCAGGAAAAGGATGTGGTCACAAGAACCAAGTAAAGAGTTTAAGTTGAGTCGTTAAGAATCATTAAGATCAAAAGATAAAGTTATAAGTGAGGCAAATAATAGCTGATGTGTTTTAGCTCTGGGAGGTCTGAGTGTTTAGATACCCTGGCCAGGTGTCTGAATACTTAGATTGACCCGTATCAAGCTACTCTGTCTATTCTTCTCTGGATGCCCTGGCCAGGTATGCAGAGGAAGGATAGGCTAGAGAGAAAACCCTAGAAATCTTAGGGTTAAGAGATCAGAAATTAATGTAGGAATAAGAGATTACATATAAGATGCGATTCAACTCTTGTCTATTATTGTTTATTTGATTTAAAGATCACTAGAAATGCTTTTATATGCATGAAATGAAATTTTCAGTTTGTAAAGTAAACATGATTCTTTTATATTGTTGTGTCATGAAGTGAATTGTTAAGTGTTTGTTTTCTTAGTACTAAAGTAGACCCAAATTTATGTTTAAATGAGTTTTCTCTGAGTGGATATTCATTCCACATGTTTAAGATTAATAGGGGTAGATTAATCCCGAGTAGCTCTTGGCTTCAGGACTACAGGTTCGGCCTGGTCCGGCTGGCAGGATGCGTTACTGGGATCTAATGACTCCTATTAACAATAAAATAAGAGTAGACTCTGGATGAATTAGACCCATAACATAGTGAGAATGTATATACACTAGGATGTTTTAACTATGATAAGAAGTCTAAATGTTCTTTTGTCTTGAGAATTAGGGTTTGAGAAGCATAGACCCTAATCGGCCCAAAATAGGGTTTTGATGATACATAAACACAAATTTGATAAGTAAAGTGTCTCAGTAAATGATTTTTAGTATTTTATATGTAACTCTGATTTAGCTCAAATTTAGATATGATTTGGATATATAAAATGTAAACAACATTGGAAAATATCAGAATTTTTGAAGAATGTTCTGACCTGTTTATCGGCCGAGTTTCAAACTCGACCGATCACATTTTCTGAATGATATAGCAGTGTGGTAATTGAATTATATCTTTTTATTGGTATATCCAATTGATCTAAAATTTTAACAGTGCTTGAAAAACACAATTTTATACACTCTGTTAAATTGGCGTAATTTTTGGATGACTTTTGATCTCTACAGTGAGGGTGTCGGCCGAGTTTGCAACTCGACCGAATCTGCTGCAGACTGCAATATAGCAGTGCACTGTTTTATTTTTAATTATTTATTGGTAATTAGAAATGATCTCAAATTTTTACTGGAGGTCTGAAACTTCATTAGGTATAACATATAAAATTTTCAGAATTTTTTGAGCTTCTTTTAGCTATTTAATAAACGAATTAGAGAAACTATTGTGAAAATTGAATTTTCAGCCAGTTAATTAAAGTTGAGTGTTGGGTTAATATGCTATTGACCCAAGCAGCTCAAATTGATCTATATGATCGACCACACACACACACAATAATGCTATGTTACTGATAAGGACCAAACCCTAGAATGATTAGAGTTGTAGTAGTTCAAGGGATATCACTAGTGATTTAACCTTGAATACTAGTATCTTTGTAAAATAAGACCTTGAGATTTGATCTATGTAAAGTAAACTGGCTTTGATAGTGATCTAGGGTTTTAAGGTAGCTAAACTGATCGGTACATAAACAACATGAAATGACTTAGAGAAAAGAGTAAGACATTAACTTGAAATGTAATAATAAGAGAGTAGCATAGAAAGCGGAGTATTATCCGATATATGATCTAAAGATAGCTGATGAAGTTCATGTTTTTAAGACATGGCGTCACCATCTTTATGATGTGATGATAGATTATCACCCTGGTAAAGAGAATGTGGTGGCTGATTCTTTCAGCAGAAAGTCAAGTTCAACAACTAATGCATTCTCTATGGCAGGTTTCAATAGAGACCTGTTAGTGGAAATGTGGAAGTTGAACTTAGGCTTAGGGGTGACAACACAGAGTGATTTGATTGTACAGATGTAAGTTAAGCCTACTTCTTATGATCAGATCAAGGAACTATAATAGGGTGATAGTGAGTTAAACCAGACCATGCATGACATGATAGGAGGAAAAGAGACCAGAGTTTAAGTTTTTAGATGATAAGGTGTTGTATTAGCATGACATGTTGTGTGTACCTCGAGATAGTGATTTGAAAGAAAAGATTCTTATGGAAGTGCATGTATCGATGTATGCTATGTTCTCAGGAAACACTAAGATGTATATGAATCTCAAGGAGTTGAAATAGATGATCAGATAGGCAGAAGGATGTAGCTGAGTACGTGGTTAGAAGTAGTGTGTGCCTGTAGGTTAAGGATAAACCCTAGAAATCTACAACTACTTTGTAATCTTTTCCTATACTAGTATGGGAATGGGAACATATCGCAATGGATTTTGTAATAGGGTTGCCCTAGACACCTAGAGGTTATGAATCGATATGAAAGATTGTGGATAGACTAATTTAGTCTGCTCACTTTCTTCATATTAAGTCAACCTTTGATGTCTCGAAACTTGACTATGATATACATGGATGAAATAGTTAGGTTGCCTGGTAATCCAGTTTCAATCATATCATATTGAGATCCTAAGTTCACATCTAGGTTGCAGAAACAGTTGCATCGTGCTTCGGGCACAAAGTTAAGATTCAGTGCAACCTTTTCATCCGCAGACGGATGGTCAGTCTGAGAGGACCATTCAGACTCTTAAGGACATGCTGAGAGCATGTGTTATGCATCTCAGTGGAAGTTGGGAAGAACATTTAAGTCTTATAGAGTTTTCTTAGTGTGAATGTTGAGTTTAGAAATATATAAATGATAATGGTACGGTTTGGGTATAAACCCAGACAATACAGATTTGGTAAATCATTAGGTGCATGATTTCAAGGAAGTACGTTAGCATTAAAATATACAAATAAACCTAGTTGCATGCTTCCTGTTATGTTAATGGGTATGACTTAACATTTTCATGAATTGGCACGTTTCTCTGAGATATTATTAGAAATTCTAAAGTACTATTAAATATTTGTGATATGATATGTAAATAACTCTTAATTGAGTTATGTGATGCATAAACCAGGAATTTGCACGTTCTTCGAGAAATTTCAGATAATTGAAAAATATTACAGATGGTTTCTTATAGGTGAAGTAAATTACTCTTATTGATGTAATAAGATGTTCAATTACATGAATTCAGTATGTATGTGCCAAAATTGATTTGAGTTTGGAATATTTATGAATTTTTAATCTGCCTGCATGCATGATATAAAGATTACTCAGTAATTACAATGATTTTGAATATACTGCTCTGCCAGTTCTAGAATGATACCGTATTGTGACTTGAACTGCAATCAAACAGATGAGATAACGGAAACCCTAAGAGTAGGGTGTTTCCATGTGACTAGTGAATGAGATAACCCTAAGAGTAGGGTGTTGACATGTGATGAATGAATAAGGCAAATGAAACCCTAAGGATAGGGTGTACGATGAATCAAGTATTTTGATATCAATTTTCATTATGAGATGTGATGATGTTTAACAGTTAAATTGCATGATTTTATTTTAGTACCAAATTGACATGCATTTTGTTTATTTAAGAATTTTAGTTTGTCTGCATGATAGTATGATAATTTCTCAGTAATTACCATAAATTGAGATACTGTTATAACAGTTCTACAAAGACAATGTTTTGTGGTTTGATCTGGAATTAGATCAGATGTGTCCTATGCTGAGGGACCAATACAAATAGCTGATCTGAGGATCAAGAAACTTAAGAATCATGAGATACCTTAGAGAAGGTTTTGTGGAGAAACTACAACCTAGAAGGAGCCACATGGGAAGTTTTGGGGTTAGATGTGCGTAACAAGTTTCCTTTTCTCTTTTAGAAATTTCGGGACGAAATTCTTATAAGGGAGGGAGATTGTTACGACCCATATCAGGGTTAGTCAACATATACCTCGAATTACGTGAAACACCTCAATTAGTGTTGAATATCAAATTAAATATCATGGTTAATCAAATAAGTTAATATGTGAATCAATAGTTGAGATTTACTCATATGAGGTAATTAATGATGACAGCGATGTTGATTATTAAGTTCATTAAGTTGAATCAAGTAATCATAGAATGCAATTAGAGTTTTGAACTAGTGAAACAGTCTAATTAGCATGCTTTCATACCTTTAGAAGGTAGAGGATTTAGTTCTTGAAAGGATGCAAAAGAAATCATGCTAATTGGACTTCCGAGGAAAAAGTTATGAGGATTTTCAGTTTCTGGGGTCAAATTAGCAATTTTTCAAAGTTTTGATATTATATTTGTTTCTTTTCTTTCCTTCACGTTTATCTTCTTTCAGCGACCGTCTTCTTTGGGTCGGCGCGCAGTAGAGGCACACAGGATAGTCGAGCGTTTGATCGGTGGAGGAAATAGGCGTTTTTCTTGGGTGCTTCTTGAGCCCCCTGCCTCCGACCAGCTAGGGTGCTACTCCCCCATCTTTATTCTTCCTCTATCTTCCCCCCCCCCCACCATCGTGAACCTAGCTACCTGCTTGGGTAGCCGACCTGCAGTAGGTGCGGCGCCCAGCAGCAAGCCGCATCAATTGCAATAATGGCTAGGAAGCCATCCAGGCGTGAGCAGCACCCTAATATGGTGCCAACGGATTCGGCCAAGGGTCTAGAACCCATTTCCGTTGCCAATTAGTCTGTGAACTATACCCAGGTTGGAGCAGTAGCTGCTGTGTACGGCAGCTAAGGGGCTGCCTAGGGTGCGCCTAGCAGCAGTAGAAGCTGCTCCCGAGCTTGGCCGTGAGATTCAGGCAAGATTCCATAGCTGCTATCCCCAAATCAGCCGACGATCTAGTTGTTTTCAATCAATTCGGGAAGAAACAGTTCCGTCGGGTTGCTAGAACAGTAAACATAGCTTTTTCCAAAGGTTGAAGAAGACCCAATTTTTTGCCCGGAATCAGACCCTAGACGCAATTCTGGACGAACCCGGACAGTTCGAAACGCGGTGAGTAGGAGTTCATTTAGTTATCATCATTTAACTCCTTCGTTGGAATTTTTCGGTAAATTGTGCATTTTTGCACTGATATCAGTGGTTATCAGGCGTTTTATCGGTATTTGATGAAACTTGAATTTTATTTTATAAATTGCTTCTGTATGATTATACATGATATAGAATAGCTTCTGATCAGTGTAGAACAGTTCAATGATTTTATTTGGTGCAATGGAAACCAAAAGTGCTTGATACAATTACTTGAATAGAAATAATGTTGTGTATGTTTAGGATAATTTAGATATTTGACTAGCTCTGAGAATGCTTTTGTACCGGTTGAGTAGTTTGTTGAATGTGAGTAGTAGTTCATTCAGAAATCATTATTTAACTCAATTTAAATGCTTAATTGCTTCTGTATCAGTTGGTATAACTTCTAAACAGTGTAGTACATACAATAGAGTATGTTAGATTCATTAGAACTTGAAATACGTAATATGCTTAATGAAAATGATGAAATTTCCTGTATTATGGTTTCAATGTATTTGTTGATTTAAAAATGGATATTTAGCATGGAAACTGGATAAATGATATTGAATCATGTTTAAGGATGACAAATGTTATATATGTGTTTCAAGTAATGTTCAAAATGTGCAGTAAGTATGGAATGTGATATTCTTGTTTTAAATGGTTATATGTTAATCAGTTAATAGACTTAGGTGCCCTAACACCGTAGAACCCCTTTGACAGATCTGCTTCTTAGGGGTGAAACTCGTGTTGCAACATTATCTGTGCGGAGTCATGGAGACACGAGGACAGAGAGGCAGTGTCCAACAACAACGCGTGCGATGTCACGGTGGCACTGGAGAAAATTGGGGGTTATTGCAACAAGATCCGTGCGGAGTCATGGAGGTAACCTCGTGAGACTCTCTGCCTGTGTACTCAGGTTAGAGGAGGAGTCTAGAGCACTCGATGTAGTGCAGTGAGGCCGATGAACCTGAAGGCCGATGAGCCTGGGGTCCTGTGGCAGAGCAGGGCTGGCGTCAGACTTAGCATTTCCCGGGTGTGTCGCTAAGTCTTGTACGGTGGGATCGTAGTTCGCTACGGATCTTTATATGCAGGGTACACTGCATATGATTAGGGCATAACAATAATATAAATATGTAATCATATAGGATCATAGTAAATTAATATATTCAAACTTTTGTGCCAATTCTATATATATATCTGTTTATTTGTTTAAATATCTGTTGTTGCATAGAAATGTGATTATTATCTGCAAATCTGCTATGTCATTAGAACTGCCCTGCTTGTATTGCACTTATGTTTTATTTCAATTTTATAAACCTGATGAGTTGTTTAGTGATAGCTAAGTGAAATGCTATTCACTGAGCGAGTAGGCTCATACCTCTACTCAAAACATTTTCAGGTCATCAATATCACAGGAATCTGGAGGATCCTTTCATCCTAACGCTCAGTCTGTAGAAGGTTTATGTAGTTAGTAGTTAGAGGTCTCTTAGTCCTTTCCCCTCGATCTTTGGGACAAGGTGTGGGTGAGAGAGAATGTGTAAAAAGATGTAAATTAACTGTTATGCTTTATTTTATGTCGAACAGTGTAATATGTTGTAGACTTTCTGTTTATATTGCTAGTCAGCTTAATCAAAATGCTTCCGCAGTTTGTTGAGTTTTATTTTACAGCATAAATCAGATTACCTTTTAATGTCTTCTAAATGTTCTTAAAAAGTTATGAATGGTTTGGCTTGTGTATAATCCCTCCGTCGCGCCCTAATCTCGTGATTTCGAGGTTAATGTGAGATCGGGGTGTGACAAGTATGACACAATGTTGTTTATGTTTTATAACCTAGTTGCCTCAACAATTCACCTAAAACATACTAATTAATTATAGTGGAACATTTCATGTAGTTTTGCCCTGGCCATAGATCCATCATCGTCAGTAGCTGGTGATGGTGAAACGGGTTTATCCTACGGGATTACCTGGAGCACATATTGTTGAATATGCGGGGTTTCTCCTAGTAGAAAGTAGGAGGATTAGAGTGCAACTGTGGTTGTGGACTCAAGATGTGTATAAGAGCATGGTGAACAAGACCATGGCTCAGTATGATAGAGCATGAATGTGTTCATGGCTCAAGGAGCACGTTGAACTGGCTCGTGGATCAACTATACTAGCACCGTGACCTGTACCAAGGGTAGGCTAGATAAAAAGGGTAGACTGTGTGAGCTAACCCTGTGGCTGAGGCCACTCAAGCAAGAGACTGCGGTCCTACTTTGGTTATCGTGTACTGACCACGAAGAGGTGAGGTCATGCAGTCCGGCTCTCCCAATGACCTTGTATGGCACCAGTTTTGGACTTCACATCCGAAGGTTGGATTTGAGCGGGACGGCTCACTTCCTCAGGGCATAATAAAATTTGTAATCTAGCCGTATAGTATGTATCGCTTAAGGAAAAACACAGAACATTGGTTGAGGCCTTGCATGTATAGTTGCACTAGTTATATCTTGCAAGTTATTTGTACATTCCTCATATCTTGTGATAAGTTCTTATAAAGATTATCTTGTCAATCATGTTCCATAAAGAAATATCTAGTTATATGCCTCCTGGATATCTTAGTAAGCTAGTTCTGTTCATTATGCCGTATATATGAGTTGCTTATATCAGTTACCTACTTTATCTGTTCTAGCTCTCCTTTGAGGTTTTATAGTTTTGGCGGGGGTTATGCTTCTCGTTGGGACTGTGTGTCTCACCATGCTGGTTTTAAACTTTTTTAGGTGATCATGCTAGACGTGGTGGTGGTCGTGAGGTTGCGTTCGAGCAGCAGGAAGAATAGTAGGAGGCAAGAGATAGATATGCTGCTATTTTGGTTGTTTGGTAGTAGAGTCCTAGAGTCATCCATGTACTCTCGGGTCCTTGGAAGTGTTTTGACGACGTCTCGCGATGTATAGCTGATGTAGTTTTGTTTATCCTATTGTTGGCCTGGTATGGCCTGTTCTGTAAATAAATAGGTGGTGAACTCTTTGTGCCTATGTGACAGCTGGATCCTATGAACTATGGACACATATCAAGGGTTATTTATATTTATATAACATGTTTCCTTGCAGGATAAGGATCTAGATGTAATAGTTTCTTTATTTATCTATTTTCCACAATTGGTTTTAATTAACCCGTGTTTTGGTAATATGTGGTTTATGGAAGTTCTACACATTTTCGCGTGGCATTTTGTTGTCTGTGTGATAGTGGGATGTCACACCATCTATCCAAGAATTGCACAATATGCAATTGGCAAAGTTTCCTACTTTAGTGATTGATTATGTACGTTGGCATTGACTGGGTAATAACTCAATTGTTTTCAATCTTGGCTCACTAGCAGGTTGTATGATGAAATCTTCTGAATTGATATGTGAGGGCTATCAATTTGAACAAAATAATGGGAACCACAATTAATTAAATGTGTAAATAAACATCGTAAAAATTTTATTTTAATCAAATAAAATCAAAAAAATGTTTTTGACAATTTGCAAATTTTTCTTGTAGAATCAAATGGCAACTAGTAACACTTTTTCCTTGTGACCAATCCTTGAGAAGGACAAGTTAAATGAGAATAATTTTCACAACTGGTTCAAGACATTGAGAATTATTCTCACACAAGAGCACAAACTCTATGTCCTACATACACTAGAGCTAGATAGACCTTCTCCCACTGTACGTGAGGCTGAAAGGGATGCTTACGAGAAGCATACTGAAGATTTTGTTAATGTCAAATCCCTAATGTTGTGCCCCATGAACTATGAGTTGTAGAGACAACATGAGAACATGGATGTTATTGACATGGTAACACATCTTAAGAACATGTACCGAGATCAGGAAATACATGAGAGATGTGATGTCTCCAAGGTGCTATTCAAATGTAACATGGGAAAAGGAGATCCAGTAGGTCCTGATGTGCTCAAGCTTATTGGGTATGTGGAGAACCTTTCTAGACTGGGATTTTCCTTGGAATAAGAGTTGGTCACTTATGTGATTTTACAATCACTGCCAGAGTCATACAACCAATTTGTCATGAATCACAACATTAATGACTTTGACGAGCCATTGACACAATTTTTTTTAGTTTTTTGGGGGAACCCACCCCCCTAGGCGAAGGCCCAGATAGCAGGGATGGTAAACCCGGGAGACCCATGCACCCGCACATCGATATCTTAATAAGTTGCATCATAGGTTGTCTGAGCTGTGGGAAATTCATTTTTGAGCAGCCCTACCAGTGGGAGTCAAACCAAGGACCCTTCATGAGGGGCCCCAAGCTGTGACCAGATTGGATACTGCTCGCCGGCTGCCATTGACATAGCTACTTGGCATGTTGAGAATGGTTGAGGCACAAATGAAGAAAGACAAGACCAAGTATGTGATGATGATCAACAGATCAAAGGGGAAGTCCAAGGGCAAAGGCACAGCTAAGAAGAGTTCTAAAGCTATCTAGGAAACCAAGTCTTCAACACTTAAAGAAAAGGTAGAGGTGAATGAGGGAGGCAACTGTCACCAACCTGAACACTAGAAGAGGAATTTCCCTCTCTACCCGGAGTAACTAAAGAATAAGAAGGAGGGGATAGAAATATCAACTTCAGGCATATATGTTATGAGATAAATTTGACTATTTCTTCATCTTGGGTATTTGATATCAGATGTAGATCTCACATATGTTCAAATATATGGGATCTAAAAAAACTAAGCCTTTACGAAAGGGTGAGGTTGAACTGATTGTCACAAACGGAGCAAGAGTTGTTACCATTACAGACAAAACTTATAGTTATCTCTGCCCACAGGGTATGTAATAGAGTTAATGAACTGCTATTTCATATCTACCAATAATAGAAACATGTTACTTTCTACATCTTGTGTGTACAAGGATGAATATGGAAATCATATAAAGTATAGTCAATGTTCTATTTCAAAAGAATGAGATCTTTTATGAAGCGCCCCAAATACCTTATGGTCTTTTTTGTTGGATACAAAGATAAATATTTATAATGTAAACCCCAAAAAGATTAAAATTTGATGACTCGGACAATACATATAGCATTGTCATCTAGAGAACATAAATGAGAAATGCATTTCTAGAATCCATGATGATGTTTGTCTAGACTCTTTTGGTTATTGAACCAATAGAGACATGTAAATCTGATCTATTGGGGAATTTGACAAAAGCACCTTTCAAATAGATGGGAGAGCGAGTATGCTATTAGGGCTTGTACATATTGATGTATGTAGACCTTTTAGAGTAAATTCTAAAGGTATTTATTAGTACCCCATTATATCTACTGATGATCTTAGTAAATATGGTAATTTGTATTTAATGAAATACAAATAGGAATCTCTTGAAGTGTTCAAGAAGATCATAAGAAGTATGTAACCACCTTGGTAAAAGTATTAAGACACTTTGATATGATCAATGTTAAAATATTTTAAAACAAAAGTTTGAGGACCTTCTGGAGAGACCATGATTATGTATCAACAATGAACTGTACTTGAAACATAATGATGTATCATAAAATAGGAATCACACCCTGATTCAATAAATTTGACTAATCTTCCAATTCCTTTTGGGTACATGCTTTACACTAAAACAATGTACCATAGTTTCCCGAAAAGAGCTTTGTCCATAGATCACAAAATTTTATTTTGTTGAGTATTACTTCTACTCCAATCTGACAACAAAAGTCTTTGTTAATGGGATGGCTGAATTCCTAATGAGGAATTTAACTCCAAAGGAATCAATGGGAGAATAGTAAAACTTTAAAAGTTTGATATCAACAAGAAACATTGAACATAAAGAGGTACAATAGGAACAAGGAGAATCACAAATTGTTGTGGAATCTCAAGTTCCTTATGTGACACAAAACCTCACAACTCTAGTAGAACACGCCTTGAGCTTGAAACATTATGATATCTTATAACTCATAAAGGCTGGGATTTGGTCAAAAGATGATTATGCAACAACCTATCTAAAAGATAATGAGAGACCAGAGTCTAAGAATTAGCTTGAGGCCATTGTATCCCAAATGGAGTCCATGTACACCAACAAGGTATGACCTTGGTGGTATCACCTAAAGGGGTAAAACCCATAGGGTGCAATGGGGTCTTGAAGAAGAAAACTGACATGGATAGTAATGCACAAACCTATAAGAGCATATTGATTGCAAAGGGTTTCAAACAAGTTCAAAATGTTGAATATGATGAAATCTCTTCACCAGTTGCCATGGTTGAGTCCATCGGGATCATGCTTGCCATTGCAGCTTATAACGACTATGAGATTTGGCATATTGATAATAAAACTACATTCCTTAATAGGAGTAATTAAGAGGATGTGTATGTGACATAGCCTGAAGGTTTTATAACTCCATTAATGCAAATAAAGTCTATAAGCTACAAAGATCAATCAATATGATTGATGCAAGCATATCAGAGCTGAAATCTTCAATTTGACAAGATAGTCAAAGAGGTTGACTTTAGTAAGAATGAAGATAAAATCTATGACTATATATACTTAGTGAGAGCATATTTATATTGCACAGGAAGATGAGGAATAACCTCCTTATACTATAAGTATTAAAAAGTGTCAAAGAAAGTACCTTCTCTCTAAAGGGTTTAAGTGAAGCATCATATGTGATAGGAATTTAGATCTATAAAGATAGTTCTGGAAAGCTTCTTGACCTAAGAAAGAGCACATACATTGGCAAGATGTTGAAGGGGTTCAACATAAAGGATTCAATGAAAGAAATATATCCATATTCTATGGGATTATTCTTTCAACAATCATGTATTCCAATTCTTATGAAGGATGGTAAAACATGAGTAATAAGCATATGCATTCACAATTGGATCTATCATGTATACAATATAATGTACTCATCCCATTATCTTGTACGTATTGAAAATGACGAGATAATATCACCCAAATTCCAATGAAGATCATTGAAATGTCGTAAAGAACATTCTTAAGTACTTAAGAAACACTAAAAGGATTTATTCCTTGGTTATGGCTATAAGGAAGAGTTGGGAGTAAACAGTTACATTGATGCAAGCTTCCAAAATGACAAAGAGAGTTAATAATTGCAATCTAAATTTGTGTTTGACCTTAAAACAAGAAGTCTAAGCTAGAAAAGTTCCAAACTACAGACAATTTTACAATTCTATAAATAGAAGCTGAGTATCTTGGTGTTATGAACACAGCATAGGATATTGTGTGGATCTATAAGTTCATATAGAAGAAATTATGAGAAGTTCCAACCATTGACGACACAGTAAAAATACTATGACAACAATGGAGATACTAGATAGGCAAGGAATATCATATAGCATACTACAGAAATTCCATCTCATATGAGAGGTCATACAACGAAGAGATGTGAAACTTGTAATATACAAACTAGAGGTAAATGTTGCTAACTCACTGGATTAAAATGTACATAGTAAAATCATAATGGACATGTTTAAGATCACTTAGAATAAGATTTGTGGGTGATTGTCTCTAAGTGTAATGGGAGTCTATTGGTATGTATGCCCAGAGAGCCAATCATATGATGATTGTAATAGCATATCTTATAAATGATTTGATTAATAATAAAGGCAATCTTCCAAATTTTTTAATTTAGAAATGAGATAATAATGAGACATAATGAATGTATAAAAATGGTATTACTCAATGACGTATGTCTTCGGGTTGAGGACATGAACAATGAGATCATATGGATGTCAAGAATATATATACATTCTTGTTATATCCCCAATCAGATGTTACTGTGGAAGGTTGATAGACAACAATGACACATAAGATTAGAGTGTGTTTTGATTTATGATAAAATATCATTAGTCATGATATATGATATAAAACCAACACATAGATACTCGTTAGAGAATAGTGTATTAGACAGACCCACCTTGAGAGTAACACGTGGAAAACATGATTGGTAGTCAGAATCATCTCTCTTAGTGATGGTAATGATTGTGGTTTTTAGACCTGAAATCACTGCACTCATCACATGTCATTCCATGTACTTAGACATCATCCTCCATGACCTTGAATAAGGATTACCATAAAGGTGGTGATCGGGTGCATTATAACACATGGGGATGACTGTGAGTGATGTAGATGGGATTTCTCCCTCCTACGAGAGTTTGATATCCAAGCCACTTGATAAGTGAGATTGAGAGAAGCATGTGCATGTTCAAGGAACATGGATTGAATGTTGAGAGTATGACTATTACATGCCTCGAGTTCAATCTAGATATCAATGACAAAGGAACTATACAATTACTATAACACCAATCACATATTGTAGGTTGAAGTTTTTCTCCAAATTTCCAATTACTTATGTAGAAATGATGTCTTGCTAGATACCTATCATTGCTTATGATGTCATAGACTAGTTATGGACATTCACTGCCAACATATCTTGGAATCTATAGGGTTACACATATAGGATACACTTGGAATAGGAGTTTATTCATGAATGTGGTTTAAACTTGATTACTGAGGAGTTAGGTATTCAATTTAAACAATAATGGTTAAATACTGACTGGACTGTGAACCGACCAGTTCAGGTGTTGAACTGATATATTTAAGTGTTAAGTCATTTGAACCAACATTAGCAATCTTGTCCATGAGACGACTGGTTCAAGAAGTGAACTGATCGGCTCATGTCCATGAACTAATCGGTTCAGGTTGTGAATCGACCATTTGGTTGATCAATTAGATTGGATCAAGAATAAATGTTGACGTCATGTTGTGCGTTAATCGAATATAAATTTCCAATATAGCTGTGATTGGGAAACATAGTGAAATGACTGGTTCAAGGGTTGAACCGATCAGCTCACATGCCAACCTATTGGTTAACCTTTGAACCGATTATTTTGTCATTTGCAAGATATGATAATTCATGAAATTCTATCCCCTTTGACTCCTACACAATCTAGAACTCCTAAACCTAACCCTCCTATAAATAGAAGGGTAGTCGAGGCTTTCTAGAGACACATCAATTAGCTCTGACAATTATTGTCTTCTCTGATTGGGGTAACTGAGAGAACCAGAGCAAGTCCTACCCGTGAAATGGAGGGATCACAAGGGAGAGATAGTTGTGGGAGAGCAAGTTGATGTTAGCACACTGACTAGAAGGGACAACTCCTTATTGTCTGTTCATCTAGAATGACATGAGTTCCCAGTGGTCCGTGTGGACTACCATAGAGACGAGTAGGATGTTTCTTGCCTCTAGGAGGATGAGGTCAATTGTTGTCCATGGTGATCAACTAGGAGGCTGCAGTTGACGTTGTTTGGGTGCAACTTGAAGAAAGGCACACAATATTACAAGGGAATTGTTGGTGGACTTGCTCCAGGACCAAGTATAACCTTACAAACCATCCTTCCCATTACATAGTTATTGACATGATCAACTGTTCAAAGGGAAATATGGCAGTTAATTTTTTATTCATGTTGC
Source organism: Alisma plantago-aquatica (assembly GCA_963693085.1). Classification (NCBI taxonomy): domain Eukaryota; kingdom Viridiplantae; phylum Streptophyta; class Magnoliopsida; order Alismatales; family Alismataceae; genus Alisma; species Alisma plantago-aquatica. The sequence continues at coordinate 1,114,493,266 of OY856409.1, read as the reverse complement.
CTGTTCGATAGCCATATTTCCCTACAATAATATCATGACTTTTTGTGCTAATCCGAGAATAAATTTTGTATCACCTTGGCACATGAGCTAATAGAGGAGAGGTGTATCATGGTTAGAAATATTATGTCTCCTAATCACATGATTTCATCCACCTTCATTTCATACCATCACCACCATAGGATGAATACATGATTCACTCATCATTCTTTGTTGATTGCATTACATGTCATGATAGGGAGTATAGATTCATTTATTCTGCATCTAACAATAAATATTTTAGTTGCATGAATTATTTACTGTTACAAAGTTAGTATGCACAACAAAAGTTCATATAGTTTGCATATTGCATACCATTATTCATAAAGATGTAAATTGGTTTTGTCCACATATTCTTGAATAAAGAGAGTTAAAAGTTGTACATTCTTACTCTTTTTCCAAGTGTTGCAAAATCCTGAGCTTATACATCCTATATGTATATGGCTAATAGAAGGGCAAAAAAAGAAAAAAAAAAGAATGAATAATAAGGATCTGAAAAAGGTTCCCCGACAATAAAAAAAGGTTTATATCTTTATAAGCATAAAAGATAGAGATTGTGGAATGTAATTTGTAAACACTTTCCACCTATACTCTTCATGAGGTTGACACATCCACAACATGCATCATTCCACCATAATGGTAGGCATCCAATTTCATCGCATCCATCATTTAAGCACATCATTTTGTTTTATTACATTATTAACTTGGATTATGTGTGAATATTATACCATACCACCCATTTCATCCACCTACTACTTTATATGTCATGTCACTGACAAAGATTTATTTCCTTCTTTCATGAATATATGAGCAACTGCATACACCTAGATAATATATTGGACAGATCAATGCATATATAGAGATTGTCTGATATGCTCAACATATTTCAAACTATCCATGATATCTCTCTCTTCTTTGGTTTATTTGTGTGTTAAGTGGTTGATGAATGCATTTTCATCTTAGTTTTAGTCACCACTTTTGGCCCAGTTTTGCACGGAAACCTCACATTCACCCCTTGAATATGCTCATATATAATTTTCCTCAGTTCCATATCATTGTCTAGAGTATTGATCAAATCTATTTTGTCTCCATTGTAGGATTGAACATCACGCTATGTGTGCCAGTGTGGGAGGTGTAGGAGACGGTCGTCCTAAGAAACTTTCAATATTTTGTACCCTTTTTCGATGGCCAGATCCTTCATCAGAAAGCATCCTCATCAATCAGAGGATTCATCGATGCAGGCCATTCGACCCTCACCAATAGCCCCCCCCCACAGTGGTGGGTTTGATCCATGAGATCCGTGACCGCGATCAAGGAGAGAAGAACCACGACCGCGACATGAGAATCGTGACCACGGCATGAAAACTGCGACCGCGATTAATGCTAACCGCGACCGCGGTATCAACTAACTGTGACCTCCTCTACTGGACAAGACGGAGAAGATCGTGACCAAAGAATTGTGACCAAAGAATCACGACCAAAGATCGCGACCAAAGAATCATGACCAAGAATTGTGACCAAAGAATCGTGACCAAAGATCGCGACCAAAAGAAATCACGATCGAGATCAGTGAAAGTTCAAAAACCATGACTGCGGCAAAAGTTGTGACCTGCTGCAAATTACCAAGGTCGCGAAAGTAAGTCGGTGCCAGCCTGCCTATAAATAGAACACGACCCCCAAACATTTAGGGGGGATCTCCAGATGTCATTAGGATGCAGGTCTGCCCTGACCCTAAGGAGACGATCTCCACAGCCAAGATCCTACCTCCATGGTGGTCTTGCACCCCGTTCACCCAGTTCTGAAGTGGAAACTCAAATCTGCAAGCCACCCCATCCAGATCTAGATCTAGATCTAGATCTAGATCCGGATCTAGATCTGTTGCATCCACACCATGCCTATGCTACCATCACGTCCACAAGCTGCTCCTCCTACTGTGAGTGAGGACTATGAGAAGAAAGAGAAGGTGGAAAGAGAAGATCTATCCCGTCTGTCGTGGTGTTCTTCCCTCCTCATCTAGATCTGCCCCGGCGTTGTGTATAAGACCATTTCTCCACCAAGCTGCGATCATCTTCTCCACCATGCTCATGGTAGAATCTTCTCTCTCTCTCTTATTCTTCTTGTTTCTCTCACCATGAGAAAGTAGTTTCCTTTCGTTGGGGTGCGGGGACTAGCCCCGCTGCCCATGCTTACATGTCCTTTTATTAAATATTCCATGGCATGTATAGAACTTTTCATTTCGTTGTTAATCATCGATGTGTGCTTGTAGATTGATCACATGTTGTCATTTATCTTATTCTTTTCCTATGTTGGGAGAACGTAAATACGTAAGAGTTGAATGTCGATTAACGCGGTTGACTCCCTGATGAGAAATCGAATGGGATTCCCTGAAGTCATAAGTGTGTGATCCGTGAGGTGATGAGACATCTAGCCCACAGTGATGCTTCTGTGTACCTGACGCCTGCTAGGGGGGGTCGTAGCTTCAGTTGGATATATGTATCTTCAGAGTCGTAAGTATGTGATCTGGATGGTGACGAGACATATGATACCTAAGGTGATGCTTACGCAAACTTGACGCTCGTATGGAGGGTTTTGCAGCAACTCTATTTGGATGGTCATATCTTGCCTAGATGTTTGTGATTGGATGTGTTTGCATGTGCAGTGGTGGTGAAACCCGAGAACATCCCAGCGATTTCCATCATTAATCTTTAATTAACTTTTAATCCTACTTTTTACTTTCCTTGCATTTAGTTTAATTAAACTCAAATCAACCTTTGTTCTAAATATTAGTCTTGATTCAACTAGATTCGACTAGTAAAAGATTCTTAAAAATGTTGTCCCTTGGGATTCGATCCTCAACTATACTGCGATAAGACCCGTCTGCTTGCGGGTGGTATTATTGCACAAGGTTTTGGTTAAAAACTCAGGGATTTCAGCCATGGGTGAGTTTGTTAGTGTGATAATATTCCACGTCGGTAGTGTAATTTCAATGATCTAGTTTTGATTTTTTGCTTTATCATAATTGGTTGTTTATATAGCAGTAGTTTGTTCCATCTTGGAGAGGACTGATTTGGGTCTATTGTGTCAAGGACGGTTAGCATGAGGTAGTTGACATATGTGTCTTTCTTTTGATTGTTTCAATGAAATCCAAAGCAATTTTTCTTGAGGATGAGCAATATTCAAGCTTAGGGGGGATTTGATGCACATGTTTCCATCACCATTTTGTAGGCTATTTTAGGCATGTCTATAGAAAAATCTCTAATATTCACTTCTTTTTACATTTTTCCCTAAATAGCATGTAATATCTCTTGTGCATCCATTCGATATATTTTTAATGTATTGATTCTAAATTATTGTATTTTGTTATATCCCAATGCATTGTTTACTTTGTTGCAGACAAATCAAGTATAAGTTGTAGAAAGTTAGTACCACCATCAGCATTGTTGGTACCACAAAAATGGGAGAAAAGAGGCAAACTCATAGAGTCATCTTGATAGATCTGAGATGGGACTTCATGACACTAAAACTTCAAGTAGGTACCACTAAAGGTTAGTTAGGTGTCTCCAACAAGAAGGATCATCTCGGTACCTTTAAGGAGTAGTTATACAACTAAAATGTTGTCTGCTTGTGACAATATTCAGATGGGATCATCCACACGCCTGCCTATAGGGGTTTTTCTATTATTTGTGTTTATTTTCTCCTTTGAACCTTCTTTTGATCTCATGTTGAGCATGAGGAGAGAAACCCCCTATTCTTAGGACTTGAGAGTAGTTTGGTGTTGGCTTTGTGCATGATTATTTTTAGTACAATAGATTTCTTTTCTTCATATCTTCATAATGTGAGTTCATGAATTGCCATATTTGTGCTTAATCACCAAGAATATGTGTTATGTTGTTAGCATTACGAGAGTGAGATTAATAACTAAAGAATCCAATATTAATATAATCAATAATGCACTACAAGAGCGGACTAACCATTGTGAGATCGATTGTCCAGGTAGAGATCATATCATTTAATCTTCTATATTGGACTACAGGAGCAATTTAGTAATTAAGTTAAATAATCTATAGCACTACAAGAGCTGGTAGTGAAAGATGCATACTCAAAGGGATAATTTATGTTTTGAAGAAAACTCATGCATAAATCACATTCTAGTGAAACTGACATACTAAAGATCCATATGATCCTCAAACCATTTTTTATTCTTTGTTGTTTTTTGCTTCCAGTTTTTATCTTAATCAGTCCAGTCAACACTTTTTTTATGCCTTACTGATGTGTTTTAGTTAGTACTAGTACCTAGCCATCCTAGTTCTCTAATATCGACAAATGGGGCCTCTTTGAGTGATTTACTACTTTAAAGCATACACAGGCGTATTACACACATGTTAAAGATGTGTCATCAACAAATATCAAAATAATGCTAAATAAAAAGAGTATTGTATCATCTATTCACTTTAGAATGTCTTGAATTGCCACATATGTAATATGTGACACTAAAATGCACATCATAAGTAAGTTTTTTTGTCGTGTTTTGCATTGTTGTTAAACTATTTATATCTATATCATAGTCAAAGTATTTTTAGTAAAGAAGTGGAGCATGAGTACACTTTTTGAGGAAAAAAGCAACTAGCTTCTATAGAAACTTTAGAGACCTAGTCTAATAGTAGGTCATATGGTAATATTTTTATGAAGAATTTTATTGACTCTATCCATCTAGTCCCAATGTAATAAATCTAATGAGTCACTATTCTCTATTATAAAATTCCTTAACTAATTCTGGCCTAGAATAGTGGTGTTGTTTTCTTCAATTTTGAGTTAATCCCCATATATATATTTATATATATATATATATAGAGAGAGAGAGAGAGAGTCAGGCTAGAATACACTCGAGTGTACGGATCGCACGAATACACTCAAGTGTGTTTGCATATGAAGACCATTTTTTACAAAATGTAAACCATTGATCTTCACCGTCATACTATAACTAGGCTACATACAAATTTTGAGCCCATTTGGATGAGTGTAAGTCACTCATCCAAGGGCAACAAAATCGACGCGCGAAACTAATTTGAAATGCATAATTTTTGTGGTCTTCACAACATGAGCTATACATATCCAAATGTGCTCAAATTTTGTGTATGAGTTGTTCATGAGATGTTTAACAAGATCAACATATTAGATTTTTTAAAAATATTTTGCATCATGAAAAACTACTTGAGTGTATTCTGCTCCGAATACACTCGAGTGTATTCTAGCCTGACTCTCTCTCTCTCTCTCTCTCTCTCTCTCTATATATATATATATATATATATATATATATATATAATATTCAATAACCAATCAACATGCCAAATTTACATAAATGCCTTAGCAGAAACACAAACAATACATTGGGCGTGGAGGAAACATATGGATCTAAATACAAGCTTATAGGAGGTGGATGGAAGAATCATACTATTCTTATTAATTACATTTTGAGGGCATAAAAAAATAGAAGTCACATCATCAACAATCACCCCAAAGCTATCAAAAGTGAAAGATCAGAAAACAATGATGATTTTTTTCACAAGCTGCATCATTCTTGTGGGCCTTTTATTAAGTATAGTTAGATCATGCCTTGCCTACTTCAAGGATGCATGCCTTGCCTACTTCAAGGTATGACCTTGGTGGTATCACCTAAAGGGGTAAAACCCATAGGGTGCATTGGGGTCTTGAAGAAGAAAACTGACATGGATAGTACTGCACAAACCTATAAGAGCATATTGATTGTAAAGGGTTTCAAACAAGTTCAAAATGTTGAATATGATGAAATCTCTTCACCAGTTGCCATGGTTGAGTACATTGGGATCATGCTTGCCATTGCTGCTTATCACAACTATGAGATTTGGCATATTGATAATAAAACTACATTCCTTAATAGGAGTAATTAAGAGGATGTGTATGTGACATAGCCTGAAGGTTTTATAACTCCATTAATGCAAATAAAGTCTATAAGCTACAAAGATCAATCAATATGATTAATGCAAGCATATCAGAGCTGAAATATTCAATTTGACAAGATAGTCAAAGAGGTTGACTTTAGTAAGAATGAAGATAAAATCTATGATTATATATACTTAGTGAGAGCATATTTATATTGCACAGGATGATGAGGAATAACCTCCTTATACTATAAGTATTAAAAATTGTCAAAGAGAGTACCTTCTCTCTAAAGGGTTTAAGTGAAGCATCATATGTGATAGGAATTGAGATCTATAAAGATAGTCCTGGAAAGCTTCTTGACCTAAGAAAGAGCACATACATTGGCAAGATATTGAAGGGGTTCAACATAAAGGATTCAATGAAAGAAATATATCCATATTATATGGGATATTCTTTCAACAATCATGTATTCCAATTGTTGTGAAGGATGGTAAAACATGAGTAATAAGCATATGCATTCGCAATTGGATCTATCATGTATATTGTGACGATCCGACAACAAATCAAACCGTCACTAGTAAATAATTGCGGAATAATCATAAGTAGCGGATTAGCAAAAATCACTAAAAATTTAAAACCATTTGCAAAGAGATCCATTTCCAGGAAACTCTTAAGAAGAGAACCAAAGTATTACATACATCATGGTTCACAATGTACATACCATGTACCATCTCATCTCGAGGATAACATATAACAGTTGCTTTTCCAAACTATACATAAGCAACATAAAACCTCGAGGCATACAAGCCAAAATCTCATATCGTTCATAAAAATAGTTACGTACTGACTCCAAGGACCTGAGAGTACAGAGACGACACATAGATCTACAAGACATGACAGACAACACACTCAACCTGAGATGCTATTGTTGCCCCTGATACTATTGTCCTCCCTCTGTTGTATGGTCCCTACCTCCTTGTCTGCGTCCACCTAAAAATATTGGTGACCAACATGGTAAGACGCATGTCCCAGCGAGAGATATAACTCTCTGCCAACAATATTATTATTATAAATAGACAGTAATAAAACTGAGCAGGGGATTCTTTTAAATTAATAAACAAGATTTAATCATTGTTTAAGCAGAATAGAGCAATATCATCTTCTGAAACATTGCAGCTATATATGATAAAGCAGTAATTCATCTATTCAATTTATAAGGAATATGAAGAACATGTATAATTTCTATCCATTTAAGATGTAATAAGAAATGTAACATCAACCAATGATTTTCATATTCCATCCTTAAGCAAATATGCTACACGGCTGATTACATTTTACAATCACACTTATGCCCTGAGGAGATGAGGTATACCTCTCATACTCCAATCGACCACTGCGAAATCAAACTCGGTACCATACAAGGTCAATGGAAGAGCTGGCTGCCATGACCTCTGTCGTCTCGGTCAGTGCGAGACCACAAGCAGGACTACGTCAACTGCTTAAATAGCTTTCCAAGGTATACTGGCAACTTCGCTATAGAGCTACAGCGGTGGTTGCACTCCTTCGGCGATTGAAAGATCTCGTGTTTATCTACCATCAATCTCGACATTTATCATCATCGGGAGATTTATGATACATACATCCTGGCACATATAATGAAGGATTGAGAGATCTCATGTCTATCTCATATCAATCCCACATTAGGGCGTAAGGATATTCACGCCCATCACCCCCGCATATTCAAAAATATGCGCTCTCCAGGAGATCTCATGGGAAAACCTATTTCACCATCACCGGCTGCTGACGATGATGGATCTATGGTCAGGGCACTATATGATAAGATTCCACTTGATTAATTAAGTACATTACCATATTATTTTATCATCAGTCAAGTTTTCAAACATGAATTATTATGATAAATGCTACAAAGAAAGGTATAATACATCTATAAAGTATCTTTCAAATCTTGAGAACACATATAACTTTTAGGATTTCAATCCTTTATCTCATTACTGGGAATTATCATCCCTCAACATTATCATCATCATGATTACTAGATCTGGGTATTCAAACCCTTAATTCATCATTGAATACTATTACCACTTATCAGGTAACTATTACCTCTAGGTCCTCAGAACAAGGTATACATGATACTTGTTACACAAGCATCTCACATGGCTCACAAGGCCCATTTTAAAATCTTTATCATATAAAACATCATAGCTCATACCTGGCTATGCTCATCATCTCATGATACCTGCATGGTTAGTATACATGATAACAGCCATATCAAATACATATCAGCACCATGCAATACAAGGGTAATACCACTATTCCCTTATTAGGGTTAGGGTTTCCCTTCCTTATCAATTAGGGTTTCAAAATCATATCATCACCCTACATTAGGGTTAGGGTTTCCCTTATTAACCATTTAGGGTTTCAAGATCACATTATCAAGAATCAAACCCTAATTCATACCCTACCCATATTAGGAGTATTAATGTATGTCCATTGGATGTTTATCACAAAAGTAGGAGTCTCTCTCTCATCCTTACTAGGATGTTGATTACTCCATACTTTATTTAGTTGGCTCAACCTTTCCTTCATTATTCATTAAACTTCATACTTCTTAATGTATGACTTGATATAAGACACTTCATGTGTTACTCCCTCAAGTACATTGCATTTAAGGAGCTTTCACCATATCGGGTATGAGGTGTGTGTGTGCTTGCCACACCATATCGAATTTAAGGTGTATGTGTGCTTGCCACACCATATCGGTTTTAAGGTGTATGTGTGCCTGCCACACCATATTGGTGTTAAGGTGTATGTGTGCTTGCCACACCATATCAGTTTTAAGGTGTATGTGTGCTTACCACACCATATCGGTTTTAAGGTGTATGTGTGCTTGCCACACCATATCAGTTTTAAGGTGTATGTGTGCTTGCACCACACCATATCGGGCATACCCTTATGCTCATACCTCTTCAACCCTTCATGGATTCGACCTACCCTTAACCATGGGTTAAGTGACAGGATAGACAACTGGTTGAACCTTTGTCAACCCATTATACAAGTCAATAAGGGTGCGGGGTTACAAGGTATATCAGTTTTCCTATCATATAGGGTTACATCACCATATCGGGTTTGAGGTGTGTGCTTAACCCAATATCGTTTTTGAGGTGTATGATTGACCTCCTATCGTGAAAGAGGTGTATACTACACCACCATATCATGCAAGAAGGTATGAAATCATATCCATATCGTTTTAGGGAGTAGGTGCATCACCATATCGGGTTAGAGGTGCTTGCTTGTGTGCTTGAACCCGATATCACTTTACCTTTGATGATGTCATCACCATCAACTTCTAGACCTTTGTTCTTACTATTATAGGTCATGTTCAAAAGTCCCATGAAGCTTTTAGAACTCAAAGGATCATAAATTATTCAAGAGAAATCGAAATTGCAAGTAGATCAACAAGTATGACAAAATTGAAGGTGCATAATAATATAATTGGGTTCAAGTTATATAACCCGCCTCAAGAACAACTTCAAATCTCCAAGATACAAAGCTTCACGTTCCCAAGGTTGAAGATGAACTTCAAAACTCCTCTATATGCAAAGAATCACCATGGATAAGCAATTGGTTAAGAAGAAAAGAAAGGAAGATCATAACCCTAAAATCATGCTTCAATCCAAGGTTGAAGATGATCATTGCCTCAGCTTAGGGTTAAGTATGAGCTACTTCTTGATCCTTAGCACCTTTGCACGATACCCTACTACTCTTGCACGATATGCCACCACCCATGCACGATATTCCACCTCCCTTGGCCGATATCCCCCTCACTTGTGATCAAAACACTTCACTATGGCCGATATCACCCTACTTGACCGATACCACCTTACTTGGCCGATATGAACTTGCTATGGATGATACCCAAGGATATATGCACGATACCACTTCACTCCTGAATTATACAAGGACCCTATGCATGATACGTTAGGGAAGGAGGGTGGTAAGATTCGAAAATGTTCACTAAGGGGTGAAAGAAGGGGTATATATACTTGTTGTTCATGAAGAAGTGTGAAAATGAGGTGTCATCAATTTGAGCTACTAGGTTCCATGTGTCCATGCATGGTTGACACATGTACATGCATGCATTAATATTTATATTGACATTAAAAACAGTTGAGGATAATCTAGGGATGAAAATTCGTCCATTACATATCCCTTTGAATAAGATATATCAATTAAATCATCACTTTATCCACAACCTGATACAACTTTTCTAAGAAAGTTGTAACCCGATACACCTCACCTCCTTGAGGTGATTTGCACGTCATGGGATTTTCCAAGAGTCCATAAAATGATATGGGACTCTTCCTATGGCTCCTTGGACGATAGGCACTCATATATAAGCTTTTCAATTAGATACAACTCAAGTTAGGGTTTCACAATTAACCCCTTTCTTGGTTATTTTATCACCAAGAGTGTCATCACTCATAAATGATTCAATCATGGTGTATCCTCCTTTATCTCTCCTCTATATGATACTAGGAGGGAGTAGGGACACTCTAGAGGTGGTAATTTGCATATTAACCCTACAATTTGGGTAAATTGCAATTTGTACCAAAATTGGTGCACAATGCACTAACATTATTCAAACATGCTACAACTTAAAATTTAGGCTTTCCACAAGCCATCCTTTAACATAATTATCTCTCTTATGATGCGAAAATACATGAGGTACATTAAACATGTGACATTTTGCAATATAGCCCCTCATCTTGGGTAAATTGCACTTTATGCTCAAACTGTCATATAATGCACAAAGAGTTTGCAAATAAGCTCAAACTTGAAATTTAAACTCTACAAGAGTCTTAATTACTTTTCAAAAGATTAAAACAATCTTTTAAACAACTTACTTAAGCAAAACCTCTAGGGTTAAGTCATAAACTAGGTCAGGGATGTTACAATTATCAACCCCTAACAGGGATTTCATCTCTGAAATCTCAAGAGAAAAGAGAAGGGTACTTCCTCCTCATCTCTTCCTCTAGCTCCCATGTGGCTTCTTCAATGCCATGGTGATGCCATAGAACTTTCACAAGAACTATGTCTTTCTTTTTCAACTTCTTGATTCTCCTATCAAGAATCATCATTGGACCCTCCACATAGGATATATCCTCGTTTAATTCTACCTCTACAGGTTGAAACACCAACTCTGTATCGGGATGAAACTTTCTCAACATAGATACATGGAACAATGGATGTAGTCTATGTAGCTCAGGTGGCAATTCCAACCTATAAGCTACCTTTTCCATCCGTGATGTCACTGGATAAGGTCCCATAAATCTAGGAGCTAACTTACCCTTTTTCCCAAATCTGAGAACACCTTTCCAAGGAGAGACTTTGAGATACACCCAGTCTCCAACTTGGAATTCTAAAGGTATACGACGTTTATCAACATAAGACTTCTATCTATGTTGTGCGGCTTTCAACTATTTTTGTATTACTTTAATCTTCTCAGTTGTCTGTTTCACTAACTCATGACCCAGAAGTTGGTATTCTCATGTTTCATACCAGCATAATGGAGATCTACATCGTCTACCATATAAGGCTTCATATGGTGTCATATCAATACTAGTCTGGTAAATGTTGTTGTAGGCAAACTCTATCAAGCTCAAGTGTATGTCCCAACTTCCTACAAATTGAAGAACACATGCTCTAAGCTAGTCTTCCAAAGTCTGTATAGTTCTTTCAGATTACCCATCTGTCTGAGGGTGGAAAGTAGTGCTATACTTCAACTGAGTACCCAAGGCTTTATGTAGTCATTCCCAAAAACGACTTGTAAACTGGGGATCTCTATCAGATACAATTGTAGCTGGAACCCCGTGTAATCGCACTATCTCATCTATATAGATCTGTGCAGGTTTCTCAGCAGTATATGTTGTTTTGACAGGAAGAAAATGTGTTGACTTGGTCAACCTATCAACTATCACCCAAATGGAATCATGACCTTTGGTTGTTCTGGGTAAACTAAGCACAAATTCCATTGTCACATGATCCCATTTCCACTGTGGTATAGGTAAAGGTTGCAACGTTCCTGCAAGCTTCTGATGTTCAGCTTTAACCTGTTGACATACTGGACACCGCGTAACAAACTCAGCTACATCCTTTTTCAAACCAGACCACCAATACATATCTTTTATGTTATGATACATTTTGGTACTCCCTAGATGCATTGCATACATGGATGAATGAGCTTCCTCCATGACTAGCTTTCTTAAGTCATTGGCATCAGGTACTGCCATCCTACCATGGTAACAGACTACCTCATCCTCTGACTCATGAAAATTGTCCTGTTTCTCACTACCATACTCTGATCTGATCTGCTGAATCACAGTATCAGCATGTTGTGCCTCTTTGATCTGTTGTTTCAAAGTAGGTTTCACTTGCATCTCAGCTAACAATCCAGCTAACAAAGATACTTTAAGTTGTACATTGTTTTGCCTCAAAGATACAAGCATGTCTCGTTTAAAGCACACTAAAGAGTTCAACTGTGCTTTATGTATGAGTAGCATTGATGATTTTCTACTTAGTGCATCTACCACTACATTAGTCTTTCATGGATGATAATCAATTATACAATCGTAGTCCTTGATTAACTCCATCCAGCGACGTTGTCTCATATTCAACTCGTGTTGTGAGAAGATATACTTTAAGTTCTTATGGTCTGTGAAAATCTGAAATGTTTCTCCATAGAGATAATGTCTCCAAGTTTTCAACGCATGAACCACTACAGCTAATTCTAGATCATGTGTTGGATAATTCTCCTCGTGTTTCTTAAGTTGTCGGGAAGCAAAAGAAACTACATGATCACTCTGCATCAGCACACATCCTAGACCATTCTTAGAGGCATCACATAAAACAATGTATCCCTTTACCTGCTCAGGTAAAGCTAACACAAGTGCACTGGTCAATTTTTCTTTCAACAACTAGAAAGAATGCTGACACTTGTCATTCCAGACAAAAGGAACTTCCTTTCTGGTCAACTTGGTTAGGGGTAAGGCTATAGAACTAAAGTCTTTAATAAACCTCCTGTAATAACCTGCCAGGCCTAAGAAACTGTGAATCTCAGTCGGTGTCTTGGGTTGTTCCCACTCTAACACAGATTCCACTTTCTGTGGATCAACACAAATACCTGAAGCAGATATAGCGTGTCTAAGAAAAGACACTTCTGACAACCAAAACGCGCACTTGCTAAACTTGGCATATAGTTTGTGCTATCTTAACAAAGTCAAGGCTTAACGAAGGTGTTGTTCATGTTGTTGACCATCTCTACTATATATCAGGATGTCATCTATAAAGACCACTACAAACTGATCAAGGAATGGTCGGAAGATTCTATTCATCAGCTCCATAAATGTAGTTGGTGCATTAGTTAGTCCAAATGACATAACTAAAAACTCATAATGACCATACATTGTCCTAAAGGCTAACTTAGGTATGTCACTCTCCTTGATACGTAGCTGATGATATCTTGATCTTAGATCTATCTTAGGGAATAATGTTGCACCATGCAACTGGTCAAACAGATCATCTATCCTTGGCAGAGGATATTTGTTCTTAATAGTCACCTTGTTAAGCTGTATATAGTCTATGCATAATCTCATAGACCCATCCTTCTTTTTAACAAAAAGAACTGGAACACCCCATAGGGAAGTACTCGGTCGAATCAAACCTTTCTCAAGCAACTCCTGCAACTGTTTCTTAAATTCTGCCATCTCAGCTGGCACCATCCTATAGGGTGTTTGAGCTATAGGTTGCGTACCCAGAATTAGATTAATCTCAAAATCAATCTCTCGATGTGGAAGAATGTCTGGAAGCTCATTTGGAAACACATCTTCAAATTCCCTAAAAATAGGAACTTCAAAAAGACTAAGACTCTCTGCTCTAGTATCTACCACATGTGCCAAGAATGCGAAGCAACCTTGTCTCATCAACTTTTCTGCTACCATAGCTGACACTAGACAGGTTGGAAGAATCATTATGTCCCCCTGGAAGACCCATGTCTCACCATTGTCTGTAAACATAGCTTGCTTGGAACCACAATCTAAGACAACCTTATACTTTTCTAGGGTGTCCATCCCAAGAATTATGTCAAACCTGTGCATCTCAAGTGGTATAAGATCCACCTGAATGTTGTGTTCTGAAAAGGAAATAACACAGGGGGAACATACATCCCGCAACACCACAGATCCGACTAACGGAGTTTCTAATAACAGATTGTCTGCTCTACGACTGACAATCATATTGCAGTCATGAATCACTTCTTGAGTGATAAAGGAATGTGTAGCACCCGGATCAATCAAAACAGATACAAAGCAGGATGAAGACATATCAGAATGAAATAATTCCATCTGACCTGTCACGACTCGTGGGTTGACCACTGCCTCCGACTAATTCATAGCATAGAATCTTGTCATTGGTGGTTGTCGGTCACACGTCATGTTGTTGGGTGCAGATGAACCAGCTTGGGACGCCTGTCCACATCCTCGTGTGCCACTGCTAAACGGTTGCCTCTAAGAGCCTTGTTGACTCTGCCTCGGTGGTTGGGTTACATTCCTGTCTCCAAATGGACAATCCCTCATCAGATGTCTTGGCTTCCCACACTTATAACATCTTAGGTTTTCCCATTTCGGCCTAGATGGTCCTGTTACTGACATTGATGTTGAACTTTGGGCTCTACTTGGCGGTAGACTATGGCCTCTACCCTTGTTGGATGTCCACTGTGTCTGAGAACTGAACCTCTGTGGTGCTATTGGTGTAGAAAACTTTGGTTTCTTAAAACTTTCGGACCTCTATCCTTGGAACTGTGTATGCACTTTCCTACTATTAGCTTCACGTTTCTCAGTCACAGACCTTTCTATCTGCCTAACTGACTCCACAAAGGTTGCAAACCTCTCTCTATTCTCTAGAGTAGATGCAGGTGTGGTTAGATCAGCGTTCAAACCCTTCTCAAAATGCCAAATCCTCTCCTCATCTGTAGTATTCATGTGTCGACAAAACCTTAGAAGCTCCATAAATTTAGCTTCATACTCACTAATGTTCATTGGTCCTTGCTTAATCCACTCAAACTGCAAAATTTTCTCATCTAGATAAGTCTTAGGAAAGTATCTACTGACAAACTCACGTCGAAACTCTCTCCATTCGACCTCAACACATGGTCGTTTCTCCTCAATGGCCCACTAGTGGCCAGCACTTCCTTTTAATAGGTACACGACATGCTTAACTTTCTCGATTTTTGGAATGTTGAGGATTCCAAAGGCTTTCTCCAACTTAGTAAGCCATGAATCTACGTATGTTGGGTCAGCTGTACCGACATATTTGGTGGCTCCTACCCGGCGTAACCGTTCAAAGGTCTTACCAGATCCATGCCCCTCATTGGGAGTTGGTGCCCTAGGTGCAGGTGTTGGCATTCGATCTTCCATATGCGTCATTGTATTCATGAACTGTCCAAACATAGCATGAAAACCTGGGTTTTCTATCGAAGCTTGGTCAAGTTGGGGAATCTCAGGTACTAGTTCCTCTCTAGCTTGATCCCTTGCACCTCCTCCTAGTGCAACAACACTGCTTTCAGCAGCATGTTCTTCGTGTGATCTAGCCATCTTTAAGCTTTACTTCTTCTCCTATATGAGCAGAAGTCACTATCAGATAAACTGGATGACACTTAGAACAGACTCAACAACCTTAATCCTATGTCTCTATAGACTCAGCGAACCTTAGGCTCTAATACCAAAACTTTATGATGATCTGACAACAAATCAAACTGTCACCATTAAATAATTTTGGAATAACCATAAGCAGCGGATTAACAAAAATCACTAAAAATTTAAAACCATTTGCAAAGAGATCCATTTCTAGGAAACTCTTAAGAAGAGAACCAAAGTATTACATACATCATGGTTCACATTGTACATACCATGTACCATCTCATCTCGAGGATAACATATAACAGTTGCTTTGCCAAACTATACATAAGCAACATAAAACCTCAAGGCATACAAGCCAAAATCCCAGATCATTCATAAAAACGATTACGTACTGACTCCAAGGACCTAAGAGTACAGAGACGACACATAGGATTTATATCTACAAGACACGATAGACAACACACTCAACCTAAGATGCTACTATTGCCCCTGATGTTGTTATCCTCCCTCTGTTGTATGGTCCCTACCTCCTCATCCGCGTCCACCTAAAAATGTTGGTGACCAACGGGGTGAGACCCATATCCCAGTGAGAGATATAACTCTCCGCCAACAATATTATTATTGCAGATAGAAAGTAATAAAATTGAGCAGAGGATTCTTTTATATTAATAAGCATGATTTAATCACTATTTAAGCATAATAGAGCAATATCATCTTCTGAAACATTGCAGCTATATATGATAAAGCAGTAATTCATCTATTCATTTTATAAGGAATATGAAGAACATGTATAACCTCTATCCATTTAAGATGCTAACCCTAATTCATACCCTACCCATATTAGGAGTATTAATGTATGCCCATTGCATGTTTATCACAAAAGTAGGAGTATCTCTCTCATCCTTACTAGGATGTTGATTACTCCATACTTTATTAAGTTGGATCAACCTTTCCTTCATTATTCATTAAACTCCATACTTCTTAATGTATGACTTGATATAAGACACTTCATGTGTTACTCCCTCAAGTACATTGCATTTAAGGTGCTTTTACCATATCGGGTATGAGGTGTGTGTGTGCTTGCCACACCATATCAGTTTTAAGGTGTATGTATTCTTGCCACACCATATCGGTTTTAAGGTGTATGTGTGCTTGCCACACCATATCAGTTTTAAGGTGTATGTGTGCTTGCCACACCATATTAGTTTTAAGGTGTATGTGTGTTTGCCACACCATATCGGTTTTAAGGTGTATGTGTGCTTACCACACCATATCGGTTTTAAGGTGTATGTGTTCTTACCACACCATATCGGTTTTAAGGTGTATGTGTTCTTGCCACACCATATTGGTTTTACGGTGTATGTCTGCTTGCCACACCATATCAGTTTTAAGGTGTATGTGTGCTTACCACACCATATCAGGCAGACCCTTATGCTCATGCCTATTCAACCCTTCATGGCTTCAACCTACCCTTCACCATGGGTTAAGTGATAGGATAGACAACTGTTTGAACCTTTGTCAACCCATTATACAAGTCAATAAGCGTGTGGGGTTACAAGGTATATCAATTTTCCTATCATTTAGGGTTACATCACCATATCGGGTTTGAGGTGTGTGCTTAACCCAATATCATTTTTGAGGTGTATGCTTGACCTCCTATCGTGCAAGAGGTGTATACTACACCACCATATCGTGCAAGAAGGTATAAAATCATATCCATATCATTTTAGGGAGTAGGTGCATCACCATATCAGGTTAGAGGTGCTTGCTTGTGTGCTTGAACCCGATATCACTTTACCTTTGATGATGTCATCACCATCAACTTCTAAACCTTTGTTCTTACTGATATAAGTCATGGTTAACAATCCCATGAAGCTTTTAGAACTCAAAGGATCATCAATTATTCAAGAGAAATTGAAATTGCAAGTAGATCAACAAGTATGACAAAATTGAAGGTGCATAATAATATAATTGGGTTCAAGTTGTATAACCCACCTCAAGAACAACTTCAAAGCTCCAAGCTCCAAGCTCCAAAGATTCACATTCCTAAGGTTGAAGACAAACTTCAAAACTCCTCTATATGCAAAGAATCACCATGGATAAACAATTGGTGAAGAAGAAAAGAAAGGAAGATCATAACCCTAAAATCATGCTTCAATCCAAGGTTGAAGATGATCATTGCCTCACCTTAGGGTTAAGTATGAGCTCCTTCTTGATCCTTAGCACCTTTTCACGATACCCTACTACTCTTTCACAATATGCCACCACCCTTGGCTGATATCCCCCTCACTTGTGATCAAAACACTTCACTATGGCCGATATCACCCTACTTGGCCGATACCACCTTACTTGGTCGATATGAACTTGCTATGGATGATACCCAAGGCTCTATGCACGATACCACTTTACTCTTGCATGATACAAGGACCCTATGCACGATAATTTAGGGAAGGAGGGTGGTAAGATTCGAAAATTTTCACTAAGGGGTGAAAGAAGGGGTATATATACTTGTTGTTCATGAAGAAGTGTGAAAATGAGGTGTCATCAATTTGAGCTACTAGGTGCCATGTGTACATGCATGCATTAACATTTATATTGACATGAAAAATATTTTAGGATAATATAGGGATGAAAATTCGTCCATTACATATCCCTTTGAATAAGATATATCAATTAAATCATCACTTTATCCAAAACGCGATACAACTTTTCTAAGAAAGTTGTAACCCGATACACCTCACCTCCTTGAGGTGCTTTGCACGTCATGGGCTTTTCCAAGAGTCCATAAAACGATATGGGACTCTTCCTATGGCTCCTTGGCTGATAGACACTCATATATAAGCTTTTCAACCAGATACAACTCAAGTTAGGGTTTCACAATTAACCCCTTTCTTGGTCATTTTATCACCAAGAGTGCCATCACTCATAAATGATTCAATCATGGTGTATACTCCTTTATCTCTCCTGTATATGATACTAGGAGGGAGTAGGGACACTCTAGAGGTGGAAATTTGCATATTAACCCTACAATTTGGGTAAATTACAATTTGTACCAAAATTAGTGCACAATGCACTAATATTATTCAAACAGGCTGCAACTTGAAATTTAGGCTTTCCACAAGCCATACTTTAACATCATTCTCTATCTTATGATGAAAAACACATGAGGTACATTAAACATGTGGAATTTTGCAATATCACCCCTCATCTTGGGTAATTTGCACTTTATGCTCAAACTATCATATAATGCACAAACAGTTTGCAAATAAGCTCAAACTTGAAATTTAAACTCTACAAGAGTCTTAATTACTTTTAAAAATATTAAAACAAGTTTGTAAACAACCTACTTAAGCAAAAATTCTAGGGTTAAGTCATAAACCAGGCCAGGGATGTTACATATACAATATAATGTACTCATCCCATTATCTTGTACGTATTGAAAATGATGAGATAATATTAGCCAAATTCTAATGAAGATCATTGAAATGTCATAAAGAACATTCTTAAGTACTTAAGAAACACTAAAAGGATTTTTTCCTTGGTTATGGCTATAAGGAAGAGTTGGGAGTAAATGGTTACATTGATGTAAGTTTCCAAAATGACAAAGAGAGTTAATGATTGCAATCTAAATTTGTGTTTGACCTTAAAACAAGAAGTTTAAGCTAGAAAAGTTCCAAACTACAGATAAATTTACAATTCTACAAATAGAAGCTGAGTATCTTGGTGTTATGAACACAACAGAGGATATTGTGTGGATCTATAAGTTCATATATAAGAACTTATGAGAAGTTCCAACCATTGACGACACAATAAAAATAATATGACAAAAATGGAGCTACTAGATAGGCAAGGAATATCATATAGCATACTACGGAAATTCCATCTCATATGAGAGGTCATACAACGAAGAGATGTGAAACTTGCAATATACAAACTAGAGGTAAATGTTGCTAACTCACTAGATTAAAACGTACATAGTAAAAACATAATGGACATGTTTAAGATCACTTGGAATAAGATTCGTGGGTGATTGGCTCTAAGTGTAATGGGAGTCTGTTGGTATGTATGCCCAGAGAGCCAATCATATGATGATTGTAATAGCATATCTTATAAACGATTTGATTAATAATAAAGGAAATCTTCCAATTTATTTTGTTTTATTTAGATATGAGATAATAATGACACATAATGAATGTCTAAAAAATGATATTACTCAATGACGTATGTCTTCGGGTTGAGGACTTGAATAATGAGATCATATGGATGTCAAGAATATATATACATTCTTATTATATCCCCAATCAAATGTTACTGTGGAAGGTTGATAGACAACAATGACACAGAAGATTAGAGTGTGTTTTGATTTATGACAAAATATCATTAGTCATGATATATGATATAAAACCAAACACATAGATACTTGTTAGAGAATAGTGTATTAGACAGACCCATCTTGAGAGTAACACGTGGAAAACATGATTGGTAGTCAGAATCATCTCTCTTAGTGATGGTAATGATTGTGGTTTTTAGACCTGAAATCACTGCACTCGTCACATGTCATTCCATTTACTTAGACATCATCCTCTGTGACCTTGAATAAGGATTACCATAAAGGTGGTGCTCGGGTGCATTATAATACATGGGGATGACTGTGAGTGATGTAGATGGGATTTCTCCCTCCTACGAGAGTTTGATATCCAGGCCACTTGATAAGTGAGATTGAGAGAAGCATGTGCATGTTCAAGGAACATGGATTGAATGTTGAGAGTATGACTATTCCATGCCTTGAGTTCAATCTAGATATCAATGACAAAGGAACTATACAATTACTATAACACCAATCACAGATTGTAGGTTGAAGTTTTTCTCCAAATTTCCAATTACTTGTGTAGAAATGATGTCTTGCTAGATACCTATCATTTCTTATGATGTCATAGACTAATTATGGACATTCACTGCCAACGTATCTTAGAATCTATAGGGTCACACACATAGGATACACTTGGAATAGGAGTTTATTCATGAATGTGGTTTAAACTTTATTACTAAGGAGTTAGGTATTCGATTTAAACAATAATGGTTAAATAATGACTGGACTGTGAACCGACCAGTTCAGGTGTTGAACTGATATATTTAAGTGTTAAGTCATTTGAACCAACATTATCAATCTTGTCCATGAGACGACTGGTTCAAGAAGTGAACTGATCGGCTCAGGTCCATGAACTAATCAGTTCAGGTTGGGAATCAACCATTTGGTTGATCAATTAGATTGGATCAAGGATAAGTCCTGAAATCATGTTGTGCATTAATCGAATATAAATTGCCAATATAGCTGTGATTGGGAAACATAGTGAAACGACTAGTTCAAGGGTTGAACCGATCAGCTCACATGCCAACCTATTGGTTAACCTTTGAACCGATTATTTTGTCATTTGCAAGATATGAAAATTCATGAAATTCTGTCCCCTTTGACTCCTACACACTCTAGAACTCCTAAACCTAACCCTCCTATAAATACAAGGGTAGTCGAGGCTTTCTAGAGACACATCAATTAGCTTTGACAATTGTTGTCTTCTCTAATTGGGGTAACTAAGAGAACCAGAGCAAGTCCTACCCGTGAAATGGAGGGATCACAAGGGAGAGATAGTTGTGGGAGAGCAAGTTGATGTTAGCACACTGACTAGAAGGGACAACTCCTTATTGTCTGTTCATCTAGAATGACATGAGTTCACAGTGGTCCGTGTGGACTACCATAGATATGAGGAGGATGTTTCTTGCCGCTAAGAGGATGAGGTCAACTATTGTCCATGGTGATCAACTAGGAGGCTGCAGTTGACATTGTCTGGGTGCAACTTGAAGAAAGGCACACAATATTACAATGGGATTGTTGGTGGACTTGCTCCAGGATCAAGTATAACCTTACAAACCATCCTTCCCATTACACAGTTATTGACATGATCAACTGTTCAAAGGGAAATATGGCAGTTAATTTTTTATTCATGTTTCCTGTTCTATAGCCATATTTCCCTATAACAATAGCATGACTTTTTTGCTAATCTGAGAATAAATTTTGGATCACCTTGGCACATGAGCTAATAGAGGAGAGATGCATCATGGTTAGAAATATTATGTCTCCTAATCACATGATTTCATCCACCTTCATTTCATACCATCACCACCATAGGATGAATACATGATTCACTCATCATTCTTTGTTGATTGCATTACATGTCATGATAGGGAGTACAGATTATTTTATTTTGCATCTAAAAATAATTATTTTAGTTGCATGAATTATTTACTATTACAAAGTTAGTATGCACGACAAAAGTTCATATAGTTTGCATATTGCATACCATTATTCATAAAGGTGTATATTGGTTTTGTCCACATATTCTTGAATTAAGAGAGTTAAAAGTTGTACATTCTTACTCTTTTTCCAAGTGTTGTAAAATCCATAGCTTATACATCTTATATGTATATGGTGAATAGAAGGGCAAAAAAAGAAAATAAAAAAAAGAATGAATAATAAGGATCTAAAAAAGGTTCCCCGACAATAAAAATGGTTTATATCTCTATAAGCATAAAAGATAGAGATTGTGGAATGTAATTTGTAAACACTTTCCACCTATACTCTTCATGAGGTTGACACATCCACAACATGCATCATTCCACCAGAATGGTAGGCATCCAATTTCATCGCATCCATCATTTAATCACATCATTTTGTTTTATTGCATTATTAACTTGTATTATGTGTGAATCTTATACCATACCACCCATTTCATCCACCCACTACTTTATATGTCATGTCACTGACAAAGATTTATTTCCTTCTTTCATGAATATATGAGCAACTGCATACACCTAGATAATATATTGGACAGATCAATGCATATATAAAGACCGTATGATATGCTCAACATATTTCAAACTCTCCATGATATCTCTCTTCTTTGGTTTATTTGTGTGTTAAGTGGTGTAATTTCAATGGTCTAGTTTTGATTTTTTTCTTTATCATAATTGGTTGTTTATATAGCAGTTGTTTGTTCCATCTTGGAGAGGATTGATTTGGGTCTATTGAGTCCAGGACGGTTAGCATGAGGTAGTTGACATATGTGTCTTTCTTTTGATTGTTTCAATGAAATCCAAAGCAATTTTTCTCGAGAATGAGCAATATTCAAGCTTAGGGGGGATTTGATGTACATGTTTCCATCACCATTTTGTAGGCTATTTTAGGCATGTCTATAGAAAAATATCTAATATTCACTTCTTTTTACATTTTTTCCTAAATAGCATGTAATATCTCTTGTGCATCCATTTGATATATTTTTAATGTATTGATTCTAAATTATTGTATTTTGTTATATCCCAATACATTGTTTGCTTTGTTGTAGACAAATCAAGTATAAGTTGTAGAAAGTTAGTACCACCATCAACATTGTCGGTACCACAAAGATGGGAGAAAAGAGGCAAACTCATAGAGTCATCTTGATAGATCCGAGATGGGACTTCATGACACTAAAACTTCAAGTAGGTACCACCAAAGGTTAGTTAAGTGTATCCAACAAGAAGGATCATCCTGGTACCTTTAAGGAGTAGTTCTACAACTAAAATGTTGTTTGGTTGTGACAATATTCAGATGGGATCATCCACACGCCTGTTTATAGGGGTTTTTCCAGTATTTGTGTTAATTTTCTCCTCTGAACCTTCTTTTGATCTCATTTTGAGCATGAGGGGAGAAACCCCCTATTCTTAGGACTTGAGAGTAGTTTGGTGTTGGCTTTGTGCATGATTATTTTTAGTACAATAGGTTTCTTTTCTTCATATCTTCATAATGTGAGTTCATGAATTGCCATATTTGTGCTTAATCACCATGAATATGTGTTATGTTGTTAACATTACGAGAGTGAGATTAATAACTAAAGAATCTAATATTAATATAATCAATAATGCACTATAAGAGCGGACTAACCATTGTGAGATTGATTGTCCAGGTAGATATCATATGATTTAATCTTCTATATTGGCACTACATGAGCAATTTAGTAATTAAGTTAAATAATGTGTAGCACTACAAGAGTTGGTAGTGCAAGATGCATACTCAAAGGGATAATTTATGTTTTGAAGAAAACTCATGCATAAATCACATTCTAGTGAAACTGACATCCTAAAGATCCATATGATCCTCAAACCATTTTTTATTCTTTGTTATTTTTCTTCTTCCAGTTTTTAGTTTAATCAGTCCAATCAACACTTTTTTTATGCTTGACTGATGTGTTTTAGTTAGTACTAGTCCCTAGCCATCGTAGTTCTCTAATATCAACAAATGGGGCCTCTTTGAGTGCTTTACTTCTTTAAAGCATACACAGGCATATTACACACATGTTAAAGATGTGTCATCGACAAATATCAAAATAATGCTAAATAAAAAGAGTATTGTATCATCTATTCACTTTAGAATGTCTTGAATTGCCACATATGTAATATGTGACACTAAAATGCACATCATAAGTAAGTTTTTTTGTCATGTTTTGTATTGTTGTCAAACTATTTATATCTATATCATAGTCAAAGTATTTTTAGTAAAGAAGTGGAGCATGAGTACACTTTTTGAGGAAAAAAGCAACAAGATGCTTTAGAAACTTTAGAGACCTAGTCTAATAATAGGTCATATGGTAATATTTTTATGAAGAATTTTATTGACTCTATCCATCTAGTCCCAATGTAATAAATCTAACGAGTCACTATTCTCTATTATAAAATTCCTTAACTAATTCTCGCCTAGAATAGTGGTGTTGTTTTCTTCAATTTTGAGTTAATCCCCATATATATATATATATATATATATATATATATATATATATATATATATATATATATATATATATATATATAACCAATCAACATGCCAAATTTACATAAATGCCTTAGTAGAAACACAAACAATACATTGGGTGTGGAGGAAACCTATGGATCTAAACACAAGCTTATAGGAGGTGGATGGAAGAATCATACTATTCTTATTAATTACATTTTGAGGGCATAAAAAAAGAGAAGTCACATCATCAACAATCACCCCAAAGCTAGCAAAAGTGAAAGATTAGAAAACAATGATGATTTTTTTCACCAGTTGCATCGTTCTTGTGGGCCTTTTGTTATGTATAGTTAGATCATGCCTTGCCTACTTTAAGGCTATTTGAAAGGATGTATGCTAGAGAAGAAACTTCTGTGAGATCCACACATGTGTCTTTGCCATATGTCTGTTCAAATAATAAGATATCATAAGGTCATTGAGCATGGAGACAATTAGAATGTGTGTCAACAAATGCCTTATGAGCTTCTTTTAGTACTTATAACCCATGATAAGAGTCAAGGTCTAAAAGGACATCACTAACAACATCATGAAAGAACATATATCCTGATCAAGAGCGGGAATGAACAACATGATCACTGAAAGCATCAAGGTCTACAGTGTTGCAGAGAGGGCAACATTCATCATCATAGATTGATACTCAGAAGGAGACATAACCAAGTCAAAGCATTCAATAGGAACATCAAGCAAGAGATCTCGTGCATGACCAACTTGTAGATAAGAAAGAATAGCATGTTTCCATAGGGATATGCCTCCTACAACATATTAGTGGATGATTATCCTTTACTAAGCGTATGCCAAAATGGACTGGATTTTTAGAGTGATAGAAGGCATACGTGACAAATTTAACCAATAAAATATAGTAATATATTAGATATATTAGCATGCACAAAGACAAAGGAGATTCCTTCATGTACATATCTAACCTCTCACAAAATATGATCTTGAAGCTCTTGGGTCTGGATCCCAGAAGCTACATAATCAAAGTTACATACATTGTAAGGCCCCTAACCTAGCCTAAACCCTAATGATGCTTAATTTACCTATTTGGAGGATTAATATACTTAATTAAACTTTATCTTATGCTTTGATATCAGTTAATTAAGCTATGCTTCAAGTTTGGTCCAGTTTGAGCAATTTCTGCATTTTTTGCACGTTTCAGACTTTTATGCAATTTTCCCACATCTAATATTTTTCTTGCAATTTTTCACGTGCTTGTTGTGTCTCACATGTTCTTATATCATGATGGAGTTATTTGTACCTCAGATCACCTAGTTGCACCTTGGTTTTGTACATAACACCTACTTAGGATTTTCCTCTCATGGATGGGCTACCTTGTATGATATATTTGGATTGATTCTTTGTGAGTGGGGACAATAGCTATTTTGGGAGCCAAGTTTTGTTGTATCTCTTGATTCCCACTATCTATGGGCTGTTGGGCTGCTTGCAAGTGATGGTCTTGATCATGGACACTTGGCAATATTGGCTAGACACCTTACCTCTTCCTTATCTCTCCCTTTTAGCTTTTATATTTCCCTCCTTGCTTGCAAAATGATTTCTTACACTCCTAGCATGCCCTCTCGTCTTCCCCTTTTGTTGGAGCTCGTCCTTCTCTCTTGAGGAAGGAAAAGAAGCTCAAGACAGGAGGATCTTGGGGCAATCTACTTGCATATGATCATGTGATTTGGATTTAGTCTTCTTTCAAGATTTCAAAGATTCCTTAGTTTTTCTTGACTCAAGCAAGTAAGTTGTTCTCTCTTAGATTCGTTTCTTTACTGATCCTACCCTCCTTTCTCTTCTTCTTGGCCAGATCCCTGGTTCCCATGGTTGGGTTTGTGCTAAAAATATGAAAGACAGTCTTCTTCTTGCTTCTTTGATCTAGGGTTTCTCATTCTCAGAGATGGAACTAGTTTGGACTAATGGAGAAACTCAAAGCTAGGATTTTATTCCTTTTTCCTCGAGTTTCTTTCTGTTTGGAGCTGCAACTTCATTCTAGAGGCAAGTTATATAACTTGCTCCTCATTTATTGCTTACCATTCAACTTGCCATGCGAAATCTTGCTCTAAAACCTAGTAATGAGTAGCAAATTCAAATCCTTAGCTAAGTTGTGTATATATATGATTATTCTTGAGTAGATAACTCTCTGGTTGCTCGACTTAATTGTGTGCATGTTCTCTGTGTTGGTATATGAGATTTATACCTTACTTGTCCATGAATTGATGGAGTTGTTATGGTGGAAATTTATGGCTGTCCCTTGACCTAATTGAGTTGATTTCTACCTTGCTTTATGATCTGATGACTAGTCTTTTGTGTAGAACTATGATGGTGAGTTACTACTATTTTATGATCTTATTATATGCATAAGAACCCATGATCATAATATTATTATATCTGTTTGGTTGATAGCTTCCTTCATCATAATAATCTATGGTGTTTGAATGGTCGAAACTAGCTATGATTTATTTGGTGCCTTGAAAGTGTTTTTCTACTTGTTAGGTATCTGATGGATTGGCCTATAGGAAGGAACAATTTTGGTACTTTACTTACTATTTTGATGACTTTAGTAAACTCAAGAAATGATGGTTATATGGTCTTCATCACTGAATAATCGATGGTTATCTTAAGCACCGTGAACATTGGTTTTCCTAGAGTTTTGAGAAGATTCTTCCTTCTCATGTTTCAATTCGATAGTTGGTTTTGATGTTGTATGGTTTGACCATTTTGTGTCATTAATGGTTTGGATTTATCTTCTATTTTGGACTGTCTTATGTTTGAGAAACGAGTCTCATGATGCTATCCCAAGTTGTTTAAGTCGATGGTCTTATTTCTTTATCAAACGATGGTTTTTCTCTAAATGCTTTGAGCTGATTTTCTCTTATTTCCATAACTCGATGGTTGGGCTTCTTGTGCCAACTGATGAAGGTTACTTAGTTGCTATTTTTGGATCTTCTTTTGTGCTTAAAAATGATGGCTTTGTTTCCTCTCGCAACCGATGGTTTTTATGCTCTCGCAATGGTTATTTTGATGGTCTCACTAGATTCACAATCGATGGCTTTTCTAATTAACGATTTGTTGATTCTCCGAGTGTTAGATCGATGGTACTCTTGAGGTTCACAACTCGTTGTCATCCTAAGAGGTCATGGACTACTTTCTCTTTCAGTATTAGATCGATGGTTTCACTTAGTTGCTCAATTGATAGTTTACTTGGGTAAGATAAAAAATGGTTTCACTAATATCTAATTGGAGGGGTTTCCTTGCTTATGAAACTAATGGTGAGTTTAGGACTTACACTTGATGGTAACACATGGTTTTTCTAAGTCATAAATCGATAGTTTTCCTAGATGAAGGTCTTAAGGTTTTACATGTTTTGCATCCGATGGTTTTACCTATCTAACATGTGAAGGTTTTGGGTGAGGATTTATACTTGAAAGATTTGGGTTTGATGCTCTAAATCTGATGGTTATGTTTTATGCAAATGTGGTTCAATTGTGATGATTCATATAAACGATGGAATGGTTTTAATTACCTTAAATCCAATGGTTTGATGTGTGGTCTATGATTATATAGTTGTGTTTATTGCTCCTGATGTTGGGGGATTTGATGAGTTAGGATTAATGGCTTTAAGCCCCATTAGTTGTTAAACTTACCCTTTCCCTCAAATGAATATAAACCTAATATTATTATAAAGTGTTGATTCTCAATGTTAAGCTAACTTGCACTGTTAACTCTAATCCTAGTATAATTAAATGATGGTGGATAATTATACCTAGTTCCCTTGCATATTGTGATAATAAAGGAATGCCCTTATTAAGAACTACAGATTACATACAATTGCTATTTTGGAAACCCTAAATTGGTAAAGTTGTTGAACTTTGATACTAATTCAAGAACACATATATGTTTCTTAGTTTCCTTGTGCATTAATTTAAGTATGGAGAACTTTCTCTCTCAACACTGTTGTAACTCTAATTTGCTGTTATGTGCAATGTTAAGCCAAACATTATATATTACATGTATGTGATGATAGTTGAGTCTTGACGAGGCATAGAAAGGTAATGGTGTTCTTGCAGGAGATAATGTGATGGTCTTAATGATCTTTGGGCATGATTGAACCTTAATAAAAGTGTGATTATCTTCATGGTGTGATAAGGGTTGGTACCCTGGGATAATGTGATAAGGATTTATACCATGTGTTGGTGTGATGATGAGTAAAATCATGAAATGTAATGAAATAGTATCATGTGGTGTTGTAATAAGGAATATGTCCTATACATTTTATATTTACTAGAGTTGTTACATATCAAATGCTTGCTAGAAATGAATTAGGATTTGTATGTCCGCTTGTTTAATTCAACCTTAATTTACTCAATCTGCTTAACTAATCAAGTGAAAGCTTAATCATGTAGTTTGCCATGTGCCATACATCCATCTTCAACGTCAACATTAGATGGTGAAATGGGTTTCCTTAGTGGAAGCTCAAAGTCATATATTATTGAGTGTATGCATTCACATGGTTGGCTGCATGCCATACCCTGGTAGGAGTGCGGTTGTGAGCCGTAGCTTAGTAACTTGATGCTTATGAATTTTCACAAGATTGGTTGTGGACCATACACTGACAGAAGTGCGGCTGTGGGCCGTAGCTCAGTTTCACTAGCGTCGTGACATGTACCAAGGTGGGCTAGGACTTTCACAGTTGACTATATATCACTAGTTGCAGTTGACTGGTATGTCTCTGTGGTGTACTCGTGTACCGACCACAAGGTTTGGTGAGGTCATAGATTCCGACTCTTCCATAGACCTTGTATGGCATCGATTTTGACTTAGGTGGTCAGTTGGATTTGGGTGGTACGATTCAAATCCTTAGGGCATTAATAAAATATATAATTAGCCGTGTAGCATATCTTATTAGGATTATATACAATGCTTCACATTGGATGATAACCCTTATTTATCTTATCACATATAGATGATGTGTAGTGCATTAAGAAAGACATATATGCTTATGTTGTAAACATGCTTATACAGTTGTCTATGCTTATGTTGTTAGAATTGCTTATGATGTTAGTCATGCCTATGTAGTTATCTATGCCCATACGACTAATCATGCGCATGCCAATAGTTATGCTTATGCTATTAGATCTACTTATGAAGTAGGTATGCTTACATGTTATACTAATTAGAAATGCTTATATTGTTAGAAATGCTTATATTGTTAGAAATGCTTATATTGTTAGAGATGCTTATATTGTTACATATAATTATACTATTAGAGATGCTTATGTTGTCAACAATGTGATGCTATCAGACATGCCTTACACTATTAGACATGCGTTTGTTGTTAGCTTTGATTATCCTATTGGATACACCTGTGGTGTTAGATGTGGTATACTATTAGATATTCTTATGACCATAGTCATGATACATTCTTAGACCTACTCTTATATTCAAATATGCTCATACTGTTATCGACATGCTCATAGTAATAGCTACATATGGTGATCAAGAATAATGCTAGCTTCTAAGACTCTAAGTAGAAGTACTCTTAACAAGCTATTATGATTAATAGTTTTTTTATGTTGATTTATATGTCTAAATGTTTAATCTGCTTAATATACTTAACATGTTTAATAACATAACCTGTTGTAATCAATAAGTGTTGTTGCGAGTTATATTTCTTGTTGGGACATGAGTCTCACCTGTTGGTCACCACAATTTTTAGGTGATCGTTAGTAGCAGTAGCAGACCTGTGGCAGCGAGAAGGAGCGGAAGCGTGATGGATCTGATCGGCCTTTTTCACGCGTCTGGAAACGTACGCGGGACAAAGGAAGGAATCAAGCTTTAAATTTATAACCTGAAACCTTCTAGGCCCCCGCAACTTTATTACGGGGTCGAAGTAGATATACGGGGTCGAACACAGGGACGTGGTGACGTTTAGGACGCCACAGATCTCATTCTTTAGTCAGATAAGCCAAGACAATAGTCGATAAAAGTAATTGCTAGAACTAGTCTAGCGGGTTGTCACGGTATAAAACAAAATAAAGAAAATAAAACAAAACAAAACAGAGCTCGTGAGTCTACTAATCAGAGAAAGAGAGTTCCTGGCTATGTAACCACAAACGGGGCAGTCTATGCACTCGTTCTCGGGCGTAGACAACCCTTGAACACCCAAACAAGCATCTAGTATGCACAGTGGCATCTGTCCTGTGGGGTCGTCCCACTCGCTCTCGCGATGCATGACTAAAACCATAAAAAATATGTCAATGACCCTCTCTCGAGGAATGACATATCAACACCTCAGAATACACTAAGTTCCCTCTCGGGTCTTAGGATATTCCGGGGTGTTAGGAACAAAATACCTCGGATCTTCCCCTCTCGGGTTCAGATCCAAACTATCATCTCTTAGCTATTCCTACAACGGATCTCTCGATACAGGCAGAAATAGCAGTTCAAGCGAGTAAGAGATCAACCAAACTAGCAATCATAACTTGGAAAGAGAAAATAGAACAGGAAACATACTAGATCTGATATGAATCTACTTGCTTAAGGAAAAAGTACATATACATGCCCAAATCGAGCTAAATAGCCAAGAAGGAGCTAACTAGCCATAAACAAGCACAGCTAGCACCGAACAAAGATGGATAAACATCGTTTGTACAAGAAACAAAGGTATGCAGTAGAATGAAAGATAAGAGGGAAGAGATATAGCCCGTAGAGGAGAGGTGGCTCTTGCTCCTCGGCCTCTGTGCAGGTTGGATCTCGGCCCTTGGGTCTTCTCTTCGTCCCTATGGACTCCTCGGCTCTCTTTCTCTCTAGACCGTATCGGGCAGACCGTATCGGGCAGTCCGTATCGGGCAGTCCGTATCGGACAATCTGTATCGGGCAACCGTATCGGGCAATAGACTTTTGGGGAACTCGACACACTAGCTCCTTGGTCTAGGAATAGCTCTTGCATGGTCCTCCCTCCGGCTCTCTCCCTTTTTGTAGGTTGGCAGCTGCTATTTATAGGCAGCGAGTTGATGGGAGTTGTAGCTTTTATTGGTCCACGTGTCCTTCATCCGTGGCTTTGATCTTGAGGCGTCAGGTGGGCCAATATGATTGTCGCCCAAAGACTGTGTCGGGCAGAGGGAGTGTCAAGAAGCTGTATCGGGCATGCCGTATCGGGC
Source organism: Alisma plantago-aquatica (assembly GCA_963693085.1). Taxonomy (NCBI): domain Eukaryota; kingdom Viridiplantae; phylum Streptophyta; class Magnoliopsida; order Alismatales; family Alismataceae; genus Alisma; species Alisma plantago-aquatica. The sequence goes on along the minus strand of OY856409.1, from coordinate 1,114,461,560 downwards.
AGCCGTATCGGCCAGACCATATCGGGCAGTCGTATCGGCCAGGCTCTATCGGGCAACCGTATCGGCCAGGCCCTATCGGGCAGCTGTATCGGCCAAGCCGTATCGGCCAGCTGCTGGAATTCTTGTCTTTTCAGGTTCAGTACTTGAGAGTCCCAAAATTGGCTAGTTTCGGTGCCTGCAAGTCAAAAATTGGCTAATTAGCTACATTATTGGCTATTTTTACTACTTTTATCTAATGCGAGACAGAAATCATAAAACATGAACAAAAGAGTGCATATTAAGACTAAAGTGGCACAAAACTATAGATAAAATGCATAGAAAATATGTGCTAATTTGGGTGTTATCAACTACCCCAAGCTTAAAACTTGCTTGTCCTCAAGCAAGACTGGGCTCAAAGAACAAAAAGATAACATCCAAATTAAGCTTGGCAATAAATGCTAAAGTTAAGAAAAATAGTTGAAAGCATAAATACTCTTGATCCATGTCATTTCAGAACAAACCCCCACCAAATAAGCACAATCCAGCCAAAGCAAGATCAAAGAGTGTCCAGGCAAGATTAAGCGAATTAACTACAGCCTGCCGATACTCATGAGGGTTTGAATCATAAATATTTAAACATGAAAGAGTTGTCATTTAGGTGATCAAGCAGGTGATGAGCAATGAGCCATCACCATGAATCCATGCATACCAATCTGGAACAACGCACCTCTCACTTATTCATGTCCTAAGAAACAAAGCAAAAAGACTCTAATGACTTCTGAGGATCTCGATCTGCGTCAGGTTGGTCCATGTAAGGAGCAACAGTCCCTGCAGTCCGAGCTAGTTGGCCCAGAGCAGTGAGACAAACTCCTCATACTACGCTCGAACCAACCCTGATACTGAGATGATCTCATAGGTCACCTAAGGGTTCCTAGTGACTCTTTAATGAGCTTTTAGAGTGATACTGACAGGCACGACATACCCGCGTTCATGAGCGCAGTCATACACCGGCTGGGCATCATCCTCAACTCTCCTAAAAGAGAAAATATCGCTCATTTATTGTTCACACTCAGGCTTTTATCATCTGCATTCTATTTTTGTGGGCTTGGGTGAGAACTATATAGATATTTTGGGATTTTGTGGGCGGCCAAGCCTCTTTTGCACATTTTTATATTTTTCATCTTTTTGACTCGATCTAATGTGAGAAGGCATGTAGTCCATCAAGGAAAATCACTTCACCTTGATCATGGCTAAAAACTCATCATGATCCACTTGATACCTATGTGAAAAGATAGAAATTATGATTCAAGAATCCTTAGAATAAAGGCAAACTTGTGAATCCACAGCTAGGTTCTTTGATCGTGTTTTAGCTCATTCCAATGGTCCTTTACCATGGATTTGCCATTCACGACACAGATCAAGGGAATTTAGCTTTAAGCTATGAAAAAGGGACATAACCTTAGATTTATTACCAAACTCAAGGAAAGAGTCAAAGAGCAAGTCAAGCAAAAGGTCAAGCAATTTTTAAGATGAAAACTGTGCATCTAGGCATGAGGTCAAGCATTTATCTATTAGATTCACACCACATAGCCATAATTTCTTTTAAACTAAATGCAGGAAGTAAACGTGCATGCAAGAAGGGTGAAGAGAAAGAAGGGCGAAGCCTACCACCCCAAACTTAAGAGTTTGCTCGTCCTCGAGCAAGACTTAAACTTGAAATAGTGAGGCAGGAATGCATGATTGTTAATGGCAGTTATTGAAGTTCTAAAGATGATGCATGGATGCAAGGATATAAAATAGTTAGAGTAAAGAAACTAACAAGAACATGAAAAGCAAAATTTATTGTAATAAAAGGGCGGGAGGGTGGGTAATAGAAAAGGGGGTGGCTACCCCACGATACCGACACTGGGATCCCAAATTCTAAGTTTTAGGACCGGTGTCACCTGTGTCTTGCTGACGGGTTCTGTCACATAATATGAGTAGAATAGGCAGATGTGTTGGCCCTACCGAGTCTGAAGAAGAAAAGTAAAATCTGGCGACTCGGTGAAGTCATCTTTGTGCTGGAATTGATTTGAGCTGCATTGGGATGAATTCTTTGGCAAATCATCGTCAAGGTACCTTTCATTATATGAATCTAAAAATGAAGGTCCTGAGATGTCGACACAGGATGAAATAGATGAGAGAGGTTGGACATCATCTTGAGAACTCATATCTTCTCTCTCCATCTCTGCACTTGAGGTTGGATGCTCAGATAAATCTTCATGTACTGTCTGAGTCATCCAATCATCTTCTGAGCAAAAAGTACCCCCTGAAGAATCTGTTTGTAGTTCTACCACCCCAAGCTTATCACCTGGCGTGGAGTCAGGGGTGTCTTCATGCTCAGCAGCCATGTTGTAGTGAACCGTCCATCCTGCCCCCTTGACGTCCACCAAGCCTTGTAAAGGGATGGTGGAAAATGATGGCTCATGCTTCTCCAACTCGTCTTCGTTACTATACTCACTGCTCCATGTCGAGCAGCTATCATCGTCGTCGTCGTCGAACAAATTGTTCCAAACCATGGTTGGCGTACTGCTTAAAGCGAAATGACAAGTCTCAATATGAGAGATGTCACTCTGGTCTGGTTCAATATCTAACTCTAGTTCCTCAAACCAACCTTTTGGTTGTGAGGTCAATTGTCTTTTCGAGTCTTTATCATCGTCATCATAGACCCATTCATGTCTATGACTCATTTCTTCCATTGGTTCATCAGTTGGGTCATCTGGATAGAATGAAGGGCTTCCCCAAGTGGGTTGGTCTTCACAGAAAAATCCTGGTGAATCCAGTTGATGGTCTGAATAGGATGATGGTGCATACTCCACTTCATACCCAATGGAATGGTCTTGATGACTAATGTCTTCATTATCTTGTGATGGCATTTGTAATTGGATTGTAACTAAATCAATGAGCTCTTGGAGCCTCCTGCCTTGTTCAACATCTTTATCATGAAGTTGTTGTACTTCAGCAGTAATGCTTTCGAGACCCGTCGATTCTGCCATGCACATCGGTTGCTGACCTGCTGTACCAAACTGATGCGCTTGAACGAATCCTCGCTCAACAGTTTGAACTAGACTTCTACTGCAGTCTACAACCTCGGTGGCTACTTTGAGATGACGATCCTGCTCTTCTAGTAGTTGTTGCATTGGATCGACATCTTCTTGGAGATGAGGCGCTAAGGAGGTGAGTGCTTGAATACTTTCCCTAACCAACTCCACTGCCTTAATCAGTTCTTGATCCCATGATAGAATGTGGGTCGATGGTTGACTGGCAGTCTCCTTTGTTGGAATTTCAACATATGACGACGGTGGAGGTGAGTATAACTCGATTAGTTGCAGAGCACGACCTTCAATTATTTTCCAGCAATCGGAACTGTGGAAAAACTCAGGAGGACAGGTGGACAAGATGACTTGTCTTGCGGAAGCAAGGTCCATGGCTGAAAAAAAGGTATGAGAAAAAGAAAAGTGATTTAGTATATATGAACAAGTATGTGTAAAGCAAGAGGAAAACTATGCATGTATATACAGACTTATAGTGATAGAACAAAAATCTACTAGGCGTGTAAACGTGGAAAACCACGTCCCTGGAAACGGCGCCAAAAGTTGATCGACCTTTTTCACGCGTCCGGAAACGTACGCGGGACAAAGGAAGGAATCAAGCTTTAAATTTATAACCCGAAACCTTCTAGTCCCCCACAACTTTATTACGGGGTCGAAGTAGATATACGGGGTCAAACACAGGGACGTGGTGACATTTAGGACGCCACAGATTTCATTCTTTAGTCAGATAAGCCAAGACGATAGTCGATAAAAGTAATTGCTAGAACTAGTCTAGCGGGTTGTCACGATATAAAACAAAACAAAGAAAACAAAACAGAGCTCGTGAGTCTACTAATCAAAGAAAGAGAGTTCCTGGCTATGTAACCACAAACGGGGCAGTCTATGCACTCGTTCTCGGGCGTAGACAACCCTTGAACACCCAAACAAGCATCTAGTATGCACAGTGGCATATGTCCTGTGGGGTCGTCCCACTCACTCTCGCAATGTGTGACTAAAACCATCAAAAATATGTCAATGACCCTCTCTCGAGGAATGACATATCAACACCTAAGAATACACTAAGTTCCCTCTCGGGTCTTAGGATATTCCGGGGTGTTAGGAACAGAATACCTCGGATCTTCCCCTCTCGGGTTCAGATCCAAACTATCGTCTCTTAGCTATTCCTACAACAGATCTCTCGATACAGGCAGAAATAGTAGTTCAAGCGATAAGAGATCAACCAAACTAGCAATCATAACTTGGAAAGAGAAAATAGAACATGCAACATACTAGATCTGATATGAATCTACTTGCTTAAGGAAAAAGTACATATACATGCCCAGATCGGGCTAAATAGCCAAGAAGGAGCTAACTAGTCATAGACAAGCATAGCTGGCACCGAACAAAGATGGATAAACATCGTTTGTACAAGAAATAAAGGAATGCAATAGAATGAAAGAGAAGAGGGAAGAGATATAGCCCGTAGAGGAGAGGTGGCTCTCGCTCCTCGGCCTCTGTGCAGGTCGGATCTCGGCCCTTGGGTCTTCTCTTCGTCCCTCTGGACTCCTCAACTCTCTCTCTCTAGACATTATCGGGAAGACCGTATCGGGCAGTCCATATCGGGCAGTCCATATCGGACAGACCGTATCTGTGGGCTCTGATCTCCAAACCATGACATAAACACGATTAATACTTAGCGGAAGCGAATCGGTAATCAGCGGAAGACAAAAATCACGGGAAATTAAAACTTTTCGAGATAAGGACTTGGATCCATAAAAACTTCTTTCATAAAGAGAGATAAACTATTTACATCTCAGGATAATTACTTCTTGAGTAATTATATACATCAAGATACAAAATCTCAAGATCACTAAACAAAAGACTCCAAGACCTGAGAGTACAGAGGACACATAGGAATGACTCTAATTACACCACATGGCAGGACAATCTCCACCTGAGATTCTACTACTGCTCCTGGTGCTGCTGCTGCTGAGACTGGTCACCTGTAGGCTGGTTCCTTCGTCTTCGACGTCCACCTAAAAAGTTGAAGTCTATGGGGTGAGACAAATTATACATAATTGTCCCAGCGAGAGTTAACTCTTCGCCAGAAGCTTTATTATAACATCAAAGAATATCTTAAGCAGTAAAGCCTTCAAATTATTCTATAACAGTTGCAGGTATAACAAGATCTCTACACTTTAGAAGATATGGAGAATATAAACACTATTTCAATGTAACATCAATCAACTAACTTGGAGTCATCTCTAACAAGTTATACTACATGGTTGATTATGTTTTACAAACAACATTATGCCCTGTGGAGATGAGGCATACCACTCATACTCCAACTGATCACTGAGAAGTCACATCAGTATCATACATAGGTCATTAAGAGAGCCGGATTCTCATGACCTTCACCTTCCTCAGTAAGTAAGAGGATCACTTGTAGGACATCTCGTGTCTCTACTACTATAGCTCACCAGGGTAAAATGGTCCTTCACTATTTTAGAGTCACAGTGGCGTTCTGTACTCTCTTCGTCATCAGGAGGTTTCATATTTACCTACGACTGATACGGATATCTGTGCTTTCTTCGTCATCAGGAGGTTTCATGTTTACCTACCACTGATACGGTATGGAATTATAGTGAAGGATGGATGGATTACACATCTACATCACTTTCCTACACTAGAATGTAAGGTTCTACACATCCATGTACCCCACATACTCAAAAGTATGTGCTCCAGGAGTTCCCTGAGGAAAACCTGTTTCCCCATCACTTAATTTCTGACAATGATGGATCTATGATCAGGGCTCTACATTATACTTGATTAGTTAGGTACATTCAGTATTCTTTAACAGCATACATTGTTCTTTAAACAATAACAGTAGCATAACAGCTATAAAAGAAGAATACTAAATGTAACAGGCCTAACTCATGTCAATCATCATTTCTCATTATCCTCATCACAAGTCATCTCTAAATCATGACCTTGATGGTATTCATGGCTCTCACAGCCCATTATCATCATAGGATGCCACTGCCAAGGCATCAGATTAATTTACTTATTCATAAGGCTAACAACATGCCTTTAATGAAATAAACATCAACATCCATACCTGGATATGATTTCCTTCATATCAGAACTTGCATGGTTAATACAACTGATAAAGGTAATACAAAAATAAGGAATATACTTCCTACTCTTGTCATAAGAGTTAAATCTCTAATTCACATCAAATAGAGTTTAATACTCAAAAGCATGCCATTACCCTTGAATTAGGGTTTACTATTCACCTTACATGTCATCACCCTTGAATTAGGGTTTACTATTCATATTACATGTCATCACCCTTGAATTAGGGTTTACTATTCACATTAAGGTGAATTGAACTCACAACATCATCATGTATAGGTAACATCTTCATTGATGCTCTTAGATTAGTTAAAGGTTCATCATTTATCATAATTAGGGTTTCTATGATCTCACACAGGTGGATCATACCCTAATTATGCTTCATTCGTGTGCATTGGAGATGCTTTAATTGAGTTTTCACTTGAAAAGGGTACTTTCTCTCTCTAGGAGTACTTTCTCTCTCTAGGAGTACTTTCTCTCTCATCATAAAGTTAGGTGATGTCAACATCACTCTAGATCAGGTCGGATTAAGTCATCATAGGCTAACATAGCCCAAAACATCATCATCATGTGATTAGGGTTTGATTTGATCAAGGTATTACTTAATTTACCCTTCAGGGGTATTTTGGTAATTCACCCCATTGATCATCATCATGGTCAAAACCTTAGTCCATTAACCCCTTAATATCCTGGGTTATCATTAGGGTTTGATTAGGGCAACATTGAACCATTTATATCATCAATTGATTGAATGAAGTCAACCCTGAATCACATTGATCGATCTTCAACCATCAATCTCCAATTGATTTGAGATCGTTTGAAAGTGTTGACCGTTTAGCTAATTTGACTTCCCAAGACCGCGAGCCCTCCTCTAACTCCAAGACCGCAAGCCTCCTTAAACTCCAAGACCGCGAGCCTCTTCAATTGGTTCAAGACCGCGAAGCTCAAATTGATGTTAAGACCGCGAGGGTCAAGTTGATGTCAAGACCGCGAGCCCTCCTTTGACCTCAGGACCGCGAGGCCCCTCGCGGTCTTGAGAACGTGAGCCCCATCACGGTCTTGAGACCGTGAGCCCCCTCACGGTCTTGAGACCGCGAGCCCTCTCACGGTCTTGAGACCGCGAGGCTCACATGGTCTCAACCGTTTGGTCCATCAACAAAATCAATGATACAACCGATGATATCAACCGATGTTGAAGCCCTCAAAAGGTCAAAGCTATGTTGACCACTTATGGATTGAGTCAATTAAGATTATGATTAACCAATTGGTCATTCAATTGATCCTCAATTGTTGACCAATTAGGGTTGAAATCGATTCAATTAGGGTCAATCAATGTTCACCCATCAACACTCAACAATATGCATTAACACAAGGTTGAACCCTTCAATTGAGCTCCAATTGGGCCCAAACTTGGCCCAAACGGTCTTGAGGTCATGTGGGTGGACCCCACATGGTCTTGAGACCGTTTTCCCAAGATTTCATCAAAATCTAAGGTGATTTGATAGGGGTTGAACCATGATTGAACCACAAAACAGAATTTTGATTAAATTGATAACTTATTTGCAATTAGGTCCTCAATTGGTCAAATTACTTAACCCTAGACCTTCAAACGGTCTTGGGTGATTGTCCTCTCGGTCTTGAGACCGTTTGGATGAGTTCCAAACGGTCTTGAGACCGTTTGCCCATCCAATTTTTGGATTCTAGTGCAAATTCATCAAGGTCTGACCTATTGAGTTGATAATCATATCAATACTTTAATTGCAATGTAATTTTGTGTAATTGTACCTTAAATTGGTCAACTAATCTTGACCCCAGACCTCCAAAAGGTCATGGTTGATTGCCCTCGTGGTCTTGAGACCGTTTGGGTGGCCCCTAAACGGTCTTGAGACCGTTTAGGTCAATCAACCCTAAAAACCCTAATTAGGTCACCATAATTTCAGTACTGATTTCACCTAGGGTTAGCCCTAGTATTCACCCTTCAACTCTTAGCCCGTTTGGATTCCAAGAAACCTAGATTATCTGCACCTAACCCTCCACTACCCAGATCAAGTTTTCAAACTCAATGGACACCAAGTAGAGGTAGAGGACGGAGTCAACCGCTTCAAGGGACGCACAGTTCTGCATCAGTGTCAGTTACTGGACCACCCAGACCACAGCAACAGGAGAAGAGTTGCTACAACTGTGGTAAGGTGGGACACTTGATGAAGGATTGCCGTTCTAGACCTATCGGTGTGACACAACAACCTCCGAGACAGAATCAACAGGGATCTCAGAATAGACAACATCAAGGAGCAGCTCGAGGACGTGGACAAGCGTCTCAAGCTGGATCATCAGCACCACCTCAACACCAGGCAACCGCGAGGTTCTATGCTATGAACCCACCTGAGGCAGTGGTCAATCCACGGGTAGTGGCAGGTCAGATGAAACTTTTATATTCTGATATGTCTATATCCTGTAATGTATCTGTTCTGATTGATCCGGGTGCTACGCACTCTTTCATCACTCGTGAAGTGATTCGTAACTGCAATGTGACTGTTAGTCATAGGACAGATAGTTTGTTGTTAGAGACTCCGTTGAGTGGGTCTGCCGTTTTGCAGGAGGTATGTTCTCCCTGCATCCTTTTCTTTTCTGATCATCGCATTCAAGTGGATCTTATACCACTTGATATGCAGGGGTTTGATATAATCCTTGGGATGGATACCTTGGAAAGGTATAGAGTTGTCTTGGATTGTGAGTCCAAGTTAGCTGTGTTTGCTGATGAAAGCAACACATGGATCTTTCAAGGTGAAAGAAAGATTCTGCCCACCTGTCTTGTATCAGCTATGGTTGCTGATAAGCTGTTGAGGCAAGGATGTTATGCATTCTTAGCCCATGTGGTAGATATTACCAAGGAAAGTTCCAACCCTGCTGAAGTTCCCATAGTCAGGGAATTCAAGGATGTGTTTCCCGAAGAACTTCCTGGTATACCACCACCTCGGGAGATTGACTTTGAAATCAATCTGATTCCAGATACGAAACCCATAGCTCAAACCCCGTATAGAATGGCTCCTGCCGAGATGGCAGAACTCAAGAAACAGCTTCAAGAGCTACTTGAGAGAGGTTTTATCCGACCGAGCACTTCACCTTGGGGTGCTCCGGTCTTGTTTGTTAAAAAGAAAGATGGGTCAATGCGATTGTGCATCGACTATAGACAACTCAATAAAGTGACAATAAAGAATAAGTATCCTCTGCCGAGGATTGATGATCTCTTTGACCAGTTGCGTGGTGCAACAGTCTTTTCAAAAATAGATTTGAGGTCTGGATATCATCAACTCCGTATTAAGGATAGTGACATATCCAAGTCTGCCTTTAGGACAAGATATGGTCACTATGAGTTCACGGTTATGTCGTTTGGACTAACCAATGCACCAGCTGCATTTATGGAACTCATGAATAGAGTTTTCCGACCTTTCCTCGATCAGTGTGTTGTCGTCTTCATAGATGACATTCTGATCTATAGTAAGGATGCTCGGCAGCATGAGCAGCATCTTCGCCAAGCTTTGACCTTGCTAAGAGAACATAAGTTGTATGCTAAGTTTAGCAAGTGTGAGTTTTGGCTACCAGAAGTATCTTTTCTTGGACATGTAATATCCGCCTCGGGAATTCGTGTTGACCCTACAAAGGTAGAATCTGTTCTACAATGGGAACAACCGAAAACACCGACGGAGATTCGAAGTTTCTTGGGGTTAGCTGGCTATTATCGAAGGTTCATTAAGAACTTTAGTTCTATAGCTTTACCTTTGACTAAGTTAACCCGGAAAGATGTTCCTTTTTCTTGGAATGATAAGTGTCAACAATCTTTCCAGCTGCTGAAGGAGAGGTTGACAAGTGCACCTGTATTAGTGCTACCTGAACAAGGAAAAGGATATGTAGTTTTCTGTGATGCTTCCAAAAATGGACTAGGATGTGTGTTGATGCAGGATAAACAAGTGATTTCTTTTGCTTCCCGACAGCTTAAGAAACACGAGGAGAATTATCCAACACACGATCTGGAGTTAGCAGCTGTGGTTCATGCTTTGAAGATCTGGAGACATTATCTCTACGGAGAGACATTCCAGATTTTCACAGACCACAAAAACCTTAGGTATATCTTCTCTCAGCATGAGCTCAACATGAGGCAACGTCGCTGGATGGAGTTAATCAAGGACTACGACTGTACAATTGATTACCATCCAGGTAAGGCCAATGTTGTTGCAGATGCCTTGAGTAGGAAATCAGCAACATCAACCATGAATAGAACACAACTAAACTCTTTAGTATGCTCTAGAAGAGATATGCTTATCTCTTTAAGGCAAGACAATGTACAGTTGAAGGTGTCATTACTAGCCGGTTTGTTAGCTGAGATGCATATTAAACCTACCCTAAGAGAGCAGATTAAAGAAGCACAGCTAGATGATGCTGCAGTTCAACATATAAGATGTGAGTATGGAAATGAGAAACAAGATGGGTTTCATGACTCAAAAGATCAAGTAGCTTGTTATAATGGAAGAATGATAGTGCCGGATGTGGACAACTTAAGGAAGTTAGTCCTGGAAGAAGCCCATTCTTCCATGTATGCTATGCATCCAGGGAGCACCAAGATGTATCAGAATTTGAAGAATCTGTATTGGTGGCCTGGGATGAAGAAGGACGTTGCAGAGTTTGTTCTGAGGTGTCCTGTGTGTCAGCAAGTTAAAGCTGAACACCAGAAGCCTGCAGGGACAATGCAACCTTTACCCATATCACAGTGGAAGTGGGACCATGTAACCATGGACTTTGTTGTTGGCCTACCCAAGACAAGCAAAGGACATGATTCCATTTGGGTAATTGTTGATAGGTTGACTAAGACAGCACATTTCTTACCTGTCAAAACAACCTATTCTGCTGAAAGGTTATCAGAGTTGTATGTTCAAGAGATAGTGCGTTTGCACGGAGTTCCTGTCACAATAGTTTCGGACAGAGGTCCTCAGTTTACAAGTCGTTTTTGGGAACAGTTGCACAGTGCCTTAGGCACTAAGCTGAGGTTTAGTACGTCCTTTCATCCACAGACTGATGGACAGTCGGAAAGAACCATACAAACCTTAGAAGACCTGTTGCGAGCATGTGTTCTCCAGTTTACCGGAAGTTGGGACCTACACCTAAGCTTGATAGAGTTTGCCTATAACAATAGCTATCAGCATAGTATTGATATGGCACCTTATGAAGCCTTATATGGTAGACGTTGTAGATCACCCTTGTGTTGGTTTGAGACTGGTGAGCACCAGTTGTTAGGTCCTGACTTGGTACAGCAAACCACGGAAAAGATTAAAGTTATACAACATAAGATTAAGACTGCTCAGGATAGGCAGAAATCTTATGCTGACAAACGTCGTAGACCTTTAGAGTTCCAGGTTGGAGACAAAGTGTATCTTAAGGTCTCACCTTGGAAAGGGGTCCTTCGTTTTGGAAGGAAGGGGAAGTTAGCTCCTAGATATATGGGGCCTTATCCAATCATTGAACGGATTGGAAAGGTAGCATATAAACTAGAGCTGCCCCCAGAATTACAGAGGTTACATCCTGTGTTTCACATTTCTATGTTGAAGAAATGTCACCCAGACACCGAGTCAGTTCTACAACCTATGGAAGTAGAATTGAATGATGACATATCCTATGAAGAGGGACCAGTGTCAATCCTTGATAAACGAATTAAAAAGTTAAAGAAGAAAGATATAAGTCTTGTGAAAGTCCTCTGGAACCATCGTGGTATTGAAGAAGCCACTTGGGAGTTAGAGGATGAGATGAGAAGGAAGTATCCTGCCCTTTTCTCGTAATATGTTTTATCGATTTCGGGGACGAAATCCTTGTAAGGGGTGGATAATTTGTAACATCCCTGACCTGGGTTATGAGTTAACCCTAGGTGTTTTGCCTAAATATGTAGTTAAATCCTTGTGATTAACTCTGAGCATGTAATTAAGCTTCTCAGAAACGTATATTTCAGTATTTGCTCCTTTTTATTTAAAGTTGTAGCATTGTTTTGATATACAGGGACCTATGTGCAATTTACCCAGTTGAAAGGGTTAGCTTGCAATTTGCACATGATGAGATGTTCCTCTGATGTTGAGACATCATGAGAATCTCTTTGGCAAAGTTTGAGGGATTTCCCAAGCTAGAGCACCAAGGTGCAGCTGTGGAAGCAATCCCAGGGCTTGAAACCCTAATTTGGGATAAAATGCAATTTACCCAAATGATGGGAAGCAATTTGTAAAGAATGTCATCTAAAGTATCTTTTTAGACTTTTGCCATCATTTATAGAAGAAATGATGAGGAATTCACCTCAATTGAGTTATCAAGTTAAGAAATAGGCTTTGTGATTGAATAATCAGGGTATATGTGCAATATCCCTTTAAGTATGAACTTTATTATTAGATTGTTCTTCCTTATCTTCTTTTCTATAACTTAAGAGAAGTTTTGTCCTTAGAATAAAGAGGAAGGGACGAGCAAGTAATAAAGGAAGGACTTAGCTGGAATTAAGGGAAACTTATGAAATAATGTTGAAAATCCTACCCCATGTATATTAGCCATCCTTCCTTGAGTTGCAAGGGAACTTAACCTTCGTTCCCTTTACTGTTTCATTTCACCAAAGACGACCAAGGACTGCCTTGGAGCTAAGGAGGACGAACAAGGGGTGCAAGGTAGGTTTAAACCCCTCTTCTTGCCTAATTCCATGGTTAGATTTCGAATTCAAGGTCATCTTCATGGCTAATTCTCGAAACCCTATCTTTCTAGCCGTCTCTTTTCATCCTTCCTTGGAGTTTTCACCTTGGCCAACCTGTGGGAACTCAAGGACGCCATTAGAGCTTGGAGCTTGAAAGCTTGGAGCTCAAGAAGCAAGCTTTAGGCGGGTTTTATAACTCTAAACCTATGCTTTACTATGTTCATCTTTATATGCGAGTTAATGATAGCTCCTAGTATTTCCCTACTTTTCCCTGCTATTTTGTAAGCAAACCCGTGGGATATCTGTACTGTTCTTGAGCTAGAAGATGAAGGCGTGATTTCCAAGAAAAACCCACCGCTTTTCTTTTCCCTAAACGGTCCTAACAGTTTGCTCTCACGACCTCAAGACCGTGAGAGAGCCTCGCGGTCTCGAGACCGTGAGAGGGCTCGCGGTCTCAAGACCGATTGGCCCTGTTGACCGAGCGTGGACCATATAAGAAACCTGTTCCTAATTATATAGGCTAAATACCCTCAAAATTTGGGAGACTAACTCCAAAGGAATCGGGAGATATGACCTTTTTAAGTCACGACTGTAAATGAATTAATTGCTGATTTTCAAACGGTCTGAAATTGCCTTTTTGGGCAAAAGGTCTCAAGACCGTGAAAGGTCGTTGACTAAGCGTTGACCCCATGAGATTACTGTTCAAAATTATGTTAATTAACAACTCACCAAGTTTGATGGTCTAATTCCAAACGGGCTAAGAGTTAAAGGGTGAATACTAGGGCTAACCCTAGATAAAATCAGTACTGAAATTATGGTGACCTAACTAGGGTTTTTTAGGGTTGATTGACCTAAACGGTCTCAAGACCATGTGGGGTCCACCCACATGACCTCAAGACCGTGAGGACAATCACCCAAGACCATTTGAAGGTCTAGGGTTGAGTAATTTGACCAATTGAACACCCAATTGCAAATAAGTTATCAAGATAATAAAAATTCGGATTCTGTGACCAATCATGGTTCAACCTCTATCAAATCACCTTAGATTTTGATGAAATCTTGGGCAAATGGTCTCAAGACCATGTGGGGTCCACCCACATGACCTCAAGACCCTTTGGGTCAAGTTTGGGCCCAATTGGAGCTCAATTGAAGGGTTCAACCTTGTGTTGATACACATTGTTGAGTGATGATGGGTGAACATTGATAGACCTTAATTGAATCGATTTCAATCCTAATTGGTCAACAATTGAGGGTCAATTGAATGACCATTTGGTTAAGCATAACCTTAATTAACTCAATCCATAGGTGGTCAACAGTTATTGGACCTTTTGAAGGCTTCAACATCAGTTGACATCATCGTTTGATTTGTTGAACCTTTGTTGAAGGACCTTGTGGTTGAGACCATGAGAGGCTCACGACCTCAGGACCGTGAGGAGGCTCACGACCTCAGGACCGTGAGGAGGCTCACGACCTCAGGACCGTGAGGAGGCTCACGACCTCAGGACCGTGAGGAGGCTCACGACCTCAGGACCGTGAGGTGGCTCACGACCTCAGGACCGTGAGGTGGCTCACGACCTCAAGATCGTGAGGGGGCTCACGACCTCAGGACCGTGAGGTGGCTCACGACCTCAGGACCGCGAGGTGGCTCACGACCTCAAGACCGTGAGGTGACTCACGATCTCAAGCCCATGAGGAGGCTCACGGTCTTGGAGCTAGAAAGGGGCTCATGGACTTGAAGGGTCAAAGTGAGCAATCGGTCAACACTTTCAACCAATCTTAATTCAATTAATGATTAATGATTGGAATTAATCAATATGACTCATGGTTGACCACATTCAATCATGTAATGGTTCAATGTTGCTCAAATCAAACACTAATGATAATCTAAGATAGTAAGGAGTTATTTGACTAAGGTTTTTGATCATGATGATGATCAATGGGGTGAATTACCAAGATACCCCTAAAGGGTCAATTGAGTTATACCTTGCTCAATTCAAACCCTAATTACATGAGAATGATGTTTTTAGTCATAATGACTCTATATAACCTGATATAGTCTAATGTTATCATCAACCATTAGTATGATGAAAGAGAAAGTACTCTAGAGAGAGAGAAAGTACCCTAGAGAGAGAAAGTAACTCTAATCACTTAATGGTGATGCTTTTGGCTATGTTAGCCTATGATGACTCAACCCAACCTGTTTTAGAGTGATGTTGACATCACCTAACCTTATGATGAGAGAGAAAGTACTTCTAGAGAGAGAAAGTACCTCTAGAGAGAGAAAGTACCTCTTTTAAATGGAAACTCAATTGAAACATCCCCAATACATAGAAATGAGCATAATTAGGGTATGATCCACCTGTGTGAGATCATAGAAACCCTAATTATGATAAATGATGAACCTTTAACTAATCCAAGAGCATCAATGAAGGTGTTACTCAAACATGATGATGTTATGAGTTTAATTCACCTTGATGTGAATAGTAAACCCTAATTCAAGGGTGATGACATGTAATGTGAATAGTAAACCCTAATTCAAGGGTGATGACATGTAATATGAATAGTAAACCCTAATTCAAGGGTAATGGCATGCTTTTGAGCAATAAACTCTATTTGATTTAAATTAAAGATTTAACTCTTATGACAAGAGTAGGAAGTACATGCCTTATTGTTGTATTACCTTTATCAGATGTATTAATCATGCAGGTTCTGATATGAAGGTAATCATATCCAGGTATGGATGTTGATGTTATATTCATTGAAGGCATGTTGTTAGCCTTATGAATAAGTAATGTAATCTGATGCCTTGCCCGTGGCATCCTATGCTGATAATGGGCTGTGAGAGCCATGAATACCATCAAGGTCATGCTTTAGAGATGACTTGTGATGAGGATAATGAGAAATGATGATTGATATGAGTTAGGCTTGTTATATTTAGTATTCTTCTTTTATAGCTGCTATGCTACTGTTATTGTTTGAAGAACAATGTATGCTGTTAAAGAATACTAAATGTACCTAACTAATCAAGTATAATGTAGAGCCCTGATCATAGATCCATCATTGTCAGAAATTAAGTGATGGTGAAACAGGTTTTCCTCAGGGAACTCCTGGAGCACATACTTTTGAGTATGTGGGGTACATGGATGTGTAGAACCTTACATCCTAGTGTAGGAAAGTGATGTAGATGTGGAATCCATCCATCCTTCACTATAGTTCCATACCGTATCAGTGGTAGGTAAACATGAAACCTCCTGATGACGAAGAAAGCACAGATATCCGTATCAGTGGTAGGTAAATATGAAACCTCCTGATGACGAAGAGAGTACAGAACGCCACTGTGACTCTAGAATAGCGAAGGACCAGTTTACCCTGGTGAGCTATAGTAGTAGAGACATGAGATGTCCTACAAGTGATCCTCTTACTGACTGAGGAAGGTGAAGGTCATGAGAATCCGGCTCTCTTAATGACCTATGTATGATACTGATGCGGCTTCTCAGCGATCAGTTGGAGTATGAGTGGTAAGCCTCATCTCCACAGGGCATAATGTTGTTTGTAAAACATAATCAACCATGTAGTATAACTTGTTAGAGATGACTCCAAGTTAGTTGATTGATGTTACATTGCAATAATGTTGATATTCTCCATATCTCCTAATTTGTAGAGATCTTGTTATATCTGCAACTGTTATAGAATGCTTTGAAGGCTTTACTGTTTAAAATAATCTTTGATGTTATAATAAAGCTTCTGGCGAAGAGTTATAACTCTCGCTGGGACAATTATGTATAATTGTCTCACCCCGTAGACTTCAACTTTTTAGGTGGACGTCGGAGACGCAGGAACCAGCCTACAGGTGATCAGTCACAACAGCAGCAGCACCAGGGGCAGCAGTAATCTCAGGTGGAGATTTGTCCTGCCATGTGGTGTAGTTAGAGTCAGTCCTATGTGTCCTCTGTACTCTCAGGTCTTGGAGTCTTGTGTTATGTGATCTTGAGATTTTGTATCTTGATGTATATAATTACTCAAGAAGTAATTATCCTGAGATGTAAACAGTTACCTCTCTTTATGAAAGGAGTTTTTATGAATACAAGTTCTTATCTCGAAAAGTTTTAATTTACCGTGATTTTTGTCTTCCGCTGATTACCGATTCGCTTCCGCTAAGTTTTAATTGTGTTTATGTCATGGTTTGGAGATCAGACCCCACAATTAGTGGTATCAGAGCTCCAGGTTCAGTTGAGTCTACAGAGGCATAGGACTTAGGATGTCGAGTCTACCTTTAGTACTCCTTCCTTATCTAATAGAATCTTCTGCTCCTCAGGAGAAGAAGATACATAAGAATGTCAGAACATCGCGATGAGCACGTGGCTGAGAGTAGTGCTAGTGCACCTCGAGGCGGTGCAAGAGTTCCGAGAATAGAACAACCTGCACCTGAGTCGCCAAGAGAGCCACCCCATTTCGACCCAGCTGACATGAGTAATCCAGCTATACAGACGATGTTCGGGCAGTTTATGACTGCCATGACACATATAACCGATAGGATGCCCATTCCTGCACCTAGGGCACCTGTCCAGCCTGAAGTACAAGGTATTGGTAAGACGTTCGAACGACTTCGTCGTGTCGGAGCTACCGAGTACTTCGGAACTGCCGACCCTGCAGATGCTGACTTATGGTTGACAGAGTTGGAGAAGGCTTTCAGGATTCTTATGATTCCGGAAGCTGAGAAGGTTAGACATGCTGTCTATCTTCTCAAAGGCAGTGCTGGTCACTGGTGGAACATGGAAGAGCAGAAGAGACCTGGGGTAGAGTTCTCATGGGAAGAGTTTCGTCGGGAATTTATCAATAGATATTTTCCGAAAACCTTCCTAGATGAGAAGATTTCTCAGTTTGAGAAACTAAGGCAGGGTATGATGAACATTAGTGAGTATGAAGCTAAGTTCATGGAGTTGCTGCGGTTTTGTCCGCACATGGCCGCTACGGATGAGGAAAGAATCAGAAGATTTGAAAAGGGTTTGAATTCCGATATGTCAACCCCTGTGTCTGCCTTAGAAAACAGAGAGAGATTCTCTACCTTCGTTGAGTCAGTCCGAAGGATAGAGAGATCTGTGGTTGAGAAAAGACAAACCCATAAAAGATATCCCCAGTTCCAGGGTTCTCCATCTAGGGATTCCAAGAAACCTAGATTCTCTGCACCTAACCCTCCACTACCCAGATCAAGTTTTCAAACTCAATGGACACCAAGTAGAGGTAGAGGACGGAGTCAACCGCTTCAAGGGACGCACAGTTCTGCATCAGTGTCAGTTACTGGACCACCCAGACCACAGCAACAGGAGAAGAGTTGCTACAACTGTGGTAAGGTGGGACACTTGATGAAGGATTGCCGTTCTAGACCTATCGGTGTGACACAACAACCTCCGAGACAGAATCAACAGGGATCTCAGAATAGACAACATCAAGGAGCAGCTCGAGGACGTGGACAAGCGTCTCAAGCTGGATCATCAGCACCACCTCAACACCAGGAAACCGCGAGGTTCTATGCTATGAACCCACCTGAGGCAGTGGTCAATCCACGGGTAGTGGCAGGTCAGATGAAACTTTTATATTCTGATATGTCTATATCCTGTAATGTATCTGTTCTGATTGATCCGGGTGCTACGCACTCTTTCATCACTCGTGAAGTGATTCGTAACTGCAATGTGACTGTTAGTCATAGGACAGATAGTTTGTTGTTAGAGACTCCGTTGAGTGGGTCTGCCGTTTTGCAGGAGGTATGTTCTCCCTGCATCCTTTTCTTTTCTGATCATCGCATTCAAGTGGATCTTATACCACTTGATATGCAGGGGTTTGATATAATCCTTGGGATGGATACCTTGGAAAGGTATAGAGTTGTCTTGGATTGTGAGTCCAAGTTAGCTGTGTTTGCTGATGAAAGCAACACATGGATCTTTCAAGGTGAAAGAAAGATTCTGCCCACCTGTCTTGTATCAGCTATGGTTGCTGATAAGCTGTTGAGGCAAGGATGTTATGCATTCTTAGCCCATGTGGTAGATATTACCAAGGAAAGTTCCAACCCTGCTGAAGTTCCCATAGTCAGGGAATTCAAGGATGTGTTTCCCGAAGAACTTCCTGGTATACCACCACCTCGGGAGATTGACTTTGAAATCAATCTGATTCCAGATACGAAACCCATAGCTCAAACCCCGTATAGAATGGCTCCTGCCGAGATGGCAGAACTCAAGAAACAGCTTCAAGAGCTACTTGAGAGAGGTTTTATCCGACCGAGCACTTCACCTTGGGGTGCTCCGGTCTTGTTTGTTAAAAAGAAAGATGGGTCAATGCGATTGTGCATCGACTATAGACAACTCAATAAAGTGACAATAAAGAATAAGTATCCTCTGCCGAGGATTGATGATCTCTTTGACCAGTTGCGTGGTGCAACAGTCTTTTCAAAAATAGATTTGAGGTCTGGATATCATCAACTCCGTATTAAGGATAGTGACATATCCAAGTCTGCCTTTAGGACAAGATATGGTCACTATGAGTTCACGGTTATGTCGTTTGGACTAACCAATGCACCAGCTGCATTTATGGAACTCATGAATAGAGTTTTCCGACCTTTCCTCGATCAGTGTGTTGTCGTCTTCATAGATGACATTCTGATCTATAGTAAGGATGCTCGGCAGCATGAGCAGCATCTTCGCCAAGCTTTGACCTTGCTAAGAGAACATAAGTTGTATGCTAAGTTTAGCAAGTGTGAGTTTTGGCTACCAGAAGTATCTTTTCTTGGACATGTAATATCCGCCTCGGGAATTCGTGTTGACCCTACAAAGGTAGAATCTGTTCTACAATGGGAACAACCGAAAACACCGACGGAGATTCGAAGTTTCTTGGGGTTAGCTGGCTATTATCGAAGGTTCATTAAGAACTTTAGTTCTATAGCTTTACCTTTGACTAAGTTAACCCGGAAAGATGTTCCTTTTTCTTGGAATGATAAGTGTCAACAATCTTTCCAGCTGCTGAAGGAGAGGTTGACAAGTGCACCTGTATTAGTGCTACCTGAACAAGGAAAAGGATATGTAGTTTTCTGTGATGCTTCCAAAAATGGACTAGGATGTGTGTTGATGCAGGATAAACAAGTGATTTCTTTTGCTTCCCGACAGCTTAAGAAACACGAGGAGAATTATCCAACACACGATCTGGAGTTAGCAGCTGTGGTTCATGCTTTGAAGATCTGGAGACATTATCTCTACGGAGAGACATTCCAGATTTTCACAGACCACAAAAACCTTAGGTATATCTTCTCTCAGCATGAGCTCAACATGAGGCAACGTCGCTGGATGGAGTTAATCAAGGACTACGACTGTACAATTGATTACCATCCAGGTAAGGCCAATGTTGTTGCAGATGCCTTGAGTAGGAAATCAGCAACATCAACCATGAATAGAACACAACTAAACTCTTTAGTATGCTCTAGAAGAGATATGCTTATCTCTTTAAGGCAAGACAATGTACAGTTGAAGGTGTCATTACTAGCCGGTTTGTTAGCTGAGATGCATATTAAACCTACCCTAAGAGAGCAGATTAAAGAAGCACAGCTAGATGATGCTGCAGTTCAACATATAAGATGTGAGTATGGAAATGAGAAACAAGATGGGTTTCATGACTCAAAAGATCAAGTAGCTTGTTATAATGGAAGAATGATAGTGCCGGATGTGGACAACTTAAGGAAGTTAGTCCTGGAAGAAGCCCATTCTTCCATGTATGCTATGCATCCAGGGAGCACCAAGATGTATCAGAATTTGAAGAATCTGTATTGGTGGCCTGGGATGAAGAAGGACGTTGCAGAGTTTGTTCTGAGGTGTCCTGTGTGTCAGCAAGTTAAAGCTGAACACCAGAAGCCTGCAGGGACAATGCAACCTTTACCCATATCACAGTGGAAGTGGGACCATGTAACCATGGACTTTGTTGTTGGCCTACCCAAGACAAGCAAAGGACATGATTCCATTTGGGTAATTGTTGATAGGTTGACTAAGACAGCACATTTCTTACCTGTCAAAACAACCTATTCTGCTGAAAGGTTATCAGAGTTGTATGTTCAAGAGATAGTGCGTTTGCACGGAGTTCCTGTCACAATAGTTTCGGACAGAGGTCCTCAGTTTACAAGTCGTTTTTGGGAACAGTTGCACAGTGCCTTAGGCACTAAGCTGAGGTTTAGTACGTCCTTTCATCCACAGACTGATGGACAGTCGGAAAGAACCATACAAACCTTAGAAGACCTGTTGCGAGCATGTGTTCTCCAGTTTACCGGAAGTTGGGACCTACACCTAAGCTTGATAGAGTTTGCCTATAACAATAGCTATCAGCATAGTATTGATATGGCACCTTATGAAGCCTTATATGGTAGACGTTGTAGATCACCCTTGTGTTGGTTTGAGACTGGTGAGCACCAGTTGTTAGGTCCTGACTTGGTACAGCAAACCACGGAAAAGATTAAAGTTATACAACATAAGATTAAGACTGCTCAGGATAGGCAGAAATCTTATGCTGACAAACGTCGTAGACCTTTAGAGTTCCAGGTTGGAGACAAAGTGTATCTTAAGGTCTCACCTTGGAAAGGGGTCCTTCGTTTTGGAAGGAAGGGGAAGTTAGCTCCTAGATATATGGGGCCTTATCCAATCATTGAACGGATTGGAAAGGTAGCATATAAACTAGAGCTGCCCCCAGAATTACAGAGGTTACATCCTGTGTTTCACATTTCTATGTTGAAGAAATGTCACCCAGACACCGAGTCAGTTCTACAACCTATGGAAGTAGAATTGAATGATGACATATCCTATGAAGAGGGACCAGTGTCAATCCTTGATAAACGAATTAAAAAGTTAAAGAAGAAAGATATAAGTCTTGTGAAAGTCCTCTGGAACCATCGTGGTATTGAAGAAGCCACTTGGGAGTTAGAGGATGAGATGAGAAGGAAGTATCCTGCCCTTTTCTCGTAATATGTTTTATCGATTTCGGGGACGAAATCCTTGTAAGGGGTGGATAATTTGTAACATCCCTGACCTGGGTTATGAGTTAACCCTAGGTGTTTTGCCTAAATATGTAGTTAAATCCTTGTGATTAACTCTGAGCATGTAATTAAGCTTCTCAGAAACGTATATTTCAGTATTTGCTCCTTTTTATTTAAAGTTGTAGCATTGTTTTGATATACAGGGACCTATGTGCAATTTACCCAGTTGAAAGGGTTAGCTTGCAATTTGCACATGATGAGATGTTCCTCTGATGTTGAGACATCATGAGAATCTCTTTGGCAAAGTTTGAGGGATTTCCCAAGCTAGAGCACCAAGGTGCAGCTGTGGAAGCAATCCCAGGGCTTGAAACCCTAATTTGGGATAAAATGCAATTTACCCAAATGATGGGAAGCAATTTGTAAAGAATGTCATCTAAAGTATCTTTTTAGACTTTTGCCATCATTTATAGAAGAAATGATGAGGAATTCACCTCAATTGAGTTATCAAGTTAAGAAATAGGCTTTGTGATTGAATAATCAGGGTATATGTGCAATATCCCTTTAAGTATGAACTTTATTATTAGATTGTTCTTCCTTATCTTCTTTTCTATAACTTAAGAGAAGTTTTGTCCTTAGAATAAAGAGGAAGGGACGAGCAAGTAATAAAGGAAGGACTTAGCTGGAATTAAGGGAAACTTATGAAATAATGTTGAAAATCCTACCCCATGTATATTAGCCATCCTTCCTTGAGTTGCAAGGGAACTTAACCTTCGTTCCCTTTACTGTTTCATTTCACCAAAGACGACCAAGGACTGCCTTGGAGCTAAGGAGGACGAACAAGGGGTGCAAGGTAGGTTTAAACCCCTCTTCTTGCCTAATTCCATGGTTAGATTTCGAATTCAAGGTCATCTTCATGGCTAATTCTCGAAACCCTATCTTTCTAGCCGTCTCTTTTCATCCTTCCTTGGAGTTTTCACCTTGGCCAACCTGTGGGAACTCAAGGACGCCATTAGAGCTTGGAGCTTGAAAGCTTGGAGCTCAAGAAGCAAGCTTTAGGCGGGTTTTATAACTCTAAACCTATGCTTTACTATGTTCATCTTTATATGCGAGTTAATGATAGCTCCTAGTATTTCCCTACTTTTCCCTGCTATTTTGTAAGCAAACCCGTGGGATATCTGTACTGTTCTTGAGCTAGAAGATGAAGGCGTGATTTCCAAGAAAAACCCACCGCTTTTCTTTTCCCTAAACGGTCCTAACAGTTTGCTCTCACGACCTCAAGACCGTGAGAGAGCCTCGCGGTCTCGAGACCGTGAGAGGGCTCGCGGTCTCAAGACCGATTGGCCCTGTTGACCGAGCGTGGACCATATAAGAAACCTGTTCCTAATTATATAGGCTAAATACCCTCAAAATTTGGGAGACTAACTCCAAAGGAATCGGGAGATATGACCTTTTTAAGTCACGACTGTAAATGAATTAATTGCTGATTTTCAAACGGTCTGAAATTGCCTTTTTGGGCAAAAGGTCTCAAGACCGTGAAAGGTCGTTGACTAAGCGTTGACCCCATGAGATTACTGTTCAAAATTATGTTAATTAACAACTCACCAAGTTTGATGGTCTAATTCCAAACGGGCTAAGAGTTAAAGGGTGAATACTAGGGCTAACCCTAGATAAAATCAGTACTGAAATTATGGTGACCTAACTAGGGTTTTTTAGGGTTGATTGACCTAAACGGTCTCAAGACCATGTGGGGTCCACCCACATGACCTCAAGACCGTGAGGACAATCACCCAAGACCATTTGAAGGTCTAGGGTTGAGTAATTTGACCAATTGAACACCCAATTGCAAATAAGTTATCAAGATAATAAAAATTCGGATTCTGTGACCAATCATGGTTCAACCTCTATCAAATCACCTTAGATTTTGATGAAATCTTGGGCAAATGGTCTCAAGACCATGTGGGGTCCACCCACATGACCTCAAGACCCTTTGGGTCAAGTTTGGGCCCAATTGGAGCTCAATTGAAGGGTTCAACCTTGTGTTGATACACATTGTTGAGTGATGATGGGTGAACATTGATAGACCTTAATTGAATCGATTTCAATCCTAATTGGTCAACAATTGAGGGTCAATTGAATGACCATTTGGTTAAGCATAACCTTAATTAACTCAATCCATAGGTGGTCAACAGTTATTGGACCTTTTGAAGGCTTCAACATCAGTTGACATCATCGTTTGATTTGTTGAACCTTTGTTGAAGGACCTTGTGGTTGAGACCATGAGAGGCTCACGACCTCAGGACCGTGAGGAGGCTCACGACCTCAGGACCGTGAGGAGGCTCACGACCTCAGGACCGTGAGGAGGCTCACGACCTCAGGACCGTGAGGAGGCTCACGACCTCAGGACCGTGAGGTGGCTCACGACCTCAGGACCGTGAGGTGGCTCACGACCTCAAGATCGTGAGGGGGCTCACGACCTCAGGACCGTGAGGTGGCTCACGACCTCAGGACCGCGAGGTGGCTCACGACCTCAAGACCGTGAGGTGACTCACGATCTCAAGCCCATGAGGAGGCTCACGGTCTTGGAGCTAGAAAGGGGCTCATGGACTTGAAGGGTCAAAGTGAGCAATCGGTCAACACTTTCAACCAATCTTAATTCAATTAATGATTAATGATTGGAATTAATCAATATGACTCATGGTTGACCACATTCAATCATGTAATGGTTCAATGTTGCTCAAATCAAACACTAATGATAATCTAAGATAGTAAGGAGTTATTTGACTAAGGTTTTTGATCATGATGATGATCAATGGGGTGAATTACCAAGATACCCCTAAAGGGTCAATTGAGTTATACCTTGCTCAATTCAAACCCTAATTACATGAGAATGATGTTTTTAGTCATAATGACTCTATATAACCTGATATAGTCTAATGTTATCATCAACCATTAGTATGATGAAAGAGAAAGTACTCTAGAGAGAGAGAAAGTACCCTAGAGAGAGAAAGTAACTCTAATCACTTAATGGTGATGCTTTTGGCTATGTTAGCCTATGATGACTCAACCCAACCTGTTTTAGAGTGATGTTGACATCACCTAACCTTATGATGAGAGAGAAAGTACTTCTAGAGAGAGAAAGTACCTCTAGAGAGAGAAAGTACCTCTTTTAAATGGAAACTCAATTGAAACATCCCCAATACATAGAAATGAGCATAATTAGGGTATGATCCACCTGTGTGAGATCATAGAAACCCTAATTATGATAAATGATGAACCTTTAACTAATCCAAGAGCATCAATGAAGGTGTTACTCAAACATGATGATGTTATGAGTTTAATTCACCTTGATGTGAATAGTAAACCCTAATTCAAGGGTGATGACATGTAATGTGAATAGTAAACCCTAATTCAAGGGTGATGACATGTAATATGAATAGTAAACCCTAATTCAAGGGTAATGGCATGCTTTTGAGCAATAAACTCTATTTGATTTAAATTAAAGATTTAACTCTTATGACAAGAGTAGGAAGTACATGCCTTATTGTTGTATTACCTTTATCAGATGTATTAATCATGCAGGTTCTGATATGAAGGTAATCATATCCAGGTATGGATGTTGATGTTATATTCATTGAAGGCATGTTGTTAGCCTTATGAATAAGTAATGTAATCTGATGCCTTGCCCGTGGCATCCTATGCTGATAATGGGCTGTGAGAGCCATGAATACCATCAAGGTCATGCTTTAGAGATGACTTGTGATGAGGATAATGAGAAATGATGATTGATATGAGTTAGGCTTGTTATATTTAGTATTCTTCTTTTATAGCTGCTATGCTACTGTTATTGTTTGAAGAACAATGTATGCTGTTAAAGAATACTAAATGTACCTAACTAATCAAGTATAATGTAGAGCCCTGATCATAGATCCATCATTGTCAGAAATTAAGTGATGGTGAAACAGGTTTTCCTCAGGGAACTCCTGGAGCACATACTTTTGAGTATGTGGGGTACATGGATGTGTAGAACCTTACATCCTAGTGTAGGAAAGTGATGTAGATGTGGAATCCATCCATCCTTCACTATAGTTCCATACCGTATCAGTGGTAGGTAAACATGAAACCTCCTGATGACGAAGAAAGCACAGATATCCGTATCAGTGGTAGGTAAATATGAAACCTCCTGATGACGAAGAGAGTACAGAACGCCACTGTGACTCTAGAATAGCGAAGGACCAGTTTACCCTGGTGAGCTATAGTAGTAGAGACATGAGATGTCCTACAAGTGATCCTCTTACTGACTGAGGAAGGTGAAGGTCATGAGAATCCGGCTCTCTTAATGACCTATGTATGATACTGATGCGGCTTCTCAGCGATCAGTTGGAGTATGAGTGGTAAGCCTCATCTCCACAGGGCATAATGTTGTTTGTAAAACATAATCAACCATGTAGTATAACTTGTTAGAGATGACTCCAAGTTAGTTGATTGATGTTACATTGCAATAATGTTGATATTCTCCATATCTCCTAATTTGTAGAGATCTTGTTATATCTGCAACTGTTATAGAATGCTTTGAAGGCTTTACTGTTTAAAATAATCTTTGATGTTATAATAAAGCTTCTGGCGAAGAGTTATAACTCTCGCTGGGAAAATTATGTATAATTGTCTCACCCCGTAGACTTCAACTTTTTAGGTGGATGTCGGAGACGCAGGAACCAGCCTACAGGTGATCAGTCACAACAGCAGCAGCACCAGGGGCAGCAGTAATCTCAGGTGGAGATTTGTCCTGCCATGTGGTGTAGTTAGAGTCAGTCCTATGTGTCCTCTGTACTCTCAGGTCTTGGAGTCTTGTGTTATGTGATCTTGAGATTTTGTATCTTGATGTATATAATTACTCAAGAAGTAATTATCCTGAGATGTAAACAGTTACCTCTCTTTATGAAAGGAGTTTTTATGAATACAAGTTCTTATCTCGAAAAGTTTTAATTTACCGTGATTTTTGTCTTCCGCTGATTACCGATTCGCTTCCGCTAAGTTTTAATTGTGTTTATGTCATGGTTTGGAGATCAGACCCCACAATTAGTGGTATCAGAGCTCCAGGTTCAGTTGAGTCTACAGAGGCATAGGACTTAGGATGTCGAGTCTACCTTTAGTACTCCTTCCTTATCTAATAGAATCTTCTGCTCCTCAGGAGAAGAAGATACATAAGAATGTCAGAACATCGCGATGAGCACGTGGCTGAGAGTAGTGCTAGTGCACCTCGAGGCGGTGCAAGAGTTCCGAGAATAGAACAACCTGCACCTGAGTCGCCAAGAGAGCCACCCCATTTCGACCCAGCTGACATGAGTAATCCAGCTATACAGACGATGTTCGGGCAGTTTATGACTGCCATGACACATATAACCGATAGGATGCCCATTCCTGCACCTAGGGCACCTGTCCAGCCTGAAGTACAAGGTATTGGTAAGACGTTCGAACGACTTCGTCGTGTCGGAGCTACCGAGTACTTCGGAACTGCCGACCCTGCAGATGCTGACTTATGGTTGACAGAGTTGGAGAAGGCTTTCAGGATTCTTATGATTCCGGAAGCTGAGAAGGTTAGACATGCTGTCTATCTTCTCAAAGGCAGTGCTGGTCACTGGTGGAACATGGAAGAGCAGAAGAGACCTGGGGTAGAGTTCTCATGGGAAGAGTTTCGTCGGGAATTTATCAATAGATATTTTCCGAAAACCTTCCTAGATGAGAAGATTTCTCAGTTTGAGAAACTAAGGCAGGGTATGATGAACATTAGTGAGTATGAAGCTAAGTTCATGGAGTTGCTGCGGTTTTGTCCGCACATGGCCGCTACGGATGAGGAAAGAATCAGAAGATTTGAAAAGGGTTTGAATTCCGATATGTCAACCCCTGTGTCTGCCTTAGAAAACAGAGAGAGATTCTCTACCTTCGTTGAGTCAGTCCGAAGGATAGAGAGATCTGTGGTTGAGAAAAGACAAACCCATAAAAGATATCCCCAGTTCCAGGGTTCTCCATCTAGGGATTCCAAGAAACCTAGATTCTCTGCACCTAACCCTCCACTACCCAGATCAAGTTTTCAAACTCAATGGACACCAAGTAGAGGTAGAGGACGGAGTCAACCGCTTCAAGGGACGCACAGTTCTGCATCAGTGTCAGTTACTGGACCACCCAGACCACAGCAACAGGAGAAGAGTTGCTACAACTGTGGTAAGGTGGGACACTTGATGAAGGATTGCCGTTCTAGACCTATCGGTGTGACACAACAACCTCCGAGACAGAATCAACAGGGATCTCAGAATAGACAACATCAAGGAGCAGCTCGAGGACGTGGACAAGCGTCTCAAGCTGGATCATCAGCACCACCTCAACACCAGGCAACCGCGAGGTTCTATGCTATGAACCCACCTGAGGCAGTGGTCAATCCACGGGTAGTGGCAGGTCAGATGAAACTTTTATATTCTGATATGTCTATATCCTGTAATGTATCTGTTCTGATTGATCCGGGTGCTACGCACTCTTTCATCACTCGTGAAGTGATTCGTAACTGCAATGTGACTGTTAGTCATAGGACAGATAGTTTGTTGTTAGAGACTCCGTTGAGTGGGTCTGCCGTTTTGCAGGAGGTATGTTCTCCCTGCATCCTTTTCTTTTCTGATCATCGCATTCAAGTGGATCTTATACCACTTGATATGCAGGGGTTTGATATAATCCTTGGGATGGATACCTTGGAAAGGTATAGAGTTGTCTTGGATTGTGAGTCCAAGTTAGCTGTGTTTGCTGATGAAAGCAACACATGGATCTTTCAAGGTGAAAGAAAGATTCTGCCCACCTGTCTTGTATCAGCTATGGTTGCTGATAAGCTGTTGAGGCAAGGATGTTATGCATTCTTAGCCCATGTGGTAGATATTACCAAGGAAAGTTCCAACCCTGCTGAAGTTCCCATAGTCAGGGAATTCAAGGATGTGTTTCCCGAAGAACTTCCTGGTATACCACCACCTCGGGAGATTGACTTTGAAATCAATCTGATTCCAGATACGAAACCCATAGCTCAAACCCCGTATAGAATGGCTCCTGCCGAGATGGCAGAACTCAAGAAACAGCTTCAAGAGCTACTTGAGAGAGGTTTTATCCGACCGAGCACTTCACCTTGGGGTGCTCCGGTCTTGTTTGTTAAAAAGAAAGATGGGTCAATGCGATTGTGCATCGACTATAGACAACTCAATAAAGTGACAATAAAGAATAAGTATCCTCTGCCGAGGATTGATGATCTCTTTGACCAGTTGCGTGGTGCAACAGTCTTTTCAAAAATAGATTTGAGGTCTGGATATCATCAACTCCGTATTAAGGATAGTGACATATCCAAGTCTGCCTTTAGGACAAGATATGGTCACTATGAGTTCACGGTTATGTCGTTTGGACTAACCAATGCACCAGCTGCATTTATGGAACTCATGAATAGAGTTTTCCGACCTTTCCTCGATCAGTGTGTTGTCGTCTTCATAGATGACATTCTGATCTATAGTAAGGATGCTCGGCAGCATGAGCAGCATCTTCGCCAAGCTTTGACCTTGCTAAGAGAACATAAGTTGTATGCTAAGTTTAGCAAGTGTGAGTTTTGGCTACCAGAAGTATCTTTTCTTGGACATGTAATATCCGCCTCGGGAATTCGTGTTGACCCTACAAAGGTAGAATCTGTTCTACAATGGGAACAACCGAAAACACCGACGGAGATTCGAAGTTTCTTGGGGTTAGCTGGCTATTATCGAAGGTTCATTAAGAACTTTAGTTCTATAGCTTTACCTTTGACTAAGTTAACCCGGAAAGATGTTCCTTTTTCTTGGAATGATAAGTGTCAACAATCTTTCCAGCTGCTGAAGGAGAGGTTGACAAGTGCACCTGTATTAGTGCTACCTGAACAAGGAAAAGGATATGTAGTTTTCTGTGATGCTTCCAAAAATGGACTAGGATGTGTGTTGATGCAGGATAAACAAGTGATTTCTTTTGCTTCCCGACAGCTTAAGAAACACGAGGAGAATTATCCAACACACGATCTGGAGTTAGCAGCTGTGGTTCATGCTTTGAAGATCTGGAGACATTATCTCTACGGAGAGACATTCCAGATTTTCACAGACCACAAAAACCTTAGGTATATCTTCTCTCAGCATGAGCTCAACATGAGGCAACGTCGCTGGATGGAGTTAATCAAGGACTACGACTGTACAATTGATTACCATCCAGGTAAGGCCAATGTTGTTGCAGATGCCTTGAGTAGGAAATCAGCAACATCAACCATGAATAGAACACAACTAAACTCTTTAGTATGCTCTAGAAGAGATATGCTTATCTCTTTAAGGCAAGACAATGTACAGTTGAAGGTGTCATTACTAGCCGGTTTGTTAGCTAAGATGCATATTAAACCTACCCTAAGAGAGCAGATTAAAGAAGCACAGCTAGATGATGCTGCAGTTCAACATATAAGATGTGAGTATGGAAATGAGAAACAAGATGGGTTTCATGACTCAAAAGATCAAGTAGCTTGTTATAATGGAAGAATGATAGTGCCGGATGTGGACAACTTAAGGAAGTTAGTCCTGGAAGAAGCCCATTCTTCCATGTATGCTATGCATCCAGGGAGCACCAAGATGTATCAGAATTTGAAGAATCTGTATTGGTGGCCTGGGATGAAGAAGGACGTTGCAGAGTTTGTTCTGAGGTGTCCTGTGTGTCAGCAAGTTAAAGCTGAACACCAGAAGCCTGCAGGGACAATGCAACCTTTACCCATATCACAGTGGAAGTGGGACCATGTAACCATGGACTTTGTTGTTGGCCTACCCAAGACAAGCAAAGGACATGATTCCATTTGGGTAATTGTTGATAGGTTGACTAAGACAGCACATTTCTTACCTGTCAAAACAACCTATTCTGCTGAAAGGTTATCAGAGTTGTATGTTCAAGAGATAGTGCGTTTGCACGGAGTTCCTGTCACAATAGTTTCGGACAGAGGTCCTCAGTTTACAAGTCGTTTTTGGGAACAGTTGCACAGTGCCTTAGGCACTAAGCTGAGGTTTAGTACGTCCTTTCATCCACAGACTGATGGACAGTCGGAAAGAACCATACAAACCTTAGAAGACCTGTTGCGAGCATGTGTTCTCCAGTTTACCGGAAGTTGGGACCTACACCTAAGCTTGATAGAGTTTGCCTATAACAATAGCTATCAGCATAGTATTGATATGGCACCTTATGAAGCCTTATATGGTAGACGTTGTAGATCACCCTTGTGTTGGTTTGAGACTGGTGAGCACCAGTTGTTAGGTCCTGACTTGGTACAGCAAACCACGGAAAAGATTAAAGTTATACAACATAAGATTAAGACTGCTCAGGATAGGCAGAAATCTTATGCTGACAAACGTCGTAGACCTTTAGAGTTCCAGGTTGGAGACAAAGTGTATCTTAAGGTCTCACCTTGGAAAGGGGTCCTTCGTTTTGGAAGGAAGGGGAAGTTAGCTCCTAGATATATGGGGCCTTATCCAATCATTGAACGGATTGGAAAGGTAGCATATAAACTAGAGCTGCCCCCAGAATTACAGAGGTTACATCCTGTGTTTCACATTTCTATGTTGAAGAAATGTCACCCAGACACCGAGTCAGTTCTACAACCTATGGAAGTAGAATTGAATGATGACATATCCTATGAAGAGGGACCAGTGTCAATCCTTGATAAACGAATTAAAAAGTTAAAGAAGAAAGATATAAGTCTTGTGAAAGTCCTCTGGAACCATCGTGGTATTGAAGAAGCCACTTGGGAGTTAGAGGATGAGATGAGAAGGAAGTATCCTGCCCTTTTCTCGTAATATGTTTTATCGATTTCGGGGACGAAATCCTTGTAAGGGGTGGATAATTTGTAACATCCCTGACCTGGGTTATGAGTTAACCCTAGGTGTTTTGCCTAAATATGTAGTTAAATCCTTGTGATTAACTCTGAGCATGTAATTAAGCTTCTCAGAAACGTATATTTCAGTATTTGCTCCTTTTTATTTAAAGTTGTAGCATTGTTTTGATATACAGGGACCTATGTGCAATTTACCCAGTTGAAAGGGTTAGCTTGCAATTTGCACATGATGAGATGTTCCTCTGATGTTGAGACATCATGAGAATCTCTTTGGCAAAGTTTGAGGGATTTCCCAAGCTAGAGCACCAAGGTGCAGCTGTGGAAGCAATCCCAGGGCTTGAAACCCTAATTTGGGATAAAATGCAATTTACCCAAATGATGGGAAGCAATTTGTAAAGAATGTCATCTAAAGTATCTTTTTAGACTTTTGCCATCATTTATAGAAGAAATGATGAGGAATTCACCTCAATTGAGTTATCAAGTTAAGAAATAGGCTTTGTGATTGAATAATCAGGGTATATGTGCAATATCCCTTTAAGTATGAACTTTATTATTAGATTGTTCTTCCTTATCTTCTTTTCTATAACTTAAGAGAAGTTTTGTCCTTAGAATAAAGAGGAAGGGACGAGCAAGTAATAAAGGAAGGACTTAGCTGGAATTAAGGGAAACTTATGAAATAATGTTGAAAATCCTACCCCATGTATATTAGCCATCCTTCCTTGAGTTGCAAGGGAACTTAACCTTCGTTCCCTTTACTGTTTCATTTCACCAAAGACGACCAAGGACTGCCTTGGAGCTAAGGAGGACGAACAAGGGGTGCAAGGTAGGTTTAAACCCCTCTTCTTGCCTAATTCCATGGTTAGATTTCGAATTCAAGGTCATCTTCATGGCTAATTCTCGAAACCCTATCTTTCTAGCCGTCTCTTTTCATCCTTCCTTGGAGTTTTCACCTTGGCCAACCTGTGGGAACTCAAGGACGCCATTAGAGCTTGGAGCTTGAAAGCTTGGAGCTCAAGAAGCAAGCTTTAGGCGGGTTTTATAACTCTAAACCTATGCTTTACTATGTTCATCTTTATATGCGAGTTAATGATAGCTCCTAGTATTTCCCTACTTTTCCCTGCTATTTTGTAAGCAAACCCGTGGGATATCTGTACTGTTCTTGAGCTAGAAGATGAAGGCGTGATTTCCAAGAAAAACCCACCGCTTTTCTTTTCCCTAAACGGTCCTAACAGTTTGCTCTCACGACCTCAAGACCGTGAGAGAGCCTCGCGGTCTCGAGACCGTGAGAGGGCTCGCGGTCTCAAGACCGATTGGCCCTGTTGACCGAGCGTGGACCATATAAGAAACCTGTTCCTAATTATATAGGCTAAATACCCTCAAAATTTGGGAGACTAACTCCAAAGGAATCGGGAGATATGACCTTTTTAAGTCACGACTGTAAATGAATTAATTGCTGATTTTCAAACGGTCTGAAATTGCCTTTTTGGGCAAAAGGTCTCAAGACCGTGAAAGGTCGTTGACTAAGCGTTGACCCCATGAGATTACTGTTCAAAATTATGTTAATTAACAACTCACCAAGTTTGATGGTCTAATTCCAAACGGGCTAAGAGTTAAAGGGTGAATACTAGGGCTAACCCTAGATAAAATCAGTACTGAAATTATGGTGACCTAACTAGGGTTTTTTAGGGTTGATTGACCTAAACGGTCTCAAGACCATGTGGGGTCCACCCACATGACCTCAAGACCGTGAGGACAATCACCCAAGACCATTTGAAGGTCTAGGGTTGAGTAATTTGACCAATTGAACACCCAATTGCAAATAAGTTATCAAGATAATAAAAATTCGGATTCTGTGACCAATCATGGTTCAACCTCTATCAAATCACCTTAGATTTTGATGAAATCTTGGGCAAATGGTCTCAAGACCATGTGGGGTCCACCCACATGACCTCAAGACCCTTTGGGTCAAGTTTGGGCCCAATTGGAGCTCAATTGAAGGGTTCAACCTTGTGTTGATACACATTGTTGAGTGATGATGGGTGAACATTGATAGACCTTAATTGAATCGATTTCAATCCTAATTGGTCAACAATTGAGGGTCAATTGAATGACCATTTGGTTAAGCATAACCTTAATTAACTCAATCCATAGGTGGTCAACAGTTATTGGACCTTTTGAAGGCTTCAACATCAGTTGACATCATCGTTTGATTTGTTGAACCTTTGTTGAAGGACCTTGTGGTTGAGACCATGAGAGGCTCACGACCTCAGGACCGTGAGGAGGCTCACGACCTCAGGACCGTGAGGAGGCTCACGACCTCAGGACCGTGAGGAGGCTCACGACCTCAGGACCGTGAGGAGGCTCACGACCTCAGGACCGTGAGGTGGCTCACGACCTCAGGACCGTGAGGTGGCTCACGACCTCAAGATCGTGAGGGGGCTCACGACCTCAGGACCGTGAGGTGGCTCACGACCTCAGGACCGCGAGGTGGCTCACGACCTCAAGACCGTGAGGTGACTCACGATCTCAAGCCCATGAGGAGGCTCACGGTCTTGGAGCTAGAAAGGGGCTCATGGACTTGAAGGGTCAAAGTGAGCAATCGGTCAACACTTTCAACCAATCTTAATTCAATTAATGATTAATGATTGGAATTAATCAATATGACTCATGGTTGACCACATTCAATCATGTAATGGTTCAATGTTGCTCAAATCAAACACTAATGATAATCTAAGATAGTAAGGAGTTATTTGACTAAGGTTTTTGATCATGATGATGATCAATGGGGTGAATTACCAAGATACCCCTAAAGGGTCAATTGAGTTATACCTTGCTCAATTCAAACCCTAATTACATGAGAATGATGTTTTTAGTCATAATGACTCTATATAACCTGATATAGTCTAATGTTATCATCAACCATTAGTATGATGAAAGAGAAAGTACTCTAGAGAGAGAGAAAGTACCCTAGAGAGAGAAAGTAACTCTAATCACTTAATGGTGATGCTTTTGGCTATGTTAGCCTATGATGACTCAACCCAACCTGTTTTAGAGTGATGTTGACATCACCTAACCTTATGATGAGAGAGAAAGTACTTCTAGAGAGAGAAAGTACCTCTAGAGAGAGAAAGTACCTCTTTTAAATGGAAACTCAATTGAAACATCCCCAATACATAGAAATGAGCATAATTAGGGTATGATCCACCTGTGTGAGATCATAGAAACCCTAATTATGATAAATGATGAACCTTTAACTAATCCAAGAGCATCAATGAAGGTGTTACTCAAACATGATGATGTTATGAGTTTAATTCACCTTGATGTGAATAGTAAACCCTAATTCAAGGGTGATGACATGTAATGTGAATAGTAAACCCTAATTCAAGGGTGATGACATGTAATATGAATAGTAAACCCTAATTCAAGGGTAATGGCATGCTTTTGAGCAATAAACTCTATTTGATTTAAATTAAAGATTTAACTCTTATGACAAGAGTAGGAAGTACATGCCTTATTGTTGTATTACCTTTATCAGATGTATTAATCATGCAGGTTCTGATATGAAGGTAATCATATCCAGGTATGGATGTTGATGTTATATTCATTGAAGGCATGTTGTTAGCCTTATGAATAAGTAATGTAATCTGATGCCTTGCCCGTGGCATCCTATGCTGATAATGGGCTGTGAGAGCCATGAATACCATCAAGGTCATGCTTTAGAGATGACTTGTGATGAGGATAATGAGAAATGATGATTGATATGAGTTAGGCTTGTTATATTTAGTATTCTTCTTTTATAGCTGCTATGCTACTGTTATTGTTTGAAGAACAATGTATGCTGTTAAAGAATACTAAATGTACCTAACTAATCAAGTATAATGTAGAGCCCTGATCATAGATCCATCATTGTCAGAAATTAAGTGATGGTGAAACAGGTTTTCCTCAGGGAACTCCTGGAGCACATACTTTTGAGTATGTGGGGTACATGGATGTGTAGAACCTTACATCCTAGTGTAGGAAAGTGATGTAGATGTGGAATCCATCCATCCTTCACTATAGTTCCATACCGTATCAGTGGTAGGTAAACATGAAACCTCCTGATGACGAAGAAAGCACAGATATCCGTATCAGTGGTAGGTAAATATGAAACCTCCTGATGACGAAGAGAGTACAGAACGCCACTGTGACTCTAGAATAGCGAAGGACCAGTTTACCCTGGTGAGCTATAGTAGTAGAGACATGAGATGTCCTACAAGTGATCCTCTTACTGACTGAGGAAGGTGAAGGTCATGAGAATCCGGCTCTCTTAATGACCTATGTATGATACTGATGCGGCTTCTCAGCGATCAGTTGGAGTATGAGTGGTAAGCCTCATCTCCACAGGGCATAATGTTGTTTGTAAAACATAATCAACCATGTAGTATAACTTGTTAGAGATGACTCCAAGTTAGTTGATTGATGTTACATTGCAATAATGTTGATATTCTCCATATCTCCTAATTTGTAGAGATCTTGTTATATCTGCAACTGTTATAGAATGCTTTGAAGGCTTTACTGTTTAAAATAATCTTTGATGTTATAATAAAGCTTCTGGCGAAGAGTTATAACTCTCGCTGGGACAATTATGTATAATTGTCTCACCCCGTAGACTTCAACTTTTTAGGTGGACGTCGGAGACGCAGGAACCAGCCTACAGGTGATCAGTCACAACAGCAGCAGCACCAGGGGCAGCAGTAATCTCAGGTGGAGATTTGTCCTGCCATGTGGTGTAGTTAGAGTCAGTCCTATGTGTCCTCTGTACTCTCAGGTCTTGGAGTCTTGTGTTATGTGATCTTGAGATTTTGTATCTTGATGTATATAATTACTCAAGAAGTAATTATCCTGAGATGTAAACAGTTACCTCTCTTTATGAAAGGAGTTTTTATGAATACAAGTTCTTATCTCGAAAAGTTTTAATTTACCGTGATTTTTGTCTTCCGCTGATTACCGATTCGCTTCCGCTAAGTTTTAATTGTGTTTATGTCATGGTTTGGAGATCAGACCCCACATTAACCCTTTCAACTGGGTAAATTGCACATAGGTCCCTGTATAACAAAACAATGCTAAAACTTTAAATAAAAAGGAGCAAATACTGAAATATATGTTTCTGAGAAACTTAATTACATGCTCAGAGTTAATCACAAAGATTTAATTACATATTTAGGCAAAACACCTAGGGTTAACTCATAACCCAGGTCAGGGATGTTGCAGTATCGGGCAACCGTATCAGGCAATAGACTTTTGGGGAACTCGACACACTAGCTCCTTGGTCTAGGAACTAGCTCTTGCAGGGTCCTCCCTCCGGCTCTCTCCCTTTTTGTAGGTTGGCAGCTGCTATTTATAGGCAGTGAGTTGATGGGAGTTGTAGCTTTATTGGTCCACGTGTCCTTCATCCGTGGCTTTGATCTTGAGGCGTCAGGTGGGCCAATATGACTGTCGCCCAAAGACCGTGTCGGGCAGGGGGAGTGTCAGGAAGCTGTATCGGGCAGGCCGTATCGGGCAGCCATATCGGACAGGCCATATCGGGCAGGCCGTATCGGCCAGACCATATCGGACAGCCGTATCGGTCAGGCCCTATCGGGCAACCGTATCGGCCAGGCCCTATCGGGCAGCCGTATCAGCCAGCTGCTGGAATTCTTGTCTTTTCAGGTTCAATACTTGAGAGTCCCAAAATTGGCTAGTTTCGGTGCCTGCAAGTCAAAAATTGACTAATTAGCTACATTATTGGCTATTTTTACTACTTTTATCTAATGCGAGACAGAAATCATAAAACATGAACAAAAGAGTGCATATTAAGACTAAAGTGGCACAAAACTATAGATAAAATGCATAGAAAATATGCGCTAATTTGGGTGTTATCAGGATCATAGACGGATAGTTGTTTAGATGTCTAATACGCCCTAGAGTCATCTCTGTACTCTCAGGCCCAAGCGGGAATGTTTTGAATATAGTGTTTTATCGACTCGAGCTTTCATAGTATTCTGATGTTGTACACGTGGATGCTATCTCTTATGTATATGTTGTGACGGAAGACACATAATCTTTGTAAGAGATTTTTGATATGATTTATGAAATAGTTTGTGATGTTGGGCTTTCATGCAAATGTTTTTGAGTAAGTTTGTGAAAATTTAATCAGTTTTAGCTAACCCTCTTTTTAATGATGGGTTTTATTAGTGGTGGATCATGTTTAGGTTTTGAATAATCTCGTTTTGTGTGACGGGTTGTCACATACATCATTGATTAAATAAATTCCAAACCGCCCCAAGATACACCAAAAGTGTGGCCAAGTGTCAATATAAACCACCAAATCCCGAGCCATCACCAACCACAGTTTATTCCTGATAGTAACGAAGGCTATGGTCAAAATCATCCAACACAAATGAGATAAAAGTAGGCGGTGTCATTCTGAGGCCAAAAAACATCTTGGACATCTCAACGCTTAACCAAAGAAGAAGAAACTCACATTGTGGGTCTTGAAGTAAGGCCAAGAAATCCATTATGGTAAGTGTCTCAGTCACACATTTTCTAAGAATCTCCATGGAAAATATGAGTCAGTATAAACGAGACCGTCTAAAATCTTCACCCCACGCCTTGGCTGAGGGAAACACAAGTCTGGATATGGGTATTGTCTTGGGTCAATAGAAGGCTAAAATATTTCAATCTTTTAAGTGTTGAGATGAAGGCCAAAGATTGAGTCTCACTCTTGGATGAGACAACGAGCTTTAGAACGTCCACGTCCCGAATAAGAGTTCCATCATCAAGATAGAAAGAAAGGAGGTCAATGTGACATTCATCCTTTTAGAACCAATGAAGAAAAGAAAGGGTCCCAACACATCATATTGTTCGATACCAACTGCAGAAAATAAAGGCCCATTTAGATCAATGTAAAGAGGAGCTAGAGAGCTATAGTAGAACTCAACCAAACGTGGAAAAACATGATATTGAGGACCAACTTTTTGAAATAGATCAAGAGTAATGCATCACACACGCCAACTATTAATGCAGTGGCATTAGTATCGTAAGTTACCTAAAGAATTTGATAAACTCTAGAAGGTTTATTTCATCTAAGGCAATATATTGAATAAAACCAAGCCAAAAAAATGTGAATATAATAATTAGATGTTTTACTTAGAAACGGTTTACAAATTTCGAAAACCGCCGGTTTAATTCGTTGGAAAAAGTTTAAAGTTTTATTGCTTATATGACTACGTCACTCGTCTGAAGTAGTTTCAGATTTGCCTGCGGAGCACGGGAATCGGAACGAGGAGTTGGATAAATAGAGAGGAACAAGAGCAGAAGAAAGTGGTGAGGAAGGAAGAGAGAGAAAGCGTGACAGTGAGGGAAAGCAGGCAGAGCCGTGAAGGGAGGTTGTCAGGTTGAGCTCATGGCCGCGGAAGTCAAAGGGTAGATCGGTGCTTAGTGGGATCCAATTTCTATACCGTGGGGAAGATCATCGATCGGTAGTCGGATGGTATTTGCTATCTTCGGGCCCAGCGTAAGGGCGGGGGCGGAAGAAGTTGGGGACGGCGGTGCTAGAGTAGCGGTTGGTGCAGGTGGGTTGCTGCCCGTTCCATCCTCTGTTCAGAGGGGGGAGGAAAGCGGCGCCGGCGAGGTCCGCTGCTGCTGCAAGTGGTACTACTTCGGGCCTGGAGGTTATAGAGCGGTAACAGCTAAACAAATATGAAAAGGGGGAAAAACGGCAGTAGCGGTGGTGGCAGAAACGGTTTGCTCCCCAAGTCGCTGAGGATTATATCTTCTTGCTTGAAGACGGTTTCAACCAACGCTGGATCCGTTGCATCGTCTGTGCGCTCTGCTGGGGCATCCGTTGCTGCTTCTATTGTCGCGCCTACTGATGATGAGAAAGACCAGGTCTTTGATAAGTTTTTGCGACTAATATCTCTAAGTTCCTTTTTCGTGATTGGTAATTTCATTTATTGGTATTGATGTTCTCTTGCCACTTTGAAGTATGTGATTTAGCAACTTATAAATTCCGTCACTTTTGAATTTTGGGTTCTCCTATGATTGATATAGAACTAAACATAAGGATGTTTCGTTTTGTATTAATCATCCTGTTTGGCAAAGAAGAAGTGATCTTCCTAAACAAGCAATACGAAGAATGGCTGGTTCCAGGGATCTTTCTGGGCACGCCAATATACTTAAAGCTTTACTTCGGGATGTTGACGGTATTAGAGGGAGGATGATAAAATTTCTAAAAAGTTGGGAAACATCATGCTATTTCCCCCCTACGATCAACTGTCCAAAAATGAGTGATATTTGTATAATAGAAAACTATGATTTGTTACACCATGTTGTCTAAAAATGAATGAATTTTTTATGATACAAATCTAATTGATGGTTACACTGAAGTTGTCTAAAATGGTGTAAATCAGAGAAGATATATGGCGGCCTTCTACCATCAGTTTATACTCGGTCAAGCTTTGTGCATATCTTCTTATGATATCACATCTTTACTTAAAATGTTATTTTGTACATTCCTCAACATTGTAATTGCCCACTCGTTAGTAATATGACTGTGTCTCGAAATCGATGACAAGCACATAGATGCCAACTATTTGAAACAAGTATTTGTTGTTTTAGACATGGGAGGTCTGCTTTTTATAAATATTACACTTTTTTAACAAAACCATAACGGCTGTAACTATGGGTTAAGACGGTGCTGCTTCAGTGAACATTTTCTAATCTAATGGTATGGTTTCATGGTATACAGTATTCATGTTGTGGAGAACGTCGTGGTTATCCCTATAATCGTTCTACAAGTCCCATCAAAGCAAATAAGGAGAAATGTTTTAGAGGTGAAGAACTCCTCTCGTTTGTTAATAAGTCTGATTACATCGATGAAAGAATATCTAAAGTTGTGAAGCTTTACGTTCTCCTGTTTATTGAGATATCAGTCTGCTTGTGGGGTTGCAGACCACGAAAGCAATGCACAACACGTTGGTAACTTCAATCAGACAAAATAACTTAGTAACAGGTCTGGCAAGAGTACAAGGCGATTGCCTCTTGGGTTAAGCTTAATGTAACAACAATTTTGAATTATCCAAAGTCTACAAAGGGTTTGTGTTTTTTTTGCATATATTTCTGTAATTATCATGAGCATATAGCAATCTACAGTGCTACAAGAAATTGAGTGGACAAATGGAAGACACAGACTTTGGGGACTGGATACATAATATGGTATGCACGTGTTGCTGAACACGAATACGGTGTGGGTATTGTTGATAAGACGTAATATCGTCTAACTGGATACATTGTTAAAAAAAGGGTCCTCTGAGCTTACCTATTGTCTACCTGGATGCATTGTTCTTACAATGCTTAGTTGATGTTAATTTCAACTACCTGCCAACTTTCTGATTCTAAGAAGAGAGATGGTCATGATTCGGATCTTCGGATTGTCAAAAGAGGCACTGTAATTTTTACAACGGGAATGGCGTCCTCGTAAGCACTGATACACTACTGAGAATTAGCAGAATGCATTATTCCACATAACCTGGGCCAAAAATATAATCCACAGCGAGTACTGTGAAGTTTGCCTTCTGTTCCCCTTCTTCTAGTTGCTCTACACTATTAATGGGATGAACGGCATGTTTGTGGGATGAATAGTGAGTCAAAAGTAGCAGTTGCTGAAAATCACCTTCCAAGCATTTTTTACCTTGTTGAATTTCTAGCTGTAGATTTGGAGCGACAAACTGAGAAATCAGAAGCACTTTTTTGCTTGTGTAAGAAGACTATTTTCTGATATGTCAAATAGCGACATAAGTTGTTTGGGTAACTAGTGTTATGGTAGGAATAAGTTAGGATTGATTTTGAAGTAGAGGGAGGGAAAACCTTGGTGCAAAATATCTATTCCTCATGTAAAAAATAAGCTGACTGTTAATTCATTCCGGTGGAATTGGTCTTCATATATTAGCAAATGTTTGGGTTGCAAGCTGTGAATTGGCTTCAAGGTGTACCCTTCCAGTAATTAAGCATCTTTTGTTTCAACTTTATCCCATTGATGGCGGAGCGCTATTTGTTCCCTGGCTTTAAGGCATATCATTTAAGTATGATATTTCTTTTTATTTGGTATTGGATCATGGGAATAATGTTTTAACAAAAATCTTGGTTGTGGATACATCATCCAAAACAAAATAGAAAGTGCTAGCATTTGAACACTTTTTTATTGGTACTGTTTAGTTAATTTGCTTAATTTATTGAATCTATGTCGTCATTACATTGCCTTGCAGACTAAACCAAAGTTTTGCTGAAAAATCAGATATATTCATGGCTATATCTTTTTCATGTCCTGTCACGATATCAGTTAACTATTTCACTGATGTAGGCATTAACATTACAAAAGAAAATTTCTGTAATAATGAAATTAGTGCAAACAGGTGCTAAAAATGTACGTAAATATCTTCATATGTGATTAGAGAAAGTAATTTATCTACCAAATCCAAAGATTTGAGTAATATCATGCTTTATTGTTAGTCAAATTCCTGTTTTCTAAAGATTTTTGAGATTTTTTTGCTTAGAACTGCAACATATTTTACTTCAAACAAGTCTCAGGTGAATAAGACATGTTCTTACATAGTGAATAAGGTATCCAACAATTCCAAATTTTAGTTGCAACGTGTTGCACTATAGAAAAGTGTTGCATCTTATAAAGACTCTTTGGATTTTTACTGAAAGATGCAC
Source organism: Alisma plantago-aquatica (assembly GCA_963693085.1). NCBI lineage: Eukaryota > Viridiplantae > Streptophyta > Magnoliopsida > Alismatales > Alismataceae > Alisma > Alisma plantago-aquatica. The sequence goes on along the minus strand of OY856409.1, from coordinate 1,114,419,027 downwards.
CAATATCTACTGTTATTGTCATTAAGTATATTAGAATCCAAAACGGTTCACATCATTTGAATTTTGTTTGATATCACGTACTAGCTAACCATTCCAATTGTTAAATTAGATTTGACCTGTAGAATCATTCGGTCTTCAACCATCTAGTTAGATTGGTGATGCAAATGCCACATAAGCTTTTTGTTGGGTTAAGTCAATTACTCCAGGTGGTCTGAATTGCTAGTCTTCAATCATTAATTAATACCGGTTGCATATTCTTGAAGATTTTTTTTGATTGTAGCAGTTGCTCCATTTCCACCATGCTAGCCAATCAATCTATTTCTTTCCTAATGGTATACTGTTACTTTTGGATATGCACATGTTGTTATCCTTCATTTTCTAGATTTCATCCCTTATCATAGTCAGCGTGATCTTCTAGTAGTTGGCTTAACTGGGTAGTCAATAATCTATTAAGATTAGTGCTTTTTTACTATTAAGCCCAACCTGCACTGCTTCTATTGATTTTTGAGGAATTTCAGTTTGCTTTTACAGGTGTCATGACTCCTAACCATGTTTAAGACCATTTTGTAATGTACAGCCATATTCTTGTCCTGCATACATACAGAGGAGAAGGTGTGTCCCGTTTCCTTTTTTCCTCCCTACTTTGTCTCTTCCCCCATCTCCTCTTTCTTTCCGCTTCTCTGCCACTTCAAGGAACCATGGCCTATCTCACGTATTCCCCTGCCTATGCTGTGCGGCTGAGTCCCTGAGGACTTCCTCTGTTGTCACTGCTTACCCATTGTAAACTTGGGGGGGGGGGTCACTGATGGTTATTTGTACCTGGAGTGAGGTGCAATTTAAGAAGAGATGTTTTTAGAGGAGGCATAATGCCCCCTCCCTGCAATTTGCCTCATGCCTTTCAAGATTTTTTTCTTAGTGTTTCTCTGTGTCTATATGAACATGGGCAATATTGCAGATCTCTTTTCATTAGTGGATGGAATGACCTTAACTGTTGAGTGACAGCACATTGAGCTAACATGTTGGCCGTAGACCCCCATGAGTAGAGAGTGTCAGCGTTGAATGGATGTATTGAGCTTGTTAGTCTAATTGATAATTCTCAGTCCACCATGGCAGACTTCGTTTTTTTTTTCTGAGACTACAATGGCCTAGCCGATCTGAAGTAATCCATTTGAGATTTGTGTGTCTCTAAAGCCTTGAAGATCCTTCATCTTGCTAGATAAGTTACCGTATAAGGACTGTTGCAAGTAGTCCTTTGATCTTTCTATGATGTTGTCAAGGGTGTCAGCATTATCTAAGAGGCTACTTAGAGGCTTCTGGGGGCACTTCATCTTCTACAAGGACAGTAGGCTTTTAGCCGTTAACTCATTAATGGGATGTAGGGGTCATCAAACCTCTGTTTAGTGTCCTACAAGGGTGCTAATATTTGACTGATATTTCAAAAAGGATGCTAGGTTCCAATGAGGTGACCTAGCTCCCTATCCTGCCTGTGCTCCTTGCTTTGATGCACTAGCGTTGCACAATTATCTGCTGCCTGCTTGCCTGTTCCCTGTTCCCTTGATTACCTACTGTTGGGTGATCGATGCGGGTACAATTGAATGACTTTGGTTTGGATGATCGAATGCATCCAATTTGGAGTCATTTGTTCCCCATCTATGCAATTTCCAAAATAAAATATGCCCACTTGGCTTGTGATCCACCTAAGAAACCAATCGAAGACGAGGAGAATAAGGTGAACATGTGTATAATGTCAAGAAAAATCGTTGATTTTACTGTTATATCAGGGATCTTAAATTGTATGCAACATTAACTTATTTGCAATGGTTAACGAAATATGGGATCGGTCGGCACACATTTGCTGCGACAATGAAAATCTGTCTAAGGCGCGAAGATCATTTACTTATACGAAATTTCCTCCAATGATGAAACTGAGCACTTGTTCCAATCTGTGGGCACATGGGATGGGATAAGTTGGAGAGGCATACAAACCATTCTGCACAAATTTTGCTACTTTGCACATGCAACATGAAGAACATAGATTTTCAAGAGCCTACTTGACACATATTTTGGGATTTTTTTCACAAATTTTGGCAAGTGACCCTTCATGAAAGCTCTATGATGTCTAGTAATGTCTACAAATCTGCACATTTAGCTTTTAATATGATCACTCTACCAGTACTTGAGATATAATAGGAAATATTTTACTTGACATTCCCACCGATGCAATTTCCTTTATGAGTGGATATATAATTTTCTATGCTGATTATTTCAATGCAAGATGGCTTAGAAATGACATTGAAGATGACTTACTAATCAAAATACTCTAGGAACAATAATAATGTAGGAAAATGCTGGGAAAATCATTGGATGTTTGCTGAGTTCACCGGGGTTGTTTCCATGTTTGGAGAGGGCTCCACCAATGTGCTAGTGCATTTGTATGATTGGATCTAGCGGTGTAGAACCTATGAAACAGATACGGATATAGATACTGATAGAGATACATAAACGAGATACAAAGATTTTTGATAATATAGGATACATATACGATAAAGGATACAACAAAGTCTTAATAAATTGAATATATACCTGTGTTCTTATTCATAAAAAATGCAAATCTAACCGTCCAATTTCTGAATATAAATATAAATATAAATATAAATAAAAGGGACCTTGTTAGGCATGACTCTTTTCAATGATTATTCGGCCTCATGAACAACCTTTTGTACTCCACTTTGGTGTCCAATAGTGATTTTTGAGCAAATCCTGATCCCATTGCATGGAATCTTTAGCAAAGCTTTTGTCCTAGTTTGCTCGGCCTCATGAACAACCTTTTGTACTTCACTTAGGTGTCCAATAGTGACTTTTGGGCAAATTTTGATTACATTGCATGTAATCTTTAAGTGAGCTTTTGCCCTAGTGTACCAACCCTTATACTATTTGTTATAATAGCTGTGACCATGGTTTTAAAACCAAACCAAACCGAATCGAACCGGCTGTTTGAACAACGAACCGGTGGCTAGGATGGTTTGGTTCTCTCACAAACTTGAAAATGACCTCAAACCAACCAAAACCGGTTGACCTGGTGAATTGGTCCTCATTTTTTCCCAACCAGACGATTCTTTACCATGTGTATACCTTGACCCCCGAACCCAATTTTCTATTTATTCCCACTTGCTCCTTCCATGTTCTTATCTCCTTTTCTCATTAACTATAATTTGGCATAGGACATGTAGTGTATGATTAAATCATTGTCGTTTATATGCTATTTTCTGCTATTTTCCTTGATATGTTCACCATTCCTTGATTTTTCATATATTATAAGTTTTTTGCAGTTATTATTGACTTGATGCTGATTTCATCGGTTGGACCGATTCAACCACCGGTTGAACCTGTCCAACCGATGGTTGAATCGTTGAAATGAGAACTGGAAACCTCGATCGGTTGAATCGGTATAAACGATGGTTGAACCATTGAATTGAGAACCAGAAACCTTGCTGGTTCGTTGACTGGTATGGGTTTCACAACCTTGATCGTAACAAGATTCACCCCTGTGTTGCTTTCAAAATACAATCACATTTTGTGCAGAGGTATGCAATAGTAATTCTCAATTGAGAGGCCCAAGTCCTATGATATGAGATATAAAGATGAGATACTGGAAACAAAGATATAGTTCAAAGACTTGGATTATATGACTCACATGAAAGAAGCCCCAAGAACTAGTCAATAAAAAGATCTGGGAATTTTGACAAAAGTGAGACTATATGAGATATTCTTAGCAACAAGTTAAAGGGATCGAACTCACATCATTATGGATCAATGTCCTAGCAGTAAGCACCCTAATGAGTTGATTAAAGGCCATCGGCCAAACATTTAATCAATAGTCTATAAGGGTCTATTTTGATGATACTGGTTTCATAAATAGCGTGTCTATAGATGTAAATTATAATTGCACTCGAGTTCATTGTAGTTCGAACCAAGGTTTTTAGAAAACTCCCCTTAAGGGTCATAGGGCTTATGCCAAGGGTATCTATTTGCGTCTCAAGGCCTATGCCTCGGTGTAAGCCTTGGTTTTGGGTGATAATGTCTCATGTTAATGACCAATAATTCTACTTATAAGATTATTTCAAACACTTTCTTCAATAGTTTTAAATTCGAAGTTGTTGTATATAATTATCGTTATCTTATTAATGAAAATTTTAACTATCATTCTTTGAGTGAGATCTTTCAACTGATATTGTTAAATTTGGCTTTTTGTTTGCTACCTTATTATTTACTATGTCGATGAGTTTCATCTCGTTGAAAACTAATTATTCTTCCTTGTTCCTACTAATTTCAAGCTATATTTCCCCTAGTTTCTTTGTCTGGTTACATATTTGGATCTTGCAACATTAATTATTGATATCTCATTATTTGCTACATATTTGTTTTTAGTATTGTGGTGGTTTTTAATCTATATTTATCCTTAATTTTTTTTTGGGTTGAATGTTTATCCCCAAAATTACATACACAAGTTCTATTTTATTTTAGTTTTGCTTGCCACATATATATTATATCTACACACATACATCCATGTGTAAACTATCTATATACGTGTATAAATTTTGGTTATTTATGGACGCCTCGTACAAATACGAGGTTTACACGTCGTATGCCTTGAGGCTTACTCCTCACCCGATCAAGAGAAAATCGTGTTTATGCCTTACACGTTTTAAAAACTTGGTTCCAACTTACATGGTTTATTTAAGATCCATAGAGTTAATGAAATTTTTGAAGTAATAGTAAGTTGCAAGAATTATCGAATGAGTTTGGAGCTAATGGTAAGTTACCAATAGGAGGTTGCGGTAAGCTTATTAAGATGTCAACTTGGTTTAGAGAAGAGTGCTTTATAGATCCATAATTACCACATAGACTAATTTTGTGGTAGATTGGTAGTTGAGATAGACTAATTTTGTGGTAGATTGGTAGTTGAGAAAACTCTCATCTTTTATTTGAGAGCATTTTTTTAAAATAAAATAAATGCAGCTAACTTTAACAATAGGCACATACAAAAAAATAAAATCAGATTTATATATATCTCGATACAAGTGGGCTGGGCAGTATGAGTATCCATAAATTATCCATGACATAGTATCCAGGACATATCCACAAGTATCCACCCTTTAAAAAGAAAAGAAGAACTATGTGGGTATGTATGGAGTAGTATCCAATACGTATCCAGGCATGTCCAATACATACTGGTGCCTAGTACGGGCATAGTCACAAGTTCGGTATTCGGCAATCATTCGGCGAGGCTGAAAAATTCGGCATTCGGGAATTATGCGGAAAATTCGGATAAAAATCGGCAAGAATTCGGTAAAAGTTCGGTCAACTATTCGGGAAATATTCGGAAAAAATTCGTATATATATATATATATATATATATATATATGTACATACATATATATATAACACATGATACACATGTTGATCCAATGACAACGTCCCAATAACCAAGTCAAATAACATGCTCTAAATCTAAAAAAGGAATTAGATATTAAGTATGATGATATGATGTCTAAATATGATAAAAGTAGCTGGCCACATGATCATAGAGGAATTGGCCACAAAAATAACTGCGGAACTAAATGTCACCAAAATATTTAGAATGCAAGGTCATTCTTCGTCATCTAAATCTAAATCAAGGTCATTTGAATCATCATTTGTCTCTAAATCATCACCCAAACCAGCATCAGTATCATCTTCATCTAGTTCTTCATCTTCAACATCTCCATGTGCATCCTCGATGTTGCCCACAAATGCATCAATTTTGTCAAGATCAATGGGTTTGGTATCTGCAACTTCCTTTGCCTTGGAAGTTTTCATCAAATGCATGTTCATCCTTATAAATACCAAATTTTCCAACCTTTTTGGATCAAGCCTATTCCTCTTTTTTGTATGTGCTGCATCAAAGGCACTCCAATTCCTTTCACATCCAGATGCACTACAAGGTTGGCTTAATATACGAATAGCGACCTTCTGCAAAATCTTAAGATGACCTCCATACATGTCCCACCACATCCCTGTGAATTCAAAATATCAGACATTAATATAGTAGAAATATATAGTACCAAATTTGAACCAAGAATTGAGACTTACTAGGATGTGTATCTTGTAAAGCTGCAATGGCTAGTGAATCAAATACCTCAGGAATCATAGCATGATAGTCCCGTAGTTCTTGGGTGACTAGAACAATATCATCAGCATCAGAGACCAATCTTTGAACCACCTTTGAGACCCCTCTTCTTACCTCAGCATCCATCCTCACTCTCTTTTCATAATGGAATTTTGGGTTGAGATAGCCAGCAGCAGCATGAATATTATTATGCAAGTTCTTTGCCCACCTTTCATCAATAATCTTCCAGAAAGGAGAATATTGAGCATAATCTCCACTAAACATATCTTTCATTGTTTCTTTTACTCTGTCCATAGCCTCATAGATATATCCATTAGTAGATCCATCACCATCTACCATCCTAAGAACCTTCATAAGAGGCTCCATCACTTGAGTCAAACCAGCAGCAGAATGCCAAAAGTCATTGTCTTGAATGATTTCCTGTACATCAATACCATCCTCAAATTTTGATTGAGGTAAAGCCCTCCAATCAGAAGATGCCACCATAAAGCGCAAGCCCTGCTCCACACCCAACAAAGATTGTAAGCATAAAAAATGAGTGGCGAACCGCGTGGTACCAGGTTTCTTCAACTCTCTTCCCTCAGTATGCTTCCTCATCAAATCAAGAACGTGTTGATACTTATACATGAACTTCGCAATTCTCCTAGCATTCTCCATGATAGAGTGGACCTGTTCCAACTTATCAAAGTCCTGAAACATCAAATTAATACAATGTGCTGCACAACTAACTTTGAATATCGTCGGGTACTTTATTTCCAACAATGTGGCTGCACCAAGAAAGTTAAGAGCATTATCTGAAACAAACTGGACAACATTAGAGGGGCCTATTTCTTCAATTGCAGAGGAGACAAAATCACATATATATTGTGCATCCTTTTTGTGCCCAACAGTGCAAACTGATTTCAAGAACATGACACCCTTTGGAGAAGCAGCCATGAGATTTATATGTGGACGACTTCTAGCATCCTTCCATCCATCAGACATCAAAGTGCAACCAGAAAATGACCAACTTTCCTTGATGGACATGATATACTCATCAACATCACCTCTCAGTTCCTCCAATAGCCTAGTCCTTGCTGTCTCACTGCTAGGTGGCACATACCCAGCACCGCACCTAGCAATAGCTGCACATGCCTCCTTAAATTCAGGAGTCCTCAATAAATTGAAAGCGAGGTTATTGGCAACAACACACTTCATTATAGCTTTATCAGCCAACTTCCTCTCCTCCTTCTTTGTCAGTTCATGCAACGTTTGTTGCTTTTGGATATCACCCCGTAATCTGTCCACATCAATATAAGTCATATTGCTTTGTGTGGCAAGACAAGCAGAGGATGTGTTTGAGCTAGAAGAAGAGGTTGTTGTCCAAAATGCAGAGAGCTTTTGCTTCTTGGCCTTGTTTTGGATCTCATCAATAGATTTTAAAGCAGAATCACGCACATGATCAGGAACTGAAGCACAAGGATTGATATCTTTCCCAGTTATTTTCCCAAGATGATATCTAATTCGTGTGATCCCAGCATGAAATTCTAATTGACAGTATTTACATTTTACTTTCGACCCTACTTGTTCAGTATGTTCCCATAATGGATCCTTTCCACGCGGCATTGTTCAAGCTCAAATATCAAAGTCCAACCTCACACTGTTAAAATAGAATTATTGGGGTGTTAGCCACAACATATTCATAAGTAGTGATACCCTATGGCAAATAACAAAGGCAAGTTCAATTACTCTTATCAGTTTTTAGTTCTTACTAAAACGGAAATGACAGCAAGAATACATAGGAAAGAGCACGATATCAGCATTTGTTTTCAATATAATCTCACGCTTACAGACCCAGAAAAAAAAAGTACAGTATAGAAATTTAAATTACAATACAGATATCAATAAAAGATGGAAACATAACAGCTCCCCAAGAGGTATAATCGCCAGAGAACATATCACAGTACATATAGACTGCATGAAGAAATTTTATTCAGAAGCTATTGTTGGTTTGCAAGAGTTTTTGCAACAAGTAAGTCTTTGGGGTACTACTGCCGGAAGAAATACTAACAAACTGATCAGTCTCTAATACAATGATTTGTTCTATATTAATAAGATTAACCATTCCGCTTTTTCAAAATTAAAAACTTTCGTTCTTAACTTTCCAAGATCAACTGACCGCACTAGTAGAACTGATATGAGGCAGCCGCAATCAGAGAGAGAGGGAATACGAGGCAGCCGTAGTCGGCATGATACATTACAAACTAACAGTGGTCATCAGCAATCCGCACTGCAAGAACTCTCCTTCCATCAGATGGACCCTTGTCATAGGAGTTGGTACACCAGCAGTGCGTAGCCTATTACTTATGCTGATTTCTTTAGTGTTCGGTCTGTTTATGTACGTATACCCGCTTCCGTAGAACTGATAAAACAAGGGCCTTACCCAATGCTGTAGCCGTCGCTGCCTCGCTGGTCGGCCGCCGTCGGCGTGGTCGTTGTGTGTTGGTAGCCGCAGCCCGCAGGTCCTGCTCCTTCCAGTGGCCGCCGGCGTCGTTGCTCCTCCTTCCAGTGGCCGCCGGCGTCGCTGCTGCAGTAGGCGGTGGCGGTGCGATTGGAGCCCGCAGGTCCTGCTCCTCCTTCCAGTGGCCGCCCGCAGGTCGCTGCTTCAGTGTTGACGCCGCAGAAGAATGCCAGCCGCCGCCGCGTAGACGCGTACAAGGTCGGGTGTCGGACAGTCGGGGGCTAGGTTCTGGGTGAAGCCGTGACGGGGACCGGGGTAATGCGTGAAATGAACTAAGGCCCAAGTTAGTAGTGGGCCGGTTTGCAATAGGCGTTTTTTACAAAAAAATCGAGAAAAATTCGTGTTCTTAACGTCAAATACCCGTTTAATACGCGCATCGCGAATAATTCACGAATAATTCGTAAAATTCGGTAACGGTACGCGATTATTGCGAAATTCGGCTGTAGCATTTGGCTGGTGAAAAGTGCGCGTATTATTCGCGAATTTTTCAAAAATTCGGCGAATTCTGTGACTATGAGTACGGGTACGTGACCTATTTGGAGTGTCCGTGCTTCCTAGTGTGGAAGTTATGGTACCCACGGCTAATATTGAGTTGGATACATTTATCCAAATTCCAAAGGAAACCATTTTGCTATGTCAGCCTCTGCTCCACATGTTGCCAGTGTAATTCGGTGACTGCATCTGCATTTAAGGATGTGCCATTGATTTTGGAGTGGCTTCTCATATTTGACAATTAATCTTAATTTTCTTGAGTTGATGAAGAGTCCTTTCTTGCCTCCTAAAATTGGTCGATGAAGTTGTAGGGATTAGGAAACAATTACTGCACCGTGTCCTTATCCTCCATGCTTTTTGCCCATGAATTTCCCATGGATGTACACATGATTAAAATTGATTGAGCCTACAAATGCGTGATAGCCTTTTCACATTCTGTATTTTTCATGATTGGCGCACTTGATGAAGATTTTTGGGGACACTAGAGGACCTTGTAGGCTATGCTACTCAACAATGTTCAAAATTTCGACGAAATGGTCAAAATTTTGCCAGTTTTCTGTTTTGGTGGCAATCATACATCGAAATGGACTCTGGAAACTCTAGAAACAAGCAGATCATCGATTTTTTTTTATTTTTACTTTTTCATATACTATGTACTACCTAGAGCATTTTTTTTGCACAGTTTTGTGTCTTAAGTCTATATATTGTGCTTGCAAACTATAATGAATTAATCCATTGATTTCACCATTGAAAATTGACATCAAAATGCCCCATCAAAATGCCCATCGAAACGGTTCAAGGTCATTCACTCACAAACGATGAGCCCCCACCCCCCACATCCAATATGAAATACTATTACATATTTGAGTAAATCTACACTAGTAGATCATTGTGGTAAAGTTTCATAAATTAATTCGTTAATTTTTCCGTCAAAATGCAGGAACACATTTATCGAAATTTCTGTCGAAATTTGCTGAAATTTATGATTCTGTGACCACCTGAACGACATCGAATCGGATATTTTCTTCCTTGCTACTCAGAGATGCTTCCAAAGCTGCACATAACTGCCTACTCCATCATCTATGATATCTTCTTTGCCACGACACTATTTGCCTTAGTTACACTTCTACTACAAAGTTGATTCACCTAATGCCTCATGTCCAAGTTTCATTTTTCGATCCACGTTTTGTCAATTCAGGGAGCAACTTAGATCTGGTTATCCGAGTAGGGAAAATGTTATTCAGTGATCTGTCTCTTTGTTTATTTTGATGTTTGGCTCCTTACAAAATGTCTGAGAAGTCGTCTTTACAGTATTCTATTACTTTTTGTTGATGGCCTGTTAAGGTGATGTGGGTTTACTTATTATATGAGTGGTCAAAAATCTCGGTGTAGCCTTTTTTTTCCAAACAAAGATCAAATTTTGTCTGCTACTTAATGCTTTGAGAACCCGCGACGTGCTTGCATTCAATGCGATATAAATATCTGTATGCCAAATGGAACCTCTATCATAGCATCAAAGATGTCGGGATACAAGAATAATCACCTTCTTGATGTTTAGAACATCTTAAAATTTTCTTGGCCAGATGGTTTCACTTCTTGAAATCTTGTTGATCATATGCATTTATCTGTTTCAGAAATAAAATTCTCAATTAAACATATTTTTAATGTACGTCTATGGATTTATCTCATAAACTATGCGCCCACTTCTATTTTTGGTTGCATTTTGCTTGGTGAAAGATCTTTGTCCTGAAAAAGTTAACATTTGCCCAGACCTATTAGGTAAATTTTCCTTTACTTCCATAAAATCCAGAAGTCTTCCAAGTGTTTTGACCATATTAACCACAATCGGATGGTTGTGTTGAAGTATTCTTCTTGAAAGCACCGTTCCAAGGATGTCAATCCCTTGACCAATATATGTAAACTCTCCTGTTATAAATGTACTAGCGATCTTAACATGCTTGCCCTGTACTATCTTTCCTGAAGTTTCTACCATAACATCAACTGGATGTTTACCTTCATTAACCATTCCTTTGCTCGATTTTGTTTTTAGGGTTCTGGACACACCAACTACCTTTTTCCCCTTCTTCCTACTTGTTTGTCTATCTTATTTACTGCCATTGTTCCACAGACTATATAGGGAGATCTAATGCCCTATCTCATCCTAGTCAGAAGCAAGCAGTTTAAGAAGTAATGTTACCCCTTGTTGTGAGGTATATCTAGGACTTTATAGGCCCTACTATATAGGAAGCTTTATCCCATCCCTGTTGGAAGCAAGCAGGGGAAGGTATGCTATCCCTGGCTGAGAGGAAGCTTTATCCCATCCCTTCTTGCTACCTATTTGTCTATCTCAAGGTTGTTAGAACTGAACCAGTGAGTCAACTGGTAAGGCTTCTGGTTCTCGATTCACTTGGTCATCCAGTGGTTGAACCAGTTTAATCAATGACGTAAACATGACATCATAAATACTTGATTTATACATTATGAATATATAAAATTTTCAACAAATTAAACATATAAAGGAGATATGAAAAAAATCACATTGATACGAATGGGAACAACAAACATGTTACTCTGGTTAGGATAGGTAATTACCAACACTGTAATTAAGGAGAAGAAGAAAAAGAATAGATCCTACATTTATGAACAACACTAATTATGCAATCTTATTAAGGAGAAGAAGAAAAAGAACAGATCTTACATTTATGAACAATATTATAATGCAATCTTCTAAATAAGACATAAGTAAATGGGAGTTGCAATTATCAGACACTTATTGGGATCAGTTAATTGGAGTGGCATTGTCATTATATCATAGAAACCTCATTTACACCAATTGCAGGATAGCAGGAACAAAGAGTAGCACTCAACAACTCTGAAACACAATAAGCTTTGAGTAGTTGACTTGGGCTTATGTCTGTGTTGAAGAGAGTAACATAGAGATAGAAGAAGGGGAGGTAACTAGTACATAAACAAGGGGATAAAGAAGGAAGAAAAGGATGGGAAGGGGATCAATAGCCATCAACTTCAGAGGGGGAGAGAAGAATAGAGGGAAATCAGTAATAGATAGAATAGAGGAAGAGGTGAAAGAGAAAGAGGAGGAAGAGGGAGATGAGAAGACAGAGATAAAGGAGGAAGAGGTAGAGGACGAGAAGAGGGAGAGAAGCACTTGACCTGGTGGCAAATAGGTGACAGTGGTCCTAACAGCTTCAAGGGCAAGCAATTGCAAGCGTCGACATCAGGGAGAGCGGAAGCACTTACGACGATGGCAACGGAGCTTGAGGGGGTGACGACAGAGCTTGCAGAGCGACAATTACCACAACTCCAGCAAGAAAGGCAGGGTCTAGGGCTCCTACGGCAATGGGGGATCGAGGAAATGTGTTTTGGGGTATCGGGTATCGAGGGTAATAGGGGTTCCAGCGTCACAGGGGTCACGTGGCCGCTTAACTAGCCAAGTGACAGACTCGGTCAGTTGGCAAGAAACTAGACAGGTTCACTGGTTGGACCAGTTGGTTCACCGGTTTTGAGGTGGTTCAATGCTATTTTTAACTCTCTGGGAGGACCAAACCGCTATTGTGACCGGTTCCCAGTTCAACCGGTTGAACCGTTCGGTTCGATTTGGTTATGATAACCGTGGTCTATCTTGTTTGCTGCTATTGTTCCGCAGACTATATAGGGAGATCTAATGCCCTATCTCGTCATGGTCAGAAGCAAGCAGTTTGAGAAGAAAATGTTACCGCTTGGTGAGAGGTATATCTAGGACTTAATAGACCCTACTATATAGGAAGCTTTATCCCATCCCTGCTTGAAGCAAGCAATGGAAGGAATGTTATCCCTGGCTGGCTGAGAGACATATGCAGAACCTGGTGGATCCATTGACTGGCTATGTGTGTGTTAGATGTTGCTGGTAATCTAATGTACTACTTAGATGGTGTGTGGAACGTCTAAAGGCTTGTGTGGCAGCGCTATAAAACTTACAATAGTGATTATTTTGAGTTCTCATATTGGTCTGCTGAATGTGAAAAAACACCTTTCAGTGTAGTCAGATTGCTGCAGTGGATTTGAATTCCAGTTGAGGTTTATGAAATCCTTCAATATTGGGATGTTGTATCCTTCTGTTTTTTTCTTTCTTTTACAGAACTCCTTTTTTGGCGCCTAAATGTTGGATGACATTCCTACATAGAATTAATCTCGAATCATGCCTGTAATCAGACAAGCCCTCCGGATATCTTCAAAGTGAAAACGTGCTCAATGGGTTCTGTTGGGAATGATATCATGGGGAAAATCCTCCGAGTGTTATTGATAGAAGGGCAGACCTTCTCCTAAAAATAGGAGGAGATACAGGGAAGCACACATAACCCTAATGGACCCAGACACAATTGGGCCCATATACAATTAGACTCATCATAATCATCTATAATAACTTAATTAACTAGGCTCTCTAACAGGTTCAATTGTTGCTTTGGTAAAAACAAAGTACACAATGTATAATCTAGCCATGGCTTGGCTGTTGGCACCTTGTTGAGCAGCGCGTTCAACACTTCACTGGAATGTATATTGTTTCTCTCTTCGTCATTACTATTGTGTGTCCAGGAGTGTCCAAGGGTATGCATTAGATTTCTTACTTCGAACATTGATGACAGCTAGAACTTAAAAAAGTTTTTAAGTTTGGTAATATATCTTAGGATTCATTTTAAGTTTTGCACTTTGAATTCATTATCTTATGTAATTACCTACTTCCACAATTGTTACCAAGAGGTGGTATGTATCTGTCCTATATACACATTTGCATTGTATAATCTTAGATATAATTATGTTATGCCGAGAATAAGATCTTTGTACTTATGATAAAATCTATTTCAGGTACTATGGGCTGGCTTTGACAAGTTTGAACTTAGTCCATCTAGATTTAAAAATGTTTTACTTTTGGGTTACACCAATGGATTCCAAGTTTTGGATGTTGAAGATGCTTCTGATGTTCATGAATTGGTCTCAAAGCGTGGTGGTCCAGTCACTTTCTTACAGATGCAACCTATACCTGCTAAGTCAGAAGGACCTGAAGGATTCAGGTCTTCCCATCCCATACTGTCGGTAGTTGCTGGGGATGAGACGAATGGATCTGGTTCTGTTCAAGTTGGGCCTCCAAATGCTTTGATGAAAGACGCTGGCAGCGAATCCCAGTCTGGAAATCAAATATCTACTCCTACAGTCGTGCGCTTTTTCTCACTAAAGTCCAATAGTGAGGTCCATGTTTTGAGATTCAGATCTGCAGTGTATGTAGTTCGGTGCAGTCCCCGTATAGTTGCCGTGGCACTCGCAGCACAGGTGAAAAAAACTTAATGTTCAAAGTTTATAGTAATTAATTTCTTGTATTGCTTATCACATTCTTAATCAACTTCTAATGTTGCATTTTTTTCTTCTTCCAGATATACTGCTTTGATTCTATTACTTATGAAAACAAATTTAGTGTCCTAACATATCCCATGCAAGGAGCACCTGGTGTAAATATTGGTTATGGTCCAATGGCTATTGGCCCAAGATGGTTAGCTTATGCCTCAAATAATCCTCTGATGTCAAACACAGGACGACTTAGTCCGCAAAATCTTACACCTCCAGGTGTTAGTCCATCGACTTCACCAAGCAGTGGAAACTTGGTTGCTCGTTATGCAATGGAATCTAGTAAACAGTTAGCTGCTGGAATTATCAATCTTGGTGACATGGGATATAAAACTTTTTCCAAGTACTGCCACGAATTTCTACCTGATGGTTCCAATCCATCAATGTCAACATCTGGCAGAAAAGTTGGTAGGCTTACTTCATCTGCCCACCCCTCTGAAGCAGACAATGCAGGAATGGTTTGTCATCTAAACTCTTTAATAATATATGTATTTAAAATTGTGTGAGAACAAAATTCAGATTCAGAATCACAATCATCTTATAATAGCCTGTTATTCTAATTGAGAAAGAGCTTATTGCAGGTTGTGGTTAAAGATCACACTAATTTTAATGTTTAAAATAATAGTGCAATTGTAGATACTATTACTAATAGGCTGTCTCTTTTGTAGGTTGTGGTAAAGGATTTCGTCTCAAAAGAGGTCATTTCTCAATTCAGGGCACACAGTAGTCCCATCTCCGCACTTTGTTTTGATCCCAGTGGGATGCTTCTAGTCACTGCTTCTGTACATGGAAATAACATAAATGTATTTCGCATCATGAGGAATTCTATACCAAATGCATCGAACTCTGCACATCTTGAATGGAGTTCATCTCATGTGCATCTTTACAAGTTATATCGTGGATTAACCACTGCTGTAAGAATTTATATAGTTAACATGCGTTATGCTTTACCAATTGCCATTGTTTTATTGGACATCCACTAACTTCCAGATTTGACATTCAGGTTATACAAGATATATCTTTTAGCCATTACAGCCAATGGATATCTGTTGTATCGTCTAGGGGTACATGCCATATATATATGCTTTCTCCATTTGGTGGAGAAACTGGCATTCAAACACCAGGTCTGCATAAAGACGGACAAGCTTTCATGCGCAATCCATCTTTGCCATGGTGGTCAACATCGTCCTGCATGATTGATCGCCACTTTTTCCCTCCCCCACCGCCTATTACACTTTCGGTGGTTAGTCGAATAAAAAATGGGAACTCTGGGTGGCTTAACTCTGTTAGCAGTGCAGCTGCTTCTGCTGCTGGAAAGACACCTATACCGTCAGGTGCTGTTGCATCTGTCTTCCACAATTGTGTCCATGGTAGTCTGCGTGAGCCAAAGTCTAGTCCAATGGAGCATCTTTTAGTTTATTCTCCATCTGGTCACGTCATCCAACATGAGCTTGTTCCATCTTTAGTGGCAGAGTTATCTGATAGCACTTCAAGAGTTGGTGCCAGCCATCAGTACCAAATTCAAGATGAAGAGCTACGGATAAGTGCTGAACCTGTTCAGTGGTGGGATGTTTGTAGAAGAGCTAATTGGCCAGAGAGAGAGGAATTTATGTCCAGCATGACTATAGATAAAGAGGAAACTGCTGAGATGTCTGTGGACGTTTCTGACTGTGAAGACAATGAAAGCAAATGCTCAGGATCATCAGTGTCCAGTCCACGCAAGGATTTCACAAAAGCCAATCAAAGGCATCTAGCTAATGCTGAAGTAAGAGGTAGCTATGGGCATATACCTATATGGCAGAAATCAAAGGTGTGCCTTGCTATTTTTTCAATCAAGTGAGCTTTTGTTTTTACACATCGACCTAGTCGAATAATGACTTAATTGATATATGTTGCAGATTTGCTTTTACACCCTGAATCCTCCCGATGACAGTTGGAAGTCTGCTGATGATTGCATTGGAGAGATTGAAATTGAAAAAATTTCTGTTCAAGAAGTTGAAATCAGGCATAAAGATTTACTACCAGTCTTTCAGCACTTCCATAATGTCCACTATGATTGGCATGATAGGTAATGTTTTTTTTATATACTATTGTTGTTTTAAATAAACATGCAATCTACTTTCTGAATGTTCAGTTGAAATCTTTATAGAGAAAAAATAATAGGATCAGATTTCTATTAAGCGATCAACCATATCTATTAGTAGAGACACTGCAAGTACAAAGCAACAAATTAAACATAATTTGGAAGAAATGAAATACATTGGCTTGGTTTAACAAGTAGAAGAACAGCATAAGTCATCCAGTTCCAACCCTACTCTTCTGTCTAAAACAACTTTTTATTTCCTTGGACACTTGCCCTTACGTCAGAACATGGAGGTTGGTGTGTTCAACTTGAAATAAAAACTGAATACTAGAATAAGTAGCCACTTCTTTTAAAGCATGGATCACAAAAGCTAAAGCAGGTAGGTAGGTGATGTATGACTTTGTTTAACTAGCTGGGGCAATGCACATGGAGTGGTAGTAGTAGATGTAGAGATTATCACAATCACTACATGCTCTAGGACAAAAAGTGAAAATGTTGGTACTCCGAGACAAGTAGACTACTATGGGGCATCTTATGGCCATATAAACCCGCTTTGGATGGGACTTAAATCCCACTAATAATCAAAATCTCAATTTGTTTGTGCAAAAGTGGGATCTAGATTTTCATCTCATGGTAAGAGAAGTCGCACCCAGGTGGTACTTACGTGTACTGCTAATGTAGGACATCCTGCTCATCCAGAGCCTGGCTAGGGTTTGGCGCCTCTTCATTAGAGTGCGTCATGAGTTATTTTTTGTTTATGTATGTCTTTTAAAGTAGTCGTTGCGTCTTTGTTTTTGTTTAGGGTTTATTATGCAATGTTTCAATTTTCGGACCTAACTGTAATATTACAAACTTACTTGTAAGTTCATAATTAATCAGCTATAATGTCTTGCTTTTATTGGGTTTTGAGTAAAAATAAGCCAATTAGGGCTTCTCACGAGTAATCTATATATACCTAAATGTGACGGGGTATTGTTCGACATAGTTGAATGATATGAATTAGTCTTGTTTTGCAACTTGGTTTGCATCACTTGCACCCCTAGGTACTAGCATGGTATTATACCTAAGGAATGAGGTATCGATTTCAATGCCGTTTCGAAAAAACGAGAATTGAAATTTTATTGATTTTATCCAGAAATTTCACAGAAATGAGTTCTACACCTATCTGCATCATTTTATGCAATAAAATTATATATGGGGATAGGTAGGGGGGTCCTTTATGTGGGATATAAGTAAACTTTATTGTATTCTAGAAAAATATCTGAATTTGGGCAAAATGTTTTGCTGATTTCGACATAGTGATCTAGTCACATGCTTTCGTAGCAGATGTTGGAGAAATCGATTTTTTCCCCTCGAAATTTCGATGATTTTGTCGAAAACTCATTCCTTAATTTTACCTACCCTTGACCCTTAACGCGTGACCCCGACTTAATACTAGCATTTCTAGTGACAAATCTTATCATCTAAGTTTGCCTGCATGGACTACCCCCAATCCCAACCATATGTGGTCCTTTAGAGTAAGCACCACACTGTCACTCCTTGAAGCAGCATCACAACTACACTGTTGCTGCTTGAAACAACACCACACGACCACCTATTTTCCCCCTTGAAGTTGCATTCACGTTTAGGGCTCATCTTATAGCAGTTCATTTGTCTTGCATTGGTGTGCATTTGTATTACCCAGCCAATTGTGCATGCATGTTCTTCCCCAAGACTAACATTGCAAATTCACCATTATTCACTCTGGTAGCTACATACCTTGTCATATAACTATTGTGTTTATTGCAACCATACTTATCAAGGTGGCTAAGTGGACTCCAGGAGTGAGGCTCCTAGGCGTCCTAGGCTTTTATAATTTCCATTTTCTATATTATTTCAGGCATTATATATATATATATATATATATATATATATATATATATACATTTATGTATGTCTTTTACTAAGTATGACGTCCATTTTCTATATTATTTTAGGCATTATATATATATACATATATATATATATATATATATATATATATATATATATATATATATATATATATATACATTTATGTATGTCTTTTACTAAGTATGACGTCCATTTTCTCGAAACTAAATCAAAATTTAGTTTAACAAAATTACACCCAGCGCAACCCAACATTTATTCTGTTTGCCCTGATTTAATATAAAGTAGAACTATTTCAGCCTAAATTGGGCCTAATTTGCCCTAATTTACCATAAAATAACCTAATTGGATCTAAAAGGGACCTAGTTTGATTTATTTTGGCGTAACATGACCTAAGTTAGTCATAAATTGCCCTAAATTAAGCCAACCAAAGCTAGATTGTCCCACTTTGACCTAAATGAGACTTGAGCTGACCCAGTTTGAACCTAAATTAACTTAATTAAACACTAAACGACCTGAAATCACATCCTTTAACCTTAAAATGATCCAAATTAGGGCTATAAGGCCCTAGGCTCCTACTCATTGCTAACTAGGAACCGGGCGTCCATGTTGGAGCCCATGCACTAGTGCCTAATCCGCAAAGGCATGCAGCTTGATAACTATGATTGCAATTGTAATATGTTGCGAGTCCCATCTTCCTCTTCCTCTCATTTACATAGTAATAAATTCAATATCATAGATGTATTCACCGAAGCGGGAAAAATTGAAATTTAGAAATTGTACACGCACGCTCGCTCATTCGTGCACGTGCACACACAAAAATAGGAAAAGACTCCGGGAAAAAAGTTCATGTTTTAAATGTATTCTTTACTTCAAGAAGTCATTGATTATTGTGACACAACTCATTCATAAGCTCACTTGTAGTGAGAATATTTCATTGACCTACCAGAGATTGATATTTCAAAGGTATTTTGTAATAGTTTGACAAACACTGGTTGCCTATTGAATGCAATTGCTTTACATGTATTCACAAGTCCCCTATGAACCAATAGAAGCACTATATTTAGGCCACATTCGGTACAAGTGATTAAGTACCGGATAGGATTAATTTATGTGTCAGAAACTGTTTCCGCCGTTTGGTAGAGATGTTGGATAGCATATAATTTATCAGCCCTGACACCACATCCGGTATGCGTGGAATTAGATAATTCCTTATTGCACCCTGGGTTTTGATTGTCCCACTGAGAATGTGACCCAAGCGACCTGATTAGGGACACAACGAATTAAAGGGCACCACCCATCTTCTTCCTTTCTCCTCTTTTCCGAAAGAAATCACGGCTCTTCTTCTCCTGCTCTCAAACGGCCGTGGTCTGGTGATCTATTTTTCTTCTCCCTCTCTGGGTTTTCTACTCCAATATTTTCACCAAGATTGCCTGATAACTTCTACGTTCCGGTCAGTACGCCAACATGATTGCTGAAGTGCTAGCACTGCGAGTAGTCAAGGTGCACACAACATCATGATTATGGACATTACTGCAAAGATGGGTTTAAAAGACCAATGGGTATCCACAAGCAATGTAGGTATCTGGTTGATGGTGGTACAACACCGCCATCATCTCTACCTGCTACAGATTCATGTCTTCAATGTTGGTACAAATTGTTGTGATGACACCTTGCACCGTGTTTAATTTCTGGATAGTGCCACTTTTTTCTTAGCTAGCCAGATCAGGCAACATCCGGTCTATAATTGCTAACCAGTATTTGCAGCAGTTCATTGAATCAAACACATCGATGTGCTTCTTTGACATCACCAGTTCTATGCTTCATAAGAATCCTTACTGTTTAAACAAACATGGGAATGGAAAAAATAGCCTATCCGGTCTATTTCCTTTGCTATCTTATGCTTTGCCCCATCCTTTTGGTTTCCCATCCTGCCAACCAAACGTGCGCTTATAGGATCACAAGAAACACCTTGGACCTTATGCGCACGTGCATAAAATATATGATGGAAACAAACAATTAACAAAGTTCTTGCAATTTGAAAATTCTTTACTTCATGTTATGAAAAAGTTGGCGCATGAGATAGACAAACCCAATGTCAGGGTGTCTTTATAAAATTGATTCATGTGTTATTCTGGCCATCAGTTAGGCAGTGTGGCAAATTGAAACTAGTATAATACTGTATACCATTACCAACTTAGCAAAATATTGCTGACCAAAGCTTATCTTCATAAAAGGCCAAAAAATTAAGACTCATATAAAATAAAGTTATTTTAGAATTCTAATAATCTCGAGGGTTGCTTCATGATAGTTTGTTAAAGGCAAAGCAACTTCTTGCAGTTTTTGGCATTTTAAAAATGAGGGTAAATTTTAATTTTCTCTTCATATTTTTCATAAGCTTGATTTTGAAATAATGATATGAATAGTATCTTAATTTCTTATGATCATAAAAGTTGCTAACATGATTAAATACACATTTAAAATGATGAACCTATCACTGTTACAGGGTCTATCATGCATTGTATCCAAACATAGGATGTGAGATGTGATATCTAGGAAGCATAGACATGGACAAAACACGAATGTGGACACGAACACACCAATTTTTGAAAATATGGGACACATACACGATGTCGGACACGTCAAAACAAGTTATTTGTCTATGTGACTTTGTATGCGTATATAACTAATATAAAAACACACAAAAGATTACAAGACTTTAAAGAAAATCAATCACATTTTCTAATTTAAAAATATACACACTTGGGGTGTCTAGAGTCATCCGTCACTTAGAACTCTCTAAAATAATAAAAGATATTTATTTATGACTAAAACAATTACAATGTTCTCTCTTTTATAGGATAAGAGAGTAAAACATAAATCAGAGATAAGCAATATGAGATAAAAGAAAGAGGCTAATAGACAAGACAAGTTTAAAGCCCATAACACAATAATAATAATAAACCCAGTAAAATATTTATACTAATACTCCCCATCAAGCTGGAGCATAGATATCAATCATGCCCAGCTTATCCATCA
Source organism: Alisma plantago-aquatica (assembly GCA_963693085.1). Classification (NCBI taxonomy): domain Eukaryota; kingdom Viridiplantae; phylum Streptophyta; class Magnoliopsida; order Alismatales; family Alismataceae; genus Alisma; species Alisma plantago-aquatica. The sequence goes on along the minus strand of OY856409.1, from coordinate 1,114,397,460 downwards.
GAGTAGTGAATTTGGTCTTTGGAAGAAGTTTGGTGAAGATGTCTGCTACTTGATCCGAAGTATGTGTATATGGTGCGGAGATCTGGCCAGATAAGACGACTTCCTGCACAAAGTGGCAATCAACTTCAATATTTTTAGTGCATTCATGGAAGGTAGGATTGTTGACAATGAATATAGTTGCTTTGTTATCATAGTGCATGGGAATAGGTTTAGAATCAGAAACACCAAAGTCTTGCAGAAGACCACAGACCCATAAGAGTTCACATGCAATATGAGCCATTGCTCGATACTCAACTTCAACACTAGAACGAGCAACTACAGTTTGCTTCTTGTTTTGCTAGGTAACCAGGCTACTACCTACAAAGGTGTAGTACCCAGATGTAGATTTGCGATCTATATTGCTTCCTGCATAGTTAGAATTAGAATAGCCAATGAGAGCACAATGCCCATGTTTCTTGTAAAGCAAGCCTTTTCCTGTAAGAGCCTACATTTCAGATTCCATGGCTTGACGCCACACATGATGCTGAAGAGCCCGGATAGCATTTTTAGGAATAGAAATAGCAGATAGAGCAGAAGTGAAGTGGGCATAATTAGTTCCTAAGTTAGCAGTAGAACAGAAATTTCCAATGGGATGTTGAGTGCAAGACCGAGTCCCTTTGTGTAAACTGATGGATTTGTCCAAGTCAGAAAATACCTGAGGTGGAGTTGGATCTGCCGACGAGGATGGATGACTTGGAGGGCCATGGAGGGAGTTGTAGCTTTCGATCTTCTTTGATACACTTTCAGTGGAGCCGGCGCAGCAGTTGTATCCGGCAAATCAGTATCATCAATCATAGGTAAAGGAGTATCCACTAGTAAATCAGATGTCAAGGCAGAGCTAATAGTAGAATAGAACGACATATGCTTAAAAGACGACATCGGCAGTAACCATCCACTTCTTTGTAGTAGGATCATTACAACGGTACCCTTTTTGTGTCCTAGAGTACTCCAAGAAAACACACTTAGTTGCACGTGGATCCAGTTTGGTTAGGCTAGGACGCAATTTTTTCACGAAGCAGACACTTCCAAAAACTCAAGGAGGCACCGTAAAGAGAGGTGCATCATGGTATAAAATTTGATATGGCACTTGAGTGCCAAGAACAGAAGACGATATGTGATTAATGAGGCGACACCAATGTTCAAAATTTCGACGAAATGGTCGAAATTTCGACCGAAATTTCTGTTTCCATGGCAATCGAACATCGAAATTGACTGACGAAACTCTCGAAACAGGTAGATCATAGAATTTTTTTCTTCTTTTTCATATACTATGTACTACCTAGAGCATATTTTTTTGCACAGTTTTGTGCCTTTAAGTCTATATATTGTGCTTGCAAACTATAATGACTTAATTCATTGATTTCACCATTGAAAATTGACATCAAAAATCCCCATCAAAACAGTTCAGGGTCATTCACTAAAAAATGACGAGACCCCACCCCCCACGTATCCAATATGAAATATTTTTACATATTTGAGTAGATCTACACTAGTAGATCATTCTGGTAAAATTTCATAAATTTATTCGTCTATTTTGCCGTCGAAACGCCAAGAACGCATTTATCGAAATTTCTGTCAAAATTTGTCGAAAGTTCTTTTTCTGTGGCCACCGAAACGGCATCGAAATCAGACATTTTCTTCCTTGGGCGACACAATGTAAACTGCTTCCGGGTAGAAAAAGTGGGGGACATTGTAGTGGAAGAGAAGGTATCTGGCAACCTCAAGAAAATGATGATTCTTACGTTTGACAACTCCATTCTGTTGAGGTGTGTAGGCACAAGAAGTTTGATGAATGGTACCCATTTTTTGCCAAAAAAAACCGACAGAGGTTTGCGTGAATTTAAGGGCATTATCAGTATGGCAGATTTTTTTTTGTTTTATCAAACTGGGAACGAATCTTCGCAAAAAAAGATGTGATAGTATCAACTATGTGAGATCTGTCCTTTAACAAAAATAATCAAGTAGTTCTAGAGAAATCATCAATAAAACTCATTAAGTACCAAAAACCAGAAATACTGGAAACAGAATAGGGGCCCCAAATGTCAACATGCACTATATCAAACTGTTGTTTTGAGCCAATACATGTTTTTTTGGGAAAAGTAGATCTAATATGTTTGCCCAACTGGCATGTTTCATAGTGAAAAACTGAATTAGAAATGTCAAGCAGTAAATGCTTCAACTTAGCAGGTGAAGGGTGTCCCAATCGATAGTGCCACTGGAGGCCGGTCACAAAAGTAGTCAGTAGAGCAGCAGTCATCGGCGTATCCAGGTAGTATAAGCCGTATGGTCCCTCATGGCCCAAACCAATCTTCATCCTCGTGCGTAGATCTAGTCTGTTTGCCCAACTTGCATGTTTCACAGTGAAAAACTAAATAAAAATATCAGACAGTAAATGCTTCAACTTAGCAGGTGAAGGGTGTCCCAATCGATAGTGCCACTGGAGGCCGGTCATAGAAGTAGTCAGTAGAGCAGCAGTCTTCGGCGTATCCAGGTAGTATAAGTCGTCTGGTCCCTCATGACCCTAACCAATCTTCATCCTCGTGCATAGATCTTGAAATATAACACCATCTGGGTCAAAAGTTATGGAGCACCGTATGCTCTTAATAGTTCTACTCACATATAACAAATTAATTGGGAATGTAGGAACATATAGAGCTGAGCCTAATAAAAGGTGACCAAGAGTACAAATATTCCCAATTCCAAAAATACGTGTTTGAGAACCATCGACAAGAGTAACATGCGGAATGGTGGAAGTTTATGCAGTTTAGAAAATAAAGTATGATTGCCAGTAATATGTCAGGTTGCTCCATAGTCGATCACCCATGTAAGTTTACCAGACTGTGCAAGGAGAGTAGAACTGCCATCAGTGGAATCCTTAGCTGAGGAAGCCAATCAATCATGGAGTAGCTTCTCAAACTCAGAGTGGATCCATTCTGCAGAAGGTGGGGCATACGAGGATGGAGCAGTGTCTGGATGGTCTGACATGACTTGATTTGCCCATGCAGGTTTGCCATGCTTGATTCAACAGCGGTCTTCAGTATGATTTGTACGTTTACATAACTTGTAGGAGAACTAATCAGTAGAGGAAGACTTGGAGCTAGATGAGTAAGCTTTGCGACCGGGTCCAGCAGTAGAGCGACCACGCCCACGACTGCAGCCACGACAACGGAAGGAATCACCCAACCTAACGGCAAGGGCAACTGCTCTGATACCATCTAAAATAATAAAAGGTGTTTATTTGATGGCTAAAACAATTACAACGTTCTCTCTTTTATAGGATAATAGAGTGAAAGATAAAACATAGAGAAGCAATATGGGATAAAAGAAAGAGGCTAATAGACAACACGAATCTAAAGCCCATAACACAATAATAATAATAAACCCAGTAAAATATATATACTAATAAACTCTATAGATACCTAACTCATTTTCCAGTTCAAGCAACAAACACAAATAAAGAATACAATTAATACCACAATATCTTTGCAATGTAAATGAAGCCCATAGTGCAAATGACTATGAATCAAACAACAATATATTCACAAAATCAAAAGATGAATGCAACCCATAATTTATAACCTACAAAAGTTGCAGTAACAATTTAGAACACTAAAGTTGAAGAACTATGTATATTAATTTTAAGAATACTGAAAATTTACTATTAATGGTGAAAAAAGGAGGAAAAGGATGTGTACAAAATAGCAAAGTCAAGAGGAAAGGAGATAAAAATGAAACAGGAGAAGAGGATGTTTGTTCGATCATAGTTCCATAAAGCTTGTGGTGGTGTAGGAGGATGACATGCGATGAAGTAGTTGATGGAAGAGTGGAAGGTAACAATAAATATAACGGAGGCAGTGTGCTACTGTTGGACATTTTCTGTGGAGGTGAGAAAGGGGAGGAGACATCAATTGAGCGGAGCATGAATAAGTAGAGGGGAGACATGTAAAAAGAGATGGAAGACGAAGCTGGGTTGTCGGGAAGAGGAAAATGAGGTAGAACAAGGACACTTGGGAAGCTCTGGTGGCCATCCTAGACATGTGTACGATATGGACGTGCCATGGACACGTTTTGCGTGTTCCGCCGCTTGTCCATGCATGTCCATGGTGTCTCCAAGTTGGACACGTGTCGCGGACGACCTCAACAACCTTTGGGAAGTGTCCGTGCTTCCTAGTGTGACATTCCGTCCCTTAACTACACATGTCCTTTTACATCCTAATTGTAAAGTAGGAAAGTTGTTTTGTACTAGATGGTGTTTATAGTGAATACATAACATGATTAATAAGAGTGTCCGAATCCACTCACGTGGGACTAAATACATAACACAACAGCTCTAACACTGCCCCTCAAGCTAGGCATAGATATTGATCATGCCAAGCTTGCCAACTAGAGTACAAAATGTCTTTCGCGGTAGAGACTTGGTTAACAATTTTGCAATTTGTCCTTATCATGTAAAGGGAGTGACCATGGTCTTGGCATGTATACCTTTTCAAACAAAGAGCCAATCTACTTCAATGTGCTTCGTCCACTCATGGGTTCCTAAGGAGTTAGGCCTAGTTTTGACATGATTTTTTTTTTGACTCAAATCATCTAACATGCAAATATGAGCCATTGCCCTGAGTACAACTTCGACTCTAGATTGAGCTGCTACAACCTATTTCTTGTTGCCTCACGTGACCACATTTCCTTCAACGACGGTGTAAAAACCGGATGTATATTTTCTATCAGTTTTACTGCCAACGGAATCAGAATATGAAAAACCGGTCACGTTATAGTGACCATTCTTCCTGTTATACAATATGTAAAATAATAAAAAGGCTTGTATTAGATGATTGAAACAATTACATGTGACTCTCTTATATAGGTGATTAGAGAGTAGTAGTATAGAAACATGAATATTCTAGAATAAGGAAAAAGGCTAATGGGCTAATAAGCAAAGGCCCATACCACAATAATAAAGGAAAAATAAAGCCAGGAAAATATATATACTAATACTCCCCCTCAAGCTGGAGTGTAGATGTCAATCATGCCCAGCTTGGCCATCCGTGTAGTGAATTTGGTCTTTGGAAGAATTTTGGTGAAAATATCTGCAACCTGATCCGCAGTTGGTGTATAAGGTGTAGAAATCTGATTAGATAGGACAGTGGCGAGAGGTGGCAGTGGTGGCGGCCTGTTGCTGTTTGGCGACGGCCTGGGTGGGCTGGGGCAGCGGGTGTAGGGGAGGGAAAGGGTGAGGGTGGTGGTGGGGATAGAAGAGGAGGGAGGGGGAAGGAGAGAGAGAGGGTGGGCGGAAGGTGGCAGGCAACAAGTGGAGGAGAGGCGGCGGGTGAGGGGCTGGGTGAGGGCGGCAGCGAGAAGATGGAAGGGGAGGGTGGTAGCTAGATTAGGGTTTATGGAGGCATGGATAGGGTTAGGGTGGGAGGGTCTCAAGGTGGATCAAGCTATGATACCATCTTAAAGAATAAAAGGCTTGTATTAGACGATTGAAACAATTACATGAGAGTCTCTTATATAGGAGATTAGAGAGTAGGAATAATCTAGAAACAGGAATGTTCTTGTATGAGGAAAAAGGCTAATGGGCTAATAAAAAAAGGCCCATAACACAATAATAAAGGAAAAATAAAGCCAGGAAAATATATATACTAATACAATCCTTTGCCAAGACAACGCTTGTGATATCACATAATATGACACACTGCACCAATTCCACAGCTGTAGTTAAAACAGGATGAGCTCTAATCATGCATATAAGTTTGCTCATAGTCTTTTTGTACCTTTAATAATTGAAAAAGCAGGTAAAGCATTATCATGCTATGGAATGTTCACATCCGAAGGTGTGTCCGCTGGTTTAGCACCATGATAGCCTCCTGGTTTAACAAAGAGAGAGTGATCATAATGCGAGTGAGAAAATTCAGTTTCGAATAGAACATGACTCACTTTTTAATCCATGCCCGCGGACTTTGTTTGAGTCCATAGATAGCTTTCCGCAATTGGCACACGTTATGAGACCCCCCCCTCTCGAGCAACAAACCCAAGTGGTTGATTCGTGGAAACCGTTTCCTCAAGATCTCCATTCAGAAAAACATTCTTGCCATCTAACTGTAAGAGCGACCGATCAAGATTTACAACTACAAAGATAAGTGCTTGGACATAATTAAGACAAGCAACATGAGTAGGTTTCTAAATGATCAATGTCATATGTTTGAGTGTAGCCAATGTTTTAAAAAAGGGAAGCTGGAGGCGTCCATACAACACCTTGTGGCTGCTTGAGCTCCAGGCGGGCGCTCAAGCAGGTGCTTTTTGAAAAAGCGGGTGTCTAATTTCTTATATAATTTTATAAAAATTTGACATATTTCCATATAATTAGGAATTTTTAAACCATAAATTAAGTGTAAAAATCTTTCTACACAATAACGCAAGCCATTTGTAATACAACTATACTTTAGTCTCTTTATATACCATGACTAGTATTTACAGAAGTATAAATTAATGTACTAATATGTGTAGACAGTAGAAGATACCTAGTGTATTAGATTCTTAATATATTATTATATAGTATAAGGTACAAAAATCCAGTGTGCAGTAGATATATAGCGTAATAATGTATTAATGTAGTATAGAATCATGTATTATACACTAACTTATTACTGTTACATATTGTATTTGTACAACAATATTGTATTAATATATGCTACAACAATGATGTATTAATGTATGCGACATCAGTTATGTATTGATGTACTATTATACTACTATAGTATAATTAACAATCTCTTTTTTGATCCATGTGGGCCGGAAAGTAATTGGGCCTGAGTTTGGCTGCCCAGACCAATAGCAGGCCCATGTCGTCGCTTAAAAAAAGGCCCTCATGCGGGTGAAGTGGGCTTTAATCAACCGTTAACTGCAATCTGCATGGCAATAGCTTAACAGGGATTTGGAGCGTCCAGTCTCAGCTTCCACTCAAGCGGCTGCTTGAGTTGGTGCTCGCGGCGCTTTTTAAAACACTGAGTGTAGCCTTTCGCAACAAATTAGGCTTTGACGTTTTCATTGATCCATCACGATGATATTTCATAGTGAAAACCCGACTGATTCCAACCGGTTGACAACCAGAGGGAGGATCAACTAGATCCTAAGTCTATCAATTAAAGGCAATAAGCTCTTCCTCTATAGCGGCCCAACCGCCATAGAGTAAAGCCTCTGTAGTCACTTCAGTATTGCAATGGAACAGGGCTGTAGTGAAGATAAGGTGAAACTGAGCTTGTCTTGAGAATGTTTGGCCATATCTTATGTAGCACAGTCTTTTTGCTTTTCAATCAACAGTAGAGCGATGCAAGTCAGAAAAATAGGAACAAAAGCATCATCAATCTGACTCGAACTAGGCAGATCACCACATGGAGAAAATGGATTGATAAGGGGATCTATTGGTGCAGCCGAGGTCTTCAATGATGATAAACTTGTAACTTGTAAGGGCTTCCTCATGTCATGATCCGGATCCATAGGCACCGACATAGGCAAGGGAACAGAAGGCCGTGTGGCCAGGATGTCTGAGCTTAAGGAATCCTCAGCCTGTAGAATATTTTGGAGTAGATGTAAAGAAACTGACATCCAGACTAATAATCCACTTGTGTCCAACATGATCATAGCACCAATAACCCTTCTGTGTGCATAAAATCAGATTAGGAAGGAAAACTAGACAAAATAGTAGGTATAAAGTAAATTTCCCAATGTTTCCAACTCCGTCCAACTTCGTGCTTTTCCAGCAGTAATTCAGGAAAACACATTTAGTAGCTCTGGGGGAAATTTTATCTAGCTCAAATTCTAATGTTTTGACAAAGCAGGTGAAACAAAAAATGCGGGGAGTTAGAGGGGGAATGGTTCAATATTGGGGTAGGGAATGGAAAAAAGTATCTTGTTGTGTAGGCCATATGAGGGCATTCGGTTTATTTCAAAATAAGTGGTAATTACAGCTTCATGTTAATACTATTTGTGCACATTTGAGTAACAACATAATGGTACATGCAATATCTAGTAGATGTGTTTTTCATAGTTGTCAAGGCGGCTAGGCGGTCAGCATGCCCAAGGGGCGCCTAGGCGGTCAGCATGCCCAAAGGGCGCCTAGGCTGTTCTTGGCGTTTTTTGTTTTTGTAATTTTTTCAGGTAGTTAATTTGCTTCCTATTGTACACATATACTACATATACCATATAGGAAACATGAAAATAGACGGCAGAAGGAGACTATGACTGCAGTAGCAGGAGATGGTAGTAGGAAGAAGAAAAAAGGGAAGTAATATCAACAAGCATGCAATAACAATTGGAGCATGAGATGTAGACATGGAAAAAAAAGGCGCGCCCTGAGGCGCTAGAGGCGTACGCCTCGAGGCGAGGCACACCCCAGGGCGCCTTGAGGCTTAAGCCTCACCTGTGATCCAAAAGGCGGACGCCTCATTTTTTGCAAGGCGCAAAAGGCGTTGAGGTGCAAGTGAGGCGCTAGCTTCAAGCTGCAACCCAAAATACAGGTTTCCTGGTTCATTTTAACTACACATGGGCCTGGCCCAATGGGTTTTCCATTAGCCTCTTTGATTCAAACGAAAAAACAAACAAATTGTGGTTAAAATACTACTGTATGGGTACAACTTGTACTGCTTTTATTTTCCAGCTGTTTAAATTTAGATTATAAACAGGTAGTGTAATGTGATTTTGTTATGTAGTTGTCCAATTGTATTAACTTACATTGTATATATATTTTCTTATATATATAAACATATTAATACACACACACACACACACACACACACACACACACACACACACACACATATATATATATATATATATATATATATATATATATATATATATATATATATATATATATATATATATATATTTTGAGGCTTACGCCTCGATACATTTTGAGGCTTACGCCTCGACCGCCTCGCCTCGCCAAGACAAAAACGCCTCGTTACACCTCACGTCTTTTTCAACCTTGGATGTAGAAAAAAAAAGGAAAAACAGGGTAGGGTGAGGTTGTACTCGGTAGAGAGGAAATGGAGGATGGGAAAGAAAAGAAAAGAAAAGATATATTAACAACAGCAGCAACATCACTGTCACGAGGAAAATGTGATGTAAAAGAGGAAAATAGAAAGTACAACATCAACAACATTACCAAGCATAGGTGATGTAAAAGAGGATTAGAAGAAAACATATATTTTTTTAAAAACGCAGCAGCAGTAGGATTTAGGCATAGAAGATTATATAGGAGGAATAACTTACAAAAAAAAATGTAGCAGTAGGATTTAGGAATAAAAGGCAGGAGAAAGGATAAAAAAAGATAAGAAAAAGAAGCAAGAACAACAAATATATGAAGAAGTAGAATATTTTTTACAAACAAGCTATGATGACTCACCAATCTGGCCCAAATCAGACCTAATTTCCCCAAACCAGACCTGTTTTCCCCTAATTTTCCAAACTTTGACCTGATTTGGCCTAACCAGACCTATTTCAACCATAAATTGACTCTAGGTGATCTAATTTGACTGAATCCAGACTTGATTTTATCCTTTATATGGTTGAATTTGTCTAAAAGGCCTTAGACGCCCACTTAATGCGCGTAATAGGCTGGACGCCTAGCTTGAGGCGCCTTGTTTAGCACCTTGATAACTAAGGTGTTTTTTGCGTTTAGCACTGATGTGGTGTATGGTGCCCCCCTCAGGACAGAAGGTAGTTAGATCATGCTGGACATACTCAAGGGCATTATCTATGTAGAGGACTTGGACGGTGGAAGAAAATTGTGTCTAGATTCTAGCAGAAAATATTTGATGGTAGTAAGAACATGAGAATGGTCTTGTATTAAAAACAACCAAGTAAGTCTAGAAACATCATTAATAAAAGGAGTATATTTGAATTTAGAGATAGTGGGAATTTGCACGGGCCCCAAATATCAGAATGCATAGATTGAAAACAAGTAGTACTAGACAATTATTTCTTTTTGGAAAACGACACACGACTTTGATTGCCTAGTTGAAGAACTTCTTCGAAAGAAGTATAGTAAGAATTTTTTTTTTTAGTGTAAGAAGTGAAGAATGCCCCAGTGGGCCAAGTCTATAGTGCCAGTAGGAAGCTAAAGTAGAGGAAGATAAAGCTGCAACAACAAATGATATGTCATTCATTTGGGCCTTCATATCTCCCATAATCGTCATCTCCGTGTGGAGATCTTGCATAATACAATAGCTAGGAAGAAAGGTAAGTGAAAGTTACTTTTAGCGCACTTGCTTGCTGATAGATAATAGATTAAGAGGAAACCTTAGGCACTAAAAGGGTAGAATGTAGACACCATGGTGCAGGACTTTGACTTCGTGTCGACTTCGCCAGGTGCGGAAGTGGAAGTTTATGGAAACTTCGAGGAAGTTTAGACGCAAACTTCGACAAATTTCGATGCCGATTTTTGCAGAAAATGATGTGCATTTAAAGGAACTTCGATTTAAAACTTCTAATTATGTTATACCTCTATCTTATAGTTGTTAATTTAAAAAAAAAAACGATTCATGACTCTCTAGCCCTAGGTAGGTTGATAATTTTCCAACAATGGTCAAACATGCAACACATACATATACAGTTCAAGTGTCGAACATATGTATTATATACAATATACAACCAAATAGTAGTTACAAGACACTCTCTAGGAAAGAGTGGCATTAACAAACATAGGAGTTGATATTAGAAGTTTAGAAGAGGGTTGGAGGCGACATTTATCCCTTATATGGCCATTAGGGAACTAGTTAGTATTATTGTTCTGGGCGTCTCAACTTTGCCCCAACTTTGCCAACTTTGAGGAAACCAAAAATACACACAAAAAACCAACTTTGACGAAAACATGAAAAGTTCGCCCCGAAGTTTGGACGAGGCCGAAGTATTGGGCATTCGACTTCGCATATGGTCGAAGTTCGAAGTTTCGATGAAACTTAAACCAACTTTGTCGGAGTTTAGTTCCATGGTAGAAACAAAGATGAAGCTTTTGCTGTGCCATTGCCTTCAAAAACCATGCATGAACCATCAATAAGCATTACTGATGGTAAAGTGGTGGATTTAATCAGACTAAAAAACATAGATTTATTTCCACAAATATGAGAGGAAGCATCGTACCCGATGAGTATTACCATACACAGTTGCAGAAGTCAGGACTGGCAAGGTACTTCTGTAGGAGGGGCATATGACGGAGAAGTATGGATCATAGCAACTAAGTGTTCCAGCAACATGGTAGCAATATCAAAGTTAGCAAGGTCAAAAGTAGGGGCAGAACCATCTTTCAAACTGATTTAATTAGCCATACACAGATGCAGAAGTCAGGACTGGCAAGGTACTTCTGTAGGAGGGGCATATGACGGAGAAGTATGGTGCATAGCAACTAAGTGTTCCAGCAACATGGTAGCAAGGTCAAAAGTAGGGGTAGAAGAACTATCTTTCATACTAACTTAATTAGCCCAAACAAAATCCCCATGCTTGATTCTCATTGTGGCCACAAAAGTTATACTGACGAGATCTATTGCAGAACCACAACTAGACTGGGCCCACCAAACGAACAACCACATCCACAACCTCAACTAGGAGTAGTGAGGAGAGCAACATATGTCGGGGCATGCGATCGGTCAGTTAGTTAGAGAAAGACACTGAAAGCGATTGTGGTTTCATCAACATCAAGTAATGGATCACTAAGCAACTGATTAGTTATGCCTGCAACAGAATCAAAGACTGAATAAAAATTGACAAGATGTAGCTCACGCCTTTGCTTCTGTATATCAGTGATGTCAGTCGTGAGTAGACGACACGTCTCAAGATCGTCACAAAGGGCCTTGAAGTAAGCATAGTGATATTTAATGTCGGTGCCAGGTTTGAACTTGAGCTTGTTTATTTTTTGGTAGGATCATACCATGGTGCAGGACTTCGACTTCGTGTCGACTTCGCCAGGTGTGGAAGTGGAAGTTTGTGGAAACTTCGAGGAAGTTTCGAGGAAGTTTAGACGCAAACTTCGATAAACTTCGATGCCGATTTTTGAAGAAAATGATGTGAATTTGAAGGAAACTTCGATTGAAAACTTCTAATTATGTTATACCTCTCTTATAATTACTAATTTAACAAAAATACACGATTCATGAGTCTTTAGCCCTAAGTAGGTTGATAATATGATGTGCGCCTGCAATGGTCAAACATGCAATACACATACTAATACAGTTCAAGTGTTGAACATATGTATTATATACAAATATACAACCAAATAGTAGTTACAAGACCCTCTCTAGGAAAGAGTGGTAGAAACAAACATAAGAGTTGATATTAGAAGTTGTGAAGAGGGTTGGAGGCGACACTTATGTATTATATGGCCGTTAGTGCACTAGTTAGAATTAATGTTCTGGGTCGTCTCAATTTCGCCCCAACTTCGCCAACTTCGGAGAAGTTAAGACGAAAATACATACAAAAAAACCAACTTCGATGAAATCAGGGAAACTTCACCCCGAAGTTTAGACGAAGCCGAAGTATTGAGGATTCGACTTCGCCTAGGCTCGAAGTTCGAAGTTTCGACGAAACTTCGCCCAACTTCGCCGAAGTTTAGTTCCATGGATCATACAAATAGAATTGTGCTTATGAGCATGTACATAGGTGACTTGATCCAGTATGTCTTTAGGCGTAGGAAGACACAAGAGGGAAGCGTTAATTCGAGGTTCCACACTGGTGATAATCCAACTCATGACAAGGGAGTCATTCGTCCGTCATGTAGCATATTCTGTCTTGGCTTCGTTGTCACTAGCAGCAACAGGAGGGGAAGGAGCCATAGTAGTTAGATGATGTCGCATGATCATGAGCAGTAACATAAATCTCCCAGAATGATGACTGCGTAAGGTAATTTTTACCATCCAGGTAGACAGTCGTCACTTAATGGCGAGGGACATAATGGGTAGACGTCATTATAGACACAATCACATGATAACACGGGCCAAGCAGGAGGCAGCAACAACAGTTAGACCTACGTAAGCAAGGGCATAGGCAGCAGATCAGGAGGAAGGAACCATAGCGATTACCCTCCTAGAAAAGAGGAACATTGCTATTGCAGCAGCAGGAGTAGGATTACACAAGGAAGAGAGGCAAGGAGGGAGGAGAGGTAATGATGTAGGGGTGGGGGACAGCAGTTGCGGAGAGGGCGGAGGAAGGAGGGGGAGCAGTGGCTGCAGATTGGGAGGAGGGGGGCATGAGCAACAACGGGAGGGGATGTTTGGGGGGGGGGGCAACTGTGGCAGGAGGAAAGGGTGGGTAGCAGAAACAGGCTGAAGGAGAGGGGGAATGGCAGCATAAACGGGGGCAGGGAGGCTGGGTGGAAGCAGCAGGGGAGTGGGAAGAAGAGGGGGGCACCATGAGGAGGGGGAAGATGAGGGGCTGCAATGGCAGCCGGAGGAGAGGAGGGGGCAGCAACGGGAGTGGGGGGGGGGAGCAGAGAAGCAGACTGGGGAGGGGGGTGGGAAGGCTGGCGGCAGGGAGAAGGGAGGGGTGGCTTTGAGCCAAGCAGAGGGAGAGGGTTGCTTGGAAAAAGGAAGGAATGGAAACTGGGGAACTAATCCTACTCTGGTACCATGTAGAGTAGGAAAGTTGTTTTGTAAGATGGCCTTTACTGTGAATACATAGCACGACTGACTGTAGACATAACTCCACTCCCGAATCCACCCATGTGGGACTAATATACGTAACACATAACAGCTCTAACACTAATCCTTTCTCACTAACCGATTGTGGCCTTACAACTAAGCAATTGATCAACCTCTTGGACAAAATAGTTGGGCACATCACATGGCTAAGAAATGAGTTTTCATTAAGAATCATATTCTGCTTGACACATGTAATATATGCACAAAGAAATTTTGAACTACTAACTAGTATGGGGACTGTTTTTCCTGTAGAAAACTGTGCCTGGCGCCCCAATGCTCTTGCAAATGTGCTCCTTTATTATTGTTAAGATCCCTATTGAGGTTGAAGGCTAGGTACCTACCATAACAATAATGGTTGACCCAAAGCTTAAATGGTGAAGCATTAGAGAGGAAGTGGACAAAGAGGAAGGGATGTGTTTCTCGACGACCATGGCTAATCATATTTACACCTTGATAGATGCTGTCCTTTTGTCTATGTAAAAGAGAAAATAAATCTTTAACTCACACAATAGGACATCCACAAAGTGAAATACCCAATAATAATAGTTCATCCTTAAAATGCAATTGTGATCTATATTGAAGAAACTTGTAAACTATTTGTACCAGCAGATGGCTTCTGATCTAGCTACGAATCATATTTGGCTGAGTGCTTTTTTTTATGTTAGCTAAGTGCATAGTTAAACTTGCATTGGCTTCCCCTTAACTCCCAAGATTTGAAAGGAACCAATCAAATGTAAATACGAGTAAAGGGTCATCTTATACAAACAAGAAAATTAGTGTGCTATAAGACTATTATGAAACTTATAGGTGATAGGTCTATCCTAAAGGCATATTAATGTCATTTGACTGTAGTTAAAGATCCTTTTTAGCCATTGAACACTTCCATTCCCGAGTTTTGGCTTTGATGCGAAAGTTCATAGAGGATGGATTAGCTCTTGGCTAGGTCAATTCCTAATTGAATAGATTTTTAAAGTTACATTTCTTTTTGTTTTAGCATACAATTTGTCCAACTATCTGATTATTATTATTTCCAACTAGGAGGTTCAAGATGAAGTACGATCCCTTTTTCCTTTTAATTAACCAACCTTAGGACTATTTTCGAGGTGAAGGATTTGATTATGAATTGATCTGATGTGATGTAATCATTCGAGATACTTCAGCTATGTATAGGTATTATTTGTTTATCATTTTAGTTATTATTCAGTGTTCAGCCTCTAGATACTCTTAATATGCAATTGAAATCGTGGATATTTTTCAAACTGTTAAGCACATAATGCTGAGCTAAATTGAGATCAGTTTAGGGAAGGGAGAAGCATCTTCTTTGAGCAGACCGTGAAATCCTCTTGTAAATCACCTCTCTTTTAATATTGCCATAAAGCCTTTTTTTTAAATTATGCTTATTTATTCAGCATCCCTTTTTTGAAATCCAAATCCCTTTTTTTAGTTATTATTCAGTGTTCAGCCTCTAGATACTCTTAATATGCAATTGAAATCGTGGATATTTTTCAAACTGTTAAGCACATAATGCTGAGCTAAATTGAGATCAGTTTAGGGAAGGGAGAAGCATCTTCTTTGAGCAGACCGTGAAATCCTCTTGTAAATCACCTCTCTTTTAATATTGCCATAAAGCCTTTTTTTTAAATTATGCTTATTTATTCAGCATCCCTTTTTTGAAATCCAAATGCCCTCTTTGCTACGACATGCACTATGATTGTGCATCAGTAGTATGATGGAGCTCCTCTAATACTCTTTTGTTGCAGTTTTCGTTAAGTTTGATGAGATGGTATAGAGTTTTGGACAATCTTGAAAATAGAAGAACGAAAATATCTGTTTGTGGGAGGAGAATTGCTATCAATATTTCAAAGATATGAAAAATTCTCCGTTGCTACCTGAGTGTAGGCATGCACATTAGTTGTTAATTTTTTTTGAAAGGGTCGTTAGTTGTTAAATAGGCCTCCACAACAGTATCTTACAGGTTGAGCACTCTCAAGAATTGCTGTCTTGAATATTGTGAAATAAGGAGTTAGGCTGTAAAAGTGAAAAGTGAAATGATAAGATAAAGACAATTCTATGAAACTTGTTCTGCATGTGTGCAATATATGACATGTTAAAATATATATGATGCCAATTACTCATTCACTTGATTAGTAAAGATGTATTATCACAAGTGTTCAAATCTAATATTGCTGTGGTTCTGTACAGGAGTCTTGGAAATAAAAGATACCCAGCCTCCTTGGGATCTGATCATGCCACTGCTGACTTGGACCTAAAGCAGAATAGTAGGCAGTCTGCACCTGTGTCAGGAGAGTGTTTGGAAACCGGTAGGAATGCATTAGCATGTGTTAATACTGTTTTGTAAATAAATGACTTTTTTCTTTATTTGGAAAATCGCCATATAATCCCATTCTCCTAAACCATTCGTGGGTTTATCTCATTTTATATGGTAGAGAAGTATCGTGTGTAATTTAGGTCCTTTTCAATTGAAGACTTGAAATTGGTTTCACGTCACAACTGTAACTGTAAATGGTTTTTTCTCCTGTAGAAAACCTCATGGCTGCTATATATTTTTCTGTTGAACATGTGCAAAATTATTGAGTTTTGCAGGAAACCTACTTAACTTGGAAGACATGAATTCATCGAACTCTCCCCGTAGCCTGCAAGCAAAGGAGCTGGGTACTGCTGGTTCAGCCAAGAACTCTAATGTGATGGGTGCTATTGTTAATATTCAAGCTAACACCAGATCTGAGTCTATTCCTGGGTTGTCTGAAATAACAGCCGAGCAGGAGTTCAGTTCATCTTCTGCCAAGCATCTTTATGTAAATAAATCTACGACTGACAGCTGTGTTGCGAATGGTCCGACATCCTTGGCCTCGGACCATTCTTCTGGTCAAGTGGGAAATCTGGAATTTAACTCAAAGGATGACTTAAAACGCCATGTAGCAACCATAACAGGCAAAGATATCCCCTTGGCTACCTCTAAGGTTCAAGGTTCACTCGACGTTCTTGAATATGGGCACTATCTTCAAGAGGGCTATTGTAAACTATCGGAACTAGATGACTGCCATGACTCCAATGAAGCAGCTACTGATGGTGATAGCAATAGCAGTCAATGCGAGAGAGAGAAAGCCGAGGAAGATGGGGACAATGATGGCCTGCTGGGAGGTGTTTTTGCCTTCTCTGAAGAAGGTAAATTATAGTTTTGTGTTTTTCATTGGGCTTGAAAATCACTTTCAACTTCTAATTGTATTTGGCTATCATGAATGACTGAACAGGTTGATTGGCCTCAGTTCTTGGAAGTAGGTCCTCGGAGGTTCAACGCTTCAAACATGAGGTTGTTTGAGAAATGGAGACTGTTTCCTTTCCAATAAAGAGAAAAACTGGAGCTCTCGATTCCTGCGAATATGAGAATGATCTATGGGAAGCATGTCTGCAGTAGCTCTGTGTATACTTTTATGGTGGCTTTAACAGAGTCAGCTGGAGTTATTTGCAAAAATAGACTGCTTCTGTGCATTTGTGTGAAGTTTCTTTGACTACTAGGAGTACCGACGGCTACCTCCTATTATGTACAGTTTCTTACTCGATGGCTAGTCTGTGGCAAGCCCGTGGACCTGGAAAACACACTGAACCCGTTGTAGAAAAAGGAGGTGCATTTCCAGCGTGTCCACCTGTACAGAAGATATTCTGCTTTTGGAGACCATCGATGCTGGTCCCTTGTTATTCCTTTATAAAATTCTTAACAAAATTCAATTCTACTGTTCTGTTCATGTTGATTACTGTATAAAGAATATTCTTTATTACATAGTCCAAAAAAAAAGGATTCTAGATAATGTTGTGTCATGACTTTGAAATACCAGGATACTGATGTCCGTCTGCTTCATATTATGGAAAGGGCAAGCAATTATCCTCGTGTCGATGGAATCTGCGTTTTGTGTGCAGTGTATTTTTTTGTCAAATAACTTCAAGAAGGACATTGTATAAACCATTATGGTGAAAGCAAAATTTCAAAATTGTAGTGAATCTGCTGATTCCATAAACCGCAGTACAACTCACAAGTTTACTTTTGAGTTTTTGCCAACCACATCCTTAGAGCTCTGCATAAAAATATCCTTTAGCTTTGTATATTTGTATTGTAAATCGGCTGCTCAAACACCCTGCTGTATTGTTGGTTGGAATTATTGGCAGCTGGCATTTGGTGGTCTAGATTTCCAGAGAACCAAACTTTACATGGATGACCAGATTCTCCTAGAACCCAATTTTCTGTTGATTCCAGGATTTTAGCTACTCAGGATTGAATTAAACATGTAAACCAGGATTTAAAGTTTCCTAGCAATGCAGTTTTTTGGTATTCTAAATCCCAAAAATACTCAACCAAACAGTTTTTTTTTTTTGAAATTTGTGATTTCGTTTCTTGCTTGCGGTCATTTTGTTCCTTATGTCACTACTATCCATAATGAGAATAGTGGTGATTCTAGGAGAATTCTTGCCTGAATCAGATATATGTGTCTGACTAATGCGTATTCGTAAGAATTTCAGGCAACAAGTTTGTCATTTGTGGTTTATAAAGCTTGTAGGTGTAACCTTTACCCATCCGTTGTGTTTGTTGATTTCTTTCCTCTGGTGTGTGTGGTGTTTTGATTCAGAGTACTAGCCACCCTCAGATCTTATTTTACTTGTTCTTTTGAGTCTTATCATATTCTACTTCTACACGAACTATATCAGTTGACTTTCTAATACCATAAGAAAATTACATCGTCGCGTGTTATTGTTTAGAAAAATTATCAAACAGTAAGTTGGGTTGTGTTTGAAAATGAAGTTGGGTTGTGTGTCATCTGTCATCCTGATAAATTAGCTCTCTACACCGGGTGTCAGATAAGAAAAGCAAATGCAGACCTCCTAATGCATGGATAACTGAGTTCCGCATAATAAATGATAATAGGGATACTCTATTCATCTGAATTAAAATATACATAGGCATCTCCCGTGAGAATGTGATCCAAAACAGAGCTTAATGGAGAGTGAGGCGCATGGCTGAGTTCCACATAATGAACGACATCAACAATTCCAATAAAGGAGCGCATGTCTGCGGCTTGCTTTACTGCTTTTCTAGCTGCTTAGGGCCCGTTTGGCCGCCGTTATTCCTGAGTACATGTATTTATATGCAAACGACAGTTTATATTGATAAAGCAAGATGCTGTCCTACATTTTATCCGGTAGTTGCTTTAATAAATAAGCGCGAGCGGCGGCACTGGTCACTACCGCCTGGAGTCCAGTGGCAGACACCCGCACGCTCACCTGCTGCAGCGGGCCGTGAGTTCCTCCGCTGAGACTTCAGTGGTCAACAGATTAAATATAGGGCACGTTTGTTTAGCAGGATTTACTGAAATCCTGTATTCTGTCCATCCTGTATTACTGAAATGCTGCATTCCCAAAATCCCGCAAAGTAAAATTTTATGTTTGGTTTGCTGGATTTTGTAAGTGTGGAATTTTTTTTTTTTCGTATCTACCATCTTGCCCATGATGGATTTTGACGTCCGGGAGAATTTTGATGGAGACCAAAATGCGGGATTCCTATTATGTCTGAAAATCCCGGGATTATGCTCATTTCTCCAATCCTGCAAACCAAACATAAAATTTGTTGAACTGGAGTCCAAAATACAATCTAATACGGCAAAATCCAAGTAAGCAAACATGCCCATAGTGTTTACGTATACGAATACCGGAACTTTGAATGTTGGGGCGGAACGGCCCTTTCTTTTCCGTTCTTTTTAGTTTGTCAAGCCACTGAAGACTTTTTCCACAACCGACCACAGATTAATCTGCATGCGGAGTGCCGCCACTTATAGCAACGAATAGTCGGTATACATGAACATCTTCTTAAATTGAATTGCATTCACACTTTCAAGTTTTCCATGTGCATAAAGACGGTGCATCTTTTTTTAATTCTGTTGTAGGTTTTGTGCAAAACAACATTCTGTTCTACAATCCCAACCCAATTATTTTATGTTATAGTCACCATTTCTAATTTGTTTTCTAGCTGCTTACAGTTGAAAAGATTGTCAACCACTACACGACATGTTTGTTTTCATTTACATGACTCTGTTCTTAAGCAAATTTGTAACACAACTGTGATAGACATATCAGATCATTCATTAGATTAATAATGTAGTCATGTAGATGGTAATGCAACTTAGTGGTGCCTAACCAATCATCGGAATTGTCTATGTATTTAAAGTAGACGGGTAAAAACGATGAAGGAGATTCACAAAGGTGAACCACCCTACAAGGACCCCAGGGTGCGAGAAACACCGGGTCAAAAAGGCCCACAGGAAAGAAGGGCCTCCACAATTCGAAGCGAAACAGAGCAAAGTAAACAGGACACGCCACACACCAGCGAAAACGGTGTGGGGTGCGTCCCGCCTCCCTATGTAACAACAAAAAGGGAGTGTGTGCGGGGGTAACTCTACAAAAAACCCCGTCTATGCACAAGGACCGTATACAAACTAACTAACTGGGAACTAGAGGGATCCGCCAAGCCCTGCAGACGTGGGTCGGGGTAGAGGAGCCCCACCCCTGAACCTCCGCAACGCGCTTTGTAGCTTTGACCACCAGGTCCCTACAATCTGAGGGGCTAAGAGTCTGCACGCCATGTCTTCTCTCGTTGCGTTGCTTCCATATGAAGTAGGCTGAGCATGTCCAAGCAGTGACAGTCAGCCACTTCCAACCTTTCCAACCCCTGGTTTTGTCCTCAACAAGGGATATCGTGTCCGCGATGGTGGCCGTGACCGGGACCCTGATGTCACAAAGGTCCATGACAGGCTGTAGAACAAGCCTAGAGAACCTACAACGGAAGAAAAGGTGTGAGGCGTTCTCCCGCTGCCTGCAGAAAGAACATCTATCACTGGCCTGGCTGTTCCATTCATGCACCTTGTCGGCGGTGGCGAGTGCATCATGGAAAGCCCTGTAGATAGTGAAGCTCCACCGGTGGATGAGGTGACCCGCCCAAATGGTCTTGCCAACGTCACACACGGCCTGTTGTGGTTGGATGATCTTCCACAAATCGATGTTAGGGTTGACAAGCCTCATAAAGCCGGCGGGGGAGTTCTCAAAGATATGCTGGTGCTCGGTCCACGCACGGGCCATGTTCTTCCACGAGTTAGACGCACCATGTCGCAGAAGCGCCGGGTCAGGAGGGGTGAGCCCGTAGCGCCTACGCATCCAGAGGGTCCAAGGGGAGTGGGTGCAGGTCTGGAACCTAACGAGCCTTTTAAGGGAGGCCCATTGGTTAATGAAGTTGACCCCTTTAAGTCCCAATCCCCCTTCCCTGCGAGGTCTAGCCAAGCGTTCAAATCGCATAGGATGGTAGCTAGCGCCCCAAACAAAGTCTGCCATAACCATCTCCATCCGGTCACAAGTGCCACTAGGAATGTGGCCCTGCAACGCCCAAAAGGTAACCAGGCCGGTGAGGTTAGCCTTGGCCAAGATGCAACGCCCTGCCATCGTGATTTTATCTGGGGGCCACTTAGATACCATCTTCTTCATCTGATCAAGACACGGGTTGAAGAAGGCTGCTTTGTGGTTCCGGGCCGCTAGAGGGAACCCTAGGTAGCGCGTGGGGAGCTCATCCACGGGGCACCCAAGGATGCAGCTGAAACGGTTGGCGTTGTCCGCAGCAGCTTTGGAGAAGAAGATCCTGGATTTAGAGGGATTAACTTTGATCCCCATAGTGGCGCTAAATTCCTCCAGCACAGTCTTGATCCCCCGTAGACTCCTCCTAGAGCCTTCCACGAAGAATAGCACGTCGTCCGCGAAGATGAGGTGGGACATGACGGCTGTTCGCTTGACTTTGTAGGTGTGGAACAAGCCAAGCCGTTCCCCTTCTGCCATGAGGATGGTAAGATACTCCATGACAATTGTGAAGAGGAGAGGGGACAGGGGACAGCCCTGCCTAAGCCCGCGCGAGCTGTTGAAGAGGCCCGCCGGGAGACCGTTTACAAGAACAGAGAAAGAGCAGGTAGTTACACATTGTTTGATCCAGCCCATCCAAGTGGGGGGAAAACCCATTCTACCCATAATGGTCCAAAGGGCCTCCCAATCAACATGATCGTAGGCTTTAGAGAGGTCGGTTTTGAGACAGGCCTTAGGCTTTGAGCGTTTGATGTCAAAACTGAGAAGAAACTCCGCCGCGAGGAGGGAGCAGTCCGAAATGCTCCTGTTAGGAATAAACGCCCCTTGGTTGTGTGAGATTAGCCCCCCTATGACCTCCTTGAGTCTAGCGGCCAAGATCTTAGCAAAGATCTTGTAGAGGACGCTACTGCAGGCAATGGGCCTGAAGTCGCCAAGGTGAGTGGCATTATCCGTTTTAGGGATCAACGCCATAAAGGAGTGGTTGACCTCCCGCACCATGTCCCCCCCCCTCATGAGCCACTGAATGGCTTTCGTCACGTCCTCCCCAATCACTCCCCAACAACTTCTAAAGAAGTTGGCGTTGAAGCCATCGGGGCCCGGCGCCTTGTCCGGCCCAATGGACCATACAGCGGCTCTTACTTCCTCGTTCGTACATGGTTTACACAGTTGACGGCCTTGGGCCGCAGAAAGCGTGTTGTTTGGTTGGAGGCGCATTTGGCACGTGCGGTCCACGCCGGTGTTGAGGAGGCTGCTGTAGAAGGCTACCGCCTCGCCTTCGAGCTCCTCCTGTGTTCTGACTTGTACGCCATCTTCACTAATGAGATACTGGATAGTATCCCTCATCTCTTTCCTTGTCACAGCCTCCTGGTAGAATCTTGTGTTCCGCTCTCCGTCTTGGATCCAGCGGACGCGGCTCCGCTGGTAGAAGAACAGCTCCTCCGCCGCATCGAGGTGCTCGAGTTGTTCCCTGACCTCCTTTTCCTTCCTCACCCACTCCGGGCAGCAAGGCCTCCGCTGGAGGACCTCCTGAACCGAGTTGTACTCCTCTTGCACAGCCTTCCTTCTAATCCTGACGTCACCACTGTTGGCAGCCCACGCCTTGAGGCCGCACTTGACCGCTTTGAGCCGCGAGGCAGCCACGAACAGAGGGTTGCCGCGCACAGGGTGTGCCCAAGAACGGCGGACGACCTCCATAAACCCAGGTTCAGCGGCCCACGAGTTAAGAGTCCTGAACGGTTTAGCCCGCCGTCTGCCCAGAGAAGCGAACGGCGACGTGATCAGTAGCGCGTGATCGCTCAAATGGGAGAACGACAAGCATGAGTGGGCGGCGGGAAAGAGGCCCACCCATCTGTCGTTAACGAGGACCCTGTCAAGCCGACAGCACACCCGCTCCTCCGCCGCGCGCCTATTCGACCAAGTAAGAATGCCGCCCAGAGTCTTCAGGTCCACCAGCCCAGTTCTCGTCACCGCGAGATTGAACTCCCGCATCACCCTCCTGGCAACCTCCCTTCCTCCTGCTTTCTCACCGTCATTACGTATGGCGTTGAAGTCACCCGCCACCATCCACGGGACCAACGCAACGGGTTTGGTCCCCTCCAGTTCCTCCCACAGGGCGCACCTACGCTGGGGTTGGTTGTGGCCATACACCGCCGACATCAACACCCTAGCGCCACCCCTGTTGCAACACCACGCCGAGATAAGCTGCGCGGAGACACTGGACACTTCCACCGTCCAAACTCTGGGGTCCCACCCCCAGCAAATCCGTGCCTTCCCAGACACTTCCAAGTTGGACACGCACCGCCAACCTCTCGGGAAAAGCTCCTTGACGATTCTCTCACCACCCAGCTCCTCCGTGAGCTTGGTTTCAACCAGCATAGCCATGGACACACCCTGCTGTCGCACGATGGAGGCAACAACCTTCCTTTTTGCCGGCTCACACGCGCCGCGCAGGTTCCAGGTCAACACTGACATAGAACCGGTGGGGGGGGGGTTTATTGCTGACTACCAGGCTTCCGCCTGGAGTCCGACTCTTCCTCGACCGTATGCACAGCATTGTCCGTATCCTCCATCAACTGTGGTACGTCCTCTTCAGCGTCCCTGTATGACCCCTCGTCATCAAGGGAGAACCCGGGTGCCGCCAAGGCAATGATGACTTTTTGCTTTCTCATCGTCAGCAGCGGCCTCCTGGTGACAGTGCACCTAGACATCCTGGTACAGCCCGTCGCCGCCCTCACCAGGACCTGTCTGCTCATCTTCGTTCCCACTTTCGGAGGCGAGTGATCAGCCCCGTTGGTGACACCGTCGTCAGCAGGGGGTACGTCCCCAGGGGTAGTGACGGGTGGGCCTTCTCCTTCAGAAGGACTCGGACCCCCCCACGTCCCTGTAGGGCCCATCAGAGCAGCAGGTCTCCACCGCACCTCCGCTCGGCGCACCGGTGTCCACAGGGACATACGCCTCATCCACAGGGGCAGAACCCTGTGCCCCCTTGGGTACCGCCGGGACTTCCAAAAACATCGCCGGTATGTCAACGCCCTGGTCCACCGGAGCAGCCGGGTCCGGATTGGCTGTAGCGTCAGCCACCCGGGTATCGCCGCCATCACGACGCAGCTCGCCCTTATTGGTCACCGTCCGCGAGCTCGCGCCTCCATCTTGCCCCACAGATTGCACCCTCTGTCTCTTTGACTTGCTCCTTCCTCTGAGCTGCACGCCGGCAGCTGCTCCCGTCGTTTCCGCTCGCGGCCTGCTCCTGGACCGTCCACCAGCGGCAGCCACAGCCCGTAGCGCCTCCCCTCTGACGGCATCAGAAACAAACGGGCAGCGATGTAGCCCATGTCCAAAAGCCTTGCATGACATGCACCTAGCCGGCAGCGGCCCATACCGGACATGTATCATTTCCGCCTCACCACCCGAGAAGCGTACCCACACATCGGTGGGGGGCTCCCGATCCGCTGGGATGTCCACCAGGGCTTTGGCTTGAGCTTCCCCCGTGGCAGCTGACACCCAGTCACCGGCGTGCGACGGTTTGCCGACGCAACTCGCCACCCGTGCGAGCACCTCCAAGGAACGAAGGTGCCCCAGGGACGGAAAGGAAACCCAACAAGGGACAGTGGAGAGGAGGTCCCTAGTCAGGTTAGTCGCTGGCGTCCATTCCCTGCTTACCACCAGGCGATCGTCGAAGAACCAAGGTCCCCCTTGTAAGAAGAGCTCCAGATCGGTTTTGTCCTCACACCGTAGATCGAAGAAGCCCCCTTCCCTCCGGGTGAGCTGGAAGCCCTTCTTCGGTCTCCACACCCGTCGCAGCCAACCACGGATCATGGATTCGTGTGGGGAGGCATCCAGCACGTAGAAGATTGCCGCGTTGAGGCCCGCTTCCACGCACGACTCCATGACGGCCGCCGGGATCTCAGCAACAAGACCCCGCTCGTCATCCATGGTGGGCTCGAAGAAGGCGAGCACCCTGTCCTTCGGGATCGCCGCCGAAGTGGACTGTCGTCGAGCAACCTGTGTCCACTCCGTCATATCCACTCGCATTGGCCATACCGTCGATGAAAGGGCCGCGGAAGCCACCTGGGCGTAGGATCTCCCCGCATCGCTCCACTGTTGCCGCGGCGTCGCCCACCTAGCATGCGACTTCCCATCAGGGCGGCTCTGGCTCCTAACGCGCTTCTCAGCATGCACCCGGGAGGAGCTCCGTCGACTCCCAGCGTCGCCTGCTTTCCCCGCCTCTTGCCCCTGGCCATGCAAGCTCTCCCGAGCCGCAGAGCTGGTAGAGCCCCCCGCGGCATCACGGGACCGTCGCTGAGAGCCCGAGCGTGATCGTGTCGCCGGAGGTGTGAGCGAGCGGACGTAGGAGACCTTCTTCTTTCCATTCGCGCGGGCCAACGCCTCCTGCGCAGCTCGGCCTCCTTTGGCTCTCTCCTCCTCCGCTTCGCGGCGCACGGCGGCAGAGAGGTAGGACAGCCTTTTCGTTTTACCCTTGTCTTTAACCATGAGTAAGGGACCAAGGTGGGGGCGTGTCAGCAGGTGAGAGGAGGGGGGAGAGAGGGCGTTGACGTCAGGGCAGATGACGTCAGCCACCGAAAACGAAGCCCGAGGAATGCCTAACCAATCATATTTGGCTGGCGGGCTGCAAAATACAGCCAATGAAGGACCAGTATATGTTGTTGGTAGCCGTAATTTTGGAAGGCTTGGCTGTGCAATTGTGCGAGGAAACCGGTGGAGTTGAGTGTGTCCGTAACCTAGACGACCTTGCTGACATGGTCCAGCGGACACATGTGCAAAGCTTCCTCGGCTGCCAGTTGCATAATTAACCGACGTCGGGAGCGAAGGATTATTAACTGACGACTAAGCATCCATTGTGTCTTCCTTGACGTCATGTCTAATGGCAGACTCATACATTTGTGGTGAGTGAGGCCAAATTTTGTTAAAATAAAATAAAATTGATAACATCGGGTTTGCTATTTGGGTTTGAACTAGTATAATTAACTAATTAGCGCACATATAAACAATGTCCAAAATAGTGCTGGGTTTTGACAACAACCAATGGGAGGCAATGGTGTATCCATTATGAGACCAAAGATGAATACATTGGTGTTTATGCCACAATTTTTTTTTCACATAACAAGTATAGAAAAAGTATATATAACAAATCCAGTAGTGTAAATCAAGATGTGGACAATGCGGTAAATTCTATACCTAAAATAACAAAAAATGAGATGAAATTTTGGTTAATCAACTCTTAGATAATTGTTAAATGTTTTACAGGATAATCTATAACACCTATTGATGATGCCTTATGATAAGATCCAATAAATATGTAGTAGCTAAGAGTACATTGACTTATAAGAAGATTTTATACATTCATCTATTGTACAAGTACTTTTATCTTGCATCACAAGGGTAAACGCTCGAAGGACCAACCACATTTCACATATCATGTTCCTCAAGATCATACATACCTCGCTCAATACGATAATACTTTATCTGCTTATTTCCCTTCGTTGGCCTTTTGGCCACTTTTGGAATCACTCAATTGATCACCATTCACCAACCTTCCCTTTGGTTTGACCTATACACATATTCTCTTATTTAATAGTTGCATGTAGACATGGAAACATTATCACATGAGTCATGGTTGATGTAGGTTTTTTTATTACCCCACTCTAAATGTATTTTGATAGAATCAAGCAAGCAGATAGCACATATTATTTTGAGTTTTGACTATTTTGGCAACAATATGGTTAAACATTCTAAGTCAAATTATATCAAATGATACCATCGATTTAACACATCAATGACATACCTTTCTGATGCCAAATATTTGATTGAATCTTGTATTTTTTTTTTTGAAGTAAGGCCGTGATTACAATTCTGATGTAAATACAGTAAAGTCTGAATTCTAATCGTATAGCTAATTTCATAGTGTAACTATTTGAATTCATATTCATTATCCCATTAATAACTCAATTGACCAGATACTTTTAATATATCTAATGTTGACGGAACAAAAAGACGTAAAGCAAGTTCCGTATGTGGACCGCTTCCATTTGCAATTTACATACTCATTGTCATATATGGATCTCTCGTTGATTGATGATTTTCTTTAATTCTTAAGTGGCCTTTTGAACTCACCGGCCGTTTCAAATTTGCATATACTATCAATTGCTCTTTTTCTGTGGAGTATTTGACACAAACGACCACAATTAATAGGACTAAATAACAATTATGGACCGGAATGGTAACAGGATGTGATAATCGCATGTGAGGCCATGTATAATTTAATAATGGGGATCCTATCATCTGGGTGAGGCCGTGGCCTCACCCGGCCCCAAGGTGGGTCCGCCACTAGTCATGTCTGGCTGCGGACGGGATGTAGGGAAACTAAGCATATTGTGCGCTCACATTACCGATGACCTAGCCAGGGCCGGCCCATTAGGGTGGCCAACTTGGGTGACGGCAGGGACCCAACAAAGACGGGGCCCACAATTTTTTTGTTTGTAAACATCTTAGGGTAGTGTTATTTGACATTATATTTTATATATTGTTAATATAGTAAGTAAGAAGTTGCAAATCTGTTTGTATTGATGCTACTATTTTTTTATATGACAGTTTGACAATTATAACTAAACTTGTATTTATTTAAATTTGTTAAATAAAAGTAAACAGATGGCCCATTTTTTATCTTCGTCCCGGGGCCTCTAAAATGTCTGCAACGGCCCTGACCTAGCTACCAGAGGTTCTATTTTTTTGACCAAGTTCAGGTAGTGAAGACCTCCTATTTTGACGCGGCCAACAGACGCCACAATGAGGGTGGTGGTGCTAGAGGTCAACGGAGGTAGAGGCTGATCGTCTTGGGCTCGGATGGCAGCGGCAATGCAAAGTCATGGTTTACCGTCGAAAGTGAGGTCTGGGATCTATCTCCGTTGGGTTTCCGTGATGAGCACTGCCTGGGTCACGGCTACTGTTTTGTGTAGAAAGGAAAGAATGAAGAAGGTGGACATGAGAGAGAGAGAGAGAGAGAGAGAGAGAGAGAGAGAGAGAGAGAGAGAGAGAGAGAGAGAGAGAGAGAGAGAGAGAGAGAGATTCTGGTGTCTTAAATGATGTGGTGAGTTGATAGTTGCCGACAGTCCATGAGTGGAGGAAAAAGGAAGAGAGAGAGAGTCCGTCTCTACATGAAGATTAATATAAGTATCTAACTACCTTTATCTGTGAACTAGAGAAATCACCAATTTATACAATTCAATTCAAACGCACATACCACGAAGTCATCTTGAGTGAAAATTTAGAATTTTATCTTCCTTTACATATAAAAATAATGTTCCCAAATTATTGAAGCTAAATTCTACCCTATCAATAAGCAAAGCGATATGTGTCTGCTTGTTATTGCAACTATGTGCTTGTCTGCTTCATCATTTGTTTCCAATTTTTTTAAGGAAAAAAATACTGTTTCGAATAGAGCACAAGACGTTTCAACTTTGTCTCCTATATCTGTCATTTGATGAGTTGGTGCTATTATAATTAAATAGTTATGTATATAAAAAGCCACATATATTATTAATTTTCGCATACATGCTTGGTCGCTTCATCCTATGAACACACATCCTTATCATTATATTTATTTCATTTTTTTCACGGTTTGTTTCTTGAGGGTTATATATACTTTGGATATGTGTTGTCAGTGATCTAGCATGTCTGTGTTGTCTAACAGGTTGGTTGTGTGTTTATCGGTACATTCAATCTGTGTATTTCCAACAAGTGCTAACCAATTCAATATTTTTGTGTCCATAAAAATTGAATGAATTGAGAGATTCAATTAGATGTTAATAGAGCTTTTCTTTCTTAGTGATGTGTATGACAATGTAGCAATGAGCCCCAACAAAAGTTTCACAACGAGAGGGAGTTTAACAACCTGTGTGTGGCTTTGTGTATTAATTGATTTTATTTCTCTTTGTGCTTGCAAGTTAGAGAGAGTCATATGGATGTCAATCGAGTTATTCTCTTTTAGTGGGATGTATATATTCCACAATGTTCATACGTTGGAGGGAGTCAACTAGATATTAAACGAGTTTCTTTTTCTTAGTCGAGTTGTATATAAATTATTGTATGACAATATAGTACTAATCACGATCCCAACATAATATTATTATTTTATTTAGAACGTGGGTATTTTAGTAATGACATGCTATCGGTTGAAAGATGCCAACTGTCTATGGATTGAACGCATGTACATACATTACAATACTATTATTGTGTACTAATGGTTCCAGTAAGTTTGTCTTCTAGCAGCATGTTTGGATGCTAATTAGTCCAATGAGTCTATATGCTTGCAAGTTGGAGGAACTACTGATCGAGTTGTGTCTCTTAGTATTGTATATAAACCATCGTGTATGGAAGTGTAGTATTGATCCTGATCCTAACAAAAAAACCAATTTTATTATATGCTCAGTTATATGTCTACATGAACTTCACCTAGATGGGCATGTGTATTTTATATACATGAACTTCACCTAGATGGGCATGTGTATTTTATACATCCGATGTCTATTTGTGTGACTATGTCTGTTTACTTGGTACTCTATCTAGATATGCGTGGTAATTTCCATTCCAATTCCTTATTTGTGTGGTTCTTCCACTATTTTTTATTTATTTTCAAATAATAAATGATATTTGAGAACTTTAACTTTTTGCTTTTTTTAGACCAGTAAATGGAATCTGCATATTCGATTTGGATTCGAGTTCGAAAAGACTGAAAAAAAATCCGTATTCGACAAGTAGCGGATCGGATTCAGATATCAGATTTGATATCCGGATATTTTCGGATCGAATTTCGGATATACCCCTATCCACTCCAAAAAATATCCGCTTCCGATTTTTATAACCAATACAACGTCTAATGTATATATTAAAGTGTATCGCATTGGAGCGTCTATAGTTGACTGATCACTCGTTTTAACCCAGACAACACGATGCGTCAGCTAATCACCCTGCATGAAATTGCGATGTACACTTATTATGTTGCTTATATATTTATAAGCTGATTTATTTAAAAATTACGATAAGTATAAAGCTACTCGACCCAACAGTAGCGTTCCGCCCCACCATAAGCCCTGACCCCCATTCTCGAAGCGACGAACCGTAGAATCCAGCAGCGCATACGTGGGCGTTTTCTCGACGGTTCCGCGGTTTGCAATGTTCCACTGGAGCTCGATGCATCGAGGATCTAGTCTTCCACTAAGCCTCTGCTGGAAGTCCTCTCCTCGACCCCCTCCGGTACCACCCCATCGCCCCGTATGGTTCTTCCGGTGATGCGCGGGCACCAGATGAAGCTCACCTCACTGCGCTCTAGTGCCGCCACGGCGATTTCCATCTTCGGCAGATCTAAACGACCGAGCCATCACGACAAGAGCCAAGCCACCGAAGTAGCACCTCTGTGAGCGTTTTGCTCGGGTGACTGTGTTCTGATGGGGCGCTATGTTACTGCTAGTAGCATTTAGAGGCACTAGTCTGACAACCGCCCAGGCGCGAGAGTGGTCCAGATCCCTTTTTGAACCATCCTCGCCCATACTTGAAGGTAGGTTTAAGATCCTTAGATTATCATCTTTAGCAATCTTCGATCGTACTCTTGTGTACTCATACTTTTGTATGGAATTATTATAATAAACACTTTGATCCCCTTAGAGATGTCTTCAGTGGAATGGTGATGAATTGTGTATGTCTATTCTATTATGTTTGGTCTTCATCAACCTCTTGAAAATCTCACGCCGTGTTCATGGTTTTGCTGGAATGTTGGTCATGTATTGAGGCTGCGTGCTTGGCTATTTCAGTAGCAGCAACGTGAGCTATTTTTCTCTTATGTACAAAAAGAATGGAAAAATGTTCATGTAAGTGGATTTCCCAATTTTCGTTTTTGTAAACAACAAAATTTGTTGAATGTTGCTGTGTGCTTAATTTGTATGTCGCGTTATTGTAATTAATTGGAGGGACAATGACTAACTTTGAATGTGTCCTTTTGAGATGGTTACAAACCATTGTCTTTTTTCTTTTGATCCAATTTCTACATCAGTAGAGCATCATGCGTTCAGCCTGTAGTGTATGACTTTGGAAAAAGACTGCCCGTTGGTAATTTATGAACACTTGTTAATAAGATTCAAGTAGTGTTCTAGTGTAATGAGAATCAAATTCGGATATTTATTTGAATTCGAATTATAGCATCGGATTCGAATTCAGATAGATATTTTCAAATTTGACGGATATCGGATCGGATATCAGATTGAATAGGAAATATCAGATTTAGATTTCGGATATACTAGTAGCCGATTCGAATTCGATCAATTTACATGTCTACTTTTTTTACACAATTGGTAACAATTGTTAGTCAAGAAAATTGTTTTTATCGATCTCTTGAATTATATCAACAAAGTTTATGACAGAACTCAGACACTATTTGAACAACTTACCTCAGCAAGTATTTAACTTTTTACAGCGCCTATTCGAACAACTTTGTTGATTTTTCATGAAAGTAGTGATAACTGCTATTCATGTATTTTTCTTTGGTTGTGTCTAGTTCTTTTTTCAACTGTCTATTTGTGTGGTTCTTCCATTATTTTTGCACATAAAAAATCAACAAGTATTTCAATATCCGATGTTTTTAACAAAACAATGACATATGTTATTAGAAGTTTGCTTCCACTATTATTTTTATGTTTTATACAAAATCAGTGACAAAGGTTAGTTTAGTGTGCTGTCTGGACAATTGCTTCACCTGATATGAGCAATTTTTAGTGACAACTCAAATGGATTTAGTCTGCTAATTTGTTTTACAAAAGCAATGATAATTGTTATTTATGCATGTTCCTTGAATTGATTTCTTATTTTTTTTGAAAAAGTGGTGAGAGAAGCTGGTGTGAACAATTTTGAACATCTTTGTTCACTCGTTTTTAGAATCACAACAAAGAATTCAAAATTAGAAGTGTATATAGGACAATAAAGTGTAGTAGTACAATCCTCCTGAAACAATCCCAATGACTGAAGAAAGTTGACAACACCACAACATCACACATTCCAAAACTATCATGTAATAGACATTTGACTAGCCTAAGGGGGTACTACACAATGGCATTGGCAACACTAGCAATTTGAGGCCACATGTCAACGCATTCCTTGCCAATTGGTCCGTAATAGCAAATCCTTTCATCTCTCCCTTTGGATTGACAATCATGCCAACATTATCTTCGAAGTACATGAATACACCATCCTTTCGATGCCATGGCTTCCTCTGCCTGACGATGACATGCTTCCTGAGATCGGGCTTCCCCATCTTCACTGTTGCCATGACCATGCCACTGACGCAGGCAGATAGAAGACGGTTGAGGCGTCCCTTAATCCCCTTGACAAAGATGATGTACATGTTCTTCGCCCCGATATTGTCAGCATAGTTCACTGTGGCTGCCACTAGTAGACCTAGTGACATCTAGAACTTGTTATCGACACTCCCTCTCCTTCCTCATTTTGATATGGAGGAATCTCTCCTAGCACTAGGGCATCTTTATTTGCTTGATATGTATTATTTTACTAGAGTGGTTAAATAATCGTAGATACAAAAAAATCTTGCGAATTATTGACTTACACTGCAATGTTTTTTTAATTCGAGGAAGCTCTACGATACAACTTTACATTGATTCACTCCATCAAAGTAATTCTAGGATTTGACAAAATATCACATATAACCACATGTCATGGAGAGCAACTATTATTCAAATAATTTGTTTTTCTATAAAAGCAGTTACAAATGCTATTTGATTACCTGGATTTCTTAAATTATTCTTTACATAAGCGATGGTAGATGATTGCCTGTGTTGGATTTTATTGTAATAGTTTGATTCAGGTGGTATTTAACGACAATCGTGATTGAGTTGCTTATTTCTACTTTTTTATTAATTCTTTCTTCTACAAATTTGGTAATTGAAATTGGTTTTGGACATTATTTGAATAGCTTGCTTCAGCTGGTATGGAACTTTTTTTTTCCAGCTGCTATTCGAGCAGTTTGATATTTTTACAGAAGTGGTGATAGCTAATATTCATATAGTTTCTTTAAATTGGTTTTTTTCTAGAACAAAAGATGGTAACAGAACCTAGTGTGGCACTATTTGAACAACTTGATTCACTTGATATGTAACCTTTTTTATTAGAGTGGTTATAAAATTAGCTATAAGCACAACCAAAGCTTTTGAATTGTCAAATAGGTGTCCTTTTATACTTTGAAGACCTCTATCGAATTAACTCACATTATCCCCCCCAATAGTAATCTATAAACTACACACATGTATATATACAATCAACCTACTTCATTTAAAAAAAAACAATGACAATTATTTTTGAACAACATAATTATGAGTGTCAGATGTTTTCATTTGGTTCAAAAGTTGATAACTAATTCCAATTCAGATTCAACTACTGAGAACAATTTTTGCTCAATCTTAATGTTAATTTAAATGTAGACTACGTTGTTATCATGTGCTTTCTGCTAGTCTTTTGAAAACACAAATTTGTTAATTATTCCTTTTCATCGAAATAATGTCTTAACTAGGAGAATGTGTAAATATATATCAAGTCAATCTAGATGTGAATCAAATAATTCAAAATACACAAACTTCTTTACAAGTGACTGCCGTTTGGACAAAAAGTGATGACGACAACAACATATATTTCTAATGAAATATTTGTATTTACATTCATACTGGAAATAGTCATTGTGTCAATTATTATTATCATTGTTATATTTTTTTGCAATATCTACTATTATTTGTATATGGTATCAGGTTGGGCTGTAAATGGGTACGGGTAGACCCACAGACCCGCAAATCCGGACCCTTAAAAAATCCATCACGGGTCTAATTTTTTATACCCGCATACCCTAAGACCCGTATACCCTTGGACCCACATATAAGCGAGTCTAATTATGGGTATGCTTGGACCCAGACCCGCTAGACCCGTGTACCTGCTATACATAAGTAACTGCTAAAATAATATATTATATATATCATACTTTACTAGTCTAACTAATATAATTCTTGGGATTATATCCTACTCTAACCACAATAAGGTTGAGACTAGTCATATAATTAAGAATTAACTATTCTAGTTACAATAATGAACATCATATGTAAACTTAAAATCAAAATGTCTACTAATTTACATTACTTTCTACATAAGTTAAATGTTATGATGATGACTACAAATATGTAAACAATTAACTCAATTAATATTAATGTATAAAGTATAACATTATCTAATATAACTATTGCATGCTAATATACTATATAATAACAATATCTTATTTTATTAAAATATATAGAACATAGTCATTTTTCTTACATAAACAATATGATATTTTATAGAACCGCTTACCCGCATACCCGCACCGCATACCTGCTATTATTGTGGGTAAGGGTATGGTGCAGGTCTAGGTTTTGTATTATGCGGATCTAGAACCGGAACCAGACCCTCTAAATTAGATGGGTATGGGTATGGCCAGACCCGCACCGTTTACACCCCTCGAATCAAGTGCTACATGCTCTGGACATTTCGAGCATACATTCCAACCTCTTTTTGAATGCCCTATGACCCTCACATTCGAATGAACCACATGAGTATTCTTTCTCAGGGATGGCCAAACATTTGACCACTGGAGGCACATAACAACAAGGCAATGAATTAGGGCTTAACGTAAACGTATTTTGTC
Organism: Alisma plantago-aquatica; assembly: GCA_963693085.1. Lineage (NCBI taxonomy): Eukaryota > Viridiplantae > Streptophyta > Magnoliopsida > Alismatales > Alismataceae > Alisma > Alisma plantago-aquatica. The sequence continues at coordinate 1,114,362,588 of OY856409.1, read as the reverse complement.
ATTGTCGAAGCCCGTACAGTGACGACAATAATCATCTGACCTATAAGTTCATGCCTATGTTGCGACCTTAGCACCTGTGCACTCACTATACTACAATCATGGTTTCCTTAGTGCAATAAATCCATGTCAGTTCTGATGTTTTGAGCCACAGTTGTACCTGTCTCGATATCACCAAAATTATTTCATTGATTGTAATGACATAGGTATAATACATCTGTATAGCTCTAATCCACATATAATTCAAACTTCAAAATTTGTTAAAAAAACTCTAGAATGGAATCAAATATATGAACTGGTACCAAGATTGAGTCTTAGATGTTTAAAATGAATTTTTGTACTTTTTAATATGGCTAAACATTTGGCAAAAACATGTAATGGGATAAGATCTTATTTGTTTTTCCATATTGATTGACTTATATATAATATCTATGTCTGTATTCTGTATGTAATATATGTATATTCAATTTACAATCATTAACTTAAGTATTCATAATATTATTCTTACCAATGCAGATAGGACAAAACATTCCAATCTATATGAAGGAAAACCGTTCTATATGGACAACACAAAGACAAAATTATGTCAATCTTCCATTAGAGAAAAAGGAAACAAAACATGAGGTGGAAAAAATTATAAAGAAAAAATTGACTGATACATTGAAATTTCAAAGGGAACAACCAAACACAAGTGGTTCATCATCTATACATACAATACCAATAATTTTTTTAGAAAAACAATGATTACCTAGTACTTTTGGCACATGGAAAGTTGGATTTACAACAAACTATAGTGAAGAAATATTTTCCATGTCTTTCTCAGATCAATGAAAAAGTTGAACAAAATTAGAAAAGTCTTTGTCATAGATTCAATCATACCTAAGAGTTATATATACTTTCCAACTGTAGATATTGTATTTATTGTCATACAAAGAGATTTCTATACAAAGGGAAGATATTTTATTGCTATGTGATGAAATCATTTTGGCAACAAAGGACGTCCTTTTAGAATAACTGATTTGTATACAAATCAGTTATTCACTTAATGCATTGTATACAAACATATAACAATAAATTTTCTATCTATAGGTGTGCATGAAGATAGAAATCTTTACAAGAAAAATAGAGGAATATCTACTTTCAAGATATAAGAATAAGTATATCATTTATCAATAGGTCATTACAAGAAAATGCGCAATCATCACATTTGTAATCATACTTCAGCGACATCGATCATGAGATAGAAAATAGATTGAACAATCATCTAGACTGAGAGAGGATGTTGCGAAGATATTAGTCAACATATTAAGGGAAAATCCGTACTAAGTTATTCTAAATTTTGACAGAATTTGATATTTCAAATAATGTACAAATATATATTAATTCATAGTAGATGTACATCTAGGAATTCAGAATGCACCAACTTCTTCGTAAGTGGTCGCACTTTTGATAGAAAATAGCGATGCTAACAAAAACATAAATATCCAACAAGATATTCATGTATACACTCATGTTGGGAGTAGTCACTACATCAATTAATACTATGGCTGTTATGATCCTATGCAACATTCTTTATTATTTTTATATGGCGAAATTGGTTGGCAACAAAGAATCTCACAAAAATAGAAAGACTGGTCAATGGTTAAGTGATAGTTCATCATTTAATCATTCTTAATTAAAAGATACAAATGATCTTTATATACAAGAGGAAAGATGTAATATATAAACATATTATTTATAGATTTACTATTGTTATTATTAAATCAATTTATTGTAATATTATATTTCATCTCTAGGAAATAAGAAAAAATGAAGAAAAACAACTTCGTGTCTTGAATATTATTGCTACAAGTTACAAATTAGAGATGAGGACAAATAAATTTTGTTGCATTTTGGTAGACTTCTAGATTAATATGGGATTAAGAGAGGCTTTCCCCCCCCCTCTCCCATGTCTATGGTGAAGGTCGAACACCTGGGATGGTGGTAAGTCAAGACAACAACTGGGAGTTGAACCTGGGTCCCTTTGTTACGGGGACACCGTGCTTGACCACTTCAACTGCTCCTTTTTGACTGAATTCTACAATAATATGTTGTAGATATGTATGTCAAACTTGTTGTGATATGTATGTCAAACTTGAAAGTAGTTGTTTGGACTATATTAGATGGGATCAACAAAAGATTCAAGATGGTCTATAACAATGCATTATTGATATCGATAATGATAGACAAAAGAGTGATAGTACAATTGAAAACAAAGTTATTCTTATAGCCTCTTTTATTGGTGGTCTTATAAATATATGTCAATATGATCTTGATGCCATTGCATTGGTCTAAAGTTTGTTGTTTTATGCCCTAGATCCATCATGCAATGATTGTAAAAGGAATATTTATACTTGATTTGATTATTAATAACTAAAATTGTTCTACTCATTATGTTTGTTTCAGTATTTACATAATGAATAAAATTAATAATGTCCTAAGATTGGGTTGAGGACATGAACATGAGATCTTATGTAGAATAAGAGTACTCATTCTTGTTATGTTCTTAGTTGGTTATATTGTGGATATAGGACAACAATAATACACAAGACTAACATGGATGGTGAATGATGACATTCCTCTTTAGTTGTGATGTTGTATATCAACTCGAATGCATGGATACTTGTTAGAGAACAAGTTCCTTTGGACACACCTACCTTGAGATTGACGCATGGAAGTCATCTAATGCCATGTCAGAGTCATATCTCACTGTGATAGTAGTGACTGTGATGATTAGACATGAAGTCACTGTAATAGTACATGTTGTTTGTCTACTTTTATACTAGCCCAACATACTCTAAAATACAAGTTGCCAAAAATGTGGTATTTGGGTACACTATGACACATGGGGTATACTGTGAGAGGTGTATATGGAATTTGCCCCTCATTTGTAGGGGTATACATGCCCATGCTCATGTGAATCATTATATGATATTGAGTTCACAATCTCTCAAATAGTTTGCTCTACTTAAAGGAAGATAGATAGAATGTTAAGAGGATGATATTCCATACCTCAATTTAATCTAGATATTTGTAACAAAAGAATTTTACTGTCTTGGAAACATTAGTCACTTTACCAGTTGTAGTTATTCTCCAACTCATTCCTATTACTTGAGTGGCAATGATGTGTGGCTGTATACCAATCTTTTATTATCTTGTTTTGAACATTACTACCAAGGTAATTAGGAACATACTAGATCACATACATAAGAATGTATAAGGGAATTGAAGTTCACAATTAAACAAACAATTAGAATGGTTTTGACGCAATTCCATACATGATATGTATTTGAAATTCTTTATTTGTATATTCCACTACGGAAGCACGGATTACATGGCACAATATTATTACATGAAGGGTTTCACAAAGGCTACATGGATGACTGGCACGGTGGGGGAGGTACCGGGCGTGGCTGGTTTATTCACGGTAGTGTGCCTTCTCATTTCTCAAGGGAAGTCGATGAACCCACCATCGGATGCTGAGATAGACATCTTTGGCCCAGGGGGAGTCAGCTTTGGAGGTGGCTAGGGATCTAGTGGTGGGTTCGTCGACTTCCCTTAAGAAATGAGAAGGCACACTACCTCGAATAAACTGGCTATGTCTGGTACCTTCCCCACAGTGCCAGTTATCGACATAGCCTTTGTGAAACCCTTCATGTAATAATATTGTGCCATGTACTCCATGCTTCCGTAGTGGAGTATACAAATAAATAATTTCAAATACTTATCATGTATGAAATTGCGTCAAACTATCATTTTGTTGGGCAAATACAACTTCAATCGTGAAAAATATTTCCATATGCGGTGGCGTGTTTCCTGCCCCGTCTGACGTACACTGACCATCCAATCTCTCCGTGGGGAATGTGAATGGGATGGGGTGGAAGAAAAGTCAACCTCCCTCCTGAAACACTCTCTCCCCTCTATGTCTCTGTGAAGAAAGCGACTCCGCAACCTCCTCTGCGGGACCCGTTCACTGCCTAAGCAATTACTCGTTTCTAGTATGTCTAGACTTTCTATCGACACACACCTTTCGTATAAAGAATTCCTCGAATGGGACACCAAAATATAAACAAGTCCGTTTCTCAAACGTGGTAAAGGGACATGTGATGGAGAAGCAAAAGAAACGTGAGAAAGTGACATGGTTGACAAGTAGAAGGCCCATAACAAATTGTATCACTGGGCCAGCCGTCTCCATAAGAAATATAACAAATCCCATTACCTCCTTGTGCGGATGATGATAATCGCAAAGAAAATCAATGCCATCTCAAGGTGGCCCTATAAGTACCCATTCCCCTTCTAGGATCCTACCCATCAACTACTCCCGCATCCACCTCGAGCACACACATTCACCGCCTCTGAAGAAGCACCAAGACATGGCCAAGACCGTAGCAATCATCCTTAGGATCCTCGCCTATCTCAGCTTCACGCATGCCACCAAGATGTCAACCCTAGTGGCCGGAGGAGGGGGAGGCGGAGGAGGGGGTGGAGGAGGAGCCAACGGTGGGTCATGATACAGAGGTGGGTCCAGCTCCGAAGGAGGATATGCAGGGGGAGCCTTCGACGGGCTAGGAAGAGGTGGCGGTGGGTCTGGTGGGGAAGGAGGTGCTAATGTGGGTTTCAGATCAGGAGCAGGTCTAGCTTCAGAGGCGCGACTTATGGAGGGCCTTGGGGAGGAGCCACCGCTGGTGGTGGTGGGGGCGGAGGCATCTCTGGCCTAGATGGCATCAGCTTTGGAGGTGGCCAGGGATCCGATAGTGGGTTCGTCGGCTTCCCTCCCTTGAGAAATGAGAAGGCACACTACCACGAATAAACCGGCCGTGCCCGATACCTCCCCGACCGCGCCAGTCATCCACGTAGCCTTTGTGACACCCTTCATGTAATAATATTGTGCCATGTACTCCGTGCTTCCATAATGGAATATATAAATAAAGAATTTCAAACATGTATCATGTATGGAATTGCATCAAACTATCATTTCTTCGGGGAAATACAAATAAAGAATTGCGGCACGGATCCACTTTCACAACCAAGAACGTACCCTCTTCAGTGTTTGTTCGACTGGTTGGGGGAAATCTGTCGCGGTCATTTTGCGATACGAATTTTGAGACAGTATGACACCCTCAACCAGGAGTTGGCCCTGACCCCACAGGGTGGGACAATTTTGGTTTCCTAAGAAGTAGGGATGTATGTACGTGCCCCCCTGTCGAAGAACACGCTTCTCCCCATACCGGTGGAGCATGCGTTGAAGGCCATGTGTGAGCGCCGACTGTGTGAGGGGTGTAAATTTCACCCCTGATCTCCAATTATGGCATGCAATACCATCTCGGAAAGTTCTTTCCGACCTCCTCACCCTCCGGACAGATCGTCTTCATCGGTCCATCGCTTTGGGGGTCAATATCATTAATTTCATGGGTCAAAAAGGGCCTGGAAGTTCCCCCTCCATCACATACAACTCTCCCCCACCCTCCCCACGTGCCTCCCGCCTTATTCAGACCCTCCACAGGGGACACCAACCAAAACGCCGCCACACGCTTGGCAGCGATGTGTCTGATCGTCTCCCTGACCACATGGCTGCCCACCACACAGACCATCCGACGTACACTGACCGTGTAGCCGCTCTGTGGGGAATGTGGATGGGATGGGGTGTAAGAAAAGTCAAACTCCCTCCTGAAATTCTCTCTCTCCTATGTGTCTTTGTGAAGAAAGTGACTCCACAACCTCCTCTACGGGACCCGTTCACTGCCTAAGCGATTACTCATTTCTAATCTGTCTGGACTTTCCGTCGACACACGCCTTTCGTATAAAGAATTCCTCGAATGGGATACCAAAATATAAACAAGTCAGTTTCTCAAACGTGGTAAAGGGAGATGTGATGGAGAAGTAGAAGAAATGTGAGAAAGTGACACGGTTGACAAGTAGAAGACCCATAACAAATTGTATCACCGGGTCCGCCGTCTCCACAAGAAATATATCTAATCCCATCACCTCCTCGTGCGGAGTATGATAATCGTGAAGAAAGTCAATGGCATATCAAGGTGGCCCTATAAGTACCCATTCCCCTTCTAGGATCCTACCCATCAACTGCTCCTGCATCCACCTCGAGCACACACACATTCACCACCTCCGAAGAAGCACCAAGACATGGCCAAGGCCGTAGCAATCATCCTCGGGCTCCTCGGCTGTCTCAGCATCGCGCATGTCGCTAGGATGTCAACCCTGGTGGCCGGGGGAGGGGGAGGTGGAGGAGGGGGTGGAGGAGGAGCCAACGGGTGGTCCTGATACAGTGGTGGGTCCATCTCCGGAGGAGGATACACAGGGGGAGCCTTCAGCGGGCTAGGAGGAGGTGGCGGTGGGCCCGGTGGGGGAGGAGGTGCTAATGGGGGCTTCAGATCAGGCGTGGGTTCTGGCTTTGGAGGCACGACTTACGGAGGGCCTTGGGGAGGAGCTACCGCTGGTGGCAGAGGAGGTGGTGGGGGGGAGGCGTCTCTGGCCCAGGGGGCGTCAGCTTTGGAGGTGGCCAGGGATCAGGCGGTGGGTTCATCGACTTCCCTTGAGAAATGAGAAGGCACACTACCACGAATAAACCGGCCACACCCGGTACCTCCCCCACCGCGCTAGTCATCCACGTAGCCTTTGTGAAAACCTTCCTGTAATAATATTGTGCCATGTACTCCGTGCTTCCGTAATGGAATATATAAATAAAGAATTTCAAATACGTATCATGAATGGAATTGCGTCAAACTATCATTCCGTCAGAGAAATACAAATAAAGAATTGCGGCACGGATCCGCGCTCGCCGCCGGGAATGTGCTCTCTGCACTATTTGTTCGATTGGTTGGGCAAAAACCGTCGCAGTCATTTTGCAGTACGGATTTTGTGACAGTCTGACGCCCTCCACCAGGCGTTCGCCCCGACCCCACGGGGTGGGATGATTTTAGTTTCCTAAGAGGTAGGGATGTATGTACGTGGCCCCTCGTCGAAGAACACACTGCTCCCTGTACTGGCAGAGCATGCATTGGAGGCCATGCGTGTGCGTCGACCATGTGAGGGGTGTAGATTTCACCCCCGAACTCTGATTCTGGCGTGCAATACCATCTCAGAAAGCTCTTTCTGGCCTCCTCACCCTCCGAATGGACCGTTAATGGTCCACCGCATTGGGGGTTAAAATCATTCATTTCAGGGGTCAAAAATGGCCTGGATGTTTCCCCTCCGTCGCATACAACTCTCCCCCGCCCTCCCCACGTGCCTCCCGCCTTATTCGGACCCTCTACGGGGGACGCCAACCAAAATTCCACCACATGCTTGGAAACGATGTGTCTGGTCATCCCCCTGACCACATGGCTTCCCACCACACAGACTCATTCGGTTTGTCTTGAGAATGGAACATGCCAAAGTCCCCGTCCGTTTCGACAACACGAAACTCGTCGGTACAACAGACCCTCATGTGTTTCAGCTTGTGGTGGCTCGTGAACCATGTGCGGGACACATATCGCCACAAACGGAAAGGGTTTCGATTATGAAATGGAGAATCGAGCACTTAAATACATTACTCCAGGTGTGATGATATCCCTCCACCGTCCGTAAAATCGTGTGAGATCCGACTTCGATCTTGAAAAAGATTTCCGTATGCGGTGGCGTGTTTCCTGCCCCATCCGACGTACACTGACCGTCCAACCGTTCCGTGGGGAATGTGGATGGGAAAGGGTGGAAGAAAAGTCAACCTCCCTCCTGAAACTCTCTCTCTCTCCTATGTGTCTCTGTGAAGAAAGCGACTCCACAACCTCCTCCGTGGGACCCGCTCACTACCTAAGCGATTACTCATTTCTAGTATGTCTGGACTTTCCGTCGATGCGCACATTTCGTATAAAGAATTCCTCGAATGGGACACCAAAATATAAACAAGTCAGTTTCTCAAACGTGGTAAAGGGAGATGTGATGGAGAAGTAGAAGAAACGTGAGAAAGTGACACAGTTGAAAGTAGAAGGCCCATAACAAATTGTATCATCGGGCCCACCGTCTCCATAAGAAATATAACTAATCCCATCACCTCCTCGTGCGGAGTATGATAATCACGAAGAAAGTCAATGCCATCTCAAGGTGGCCCTATAAGTTCCCATTCCCCTTCTAGGATCCTACCCATCAATTTCTCCTGCATCCACCTCGAGCACACACATATTCACCACCTCTGAAGAAGCACCAAGACATGGCCAAGGCTGTAGCAATCATCCTCGGGCTCCTCTCCTATCTCAGCATCACGTATGCCGCTAGGATGTCAACCCTGGTGGCCGGAGGAGGTGGAGGTGGAGGAGGGGGTGGAGGAGGAGCCAACGGGGGTCCGGCTCCGGAGGACGATACATAGGGGGAGCCTTCGATAGGCTAGGAGGAGGTGGCGGTGGGTACGATGGGGGAGGAGGTGCTAATAAGGGCTTCAGATCAGGTGCGGGTTCGGGCTCCAAAGGTGCGAATTACAGAGGGCCTTGGGGAGGAGCCACCGCTGGTGGCAGAGGCAGCGGTGGGGGCAGAGGAATCTCTAGCCCAGGGGCGTCGGCTTTGGAGGTGGCCAGGGATCCGGTGGTGGGTTCGTCAGCTTCCCTTGAGAAATGAGAAGGCACACTACCGCAAATAAACCGGCCATGCCCGGTACCTCCCCCACTGCGCCAGTCATCCACGTAGCCTTTGTGAAAACCTTCATGTAATAATATCATGCCATGTACTCTGTGCTTTCGTAATGGAATATATAAATAAAGAATTTCAAATACGTATCATGTATGGAATTGCATCAAACTATCATTCCGTTAGAGAAATACAAATAAAGAATTGTGGCACAGATCCACGCACGTAGTCGGGAACGTGCCCTCTGCACTGTTTGTTCGACTGGTTGGGAGAAAATCGTCTCGGTCATTTTGCGGTATGGATTTTGAGACAGTCTGACGCCCTCCACCAGGCGCTGGCCCCGACCCCACAGGGTGGGACAATTTTGGTTTCCTAAGAGGTAGGGATGTATGTACATGACCCCCCGTCAAAGAACACACTACTCCCCGTACTGGCGGAGCGTGCGTTGGATGCCATGCGTGCGCACCGTCCATGTGAGGGGTGAATTTTTCACCCCCCGAACTCCGATAATGGCGTACAATATCACATCGGAAAGCTCTTTCCGACCTCACCCTACAGACGGACTGTCTTCATCGGTCCACCACTTTGGGGGTCAAAATTGTTCATTTCAGGGGTCAAAAATGGCCCGGAAGTTTCCCCTCCGTCGCTACAACTCTCCCCCACCCTCCCCACATGCCTCCCGCCTTGTTCGGACCCTCCACGCGTGACGCCAACCAAAACGCCACCACACGCTTGGCATCGATGCATCCGGTTGTCCCCTTGACCACATGGCTTCCCACCACACAGACTCGTTTGGTTTGTCTTGAGAATGGAACATGTCAAAGTCCCCGTCCATTTTGATAGTGCGAAACTCATCGGTACAACATACCGTCACGTGTTTCAGCTTGTGGCGGCTCGTGAACCACGCGAGGGACACATATCGCCACACACAGAAAGGGTTTTGTTAGGAAATGGAGAACCGAGCACTTAAAGACATGACTCCAGGTGTGATGAGAGCCCTCCACCATCCGTAAAATCGTGTGAGATTTGACTTTGATCTTAAAAAAGATTTTCGTATGCGGTGGCACGTTTCCTACCCCGTCCGACGTACACTGATCGTCCAGCCGCTCCATGGGGAATGTGGATGGGATGGGGTGGAAGAAAAGTCAACCTCCCTCTTGATACTCTCTCTCTCCTCTGTGTCTCTATGAAGAAAGTGACTCCACAACCTCCTCCGCGGGACCAATTCACTGCCTAAGTGATTACTCATTTCTAGTATGTCTGGACTTTCTGTCGACACACACCTTTCATATAAAGAATTCCTCGAATGGGACACCAAAATATAAACAAGTCAATTTCTCAAATGTGGTAAAGGGAGATGTGATGGAGAAGTAGAAGAAACGTGAGAAAGTAACACAGTTGACAAGTAGAAGGCCCATACCAAATTGTATCACTGGGCTCTCCATCTCCATAAGAAATATAACTAATCCCATCACCTCCTCGTATGGAGTATGATAATCACGAAGAAAGTCAATGGCATCTCAAGGTGGCCCTATAAGTACACATTCCCCTTCTAGGATCCTACCCATCAACTGCTCCTGCATCCACCTCGAGCACACACACATTCACCGCCTCCGAAGAAGCACCAAGACATGGCCACGGCCGTAGCAATCATCCTCGGGCTCCTCGCCTGTCTCAGCATCACGCATGCCGCCAGGATGTCAACCCTGGTGGTCGGAGGAGGGGAATGTGGAGGAGGGGGTGGAGGAGGAGCCAATGGGTGGTCTAGATACAGAGGTGGGTTTGGCTCTGGAGGAGGATACGCAGGGGGAGCCTTCGGCGGGCTAGGAGGAGGCGGCAGTGGATCCAGTGGGGGAGAGTTCATTAACTAAAAATTAAAACCATTTACAAAGAGATCCATACACTTGGAAAACTCTTTCAAAAAGAACCAATGTAATTCAATTACATTCTGGTTCACAAGTACATCTCTTGTATCATTCCTTCTCAAAGATTACAAACATCAACTACCCTATTTAAACTATACACAAGCAACATGAAACATTAAGGCATCATGCCAAAATCTTAGATCGATTCATTAAACTAACTACTGACTCCGAGGACCTGAGAGTACAGAGATGACACATAAGACTCTATATACATGACATGACAACCAGTGTCTCCACCTGAGAATTCACTGTTGTCCCTACTGCTGCTGCTCTTCCCCTGTTGTAGGGTTTCTGCCTCTTCCTCCGCATATACCTAAAAAGTTGTATCCCACGGGGGTGAGACAATTTGATATTGCCCCAGTGAGAGATATAACTCTCTGCCAGAAACATTATTATTGCAGTTTAATAAGATAAAACTGAATAGAGGAACCATAATTATTTAACAACAGTTAAATTAATGTCTAAACTTGTTAGAACAATATTCTTATTCAAGGCATTTCAGCTATAACTTGATAAAGCAGTGTGTTACTTGTTCAATAAGGAATATGAAGAACATGTATAACATTTATCCATCTAGGATATGCTAATCAAGATAACATCAACTAATGATTCTCATATTTCAACCTTAAGCAAATACGCTACACGGCTGATTACATTTTACAATCATACTTAATGCCCTGAAGAGATGAAGTATACTGTTCATGCTCCAACCGACCAAGATTACGGAAAGCATCAGTACCACACAAGGTTAATAGAAGAGCCGGACTCCAAAACCTCAACCTTCTCAGTCAGTACGAGATTATATGGCAGAGACATCACGTGTCAGACTGCAATTAGCTTGCCAGGGTATAGTGGCATCTTTGCTATAGAGTTATAGCCCGCAGCATATACTCTCTTCAGGGTTATGGCCCATAGCCAATGCCTGGTATTATATCATGGAGTCATGGCCCGTAGCCATACTCAAACTGGGGTATGGTCCGTAACCAATCCCGTACATAGGATATAGCCCGCAACCATTCTTATGGGGCATAAGGATATAATTTCCAAATTACCCCCACATATTCAAAAATATGCGCTCTGAGTTTTAACTCGTTTCACCATTCAGCAAATTCTGACGCTGACGGATCTGTGGTTAGGGAAACTACATTATATGATATCACTTGATTAATTAAGTGTATTACCGTATTCTTTTAGCATTAGACAAGTTTCCAAACATCAATTATTTTAACAATTACTACAAAGAATGTGTAATACTTTCATCAAGTATTGTTCAAATCTTTTGACAAAGCATTGGGATCTCAATCCCTCATCTCATCAGGAGCATTCTCATCCTTTCACAACCCATCATCATGATTATAATAAAATGGGTATTCAAACCCTCAGTTCATTAAAGAACACTTGTTACCACTTATCAGGTAACTAAAACACCTTCAGGTCATCTGACCAAGGTAAACATGATACTTGCTGCACAAGCATCTCATATGGCTCTCAAAGCCCATTTCATCTCTTGTTACCTCTCACTAGGCAACAAAACATGTTATGGATCACAAGGCCCATTAGCAAATAATAAATGAAACATCATAGCTCATACCTGGCTATGATCATCATCTCATGATACCTGAATGGTTAGTACACTGGATAACAGTTATATCAATTACATTTTAGCACCATGCTATATAAAGTAACACCACTTATACCCTTATTAGGATTAGGGTTTCTCGATTCATGTCAATCAGGGTTACTCATCCCCTTACACAAATTATGGCTAGGATTTAAAATTAGGATTTCATAAGAAATAGCATCGCCCTGGATTAGGGTTTCATATCACATTACATCACCCTATATTAGAGTTTACACATCATTACCCTGAATTAGGGTTTCTTACAACATTTCCCCTAAAATTAGGGTTTCATGTAGCTTTACCCAAAAAGTAGGGTTTTCATGAAGCATTCCCTTCAATTAGGGCTTTTCATTGAATATGCCCTGAATTAGGGTTTCTCATATCATTACCCTAAATTAGGGTTACACTATCATCCTAGATTAGGGTTTCACCTAGCTTTTCCTTGAATTAAGGTTAAAGCTCATCAACCTTCTCGATTAGGGTTTCATGATCTCATCATCATGGATCAAACCCTAATTACATATTTTATTCATGTAGAAAGTGTTGAGGATTAATTACTACATGATTATCACTCATGCATAAGTTCCTCTCTCTCATCCTTTCTAGGATGTTAATTACATCAGACTTAATTAGATTAGGTTAATTCAACTTGAATGAAGGGTTGACATAGTGTATTAAGTCATTGCTTCCATAAACATCGAAGGTTAACCACTCAAAAGGTACTAATCACTTAAGTACCTTGAAGGTACAACCATTGTAATTACCTTTGATAAACATCATCAACTATCATGGGATAAATTGTACTTTCAAGATTTGAATCAATTAAACCTTCAAATGGTCTTGGGTATTAGACCTTCAAACTGTCCTGAGGTATTAGACCTTCAAACGGTCTTGAGATCGTTAAGCCTTAAACGCTCTTAGTCCCAAGACTTTCAATCGGTCTTAAGACCGTTAGACCCTCAAACGGTCTTGACCTCAAAGTCCTTAAACAGTTTGAGACCGTTAGAATAAAATATAATTAATTCCAAACGGTTTTGAAACCGTTAGGCCTCCAAACGGTCAACTCCTTCAAACGGTCAACTCCTTCAAATGGTTTTGAATCAATACCTCAAATAGTTTGAAACCGTTTAGACCTCCAAACGGTCAACTCTCCCAAACAGTCAACATGACCAAACGGTTTTGATGAAATCATTTGAGTCATCAATTAGGGTTTTGAAATCAAGAAACCATCAATTAAGGTTTTGAAATCAAGGAATCATCAATTGTTGTCATTATTGGAACTAATTCAATTGAAACCATTGAATCACCATTCAACCATGGCATGACATGTACTCAAATGGTCTTGAGGTCATTTGACCCCAAACGGTCTTGAGACCGTTTGGTGTCAAACGGTCATGAGACCGTTTGACCCATCCAAACACTGAAATTGGGTGAATTCGATTAGGGTTTCTTCAATAACCCGATTTTAGGGTTTGTAACCAAGGAACCTTAAAGTGTTGAACCCTTTGGAATTAATTCAATTAAGTACTATTGGATCATCATCAATCTATGACATCATCTGACCTTAAACAGTCTTGAGGTCATTTGACCTCAAACGGTCTTGAGACCGTTTGCTCACAAAACGATCTTGAGATCGTTTAGTCTCAAGAGTGAAACTGTTTGCCCAAGATATTCATTGAAGTGTGTGCTTATGATGATGTCATAATCATCAAGCTTCGATCCTTCAAAATCTACTGCCATTCTTATGGAAATTTCATCAATAATTCAAAGGAATTTCAAGGAGAACAAAATGATCAACAAATGATGAAGAATTGAATGTATTAATAACATTTGAGGGTTTAAGTTATATAACCCGCCTTCAAAGTTGAAACCAAACTTCAAGATTCACGTCTTCAATGGTGAATGAAGCTTTCGCAACCTCCCAAGGTCCGTTCTCAAGCTTTTGAGTGAAAAAAATGGTTAGGATTGAAGATTGCATGGAGAAAAGAAGAAATCAAGCATAGATTTTCGATTTCCACCATGGAATCAAGGTTGAAGATGATTAAGAATCTTACCTACAGGTTGGAGTTCGTCCTCCTGTTGCTCCTAAGATCCCTTGTGCTCGGACAAAGCAAGGAGAGAAAGAAAATCCGAAAAAGAGTCCTTATGTGGGTGGAAAATGAGGTATATGTAAGGGAATTTCAAGAGATAGAGAAAGTCTTATAATAATCCTTCAACTCCCCAAATTGGTGATACTTAACCCCCTCACTTCCTTTCATACAAATATATCAACTTCACCTTCGAATTACTCTTCATTATCCATGAATTACAGGAAAAGCAATTAAGCACCTTAATTCATATAATATTAATATCCCATATTTAGTGGATATTACTTTTTAGTTAACTAATGTGAGTGGGCTCTCCACTCACTTAGGATATTTCGTGGCCTTAGCAAGGCACAAGGACGTCCACACTTATCCAAATTCAACCTTCACATATATGGTTGAAGGGCGCTTCAATTAATATATTTATTTTTGCATTAAATTGAATTAAGGTTTCAATTATGCTTAAATCTTGATTATTTTAATATCAAGATTCTCTCTCCTCCAAAGTGATTCAAATGAGACGCCCATCTCATTTTATTTTCTCTACATGATGGCAAGAAACATGAGGGACTCTCTAGAAGTAGTATTTTGCATATTGAACCCTAGGTTTTGGGTAAATTACACATTACACAAAAACTAGATTTTAATGCACAAACATTGCTCAACAAGCTCTTTCTTGGTGCTCAGGCTATCACAAGCCATACCTTTGAATAATTATCATTCTCATGATGCTTCAGCACTTGAGGAACATTTTACCATGTAACATTTGCAAGTTAGCCCCTCAAGTAGGGTAATTTGCACTTTAGTCCAAAACAAGCAAAACTGTGTTTTAACATTATTAAAAAAGGACTAAAATTGAAACATAAGTTCCTCTTGGGCCTTAATTACTTTTCAAAAGATAAGATCAAGCATCTAATCAACTTTATTAAGCAAAATATCTAGGGTTAAAGTATAATCCAGGTCAGGGATGTTACAAATTATCCACCCCTAACAGGGATTTCGTCCCCGAAATCATCAAGAGAAAAGAGAAGGGTACTTCCTCCTCATCTCTTCCTCAAGTTCCCATGTAGCTTCTTCAATGCCACAGTGATGCCATAGAACTTTCACAAGACATATGTCTTTGTTTTTTAACTGTTTAATTCTTTTATCAAGGATCATCACAGGTCCTTCAACATATGACACATATCATCATTTAATTCTATCTCCACAGGTTGCAGAACTAACTCTGTGTCAGGATGACACTTTCTCAGCATGGAGATATGGAACACTGGATGCAACTTATGCAGCTCAGGTGGCAACTCCAGCTTATAGGATACCTTTCCAATCCGTTCAATGATTGGATAAGGCCCCATAAATCTAGGATCTAGATTTCCCTTCTTTCCAAATCTAAGGACACCTTTCCAAGGTGAGACCTTGAAATATACTCTGTCTCCAACTTAGAATTCTAAAGGTCTTCACCGTTTGTCAGCGTATGACTTCTGTCTATCATGTGCAGTCTTTAACTGTTGTTGTATTACTTTAATCTTCTCAGTTGTCTGCTGCACAAGCTTAAGACCCAAAAGGTGATATTCTCCTATTTCATACCAACATAAAGGAGATCTACAACGTCTACCATATTATGCTTCATATGGTGCCATATCAATACTGTGCTGATAGCTATTATTGTAAGCAAATTCTATCAAGCTCAGGTGTAGATCCCAACTACCTACAAACTGAAGGATACATGCCCTAAGCAAATCCTCCAAGGTTTGTATGGTCCTCTCAGATTGTCTGTCTGTCTATGGGTGAAAGGTTGTACTAAACCTTAACTGCGTACCCAAAGCTTTATGTAATCGTTCCCAAAAATGACTCGTGAATTGGGGACCTCTATCAGAAACGATAGTGGCTGGGACCCCGTGCAACTGCACTATCTCATATATATATATATTTATGCCAGCTTCTCAACAGTGTAGGTTGTTTTGACAGGAAGGAAATGTGCTGTCTTAGTCAACCTATCAACTATCACCCATATGGAATCATGACCTTTGGTTGTTCTAGGAAAACCAACCACAAAGTCCATGGTCACATGATCCCATTTCCACAGCGGTATAGGTAAAGGTTGCATTGTTCCTGTGGGTTTTTGATGTTTAGCTTTAACGTGCTGACACACCGGACACCACATAACAAACTCAGCTACATCTTTCGTCAATCCGGGCCACCAATACATATCTTTTAAGTTATGATACATTTTGGTGCTCCCTGGTTGCATTGCATATATCGAAGAATGAGCTTCCTCCAAGACTAACTTCCTTAAGTCATTGGCATCAAGTACTACCATCCTACCATGGTAACAGACTACCTGATCCTCTGACTCATGAAAGTCATCCTGTTTCTCACTACCATACTCTGACCTGATCTGCTGAACCACAATATGAACTTGCTGTACTTCTTTAATTTGCTGTTTCAGAGTAGGTTTTACTTGTGTTAATATATGTGGTCTTATTTCTGTTATGTTATTTTCCATTATATCTGGTCCTTTCTGTAATTGTTACATTACTATAAATAGAAGGGTGCACACATTGTGAAACCCTATGCTCTCCAAATCTCATTGTATTTCACATGGTATCAGAGCGGGCCGATCCACCTTAAACCTAATCCCTCTCTCTCCACCAACCCTAGCCGTCGCCACACTCCAAAATCTTCTTTTTTCCGCCGCTACAGTAGTGCCGCCACAACAGTAACGACGTCCACCCCTCCACAGCCCTCCATCCACCTCTAATCTCCTAATAACCTCCATCCTTGTGGCCTAATCCACCACAGGCCCATCCGTCTAGCTCTGTTTCTCTTTCCAAAATCTCCAGACAACCTCGGTAACTTTCCAGTTCTGGCACGTTGATGGCGTAACGGGCTTCATCCTCTCTGTTTGCCTGTGCCTCATGGTGGAGTGACTGATCCTCCATGTTGGCGTAGGTTTTTTCTCTTCTCTGCTGCCCCTAAGTAGGTTTTTTTAACGATCCATGCGTGGATCTTCTACCTTCTACTACTAGTCCATGTGTTGGAGTTCTGCCTCTAACTGCTGACTTCTACTGCCTGTGCCTGCCTGCTGCTGCCTGCCTGTAACTCTATGTCTGCATCTGTTTCTTCCTGATGGTGTCTACTCATGAAAATCTACGATGTCAGGTGACAACTGTGAAGCTGGATGGGCGAAACTACCAGCACTGGGTGTGCTCTATGTAGATATATGTTAAATCACAAGGAAAAATGTCGCACCTGACGTGAGATCCACCACCCGTTCCTCCTGCAACAGCCAATTCGAAGGATGTGAAATGCTATGATGATTGGGTGAAGGATGACTCCACAGTCATGACATGGATTCTGAATAGTAGTGAGACCAAGATTAGTGTCACACTATTGTACCTACAGACGGCAAAGCAAATGTGGGATCAACTTGCCAGCACATATTCAAACAATCAAAATCCAAAGAAGGTGTTTGATATCAACAAGCAACTCAGCCGTCTGCATTTCTCTGATTCTGATCTGACAGATTATTTCTCTACTTTCAAGAGATTGTGGGGGGAGTTGGAAGCTTACCATCCCTTGTCTACTGATCTGGCTACTATGCAACGAAAATGACATGAGTTGCAAGTAGTCCAGTTCCTCTATGGCTTACCTGATTCCTATGCCGGGGTGGTGGATCAGATTCTCGCCAGTGATCCGCTGCCTACTCTTCAGACTACCTTTCAGAGACTACAACGCTTTCCTGCATCATCATCTGAGACTCATACTGATACTGGGGATTTGACTGCTTTTGTTGCGATGTCTGGTCGTGGTTGTGGTCGTGGACGCGGTCGTTCATATGATGCTCGTCCTCCTCTTGGTACTGGCAGGGGGAGGAATTCTGCGGGTCGTAGAGCATCCTCTAGATCTACTACTGTTTCTGCTCGTCCTCAGACTGACCAACGCTTCTGCAACTTCTGTGGCCGGTCTAATCATGTTGAAGACAAGTGCTGGGAAAAGTATAGTAAACCTGAATGGGCCAATGCGGCCAGTGACACTACTGCTACTTCAGAGACACCTGCCCAGCCTGTTCTGTCTGATGACTCGGGTACTGCCACTGCGGATTACATTCGTGCTGAGGTGGAGCGCCTACTACGTGAGCGTACTGGCTCCTCTTCTACTGCCACTACAAGTGGAGCCCATGCTGCGACCTACTCGGGTTGTGATACTACCTTCCTCATTAGTCCATCTTCTAGTGCTGGTAATACAAAATGGGTTATCTATTCGGGTGCATCGTCTCACATTTCTGGAAATCGAGCTTTATTTAGAAATTTATCTAGACCAGTTACTGCTTCTTCTGTCATGCTTGCTGATGGTTCTAAGTCTGCAGATTCTGGGGTTGGAGACATTGTATCTAAGTTTCTTCTGAAGTCGGCTTTATATGTGCCTTGTTTTTCGCTGAATTTATTATCTGTTAGCAAAATCTTACGCATCCTGCAATGTAGCCTGACCTTTATACCTGGTTCGTGTGTTTTTCAGGACCTTCGCACGAGAATGAAGATTGGTGGGGGGCATAAAGGATCTTATGGCCTCTTTTATCTGGATGATTTGACAAGATTGGACAAGGTTGCATTGGCTTCTACTTTATCGACATTATCTGCATCAATCTCTGCATTACAATGGCACTACCATCTTGGACACCCTTCTTCTGAAAAACTGAGACATGTTATTTCTAGTGTTGGCACTCATAAATTTCAGTGTGACTCATGTCAGTTAGGGAAACACACTAGGGCTGTTTACCCTAAACGTCCTCAGATTAGTAGCAAAAACATTTTTGATCTTGTTCATGCTGATGTATGGGGTCCTTGTAATGTGCCTAATTTGTCTGGCTACAAATATTTTTTACTATTTATTGATGATTTTTCTCGGACCACTTGGTTGTTTCTGTTGAAAAGTAGGTCTGAAGTGTTGTCTACTATTAAATTCTTTTTTGCTGAGGTGTAAACACAATATGCTATGCCTGCTAAAGTTTTTCGTACTGATAATGCACTTGAGTTTGTCCAAAAAGATGTTGCTCTATTTTGTCGGTCTGTTGGTACTTTACATCAAACTTCATGTGCACATACACCACAACAAAATGGAGTAGCTGAGAGGCAAAACAGACATTTGTTAGAAGTTGCTAGAACCATTATGCTGCACTATCATGTACCCAGATTGTTCTGGCCTGAAGTAATATTGACTGCTTGTTTCTTGATTAATCGCATGCCTTCCTCTGTGATTGGAAATAAAGTACCTGTCGAAATTCTGCAACCTCATTCACCTTTATTTACAGTACCTCCTCAGATTTTTGGCTGTACATGTTTTGTGAGATTGCTTGGTTCTACTCATGATAAATTATCTCCTCATGCTGAGAAATGTATTTTCTTAGGGTATTCTCGTACACAAAAAGGATATAGATGCTATAGTCCTAATGCAAAGAAATGGTTCATCAGCAGTGATGTTGTCTTCTTTGAGGATACCCCATACTACTCCACTAGAGGAGATACTCTGCAACCTGATATTATTGCTTCTACTCTGCCTATTACTACTGAATGTGTGTCTGAAAATTCTGATCAAGTGCCATCTAAGAGTATGACACCACCTCTTCGTGTTTATCAGTGCAGGAATAGAACACCACCTGAACAAGACCCCCCTACTCAACACCAATCTTCTCCTCCAGAAGGTCCTGCCACACCTGAGGTAATTTCTGACCTGGATATACCTATTTCTCTTAGAAAGGGAACTCATTCCTGCACTTCTCGTAACATTGCTAACCATGTATCTACTGCACATATGAGTGTTCATGCTAGCAATTTGGTCTCTGCTTTATCTGCTATCAATATTCCGAAAAATACTCATGATGCCTTGCAAAGTACAGCCTGGACTTCTGCTATGCAAGAAGAAATGCGTGCTCTTACTGACATACACACCTGGGAGTTGGTGGATCCTCCTCATCAATGTAGGCCTGTAGGTTGCAGATGGGTATATGCTGTTACATATCAACCCGATGACACTATAGAATGACTGAAGGCACGCTTGGTTGCAAAGGGGTATACACACACTTATGGTATTATTACTTTGAAATTTTTCACCTGTTTCCCACCTTAATTCAGTCAGAATTCTCTTTTCTGTTGTTATTAACCTAGACTGGCCTCTACTGCAATTAGATGTAAAAAATGCCTTCTTGTATGGTGATCTGCAAGATGAAGTTTATATGGAGAAACCCCCTGGGTTTGTTGCTCAGGGGGAGTCACAAAAAGTCTGCAGGTTGAGGAAGTCTATTTATGGGCTCAAACAGAGTCCTCGTGCCTGGTTTGATAAATTGAGCAAAATTCTGATTGAGTTTGGCTTTCTGAGATCTCAAGTGGATCATTCTGTCTTTACTAAGAAGACTACTACTGGCATTGTGATTCTTATTGTCTATGTGGATGATATTGTTCTTTCTGACAGTGACTCTATTGCCATTCAGGCTACTAAAGCCCATCTCTGCAAGCACTTTGCTACTAAAGACTTGGGTAAACTGCGATACTTTCTGGGCATAGAGGTATCCAGAACCTCTAATGCACTAGTGTTGTCTCAGAGGAAATATGTTCTAGATATTTTACAGGAGACTGGTATGCTTGGATCTAGACCTGCTGACACTCCTCTAGATCCCAATGTTAATTGGGATGATGATTCTTCTCCATTTTTTGCTAATAATAAAAAGTACAGGAGATTGATTGGTAAAATGATATATTTGACTGTGACTAGAGCTGACATATCTACTTCTGTGAGTCTTCTTAGTAGGTACTTAGATAAACCCAGACAGTGCCACTGGGATGCACTATGTCATATTTTGCGATATCTGAAATAGTCTCCTGGCAAGGGACTTCATTACAGGAAAAATGGGCACTGTTCTCTGGAAGGGTATTCTGATTCTGATTATGTAGGGAGTCGGATTGATAGGAAATCCACCTTTGGATACTGTACCTATGTTGGAGGCAATCTAGTCACATGGAGATCCAAGAAACAAAATGTGGTTGCCAGATCTAAAGTGCTGAAGCTGAATATAGGGCTATGATCCATATTACTTGTGAGCTTCTTTGGGTACGCTCTCTTCTAAAAGACTTCGGTGTTGATTATTCTTCTGCTATACCCATGCACTGTGATAATAAAGCTGCTATCTTTATTGCTAACAATCCTATCTATCATGAGCACACCAAGCATATTGAGGTCGACTGTCATTTTATTCAGGAATCTATTCTGAATGGCAAGATCTGCACACCTTTTACTTGATCTGAAGACCATGTTGTTGATATCTTCACCAAGATGCTGCCTAAGAAGCATTTCTGTGCTCTGATTGACAAGTTGGGCATGATTGACATCTATGCTCCAACTTGAGGGGGAGTGTTAATATATGTGTTGTCTTATTTCTGTTATGTTATTTTCCATTATATCTGGACCTTTCTGTAATTGTTACATTACTATAAATAGAAGGGTGCACACGTTGTGCAACCCTAAGCTCTCCAAATCTCATTGTCTTTCACAACTTGCATCTCAGCTAACAACTCAACTAACAATGATACCTTAAGCAATATATTGTTTTGTCTCAAGGAGATAAGCATATCTCTTTTAAAGCACACTAAAGAGTTCAACTGTGCTTTATCTAGGGCTGATGATGATGATTTACTACTTAGTGCATCAGCCACTACATTAGCCTTCCCTTGATGATAATCAATTGTACAATCATAATCTTTGATTAACTCCATCCATCGACACTGTCTCATCTTCAACTCATGTTGTGAGAAGATACATTTTATATTCTTATGGTCTGTAAAAATTTGGAATGTTTCTCCATAGAGATAATATCTCCAGATCTTCAAAGCATGGACCACAACAGCTAGTTCTAGATCATGTGTCGGATAATTCTCCTCGTGTTTCTTAAGCTGTCGAGAGGCAAAAGAAATCACTTGATTATCCTGCATCAACACACAACCTAAACCATTCTTAGATGCATCACAGAAAACTATATACCCCTTCCCTTGCTTAGGTAACACCAGTACAAGTGCACTTGTTAACCTTTCTTTCAATAGCTGGGAAGAATGTTGACACTTGTCATTCCAGACAAAAGGAATCTCCTTCCTGGTCAACTTGGTTAGGGGTAAAGCTATAGAACTGAAGTTCTTAATGAACCTCCTATAATAGCCTACCAGTCCTAGGAAACTGCGTATCTCCGTTGGTGTTTTTTACTGTTCCCACTGTAGGGCAGATTCTACCTTCATAGGATCAACACGGATACCTGAGGTAGATGTTACGTGTCCTAGAAAGGAAACTTCTGGTAACCAGAACTCACATTTGCTAAACTTAGCATAGAACTTATGCTCTCTTAGCAAAGTTAAAGCCTGATAGAGGTGTTTCTCATGCTGTTGAGCATCTCTACTGTATACCAAGATGTCATCTACGAAGACTACTATGAACCGATCAAGAAAAGGTCAAAAGATTCTATTCATGAGTTCCATGAATGCAGTTGGTGCATTAGTTAGTCCAAACACTACTACAGATCCAACCTTTGGCGTCAGTTATTTAAGCCCTTTTTGCGACGGTTTCCAAGCGACGCCTATGTGGGCACCGCTAAAAGTCGAACCCTTTCAACGTCGGTTTTTCAACCGACACAAAAATGCTTCACGCCACCGAAAACGCGCCAGCAGGGCCCTATCAGTGTTGGTTCTAAGTAACAAAACCGACACTATAATCATCCACGCCACAAAAAGGGCGCCATCTAGGACTCTATCGGCATCGATTTTCTACTACTAACTGACGCCATATCATCTACCGTCATGGCCGTGTTGTCCAACACGGCCGTGCTGGCCAGAAGGGCATGCTGCCCAGAATGGCATCGGTTGTCTACTAATAACCGATGCCATATCACCTGCCACCACAACCGTGCTGGCCAAGCTGTCTGGCAACATTAGGCGGCGTTTTTTGCTATTAACCAACACTGTAAACCTTTGTTGTCAGCTTTAGACAAATAACCGACGCCTATGGTTTGATTTTTTTTTCTTATCAGTTTGCAGGCTTGCTGTGGCTGGTCGCATGATTAGAACCTGTAGTTCAGTAGAACTGAACTGTAGGTTTACGACATCTATTGATATCAGTCAACAAACATACCACAAACCTGCAAAATCAAAAAAATATTCTTTTCACACATTCACACATAGGTAGATACATTCAAACATCAATTCAATTTTCACATTCACACATGTAGAAACATTCAAATACATGTAGAAACATTCAAATACATGTAGAAACATTCAGACATGTAGAAACACATGTATAAACATTCATTTACAAAATATCATACATGTATAAACATTCATTTACAAAATATCATTCATCATCGCTATCATCATCCCAATTATATCTTACAGTCCCCACTTCTTGTATGGCTCTTGCCCATTCTTCTCTTACATCATTTAATACTTCTATCGTATATGGAGTATGTACATCTTTTAAGGATTTACCTATAGTGGGGTTAGTTTTAAACACCTGCAAAGAGAATGATGTATATATATAAGTAATAATATATAAATAATATTGATATATTTCATACTATCTAATGAGACTATATATAATACCTTAGGTATGACATTGATTTCATCTGCATGTTTGATAATCATGTCCATAAACCGCATCACATAGTATGCACATGCCCATCCTTTGTCTTGTGTAGCACACTATAAAATGGACACAAAATATTAAAAAATACAAATAAGCACAATTCACACAAATAACATATACATTGGAGTCGGGAACTTACTTTCACGTTCTCCCAAATTATTGGATGGTTCTTTTTACTGGGGACCTTTCCTCCAGCCTTTTTAAATGCATCGAAACCCCTACATGTTAATGTAACACAGTAGATTGCAGAATTAAATAGTAATGTTATAATAGATGTTAACGTATATAAAAATGAAATATTTCTCACCAGAATAATGCCATTCTCATTACGTGTCCAATTTTTGGATTCAATGTACTCCCCGCAGGATCTAGATAATAGACAGTGAACGTCCCGGGGAGAATAACTAGTAACTCCCAATGCTTCGCACTAGAGGTAAAAAAGTTAAAAATTAATCACTCAAAATCCACAATAAAAATGTAATTTTCTTAAGTCCAAATTATAAGCAAAGTAAACTTACTTCACATTGAATGGAGCTATTATTATCGTCTTCTTTTTTTGACCGAAAATTGTGAAAGCATCACAACAGTATTGTTGAACACTATCAGGATCTTTAGCTACCAGACTAATCAATGACGGAATAAAAAATCCCACATGTTCAAATGCAAATTGTTTACATTGAATTTCGACTAAGTAGCTGCAAAACATGTATTACGTATGCATTAATATATAAGAAACCAGATCACCGAATCGTACACAAGGTATATGGATGTATAAATAAGATCTCACATTATCCATGCCTCTATCATTGATGTATTCAACCAATCATAGATAAACAACTCAATAATATCTTATATAAATAGAGAGCTTTCGTATGATTGACCTGCATAATACGTTTCTAAAGAAACAACTATAGGGCAATGTATATTATGTGCGCGTAGCCATACTGCCATTCCCTTACAAGCAGGACCTAACTGGAATTTTAGGTCAGTTGGAATCCAACTTGGTAATGCAGGAAGTGGAGGTGGAGGTCTAGATGCTCTGGGTGTCTTCTTTTTAACTTGTATATATAATTTTAGATCAATTGACCTCATATATGCACATTAAAAATTTAACGTAATGTAAATTTATCTTACAATTTATCACACCTTCACCCCAAAGTTTCTTTGAGTAATCAATCAGAGGTTTAAGATAAACATTGATATCATTTCCAGGTTGTTTAGGGCCCGATATCAACAACGACATCATAACATACTTATTTTTCATACACATCCAGGGAGGAAGATTGTATATAACAAGCATGACTGGCCATGTGCTATGTTGGCTGCTCAATGTCCCGTACAGATTCATCCCATATGTACAAAGCCCAAGTCTTAAATTCCTGTCTTCTTCACCAAATTTAGGGTACAATAGATCAATCTTCTTCCAATGTGGGGAATCAGACGCATGTCGTAGGATCCCATCATTATTTTTCTTAACATCTGCATGCCACCTCAAATTCTTCACATCTATCAGATTTGCAAACAAGCGTTGAAACTGTGATATTATAGGTAGATACCACATCACCTTGGTTAGAGAACCAGTTTTGGACTCCCCCAAAGTCGTCAATTTATACCGTGACGCACCACATTTTGGACAATATTTCAAATCCACATAGTCCTTTTGAAATAATACACAATCATTCGGGCATATGTGTATCTTCTTGGCCTCCATTCCCATTGGTCACAATAATTTCTTTACCCGATATGTTGAGATTGGCAGCTCGTTTCCTTTAGGAAGTATTTCTTTCAACAAAGTCAACAATGAAGTGAAGCTTTTGTCGCTCCATCTATTGTTGGCTTTCAACTTATACAATCTCAACACAGTGCTAAGCTTTGTAAACTTAGTACAACCTGTGTATAATGGTATCTCAGCATCATGCATAATGTTTCTAAAGATGGGAGGTGGATCGGTGTGCTCTACCCCACAACTATCCATCATCGCATCAATGATGTCTACTGGAACTGGTTCGTTCACATCTACGTCATCGGAGACAATTTCTTTTTCCACCCAAGCACTACTATCGACATCCACTGGTTTCGGGTTTGAAATCTCTCCATGCCAGTGCCATTATGTATAGCCTTGTACAATCCCGTTGCACATGACATGACTTTTGATTTCGTCACTAGTGCTGACTTTCAAGTTGTTACCACAATGCCTACATGGACAGTAGAACCTATCTCCAGGTTGTTTCCTATGTTCCTCGACAAATCTAATAAACTGATCAAGACCAGATATAAACTCTGGGGTGTAGCGATTGTGAATGGACATCCATGATCTATCCATTCTATGATCAAAGAGAAAACAAGTATAAATTAGGACAAGATTAGGGTCTAGGGTTAACAAATACATGTGATGTCATTCTTATATATAATAAATGTACATGTACCACCTATCCCATCCTTGAACACCTAATCTCACTAGTAAGTGCATAATGTGTATTGGGTTTTCAAGAAAATTTCGGCAGCATTTCCTCGCTGTTCTCCAAGTACATATGTACTTAGAGAACAAATGGGGAAATGCTACCAAAATTTTCTTGAAAACCCAATACACATTATACACTTACATCCTAAGTGAGATTAGGTGTTCAAGAACAATCCCAAATCAGGGACTATCTAAGACTTACTCCTAATGAGTAAATCTTGGATGGGTTTCAAGGCCAAAAAATACATGTATGTTGTCATTCCAATACCTACAATCCTAGTTTCATCATTCATATCCTAGGTTTCATGTAACATCATTTAATCTTGGTATCATATTCTATAACATTGATTTCAACATTTCGAGTGTCCATGCATGTTCATCATGTTGGATAGATATGTAAAATGTTAGGGTTTCATCACAATTTTAGGTATCATATAGAGTATGTAGATGTTAAGGTTTCATCATGCAATAGGGATTCATTTGAATATATACCCTCTTCTTCTTCCTTCTCCCTCCTTACCAACAACAAGCACGGCCGTGTGGGGTGGCACACCATTGGCTGTGTTGGCCGACCACACGACCGTGTGGTCGGCCAACACAACCACGGTCATACCACCCCACATGGTCGTGTGGTCGGCCAACACAGCCACGGTCGTACCACCCCACACGGCCGTGCTTGCTGTTGGTAAGGAGGAAGAAGAAAGAAGAAGAGAGGCTACTGGAACAAGATGAGGAGGGCCTACTGTTGGTAGAAGCGTGGAGACAGAGGTGGCGGTGTGAGGAGAAGGCATCGGGCACACCATGGGCAGGCGGCGACGACGGCGGCGAGCAGCAGGGGTGATGAGCACACCAGGGGGCGACGATGGTGAGCAGCAGGGGCGACGAGCACACCAGGGGTGGTAGCGGCGGCGAGCAGCAGTAGCAGGTGGTGAAGAGGCAGGGGCAGGCGGCGGCGTGGAGCACACCAGGGTCGGGAGTCGATCAAACAATGAAACAAAAGAAAGGGGAATTAGAGGATCTGCTATGTGCGGGGACTATTAAGTCACTCCAAAGACGTCAGTTATCTATACCAACCGACACCTTTACTATTCAGTATCGATTTTCACAAAACAACCGACGTCCAATTATCCTAAATTTTTTGGCGGGGAGGGCGCGCGAACCATTATCAACATCAGTTATGCCAAGACAACTGACGCCCATACGGTAAAAATTGCACGCAGTTTTTATCATCTTTAGGCGTCGGTGATTAGGTAAAACACTGACGCTGTATGGGGCAATTTTTTTGGTCCAAAAAAATTGGATTTTCATAGGCTATTTTAGGCGTCAGTTGCGTTTCTTCAGCCGACGCTGAATAAAAAGTGATACCCGTGTCTGACTGGTCTTCAAATATGGACGTCAGATTACCTTAATAGTCGACGTTTAATGGTTATCATCGTCAGTTTCATTAAATAACCGACACCCTAAAAAGCGACGTTGAACGATGTTTCTGTAGCAGTGAAATGACATAACTATGAACTCATAGTGACTATACCTTGTCCTAAAGGCAGACTTAGGTATGTCACTTTCCTTGATACACAACTGATGATATCCTAACCTCAGATCTATCTTAGAGAAGATAGTTGCACCACGCAACTGATCAAACAAGTCATCGATCCTTAGTAGAGGATACTTATTCTTTATGGTTACTTTATTTAACTATCTGTAATCAATGCATAACGACATCGATCCGTCCTTTTTCTTAACAAAGAGAACTGGAGCACCCCATGGTGAAGTAATCAGTCGGATAAAACCTTTCTCAAGCAACTCCTGTAGCTGTTTCTTAAGCTCTTCCATCTCAACAAGTGCCATTCTATACGATGTTTGTGCTATTGGTTGCGTGCCTGGGATTAGATTAATCTCAAAATCAATCTCTCGGGGTGGGGGAACACCTAGAAGTTCCTCAAGAAACACATCTTCAAACTCCCTAACTATCGGAACTTTAGAAAGATTAGAGCTCTTCATTGTGGTATCTACCACATATGCCGAGAATACAAAGCATCCTTGTCTCATCAGCTTCTCAGCTACCATAGCTGACATAAGACAGGTTGGAAGAATCTTTCTATCTCCCTGAAAGATCCATGTGTCACTATCATCAGTGAGCACAACTTGTTTGGAATCATAATCCAAGACAACCTTATACTTTTCTAGAGTGTCCATCCCAAGAATTATATCGAAACCCTACATCTCAAGTGGTATACGATCCACCTGAATGCAATGTTCAGAAAAGGAAAGAGTGTAGGGAGAACATACCTCCCACAACTCTGTAGATCCAAGCAAAGGAGTTTGCAACATCAAACTCTGTGCCCTATGACCAGCTGTCATATTGCAGTCAAGAATCATTTCTCTAGTGATGAAGGAATGCGTAGAACCTAGATCAATTAAAATAGATACGAAGTAGGATGTAGACATATCAGAATAAAATAGTTCTATCTGACATGTCACAACCCGTGGGTTAACTACTGCTTCAGGTTGATTCATCGCATAGAATCTAGCTGTTGTTTGTTGTTGACCCGATGCTCGGTTGTTGGGTGTTGACGAACCAGCTTTGGACGCTTGCCCACGTCCTCAAGTGCCACTCAAAAATTGCTTCCTCTGAGAGCCTTGCTGACTCTGCCTCTGGGGTTGAGTCACCATTATGTTCCCGACTGGACAATCCCTTGCCAGATGTCCCACTTGTTTGCACTGATGACAAATCCTAGTCCCAGGATAGGGTCTATGAGGTCCAGTCACCGATGTTGATGATGTATTGGGGGCTCTATTTGGAACAAAACTATGGTGCCTACCCCTACTTGACGTCCATTACATCTCGGCATTGAATCTTGATGGTGCTGCCGGTGCAGAAAACCTTGGTTTCTTAAAGTTCTTGGACCTCTGCCCTTGGAATTGAGTGTATACCTTCTTACCACTGGTCTGTCGCTTTTTGATCACTGACCTTTCTATCCATCTGACGAACTCCATAAACGTGGCAAACCTCTCCCTGTTCTCCAAAGAAGACACATGAGTGGTCAATTCAACGTTCAACCCCTTCTCGAAACACCAATTTCTTTCCTCATCAGTAGCTTCCATATGCGGACAGAACCGCAAAAACTCCATGAACTTAGCCTTATATTCGCTAATGTTTATTGGTCCTTGACTTATCTTCTCAAACTGAGATATATTTTCATCTAGGTAAGTCTTAGAGAAGTATCTAATCAAAAATTCTTGTCAGAATCCTTCCCATCCGACTTCAACACCTGGCCTTTTGCCTTCTTTAATTGTCCACCAGTGACCAACACTCCCTTTCAGCAGGTATACTACATGCCTTACCTTTTCGGCTTCAAGAATATTGAGGATTCTGAAAGCCTTCTCCGGTTCAGTCAACCATAAGTCTGCATCTGCTGGGTCAGCTGTACCAGCATACTTCGTGGCTCCTACCCAGCGAAGCCTCTCACAAGTTTTTCCAGATCCCTGTCCCTCATTATGGGCTGGTGCCCTCAGTACAGGTGGTGGCATCCTATCCGTCATGAGCATCATAACTGCCATGAACTGCCCAAACAGAGCATTGAAAGCTAGATTCTCTATCATGGCTGGGTCAAACTGGGGCTGTTCAGGTACAAGTTCCTCCCTAGTATGGTCCATTGCACCTATTCTTGGTGCAGCAACACTGCTCTCAACATCGTATTCTTCGTATGATCCAGACATCTTCAAGTTCTTCTTCTCCTCCTATATGAGCAGAAGTCACTATCAGATAAACTGGAAGACACTAGAATTGACTCAACAACCTTAATCCTATGTCTCTGTAGACTCAGCGAACCTAGAGCTCTGATACCACTAAACTTGTGATGTGCCGTCCGAACAAAACGTTATTTAACTAAGTGGAAGCATTCATTAGCAGTGGATTACTAAAAATCACTAAAAATTAAAACCATTTACAAAGAGATCCATACACTTGGAAAACTCTTTCAAAAAGAACCAAAGAAATTCAATTACATTCTGGTTCACAAGTACATCTCTTGTATCATTCCTTCTCGAAGATTACAAACATCAACTGCCCTGTTTAAACTATACACAGGCAGCATAAAACATTAAGGTATCAAGCAAAAATCTTAGATCGATTCATTAAACTAACTACTGACTCTGAGGACCTGAGAGTACAGAGACGACACATAGGACTCTATATACATGACATGACAACCAATGTCTCCACCTGAGAATTCACTGTTGACCCTGCTGCTGCTACTGCTCTTCCCCTGCTGTAGGGTTTCTGCCTCTTCCTCTGCGTCTACCTAAAAAGTTGGATCCCATCGGGGTGAGACAATTTGATATTGCCCCAACAAGAGATATAACTCTTCACCAAAAAACGTTATTATTGTAGTTTAATAAGATAAAACTGAATAGAGGAACCATAATTATTTAACAGCAGTTAAATTAATGTCTAAACATGTTAGAATAATATTCTTATTCAAGGCATTTCAGCTATAACTTGATAAAGCAGTGTGTTACTTATTCAATAAGGAATATGAAGAACATGTATAACATTTATCCATCTAGGATATGCTAATCAAGATAACATCAACCAATGATTCTTATATTTCGACCTTAAACAAATACACTACACGACTGATTACATTTTACAATCATACTTAATGCCCTGAAGAGATGAAGTATACCGTTCATGCTCTAACCAACCACAGTTACGGAAAGCATCGGTACCACACAAGGTTAATGGAAGAGCTGGACTCCAAAACCTCAACCTTCTCGATCAGTACAAGATTATATGGTAGAGACATCACGTGTCAGATTGCAATTAGCTTGCCAGGGTATAGTGGCATCTTTGCTATAGAGTTATAGCCTGCAACATATACTCTCTTTAGGGTTATGGTCTGTAGCCAATGCCTGGTATTATATCATGGAGTCATGGCCCATAGCCATACTCAAACTGGGGTATGGTCTGTAACCAATCCCGTACATAGGATATAGCCCACAACCATTCCTATGGGGCATAAGGATATAATTGCCCAATTACCCCCGCATATTCAAAAATATGCGCTCCGAGTTTTAACTCATTTCACCATTTAGAAAATTCTGACGCTGATGGATCTGTGGTCAGGGAAACTACATTATATGATATCACTTGATTAATTAAGTGTATTACCATATTCTTTTAGCATTAGACAAGTTTCCAAACATCAATTATTTTAACAATTACTACAAAGAATGTGTAATACTTTCATCAAGTACTGTTCAAATCTTTTGACAAAGAATTGGGATCTCAATCCCTCATTTCATTAGGAGCATTCTCATCCTTTCACAACTCATCATCATGATTATAATAAAATGGGTATTCAAACCCTTAGTTCATCAAAGAACACTTTTTACCACTTATCAGGTAACTAAAACACCTTCAGGTCATCTGACCAAGGTAAACATGATACTTGCTGCACAAGCATCTCATATGGCTCTCAAAGCCCATTTCATCTCTTGTTACCTCTCACTAGGCAACAAAGCATGTTATGGCTCACAAGGCCCATTAGCAAATAATAAATGAAACATCATAGGTCATACCTGGCTATGCTCATCATCTCATGATACCTGCATGGTTAGTACACTTGATAATAGTTATATCAATTACATTTTAGCACCATACTATACAAAGTAACACCACTTATACCCTTATTAGGATTAGGGTTTCCCAATTCATGTCAATCAGGGTTACTCATCCCCTTACACAAATTAGGGCTAGGATTTCAAATTAGGATTTCATAAGACATAGCATCACCCTGGATTAGGGTTTCATATCACATTACATCACCCTGTATTAGGGATTACACATCATTACCCTAAATTAGGGTTTCTGACAACATTTCCCCGAAAATTAGGGTTTCATGTAGCTTTACCCAAAAAGTAGGGTTTTCATGAAGCATTCGCTTCAATTAGGGGTTTTCATTGAATATGCCCTAAATTAGGGTTTCTCATATCAATACCCTAAATTAGGGTTACACCATCACCCTAGATTAGGGTTTCACCTAGCTTTTCCTTGAATTAAGGTTAAATCTCATCAACCTTCTCTATTAGGGTTTCATGATCTCATCATCATGGATCAAACCCTAATTACATATTTTATTCATGTAGAAAGTGTTGAGGATTAATTACTACATGATTATCACTCATGCATAAGTTCCTCTCTCTCATCCTTTCTAGGATGTTAATACGTATCATGTATGGAATTGCGTCAAACTATCATTCCGTCAGAGAAATACAAATAAAGAATTGCGGCACGGATCCGCGCTCGCCGCCGGGAATGTGCTCTCTGCACTGTTTGTTCGATTGGTTGGGCGAAAACCGTCACAGTCATTTTGCGGTACGGATTTTGTGACAGTCTGACGCCCTCCACCATGCGCTGGCCCCGACCCCACGGGGTGGGACGATTTTAGTTTCCTAAGAGGTAGGGATGTATTTATGTGGCCCCTCGTCGAAGAACACACTGCTCCCCGTACTGGAGGAGCATGCGTTGGAGGCCATGCGTGTGCGTCGACCATGTGAGGGGTGTAGATTTCACCCTCGAACTCTAATGGCGTGCAATACCATCTCGGAAAGCTCTTTCTGGCCTCCTCGTCCACCGAATGGACCGTTATTGGTCCACCGCATTGGGGGTTAAAATCGTTCGTTTCAGGGGTCAAAAATGGCCTGGATGTTTCCCCTCCGTCGCATACAACTCTCTCCCACCCTCCCCACGTGCCTCCCACCTTATTCGGACCCTCTACGGGGGACGCCAACCAAAATTCCACCACACGCTTGGAAACGATGTGTCTGGTCATCCCCCTGACCACATGGCTTCCCACCACACAAACTCATTCGGTTTGTCTTGAGAATGGAACATGCCAAAGTCCCCGTCCGTTTCTACAACACGAAACTCGTCGGTACAACATACCGTCATGTGTTTCAGCTTGTGGTGGCTCGTGAACCATGCGAGGGACACATATCACCACAAACGGAAAGGGTTTCGGTTAGGAAATGGTGAATCGAGCACTTAAAGACATTACTCCAGGTGTGATGAGATCCCTCCAGTGTCCGTAAAATCGTGTGAGATCTGACTTTGATCTTGAAAAAGATTTCCGTATGCGGTGGCATGTTTCCTGCCCCGTCAGACGTACACTGACCGTCCAACCGCTCTGTGGGGAATGTGGATGGGAAAGGGTGGAAGAAAAGTCAACCTCCCTCCTGAAACTCTCTCTCTCCTCTGTGTCTCTGTGAAGAAAGTGACTCCACAACCTCCTCTGTGGGACCCGCTCACTACCTAAGCGATTACTCATTTCTAGTATGTCTGGACTTTCTGTCGATGCGCACCTTTCGTATAAAGAATTCCTCAAATGGGACACCAAAATATAAACAAGTCAGTTTCTCAAACGTGGTAAAGGGAGATGTGATGGAGAAGCAGAAGAAACGTGAGAAAGTGACACGATTGAAAGTAGAAGGCCCATAACAATTTGTATCATCGGGCCCACCGTATCCATAAGAAATATAACTAATCCCATCACCTCCTCGTGCGGAGTATGATAATCACGAAGAAAGTCAATGCCATCTCAAGGTGGCCCTATAAGTTCCCATTCCCCTTCTAGGATACTACCCATCAATTGCTCCTGCATCCACCTCGAGCACACACATATTCACCACCTCTGAAGAAGCACCAAGACATGGCCAAGGCTGTAGCAATCATCCTCGGGCTCCTCTCCTATCTCAGCATTGCGTATGCCGCCAGGATGTCAACCCTGGTGGCCGGAGGAGGGGGAGGTGGAGGAGGGGGTGGAGGAGGAGACAACGGGGGTCCAGCTCTGGAGGAGGATACACAGGGGGATCCTTCGGTAGGCTAGGAGGAGGTGGCGGTGGGTACGGTGGGGGAGGAGGTGCTAATAAGGGCTTCAGATCAGGCATGGGTTCGGGCTCCAGAGGTGCGAATTACAGAGGGCCTTGGGGAGGAGCCACCGCTGGTGGTAGAGGCAGCGGTGGGGGCAGAGGAATCTCTCGCTCAGGGGCGTCAGCTTTGGAGGTGGCCAGGGATCCGATGGTGGGTTCGTCGGATTCCCTTGAGAAATGAGAAGGCACACTACCGCAAATAAACCGGTCGTGCCCGGTACCTCCCCCACTGCACCTGTCATCCACGTAGCCTTTGTGAAAACATTCATGTAATAATATCATGCCATGTACTTTGTGCTTTCGTAATGGAATATATAAATAAAGAATTTCAAATACGTATCATGTATGGAATTGCATCAAACTATCATTCCGTTAGAGAAATACAAATAAAGAATTGCGGCACAGATCCACGCACGTAGCCGGGAACGTGCCCTCTGCACTGTTTGTTTGACTGGTTGGGAGAAAATGGTCTCGGTCATTTTGCGGTATGGATTTTGAGACAGTCTGACGCCCTCCACCAGGCGCTGGCCCCGACCCCACGGGGTGGGACAATTTTGGTTTCCTAAGGGGTAGGGATGTATGTACGTGACCCCCCATCAAAGAACACACTACTCCCTGTACTGGCGGAGCGTGCATTGGATGCCATGCGTGCGCACCGGCCATGTGAGGGGTGTAGATTTCACCCCCCAAACTCTGATAATGGCGTACAATATCATATCGGAAAGCTCTTTCCAACCTCGCCCTCCATACGGACTATCTTCATCGGTCCACCACTTTGGGGGTCAAAATTGTTCGTTTCAGGGGTCAAAAATGGCCCGGAAGTTTCCCCTCCGTCGCATACAACTCTCCCCCACTCTCCCCACGTGCCTCCCGCCTTATTCGGACCCTCCATGGGTGACGCCAACCAAAACGCCACCACACGCATGGCAGCGATGCGTCCGGTCGTCCCCTTGACCACATGGCTTCCCACCACACAGACGCATTTGGTTTGTCTTGAGAATGGAACATGTCAAAGTCCCCGTCCGTTTTGATAGTGCGAAACTCATCGGTACAACATACCGTCACGTGTTTTGGCTTGTGGCGGCTCGTGAACCACGCGAGGGACACATATCGCCACACACGGAAAGGGTTTCGTTAGGAAATGGAGAACCGAGCGCTTAAAGACATGACTCCAGGTGTGATGAGAGCCCTCCACCATCCGTAAAATCATGTGAGATCTGACTTTGATCTTGAAAAAGATTTCCGTATGCGGTGGCACGTTTCCTACCCCGTCCGACGTACACTGACCGTCCAGCCCCTCCATGGGGAATGTGGATGGGACGGGGTGGAAGAAAAGTCAACCTCCCTCTTGAAACTCTCTCTTTCCTCTGTGTCTCTGTGAAGAAAGCGACTCCACAACCTCCTCTGCGAGACCCATTCACTGCCTAAGTGATTACTCATTTCTAGTATGTCTGGACTTTCTGTCGACACACACCTTTCATATAAAGAATTCCTCGAATGGGACACCAAAATATAAACAAGTCAATTTCTCAAATGTGGTAAAGGGAGATGTGATGGAGAAGCAGAAGAAACGTGAGAAAGTAGCACAGTTGACAAGTAGAAGGCCCATAACAAATTGTATCACTGGGCTCGCCGTCTCCATAAGAAATATAACTAATCCCATCACCTCCTCATATGGAGTATGATAATCACGAAGAAAGTCAATGTCATCTTAAGGTGGCCCTATAAGTACCCATTCCCCTTCTAGGATCCTACCCATCAACTGCTCCTGCATCCACCTCGAGCACACACGCATTCACCGCCTCTGAAGAAGCACCAAGACATGGCCAAGGCCGTAGCAATCATCCTCGGGCTCCTTGCCTGTCTCAGCATCACGCATGCCGCCAGGATGTCAACCCTGGTGGTCGAAGGAGGGGAAGGTGGAGGAGGGGGTGGAGGAGGAGCCAACGGGTGGTCTAGATACAGAGGTGGGTCTGGCTCTGGAGGAGGATACACAGGGGGAGCCTTCGGCGGGCTAGGAGGAGGTGGCAGTGGGTCCGGTGGGGGAGGGTTCATTAACTAAAAATTAAAACCATTTACAAAGAGATCCATACACTTGGAAAACTCTTTCAAAAAGAACCAACATAATTCAATTACATTATGGTTCACAAGTACATCTCTTGTATCATTCCTTCTCGAAGATTACAAACATCAACTGCCCTATTTAAATTATACACAAGCAGCATAAAACATTAAGGCATCATGCCAAAATCTTAGATCGATTCATTAAACTAACTACTGACTCCGAGGACCTGAGAGTACAGAGACGACACATAGGACTCTATATACATGACATAACAAATAGTGTCTC
Organism: Alisma plantago-aquatica; assembly: GCA_963693085.1. Classification (NCBI taxonomy): domain Eukaryota; kingdom Viridiplantae; phylum Streptophyta; class Magnoliopsida; order Alismatales; family Alismataceae; genus Alisma; species Alisma plantago-aquatica. The sequence goes on along the minus strand of OY856409.1, from coordinate 1,114,325,894 downwards.
CACCAGAGAATTCACTGTTGTCCCTGCTGCTGCTGCTCTTCCCCTGTTGTAGGGTTTCTGCCTCTTCCTCCGCGTATACCTAAAAAGTTGGATCCCACGGGGGTGAGACAATTTGATATTGCCCCAGCGAGAGATATAACTCTCTGCCATAAACATTATTATTGTAGTTTAATAAGATAAAACTGAACAGAGGAACCATAATTATTTAACAACAGTTAAATTAATGTCTAAACTTGTTAGAACAATATTCTTATTCAAGGCATTTCAGCTATAACTTGATAAAGCAGTGTGTTACTTGTTCAATAAGGAATATGAAGAACATGTATAACATTTATCCATCTAGGATATGCTAATCAAGATAACATCAACTAATGATTCTCATATTTCAACCTTAAGAAAATACGCTACACGGCTGATTACATTTTACAATCATACTTAATGCCCTGAAGAGATGAAGTATACTGTTCATGCTCCAACCGACCACGATTACGGAAAGCATCGGTACCACACAAGGTTAATGGAAGAGCCGGACTCCAAAACCTCAACCTTCTAGGTCAGTATGAGATTATATGGCAGAGACATCACGTGTCAGACTGCAATTAACTTGCCAGGGTATAGTGGCATCTTTGCTATAGAGTTATAGCCCACAACATAAACTCTCTTCAGGGTTATGGCCCATAGCCAATGCCTGGTATTATATCATGGAGTCATGGCCCGTAGCCATACTCAAACTGGGGTATGGTCCGTAACCAATCCCGTACATAGGATATATCCCGCAGCCATTCTTATGGGACATAAGGATATAATTGCCAAATTACCCCCGCATATTAAAAAATATGCGCTCCGAGTTTTAACTCGTTTCACCATTCAGCAAATTCCGACGCTGACGGATCTGTGGTTAGGGAAACTACATTATATGATATCACTTGATTAATTAAGTGTATTATCGTATTCTTTTAGCATTAGACAAGTTTCCAAACATCAATTATTTTAACAATTGCTACAAAGAATGTGTAATACTTTCATCAAGTACTGTTCAAATCTTTTGACAAAGCATTGGGATCTCAATCCCTCATCTCATCAGGAGCATTCTCATCCTTTCACAACCCATCATCATGATTATAATAAAATGGGTATTCAAACCCTCAGTTCATTAAAGAACACTTGTTACCACTTATTAGGTAACTAAAACACCTTCAGGTCATCTGACCAAGGTAAACATGATACTTGCTGCACAAGCATCTCATATGGCTCTCAAAGCCCATTTCATCTCTTGTTACCTCTCACTAGGCAACAAAACATGTTATGGATCACAAGGCCCATTAGCAAATAATAAATGAAACATCATAGCTCATACCTGGCTATGCTCATCATCTCATGATACCTGCATGGTTAGTACACTTGATAACAATTATATCAATTACATTTTAGCACCATGTTATACAAAGTAACACCACTTATACCCTTATTAGGATTAGGGTTTCCCGATTCATGTCAATCAGGGTTACTCATCCCCTTACACAAATTATGGCTAGGAATTCAAATTAGGGTTTCATAAGACATAGCATCGCCCTGGATTAGGGTTTCATATCACATTACATCACCCTGTATTAGAGTTTACACATCATTACCCTGAATTAGGGTTTCTTACAACATTTCCCCTAAAATTAGGGTTTCATGTAGCTTTACCCAAAAAGTAGGGTTTTCATGAAGCATTCCCTTCAATTAGGGTTTTTCATTGAATATGCCCTGAATTAGGGTTTCTCATATCATTACCCTAAATTAGGGTTACACCATCACCCTAGATTAGGGTTTCATCTAGATTTTCCTTGAATTAAGGTTAAAGCTCATCAACCTTCTCGATTAGGGTTTCATGATCTCATCATCATGGATCAAACCCTAATTACATATTTTATTCATGTAGAAAGTGTTGAGGATTAATTACTACATGATTATCACTCATGCATAAGTTCCTCTCTCTCATCCTTTCTAGGATGTTAATTACATCAGACTTAATTAGATTAGGTTAATTCAACTTGAATGAAGGGTTGACATAGTGTAACGACCCCAACTCCCGGTAACCTCCAATTAAGGGAGACCGAAAGGTCAGAGCCGTTAACTAATAACCCGGATCAAAGGTTTGACAAATAATCAATAATAATTAATAAACTTTACCAACTAAACTGAAATATGGTAAAAAAATAAAAACTTTGCTTACCTTTTTAAAAGCTGGGATTTCTAAACTTCTATCCATGTATATACTAATATAACTAATCCTCCTGTGTACATTATTTCTCATTTAGTTCCACATATGCAACTTTATTGTTTGTTCTTTTCATTTGTACCTAAAATGCCGACAAACAAAACGTCGGTCAGCAAGAAGCTGGTATGTGGGGGAAACAATAATTGTGCAACTATGTTAACAATGTAGTCAACCAAATATCATTTAACATCCAAGATTACGTTTTAAGCAATACTACTCAATCCTTGCCTATCCCTTGTTTCTGTACCGTCCCTGCAGTGGACACAGATACTACCTCTCTCATATGGTATATCCTTACCCTCATGGCCCTACCACACAGGTAGCCAATTCTTAGGGTTATGGAGTCGCATGGTCCTACCCAAGGGTAGCCCAATCCCTGACTCATGATGACTTGATGGACCTACCCCATTGGTAGCCATTTATTAAGTTATTTAATGACCTGATGGTCCTACCCCATTGGTATCCATTTACTAGGTCAATCTATAAAGCTACAGAGGGGACTAGGATCTGAGCTAGTAGGCACATCTCTTATGTGATAGTCATATTCACATTATAATTTGCATGAATTAAATGCAACCAACAGTTTAATTTGAGTCATTGATAAAACCTCGAAAATCCTCAAGAAACTAATTCAGGATATTCATAGGCGTAACCACATACCTGATTTGATGATTTCACAAGCATTAAGTAATTCCAACCAAGAACGCAATCCAAGCAAGCAATTCAACAATCACATAATTCCTGAAAAGAATATGTACTCTATTTATTACACACTATATCAAGAATCTACTTTATTGACTTGGATTCACTTTCTAGGGTTTCTGAATCCATTTTAGGGTTTCATTTGCAATTAGGGTTTCACTTCATTTACTATTTGAAACCCTAATTCTATATAATTACTTACAAACCCTAATTTCAGATTAAAGGCTCACTTAAACATTAATTAAGCCCACTATTCCTCTTTTATATTAAAACTACCATATTTATCCTTTTAATCCATGGAAAGATCATTATGTTCATTTATCATCAATTCATAGTTCATTATGGTCTAATCACAAATGAACTCTATATATATCATTAAATTCACCTTTCATTCATTAGAAAACCCTAACTACTAGATTAAGAGTATTTACCCATAATTAGGAATCTTTATTCTCAAAATAGCTTATCATATCTTATCTTTATTCACGATTTTGGACAATTAAAACCATTATGAATCACATATACTAATATTAGGGTTTCAAGGCCCATTAAAGCATATTTATGCACAAGAAACTCTAAATTAACCAATTGCGTACAGAGTTCATCCTTTTTGTGTTTAATGTACCTTTTTACAATTAACAGGTTACTATCAACTATAATCATCCATTAAACCCTATTAAACACTTTATTCATTTCAAAATAGGGTTTTTCATTAATAACAACATTAAAGGTGACAACTTTAAGCACTTTTTGAATTCTAAGAATAATTAGGATTCAATTATATTTTTAACGGAATCCTTACATTTTCCTGATCAACTTTCATATGTAGTTTGTCATCATACGATAATCCTATCATTAGTTACGATTTATGCAAATTAATACCTTTTTAGACCAATAGAAGATCGCCACGTCATCCGTGTATATCCTTTTTTTTTCTTCCACCTTTCTATTTTACTGGCTCGCGGATCCTTTCCCTGATCCGGTTCCCACCTGACCCAGTTGCCCTTCCCCTCTCGCCTTCCTCGCAGACGCTCGCGTGGAGGTCTCTGTTTCCACAGAGGAACAGAGTACCTTGCTGCTCCGTCCGGGCCGAGGGGAGATGGTCAGATCGGCGCCGAGAACAGAGCCTCATCCTCCGCCATGCTTGGAGGTTTCTTCACGATGCACCCCTGTCCTTTAGGGACCCCAAGGAAGACCGCGACATAGCTGCTTATGGAGGATCCATGAAACAGAATAGAGAAGAAGGGGGAGAGAACCGCATCTCGTGAGCAATCCCCTGACCTTGTGCAGATGGTTGTTTGAGTATTGCGACTCGACAACGCACTATAGATCTTTCAAATAGGTGCGAAGGGCTTATATAGGTGTTGTTGTGCAGCCAACCCCTAATGTATTATAACTCTAGCAGCACTTTGGGGAAACTTCAACCCTTGTGCCAAAATAGGAACATCCAGGGATCATCAGGTCTGATTTGTACTCCCGAATCCAAAGGGAAAAGAATCGATGAAAAAGGAGAAATGGAGAGTGAGAACCGAGTCAAGGAAGATTCCAGTTACTGTATACTCTTTCCTTATATGATGGAAGGAAGAAGATAACTGTGCGCCGTTGGATCTCAGATCCAACGATCCATATAACACACGCCCAGATAAAAGAAACTCTAATTCAATTAAAATCGTGACATTTACTATTATCCTCATTACTTTAGCAAAACTTCCAAAAATCATAACTCCCAAACTGAGTGTCTGATTAATCCCAAATTTTAAGGGAAACTTATTAATGACTTAATATACCTCTCTGCCAAAATTGGGCTCATTATCTAAGAGAAAACGTGCCTTTTATTTAGGTGAAAGATATTTCTCAATTAGGCTTATTTCTCACATCTTTTCTCTCTCTTATTTTCTTATTTCCCATTATTTCTATTTCTTGAAAACCAAGAAAGCAAGCGGGGTTCGACTTATCACTCATTATGACCAAACCCTCACTTCTCTCTTTATTTCTTGCATTATCTCACTTTATTTCACATATTCTTGATTAATTGTTTATCTCTGATTTTTCTTTTGATTTTGATTCCTTTTTCTATGAGAAACTATGTGAACACAAAATCTTATCCAAGATGGGTCCGTTATCCCAAAAAACCACATATTTCTTGTAATATTATTATTATCTCATATTTCCTTATTTATTTTAATAAAGCAATAATTAATTGATATTTTCTTTCTCTTGTTGCATTATCTTTGCAACTTTGGATTCCTTGGGACCCAAGGAACCAAAGAGGCACGAAATCCACCTTTGGATTAAGTTCTTTCTCCTTCTAGAGGTTTCTACATCCTTCTTTTCTCAGATATTCAATTATTCATTAATTAATTGAATTTCCTTATTATTGGGCCCAATAGCCAATAAAGCCCACAAATCAAACAACAAGGCTATTTTCAATGAAACTCATTTATTCAACACAAATGATATCATCATTTATTCCAATATCTTTAATATGAGAAATTACATTTCTCAACAAATGAACCCAAAATTGGGGTTGTAACATCCTTCCCCTCTTATAAAAATTTTGCCCTCAAAATTCCATCAAGCAAGCAAACAAACAGGATAAGCGTTTCATATATCCATCATGGCTCCCATGTGGATTCACCCTTTCCATGGTGCTTCCCAAGAACCTTCATCGTCTCATATTCTTCCATCTGAGTTCTTTCTTACCTTAGTATATCGTACCCTCATAGGTGACTCAGGACATTTCAGCCTCTCAAAAGCTGAATAGGTTCAAGGCTCAATACATGGCTTGGGTATCTCACATAGTGATCTAGACCAGACTCATGGAGCACATTATTCATCGTGTTATCCTGAGGGGCAAGGCTAAACGAAACTATCTCCACCCATCCATCTCAAATGGACCCATATATCGGGGACTCAGCTTTCTCAGCTGTAGCTTAGAGGGGTCGAATTTTCACATCACATATTCTCCCATAGTGAACTGCATGTCAGTCTTCTTTGCATCATCTCGTGACTCATGTCACCACTGGGCTCTCCCTCGGCCATTGCACGATCAAAGCAACTTCATCTACACATACTATGGTTCTTTTCTGACCTTTGCGAGACCTCCTTCACCAACATCATCTTAATGAAGTGGTGACTGACACAACCTCTCTATAAGACTTCTTACATCCCGATAAAGGCTATGGTGGTTAACATCACATCTTAATAACTGTCTCTATGCATCACCCTGATTGAGCATACCTGCTCTCATCAGACCCTCTAGTCTGGATCATATTTTCCATTAGTATGGGGTGATAAACTGTACTATCATCGAGTTCTTCATGTATCTACTTCCACCTCATGGAAGTAAACCTTGGTCAAACCCAAGAACTTTTGAACTCTCATCATGGTGTGGTTGAACCATCTTTCTCTCTTAAGTAGTTCAATCGAATCTATCCCATGACAGTATTCTTTCTTTCTCATGTCATCTAGGTAAGGCGATCTACCATAACCCATATTGGATCTTGACCTTCCTTGGTCTAAGGGAGACTCACAACATCCATAGTGATGAACTCTGTGACGTCCCCAGATTTTCTAAAACTTAATCTGATGTGTGACGTCCAAATTGAAACCGTCACCTCAGTGAGAATCCCAATTTAAACACCACACACTAGGCTAAGAAGCAGAAAATTAGAGGAAGTCATAAGGAAACGATCAGTAGCACATGCATAAGAACAATAAACAAACCACAACACATGTTCACCATTCAACATATAATTACAACATGAATTGTTACAACATTTGATATTACATATTGAACAGCAAACTATACATATACATGTGCTACATCTAAACAACAGGATCTTAAGACAACAGGTCCACCTGTACATCAGCTCGCCACACAACTCTCAACTATCCTGGATCTTCAAGAGCATAACCACAACCTAAACAAAAGATTACATGCAGTACACGTCAGCACAATATTTCATGAATATTGTACTGAGTACGCCTACGTGTCTTTTTATATACCTCTCATCATATCTTGGCAATAAGATAAAACTAATACTTGGCAGTAACAGAAGAATATAAGAAAAGCGTATACTTGCACAAAGATATTCATTAACAAAGAGAACACATATTTTAAGCTCATTTTCCATTATATCATCCATGCATTTACTACCTCGGAGTTGAATGCATTAAGGCCTTTATGATCTACTACCAAAGAGTTGGATCATTTCACAATGTGATATACTACCAAAGAGTTGGATCACTTCCAAGTACTTTACTACCAAAGAGTTGAAGTACTTATTTCCAGCACTTTACTACCAAAGAGTTGAAGTGCTTAGATATAATGGAACAGACATATTATGTTTCATGTGTTCATAGCAATAAGTATGGAAAATCGTGCAACATATCATACAAGAACAATCATTTCAATCAATACCATATGCCAAGCATTTTACTACTCATATAACACAAGCATATTGTATAATAAGCCAAGTAAGAGGTAATGGCGTACCTTCCAAAGAGATAGATCATTCTAAACACATGTTCCTCATGTCATCTATATCCTTGGTCAACCCTGATTAAGACAAGACCATGTACTATTATCAGATTCTCATCTTATTATATCTCATCTTAACCCTAATCGTATTCATTAGGGTTTCACTTAGTTCATTAGGATATGTACTTTATTGCTTGTCTTATCATCTTGTAATTAGGTTACTGATCTTATATTCCAGATTAGGGTACCTAATCTGATTATCAGGTTCCATATCATTATTTATACATATTAACCCTAAGTTACATGTATTACTCGAATTAGGGTTTCATTACATGTTTCAAGGTTCATCTTAATATAACAAGGATTCTATGAATCTAACTGATATCCAATTTGCATCTTAGCTTCAGATTACTGATATGAACTTACTCTGTAAATTTCATCATTTATTGAGCATGTATGCATTTATTGTATATTAATTAGGGTTATAAGCCCTAATTAGACATATTAAGCAAATTACATGATTTCGTGCATCAACATGATCATAACTGACATCATATGCTTTATAAACATAATTATGGAGTTACTGATATTTTTTTATAATTTTATGTCATAATTAGCTATTTATTATCCACTAAACAAGCATTACACATATTTCATGATATCACTGATATTTAAGCTTCAAAAGCAGGATATTATGATTCCATCTTGTTCTACGCATTTTTCTGAGAAGTTTGGTATATTATATGTATTTTTCTGACATCGTATGCATTTTATACGAATTATACAAGATCTTAACTTATTTTGGGATTTTACCTTTTTCGGCCTATCAGCCATCGCCACGTGGCCTTATGGGGGCGCGGATCCTTTGCTCCTAGTCTGCTGTGAGCCGGGCGATTCTCCGCTAGTCTGGCTCGGTTCTTTGCTGGTTCGTTGCGAGCCGGCCGGTTCTTTGGTTGAGCCGGTCTGGTTCACCGGCTGGACCAACCGGTCCTCCTTCTTTCTCTCACGCGTTCCTGAGTCCCAGCGGGACTCTGTTTCCCGCGGGCGCCGCCGTCTGGCCCAGCTCCAGCGAGCTAGCAACAGGTGTCGCCTTCTCCTCGCGTAAGATCTACCCCAGACCAAGCTTCGGTATCTTTCCCTCGACGCCGCCGGCCACTCGCCTCAGGTGCTCAACCTCTGATGCTCCATTTGGGTGAGAGCGCCGCCGCCTGGGCTGACTGCGGCAGAGAGAAGAGGCAAAGTGCCTATGTTCCTCCTCGTGCCCAAACAAAGCTTCGAAAAGCTTCGCAAACCCTCACTGAACTCGTCTATGTTCTTCATTGTCAGCGAGAAGCCCTGCGCATAGGCCTCCGAGGCTGGTCTTCTTCTCTGGCCTACCCAAGCTCGTTGGCCAACAGCACCAGCCCAACAGGGCTCGGAGACACGCTTAAGGAACCCACCTGACCTCGGCCTTCCCTTTCCCTCTCTCATCATCCCCTTCTCTCATCTCTATCTCTGATCACATCGCCCAGCTACCACCTACACATCACAGTGGAGAGGTACTGGGAAGAAGGAGGTCGTTCTCCCTCATCACTGGGTTGTTCGAAAAGAAATAGGGGTTACCCCAACTCATTGGAAGGAGGCGAGTTTAACTTCTCGGTTAGCATCGCGTTCAAACCCACGATCTGCGTGCATTGCGACATCATGATCGCTGCCTTCGGTCAAGGTTGTAACTGCAAGGAAGATGACGCAATCCTAGCCGCAGGTTCCTCATGTGCGGCTGAGATGGTGCGTCCATCGTCTGGGATCCGTGGCTCACTTAAGTCAAGTGTCATGGCCATTGGATTGGAAAAGAATGGCCCTGATCTGACCATGCATCTTGCCCAAACTAAAGGGGCGTGTGACACTGATTAAAGCCCTAACTTAGGTCCAATAAACCATCAACCATGCACATCATTTCACAAAGATCAAACCTCCATATCTTCCTCTAGGAGTGTCTGATTGCCACCAAAATTTAACCATAGGTTTCCTACCACTCAAGCTACCTTCTACTCAAAATTGGTGCCAGAACTCAATTGTTAGGTCATCCAATCAAATTCCTCAATAAGGCATATAAAGAGAGATATTAATCATTATATAAATCTCATTCAACATTTCCACTTTACCAAAACACTTGGAACTCTCATAATAACTCAAGATATGGATTCTAATATGTTATTGGAGATTTATGGATTTCAAAAATCCACTCCATCACATCCTACACACCTTAAAAGATATTTCGTCCTCGAAATTAAACTAGAAATCCAGTCTTTCACATCATATACATCTTAAAAGAACTTTCGTCCTCGAAAGTAAACCAGACTCATACTTCCAGGAAAAACCTTATCTTGCTCTCATCCACATGTAGGGAACTATTCTATGTGTAACTTATCCGCAAGGTTACCTAGAACCATGTATCCAAAGCAGTATTGGGGGGGGGTTTACAACCATCTTGGTGCACAAACACTTCATTCAAGGTTGAACTCAACGTTTAGAAACTCAGATTTCGTCATGACATATCTCATGTATTAGGGTTGCTTCCTTATCGTCACCCATGCATTATTATTCAACTTCATATTACCATGTTCTAAAGGAGTTAACTAAGGTTAACCCATATATCAAGGTGTCATAAACATATTATTGAGCTAATTTGTTAGAACATGTTCTACATGAACATATGCCTTTTAGGAGGGAGTTAATTATCATTAACTCACTTTATCCATCTAGATCATATCAAGGTGTCATAAACGTTATGTTGTACTAATTGTCAAAATATATTTTTCACCTTTATTGAGCACTGGGATTAACACCTCATGTACCTATTTCATTCACAGGATTTTATTTCATTGTTCGTAATAAATTACAACATTTACTAGTGATTTCATCACAAGATTAACCAACTCCATCACATTATCATCATTATTAAAGCATATGGTTAACCATTTATACTTTGATATTCTTTAAACTATTTCTAGTTTTGCATCATATCATGTCTATATATCACATTCTGGCATATATTATATCATGGTTGTGCTAAAAGAACTTATGTGAGTGGCTCATGAAACATGTATCAAAACTTCATCTAGTCCAACTGAGGTTATCCTGACCCATACCACAAGGGGAGTGTCGTGCTCAGTCTCTCTGAGCTAACTCAACTCTAGGAGTATCTCATATGTATATACTTTATCATCCCTCCTTGGTTTAGGGTTTCCGGGTTTACTTCATTGGAACTAGTGATAGCTTTACAAGCTCTAGCCACATAAGCACAAACCAAACATGCTACAACATACTATTCATAGGTCTCTACCCATGCAACATCTTACCCAAAACTTTCTTATACATGCAACCACTAGATTCCTATATGGGAAACCACCAACCCGAGCATGAGGCTTCTCAAAAGCTAACATAGCTACCTCCTCCAGGGTCTTGGGCTCTCTCCCTCACCCAGATGGCAGGCACTCATATTCATATTCACATATGCACATGTATCCAGCCTCTCTCTGTCTCTAGGGTTTGGTCCTCCCAAGGACATCTAGGGTTCAACAAGACTATAGGAATCATGCATAAAGCGACTCAACTCAATCACTCAGGAGTAGTCTAGTTTAGGACATATCACATTTCTCATAATTCTCATATCTTGGAGTTTAGGTTATCTAACCTTCTCCCAATGGGTCTCACTCTCTCTGGAGTTAACCCCTATACTGGTCCTAACACTAGAGGTCCTCCTTTGTAAAAGAGTTAGAGGCTCATGCTGACTCACAACCTAGTCTTAACTTAACTTGTCTCATCTCATAAAAGAACTCATACTTGCATCATCAAAACTTATCTTGCATCCTCAAGACTGAACTTAGGTCCTCAAAGACAACATATATCATCATAACCATCTTATGTAATCTATGTAAGACTTGCATCATATCATCAAAACTCATATCATCTATATAAGACCTAGCTCGTATCATCAAACTTATTCTATCTATTCCATGTATCACATATACCAACAAGGCTTTAGACATCTAATCTAGACTACTCTCTCTTCTAGACTGATGTCATTCACTTTCACTTAGGTCACATGACCACCTCCTACTCATACATGTGTGGGGACACATTTTTGTAATACATATACATAATGAAATATTATATACTTTTTCTCCGATAAAACAAACGTCAGAGAAAACTATCGAGGTTCGATCCGATTGGAATCAAAAACCAAATCCAGAAACGAGTGTCCCACACATAGTAGAGAGTCCAGTGTCATGAAAACTAGTGAAAAGGGTGAGAACAAGGGGTGTAGACTAGTGTAGCTACTCTAGACAACGAGCGCCATATGTCTAGGGTTTCTCTTCCCTTGATGCACGTCATTTCCAAATAGTGCAACGTCCCATATCGCTGCACTACAAGGAAAGAACGACATCTAAGGACTTGCTACTCAACAAGCACCAGTCTAGACCTAGTTCTCGGACATCTAGGTGCTAACCTAGAGGCTAGGTCAGATCTAGTCTCTAAAAGACGACTAATCTAACCCTAAAAGATTATTAAGTTCAAGGTTCTTTAGTTTTGAGTTGCATAATGAGCAAATGTTAGGCTTTGCTATTGTTCATGCTCTGATACCACCTGTGACGTCCCCGGATTTTCTAAAACTTAATCTGATGTGAGACGTCCAAATTGAAACCCTCACCTCAGCGAGAATCCCAATTTAAACATCCCACACGAGGCTAAGAAGAAGAAAATCAAGGGAGTCAGAAGGAAACGATCAGTAGCACATGCATAAGAACAATAAACAAACCATAACACATGTTCACCATTCAACATATAATTACAACATGAATTGTTACAACATTTGATATTACATATTGAACAGCAAACTATACATATACATGTGCTACATCTAAACAACAGGATCTTAAGACAACAGGTCCACCTGTACATCAGCTCGCCACACAACTCTCAACTATCCTGGATCTTCAAGAGCATAACCACAACCTAAACAAAAGATTACATGCAGTACACGTCAGCACAATATTTCATGAATATTGTACTGAGTACGCCTACGTGTCTTTTTATATACCTCTCATCATATCTTGGCAATAAGATAAAACTAATACTTGGCAGTAACAGAAGAATATAAGAAAAGCGTATACTTGCACAAAGATATTCATTAACAAAGAGAACACATATTTTAAGCTCATTTTCCATTATATCATCCATGCATTTACTACCTCAGAGTTGAATGCATTAAGGCCTTTATGATCTACTACCAAAGAGTTGGATCATTTCACAATGTGATCTACTACCAAAGAGTTGGATCACTTCCAAGTACTTTACTACCAAAGAGTTGAAGTACTTATTTCCAGCACTTTACTACCAAAGAGTTGAAGTGCTTAGATATAATGGAACAGACATATAATGTTTCATGTGTTCATAGCAATAAGTATGGAAAATCGTGCAACATATCATACAAGAACAATCATTTCAATCAATACCATATGCCAAGCATTTTACTACTCATATAACACAAGCATATTGTATAATAAGCCAAGTAAGAGGTAATGGCGTACCTTCCAAAGAGATAGATCATTCTAAACACATGTTCCTCATGTCATCTATATCCTTGGTCAACCCTGATTAAGACAAGACCATGTACTATTATCAGATTCTCATCTTATTATATCTCATCTTAACCCTAATCGTATTCATTAGGGTTTCACTTAGTTCATTAGGATATGTACTTTATTGCTTGTCTTATCATCTTGTAATTAGGTTACTGATCTTATATTCCAGATTAGGGTACCTAATCTGATTATCAGGTTCCATATCATTATTTATACATATTAACCCTAAGTTACATGTATTACTCGAATTAGGGTTTCATTACATGTTTCAAGGTTCATCTTAATATAACAAGGATTCTATGAATCTAACTGATATCCAATTTGCATCTTAGCTTCAGATTACTGATATGAACTTACTCTGTAAATTTCATCATTTATTGAGCATGTATGCATTTATTGTATATTAATTAGGGTTATAAGCCCTAATTAGACATATTAAGCAAATTACATGATTTCGTGCATCAACATGATCATAACTGACATCATATGCTTTATAAACATAATTATGGAGTTACTGATATTTTTTCATAATTTTATGTCATCATTAGCTATTTATTATCCACTAAACAAGCATTACACATATTTCATGATATCACTGATATTTAAGCTTCAAAAGCAGGATATTATGATTCCATCTTGTTCTACGCATTTTTCTGAGAAGTTTGGTATATTATATGTATTTTTCTGACATCGTATGCATTTTATACGAATTATACAAGATCTTAACTTATTTTGGGATTTTACCTTTTTCGGCCTATCAGCCATCGCCACGTGGCCTTATGGGGGTGCGGATCTTTTGCTCCTAGTCTGCTGTGAGCCGGGCGATTCTCCGCTAGTCTGGCTCGGTTCTTTGCTGGTTCGTTGCGAGCCGGCCGGTTCTTTGGTTGAGCCGGTCTGGTTCACCGGCTGGACCAACCGGTCCTCCTTCTTTCTCTCACGCGTTCCTGAGTCCCAGCGGGACTCTGTTTCCCGCGGGCGCCGCCGTCTGGCCCAGCTCCGACGAGCTAGCAACAGGTGCCGCCTTCTCCTCGCGTAAGAACTACCCCGGACCAAGCTTCGGTATCTTTCCCTCGACGCCGCCGGCCACTCGCCTCAGGTGCTCAACCTCTGATGCTCCATTTGGGTGAGAGCGCCGCCGCCTGGGCTGACTGCGGCAGAGAGAAGAGGCAAAGTGCCTCTGTTCCTCCTCGTGCCCAAACAAAGCTTCGAAAAGCTTCACAAACCCTCACTGAACTCGTCTATGTTCTTCATTGTCAGCGAGAAGCCCTGCGCATAGGCCTCCGAGGCTGGTCTTCTTCTCCGGCCTACCCAAGCTCGTTGGCCAACAGCACCAGCCCAACAGGGCTCGGAGACACGCTTAAGGAACCCACCTGACCTCGGCCTTCCCTTTCCCTCTCTCATCATCCCCTTCTCTCATCTCTATCTCTGATCACATCGCCCAGCTACCACCTACACATCACAGTGGAGAGGTACTGGGAAGAAGGAGGTCGTTCTCCCTCATCACTGGGTTGTTCGAAAAGAAATAGGGGTTACCCCAACTCATTGGAAGGAGGCGAGTTTAACTTCTCGGTTAGCATCGCGTTCAAACCCACGATCTGCGTGCATTGCGACATCATGATCGCTGCCTTCGGTCAAGGTTGTAACTGCAAGGAAGATGACGCAATCCTAGCCGCAGGTTCCTCATGTGCGGCTGAGATGGTGCGTCCATCGTCTGGGATCTGTGGCTCACTTAAGTCAAGTGTCATGGCCATTGGATTGGAAAAGAATGGCCCTGATCTGACCATGCATCTTGCCCAAACTAAAGGGGCGTGTGACACTGATTAAAGCCCTAACTTAGGTCCAATAAACCATCAACCATGCACATCATTTCACAAAGATCAAACCTCCATATCTTCCTCTAGGAGTGTCCGATTGCCACCAAAATTTAACCATAGGTTTCCTACCACTCAAGCTACCTTCTACTCAAAATTGGTGCCAGAACTCAATTGTTAGGTCATCCAATCAAATTCCTCAATAAGGCATATAAAGAGAGATATTAATCATTATATAAATCTCATTCAACATTTCCACTTTACCAAAACACTTGGAACTCTCATAATAACTCAAGATATGGATTCTAATATGTTATTGGAGATTTATGGATTTCAAAAATCCACTCCATCACATCCTACACACCTTAAAAGATATTTCGTCCTCGAAATTAAACTAGAAATCCAGTCTTTCACAAACTCCCATTCCCTCTCAGGAACTCTTTATACTTTATATCCATGCACTGGGTTACTGGTGTTCGTCCTTCACCTCCTGGCTTGCATGGTCACATGTATCAGGCATCCAAAGCTTTACCATCACTTACTATCTTTGTAGTTTCATGGAGTATGGTGATCATGATTTCCTCAAGATCGATTCATCGGAAGCCCTAAACCACTCTCATCAGGGTTTTACTACCTTCCTATCCAAAGAAGTGTATCCAGGGTTCTACAACCATCCTTATGCCACATCAAGGACTAGGATGGCTATCCAAACAACCACTAATCTT